>OY751118.1:11279962-12559924 GCA_963564075.1 Eupithecia subfuscata | reverse complement strand
ACCCCACCCCACCCCACCCCACCCCACCCACCCCACCCCACCCCACCCCACCCCTCCCCTCCCCACCCCACTCCCACCCCCACCCCTCCCACCCCACCCCACCCCACCCCACCCCTCCCCACCCCACCCCACCCCACCCCCCCCCACCCCACCCACCCTCCCCACCCCACCCCACCCCACCCCACCCCACCCCACCCCACCCCACCCCTCCCCACCCCACCCCACCCCACCCCACCCCACCCCTCCCCACCCCACCACCCCACCCCACCCCACCCACCCCACCCACCCCACCCCACCCCACCCCACCCCACCCCACCCCTCCCCTCCCCACCCCACCCCACCCCACCCCTCCCCACCCCACCCCACCCCACCCACCTACCCCACCCCACCCCACCCCCACCTCCCCACCCCACCCCACCCCACCCCACCCCTCCCCACCCCACCCCACCCACCCCTCCCTCACCACCCCACCCACCCCACCCCACCCCTCCCCACCCACCCCACCCCACCCCTCCCCACCCCACCCCACCCCACCCTCCCCACCCCACCCACCCCACCCCTCCCCACCCCACCCCACCTACCACCCCACCCCACCCCACCCCACCCCACCCACCCCACCCTCCCTCCCCACCCCACCCCACCCTCCCCTCCCACCCCACCCCTCCCCACCCCACCCCTCCCTCCCACCCCACCCCACCCACCCACCCACCCCTCCCACCCCACCCCACCCTCCCCACCCCACCCCACCCCCACCCACCCCACCCCACCCTCACCCTTACCCACCCTCCCCACCCTACCCTCACCTCCCACCCCACCCACCCCAACCCACCCCACCCCACCCCACCCCTCCCCACCCCACCCCTCCCACCCCAACCCTCCCCTCACCCCTCCCCTCACCACCCCTCCCACCCACACCTCCCCACCCACCCCTCCCTCACCACCCTCACCACCACCCACCCTCCCCACCCCTCCCCACCCACCCCACCCCACCCCTCCCACCCCTACCCCACCCTCCCTCACCTCACCACCCCTCCCACCCTACCCCCCCTACACCCTAACCTACCCACCCACCACCCACCCTACCACCCTCCCAACCCCTAACCTACCCTACCTCACCTAACCTCACCCCTAACCTACCCTACCCACCACCAACCCTACCTAACCTCACCTACCTCACCTACCCTAACCTAACCTAACCAACCTCACCTACCCTACCACCCCTACCCTAACCTAACCTCCCACCCTACCCACCCTAACCTACCCTCACCTCACCTAACCTAACCTAACCTACCCCTAACCTAACCACCCTAACCTAACCTAACCTACCTACCCTAACCTAACCTAACCTAACCTAACCCTAACCTCACCTAACCTAACCTAACCTAACCTACCACCCTAACCTAACCTAACCTAACCTACCCTACCTACCCTAACCTAACCTAACCTAACCTAACCTAACCAACCTAACCTACCTAACCTAACCTAACCAAACCTAACCTAACCTAACCTACCCTAACCTACCTAACCTAACCTAACCTAACCTAACCTAACCTAACCTAACTAACCTAACCTACCTAACCTAACCTACCTAACCAACCTACCTAACTAACCTAACCTAACCTACCTAACCTAACCTAACCTAACCACCTAACCTAACCTAACCTAACCTAACCTAACCTAACCTAACCTCAAACCTACCTAACCTCACCTAACCTAACCACACCTAACCTAACCTAACCTAACCTAACCTAACCTAACCTAACCTAACCTAACCTACCCTAACCTAACCTAACCTAACCTAACCTAACCTAACCTAACCTAACCTAACCTAACCTAACCTAACCTAACCTAACCTAACCTAACCTACCTAACCTAACCTAACCTAACCTAACACTAACCTAACCTACCTAACCTAACCTAACCTAACCTAACCTAACCTAACCTAACCTAACCTAACCTAACCTAACCTAACCTAACCTAACCTAACCTAACCTAACCTAACCTAACCTAACCTAACCTAACCTAACCTAACCTAACCTAACCTAACCTAACCTAACCTAACCTACCTAACCTAACCTAACCTACCTAACCTAACCTAACCTAACCTAACCTAACCTAACCTAACCTAACCTAACCTACCTAACCTAACCTAACCTAACCTAACTAACCTAACCTAACCTAACCTAACCTAACCTAACCTAACCTAACCTAACCTAACCTAACCTACCTAACCTAACCTAACCTAACTAACCTAACCTAACCTAACCTAACCTAACCTAACCTAACCTAACCTAACCTAACCTAACCTAACCTAACCTAACCTAACCTAACCTAACCTACCTAACCTAACCTAACCTAACCTAACCTAACCTAACCTAACTAACCTAACCTAACCTAACCTAACCTAACTAACCTAACCTACCTAACCTAACCTAACCTAACCTAACCTAACCTAACCTAACCTAACCTAACCTAACCTAACCTAACCTAACCTAACCTAACCTAACTAACCTAACCTAACTAACCTAACCTAACCTAACCTAACTAACCTAACCTAACCTAACCTAACCTAACCTAACCTAACCTAACCTAACCTAACCTAACCTAACCTAACTAACCTAACCTAACCTAACCTAACTAACCTAACCTAACCTAACCTAACCTAACCTAACCTAACCTAACCTAACCTAACCTAACCTAACCTAACTAACCTAACCTAACCTAACCTAACCTAACCTAACCTAACCTAACCTAACCTAACCTAACCTAACCTAACCTAACCTAACCTAACCTAACCTAACCTAACCTAACCTAACCTAACCTAACCTAACCTAACCTAACCTAACCTAACCTAACCTAACCTAACCTAACCTAACCTAACCTAACCTAACCTAACCTAACCTAACCTAACCTAACCTAACCTAACCTAACCTAACCTAACCTAACCTAACCTAACCTAACCTAACCTAACCTAACCTAACCTAACCTAACCTAACCTAACCTAACCTAACCTAACCTAACCTAACCTAACCTAACCTAACCTAACCTAACCTAACCTAACCTAACCTAACCTAACCTAACCTAACCTAACCTAACCTAACCTAACCTAACCTAACCTAACCTAACCTAACCTAACCTAACCTAACCTAACCTAACCTAACCTAACCTAACCTAACCTAACCTAACCTAACCTAACCTAACCTAACCTAACCTAACCTAACCTAACCTAACCTAACCTAACCTAACCTAACCTAACCTAACCTAACCTAACCTAACCTAACCTAACCTAACCTAACCTAACCTAACCTAACCTAACCTAACCTAACCTAACCTAACCTAACCTAACCTAACCTAACCTAACCTAACCTAACCTAACCTAACCTAACCTAACCTAACCTAACCTAACCTAACCTAACCTAACCTAACCTAACCTAACCTAACCTAACCTAACCTAACCTAACCTAACCTAACCTAACCTAACCTAACCTAACCTAACCTAACCTAACCTAACCTAACCTAACCTAACCTAACCTAACCTAACCTAACCTAACCTAACCTAACCTAACCTAACCTAACCTAACCTAACCTAACCTAACCTAACCTAACCTAACCTAACCTAACCTAACCTAACCTAACCTAACCTAACCTAACCTAACCTAACCTAACCTAACCTAACCTAACCTAACCTAACCTAACCTAACCTAACCTAACCTAACCTAACCTAACCTAACCTAACCTAACCTAACCTAACCTAACCTAACCTAACCTAACCTAACCTAACCTAACCTAACCTAACCTAACCTAACCTAACCTAACCTAACCTAACCTAACCTAACCTAACCTAACCTAACCTAACCTAACCTAACCTAACCTAACCTAACCTAACCTAACCTAACCTAACCTAACCTAACCTAACCTAACCTAACCTAACCTAACCTAACCTAACCTAACCTAACCTAACCTAACCTAACCTAACCTAACCTAACCTAACCTAACCTAACCTAACCTAACCTAACCTAACCTAACCTAACCTAACCTAACCTAACCTAACCTAACCTAACCTAACCTAACCTAACCTAACCTAACCTAACCTAACCTAACCTAACCTAACCTAACCTAACCTAACCTAACCTAACCTAACCTAACCTAACCTAACCTAACCTAACCTAACCTAACCTAACCTAACCTAACCTAACCTAACCTAACCTAACCTAACCTAACCTAACCTAACCTAACCTAACCTAACCTAACCTAACCTAACCTAACCTAACCTAACCTAACCTAACCTAACCTAACCTAACCTAACCTAACCTAACCTAACCTAACCTAACCTAACCTAACCTAACCTAACCTAACCTAACCTAACCTAACCTAACCTAACCTAACCTAACCTAACCTAACCTAACCTAACCTAACCTAACCTAACCTAACCTAACCTAACCTAACCTAACCTAACCTAACCTAACCTAACCTAACCTAACCTAACCTAACCTAACCTAACCTAACCTAACCTAACCTAACCTAACCTAACCTAACCTAACCTAACCTAACCTAACCTAACCTAACCTAACCTAACCTAACCTAACCTAACCTAACCTAACCTAACCTAACCTAACCTAACCTAACCTAACCTAACCTAACCTAACCTAACCTAACCTAACCTAACCTAACCTAACCTAACCTAACCTAACCTAACCTAACCTAACCTAACCTAACCTAACCTAACCTAACCTAACCTAACCTAACCTAACCTAACCTAACCTAACCTAACCTAACCTAACCTAACCTAACCTAACCTAACCTAACCTAACCTAACCTAACCTAACCTAACCTAACCTAACCTAACCTAACCTAACCTAACCTAACCTAACCTAACCTAACCTAACCTAACCTAACCTAACCTAACCTAACCTAACCTAACCTAACCTAACCTAACCTAACCTAACCTAACCTAACCTAACCTAACCTAACCTAACCTAACCTAACCTAACCTAACCTAACCTAACCTAACCTAACCTAACCTAACCTAACCTAACCTAACCTAACCTAACCTAACCTAACCTAACCTAACCTAACCTAACCTAACCTAACCTAACCTAACCTAACCTAACCTAACCTAACCTAACCTAACCTAACCTAACCTAACCTAACCTAACCTAACCTAACCTAACCTAACCTAACCTAACCTAACCTAACCTAACCTAACCTAACCTAACCTAACCTAACCTAACCTAACCTAACCTAACCTAACCTAACCTAACCTAACCTAACCTAACCTAACCTAACCTAACCTAACCTAACCTAACCTAACCTAACCTAACCTAACCTAACCTAACCTAACCTAACCTAACCTAACCTAACCTAACCTAACCTAACCTAACCTAACCTAACCTAACCTAACCTAACCTAACCTAACCTAACCTAACCTAACCTAACCTAACCTAACCTAACCTAACCTAACCTAACCTAACCTAACCTAACCTAACCTAACCTAACCTAACCTAACCTAACCTAACCTAACCTAACCTAACCTAACCTAACCTAACCTAACCTAACCTAACCTAACCTAACCTAACCTAACCTAACCTAACCTAACCTAACCTAACCTAACCTAACCTAACCTAACCTAACCTAACCTAACCTAACCTAACCTAACCTAACCTAACCTAACCTAACCTAACCTAACCTAACCTAACCTAACCTAACCTAACCTAACCTAACCTAACCTAACCTAACCTAACCTAACCTAACCTAACCTAACCTAACCTAACCTAACCTAACCTAACCTAACCTAACCTAACCTAACCTAACCTAACCTAACCTAACCTAACCTAACCTAACCTAACCTAACCTAACCTAACCTAACCTAACCTAACCTAACCTAACCTAACCTAACCTAACCTAACCTAACCTAACCTAACCTAACCTAACCTAACCTAACCTAACCTAACCTAACCTAACCTAACCTAACCTAACCTAACCGATTCGCGCTCGAACCGCACTCGAGAGCGCCACGAAAAAAGGTCCCTCCGCGTTGAAAAATTCCCAAAAATACTTAAAAGTGCTTCGATTTTCGATTGTGATACATCAAAAGACGCGGAAAGTGAAGGCGCACACGATTGTGAAAACCGCGCAGCTCTATGTGTGGTGGCCGCAAAGTTATTGCCAAATAAGTGCTTTTTTGGGAAATCTCCGAAATAAAAAGTGAATTTTCTCGCGATTTTGAGCGGCGACCTACACTTTTTTAATTGTGGGACGGAGGGTATTGTGGTGCTCCACAATCCTGCAAACTTGCAGATTTTTCCAGTGCAGGAGCACGGAGAAATCACCAGAAAAACAAAAACCACGTGGCGGCGAGGTCAGTGACCCCGTGCCGCTAGACCACTTTTGACGAAAGGACCTCAAGGACGCAGTGGAGAGCAGCCGGGAGGCACCTTCGGAATTAAATTTGGACCTTTTTTGACGGAGATAGAGACTCACAAAGTTACGTGCAGTTTTGTGTTTAATTGTAAGTGTTTTTATTCTAAATCTTCAGCGACAACATAGTTTTATTTTTTGTATATTTGTAGCGCCTATGTTGTCAGACATTTCTGTGAAAAAATTTGATTTTTAGGACTAGCGGTTTCCGAGCGCGATATTTTAGACTAAGATTACCAACCGCAAATAGATTTAAGTGCTTGTTTCTCGGAAACGGTTGGAGATAGACCAGTTTTTGTTCGAATTTGTATATATTATGTATATATATATATAAGGCACATTTAAAAGTAAGTACTTTACCCCCCCCCCCCCCCTAAGTTCAGCCCCCCCCCCCCTAAGGTAAAAATTTTAAATTCGCTGATTTGAGTGCTACATTTATATAAATTGAATTTTTAAATATATAAACCCTGTCATAAATTTTTCCGGTACCAATTCAACCATTTTTCAAACTTTTAGTAAAAAACTTAAACATTTTTTTGATTTTAAAAAACGGAGGTTGGTAATGTTGCGCTGAGCTGTCGTCTGTTGTACTGTGCTTACCAAGATCTTTCAAACAAGCCCAAACTCCGTTCGTTTCGCCCTTAAACTTACAAAGCTAGACTTGGACGGCCATCTTGTCCGCCATTTTGAAAATTTTCAAAGCTCTATAGCATTGGACCAAGCTGTCGTAGACTGTCAGGACTTTCTGTGGAGACATCACCTGAACCTAAACAACCCATTCCCTTCCCGCTTTATTCCCCCTCTCCCCTCCCTTTTTCATTCCCACCCACCGAATCCGACTTCTCGTGCTCATAATAGTAGTCCAAATCGCAGTGCTTTAGAAGCAAAATTGACGAAACTGCAAGGATTACACACCACAGCCGCCATTTTGACCGCCATCTTGGAAATTTTCAAAGTTAAATATCTCGGCGACCCTTGCTCCAAATCGAACGGGACTTTTTCTATTAGATAGAAAATTATTAGACCCACCCTCTGGTTTATACCAGGTGACTCTACGTAGAGCAAACATTTTCGTAAAATTTTATTTTGTGTTTCATTTTTTATATTTATTGACTCGTGTTTATTGACACTTTTTAGACTTGCCTGACAAAGTAGTTGGTAGAGCTTAACTCTACAAAACTCTATTTTTGCGAAAACTTACCTTGCTCTTACCTTGTGACCTCGTTGACTCCCACGTTGAGTAGAGTTGTGACCGCGAGTCTTCAAGTGTTGCGTGGGTTGATCTCAGCCGGGACGACCTGAAACAGAAAAATTATTATTAGATTTAGAAAAATTTATTTTTACAACTTATACAAACTTACCTTTATTTTTATTTTTATTTGTATTGACCCGCGATTATTGACGACATTCCTTTGACCGCAAAATGTTTGCCGCCCTTCACACACCGGTTAAGAAGACGAACCCACCTGTCATTCTGAAATTTCCTTCTTCATCATCACCACCACTACGAAAGGAACAGGCAGGTCCCCCACACCAGGCACGACCCTCACAGCAGGCATGTCCCTCGCAGCAGGCAGGTCCCTCACAGCAAGCAGGTCCCTCACAGCAGGCGGGTCCCTCACAGCAGGCAGAACAGCAGCAGACCTCCAACGTGAGGCGGAGTGTGGGAGAGTGGGAGCTAGTGAAGGGTAGGAAATCTTCCTCGCCAAAGCCCAAAACACCGACCTCACCGAGGAAGACGGACCTAGCCCCAAAACCAAAACCGTCCTCGCAAGAAGGAAAGTTCACTTCACAAAAAGGTGACAGATTCCCAAATAGGACTGCCGAAGCTAAGGCATGCCTCAGCAAAGCCAAGACAAACCTCGAACTCTCGAGGAACCTGAAAACGGACATTAAAGCAAGTGTCATACAAGCCGTAGACCGATTGTTCGAGCTAGTCAAGGAGGCAGAGGCAGAGTCAAAAATTGCTAAAGGGAAAACTGCAGTGACTGAGAAGCCAAACCAAGAAGAGAAAGGAAAAAAGACAGAAAATACAGAAACAAGAAGAAGAACTGATGAAGAGGAATTAGGGAAACAGCTAGAAGAAAACAGTAAACTACTGAAGGAAAATATGGAAAAGATGGAGAGCCTGAAAGAGGAGATAAGAAAACAGAATGAGACGCAGGAGAGGACCTCGTACGCGGGAGTAGCTGCAGGCTCGCACAGGAAGCAGCCCCATGAGCGGACTGCGCTACACTCGGTAAGAGTCTCCTCCAAAGATGAGAAAGAAACGGGAGAAGAGATCCTCAGCAGAATAAGATCGGCAGTGAACGCGAAAGAAGGGGGGATACAGGTGGATAGAGTAAGGCAGGCAAAGGACGGAAAAATTATAGTGGGATGCCGGACAGAGAAAGAAAGGCAGAAGGTGAAGGAAAGGCTCAGAAAGGCGGAGTCATACCTGAATGTCGAGGAGATCCAGAACAAAGATCCACTTTTGATCCTCAGAGACGTCTTAAATTTCCATAGTGACGAGGATGTCACGAACGCCCTGAGGAACCAAAACGGAAGCATCCTGGGAAATCTCGACAAACTGGATGACAGAATCGAGATCCGATACAGAAGGAAGGCCAGGAACCCCCATATGTGCCACATCGTCATCAAGGTTTCCCCCAAGATCTGGAACCTGATGGTGGAGGTAGGAGAGGTTCACATCGACCTCCAGAGAGTGAAGGTAGCGGATCAATCACCGCTGGTTCAGTGCTCTCTGTGCCTTGGATATGGCCACGGTCGACGCCACTGCAGAGAGAGCATTGAAAAGTGCAGCCACTGTGGGGGCGCCCATATGAGGTCCAAATGCGAAGACTGGCTGAGTGGCATAGCACCTTCCTGTTGCAATTGCAGGCACGCAAAGCTGGATGCAACGGAGCATAACGCGTTCAGTGACGAGTGCGCAGTAAGGCGAAAGTGGGATGCCATGGCACGCGCTTCTGTAGCGTACTGCTAAAGGCACCACTGGCGCACACTCATTAGCAACCCCAACCGGAGAGAAACCCTATCGCGTCCTTCAGGCCAACCTGCAACGGATGCAAACGGCCACAAACGAGCTGATGATCGAAGCCGACAAGGAAAAGGTGGCATTTGCATTGCTCCAGGAGCCGTATGTGGGCAGTATCAGTAGAATGAGAGGACACAGAGGTGTGAGGATCTACCAGAGCAATGACCATGGAGAAGGGACGGTCAAGGCGGCAATAGCTGTGTTTGACCACGATCTTGACGTCTTGCAGTACCCAGAACTCACCACGAACAACATCGTCGTGGTAAGGATCCGAACCGGTGCCTGGCACATTGTTGCCATCTCATTCTACTTTGAGCCAACTCAACCCATAGAGCCATACCTGGAGCAAATCAAGAAAATTACGGAGCAGGTTGGTCCGATGAGAATCATCGTTGGAGGAGATGCAAACGCGAAGAGCACCTGGTGGGGTAGCACTGCAATTGATGACAGAGGTGAGGAAATGTCGGGCACTCTCGAAGAACTGGGCCTGCAGGTGCTGAATGAGGGAAACACCCCCACTTTCGATACCATCAGAGGAGGGGTATCCTACACCAGCCACCCCGATATAACTGCCTGCTCTATGGACATGTTGGCCTTCATAAACGGATGGAGAGTGATGGATGACTTGACGAACTCGGACCACAACGGAATCACCTTCAACATAGCGCTAAGGAAAGCAAAAGGGGTAAGTATAACTAGAACAACCAGGCTGTACAACACAAAGAAGGCAAATTGGAGCCGGTTTCATGAGAAATTGGACCAATTAAAAATAGATAATAATATTAACAAAGAAGCAATAGAACAGATAACCAACACAAAGCAATTAGAACACACAATAGTTAAATACATAGATACAATAACACAGACATGTAAACACACATTAAAAAAGAAGATAACAGCAGAGAAGCTTACCTTTCCGTGGTGGTCCGAAGAACTCGCCGCGCTGAAGAGACACTCCATCACCCTGAAGCGCCGCATCAAAGGTGCATCAGAAGCCCGAAGATCCAGAGTTGTAGATGAGTACCTGGAAGCAAGAAAACACTTTTTAGAGCAGGTAGAAAAAGCCAAGACGGAAAGCTGGAAGGAATTCTGTGGAAAGCAGGATAAGGAGGGGTTATGGGAAGGGATTTATAGGGTGATTGGTAGAACCTCCACACGACAAGAGGACATACCCTTGGTAAGAGACGGGAGGCAAATAGACCCAAAGGAGTCCGCAAAAACCTTGGCAGACATCTTTTACCCGGAGGACAGAGAGGAAGAGGATAACGCAGACCACCGGCTGACCAGAATCAAAGCTGACCAAGTAAACGGTTCAGTGCATGGTGAGTTTCATGACCCACCGTTTACAATAGAGGAGCTCAGAGCAGCGGTGGAACACTTCAACCCCAAAAAAGCTCCGGGAGCAGATGGTCTCACTGCCGACATCTGCAGCCAAGCTATAGGGAGTGATCCAGAGGCTTTCCTGGCATTAACCAACAGGTGCCTGGCTCTCTCACACTTTCCGACCATCTGGAAAGATGCCACAGTGGTGGTATTGAGGAAGCCAGGCAAGGACGACTACACCAACCCAAAATCATACAGACCCATAGGGTTGTTGTCGGTACCAGGAAAGATCCTTGAAAAGATGATCGTGGCGCGGATGAAGTGGCACCTTGTGCCAAGGTTGAGCACCCGGCAGTACGGCTTCATGCCTAAAAGAAGCACCGAGGACTCCCTCTATGACATGATACATCATATACAAGACAAACTTGGTGAAAAGAAGATCGTTGTATTGATATCATTGGACATAGAGGGAGCCTTCGATAGCGCTTGGTGGCCCGCAATAAGGTGCAGGCTGGCAGAAGAGGAGACTCCTGTCAACATCAGAAGACTTGTGGACAGCTACCTATCTGATAGGCAGGTCAGGGTTAGGTACGCGGGAGAGGAGCACAATAAGGTCACAAGTAAGGGTTGCGTCCAGGGGTCAATAGGGGGACCCATTTTGTGGAACCTCCTCTTGGATCCCTTACTCAAAGGATTAGAGGATAGGCAGGACTACTGTCAGGCTTTCGCGGACGACGTGATCCTTGTGTTTGATGGGGACACGGCTCTAGAGGTCCAGCGACGGGCAAATGCCGCCCTCGCCTATGTCAGGGAGTGGGGTATCAGAAACAAATTAAAATTCGCACCACACAAGACCAACGCTATGGTCATAACTAGAAAATTGAAGTACGATACACCACTCCTTAACATGGGCGGGGTCGACATCGGCCTGTCGTCGGAGTTCAAGATCCTGGGGCTCACGATAGATAACAAGCTGACGTTCAACAGCCACGCTGCCAATGTGTGCAGGAAGGCGTTGAACATTTACAAGCAGTTATCTAGAGCGGCCAGGATAAGCTGGGGTCTGAACCCTGAAGTTATTAGGGTTATTTACACGGCGGCTGTAGAGCCAGTTGTCATGTATGCAGCCAGCGTCTGGGCACCGGCAACAAAGAAGATAGGGATCCAGAAGCAGCTCAACGCGGTCCAACGAGGTTTTTCCCAGAAGCTAACAAGAGCGTACCGCACCGTCTCCCTGAACTCTGCTCTGACCCTGGCCGGGATACTCCCACTCGATCTCCGCATACAAGAGGCAGCCGCCCTGTATGAGGCGAAGAGGGGAGTACCTCGACCGGAACTCAGGGATAGAGAGGTTGAAACACTTGTGCCGTACACTCAGACGAAGCATCCGGCAGAGCACTTATGCCTGAATTTCGGCTTGATAGACCAGGAACCAGAACATGACTCATCAGTAAAAATTT
This sequence comes from Eupithecia subfuscata, assembly GCA_963564075.1. Lineage (NCBI taxonomy): Eukaryota > Metazoa > Arthropoda > Insecta > Lepidoptera > Geometridae > Eupithecia > Eupithecia subfuscata. The sequence goes on along the minus strand of OY751118.1, from coordinate 12,547,690 downwards.
ACACCGATGGCAGCAAGATTGAGGGCGAAGTCGGAGCAGCACTTTCCCTTTGGGTTGGTGATGCCGAGATCCAAGCCCTCAAGCTGAAACTACCATCTTACTGCACGGTCTATCAAGCGGAACTTCTGGCAATATGCAAAGCCACGCGGGAGATCCTCAAGCGTAAAGAGCTGTCTTTTGGGATCTATAGTGACTCAAGGTCAGCACTGCAGTCGGTGACGAACAATGGGTCCCTTCACCCTCTAGCCGTGGAGGCTCGTGAAAACCTCAGATCGAGCAGGGTCCAGAATAAAGAAGTATCTTTATTCTGGATCAAAGCCCACGCGGGATTGGAGGGGAACGAACGTGCCGATCAGCTTGCGAAGGAAGCTGCTGCAAACACCAAGAGACGGGCCGACTATGATTACTGTCCGGTCTCACACGTCAAGCGTCAGATTCGTCTGAACACGCTCGGCGAATGGAACCGGCGGTACATAAGCGGCACTACAGCAGGAGTCACCAAACTCTTCTTCCCGGACGCTGTGCTGGCCTACAAATGCGTGCGGAAGTTTGAGGCCACTAGCCTGTTAACACAGATTCTCACGGGGCACGGTGGGTTCTCCGAATACTTGAACCGGTTCAAGTGTAAGGAGAATCCATCGTGCATATGTGAACCTGGTATGGCCGAATCAGTAGTGCACATCCTGACCGACTGTCCTATTTTCGCGCTAAAACGTTATGATGCCGAGCACACCTTGCACCTCCAGATCTCCACAGAAAACCTAAAAAAGTTTATGGCAGCGAATGATATTAGGGATAAATTTATAAAATATTGTACGGATATCGCAGAAATAGTAGTAAATAGGAATAAATAGGTACCAAAATTATGGTGTATGTATATTTATATAAATATATAGAACAGCATAAGTTCAATTAGCCATTAAACAACATGTATAAAAGATAAGTATAATATTTTTAGAATAAATAGATAAATAAGACACATTTTGTAAAACTAAGTATAATTAAGATAAGATTATATGTAATAAGAGTATATAATAAAAGAAAAATGCTGTAGCCCTGACCGGGCATGAAAATATCCCCCCTTAGTTTATAAGAAAAATAGAAAACAGACTTTGATTCATCACATGTCAAAGGAAAGGAGAAAAAAAAAAAAAAAAAAAAAAAAAAAAAAAACCTAACCTAACCTAACCTAACCTAACCTAACCTAACCTAACCTAACCTAACCTAACCTAACCTAACCTAACCTAACCTAACCTAACCTAACCTAACCTAACCTAACCTAACCTAACCTAACCTAACCTAACCTAACCTAACCTAACCTAACCTAACCTCGCGTCTTCGTACAGTGCCCGTACGGTGCAGACGTGCTGATTGCTTTTAAATTTTAAATTATTAAATTGAATTTTGTGAGGAGCCCTGAGACTTCGCCCTGACAACCTCGGCCTGTTGGGGCCATTGCTGCGTGTCTTCAGGTGGGGCCTGTTCCTGTTCCGTTTCGTCGTCGCGTCGGTGAGCGTGTTTCAATCTACAGAATTGGACATTCCTAATAGAGCGCAAAATTTGGGTCTGGCCGGACGCGAACAAGGTGCTGCTGAGTGTCGGCCGGGGTCCGCTGCCACCACGCCAATGAAACTTGACCGGCCGGCTCGAAATTACCGACCCACTGCTACAAGCCGACGCTAACTACTATACAGCCAATCACACGAACCCTTGCTGCTCTTACATCCTACGCCAACTCAAGTTCTCAAGTCCCATTACAACTCCGACCCATCTCTTAACTCCAACACTGGAGACTCGGCAGAGTTACTGGAGCATTTGTGTTTTACAATCAAAACAAATTGTATTTATTAATATTAGGTAGTAAATAGAAAAAAAATCAGCTATTGTTTATTTAATTAATCTAATCTAATTTTAATTCTTATTCTAATCTAATATTTAATTCTAATTCTAATCTAATTTTAATTTTAATGCTGTGTGAATTGTCCTGCATTATTATTATTATTATAATTTAGATAGGTACTTGTAGCTATTGATTGTTGTGTTAGGTTCCAATTTTGTTCTAGTGTAGAAGTTAGGAGAATACATAGAGGTGGTTCGATTGGGAATTTAATGAATTATATGCCACTCTGTGACCCGTATAATTAAATTTTAAGTACATAATTTTATACTTGAGGCTATTGATCATAGTGTGGTTTGCCTACTTGTGGTTGCTTACTACATTACTAAAAAGAATACACGAAAAAGAAACTAATAATTGTTTATTAAACTTGTTCAGATTTATACAGTTGTGTAGCAAGACTTATGTCATATAAGATTAAAGTTAATAAGGGCCGGTCTGGCAGCGGGCACTTCAGGATGGGTAAGGGTTTTTCGCCAAGGTCGGGTGTCTCGAGAAGGGGTGCGGCACTGCCGTCGTCGCTGGGGGCCGGCACTTCCAGCGGACTGGCGCCGTCGTCGCTGGGGGCCGGCACCTCCAGCGGACTGGTGCCGCCGGCCGCGGAGCGCACGGCGCTGCCGGTGTTCCATGCGCAGAAACGGGGCGCAGCTGGCCCAGTCTCAAAGCCTGGAAGTGAATGTCCAGTTAACATTGTGGGCACAATAAGGAAAAGACTTGAGTCTGTCTCTAACCCACCTATATCTGACGCAGATGAATCGCCTTTGTGGCCGGGGCAGCAGGGTACACCAGATGTGGGGGCGCCTACGCCGGAGCTGGCTCAAGGCGGAGACTCGGCGCCGACGCCACACTCCGCGCCTTCGCGCTCGGCTGCGGGCTCGCCCGCCGCACCTCTTTTACTCCTGGAGACCTCCGTGCTGGCGACGGGCGAGTCGGTACAGGACGCGCCGCACCTCGCGAACTGTCTGCTGCAGAGCACGGTGGCGGAGCTTGAGAGGTCTCGCAATCTCAACCGGGACATAAAGGATGCGGTGATGGCGGGCGTGCAGGGGCTGCACGCCTTGGTGATGCGCCTCGCGGACTCGCGCGCGCGGCATATCGCCGAGAAGGAGCGCGTGCGCGCGGTCGCCGAGCGACAGGGCGCTTTGCAGTACAAGATTCACGCGGATAAGTTTGAGACGATCACCGCAGGCCTGCAGAACGGCCTGGACGAGCTGCGGCGCACGACCACTAAGGCGATGCAGGAGGCCGAGGCGGCGCGCCGTGTCGTGGAGGAGATGAGCGGCAAGCTGGGTGCGCGGCCCGAGGGAGAGGTGGCCAGCCTTCGTCTGGTCGGCCAGCTGCTCGAGGAGGCGCACGCCATCCGAGAGGAGTGTTCAGGCTCGCCGATGCCGCTCGCGCGGGGCGCCCTCGGTGTCGTGGGCCCCGGACCGGAGCGAGAGGCGGCGGCGCTGCAGCGACTGGCGGGCGAGGGGCCGCCACCAACGCGCGCGTCGTATGCGCACGTCGCGAGGCATCCGCTCATGGTAAAGTCGCGGAACCCGACCCATACCGGCGATGATATTCTGAAACATATAAAATCAAATGTTGATGTCATCGGTCTGGGGGTCGGGGTGAACGGCGTACGGAAGTGTCGCGGTGGCGGCGTCGCCATCTCGATGGAAAGCGCGCGCGAGCGAGAGGTAATGGAGGGCGCCATCCGTGCGCTCGGGGATGATTACAGCGTGTCGGAGCCGCGTCTCCGGGACCCGCAACTGCGGCTTGTCGGCGTTGTCGCGGAGCTCACGGACGAGCGTCTTGAGGAGGCCCTGCTCCGACAGAACGAGGGACTGCTGCGGAACGTGCCGGAGCCGGAGCGCGGCGTTAAGGTCGTGCGGCGCATCAAGGGGCGCAACGCGGGGCTCAACAATGTCGTAGTGGCGGTGGGCGCGGGCGTGTGGCGGGCCTTGCTGGAGCGGCGCGTAAGGCTTGGGTACCAGGTGGTTGTGGCGCTGGACCAGTCGCCGCTGGTGCAGTGCTACCGGTGCCTGGGGTTCTCCCACCGCGTGGCCGAGTGCCGCGCGCCGGCGCCGCGCTGCGGATACTGCGCGGGCGAGCACGACACGCGCGCGTGCTCTGCCCGCGGCGGCGAGCCGCCGCACTGCACCAACTGCGCGGCGCGCCAGCTGCCGGACCGGGAGCACCCCGCGTACAGCGCCGACTGTCCCGAGTGGCGCCGCTGGGACCGCATAGCGCGTCTCAGCGTGCGCTACTGCTGAGGGCACCGATCCGTCCGTACAGATGAACGCACATCTTAAAATTTTGCAGTACAATGTGGGCAGGGGCAGGGCGGCGACGCAAGAGTGTCTAAGGGAGGCCACCGCCAGGGGCTTCAAAGTTTTAATACTGCAAGAACCTTACGTTGGGGCGAGGGGCCGCATGTTGCCGTCGACCGGCTGTAGGGTGATTCAAAGCGCGTCGGGGGGACCTGACGCTCCGGTACGGGCCGCCATAGTCATCTTGGACCCCAATTTGCGGTACTCTGAAAATATAAGCTTTATTGGTGAGGACTTGCTGGGTGTTATTATTAAAATTGAAAATTTAGAAATAGGAATAATAAGCGTTTACTTGGACAGGGAACTAAACCTAGACGCGTACCTGCATAGAATTAAGCGGATGGTGCAGGGCATGGCTTGCTCGCGGGTTGTAGTGGCGGGCGATGTGAACGCGGCCAGTCCGTGGTGGGGCTGCGCGGCGGAGGACGCGCGCGGCGCCGCGGTCGCCGAGCTGTTCGCGGAACTCGGGCTCGAAGTCTGCAACGAAGGCCACGAGCCGACCTTCTTCGCCTACCGGGGGCACAGCGCGCCCGCCACCAGTATCATCGACGTGACGGCCTGCTCCGCCGCGCTGCTACCCGCGCTCGCCGACTGGCGCGTCGACCCCGCGCTCTGCACGCTGTCCGATCACAGGCCGGTCACCTTCACGCTGCGGCTGAGTGCGCGCCGCGAGAGGGACGCGCCCGGCGCCAGCACGAGGATCTATAACACGGCAAAGGCTAATTGGACGCTATTCGAGGAAGAATTAGAGCGGGAGATCTCTCGCGTTGAACTGAGTGCCGCAGTGGACGCGCTGGCGGACGGAGAAGCGGTCAACCGGGCCGCCGACCTGTACACCGAGTGCGCGCTCGCGGCTTGCGAGAGGGCCATCCCACGCATACCGCCTCGGAGACTAGGCAGGCTCTGCCGCTGGTGGAGTGCCGAGCTGACCGAGCTTAAGGCCGAGATGGTGCGCCGCCGGAGGAGAATCGCGCGGGTGAACCCTGCCAGGAGGCGGTTCGTGGTGGACCAGTACCTGGAGGCCAGGATGGTTTACAGGAGAGCGATTGAGTCCGCCATGACCGCCAGCTGGAAGGAGTTCTGCACGGGCGAGACGCTGGAGGGTATATGGCAAAGGTCTTACCGGATCATGAAGGCGTGCGGAGCGCGGGCGCGCTCTGAGGACGTGCTGCTGGCGGCGGCCGACGGGCGCGTGCTCGACGAGGCACAGTCGGCGGCGTTGCTGGCCGACACCTTCTACCGACGTGACGACCCGCAGCGGGACACGCCGCAGCACGCCGCGCGCCGCGCCGCTGTGCAGACCTGGGCTGACCGCCTCGCCCACACCGCATCGACCCACGTCGCCTTCACTGAAACAGAACTCGAGACAGTACTGCGTACTATGAGTCCCAAGAGAGCGCCCGGAGGCGACGGGCTCACGCTGGACATCTGTCTCCGGGCCTACAGATGCGACAAAGCCCTACTTGTGGGGCTGTTTTCGCAGTGCCTTCGATTGGGTTGTTTCCCGAAATTGTGGAAGGTGGCGACCATAAAGGTGATCCCTAAGCCGGGCAGAGACACCTACAGCACTCCTAAGTCCTATAGACCTATCGGGCTTCTTCCGGTCTTTGGAAAGATTCTTGAGAAGCTATTTGTAAACAGGTTGCAGTGGCAGCTTGGCAAGGAGAACAGGCTGAGCCCCTTCCAGTACGGTTTCACTCCGCAGCGGAGCGCCGAAGACGCCCTGTTTGATGCCATGTCCATTGTTCGTGCTAGCCTGGAACAAAAGAAAATAGTTGCTTTAGTTTCTTTAGATATAGAAGGGGCTTTTGATAACGCCTGGTGGCCTGCGATTGTCGAACAGCTTAGGGCTAATAATGTTGACGTCGAGGTCGCGCGCCTCATTCTGAATTACCTCTCCGAGCGGAGCATTAAACTAAAATATGCGGGGCAAGAAGTCTGTAGAGTTACCAATAAGGGTTGTATTCAGGGGTCTACCTGTGGGCCAATCCTCTGGAATATCCAGCTGGAACCGGTGCTGGAGCAGTCACAGTATGGAGGCGTCAGGGTTCAGGCTTTCGCGGATGATATTCTGATGATCGCAGCCGCGGCTGATGGGGTTGAGCTGGAGGGGATGCTCAACCGGGCGCTGGCCGTGATCACGAAGTGGGGCGAAAACCTGAAACTGAGATTTGCTCCTGAGAAGACGCAAGCACTCTTAATCACAAAAAAATTGAGATACCATTCTCCTAGGCTCGTGATGGCAGGTGTCCCCATAGTTTATGGATCTAGTCTCAGAATATTGGGATTAAATATTGACCCCATTCTCAACTTTAGAAGACACCTTGAGCTTGTCACCAACAAAGCTATTACTTTCTACAGGGTGGTTTCGAGAGCGGCACGCGCACAATGGGGTCTTAATTCAGATATTCTGAGATTAATTTATATCGCCGTGGTGGAGCCTACTATTCTGTACTCGGCGAGTTGCTGGGCAGATGTTTCAGATAGGGTTTATGCTGAAAAAACTTTAAATAGCCTAACAAGATCTTTTGCTATTAAAATAAGCAAAGCTCACCGTACAGTCTCATTGGTGTCAAGTGTCCTGCTGTCGAGACTGCTGCCTCTAACCATGAGATTGAAAGAAAATGCCCTTATTTACAGGGCCAAAAGAGGGGAGACATTGGCCGGGTTGCCGGGACGAAGTATGGAACTTAGGGAAAGTCCATTTTCACTGCCTCACCCTGCGGAGAGAAAGCATATAAGGTTCGGGCTCATCGAGTCCCAGGAGGAGGCATTGAGCCTCGGGAACGATGGGCTCGTGCTTTACACAGATGGTAGTAAGCTTGAGGGTAGGGTGGGTGGTGCTGTCAGCTGCTGGTCTGGAGGGCGTGAGGTCCGCCATACTAGATTCCGTCTAGAGAACTTCTGTAGTGTGTTTCAGGCAGAGCTTTGTGCGATATTGCGGGCCCTTCAGTTAGCCGAAGGTAGAGGTGAGTCTGCTTTTAGCATAGCGAGCGATTCTAGGTCAAGTCTTGAGGCCATTAGTGACCCTAATTCACTTCATCCCTTAGTTGCAGAAATAAAGGAAAACATTCTTAGGTTAGTTCAGGAGAATAAACTCATAACTTTATACTGGGTCAAGGCGCACTGTGGGATAGAGGGTAATGAGAGGGCTGACGAGTTGGCAAAGCAGGCAGCTCTCAGAGATAGAAGACTACCATTCTACGACCATTACCCTCTGTCCTACGCTAAGTGGTTGGTTAGATCGGACAGCATTCATGACTGGCAGCAAGTATACAATACATCTCAGGCGGGTAGCACCACTAAACTATTTTTCAAGAATGTATCTCAAGCCTTTCAAACTCTAAGGAAAATCAAACTAGATAATTTTTATGCACAAATTTTTACAGGTCACGGTGGCTTTAATTCTTATTTGTTTAGATTTAGATTAACAGACTCTCCTCTGTGTTCTTGCGGTGAGGATGTCAGCCAATCTGTGCAGCACTTGCTTTTAGAATGCGCGCGGTTTGGATTGCTGAGACATGAATGCGAATGCGCTATGGATACTGATATAAGTGTTGATACAGTGGAGCAGCTGATTGCGGATAATAATTATAGGCCTATCTTCTTGTCGTTTGCAAAGACTATTCTTCGCATAATCGGCAGGGAGAATGGGTCGTTTTTAGAAGAAAAGCAATGATAATTATTATGATTATATCAACTTCTTTTAATTTACTGACTTTGTTTGTTTACATTGTTTGTTTCTAAAAAAAAAGAAAAAAAAAAAAAAAAAAAAAAAAAAAAAAGAAAGATACTTAACCAAAAGAAAGGTAAAACAATAATACAATAAATACTGAAATATGACAGAAAAAAAGAGGTCTGGATTAAAAAAAAAGAAATTAAAAAAAAAATGAAATAAGCTAGAAGAGATGAATTTTAAGGCTTAGTATAAGAATAATTAAGATTTATATTGTAATGATAAAATGAATTAATGAAATAGCAATTTATGAATAATTAATTGATTATATAAAATTGATTCCTATTTATTTAATATGAAATAATACAATTTTATTTAGTAAAAATGTATATTTTCATGAGATACTCATTCAAATATTTAATTAACAGTTAAAAAGACAAAGATATTGGCATTGTTTGTTCATCAAATAATTGTACAATTGACAACAAAATATGTACCTATGTTCAATAAGATTTAATTAATTCTTAATGATAATATATATATATTATTTGATTTTATTTATATAATATTAATTTATATGTGGAAATAAATGTGCGTTTTTCTAACGTTTGTGTGTTTGAGTGAATGTGTGCGTGTGTGTGTGTGTGTGTGTGTGTGTGTGTGTGTGTGTTTGAAGTCTTACCAAAATATATGTGTTTTATTCCTCATAAGGTAATTTAATGTTGTTGCATTTAATAGCAACAGGTTGCCATAGGTTTAAAAAGCAAAAGCAGACTAGCACACTCTCTGGTCAAATGATCAGATGAGTTAACTAGTTTGCGACATAAAAAAAAAAAAAAAAAAAAAACCTAACCTAACCTAACCTAACCTAACCTAACCTAACCTAACCTAACCTAACCTAACCTAACCTAACCTAACCTAACCTAACCTAACCTAACCTAACCTAACCTAACCTAACCTAACCTAACCTAACCTAACCTAACCTAACCTAACCTAACCTAACCAAGAATTCTAATGTGAGACGTAGCATCGGGGAGTGGGAGACCGGTAAAACGGACTCAAAGACAAAACCCTCGACCCCCCCGAAGAAAACACAGGACTCTGAGGCCCAGAAGTCAAAGCTCAAGACCACGACCTCGTCCATGACACAAAAACTGTCAATTGGAGCAGCGACTAGCTCGCCCTCAAAATATATTGACCGACTCACCGAAGCTAGAGCGTGCGTGGTCAAAGCAAAGGGCAGCCTGGAGAAGTCGAGAAACACGAAGACCGAAATAAAAACTGAGGTCTTTCAAGCAATCGACAGGCTGTACCAGCTAGTCAAAGAAGTTGACAGCGTTAAGGGGCAGGGTAAAGCTCAACAGAAAGTCCAGGAAGACGCAAAGGAGCCACCCAATGAAAAGGAACGTCAAATGAAGGATCAAGGGGAAGAACTGATGAAGAAGATGGAGGAGCATGGAAAGTTTCTGGAAGAACACAAAAAGGAAATGGAGATATTGACTGATACACTAAGAACACAGCAGGAGTGGTACGCGAGTAGAGGCTCCTATGCGAGTGTCACAGCGGGTTCCCCAAAGAAATCGGAACCGGAAAATACTGCCATGCACTCCATCATAGTTTCCTCTACGAATGACCAGGAAACAGGGGATCAAGTCTTTGAGAGGATCAGAAAGGTTGTGAATGCAAAGGAAGAGGGAGCAAGGATTGACAAAATACGGAAAGCAAAAGACAGGAAGATAATAGTGGGATGTAAAAACGAGGAAGAGCTCAGAAGGATAAAGGAAAGAATAATGGAAAGAGAAGGGCATCTTAGTGTGGAGGATATCGCGAATAAGGATCCTCTGGTCATCCTGTACGGCGTCCTACGAAGCAACACGGATGAGGATGTCATAAAAGCCATCCGCACACAAAACGGGCACTTACTTAAGGGTGTGAGCGGCGACGATGACCGTATGGAAGTACGCTATCGTCGCAAGGCAAGGAACCCCCTCACATCCCACATCGTAATGAAGGTGTCGCCCCGACTCTGGCAGAGTCTGACCGGCGCAGGGGCTGCACATATCGACATGCAGAGAGTCAGAGTCGCTGATCAGTCCCCCCTTATACAGTGCTCGCGCTGTCTAGGGTACGGACATGGGAAGCGGTTCTGCTCCGAAGCAGTTGATGTGTGCAGCCACTGCGGTGGAGCGCACCTCAAAACGGAATGCCCTGACTGGCTGAGTGGAACTCTTCCCTGCTGCGTAAACTGCAACAAAGCAAAGGCTGCGAAAACTGACCATGGCGCCTTTAGCAACGAATGCCCGGTGAGGCGCAAGTGGGACGCATTTGCGAGATCCACCGTGGCCTATTGCTAAGGGCGTCCATTACAAGGTCATTCAAGCAAACCTCAATAAAAAGCAGCTAGCAACAGATGAGCTCTTCCTTGAAGCCGCAAAATGTAGAGCAGCAGCACTCCTCCTACAGGAACCTTACGTTGGAGCCCCTAAGAAGCTGAAGATATACCCAGGCGCTAGGATCTATCAGAGCACAGAACAAGGCGAAGGGATTGTTAAGGCAGCGATTGCCATACTGGACCCTACCTTGGATGTTATCCAATACCCGCAGCTCACCACCAATAACATCGCAGTAGCGGGGATACGAACTAGCGCCTGGAAGGTCAATCTGGTCTCCATCTACTTTGAAGGAACTGAGCCCCTGGAACCATACGTGGAACAGCTGTGCAGGGTGATTGAAGAGCTTGGGTCTACGAGGCTCATTGTTGGAGGAGACGCAAATGCCTGGAACACCTGGTGGGGAAGCGTCAGGACTAACCCCAGGGGGGAGGAACTGATGAAGTTCCTGGACGATAAGGGGCTCCAGGTGCTCAACATTGACTCCATACCAACGTTTGACACGGTGAGAGGAGACAGACGATACTTCAGCCATGTAGACGTCACAGTCTGCTCGGAGGACATGCTCACTCTTGTGGAAGGATGGACCGTGGTAGAGAGCATGACGAGCTCGGACCACAATGGGATAACATTCAACATACGACTACACAAAGCACACGGAACACAAATCACACGCACAACCAGGCTCTACAATACAAAAAAAGCCAATTGGGTTCAATTTCATGAGAAATTGAACCAATTTAAATTAGATCACGAACTCACACACACAAAAGTAGAGCACATACACAACATCGAACAAATAGAAGAAGTCGTACACACATACACTCAAGCAATAACACACGCATGCACACACTCTATGCCAGCAAAGAAACACACACAAACACTTACCATACCGTGGTGGTCCGAGAATCTCGCACAGCTGAAACGGGAAGTCGCCAACAGGAAGAGAAGAATCCGATGCGCCGCGCCAGTCCGAAGGTCAGGAGTCATCGAAGAGTACCTGGAAAAGAAGAGGGAATATGAGCTAGAGGCAAACAAGGCAAAGGTAGAGAGTTGGAAGGACTTCTGCTGTAAACAGGATAGAGAAGGGGTATGGGAGGGGATTTACAGGGTTATAGGAAGGACTAGGAAAAGAGAAGAGGATGTGCGACTTCAGGTTAAAGGCAGAGTGCTTGATGCTAGAGGCTCCGTGAAGGTTCTGGCCGATACGTTCTATCCGGAGGACCGCACAGATGGTGACAATGCCGATCATCGCAGAATTAGAGCTGAAGCAGAGAAGGTAAATAGTGAGGAGCTAGTTGAGTCTTGCGACCCACTATTCACGATGACCGAGCTAAGAACTGCGATGAAAGCATTTAACCCGAAGAAGGCACCCGGAGCAGATGGGTTCACGGTCGACATATGCGTCGAGGCCATACAGAATGATCCGAACATGTTTCTAGGCATGGTAAATAAGTGCCTAGAACTTGTCCACTTCCCGGATCCGTGGAAAGAGGCAACCGTGATAGTGCTACGAAAACCTGGGAAGGAAAACTACAATACCCCGAAATCCTATAGGCCTATCGGGCTCCTCCCTGTGTTAGGAAAGATCTTCGAGAAAATGTTGGTCACCCGGATAAAGTTTCATCTTGTGCCAAGATTGAGTACTCGCCAGTTCGGATTCATGCCCCAGAGGAGCACTGAGGACGCCCTCTATACCCTTATGCGATACATTAACAGTAAACTTGAGCAGAAGAAACTGATAACGCTCTTGTCGCTGGATATAGAGGGGGCCTTTGATAGTGCATGGTGGCCAGCAATCCGAGTCCGACTGGCAGAGGAAAACTGCCCGCTCAACTTAAGAAGGGTGATTGACAGTTATCTCCGAAACCGCAGAGTTAGGGTCCGTTACTTGGGGGAGGAGTACGAAAAGCCTACTGAAAAAGGATGTGTGCAGGGGTCAATTGGTGGTCCAATTCTTTGGAATTTACTCCTGGACCCACTTCTAAGAGAGCTGCGCGGTAGAGGCGACTACGTGCAGGCGTTTGCAGACGACGTGGTGCTTGTTTTCGCTGGTGAGACCTCGCTAGAGATTGAGAGGCAGGCCAATGCCTCACTCGAGCACGTTCGGACGTGGGGTATCAAAAATAAACTTAAGTTCGCGCCGCACAAAACAATGGCCATGGTCATCACGCGAAAACTTAAGCATGATACCCCGCGTCTTAGCATGGGTGGGTGCGACATTGGCATGTCCAAGGAAATCAAGCTGCTTGGACTCACCATCGACGACAAATTAACGTTCAACTCGCACGTCGCAAACGTCTGCCGAAAAGCGCTAAATTTTTACAAACAGCTCTCCAGAGCTGCAAAAGTAACTTGGGGCCTCCAGCCGGACGTCATAAGAGTCATCTACACGGCAGTGGTAGAGCCTACAATAATGTACGCTGCAAGTGTATGGGCTCCCGCAACAAAAAAGATAAGCGTGAACAAAGAGCTCGAAACAGTGCAGCGTGGTTTCGCACAGAAAATTATCAAAAGCTACAGGACTGTCTCGCTAACCTCGGCGTTATTATTGGCTGGGTTGCTTCCACTGGACATCAGAATCCGGGAAGCAGCCTCGCTTTATGAAACGAAAAAAGGTCATACCCAGCGAGTAATAGGAGATCGGGATATTGAGACGCCGTTACCGTACGTAGCGATGCCACACCCAGCGCTTCAGTCGGAGTTGGCATTCATCTGCCTGGTGGACGAGGCAGCAGTGAACCAGAACCTCGACAACTGCCTGAATATCTTCACAGATGGAAGTAAAATCGAGGGAAAAGTCGGCGCCGCTTTATCCATCTAGGAAGGCAACGCTGAGATTAGTACCCGCAAGTTGAGGCTGGATGAATGCTGTACCGTCTACCAGGCGGAGTTGCTGGCCCTGGCTGAAGCTACAAAAGAGGCACTCAAAAGGCGGAGACCGAGCTGCAGCATTTTCAGCGACTCACGCTCGGCCCTCGAGACCGTGACCAACTTGTGGTCTCCCCATCCCCTCGCAGCCCAAATTAGAACGCATATATTCCAACTTAGACGGGAGACCAAAATACTGAGCCTATTTTGGATAAAAGCTCACGCGGGATTGGAGGGGAATGAGAGGGCCGACGAGCTGGCGAAATGCGCAGCACTGAAGCTAAAAACGAAACCAAACTACAACAGCTGCCCGGTTTCATACGCGAAGCGCGAAATCCGACGAGACTCGCTCGGCGAATGGAACCAACGTTACGTCAGTGCGGAACAAGGCGCGACCACAAAGGTGTTCTTCCCAAACGCAATAAGGGCGTACCGACTCGTCAAATCCTTGTCACTAAGTCCCGTCATGGTCCAACTCTTCACAGGACACGGCGGATTCTCCTCGTACTTATACCGGTTTAAGCGCAAGGAGAGTCCATCGTGTCCATGTGACCCGAATGTTGAGGAAAGCTCCATACATCTCATAACGGATTGCCCAAGGTTTGGAAGAGAAAGATATGACTTAGAACATGAAATAGAAGTAGACATAAGAAAGGAAAATTTATGTATAATACTAGAAGATAAGAACATAAGATATAAATTTTTAGATTTTTGTCATAAAGTTGTTAACGTAGCTATATATAGAAATAAGTAGAAATAAAGGGTCACAACTATATAATTCATATTATATAAATATGTGCCCTGCAAATAATATGAAAGTAGGTTAAGAAGTGTTATCATTTTAAGAAAATAAAGAAATTAGCGAACTGTCTCCTTATTCCCCTGTAACTTACCTGTAAAAAACAAAAAACAAAAAACAAAAAGAAGGATAGATAGAATAAACAAAGAACGAAAGGAGACGGAAAATAGAAAGATAAAGTATGAGGAATGGAAGTGCGAGAAGCATAACAGTGTGAACTAGAATGACTGGGTTGAAATAGGATAAATTGTAAACCAGGTCCCTGGTTAAGCTAGGGGTAGGATATAAAAAAAAAAAAAAAAAAAAAAAAAAAAAAAAAAAAAAAAAAAAAAAAAAAAAAAAAAAAAAAAAAAACCTAACCTAACCTAACCTAAAGTAGGTAGGTACTTTTGGCGTATTTAAAAAGTTCATCATCAATCAAGTTTTATGTACAATTAAATAAAAATTTACAGCTTTATGTACAGTTTGATTTACTCACATTCACATTAGGCATAAAATGTTTTCATGACTTGTGCATGACTAGGCACGGTGAACTGGCCGTAGGCACGTAGCCTTTGTGTAGCCGCTAGGATCGTTTGCCGGCTTGGCACACGTTGTTCTGGGAACCGCTCTGCGTACATCGTACGAGCCAAGTTCATGTTGTCACCAGCGATGGCATAAAGTCGCACCATTTCAGTCCACTGTTCATTTGTGAACGACATCGTCACTTTTCTACTTAACACAATACGCGAACAAATCGGCACATCACAAATTAGCACGGAACGCGTCGTGACGTGCTCACTACCTAGCAGACGGGCCGCGACTGACGAGCGCGCGAGCGGCGTCTTTGTTTGAAACCGACAAAGCAGGCGAGCGGCGCGGACGCGGCGTAGGTATGTAGGCGGCGCCTTTAAGTCGGCGCGCGAGCGGGTCTTTGTTTGAAACCGACAAAGCAGAAATGAAATGAATTATGAAATTCCATCTAAACTAATTGACTTTTATTTTTTTAAATAACTTGTATCGTCTTATTTTTAGGGGTGTACATACGTGGTTTCAAGGATAAGACTGTTTACGCTAACACCCTGTATTAGGCATGGAAGATTTCACGCATCACTGGTTATATCACTAGTGAAAACATAAATCACGTGCCACACCAGTTACATGCATCGAAACCGTGAGTTACTTATAACGCGAGCGTGATTTTTCACGCGGGCTAAGCTACATTACAATTCGCAGAATTCTATCGTGCGAGAGAGACAAAGCTACAGCATGCGACTGTAGCGATACCGTGCCACTAGCGAGAAGAGAGAATTCGTTTAAGTGAAATTGCATCTTATTCTCAACACAATAGGCTTTAATTTATCTGGAGTATTTTTAAAACTTGCTTACTGCTTAGATAAATAACGCTCCGTTACAAAAACTTCATATGAAAATGAGTCTTATTTTAAAGACGTTAAGGTGCTCATTTAATATAGGTACATGTACGTACTTGAAATTTTTAAATTTCAAGTACGTACATACATATACATATTGGTATTTATACCAGTGATATCACGTTGTGAGAATTTCACTTCATTTCACTCACTTGTAATCTTTACTTGTTGCTGCTGCACGTGCATGCCGCGTTTTGAGTCGCGTGTTATTTTAAACTAAGCTCACCTGAGATTGTCTGTTAATACAGAAATAAAGTTGTCGTCCTAGTGTTTTATAATTACTTAAACATTGACAGTCCCAAGCCTGTCGAAGTATGAGGGAAAGTTCATTGAAGAAAACACGTTTTATTGTCAAAAAAACATCGCCGATTAGCTAAGCGATAAGTTCTGAATCATATCACTATCACTGCAACATGTAACAGGCGGAAAAAATGCACCCACTGTGATAATAATCATCACTAATGCAATATAACGACCGTGATTTATCACGCGTGATATAACCGTGACAGAAAAAAATAACTTCGCGACGTGATAGTGAAATAAAAGTAGCTATAACTTCCATGCCTACCCTGTATACATATCATCCTCTTCCCTTGATGAGGCAAGCACCAGACTAAATTCAGCTCTATCATACCTCAGTGACTGGCTTACAGATCATGGTCTGTCTCTGTTTGCGTCAAAGAGTTCTGCCGTCATTTTCACTAAAAAACGAGTAGTTCTTCCTGTAAGTATTTTTATTGACAGTGACACTGTTCCTACATCCAGTCATGCAAAATTTTTAGGCATAACGTTGGACTCCAAAATGACGGGCTGCCATTAATTCCGTGGGCTGCCAGCATTTTATTTCAATTGCCCAAAAATGTGAGAAAATTACTAATATCCTCCGGTCTCTATCCGGTATGGTGGGGCTCTCACCCATACACCCATACACGGAATTAAAAAGTTAAAAGCTAAAAGCTCTATAGGACCGGACGCCGTACCACCGGCTCTTATAAAGTCAGTTAGTAAAAGCTTGGTAACCCCACTGTATCACATTTTTAATTTGGCATTACGGACAGGTAGGTAGGGTCAATAATGACATACTGCTGGCCAAACTAAGCGCCATAGGCTTCGCGCCCGATCTTCTCAGACTTCTCGCCGACTATCTGCGCGATCGCCAGCAGTATGTTAAACTTGGAATTTATGAGTCTACACCCTATCACACGCGGTCAGGGGTAAGTCAGGGCTCTATTTTAGGTCCCTTGCTTTTTAATTTAATGATTAATGACTTACCAGACGTTGTAGAGCACGCGGAGTGTCTGTTGTACGCCGACGACTTGAAACTCTACACTGTCGTACGTTCCACGGCAGATTGTGAGGCGCTTCAAGTTGATGTAAACGCGGTATGTCAATGGTGTATCGACAACAAGATGGGGTTTAACCCTTCCAAATGCTCCGTGATGACTTTCGGTCGAAAGAAAAACCCGGTATGCTTTGATTACTCGATTCATGGCAAAATGATCTCTAGAGTAACGGTAATCAAGGATTTAGGAGTAACTTTTGACCGAAAACTCACTTTTCACGACCACATCACTACGGTGGCCAAGCAGTCCTTTCAAAGACTTGGCTTTGTGCTGAGAAACGCCCGAGACTTTCGCAGTGACAGTGTTGTGCGGCTTCTGTTTGGGGCTCTAGTGCGGAGCAAGCTAGAGTCTAGCAGTTCCGTCTGGAACCCGCACGAAAGTACGTATGCACTGTTATTGGAAAAGGTTCAGAAGGCGTTTCTCAGGTCTCAGTACAAGCGAGAATTTGGGTATTACCCATATATGTACCCAACTAGGTTTCTCCAAGGGTGTCTTGGGTACAATTCCCTACAGACCAGAAGAGCGTACGATCAGACAGCAACAATGTGCAAGGTGCTCCGTGGTATGATCGACGTTCCTGATCTGCACAACCTTCTATTTCGGCTCTACCTCCCTAATAATTACGTTCGCAACAGAAGCCACAGACTTTTCTCTGTGCCCTTCAGTAGAACTGTCGCTCGTGCCAACTCTCCTCTGCCTCGCACCCTCGCCAGGCTCAACAGACTTCTAGGCCAGAACCCAGACTGCGATATCTTCGCAGACGAATGGAAGAAAGAATTTAATGTTGGTATGCCTGTGGTTTTGCGAGAGTGATGACTGAAAGGATGCCTGTTTGTTTTTGAAATTATTTTTTAAATTTGTAATAATCATGTTCACATTATGTTATTTATTATTTCAATTAATTTATTTATTTGCCTCATTGTTTCTATTATTATTCTATATGGATTTATTTTTAAAATGTTTTACAAGTTTTATAATAATTTTAATTTAGACTAGATAAATGATGCTTTTTCACTCTATGTAACTAGTGTAATTGGTTTTTGAAAATCGTGTTAGTTACTAAGCAAATAAACAAACAATAAGCAATAGTCTGCAGTTAGCTCAATTGTTTCAAATAGTTTCAATAAACAAACCCAGAAATTGTTGTTTAATGCGATAGTAAGTAACCATTTCGATTATGGCTCTTTCCTTGTTAGCATGTGCAACAAAGCAGGTTTTGATAAAATTGATAAAATCCAGTATAAATGTTTACGTATTATTATTAGTGCCATGAAGTCTTCGCCCATAAATGCTATGCAGGTTGAATGTGGCGAACCTCCATTATTTATACGCCGGAAATTTCTTTCTGATAGATTTTTATTCAAATTGGCCCAAAACTCTAATCATCCTCTTCTCCCAAAATTAAACCATGTCCTTAGTTTATTCCGATATACTGATAAAGTCCCCTGTCTACTCCGTAGCTTCAAAAGATTTTCAGAATTTCAAAATCCCGTTATGCAGTTTCCATCTCATCCTTTATATACCACTCCATAATATGGAGTGGTATATCATATTATGATGCCCTAGTTTTCCGCCCACAGGTTTTATTGCGTTTTGGTATATTTAAAAATTCTGTGGATCTGAGAGGAATATTTAATTCGGAAGTAGATACAAAATTTAGTGGGTGGCACTCAATTTTCACAGATGCGTCTAAATTATCAACAGATAGTGTGGTTGGGGCAGCGGTTTGGATGCCTTTTACAAATATTACTCTAAGTTTTAAATGCCCTTCTACCACATCGGTTTTTTTTTACTGGTGAGGCTGTTGCTATACTTATTAGAAGCTATCCTCTTTGTTAAGTCTCATAAGTTAAACAAATCTATAGTTTTTTCTGATTTTAGAAGCTGCCTCCAATCAATTATTTCTAATCCTTTCAGAGACATATCGCGATTCCCTCTGATTCTTCAAATTCGTCAGGCCCTATAATATGAGTGCAATAATCTCTGCATCGACGTAGTTCTTGCTTGGGTCCCAGGCTCTGAGTACTGAAACCAATGGAGGTGGCATGTTTTATATACAGAGGAATAGCTTAGTTCTTTCAACATGCTTCCAGAGTCTTTAATTATGTGACCACCACTGTAATTCTAATAATGATTATAAAGTTGTAATTAGTAGTACATTAGTAGTAGTAGGTTCATTTCATTATGTGTTTATTTATTGTGAATTCAATAATCGCGCATTTTTGAGTTATTTTTCCTATGTTTTGTAGTTTTGTGGGTTTTTTCCTTTTTTTGTAAATACTGTACAATACATAAAGGTTTATATTGTTCATACCATAAAGCTTGCGATGCTGTCATGAGATGATGAGACGGATATTGGCAAAATGGTTTCAAACCTGACGCAGACAGAACCAGAAGCCATCAAACAAGAAGTTGAAGTTTTCCGTTCCGATCAGAATTTTATGTCGAAATATTTTTATTTTCTGCTTGTTTTGTATTCTTTGACTTGAATAAGTGGTTTGTTTCAGCTCGTTGCGTGGCTCTGGTTACTTGTGTGAACTGTGAAGTGAACTTAGGAGAATGTCATCTGTGTGCAGAGTTTGCCTCGCTGGCAATACGACACTGCTTTCCTTGAAAAACAAGCAACTCAAAGATATTTACGAAAGATTGTCTAAGACCAAGGTAAATAACGTGTGATTTGCGAGATTGTTAGACTATCCACACCACACGCATCATCTAGCCCCTCGGGCGGATAATCACGACTTTTCTCTCATGATTTAGGCATACGTTCCAATCTCAAAAATCATCCTGTAGATAGGAACCTATTTGCACGAGTTGTGCTTTACGAAATGGGCAAATGCTCATTATATTATTTACCTAGGAACATATACTTTTCTCAATCTGCTTGTACCTAATGTTGAATAAATTATAATGCCATTTTTTTAAGGCTCAACTCTGGCACAAAAAGTGTGCTTATTTATAGCATGAGGACTTGAAGCTTACCTAGGAAAGTACTTATTATTGAAGTTACCTCTAAACTGCAAGTGTCTCCCTATAAGTTTTTGACTGCTTTCTGTTCTCATTGCAGTGAAAATTGATTTGAATCACATGATTCATTTAAAAACATCGTTGGATTTAAATAATAATATAATAATAATAATAATAATGCTGGACAATTCACACAGCATTATCTAGCCCCAAGGTAAGCAGAGCTTGTGTTATGGGTACTAGATAACTGATATACATAATAATATACGAGTACATAGATAGATATTTTTCATATAATCATGTCAACCCTGCGGCAAGGTGCCTCCCCTTACTGCCCCATCCAAAATATCCACCCTCTATACTCTTGAGTCTTGAGTGAATCTTTAAAACACACAAGGTAGGAATCGTACTTTCTCCCGAGTGGTACCTAGTGCTTTACTACACCTAAAATCATTGTTTAAGAATGTTCAAAATCACTCGAGTAAATTCAAATTATTAAACTCAATTAATGTAGCAATAAATACCTACGCTCACGTGCGATTTTCACATGGTTCTTTTGCAATTATTGTTCCGAATACGGTAGAGGCCGATATCACTTGGCGGATTCGAACTAAAAACTTTTTGTTGTTTGACCTAATATGAAAAGACTGTACCAGCTGCCTACCTTCAGAGTTATACTTCCCTGCAGCTCTAAGTACAATATATTGAAACAACAATTCCAGTTCAACTCCTCTGATGCAAGGCCGAGAGCTGTCTGCAGTGTTTGTTTCCGGAAGCTGCGGAGATGCCACACCTTCTCCCAGATGGCTCACAGATCTGAAAAGATCTTCACTCATCTCTATGAACAGGGACTTGAGGTAGGTACCTACTAAATATTCAGTTTTAAGTGTTTTACATACAACCTACTACCATGTATCTATGTAGTGTATTGCATAAAGTGTATCAGTTATCTAGTACCCATAACACAAGCTCTGCTTAGCTTGGGGCTAGATAATGCTGTGTGAATTGTCCAGCATTATTTATTTATTTATTTAGCCTGCTTTGTCCCACTGGTGGACTAAAGGGGTCCGGTCTAGTATGACTGAATGTTGAAATGTACATATTCCAGAAAGAACAATTCTCAAAATGTACTTTTCCCATAGGGCGCCCCCTAGAGTTCATGAAACTAGATCACACAATAAGATGTTTATAGAGTATTTTTTTAAAGTTAAGTACTAAGTAAAAATGCCACTTAAATCATCTTTCGTGGATGTAAAATAAGCCAATGATGATGTGAATTTAAATAGGAATGGGAGATCGGTATTAAGAAATTAATTGGGATTAGGACATTATTTTGTTTGGGAGGCGATTTACAAAAAAATGAAGGATTAAGACCTGGCGTCTTCAATAATGTGTTTGTGGTGATGGGCAAACCTGCAGTTTACGCAGTGTCAGTGAATTACCAATAACAATGTATATGTCTAGTCTTTTAGGTATACAAACTACTATACAGGGTGTTTGGTGGAGGGTTAGACAAACTCGGTGGGACCTATTTGTGAAATACAAATTGAAGGAAAAGACCCTAACTGTTTACAATTTTTTTTAATCCTATTTTTAGTATTTTTTTAAGAATTTCCGAAATTTTACGTCTCTACCCCTAGAACTTTTTTTTGGAACATGTATTCTAGTAAACTTTTTACTTGCTTTTGGTTTCAGATGTATCTTTCGTCTTTTGAAGGCATTATTTATTTGAAAAAACGTGTAAATAATTAGTTATAAGCTCTCAAAGTTAAAAAAATTAAAAAAATAATCAAGAAGGACATCTTTGCATCGTTTTAAAAAAAAACTAACAGCGATCGAGGTGTTCAAATGCTTTTAAAAATTTCTCTAAACATCTCTTATTACAACGGTATACCACATGTAGCCGAAAAATCTATAAACTTGTCAAAAATTAACACTTAAAGGGAAAACGGAGTAAAATATAAAAGAAAAAAAAAAGATTTTTATTTTATAAAATTTACATATTTTGTTCCAAAACCTCTCCCCTATTTCTAATACACGCGCGACACCTACATCGGATTTCTACTGTAGTAGTACGGAGCGTTATCTCGTCTATCATCTTTGCAAAAGCTGCGTCAATTCTTTCAATCTGTTCCTTTGGTTGTATTTCTTTTTCGTAAAGCAGCTCTTTTGCACGTCCCCATACGCTAAAGTCAAGAGGAGTGAGATCTGGGGACCGTGCAGGCCATGAGATGGGGCCAAGCCGTCCAATCCACGAGTCGGGGAACGCGTTGTCTAGGAACTCTCTCACTGTGAGACGATAGTGTGCCGGACACCCATCATTTTGAAATACTATTGGTCGATCTTCATGAAATATCGGCACATTGCTCATCAATTCAGGGAGGTCATTTTGCAAGAATTCCAAGTAATTGTCCCCGTTAAGAGTGTCCGGTAAGTAGTAAGGTCCAATGAGATGTCTACCAATCACACCTGCCCAGACGTTGAAAGAAATTTTGTGCGTTTGGTGCGATGTTTGCCTAGTCGCATGTGGATTTTGACCCTTTTGTTCCCAGTGGTGTAGATTTTGTTGGTTGAAAATCCCCTCTCGCGTAAATTTCGACTCGTCCGTCCATAAAATGCTGTTTAAAAAGTTTCCGTCCTCAATGTCAGTATTTAGTAAAAAACGACAGAATTGCATGCGTCGCGCATTATCACCTTGCCCCAAACCTAGAACGAGAATAAAGCCGTTGAATAAAAATCAAAATGGTTAAGGTACAATGCAATCTCGGTTGAAGAGAGGCACCCATGGTATCCCAAGATAGACAGAAACAAAATAATATTTGTGCAAGACCAATAGACTGACAAAATCATTTTTTTATGGGTTATTGATTCACCTCAAACGTCTCGTCAAATGAAACTAAGACAAAGATGAGCTACATTAAATTAGATAATTTTAGCAATTTACCTTGCACCGGGGTGTAGTGGAAAGGATGCCTTCCATCTGCATTGACGACAGACCATACTTTATACCATATGGAAAGACCCAGATCTCTGGCGACCTTTCGAGTACTGGTAGTGGGATCCTCGTTGAACGCTTGGAGTATGGCTTCGTCCTCACCAACATCCTGCTGCGTTGCTCTGCCTCGTGGTTCTCGAAGAGTTAAGTTTCCCGTTTCTCGAAGTCGCCGAAAGGTATTAGAAAATGTGCTGTGGTGTGGCACACGTCTATTGGGATGCAACTCTCTGTACAGTCTCTGTGCTGTACGTGTATTTCCATCACATCGACCGTACGCATAAATAATATCAGCGTATTCTTCAATGCTGAATTCCGCCATTGTAACAAAAACAACGAAAACAAAACAGAACAATAAAGAGTTTATCAAAACATAACAAATTACCAAAATAAGAACGAAATTTAACGATTACAATATTGATTCGAATTCGAAATTCTGATTTCGAAATTCGAATCTTCGAATTAGTTGGATGCCTAGGTATGATAGAAAAAGGTTTTCTTAAATTAATTTGGCGTTCCTACCTTTGTATTAGAAATAGGGAAGTGATATTTGAACCAAAATTGTTTTAATACAATGTTTTATTCTTAGCGTGTTTACTCCATTTTCCCTATAAGTGCTAATTTTTGACAAGTTTATAGATTTTTCGGCTACATGTGATATACTGTTATAATAAACGATGTTTAGAGAAATTTTTAAAAGCATTTGAACTCCTCGATCGCTGTTTGTTTTTTTTAAAACGATGCAAAGTTGTCCTTCTTGTTTATGTTTTTTACTTTTTTTAAGTTTGAGAGCTTATAACTAATTATTTACACGTTCTGTCAAATAAATAATGCCTCCAAAAGACGACGGATACACCTGAGACCAAAAGCAAGTAAAAAGTTTACTAGAAAACATGTTCCAAAAAAAAGTTCTAGGGGTAGAGACGTAAAATTTCGGAAATTCTTGATGAAAACAAAAAATAGGATTTAAAAAAAATTGTAAACAATTAGGGTCTTTTCCTTAAATTTGTATTTGACAAATAGGTCCACCTACACACCCACCGAGTTTGTCTAACCCTCCACCAAACACCCTGTATATACTGTACAAACAGTAGTATACCGAAAAGACTAGAAGCTTCTCCAAGGCGAAGAGAAATAAGAGGCGGCGCTTACAAGTGCTAAGATAGAAAGAAAAGTTTGGTTTTAGCTAAAAAATCTAAAATAAGCCTGATCTTCTGCGCCGAACGTTATTGAATTTTAATTTTGAGTCTTTCAAATCAAATCAAATCAAATTTATTTATTGCATGAAATACATGTTATAAAAGTTGTTAATATAATGTAATGACATGTCACAATGTAGACTGCCCTATTGGGCGTACAATGTCTTAAAATTTAAAATAAATGCTAATACAATTCTAAAGAAAATAATACATAAAATTCACAGACAAATAAAGAAATAATAATAATAATACAGTGTCAACGTTATATACCTACAATTTATCGGTCATAAATTCATTATAGGAGTAATAGCATTTTTTTGTCAAGAGTTCTTTCACTTTCCTCCGAAACAACGCACAAGGTAATTCTCTTATAGACTCCGGCAGTTTAATAGGCGAAAGGTGCTGAGGAGGGCTTATTCCAATAATCCCCTGCCATAATCCCCTGCGAAGGGGATTCCTGGACTTTTTGTCCAGAAATCCCCTGCTGGCTCAGAGAGAAGACGCACAGGGGATTTGTGGACAAGAGTTCCAGAAATCCCCTGATCCACTTATTTACACCGTAAGTAGTTGTTCGTTCTTGAAATAATCAAATGCAAACAACTAAGTAACCTAACCTTACAAGTAGAACATACCAAAATATTAACATTGCATTCAGGAATTTGCGACTAACAATAGGGTTTCAGCTGATTTCGAGTACCTTTTTTACGATGTTTTTCGTCCCATTATTTTGTTCCAAGAATAGGACCACGATGGAGAACTACTCCTCGTAGTCCCATTAGTATGTGCGGTTGTGGAAATTTTCTTCCTGTATATATTTTCTGCATGGATACACGTCCAACAAGCGTTTCGTCCAATAAGCAGTTCGTCAGGAAACCATGCGCAGTTCCAGTTCTTACTAATTAATTTTATATTGTTCCAAACATTTATGAAAAATGACAGTGAATTCCAAATAAGATATCAAAAATCCTGATCCTGATCCTGATATCAAAAATGACAGCTGATGTCAAAAATGACAGCTGATGTCAAAAATGACAGCGGATGTCAAAAATTACACCCGATGTCAGAAAACGACTGTTACAGTCAGTTAGAATTGAGCAAAAATGACAGGTTATATTAAAAATGAAACGGATATTATTCTAGACATAGAGTAAAAACTCGCTGCTGTCTCAGCAGAGGGATAGTGTCATTCAACAATTTGAAAATTTGTGTAACCAAAAACAGATCTATGTGTGTTTTGACAGCACGTAAATACAGTGCCTTCACTCACACATTCGCATGATTGAATGTTGCAAGTGAATAGCATTTTCCCTAAAAAATTGGGTAACTGAAGCAAAGTTCCCAATAAGAAAACACTTCATTGTTTTTATCACCTACCTTTTTATTTTTGACTAGCTGCGCCCCGCGGCTTCGCCCCCGTGGAAATTTATGTTTCCAACTTTCTTAATTTTTTCTTTCATAAGAACCTTCTCCTGACAGTAACAAACACAACAAAGAAAGAATTAGCGAAATCGGTCCAGGCGTTGTTGAGTTATGCGCTTACCAACACATTTTGCGATTCATTTTTATATTATAGATATTCCATTATTTCAATTTACCGAAGGTGTCAATAGTTTGTTGTCAAATAGCAAAAATCTAAAAAAATCTATGAAAATCCATTTCCATCGTTTTTAATTTTACGAAATATCAGCCGGTACCTATGGTTACTATCATTCTACCTAGATCAAACGACAAAAAGGTTTCACTCCAAGTCTGCAAAATAAGATCGGCTCCGATCATTTTCGGAACAATAATTTAAAATAGACGGTCAAGTGCGTGTTCGGCTACGTGCAGTGTAACTAGTTGCACGGTTCATGGCCTATCTAAACCAACTACATTTTTTTAGTTGATTATGATTAGGTACTCAACTAGTAAAGCATACTAAAGCTGTGTAGTTTTCCTTTTAAATTCACACCACCTACTGCTAGCATTTTTTTCACAAATAATAATGCCCAACTTAGACAAGTACCTACACTGAACAAAAAAACAGATTTTTTCCTATGATTTCTTCAGCGTAATTCAATTAAAGACAGAGCGCTATGGCGCTCATTAGGGGAGGCCTATGTCCAGCAGTGGACTAATATAGGCTAATGATGATGATGATGAATTCAATTGTAAATACTAGTTCTATTTGTTTCCATTCATTGATTGTAATTTTCTATGTAAAATAGTAATTTGATTTTACATCTTGAATCTACTCAGAATATCGTCGAGTGACTGAAAATTCTAAAACTGTGATATTCCGCGTAGTTTAATTCCTAAGTCCTAACTTGAGGGAATTCCACCCTCTCCTCTACTATTTTATATACCTAAGTACTAAGTAATAAAACCTGGGTATTTTGTTCCCAGTGCATAGCAACATTTTCTCGAAAATGGTGGACGAAATTTTTTAATTTCTTTATGAGTTTTGATGACTGTTTTAGGCAAAATTACAAATGGAATATTTGTACTTACCAGTGGAATGAGATGTTTGCGGTATTATTTTTTTATTTTTCCTGTTACTGGGGTTTAAACATCCTTGCACCGCAAAACACATCATGTTTATATTTTTATGTGAGAGCTGCTTTCCGCGTCATTTGAAGTATTGTACTAACGGCTCAAAATGAAAATTGCGACGGTCCGTCGCAATTTTTTAGACTTACCTCGTTTGTGTCAACTATCATTCTAAGTCTTCTTTTTCTAAGATTCTAGACTAGTGCTAGACTTTCAGTTAGTGGCTCAGATGAAAGGTTGGCACCAAGGTCAAGGAAGAGTAGTTTCAGAGATGTGGCCGTTTCAAGTTTGACAGCTGTCATCGAAAATGTAGACCACTTCAATAGCTATATGCGTTGCCCCGCTGTATAGCAATGCTGATGCGCTGCGCCAGATATTCACCAGTTCTCTGGTCACGCGTCGCTTCAACCAGACGGATTTCCTCGGAAGATGGGAAGACGCAAGTGTGTTGACTGTAGCGTCCCACACAATGAGCCACCCCAACTCCCATGGAACTAGTGTCATACCGTCGGGCCTCTTACCATCGTCACGCAACAGACCATTCGGTTCGAGATAGATGGTATGTTAGCAGTGACAAAGGCCCAAAATTTTCGTAGTTTTTGTTTTAATGTTAACATTTCGGTATGTTCTACTTATAAGCTTAGGTTACTTAGTTGTTTGCATTTGATTATTTCAAGAACGAACAACTACTTACGGTGTAAATAAGTGGATCAGGGGATTTCTGGAACTCTTGTCCACAAATCCCCTGTGCGTCTTCTCTTTGAGCCGGCAGGGGATTTCTGGACAAAAAGTCCAGGAATCCCCTTCGCAGGGGATTATGGCAGGGGATTATTGGAATAAGCCCTGAGGAGGACACTTATTTCAAGTACCTAATTTAATTACTTATACAGGTGGTGGTCATATAATTTAGAACGTTGATATAAAGGGAAGATTTTTCCAAACTAAGACGCAAAACTAATTGCATGCAATTTTTTGTATTTCTCTCGGTATCGTAAAACTTTTCCATAATATCACTGTATTCATTGATATACATGATTAGCTAAAAATAAATAGACAAACTTTATACACTACTTCTAAACATAGTACCTATTCCTTTTTACTGGCTGGTCACGTTATTAAGAACGCTAAATAGTTCATACCTTTATTCAAATTTAAATAGAAAACACGCAGTCGATTTGTTACTGTTTGTATAATTTTGGAGCCATCAGTGCTATAAAAGATTTAAAGTGATTGCTTCTTATGAAAAAACAATGGGAAAAAATAAAAGTTGTGATAAATCTACAAGGGAAGTAATAATAAAACTTCGCCGGAAGAATTGGTCTTATAAAAAGATCTGCAATACCGACCATCTGCAATGTTCAAAAACGATGGTTTTCCACGCTGTAAAGCATTTTGCTACGCATCAAACTACTTCGAATGTTCCACGTGTACCTAAACAGAGAGAAACAACTCCTCGAGATGACCGAAACATCGTTCGTATGTCAAAACAAAATAAGATAAGCTTTATTAAAAGTTATATACCACAACAGGCAACCGATAATTATCAGATTGTCTTAGTTTCTTATTGTAATCGCTTTAAAAATAGGTACAGTCGGCTGCAAAAATATGTATACACTCCCAAGTTTTCAACTTGACTAAATAGTAAGTGTATAGTAATTGTGATAATTTATGTACCGCATTCTGACGAAGTACGATGACTACTTTGTACGAAAAACGTGTGCATGTCCTTTTATTTAAAAAGTTCCGAGTAAAATAAAAGTTAAACCTTGGAAGTGTATACATGTCTGTGTGTGACTACTTAGCTTGAAAGATTGTACATAACTAAAGTATTTCGAATAATATACCTATTAATACCTCATATTCAACCAGGTGAGAACTCTGTGTCTAGTTAAACCTAACATAGGCTTTAAGGCACTTCTAACCGAAATGTAATGTTGTTTTTAACCTAAAAAAAAAAATCCTTTTAAGGGTCCAACCCGGTGAAAACAACCCTTCAGCAATCTCAGCACGCACTATTCGAAGACGTTTAATAGAAGAACAATTGCACGGTAGGATAGCAAGAAAGGTACCCATGTTGAAACTATGCCACAGGCAAGCCCGGCTTGCATTTGCGAGAAAGTCTGAAAACTGGACTGTGCGACAGTGGAAAAATGTACTTTTTTCTGACGAGACGAAAATAAACAAAGTATGTTCTGATGGAAAACGATATGTACGACGTCCCCCGGATACAGCATTAGACCCTAAGTACGCGAAAGGTAACATGGATCAGTTCCAATACAAAAATATACTGGAAGAAACAATGTTACCTTATGCTGAAGACGTTCTACCGGTTTTTTGGACATTCCAGCATGACAATGATCCAAAGCACACTGCACGCACCGTAAAGGAATTTCTTACAGCCCAATCAGTTCCTGTCTTAGACTGGCCAGCTAACAGCCCAGATCTAAACCCAATAGAGAATCTGTGGTTCGAAGTAAAGAAAAAGGTTTCAAATACACAGTGTGGGAATTTAAGAGAGCTGAACGACGTTTTTTTAGAAGAATGGAACTCTATTTCTCCAGCGAAATGTCAAAAATTAATAGAGTCAATGCCTCGCCGGTGTAAAGCAGTAATTAAAAGCCGTGGATATGCTATTAACTATATGAACTATGTGTTACTTTGGTAAAATAAATAAAATTTGAAAAAAATAGTTCGCGATTTTATTCTTTATTCCCTAGCCACGTTGCTCTATTAATGTGGCTATTTTATAACATAACTATTTGCTTCTCAGAAGGTACACATCTCTGTGTATGACACGGTTTAAATAAAAAAACCTCTATAGCTTCAAATCGTTTCTTATATCACCACAACTGTAGGTACCATGGCCGAAATAATAATCATTGATAGTTTCATTAATCTATGCTTATACTAAGTAACTATCCGTTTCAGGATACCAGAGTAATGTTAAATCATTGTTTATTTCAGGCAACTCATGAACATATTGCTCAGGCCGACCTAAGGATGAAACGACACTTGCCTGTGGCCACCATGCAGCTGATCACCATTGACGGCAATACAACTAATGCAGGCCCGCAGGTAACTATCAAAGATGAACCAATACCTAGTATTGATATAAAAGACGAAGTGGCCACAGAACAGAATACATTTCAGGAGGCCGAGTCTGTCCCCGAAGATAGTATAAAAATCGAATTAAAATTAGAACATAATAGTGATCAAGAGAATGATGTTAAAGAACTTCCTCACAGTCGTGCAAAACAACCCAAAACAGAAGACTCAGAAATTCCATTTAGTTGCAAAAATTGCAATGAAATATTTTTATCAAAGAGCGAACTCATGTTACACATAAGAAATTCTCATTCTCAACTTATAGAAAAAAAATATGCCTGTACTAATACTGAAGAAACTAGTGGGACTAAAGACACAGTAATTAACAATCAAAAGAAGCTATTTGCCTGCAGTTTATGTGACAAAGTATTTGATCAAAAAAGTCGTTTAGTTCGACATACGAGAACTCACACAGGAGAAAAGCCATTTGCCTGCAATGTATGTGATAAAAAATTTAAGCAAAAAGAACATGTAATGGGTCACATGAGAACACACACAGTGTCGAAAACAATGCAATACAACTATGTGTGCCATAAAAAAAATCCTACAAAAATCCTATTAGATCATCATAATATGAGATTTCACCAAGAGAAGTCGTTTGCCTGCAGTATATGTGTTAAACAATTTAATGATAAAGGTTATTTAGTGAAACACATGAGAACTCACACAGGAGAGATGCCATTTACCTGCAATGTTTGTAGTAAACAGTTTAACCTCAAAGGTAGTTTAGTGATTCACATGAAAACTCACAACACAGAGAAACCATTTGCATGCAATGTATGTGGCAAAGAATTTAAATATAAAAGTATATTAGTGTATCACATGAGAACTCACACAGGAGAGAAGCCATTCGCCTGCAATGCATGCGATAAACAATTTAATCACAAATTTATTTTAGTGAATCACATGAGAACACACACACGAGAAATGCCATTTGTCTGCAATGTATGTGGTAAAAAATTTAATAAAAAAGATAATTTTCTACGTCACATGAGAATTCACACAGGAGAAAAGCCATTTGCCTGCAGCGTATGTGATAAAAAATTTAGCGTCAAAAGTGCTTTAGTGTATCATATGAGAATTCACACAGGAGAAAAACAATTTATCTGTAATGATTGTGGTAAACAATTTGTTAGAAAATTTAATTTAGTGAATCACATCAGAAAACACACAGGAGAGAAACCATTTGCCTGCAGTGTATGTAATAAACGATTTCATCTCACAGGTAGTTTAGTGAATCACATGATAATACACAATACTGAGAAGATATTTGCATGCAATATATGTGATAAAAAATTTCATCGCAAAGATAGTTTAGTCAAACACATGATAACTCACACAGAGGAGAAGCCATTCGTCTGCAATGTATGTGGTAAACAATTTAATACAAAGAATCATTTAACTCGTCACATGAGAATTCATACAGGAGAGAAGCCATTTGCGTGCGACGTATGTAATAAACAATTTATACAAAATGGCAATTTAGTTGAACATATGAGAATTCACACAGGAGAAAAGCCATTTGCCTGTAATGTATGTGATAAACTATTTAAACACAAAGGTTATTTAGTGAAACACATGAGAATTCACACAGGAGAGAAGCCATTTGCCTGCAATGTATGTGATAAACAATTTACACACAAAAATAGTTTAACTAATCACATGAGAATTCACACAGGAGAGAAGCCATTTGCCTGCAGTGAATGTGATAAACAATTTACTCACAAATGTAGCTTCGTGAATCACATGAGAATTCACACAGGGGAGAAGCCATTTGCCTGCTGTGTATGTGATAAAAATTTTAATAATAAAGGTAATTTAGGTAAACATATGAAAATTCACAAATGACAATTTCATCAAAAAAGTAGTTTATAGTGTTGTGATAAAGCCTAAACTTCTTTTAAATTATAAATAACTTATGTGCCTAGAATAATTAGAATACGACATTCGATTGTATAAGTATTAGACACCGGCAGTCGGCAGTTAGCTCAATTGTTTCAATTGTAAATACTAGTATAATTTGCTTTGTGAATAAATGTATTAGACACCTAGTTAAATATTGGCGTGCCTAGGGCGTGCCAATATTTAGCTGCATGTCTGAAACACTTATAGTTTAGCACTTTAAGATCCTCTGTACTGTACAACATGTTTGCTATAAAAGTCTAATGTAAATAACACTGCTTAGCAACTGTTTTAGGTTAGCAGACCATTGTGAATAAGGGGGTAAAGTCTTGACTTTTGGCCAATTAGCTGACGTGTGTGATCGGTCGGTGGCGGTTATCATCGAGTGGACCCTCCGTATCCACTCGATGGAACAAACTTTAACTTAACATAAAAATTATTTATTTTGTAAAGCTTGTGTTTTTTTTGTGACCTGCCTACATCGATGTGTGTAAAATTCGGGAGATTGGGCACTGGTTTCTCGAAGGCGGAACGCTCAAATTGAGTCCAATTAGGTCCACCCACCTCAGTCACAGTCGGACCGGCGGCGGCGCTGCCGGCGTACGTGTTTCGCGTGTATTGTTGATGCGATCGCACTTCGGTCTAGACACGTCTTTCCATCATTGTTGTTCAATAGGTAGGTAGGTATATTGCAATAGATTGGAAACATCGTGTCTTTGTGTTTAGTTGTAGGTAACACAACGCAGGCCATTTGTTGAGATAGCGCTGGGAGTACGTACCGTATTTTACTTAGGTATATCAATGCCTGCCTAAGATAGTAACTGGCTATGTTTGCTTAACGGAAAGACAGATAAAATGCTTACTTTAAAAATAAAGTGACAGCAAGGTTCGTTGTATCCGTAAGTACGTTACTTGGGAACTATTGCCACTGGCCTTACCTGAGAGGGGTCCGGCGCGGTAGGGCGACAAGTGGATCCACGTACGAGAGCGATAGATACACCATAGATAGATTATTATAACGACCAGTAGGTACTAAACTGAGGTGAACCGTTGAAAAAAAACTTTGAACGGTTCACCCAGGTGGTCTCGGGGAGGTGGACGGTGGGTAAGAATTCGATGGAGCGGGTAATGTTGAGAATCATTCAGGATACCGGCAGTACGGTTGTCGGGGACGAACGGCGTCAGCGTGGCCGTGTGGTCGATTGGCCCAAAGGGTAGTGCAGTGGGTATTGTTGAGAATCCTTCCGGATACCGTTTCAACCCGCAGGATGGAACCCCGATACGGGGGTTAATTGTAGGTAATATTAGTTTAGCTATTTAAGAAAATAATAGTTAAATGAAACTGCAATCAATCTAGTTCAGTTCAGGCGCGGTCCCGGGGGGGGGCGGGGGGGGTCACGGGGGTCATGACCCCCCCCAAAATCTTAGTTTAGGTACTTAAAAAATTGCAACCCACACCTTGATGATTATATTGTCCCGTTTACTTCCGATACATTGATTATGGTTACCAACCGCAGCAAAATAAAAAATCGCGGCTCGCTCCGCTCGCCGATATTACTGTTATTTGGGCTCTGTGTTTTGATTAGCACAGAGGCAACGTTCCCAATTTTATTGGTCTGGCTGGTCCGCTATTGTTAGTTTGTATCAATCCAACCACCACAATAAAAAGCACAAAATATAACAAATAATCTGCGAGGTCACTTTGTCAACCAGTACAAAAAATTAGTAGACAACAAAATTTTCGCGTTTTGGTCTGGTCGCTGATAACATTTGTTCCTTCTGACTATGATCCAAAGCTCAAAACCCGGTCACCTTGCCAAATTTTCTAAAAAGTTGCCCAAAATCTAACAAAACCCGAAAATTGTCGCAGCTCGCTCAACTTGCCGTCAACTTTAAACTGTCTGCCTCTGGTCATGGGCTCATCCCTCGTTTGAGGTCAGTTTTCCAAACACTCCAAAAATCTAACGAAACCACTAAATTATCGCAGCACGCTCTGCTTGCCTCTGATAACATTCTGCTGTTTTGATAAGCTTCTGGCTTGCTCTAGTCCAGGACTCCTTCTCCGTTTCAGGCGAGTTTGCAACTGCAAAATATCTAATACCAAACAACTCTCTATGGTTCCTCTGAATCGTAAGCATCAACAGTAGTAGCTCCGCAATAATTTAATCATAATAAGCAGTATAAGTGAATCTCGCAAAGTAAAAGTCTCACAACAATCAACTTAGTGATGGAGAAGTGAAGTGTTACCTTTTTTAGCGCATTCCGAAGGCTGTAAACATGAGAAAATCATCCCGAATATTTATGAAGAGGGAAATTAACGGCTGAAACTCAAATTCCACTTGATTTCTCATTTTTTGAACGCTAATTACAGTGAGTACAATTTTGGTTGTTTACACAAGGAACACACAAACTTTAGAGACTAGATTCCTGAATCAGCTGTTTTCAACTAGAAGTCTGACATCTGACATTTGTGACACTGACACATCAAACTATTTGAACCATAGACAAATGCGAATCTACAATTATCGGAAATTACCGATTATCAAGAAACGCCATCTAGCGGCGATTGGAGTTTTATTCTTAGCACATTTGGCAACACGAAGTATTAAGCGCTCCTGCACCTTATTTAAACGCAATGATGAATTCGCAAGACAACGTTACAATCAGGCGCGCACACACCACACTGGTTGTAGATCGAGATGTATCAAGTAACATGAGCACTGACCAGCTCAATGTCTCGACAAGTAGTCTTCCAGATCTTTCACCATCTCAAACCGCAGAACTTGAAAATCTGGCACACAGAATTGAACTGCTACAAACTCAATTAGATAGCGCTAACAAAGAAATAGAACAATTATCTTTAGAAAATAGGGATCTACGTAAAAATAATCATGAGCTAACAAAGAAAAACACGTTGTACAAAAAAATAGGCTTCAGTCCAACACGATCAACATCTTCTACATCGACTACACCTACTAAGAAGAAACCGAAGTCGATTTCAAAATCCACTAGTAACAAGCAAATACAGACAGATAATAACGGCGCACTACAAGATCATCATCATCATCATCTCAGCCAAACGACGCCCACACATATGATCACATTGCATAAGGAAACTCAAACAACTATCTTACCAATACCTAAAATAAACACAAGCAACATTCAAACACAGACTGAGAATATAGATATTATACATAGAGAAACACAGACAAACACTGTACCACAAACTCGGAAACGGACTCTACCAAAAAATTACACAGAAACAGCAGCAGAAAAGCAGAGCCCTTCTATGTATAAGCCTAAAATATGCCTAATAACTAGCAACAAGGATAACAAGGTGCTTGCTGTAGCAGAGGACGTGTTGTGCACACACAACTATAATCTATGCCACTACCTCACCCCTCAAGTGCACACTTTACAACTTCTGTTTGGACTTCAACCAAAGCTAATCAACTTTACCATGAACGACTTCTGCATCATATTCATCAGTGACCAAGACTTTGTGCAAGGACAAAAATATGCGGAATTAATAACCGTCCTAAGGGAAACTCTGCATAAAATAAAAAACACAAACATTATAATATGTACACCCACATATCACTACGGCTTTGGAACGGATGCAGTAAATCACAGGATCTACAACTTCAATGAACTACTACTGCAAGATATATTGCTGCATAAATATGCGCACATATTTGATTCAAACAAGTGTCTCATTTATGACTTCAGCATGTTTCATAAACCTTCAAGAAAAATCAATAATAATGGACTCCGTATAATTTTTCAACACCTCCGTTGCTTCATCAAGGAGCAAATGTTTGAATCTAAAATAAGTAACTGTATAAACATAAACCCAACAGTTAATGACCGTAACAATAATAATTTATTTCGTGTATAACTCCATTTATTTGCTACATCAAAATATTAATGGTTTTATAGCTAAAACTGATCCATTACTGGTTTATCTGGACAGCTTCGAACAGATAGGTAAAAAAGTTAGCATTATTTGTATCTGTGAACATAATATGATTCTTGATGACCTCTCTCGTATTTCACTGGCAAATTTTAAAATAGCTTCTGTCTTCTGTAGATCTGTACGTAAAGGTGGATCATGTATTTTAGTCCGTGACCATTACCACAACTTTGAAAATATACAGAATATAGTTGACTTATCCATACCTATGATCGTGGAATGCTCTGCAATACACCTTCCGCAGCACAAATTAATTGTAGTTTGCATTTACCGCCCACCAAGAGAAAATAAATGTATGACTGACGAGTTTTTTTCTAAACTTGATATAATCCTATCAAAATACACCCTTTCTTTGGACTACAAAATTATAATGTGCGGTGATTTTAATATCGACGTTTTAAAAAATAATAAAATAGCTAGAGACTTAAAAAATAAATTAGCGACATACAATCTAAGGCTTCAATTTAAACATGTTACACGACCAGATAGCAATTCTGGCTTAGACAATGTGGCTCATAATATTTCAGGCACCAGTGGAGAGATTGTGGATCTTGCTCTGTCAGATCATTTTGGCCAGCTAATTAAAGTACCGGTAAAGAAAACATGCACACTGAAACACTGGTATACTCTTAGACGTGATTACTGTGACGAAAATCGCGGAAAGTTTAAGAACTGTATTAGCAAACTTTCATTTACAGACGTCACAAATACGCATGACCCTAATTTAGCGTTTAAATTATTTCACGATACCTTTGTTTTATTTTATGATTTGTGTTTTCCGCTTGTCAAGTTAAAAATTCCTACACAAATAAAACCAAAATGGATCTCCAAGGGCATAAAGCTCTGTAGTAAGAAAAAGAGGAACTTATTATGGAAGTATAGGCTTAGCCGTAACACATATAACAAAGAAATGCTGATGACATATACAAAACGATATAACAAAATAATTAAATTGACACAAAAATCACAAAATGAATACTACATAAATACAGCGACCAACAAATCAAAAGCGACTTGGAACATAATAAACCGGTATAATTCTAATGCACCACGTGAAAACATTAGCAAATTAAAAGAAAATGATAGAATCATCTCAGATCCTAGTGATATCGCAAATAAATTTAATGATTATTTTATTGACATTGTAGATCAGTTTGACCATGGAAATGACATTCATTATAAAACTTTTAAACACAATAAACCTAATTCTATCTTTTTGACACCTACTGTGCCTCATGACATCCTAAAAATAATATTCTCCTTAAAAAATACTAATAGTGTAGGTTTTGATGGTATCTCCACAAAAATTATTAAAGATGTTGCTCCACTCATATCACCCGTCATAAGTTTTTTAGTCAATAACTGTGTTGAACAAGGCGTCTTTCCAGATACGCTTAAAAGGACTATCATAAAACCTTTACACAAAAAAGGGTCACGAGATAGTGTAGGAAATTACAGACCCATAGCTCTAATCCCAGTATTCTCCAAAATAATTGAAAAAGTTATCTACAACAAACTCTATAACTACTTGGAAGACCATGGTATATTGAGTAATAACCAGTATGGGTTTAGACGAGGTCGGTCTATTAATAAAGCTATTTTCGACTTCCTCAATAATGTAATGACCAGTAAAGACAACAATCAAAATGTAATTGCGTTATACATGGATATGACCAAAGCGTTTGACCATGTTAATCATGGTAAACTACTTCACAAGCTAGATGTTTACGGTATTAGAGGTACAGCAAATGCTTTCATAAAATCATACCTTAGTGATAGAAGTCAAGTGACCCAAGTCAATAAAATATGCCTGAAGACTCACATTGATACCCTATACGAATCATGTCCCAAAATAGTGTCACACGGTGTACCCCAAGGTAGCGTTTTGGGACCACTTCTATTTCTGATTTATATTAATGATTTGCCTGAGGTTACTAAACATCCGATAACACTGTTTGTCGATGACAGTACCGTGTTGTTCATTAACAATAAGAAACATAATTTCGAATTTGACATCAAATCTACACTGACATCTATTATTAACTGGCTCTCATCGAACAATTTGAAAATAAATCTGACGAAAACTTATTTAATGAATTTTAAACACAGAGGTAATGTCAATCTTGATGTTGGCATTGACTACTTTGGTACTAAAGTGACTGAAGTAGACTCTACCAAGTTTTTAGGTCTTACTATCGACAGTAAATTAAATTGGAAGCAACATGTTGACACTGTTTGTAAAAGACTAAAACAATTTTCGTATGCTCTCTTTAAATTAAGTAAAGCTTCTAACATATCCACCTTACTCACTTCTTATCACGGGTATGTGTCCTCCCTTTTGAGATATGGCATTATGTTTTGGGGGAACTCAACAGACAATCTTAGAGTATTTAAAGCACAAAAACGTTGTCTAAGAGCAATTTGTGGCTTACAAAAGCGGGATTCCTGTAAAACTCACTTTCCTAGACTAAGACTGCTTACATTTCCAGGAATATACATTTACGAGGTAGCAGTTTTCGTAAAAAATAATTCTGAGCTATTTGAAGGGTTTGCAATTGGAAGCCGGTTAGAGGGTAGATTACGCAATGTGCCATGTAGAACAAAAATGTTGCGTTCTAGTATGTTTTGTATGGCACCGAAAATCTTTAATAAAATACCAAAATCTATTCGCGAGCTGTCCAGTAGACAATTTAGTGACAAACTTAATGATTTTCTTATCGAAAAAGCTTACTACACTGTGAATGATTTTTTAACTGACCGTACTATTGTTTAAAATTTGGTTTTGATTTGACTGTTTTATTCTTCTATTGACATCATCATTATCTATATTTCTTGCTGTATTAATTTCATTTGACTAATTATATTAAATGTATAACTTTGACATTAATTTCCTGACATTGTTAACTTAGAACGATGATTGAACATCTGATAAATTAATGCATGCTGTTTCATTCTAGTAAAATACCTATGTTATTTTTATAAATTATAGAACCCAATTAATAATGTATTAATGAATGTTTGTATGCTCTAGTGGCAGAATCTAGCGATCTAGACTAAGTCCGAATAACTGACTGTATCTACCTGATTCACAAACAAATAAATGAATTACTGAATTACTGAACTCACACGCACAGCCAGATCATAAAAATTTTCGCGGCTCGCTTTGCTCGCCGTTGATTTTATATGATGTCTGTCTGTTGTCCGCATATTTGGTTGTTATTCGACAAACTTTAAAATTGTTCTTCACACTAATATTATAAATGCGAAAGTTTGTATGGATAGATAGATGGATGGATGGATGGATGGATGTTTGTTACGTCTTCACACCAAAACTACTGAACAGATTGAGCTAAAATTTTGCATCGGTGTAGCTCTAAGCCTGGAATCAAACATAGGCTACCTACTTTTTATTTCATAAATCAGTTCCCATGGGATAGAAATTGTCTTTGAACGTTTCTATAGAAAGAACGCGTGCGAAGCCGCGGGCAGAAGCTAGTAGCTCATAATTAGCTTCCTTGTTTTGCATGGACGCAATGCCTCACCAATTTCAAAAAAGGCTGCGGCTCATTCAGAGCTCGGTCCACTCGCTGTTATTTATTTTCTGAACCAGTTTGTGACAACCCGAAAAAGGGAACAAAAATGTCGGTGGTTCGCTCCGCTCGCCGCTACATGTTTTTCGATGCCTTTTTGTATTTCTAATTTTTTGTTAATCTCCTTTGCTCCGCTCGCCCCGATTTATATTCATAGCTATACATATATCTACCACCGCAAAGTATTTAAAATTTTCGGGGTAGGTTTCACTCACTTTATTTTGTCATAGGCTCTGGCTTACTTTTCCCCTAACATCAGAAAAAATCTCCAATATTTTTGAGACTCGTTTCGTTCGCCATTACTTATAATTCCTATTGTTGGGTTGGGAGTTGGGGGAAGGGATGTTATGTTTGCGGCCAATATGCAAAACACTGCATTTTGCGGCTCGCTCCGCTCGCCGATAGTATTTTGTCCATCTCTGTATTTGGTCCAGTGCTTGACACTTGTAACATCATTCATCAACACGTGCTTAACATCATTCTGCTCGGGTAGTTACCCGAAAAAGTAACAAAAATTTCGGTGGCTCGCTCCGCTCGCCGTTACATTTTTATTCGCTTTTTATTAGCTTCACCTGTATGTTTGTATGTTTGTTTGTAACCGACTTCTTTGGGCGCGATTTTGACCCACTTTAAACGGCCAGATTTCGTTCAAACTTTGTAGATTTATTGAGGACCGATGACAATACACTAATTTGATAAAATTATTCAAAAAAACAAGCTATTATAAATAATCCAAACTAAAAAGTAGAAAATAAATAATAGTTTAAAAAAACTAAAAAACACGCTTTTTATAGAAAACCGAACTAAAAAATAGAAAATAAATTTTAATGAATTTAAATTAAGAAAATAGTGTTAAAAATTTCAATGAATATAAGTTAATAATAGTGTGAATAAAAAAAAATATTTTATTTTAAAAAAAGCTACTACTATTATTAACTTATATTCATTGAAATTTTTAACACTATTTTCTTAATTTAAATTCATTAAAATTTATTTTCTATTTTTTAGTTCGGTTTTCTATAAAAAGCGTGTTTTTTAGTTTTTTTAAACTACTTTTTGTATTTCCAATTTTTTGTTGATGCCCTTGCTCCGAACGCCCCTATTTATATTCATAGCTTTATATCTACTACCGCGGTCTCTAAAATTTTCGGGGCTTGCTACGCTCGCTATCATTTATTTTTTTATAAATACCTATCAACAACAAAATAAATTATGCGGGCGAGAGTAAGCAAGTGGACTTACTCTTGCTTACTTTTGCCCAAACTTCAGAAAACATCTCAAAAATTTCGAGGCTCGCTTCGCTCGCTATAACTTATACCTACTATTGTTAGGAAAATTTTTACATTTAATAAAAATTTTAGAATTAAATTTTTTGCGGCTCGCTCCGCTCGCCGATAAAGTTTAGTGGTTTTCAGTGGGGTTTGCAACCGCTTACAAGTACATTTGGTGCTACGGCCCGCACCAAGTGTGACCCCCCCAAAGTCTTGGGCTGCGACCGCGCCTGGTTCAGTTCGTAGTCCGCAAGTAGGTAAGTGGATGGTCACCTCTAACCCAGTCAAAGACGAGTCCGCAGCATAGACGCCTGTTGCCAACTTATGCGCCGCGCAGCCGACTAGAGAACGTGTGGCCGCCGGTCCGAGCTGTCCGCCAGCCCGGGGAGCCCGGGGAGGCCGTCGCAGCCGACTAGAGAACGTGTGGCCGCCGGTCCGAGCTGTCCGCCAGCCCGGGGAGCCCGGGGAGGCCGTCGCAGCCGACTAGAGAACGTGTGGCCGCCGGTCCGAGCTGTCCGCCAGCCCGGGGAGGCCGTCGCAGCCGACTAGAGAACGTGTGGCCGCCGGTCCGAGCTGTCCGCCAGCCCGGGGAGCCCGGGGAGGCCGTCGCAGCCGACTAGAGAACGTGTGGCCGCCGGTCCGAGCTGTCCGCCAGCCCGGGGAGGCCGTCGCAGCCGACTAGAGAACGTGTGGCCGCCGGTCCGAGCTGTCCGCCAGCCCGGGGAGGCCGTCGCAGCCGACTAGAGAACGTGTGGCCGCCGGTCCGAGCTGTCCGCCAGCCCGGGGAGGCCGTCGCAGCCGACTAGAGAACGTGTGGCCGCCGGTCCGAGCTGTCCGCCAGCCCGGGGAGCCCGGGGAGGCCGTCGCAGCCGACTAGAGAACGTGTGGCCGCCGGTCCGAGCTGTCCGCCAGCCCGGGGAGCCCGGGGAGGCCGTCGCAGCCGACTAGAGAACGTGTGGCCGCCGGTCCGAGCTGTCCGCCAGCCCGGGGAGGCCGTCGCAGCCGACTAGAGAACGTGTGGCCGCCGGTCCGAGCTGTCCGCCAGCCCGGGGAGCCCGGGGAGGCCGTCGCAGCCGACTAGAGAACGTGTGGCCGCCGGTCCGAGCTGTCCGCCAGCCCGGGGAGCCCGGGGAGGCCGTCGCAGCCGACTAGAGAACGTGTGGCCGCCGGTCCGAGCTGTCCGCCAGCCCGGGGAGCCCGGGGAGGCCGTCGCAGCCGACTAGAGAACGTGTGGCCGCCGGTCCGAGCTGTCCGCCAGCCCGGGGAGCCCGGGGAGGCCGTCGCAGCCGACTAGAGAACGTGTGGCCGCCGGTCCGAGCTGTCCGCCAGCCCGGGGAGCCCGGGGAGGCCGTCGCAGCCGACTAGAGAACGTGTGGCCGCCGGTCCGAGCTGTCCGCCAGCCCGGGGAGCCCGGGGAGGCCGTCGCAGCCGACTAGAGAACGTGTGGCCGCCGGTCCGAGCTGTCCGCCAGCCCGGGGAGCCCGGGGAGGCCGTCGCAGCCGACTAGAGAACGTGTGGCCGCCGGTCCGAG
Source organism: Eupithecia subfuscata (assembly GCA_963564075.1). Classification (NCBI taxonomy): domain Eukaryota; kingdom Metazoa; phylum Arthropoda; class Insecta; order Lepidoptera; family Geometridae; genus Eupithecia; species Eupithecia subfuscata. The sequence continues at coordinate 12,505,931 of OY751118.1, read as the reverse complement.
CTGTCCGCCAGCCCGGGGAGCCCGGGGAGGCCGTCGCAGCCGACTAGAGAACGTGTGGCCGCCGGTCCGAGCTGTCCGCCAGCCCGGGGAGGCCGTCGCAGCCGACTAGAGAACGTGTGGCCGCCGGTCCGAGCTGTCCGCCAGCCCGGGGAGCCCGGGGAGGCCGTCGCAGCCGACTAGAGAACGTGTGGCCGCCGGTCCGAGCTGTCCGCCAGCCCGGGGAGCCCGGGGAGGCCGTCGCAGCCGACTAGAGAACGTGTGGCCGCCGGTCCGAGCTGTCCGCCAGCCCGGGGAGCCCGGGGAGGCCGTCGCAGCCGACTAGAGAACGTGTGGCCGCCGGTCCGAGCTGTCCGCCAGCCCGGGGAGGCCGTCGCAGCCGACTAGAGAACGTGTGGCCGCCGGTCCGAGCTGTCCGCCAGCCCGGGGAGCCCGGGGAGGCCGTCGCAGCCGACTAGAGAACGTGTGGCCGCCGGTCCGAGCTGTCCGCCAGCCCGGGGAGCCCGGGGAGGCCGTCGCAGCCGACTAGAGAACGTGTGGCCGCCGGTCCGAGCTGTCCGCCAGCCCGGGGAGCCCGGGGAGGCCGTCGCAGCCGACTAGAGAACGTGTGGCCGCCGGTCCGAGCTGTCCGCCAGCCCGGGGAGGCCGTCGCAGCCGACTAGAGAACGTGTGGCCGCCGGTCCGAGCTGTCCGCCAGCCCGGGGAGCCCGGGGAGGCCGTCGCAGCCGACTAGAGAACGTGTGGCCGCCGGTCCGAGCTGTCCGCCAGCCCGGGGAGGCCGTCGCAGCCGACTAGAGAACGTGTGGCCGCCGGTCCGAGCTGTCCGCCAGCCCGGGGAGCCCGGGGAGGCCGTCGCAGCCGACTAGAGAACGTGTGGCCGCCGGTCCGAGCTGTCCGCCAGCCCGGGGAGCCCGGGGAGGCCGTCGCAGCCGACTAGAGAACGTGTGGCCGCCGGTCCGAGCTGTCCGCCAGCCCGGGGAGGCCGTCGCAGCCGACTAGAGAACGTGTGGCCGCCGGTCCGAGCTGTCCGCCAGCCCGGGGAGCCCGGGGAGGCCGTCGCAGCCGACTAGAGAACGTGTGGCCGCCGGTCCGAGCTGTCCGCCAGCCCGGGGAGGCCGTCGCAGCCGACTAGAGAACGTGTGGCCGCCGGTCCGAGCTGTCCGCCAGCCCGGGGAGCCCGGGGAGGCCGTCGCAGCCGACTAGAGAACGTGTGGCCGCCGGTCCGAGCTGTCCGCCAGCCCGGGGAGCCCGGGGAGGCCGTCGCAGCCGACTAGAGAACGTGTGGCCGCCGGTCCGAGCTGTCCGCCAGCCCGGGGAGCCCGGGGAGGCCGTCGCAGCCGACTAGAGAACGTGTGGCCGCCGGTCCGAGCTGTCCGCCAGCCCGGGGAGCCCGGGGAGGCCGTCGCAGCCGACTAGAGAACGTGTGGCCGCCGGTCCGAGCTGTCCGCCAGCCCGCCAGAGAGAACCCACCAGAGGAAGGGCAACTGGTTCCTTCTGTGCATTAGAACACCTCTACTGCGATCTCCGGTCCGCCTGCCGAGCGCGCCGGTGATGTCCCCGATCAGCGTGGACGTCGGTATGAGGCTGGTCGATTGATATATAAATTCGTACAAAGCCGCTTGCAGCAGCAGTCAAACAATACAAGATTCAATTAATTATTTTTATTATACACAACCTGAACCTGACATCAACTACAGATAGTAAACATTATCCACAAATTGTACGGAATAAATATCAGCTAGGTAAGTTATATTGCTTTATTCAGAAGAACGTAGTTTTAACTATCATTTAAGTATAAAGATAACAAAGATAACATTCATATTGTTACTAAGTCAATTTATTCAATTCAACAACTTGGTAAGTACACTTAATACAGAACCGAACCAACCATTGGTCCCAACTAATAATTAAATACAGTTTTCTCGATCTTTCCATTCAATACCACAATAAAATTTAATAGTATAAAATAAATAATACCTACACACCATAGGCAAAACCCATAGATACCACCAACACTACCTAGAAATAAACAAGTTTAGGTCGGCACCGGCACGTACATAACACGTCTCGCGGGACGACGTACCGGGCGTCGGCGCCGGCGCCCTGTGCGCGGGAGCTGGTTCGTTCAGGTGCATTCGTGAGGTTAAAGCCCATATTGAAATGCACATAATTGTTGTGTGCTGTAGCGGTGCGCGTTTGATCTGCGACAACCTAGCTATAATACGCATACTATTCTCGCCGCCCTTTGGCTGCGTGTACCTACCTAACCTACTCTGAATACAAATAAGAAGGCATGTGCGGCGTAAGAGCGCGTCATACCAATAGGTAAATAGGCTAGTTGAGTCTTTTAATTGTTGTCCGATTAGAGGGAAAACAATAAAGTCATATTATTTAAGAAAATAGAAAACCGCAAAACGTTATTTTAGAAGTTTACATTTCGTAAACAGGTGAAAACGGTCAGCCATATTTATCGGTGTTGTGGCGTCATACGGGTCGGAGCAAACAATTGACATTAAGCAAACGTTCTGATGAACGTTTGCTTAATAGTCTATGTAGGTCTGTCTATATTTGTACATACGTATAGTGATCTGTACAAATATAGACAGACTACATCGAATTTCACTCCTATAAGATTCGGATCTCGATCTCTGAAAATGTTGTGACGTCACATGCCGACATGAGCTTAGAGTCCTATGACGTCACAACTATTTCAGAGCCGACAGCGTTTTCAGAGATCAAAATTAAAAATCAATTTTTTAAATTGAAAATATGTTCACATCTTACACTTTTAATAACTGAAATCGATAAATATTGGTTTCTTTAGTCAAATACTACAGAAAATATTTATTTATTGCACCAAATTTGATGTCGAGTACAAACCTATTGCTAGCTAGGGTAACCTGGCGCGAGCATCTTATGTTTGTCGTATGCGGGATGGAGGCCTACTATTCATTACGAACATTAGTTTTCTTTCATTCGATCGGTACCGACTTCGGTGGCTACTCTAATCGAAAGTAAACGAAAACTGCGTACGAAGTTGGGCTGCTTTTTCACTTTGGAACGGTGATAGTACCTATATGTATTTTTCGTTCTACTTGATACTGAAATTTTGGCATTGACAATTATTTTTTGTAAACATGCATTAAATTAGTCATAAAAATTGGCCGAAAACGGCCCTTTCATAAGCGAAAGAAGCTACACTTTGATTTTTGCGGCCGTACTTCGCTACTACATAGATAAGCTATCCAAGAGACTTAGATTTTAATCAAGTCAATGGGGTGAAAATTCCCATCCACCCCATTGACTTCTGTAATGGGGTGGATGGGATTTTTTTTCCCAACCACCCCATTGATGGGGAAGTCAATGGGGTGGTTGGGAATATATCCGTATGCATGCAGTCAAAAAAATCCGTTATCTTACAGACGTGGATACATCTAGACCTGATTGTTTCAGCTACTTCCATAGTATTATGTCTTATGGTATACTGCTGTGGGGGAACGCTGCAGATATTAACACCGTATTTGTGCTGCAGAAGAGGGATGTTCGTGCATTCTATAATATGGGTCCCAGAGAATCCCTGCGTGATAAATTCAAAGAAATAAACATAATGACAGTACTTACCATGTCAATATATTTATGAAAACAGGTTTTACACTCATAGAAATATCAATCGGTTTCCTAAAAATAGCGATAAACATAATTGTAATCCTAGAAATAGACATAAGCTCGCTGTGCCCACAACTAGGCTACACAATATTAACGTATCTTTCAAAGGGCAATGTATACGCTTCTACATAAAAACTCCTAATGAGTTGCAAAAATGATCAGTTAATAAATTCAAACAAATTTTCAAAAGCTTGCTGTGCAATAGGCTACTACCACGAGTACTATGATCAGATAATCTACAAACAAAGCTTGGGACGGGTTTTGCTCCAACTCGAAAAAGAACAACCAATAGGCTAAAGGTTTTTTCATCGCTTGTTTACTTTAGTCTACATAACGACGCGACAGAAATAATAAATATTCACTTCATTTCCATATATTATGATATCGGAATGAACCAGAAGACCGGACGCGAGCCGGGCGCCGCCGCTAGTGCTAGCCGCTAGCTGCTAGTGCTAGCCGCTAGCCGCTAGTCACACATCAACAATACTGAGTAATGCTAATGGCCAAAATACATTCGTTTTACTGGGCCTGGAAAAATACATTTTAGATTCTCGAAGCAACGCAATAAAGTTCATTTCAGCTTGTACTTCTCCGTCAGAGCGTTAAATGGCTAACAGCTGTCTTTTTGCGTTGAACTAACGCCCTCATAATGTCCTTCAGAGGATTCTCTAACAGGAGTATAAACCCTCATCTTTATTGCTCGATAAACTTATAATAACGAATGCAGGGAGAACGGTCACATCAAACATTCATCATCATCACATCCGCAACACGACGGCAATATGACCAGTCCAGTCCGGTCCAGTCCAGTCCAGTCCAGTCCAGTCACAAGACAACAAGAATAACTAACTTTTTATAACATTATTAGGTACATCTTAAACAGCGGAGATTCACAATAATAAGTTAATCAATATATTGACGGGAATGCATGATGTATAGTCATATTAATAATTGAAAACGTAGTGTTTTACCTGTCATATGTATAAAGTATTGGTTTGGAGAAGTTTACAGAGCTCTCTCGTTCGACACTAGCATAGAAAGCTCTGACTCAAAGTCCAGGTGCTTCAAAATAGCGCTTTGTTTATTAGTTGGTAGCGAAGGAAGCTAACCAAGCGATGTGTAGTAGTCGCACCGGACGTGGTACATGACGGGAGCCTGCAGCGGAACATGTCAGAGGCAATGTAGTGGTCGTGGAACGAGCGCGCCGACTCGGCCATCCTGCAACAACGAGAGACCCCGCGTCAGTGAGGACAGAGCGCGCTCCGGCCGCCTGTGCCTGTTCCTGTGCCCTGTCACTCTGCTCCACGCACAGTACTCGTGCGTGTGACGGCACTACCCAACATATGATACAAGTCACTAAGTAAAGGGTGTAGCTGATAGTAGGGTAGAATTGAAGTTCCACGACCTACCCACCACATGTACACCCAATTTACCCGAATTTCTTTATAATTAAGCTACTAGAGAGATATCGTGATTTAATAACTACAGATTATCAACAGCACAAATACTCTAAACTTAAAGTCATGATAAGTGATTTGATTGCATTGGAAGACTATTATTTTCCCGTGTGTACACTACAATTTGGATATGTAAAATCAATCAGAATGCTTGATTCAAATAGTTAATTGGAACTTTTTACACACTCTAAATGTAAAATTTACTTTTTACACACTCTAAATGTAAAATTTACATTTAGAGTGTGTAAAAAGTTTTCTTTTTTTTCCTTCCATATTAAAGTGGTAGTTCAGTGCAGTAACTAGTGGGAGCAAGTATTGGAATGCTGCCCCTGCAACATTCGCGTATGCGAGTATTCGTTACATCACTAGTATCTATTGTTGGAGTTGCAGGGCATGCCTCCTGCATGGCCGTGCAGTTTGGAACTGGGTAAGGTCGTCACCGTCAGGTATAGCAGGTATACTCACAGTCAGTCATCAGTAGAGGAAGAGTTCCGGGAAGTACTTGCAGTAGGGCGGCACGTCCTGCTGGAACGAGCGGCCGTGCGGGGGGGAGGCGGCGCCCCCCGCCCCCGCCACCGGCACCAGGGGCGTCGAGCTGATGCTGCTGAAGATCTCCGACAGCTTCTCTTTGATCTCCACCTGGAAATTGCAACATGAATGTAGCGGGACACAGATGGGTATTGCTTTCGAGGCTGAAGGCGCGACAGCCCCGATCTCCCTGCTATTTAATATTTACTTCAATCTGTGTGGAATAGTCCTGTCTGTAAATCTGTAATGATAGATCGGTCCCAATAGAGCGTGGCACGGCCGTTTTCGAGAACTGGCGCCGGTGTGTACTTATAGTACGGAACTTCAGGTCCAGTAAGGTCACATCGGAGAGCTAGTTGTTATTATTATTATACAGCAGATTTCATTCAAAGTTCTTGGCTAGTTTTTGTGCGAATGTTCTGATAAAGCTTCACGATCGACGTTGCCTGTAGTTCAGGTAGCGTTGGCTACACTCCTGTTTTGTTTGACCTCGGTGTGTTGTAACAGAGACCGTTCCGAAACAGGAGTTTTGTCACATAGCACTCTGACTTTGTGAAATGAGGATCAGTAAGCAACTCCATAGTTCTATGTGGTTCTATTGAAACTGCTATAACTTCATAGTTCTATGTGGTTCTATTGAAATTGCTATAACTTTACTGATCCTCGTTATTCTTTATGACATAAGAATGCTATATCTTTTTGAATTATACAAATCGCATCATTAGGTACTTACGAAACTGCTGGTAAAATCAAAAGACGCGGGTGCGTGTGACGTCACTGACTCGGCCGAGCGAACCGAGCGGAGCGCAGCCGGTACTCTTACTTCACGATTCGACGGTTTCAAAGTCACAAATAACCAAACAAACGGCTACGGCTAACTGGCGGCTACCGAGGCAGTGACGTCATAGCGACCGCGGCGGTCACTCAGTGAACTTCGCTAATATTTATCGTAGGACAATAAGTTTTGCACCGTGTGGTAAGGATTTCTTAGCTCTATAAATCTGCATTCTCAACTAAAAACGTAACGGATCCTCATTCCCAAACGTGTACCTACTCGTAGGTATGTGTTTGTGTATACCTACAGTACACGTAGGTACAAACTGGCAGCCGGTATTGTTACCTGGGGGTGCGTGATGGTGAGCAGGTGGTCGAAGGGCGCGGTGCGGAAGGTGTTGTTGAGCGTGGCGCGGCGCCGCTCGGCGTCCCGGCGCTCCGCCTCCGAGGGCCCCGCCGCCGCGCGCCGCAGCGCCTCCAGGCTGATGCTCTCCACTGCCAGCTCGTGCTGAAAGGGATACCAAGTGCGCACAATATATTACTTGCACAGCCAGAGCTTCGGAACGACGAAGACACGGAATGTAAACGGAGGAGGTGCGGGTGCGGGGGTACCTCGGAGCGGGAGCGCGGCGCGTGCAGTGTAACGTGCTGGACGACCGCGGCGGCGGCGGGCCCCTGGCGCAGGTCCTCGTGGCTCCAGTGCCAGAACTCGCCGCCCTCGCACTGACGAAGGACACGCGAGTGAGGGAGGGGAGAGGAGGGTAAGGAATGACCTAACTACACTAGAGACGGGAAGATGGCCGCCTCGACGGTCGCTGCTACAGCTACGGTCGGTCATTCAACCAGGAGATTGATGAATGAAACAACTTCAAATTAGTTTACAGCCCGCTTCTTAGACGCTACTTGCAGGGATCCTAGGAACCGGAAATGTCGATGACCATTCAATTTGATCAGAGATTCCATGAGAGAGACCGGCTGTCGGTGACACAGTGAAGCTAATTAACTAGCTAGCTACTAGCTAGCGTATGTCGCAACAATCTGCATGGAGTGATGGAGCAGTGGGTGTGGCTGAACTTGTATCTGTGCTACATTACATGAGGTACAGTACAGTAGGTGCAGTGCAAAGTGTTCGTTACATATTGTCCGAAGCAGATCATGGAGGGGCGGTGGTTGTAGTTGTACTTCTCCACGAACTGCCGGTACTCCTCGTCCAGGTCGTCGTACTGCTTCTGCTACAAGGGGACACTGCGCATCAACGCTGGAACCATGCTCCGTCTGATAACTTTACTAACAACCCGTCCGACTTCGAACGAGTAGAGGAGCAGTGCCTTCCTTCTTGTGTGCTCTGGACAACTCTACTGCGATCCGACCCGTGGCTGAGTGTGCAAGGTGCAAGGTTACTAGGGGGAAGCACGCTCGGTGGAGGGATGCGCGCTCACGAGGAGAAGGAACCAGGGAGGTGGTTCCCCGGAGGAGTGTCTGTATGTATGCACGACACCTGAACCTGGCGGCCCCTGCGCCTGCGCCTACACAGATACTGACCCGGGTGACTCCGGGCGAGCTGTTGGCGCTGTCCATCTCGGTGAGCGCGCCGTGCGCGATGTCCGCCAGGCTGTCGCGGCCCTGGCCTGCGCCTGCAAAGGTAACATGTTGTTCGTGGTATCATTTACACACAGTCAATGATGAAATAAGACAATCAGTCTAAAACTTGTGCTAGGAGATTAGAATTTCTCTGTAATTGACTTCAAGGTCTTTAAGGGAGGAATTTGTCCAGTTGTGGACGTTGGTTGGCTGAGAAATTACTTCACGGTACAATTCGCAATATCAAGCGAACGGCTGATGTCCGATGCGGCAACTGTTCCTATTGCGTGCTTCTTGCATCATTGAGGCGGGCCATAGAACCTCTACCCTCTTCTTTAATTAATAAATATTTGTATGTTAACTTTACCCATCGTCTTTGTATTCAAATTCCACGATAGGGTACCTGTAGGTTACAGTGTACGTACGAACAGGAGTGACATGATAGAGCAGGACTCTCTCACCTGACTCGAGCCAGCTGTGCCTGTGCTGGTGCTGGTGGCGGGGCGCGTAGGGCGCGGCGGCGGCCAGGCGGCCCGCCTCGATGCCGTCGCTCTTCAACGCCTCGCACACCGCCATCTGCAACGCACACGAGTTAACTTCAGCCAGACGGGGAGACAGCTCCGGGTAACGCATTGTAACACAAGGGCACAGGGTCGCGTACCTGGTCTATCAGCAGATAGGGCAGCTTGGCGGGCAGCATGGCGGCCGTCAGCGCGGGGTACTCGGCGCGCAGCGGCGGCAGCAAGTGCGGCGCCTCCTCGCGCCGGGCGGTCGCTATCTGCAACAGAACGTCACCTCACTTCAACAACATGGAGAGCTGCTGCTGCGTCGCAGGGCCCGCGTTGCGAGCCGCTACGCTTCACTCGACCACGCTGTCAGCTCTCCCAAGCCTGCCTCGCAGTGCGGTGGTGCAGCGCGCACACGGCCGACATGCTCAGCGCCGATTGCTGACGATGCCGACAGTGGACAGCACACACGCACCTTTTCGATGTAGTTCTGCAGTCGCGGCAGGTTGGCGACGGCGGCGAGCAGCGCGGCCAGCGACAGCGCGACGGCCTGCAGCTGGCACGCAGCCGACATGCTCAGCACCGGGTTGGACAGCCCTGACTGCTGGATGCTGTGGAGGGAAGCAGACGTGAGTATCGCCCTCTCTCTCTGCGCGGCGACACACACCGCGGGCGCGGGCGGGGGCGGGGCGGTACTCACGCCAGCACCAGCTGCAGCATGTCCGGCGCGGTCTCCTCGCAGCCCACCTCGGCCACCAGCAAGGCCAGCGTCGTGTGAATGGCCTCGATGTTCTCAACGGTGTTCGACTCCAGCTGGAGACCTGCAAGCAAACCAATCTATCAACAGAACTACACCTGATTCCGTTCACAAAAATGTACGTGGTTTAACTCATGAGCCTTTATCCGTCCGCCTGGCTTCCTCTAACTAACCTTTCAGAAATCAATGACGTTTATTTATTTCGGCTTACAAAATAAGCTCGAAGACAAATGTTATTATAAATAATAATTTTCCCGTTCAAGAGCATTGTGTTTGTGTTGTGTCGGGTCGCTGAGTACCGAGTACTGAGTAGAGTGTGAGTGTGAGTGTGACTGACCGTCGTAGAGCGAGCTGAACATGGCGTATCCGTGCTTGCCGATGAAGATGAGGTCCTGCCGCGAGCACTTGTCCAGCGCGAGGCGCAGCGCCGCCGGCTCCGCGCTGCGGGACAACCGGGCACACGTTACATTGCGACGGGCGCGGGGCACGGGGCCGAGCTGTGTGCGGCCGAACTAGGTATTTACATTAAGCTAGCCATTCGTTCTGTGTAGAGTTATCTTACACACACACTAAACTAGGGCAAATTATACAAACAAATAGCAGTCTACGAACAAAAATATTAACGCTGACTTTCTTTCTGAAGAATGCATGTGAAGGATTTGAAAGATCTATCTAGGTAGGGTATACTGACGTGGGCTGCTGGAGCAGCAGCCTGTTCCCCTGTCGGTCGATCAGCGTGTGCAGTATCCTCTGCAGCAGCACGCGCGCCGTCGGCTGGTCCGCCCCCGCCATCCGCAGCAGCGCTTCCAGGAAGGCTCCCGGGAACGCCTTCGACAGTTCTCGCGTCTTGTACGTGCCGCCCACCTGCGGGGAGGGCGCGGTTAGCGAGGACTTGTGGGGTAGGCCGCCGGGGTCACGTGACGCAGGTCAACTATCGATAACGGTATCGCTAGATCACGTCGAACGGAAAATGTAGGACGCTTAGGACGTCTTTTGAGACCTGACCTGTTGGGGCTATCTCCTCGTTGAGGGCACTCCAGTTATAGTTCAGTTTGTAGGTACTATGACAACACCGAACAGTCTTCAGATTTATTAAGAGCATGACCAAAGCGTGCGATTGTGTAACACCGAAGAAATCTTTACAGGGAAACTACATCACAGTAGCATAAGGAGCACCTCTTTAGGATTCTTATTGCTATAACATTTACTATCAACATCATTTTTAGGGTTCCGTACCTCAAAAGGAAAAAAGGAACCCTTATAGGATCACTTTGTTGTCCGTCTGTCTGTCTGTCTGTCCGTCTGTCAACCCTCTTTTCTCACGAACGCGTGGAGGTATCGAGTTGAAATTAACATCAAATACTCAAGTCCGTAACCTCTTGAAGCCGTGATATAGGTAAATTAAACTTCTAAATCAACGCACTCAAAAGTTACAGCCGTTTATGTCCGAAAATTTTGAAATTTCCAAGGGAATCACATGCACACAAAACCTATAGGGTACTTCCCGTAGACTTAGACTCATGAAATTTGGTGAGCAGCAGGGCCTTATAGCACAAGTAAAGGGAAAAATCCGAAATACATAAATATTCACAAAAAAAATACTTTTAATGCTCGCTATGGACCAAAGCCTATAGGGTACTTCCGGTTGACGTAGAACCATAAAATTTGGCAAGAAGAAAGGGATAGCACAAATAAAGGAAAAAATCCTAAAGCCGTAAATTTGTAGTTTATTAACTAAAACTAAAATGTCAAGTGCGAGTCGTAGTCGCGCTTGACATTTTAAACGGAACCCTTAGTTCCGTTTAATTGTAAGACCTTGTTTCTTGCAAATCAGAAAACCATAAATTTGTAATTTATTCACAAAAAAAGTACGTTTAATGTTCGCCATGGACCTAAACTTATAGGATACTTCCCGTAGACCTAGAATCATGATATTTGGCAAGAAACAAGGTCTTACAATTAAACGGAACCCTTAGTGCGCGAGTCCGACTCGCACTTGACGTTTTATTTAAATCCTTATACAAAAATTGTCGTTTTCCAGTCACCATTGCTATTTTTTATTTATATCAGCGATTTTGTCTTTAAACCATCTGCCTCATGTTGACAGGGCTTGCGTACCTTGAGCAGCGACTCCAGTAGAATGGTCTGCAGCATGTCGTCGGGCGGCGGGGGCGGCGGGGATCTTGTTGACAGGGCTTGCGTACCTTGAGCAGCGACTCCAGTAGAATGGTCTGCAGCATGTCGTCGGGCGGCGCGGCGCGGTGCGCGCCGGCGGGGGCGGCGGGGATCTTGTTGACAGGGCTTGCGTACCTTGAGCAGAGACTCCAGTAGAATGGTCTGCAGCATGTCGTCGGGCGGCGGGGGCGGCGGGGATCTTGTTGACAGGGCTTGCGTACCTTGAGCAGAGACTCCAGTAGAATGGTCTGCAGCATGTCGTCGGGCGGCGCGGCGCGGTGCGCGCCGGCGGGGGCGGCGGGGATCTTGTTGACAGGGCTTGCGTACCTTGAGCAGAGACTCCAGTAGAATGGTCTGCAGCATGTCGTCGGGCGGCGGGGGCGGCGGGGATCTTGTTGACAGGGCTTGCGTACCTTGAGCAGCGACTCCAGTAGAATGGTCTGCAGCATGTCGTCGGGCGGCGCGGCGCGGTGCGCGCCGGCGGGGGCGGCGGGGATCTTGTTGACAGGGCTTGCGTACCTTGAGCAGAGACTCCAGTAGAATGGTCTGCAGCATGTCGTCGGGCGGCGGGGGCGGCGGGGATCTTGTTGACAGGGCTTGCGTACCTTGAGCAGAGACTCCAGTAGAATGGTCTGCAGCATGTCGTCGGGCGGCGGGGGCGGCGGGGATCTTGTTGACAGGGCTTGCGTACCTTGAGCAGCGACTCCAGTAGAATGGTCTGCAGCATGTCGTCGGGCGGCGGGGGCGGCGGGGATCTTGTTGACAGGGCTTGCGTACCTTGAGCAGCGACTCCAGTAGAATGGTCTGCAGCATGTCGTCGGGCGGCGGGGATCTTGTTGACAGGGCTTGCGTACCTTGAGCAGAGACTCCAGTAGAATGGTCTGCAGCATGTCGTCGGGCGGCGGGGGCGGCGGGGATCTTGTTGACAGGGCTTGCGTACCTTGAGCAGCGACTCCAGTAGAATGGTCTGCAGCATGTCGTCGGGCGGCGGGGGCGGCGGGATCTTGTTGACAGGGCTTGCGTACCTTGAGCAGCGACTCCAGTAAAATGGTCTGCAGCATGTCGTCGGGCGGCGGGGGCGGCGGGGATCTTGTTGACAGGGCTTGCGTACCTTGAGCAGCGACTCCAGTAGAATGGTCTGCAGCATGTCGTCGGGCGGCGGGGGCGGCGGGGATCTTGTTGACAGGGCTTGCGTACCTTGAGCAGCGACTCCAGTAGAATGGTCTGCAGCATGTCGTCGGGCGGCGGGGGCGGCGGGATCTTGTTGACAGGGCTTGCGTACCTTGAGCAGCGACTCCAGTAGAATGGTCTGCAGCATGTCGTCGGGCGGCGGGGGCGGCGGGATCTTGTTGACAGGGCTTGCGTACCTTGAGCAGCGACTCCAGTAAAATGGTCTGCAGCATGTCGTCGGGCGGCGGGGGCGGCGGGGATCTTGTTGACAGGGCTTGCGTACCTTGAGCAGCGACTCCAGTAGAATGGTCTGCAGCATGTCGTCGGGCGGCGGGGGCGGCGGGATCTTGTTGACAGGGCTTGCGTACCTTGAGCAGCGACTCCAGTAGAATGGTCTGCAGCATGTCGTCGGGCGGCGCGGCGCGGTGCGCGCCGGCGGGGGCGGCGGGGATCTTGTTGACAGGGCTTGCGTACCTTGAGCAGAGACTCCAGTAGAATGGTCTGCAGCATGTCGTCGGGCGGCGGGGGCGGCGGGGATCTTGTTGACAGGGCTTGCGTACCTTGAGCAGCGACTCCAGTAGAATGGTCTGCAGCATGTCGTCGGGCGGCGGGGGCGGCGGGATCTTGTTGACAGGGCTTGCGTACCTTGAGCAGCGACTCCAGTAGAATGGTCTGCAGCATGTCGTCGGGCGGCGGGATCTTGTTGACAGGGCTTGCGTACCTTGAGCAGCGACTCCAGTAGAATGGTCTGCAGCATGTCGTCGGGCGGCGGGGGCGGCGGGGATCTTGTTGACAGGGCTTGCGTACCTTGAGCAGCGACTCCAGTAGAATGGTCTGCAGCATGTCGTCGGGCGGCGGGGGCGGCGGGATCTTGTTGACAGGGCTTGCGTACCTTGAGCAGCGACTCCAGTAGAATGGTCTGCAGCATGTCGTCGGGCGGCGGGGGCGGCGGGATCTTGTTGACAGGGCTTGCGTACCTTGAGCAGCGACTCCAGTAGAATGGTCTGCAGCATGTCGTCGGGCGGCGGGGGCGGCGGGGATCTTGTTGACAGGGCTTGCGTACCTTGAGCAGCGACTCCAGTAGAATGGTCTGCAGCATGTCGTCGGGCGGCGGGGGCGGCGGGGATCTTGTTGACAGGGCTTGCGTACCTTGAGCAGCGACTCCAGTAGAATGGTCTGCAGCATGTCGTCGGGCGGCGCGGCGCGGTGCGCGCCGGCGGGGGCGGCGGGGGCGGCGGGGATCTTGTTCACGATGAACATCATGATGTCTATCTTCTGGTAGTCGGGCAGGTGGTCCGCGAACTCGCCCAGCGCCTCCATCAGCGCCGCCTGGTACTCGCGCTCGCTGTGCGACTTCTGGAACACCATCTACTTGTTTATCATTACATTAAAACGACGGAAACTAACAAGTTCAAAGGATACCTAGCAGTAGAGTAGAGGCGCTGCACCAATCCCATACAAAGTGGTACATCTCGTGCTCTCGACCCGATGACAAAATTACATAAAGAAAATCATAAAATAAAAATCATATAATCGTCAAAGAATAGAAACAAATTAGAACTAGTATTAACAATAGAAACGAATTAATTATAATGATAAATATTGAGTAATATAATATGAGACACGAGGGAATGGTGCGGTTTCACCGTAGACTGTGTAAAAATAAAATAGCTATGCCCACCCAACAGGGTGTATGTACTAACTCCAGCTGTAATTAGAACTGAAGGCCAGGTCACGGCCAGGTGTTCCTGCAGCAGTAGGCGTAAGGGAAAAGGCGCGCCTGCCAAGCCGTCGGGCTCGTGTTTTTTGGAGTTATTTAAACATGGTGATTAAGAAAATCATTTTATCAAGTTGAACTCTGCGAATTTGTTTAGAAATATTAAGTGTTAGTTGAGTACAAAAAAAAGTAAAGTCAGTTATAATATTGAAAAAACATTAGAAAAAGGGGTAACTTTGGGATTTTATTCTATCTAGTGAAGTTCTTTAGATCTTGTAACTGAATGCGATTTTGACTAGACTAGATCCATAAGTAATATAGTGTATATCTGTTTTTCAGAATTTTAAACACTATTTTCTAAGTCTCAGACGATTTTAAAAATCACAAAAGTGCGGCCTCTGCTGGCCTACAAAGCCTTAAGGCTGCACAAGTCGTCCAGTCCAACTCATCAGTAGGCGCGGCCTAAATGTATGCCATCTCACCTAACAATAGACATTACCGCGCGCTTGATGAAATGCACATAAATTTATTCGTAAAACAGCCGCGTAAAAAAATGGGAACAGACTTGTAGCACCAGGGTTATTTTATTATAATAAAACTATTGAGAGTATCTTTTCAAAATAAATTTATTTCAACATTTGAATAACTAATCTATGTCGGTACGGGCTTTATTTTAGAGTTTTGTTTCTCCGTATGTTATTTATTTTCAAGTTGGACCAAAGTTGGGCTAAAATCGGTGTTGAAATACGAAAGTCTAAAAGCTTGTATTTTTTCTATTTATACTTTTTTTACAGTTGCGGGTGTGTACAGACATAGATAATGACGAGATAAGTTGATATTATCCTTAGTTTTGGATGGTCAACATCAAACAGCGTAGAAGTTACCCTTCCACGTCTGTATGGAAAGATGATAAACGACTCGTTTAGCCTTAAGCTACCTATCTACGAGTATGTATACATACATATCTGCAATTAATAAATGAATTAGAATTGTTATGTCTACTTAGCTTGTTCCCGAGTTCATGTAGATATCCATAGGTAGGTAGGTCTGTCAGTCGCTAAATAAATGTCAAACGAACAACACATGCGTATTTTTCTGTTCGCATCCATCCCTACAAAATCATCATCGTAAGATCTCCTCGTGTCCTCCTCCATCATAAGATCCTCCTCCATCATAAGATCAAGCTTAGCTCCCAACAAGAATGTTGTATTGTTTGACCCGGGGCCCCGTGCTTGGTATACGTACGTCGGTGTCGCGCGTGACGGAGGCGCGCAGGTTGGTCAGCAGGTTGTTGATGATCTCCAGCACCGACGGACCTGGAACGCACAGGCATGCCGCTCAAACAAGGACATTACACGGATACTTATACAAGAAACATGCACTAGTTCGCTTTGTTACCATTTAAACAGAATATAATATAATGATCAAGACATCTCATGCATGCATGAGCGCCTCCACCACGCTGTAGAGTACGTACCGACCGTGTCGGCGGCGGCCAGCGCCACGATGTTGCTGAGCACGGTGGCCCGCGCGGCCCGCACGCGCGCGCCGCCGCCCGCCGGCGCCGCCTCCAGGTGCTGCATGAGCGCCTCCACCACGCTGTACGAGTACGCCGCCTGGAACCCACCGCACACCCCTACAGCTGTCGCCACACACCACAGACCAACCGCACACTCGACAACTCTTAGCTCCATAATATGAAATCTTGTTCAGTCATAGATCTGTGCTTGAGTGACGTTAATGCCATTCAAAAGCGTTACTCAATGAACTGAGCCAGTTTTCGTAATACGGGCCTTGGAGAGCAGAGACCGAGACAGTCCATTTAGGCTTTGTTTAGTATCAAGCTGGCACGACAGATAGAGACAAGAGAGCGCGACGCTACACGGGTACTACATCGACTGGGGAGTGTCTCAGTGTCTGGTCTCTATCGCGGAGAGACCCGTCACCGCTTGTTTAGTATCAAGCTGGCACGACAGATAGAGACAAGAGAGCGCGACTCTACACGAGTACTCCATCGACTGGGGAGTGTCTCGGTGTCTGGTCTCTATCGCGGAGAGACCCGTCACCACTTGTTTAGTATCAAGCTGGCACGACAGATAGAGACAAGAGAGCGCGACTCTACACGAGTACTCCATCGACTGGGGAGTGTCTCGGTTTTTTTTCCATAGATATGTTAATAAATAAATTGACGTTAGGACAAATTCCATGACTTGTGATTAATTTTTTTTTCTCTTTTACTTAATGTAAGTGTAAGGTTAAAATGATAAGATGTTGCTAAATGAATTTTATTCCAAAAGACTCCACGAGCTAATGCTAAGATGATAATGATAATGATATGAGACACGCGGCCGGTATGAGGCTAACATGTACTGATGAGAGCGCGCGCGTTGATATTGCTACAATAAAGTAAAAAGGCTGACGCGAGAGAATGGTGCGGTTTCACCGTAAGTAAGCAATTGGTTCTGAGAAATAAATAATAATGGACATCGAAACTTGAAGCTGACCTGTATAGAGAACATGATGATCTTGAAGACGTGCACGGCGAAGTCGGTCGGGAGCCACAGGTCGTGCCGGTCGAAGTGTCTGCAACAACGCGACAGAGGAGCTGCATTACACGCGGAGAGAGCGCAGCGCACTCGTACATGCGAGACCCACTCCTACTTGCACAACCTATTGGCGACAATTCGCGGTTTCAACCGTGTCTGTCCCGTCTGTGTCCTAACCTAATCAGGGAGTGGTAGCGTGACGGAAGAATGGGGTCGGCGAGTGTGTGCAGTGCAGCAGTGGTGCGCTCGCCGGACATGTATGAGGAAGAGGGCCGCCAGTCGGCCGCGGTGGTTATTACGTCCTTCTCATGGCGTCGAGTTCCACACGAGTCTGCTCCCACCAGAACAATTTATTGGTACGGGTTTCCTCGCCGAATATAAATAAAAGAGGGTTTTTACACTTGGGCGAGGCATTCGATACTGTAACTTAGCATTATTTCACGTATCCCGACGACGATTCATATTTATAAAATAACAATAGTGCATTTTACACCAAGGCGAGAAAGTGATCAATTCCTACCGAGTGTGTCGTTTTGGGCCCGAGGCGCAGCCGAGGGCCTTAAAACACACGAGGTAGGAATCGCACTTTCTGCCGAGTGATAAATAGTGCTTTATACTACCTTCGAGGAAAATAAAAAGCAGAATTAATTATTAATTGAAATTTAGAAGAACTTACCGCGCCCAATGATGTTGGTAAAACCTCATTGACCGCGCCAGCCTTTGGGTTCTTTTTTTCAAAATATTGTTCGGAAATCGGAGGAGGCCTAATAGACTTGGAGTAAAAACTTTTTGTCGTTTGACCGAACGAAAATAACCATAGCTACCGGCTGATTTTTTAGGAAATTAAAAAAAAATAACACGTTAGAAATGGATTTCCATACACTTTTTCCTCCCGCTAAAACACGTGAGAAATGAAATTCCATAGAGTTTTTCCTCCCGGTTTCCTATACCTAGGCCTGCAAAGACAACTTTCCGAGCAGGTGTAGTATAAAAACAAATAACATCTATGTATAAGCACGAGTCTTCAGTCCCCATCTATATTAATGCTCCATTTTCAAACGGACTAAATGAGCGATTAAATCAAACACTAGTAAATAAAATCAGATGCAAAATAAACTAAAATTGTAATAAAAAAGCATGGACAACAATTGCTCATGACTGTGTAGATAAATATAATAACACAGAGCATTCTGCTATAGGATTTGCACCGAAATACCTGCTGGATGATACAGATGTTTCATTATTGCCAAAGGAATTAAAAAAAGATAAATCAAAAATTGACTGGATAAAGGATAGAAAAATAGCTTTTGAAAATTCAATCAAATCGCACAACTACAACAAACAATTATTTGATAAAAACAGAACACAATGTGATCTCAATAAAGGAGATATGGTATATGTCGAGAACGGTAACAAGCTAAACAGAAAGAAATTAGATGAACTAAAGATTGGCCCATTTGAGATAATTGAGAAAATATCAAACTCTATTTATAAAATTGATACATGTCATAAGAAGCCAGAATCAAATCTGTTTCATATCACTAAACTCATACCGATTACTAGTTGAAAATTTAAGAGAAAATTTTCTTGTTTGAAGGGGGGAGATGTAAAGAAATAGGTATCTACCATTTCTTTAGTTTGAATTCTGGCGCTTTGAACAAAATGAGTGATCGGATACACTGACAGTGACAGTTTGACAGCTGCTGCAGATGGATGTCAATGTCATGTCAAAATCTAATGGAGGGAGAATAGAAAAAGTCCATCCAAGAGACTCGTGTGTTTGTTCGAATTGAATACAATAAAATATGTGAAATTAAGTAAAATAGTGCCGAAAAAGAAACTTTAAGTGTCGTTTCTTTGATTTCAGGTAAGATAATTAGATAATAAGCTACCCAACCTAAGTACTAAGTATTTACAAACTAAAATAAAACTTTGATTTCAGAGCAACGCATTATCGTTTCATTTCTCACACAGAGGATAATTAGACTACATAATTGTCTTATACTAATATTAAAGAGGAAAGATTTGATTGTTTGTTTGTTTGTATTGAATAGGGTCCGAAACTACTGGACCGATTTGAAAAATTATTTTACCATTAGAAGCCCACATTATTC
Source organism: Eupithecia subfuscata (assembly GCA_963564075.1). Lineage (NCBI taxonomy): Eukaryota > Metazoa > Arthropoda > Insecta > Lepidoptera > Geometridae > Eupithecia > Eupithecia subfuscata. The sequence continues at coordinate 12,486,943 of OY751118.1, read as the reverse complement.
CTCATGAACATAGGCTATTTTTTACCGCGGGAAAATGCTTGATTCCTACGAGAAAACGGGTAATAGGACAACGGGTAGTAAGAATGCAGCTAATCAAATTACAAAATAGTCTTATTTATAACAAAACATCCACATTTTTGGTGAGATCTGTTATGGTGTGCCGCAAGGTTGCATTAAGGGGGTGATTTTATTCTAATGGCTATTTTTGTAAGTGCTAAGCGTATTAGCCGGGGCGGTTGCGGCTTAAGGAAACCTACCACGGATATGTAAATATAAGTGTCTCATCAGCACGCCAGCGGCCAATTGCTGAACATGCCTCCTCCTCCTCCAAACGAGGGGAGTTTTGCCATGATCACCGCTTGGCGGCCGGATTGGCGATCGCAGTACTATTCAAAATACACAAAAGGAATCCGCCGCTCTTCCTCTTCCTCGGGTAGGTTCCCTTAGGCGGCTCTTACGAGAGCCACAGGCTGAGTTGGAGGGTTGATGGCGCATGGCGACGCCGCATCCGCCCCGGCCATGTACACTTAGTTAGAGGATGTCATAGACGGGTCCTCACGTGAGCACGGGTCGCAGCACGCTGCGGATGTGTCCGAAGGAGGCGCGGCCCACCAGCTCGCGCAGGCAGGCCTCCGCCAGCCGCGGCGGCCGCGCCTCCGCGCCCAGCCGCTCCTCAGGAGGCATGCACAGCACCGTCTCGTACTTCTCCGCCGACTGTAACACACCACCACCTCATCACTACCACGCAGGTGACCTTCTACCATCATACATATTTAACACGATACTATACGACCGCTGTCAATGGAGAGACGCCCGGGGCGCGGGGCAGGGACACTCACCTGCATGTTGTACAGCAGCGACGGCACGATCTTGTCCATGTGCTGCGCCTCCCAGATGTTCTCCACCAGGTCGTCGGACACCGTCTTGCGGATGACGCCCTGGAAGCAGACAGTACGGTACAGCAGGTAGAAGGTCACGGGCAATGGTTGGCGCTGCGATCCCCAACCCGCATGCCCAGCGTGAGGATTATGTGCATGAGATAAAAACCACTAAGGCGCTTATCAGGGGGGGCCTGCGTCCAGCAGTGGATGCATGTCATCTTATAAAAACCAGTTATACTTAAATCTGTTGTAAGGTACTTACAAAATAAATTAAAAAAACGAAAACTATAAGGTGCTGAGGTAAAGTAGTTAGCGACTAACGGTCGGTAGTCAGGTAGTTATTTGCAAGCCCTGGGTACCAGTAAAACGGATGGTATCGCTAGTGACCAGTAAGTGGTCGGTAGTTACACGTCGTCGTGTGGCTGGCTTACAATTTACACCACCCCAACTCTTCCCGTGGGTGTGATAGCGGCAAATAAGGGATATCCACTGGGAGGCGGGCGCGCAGATTGCAGCACAAATCCACCACCGAACAGTGATCCTCCACTCGAATGGCTGGGCTGGCGTTGGTATTGCAGGCAGTGGTGGAGTAAGACAGGGAGCGTGGTTACCTGCAAGCCCTGGATCCCGGCGAGCCGGATGGTGTCGCGCGCGGCGCGCTCCGCGTGCGCGGAGTGGCACATGGCGCTGAACTTGGACACGAAGAAGTCGTAGCGGCGGTGGTACGACGGCGTGTCCTCCTCTATGTTCGCGAACCGGACGAACTGCAAGGACCGACACGTTACATGCGAATGCGACCCATGCCATAGGGAGTTGGCGACCTTCGTCAGGTTTTAGCTGAGCGAGTCGCCTGGCGTCTAAGAGAAACGATCATGTCAATTCAGATGGTATTAAAACTAAACCACCTATAATTTGACAGAACTTAAAAATACTCGGTCCATTTCTTATCGATCAAAATTAAAAACAAAATGTGCCTTCTGTATTGACACCATGTGATGTCTGTTTTATGATATCCTCCTTCGGAGAGACACGCTTAGGGTACGCTACGCGGCACGCGCCATCGCTAGGTACCTATGCGACTGTGCTCTCACGAAGTCTACACGCCAAAGCCTCAGCGAGCGGGTTGGTGTGACTGTTCAGTATGTTGCAGACAGCCGACAGTGTTCTGTCAAGTAGTCGGGGACCGGCTGCGGTGTGTGGAAGGGTCCGATATACTCACGCTCTGCGTGGCGAGGGTCTGCAGCTGCGGGTCGGTGGACTCCAGCAGCTTCTGCACCATCTTGAGGAACGACTCCACGAACAGGTTCAGCGTCTGCGCGTGGCACGCCAGCAGCAGCTGGTCCATCGCCTCCATCGCTATTATCACGAACCTGTCCATCACGAGCAACATTCATCATCATATCAGCCAACACACATGGAGTCTCCATGAACAACGTTACACATACAATGTCTTAATTTCCTGTAAGGTCCTAAAGAACACATTAGCGCAGTGGCTCTTGACATGCACGGCATGCACGTGCCTTCACTGAGTCATCAACTGTTACGATTTTGAGTTATTCCAAGTGTTAAGGGAAATATTTTTCTTTTACTTTAATTAAATCATTATCTTAAGGACGTAATTACAAATTTGACTCGCTCAAATTTAGGAATCTGAGCCTGCACACTAACACAAAAACTCCACGCACACATTGAAGCCGCTTTACGCTTGTTTTTATACATTAACTAACAAATCTTGATACTTGAAGCTTTGGTAGGATCGATGTAGGTACCTACAAAAAATTGCAATAGCATAGCAAGTTATTTATCTTTTATCTATTCTATACATAATAAAATAAACAAGATCCGTCAAGTGCGAGTGTGAATCGCGCTTCAAACTTTTGTCAATTTACTACTAATGGGTACTACTTAATGGGTAACAAGGTACCAGGTACTTCGGAGATTAGTGAGTAGGTACTGAGGGGTGAGTCTCGGCAAGGCGTGATCAAGACGTCGACTTCTCGATTACTATCACGATAGCTACTGGACTACCAACAGTCGAGACTGTTAGTAGTCGTAGATGTGTCGAGTAGCTGTCAAGCAGGGATATAATAATAAAACGTCAAGTGCGAGTCTGACTCGCGCACTAAGGGTTCCGTTTAATTGTAAGACCTTGTTTCTTGCCAAATATTATGATTATAGGTCAACATGAAGTAGGTACCCTGTATATTTTGGTCGAGGGAGAGAATCAAAACTTGTTTTTTTTAATTAATAAACTACAAATTTACGATTTTCAGGTTTTTGTTATTTGTGTTATATGATATATTGTGTTATTATAGTGAATAGATTATGAATTTATGATTTATTCCTTTACTTGTGCTGTAAGACCCTGCTGCTCACCAAATTTCATGATTCTAGGTCTAGGGGAAGTGTCCTATAGGTTTTGGGTGCATGTGGTTCCCTTGGAATTTTGAAAATTTTCGGACATAAACGGCTGTAACTTTTGAGTGCGTTGACTTAGCAGTTTAATTTATATCACGGCTTCAAGAAGTTACGGACTTGAGTATTTGATGTTAATTTCAACTCGATACCTCCACGCGTTCCTGAGAAAAAAGGGTTGACAGACGGACAGACAGACGGACAACAAAGTGATCCTATACCCCTAACCCTAAAAATGGTTTTTATGTGAAACGCAGCTCAATACGAACCATTGATATTTACCACTTGACGACTCAAAGGCAAGCTTATTTGATTTTCTCGTCTATTGTAAAATAAAATGAGCGCCATCAGTTCTGCGTATTTTTTTTGTAAAAGTATTTCTAATTGTTAAAATATCATAATAAACAAGCGATTTTAGCACTGTGTTTTGATAAAGTAAAGAACTTCACCGTCTTGGAAACTAGGGGGTAGTCGTAGTTGCTTTAATAAGAGATGGCTTTGGAGTCGCTAGTATGTTAACATAATTATTTACGCCTTATTTTATAGGTGTCTATGTATTCTTTATCAACTGATATGATAACACCCTGACAAAACTGAGGTAGGTACAGTCAGCAACGAAAGTCCCACACATCCAAAGTTCCAAAACATCTTAACACTAAACCGTTCCTTAATTCGGTGCTAAGAGAAAACAACGAAATTAAACATAGCTATTATTTTGACATTAGAAACAGACATTTCAATTTGTAATTTGGTTAGAATGAACCTATAGATGAAAACGAAATGGAGAATTTTCCAAATTTTCAAAACAACGTAAATAGCTCAAAATTTTATATAATAATAAAAAAAAATATTTTCCAGTTTTTTGCATTTTCTGAGAACATTTACTATCGTAATATATAATTTTTTTACACCATCAGAAAGTAGAGATTTCAACAAACAGAAAGCATACCAACATTTTGAAAAAAGCTAATATTTTGACGGGTGAATTCTCGATTCAAAATGAGGGTGCTTTTTTCGATATTGAGTCAAAATAAGGTGAAAAAATAAATATTTCAAATCAAATTAATTACAGAGTATTTGGGACATAAAATGGTAAGTTTTCACCAAATTTCGTGAAAAAAAGAATTATTTTGTAAGAGATAAAAATAAAAAACCAAAAAATTGGTTTTTTGAATTTTTTACATAAATTCTGAGGTTATCTGAAAAAAGTGTATAAACAAAAGTTTTAGATCTTTTTATTACCTACAACTTTGCCATTTGATTTTTTTCCATAGGACTTGTAGTTTTGCCGGAAATCGAGATAAACCGTTTTTTACCCTTAAAACTCACCCCCTGCCCCTTCCCGACCTCAGATCGCCCGTAAATTATTTTTCCTAACATTTTTATATTATTCTCCTCCTTTTCCAATGGGTTTCATCCTACTATCAATTTGTTTCACTTTTTATTATTTTTAAAGGCTTCTTCAGCATATAATTAAAGACCAGGGCTTTAATTATATGCTGATGATGATGATGTTGACTTTTTCCAAATCATACATATTTAGGCACATATACTTTCGGTCCAAAAAAGTGTCAATGTTATCAAGTCACAGTACACAACACACATACGGTTCTTTGGAACTTTGTCGTTCTAATTATTTGCAAAAAATTCGACATACCCGTGCTTCCATGAGCGCGTCTGACGCGCGACTGACAAATAAAAAGAAATAGAGTCTATGTGCAGCGCGTTCTGAAACCTTTTCATAGAAAAATGTATGGAAAAATCATGGTGGATTTTCGGCTATCTATTCTTTCTCATAAATAAAAAAGTATTTGATTTGGGTAAAAATAATACCCAAGACGTACAGGGGACTATATAAGCCACATTTTTTTATTACTTTCACTTTGAAATATGCAGCAGAATTGGCTATTTATGTACCTATCCAGACCCCATTTTTCGACAATTTCAGCGATTCTTGCGTTGGTAAAAACGATGTTATGTGAAAATATTGTATGGGACTCCTATGTTATTTTCGCACCCTGTAAAGATTAATATATAACCTTTCATTTTATACCCTGATATCTAAACAGTAGCGATTCCTGGTTCATTAAATGGTACCTAAAAACCATTGAAATTTGTAATTACGTCCTTAAAGGCTTTTTATATTCAGGAAAGATTTTTTTATGTTAATTTGTCCGGCAACTTGGACATGGATGGGTCGAATCAAAAGACACAGAAACGGCAGCGGCCGGCTGCGTCTAGAGTTATCGAGGTGATCGCCTGTGAGCGGACGCGAGGCTGCGCGCGGAGTCGCGGCCCTTACCAGACATTCAAACGATACATACTACCTACGTATTTCATGAATGGAGATCAAGTTTTTAAAATGCTTTTAACCTTCAAACTGTTCGCTGTCGCCATTTCAGTGAGTTTTGACTTCACGACCAAAGATACAGCTGCCTCATCAGTAACCTTGACTGACCTTACGTGTGACGAGCGTCCTGCGCCACCGATCTATTCCAGCGTCACGATGCTGTCAGTGCAAGCACAGGACGCTCGCCAGCGTCACTTAACTGCCCATTGAACGTATGCATAATAATGCAATCAGGGATGCACTATATCCTATATCCGAGCCCGCGTTGAACGTTATGGAGTGATAGCGAGTCGTTTATCGAACAGAGATGATGCAAGGTGGTCGAGCCGGATCTAGTTCACGCGGAAGAGATAAACACACTCGAGATAGAAACAGGTACGTCCGAGCCTATCGAAGGTTGATATCTGGGCTACCGGCGTGTTCAGGCAAGCCTTTTAGAGATAACGGTTTTGTTTACGGAAGAGCAGTGCCAGGGAGTACGGCAAAAGCAGCATTAATTTGAAAACAATTATTTGACTCTGCCTTAATAGATTCCATTCAGTGGGCGACTCGCTCACACGATTCCCGTGGTTCAAGCGATGCATTTGGAATACTCGGAGAACCTATGCGCGGCTGATATATTATGACGACCTCGTGGCGCAGCGGGCGAAGGTCTGCCTGCGACGCAGGAGGTTGCGGGTTCGATTCCCGCCTCGGGACAAATGTTTGTACGATCTGCAGACATTTGTTCAGGGCGTTCTGGATGTTTTCTATGTATAATAAAAAAATATCTATCTATGTAGTGTATTGTATTAAGTATATCAGTTATCTAGTACCCATAACACAAGCTCTGCTTAGCTTGGGGCTAGATAATGCTGTGTGAATTGTCCAGCATTATTTATTTATTTTATTTATGACCAGACATCCGCTAAGAGCAAAGAAGCGTAGGTACCTACCTTATTGTTTTGATCTAAGTCACGCAAAATGTGTCGCTTACGTGTATACAGGTCTTGGTGATTTCTGTTGAAATTAAGCAATTTACTCACAGCTCACAAAATTCCGCTCGAATCGGACGGAATTTTTTGAACAGAGCAGACCAGGGCTAAGGGCTGCCTGTATATTGATGTGGAGCGAGGCAGCGGCGTTGGCGATTCCATTGGTTGATATTGAAACTGGAAATATGTTTTCCTTATAAGCTCGTGTCAAGTAAGACAAAGACAAATTCATGGGTCACGAAAGAAATTTTGAGCTTAGAATTTTTTCTGAAAGAAATAAAGTCTAGCGTAGAAAAATTCCCTTTAAACCAAGCGTTGTTGGATAAATTTAACGAATTCCAAAATAGATTTGATAAAATTCTAAAAACGGAGAGAAGCCGTTTTTATTGCAACATTATATCGAGCTCGAATAACACGACTAAAACAATGTGGGATGTCGTAAGGCTCGAGACCGGACGACGCCGACTGAACCTTGAGCTAGTGGATACCCTCCGGACCCCTAGCGGCTCCAGGTACGCGAGCGGGGCCGAGGCAGCAGACGCGATAAATTCGCACTTCGTGAACGCCGCGGCGACCTGCGGCGCGCCCTCCGCCGACGTTACGGCAGCGTTAAGTGCACTGGTAGGCGCGCGGGCCCCCGCCGACCGCTCACTCAGGTTCAAATATTTCACGCCTCTGGAGATTCTCAAAATCATATCTAACGGAGTAGCGCGTAAAACAACTAAGGATATATACGAAATATCGGTGTCTTTGGTGCACGCCGCCGCCGCGCCGCTTAGCAACATTCTTTCAATCCTATTCAATTTGTGCGTGCGAGAGGGACAATATCCACAGGTGTTTAAGAATGTCAGAGTCTCACCTCTATACAAGGGTAAAGGGAAAAAGGAAGACCTAAACAGTTACCGACCAGTCTCAATAATACCAGCCCTAGCAAAAGTTTTTGAATACGGTCTCAGCTGGAGGCTCACGGAATACCTTGCGGATACTCAATCCCTTTCCGACAGACAATTTGCCTACAGGTCGGGACGGTCCACGACGGACGTGGCCCGAGAGTTGGTAAGTCGTGTGCTACAGGCTCGTGAGGACCGACTACAGGTGGCAGTCATTCTGTGCGATCTATCGAAGGCCTTTGATGTCGCCGATCACAGCGTGCTCACCGCTAAGCTGGCGCACTACGGTATCGATGGCCCCGCACTCTCTCTTATGGGCACCTTTATGACAAACCGATCGCAGACTGTAACAGCTGGTAGAAACATCAAGTCGGAGCCTCTCAAGGCAACTATAGGTGTGCCCCAAGGATCCTCGCTGTCCAATATCCTGTTCTCCCTCCTCCTCAACGACCTGCCTGATTGCATCGGTGATGCGCATACACTTATGTATGCGGACGATGTTGCAGCTATCGTAACGGCGCCCACTCTCGACGGCCTGGAGAGGAGGTTGAACGTGGTAGCTGCGAGGCTGCACGAGTGGTTTCATCGTAACGGCTTCCTTATGAACGTAACTAAAACCAACTTTGTACATTTTAACCTTGCAGGCCGTACCTATAGAGGCTTAGATGTGTCCCTAGGGGGTGCCGCAATCACTCAAGTGAAGCACACCCTATTCCTGGGATTTATGGTGGATCAGAGCCTAACGTGGGAGCTACACATCGATAGACTCTGCGAGAGAGTGGGAAGGGCTTGCTTCGCTTTATGGCGTTTATCGGCTACTCTTGAAGAAGGGATGACCAGAAGCTGTTACTTTGCATCCGTTCACTCGCTCCTTCAATATGGCGTGGAGCTGTGGGGCAGAGCTGCTGACTGGGAGCGAGCGTTTAGGATGCAGAAGAGAGCTGTTCGAGCGATCGTGAGAGCTTCCTGGGATACCTCGGCTCGTCCTTTCTTCAAGAAGCTAAAAATAATGACTGTTCCCGCCCTCTTCATCTTTAACGCAGCTGTGTATGCTCGCCACCACCTGGACGAGTACAAGACACTTGGTGGCGCCCATAGGTACCCGACCAGACACGCTCAAAGACTGCAGGTGGTGCAGCGGCGGATCACGAAATCAAAGAAACTGATTCACGTGATGGGGCCAGCTGTCTACAACCGTCTTCCGAAAATTATTACCGCAGCCCGATCAGCTCAAGCCTTTAAGAACAAGCTAAAGAACTGGCTTATCGAGCAAGCCTTCTATAGGATTGACGATTTCTTTAGTGAGTATGATTGTACTATATAAGATGTACCTAAACTTAATTTATTATGTGAACTTTTATTTAAATAATTTCAAATGTATTATGTGCAATGTAATTTAAATTTACTTACTTATTTACTTTGTTTTATGTGAATTATTAATTGAAGTTTATTACTTTATTATTGTATGAATTTTGTGACATGTAATGACAGTTATGAATAAAGAATCTGAATCTGAATCTGAATCTGAATTGCATAAATCTCCGCTCCGCTGCTATGGACAGGCAGCCAAAGTCTAAATAGCAAATAACCGATAGACAGCGTATTCGCTCCTTACAACAAGCATGTACCTATGTAAAGAATATAATATAATAAGTAATGTTACCCGTGGCGCCGCCTGTAGATGTCCCTGGAAGCCTTCTGGAAGAGGTACTCGCCGATGCGGTCCAGCTTCTCCGGCGAGGAGAGCGAGTAGAAGGTGAGCTTCTCCATGTTGGCCTTGACGAGGCCGTCCTGCGGCGCGGCCGGGAAGATGTTGTCCACCAGCCGCTTGTAGCGCGGCCGCAGCGCCGAGCAGCAGCCGCAGCAGCCTGCACATACAACATTATACAGTATAGAAAAAACCCAGAACACATAATCAGATCGTACAAACATTCGGCCCAAAGCGGGATGAGAACCCGCAACCTCGTGCGTTGCAGGCGGACCTTCGTTATTATTTTGAACAGTTGCGTTTGATTGTGACATTTGAATGAACCCACGCTGCTTGTCGGAGCTCCGCACCCGCGCAGACCAGACCCATGTGCGGCCCGGCCGGCCACTCAGGGCACTGCAACTTATTTATTAAGCACTAGCCCCTGCCGCTCTCCAGGTAGACTATGTCCGTCCCCGGGATACCATTTACCTCCAGCCAAATTTCATTGAGATCCGTTCAGCCGTTGAGGCGTGAAAAGGTGACAGACAGACAGAGTTACTAATGAACTGAATTTACAACAATGGTATGTATTGTGCACTATATGTATAGCTGCGTTGATTTCACTTTGTATACTTAGGTAGAGAGAGGTAGGTCCCCCGTAATCAGCTGTACTTCACTGCGTTGATTTCACTTTGTATACTTAGGTAGAGAGAGGTAGGTCCCCCGTAATCAGCTGTACTTCACACGATCGATTGCAATGACATAAGTGCCTACTCGGCTCGTGGATAGACAATGACTCGATCGGCTGTTATTGGCCTGATGTTTTGTACGCAATCATGCTGTAATGTCTATTCGACGGCACTTAAAGGAAAAGTGCATAATACTGGGAACTAAAACACAAGCTTAAATCAATAATGGATCATTCACACAGAATCAGCAAGCCCCAAGCTAAGCAGAGCACGTGTTTTGGATACTAGATAACTGTATATACCTAATACATTATACCTACTACATAGGTAGATATTTTTTTTTTATTATACCTACATAGTAAACACCCCGAACAAATATCTGCAGATCGTACAAACATTTGTCCCAAGGCGGGAATCGAACCCGCAACCTCCTGCGTCGCAGGCGGACCTTCGAACACCGCACCAGAGGTGTCGTCAACTTAAGGTTGATCGTTTCGTGTTGGCGCGAGATTCAAATTGATTTGTGGTTTTAAATTTTTTCTGCGTTCTACAAGGAATAAAACTAGCGGAAAAGTAATCAGCCGCAAATCGTAAACCATTTTCGATTAACTGATGAAAAAAACTAATTTAGGATGTGACGTGAGCCAAGAGAAATGTGATCTGGCCTCTATCAACGTACGCGAAGATGTTGACGAGGCTCCAAACGAATGCGCATGCGGTGCCAATCGGAGCAGCACTCAGATATCTGAGGTCAGCGAGTCAAGTTCGTTAGACATTAGATACATATTATCATATAGTTCTTGTCGGTGCAATGGCGCAATTCCCTCCACTTTTATCTTTCCAATGCGGACTCTTTTTCTTCTTTATACGACATGACAGCGGCTTTCTCCTTGATCTGACTCATATACTTAATTCTCGGTCTCCTCCTGCCTCGTCTTCCTTCTATGATGAATGATGATTCTTATGAAGCCGTCATGTCGTATAAGATGTGCAATCATTCTCCCTCTCCTGTTTTGAATGGTGTTCTTCAAAAACTTTTCTCCTCAAGTCTTTTCAGCACGTCCTTCCCATCCTCCTCCAGCACCACATTTCCGCCTCATCTCTCTCTATCCCGCTGTGTCATGACTCATGGTGACCAAGACGTCCATAGAGAGCTATTCTCCAAACATGTTTTTATATATTTTGTCTTAACATATATTTTGGTAGGTACTTACTCTATCTGTAAATATATGTATTTTGTTATGAAAAGCCTGTTTTAGTTAGTTATCTACCGCCGCGCCGAGTATTGAGAATACTCACAGGTCATGTAGACACTCCGGCTCAGCGTGAACATGGCGCGATGCGCTAGCTTCCTTGTCCGAGACATTTTCACTGTATCATTAATTTGCCTAATTAAAGTGTTCTTTTGTAAATAAGTTTCACATCACTGAGGAGAATCCACGTGCGCGCTTCAACGTCACCGGTCAATACTAAACACTGAGATGATTTTATTTATATTCTTGAGTAGGTCGGCGCGGTAGCATGGGAAAATGATTGATGAGGGCAAAAATACTAAAATAAACACGCTGCACATCATCAGCGAGGAGATTCAAACTACAAGCCTAGACGTAAGAGACGTTAGTGCCATAGAGAAGCGTTACTCAAGTATATATAAATGAGTGAGCAACCTTTCATACTTAATACGGCCACGGTAATGATTGATCCGAGAAACTACTGAAATAAACACTTTAGGTATAAGATCCGACTTTACAATAGAACTAACACTCACTAATCTACACTAGATAAAATTATCACTTATTTCCATTAATTTGTTAAAATTGAGTAGGTACCTATTAAAATAGACCTACTAATTCCAAGAACTTTTTTGCGATCCTAAAGCAATAAACGTCATTAATTCAAGGGGCCTACTCTCAAAAGGAAAATCGAAGTTTCTGATTAGTTCTCGTGCAAAACAAACTGTTATGTCGCTTCACGCTCGCGCTTGCACAAGGATAGGTTGCCACCGAAACTAATCAGAAACTTCGACTCGTTTTTACGGGCAAGTACGATTATAGCCCGCGGAGAGGATTGTCACATGAGATGAGTCACAGCCGACGGTGTCTGTAGAAGACGGCCGCTCCGGAGGGCCGCGCTCGCGACACTGTCTGCAGCGGGTCGGTGACGGTGTAGGTGGCTGGGTATCGTGTCGATAAGGAGGTGATAACGCGCCGCGCCGCACCGCTGCGGCGACGCGACGCTCGCGATACAACCGCTTATCTTGATTTATGCCGATTTTATTTTCTGATGATTACCTGCATTTATCTGTAGGTAGGTGTGCCTAACCTCCAGGCAATTTTTTTAACTCCAAAGTCTAATATCTTGAGAACGGTTAAGTTTGGGGTATAGTGTTTCATTGTCAAATCAGTCCGCAATTATGAAAACTACAACCCCCTCAAGGATCTAGCTCCCTCAATCAAGGCCGACTTAAGCAGTAACCCTGTATAATCTAGGCTCTATTCTTATTACGTACCTAAAGGTAAGATCTATTAGTAAGAAATAACCCATTGTCAAACGATCTTGTCAAATGATTATAAAAATCATTTGATTTAAATCATCTCAACCCTGAATTTTAATTAACTTTTATCTAGAACAAATCATTGATTGAGACAGACAGATAGATCGACTTGGGTGGATTTCTCACACTCGATATGCCTTTTGCAATGATAGCACAAATTTATTGATATTTACTTCATGGTTAGCCTAATTTGTATAGTGATGAGGTTGAGTTGAGCCACTTGAGCCCTCCCTCCCTCCCTACCTATAGTGCGTACACTGGATATATTTTTTTATTTGAACAGCACACACACTTGCGATGTTCGATCAGTCGCCGATCAGAACTAGGGCGCCGAAGTTCTGCCTCCGACGCAGGGGGTTGTGGGTTCGATTCCCGCCTTGGGACAAATGTTTGTACGATCTGCAAATATTTGTTCTGACTATTGTCTATGTAATAATAATAATAAATAATGCTGGACAATTCACACAGCATTATCTAGCCCCAAGCTAAGCAGAGCTTGTGTTATGGGTGCTAGATAACTGATATACATAATACAATACAATACAAAGATATATATTTTTTATTATACAGAAAAACATCCAGAACCCCTAAACAAAATATCTGCAGATCGTACCAACATTTGTTCCGAGGCGGGAAACGAACCGGCAACCTCCTGCGTCGCAGGCGGACCTTCGCCCGCTGCGCCACAGAGGTATAATACAAAATGTCTATGTATAACAGTCATCTAGTACCCAAAACACAAGCTCTGCTTAGCTTGGGGCTAGACGATGCTGTGTGAATTGTCCAGCATACGAGTATCTACCATAGCCTGAGGTGAGCGATAGTGCCTCCCCTAATGGGCGCTACAGCCCTGCTTCATTCCCTGCTTGCCGCATCCAGTATCAGGTGTTTCGCAGATCATCATCCCACCTGCCGCGCCGGAGGGGGTCCTATACTACGTTTACTACGGTCGCGATCTTGACTCAAGAACACGTTTATCTCAGCAGTACCGAGAATTTATACATCCCAAAAATTTACGACTCAGGGCGGGACTTGAACCCACAACAAAAAAAATTTTTAAAAAAATATTGAGTGCCTGTGTAGGTAAAAAAATTTAAGAAGTTTTTATCTTTAAGTTTTTTATTTCAAAACAGGATACCTACTTATTACAATCTAACTAATGCTTCCTCTTATCTTCCCTCTCCCTCTTGTCATCTCTGTCCCTCCCGGTCTTCTCCTCCCTGTCTCTCTTGTCCTCACGCTCTCGTTTGTCTTCCCGCTCCCTTCCTTTCTCATCTCGGTCACGGCTCGTCTTGTCATCCTGTCTATCTCTGGGTTTCCTGTCGTAGTCGTCATACTTTCTGGAGTTCCTGGTTCTCTTGTCATCAGTCCTTCGTTCCCTTGAGCGGTCGAGCTCCCTATCGCGGGAGCGTGACTTGTGCCTCTTATTGTACTCCCGTTTGCGATCATACGGGGAACGAGATCTGGAGCGACGATCTTTCTTTGACTTGTAGCTGTGGTATTTAGTTAGCGGTGGTGTTTTAGGGGACTTTTCTTTTTTAGCATCTCGTCTGCTGTCTTTGGAAGTAGATGCTGTGGGAGATTCTGGTTTCTTTTCAGCGTTGGCTTTGTCTTCTCGTTCTTTCTGAGCTAGCAGGAACTTGTTAGCTTGATACTTCTTCCGGAGCAAATCTACTTTGCTTTCTAATTCTTCCGGGTTGACCTTAGTTCGCTTGTAGAGCTGCAGGATCCTCAGTGAGACCTCCCGGATGTCCTCCTCCGACACCTTGAACAGCAGGAACCAGTGAGGGGTGTTGGGCAGGGGGAGACCAATCTTCCTGGCCGTCAAGTAGATACAAGCGCAGGCTATTGTTTCTGGAGGAAATCTCATAAACACATCAGTCCGGAGAGCATCGTTCATGTAGTTCCAAGCCATTTGCATCAGCTGTCGGTTCTTTTCATACTGCAGCACTTGCAAGTAGACTACAATGAGTTTGTGCGGGTGCTTCACGTGCACACAGAACCCTAGCTCCTTCAAAATCCTACGCTCCGCTTTGATCACTTGATTTTTCTGTTCAATGTAGTTTTGGTCCACTATAAGCGGAGAGATGGTCTTCTGAGCTCTCACTTGCTTGACATGGTGGAAGACATTGATAACATCTCTGATTCTGCACGGCTTCTCTTCCACTTTGGACGCCAAATAAATGCTTCCCATCGCCATGGTTTCCATGGGGTACCTGACGAATGATTTGGAGTAATAGAATCTTTGGAGGTAGATTTGTCCCGTCGCCATGGCCACTTGGGGCAGTTTGAGCAGGATCCCCGCGGTCTGTATCATCTCGCATCCCAAGATGCGGAGGTCGGTCTCGGTCTCCATGTCGAGCCCGTCGGCCTGGGACGGCGTCTCCTTGAACACGTTCTCGGGCAGCAGGCAGTTGTACAACGTCAGCACGATCTTCCCGTAGGACTTCTGCGGCTTCGCGGGCAGCGCCACGGCCGCGGGCTTGGCCTGGCCGGCAGCTCCGCTCGCAGTCATTGTGAAACCGCGGTCACTTCACTAGAGTTCACTATGAGCCACTTCTTGCGGTATGTATTTGCACTTTTGTCTTTTTAATTGAAACGATATGTTATAATATATCTAGGATTTTCTGCTACATATAACAAGAAAACACTAGAAAACACATCGCCGATGGTGATGCTATGCTATGCTATGGGTACGTGCAGGAAATGAAATGAAAGTGACATTCATTATCGTCATCATCCAAGATGGCGCGGCGCTTCAACAAACAGATGTCAAAGTCCTAGGTTTATAAACAAAAATAAATAAATCCAAGTAGCTAAATGGTAAAATTAGAAATTCAAAACATACCTTGTGGCATAGCTATTCGTGGACTTTAACTTTCAGCAGTGAAAATACCACGTAAGTGGAACAAAAATGTAAAACACTGCGCCTAACTCGGGCTGAACGAAATCAATCGATTGTTTTGACAATTATGACATTGACATTGACATTTTAACATAAATGAAAACGTTCCGTTACAACTTAAATTTTAGCGAAATTTATTGTTTAATCAAAAAAATGTTATTAGGTATAAACAATAGTGACATTGATTTGAGTTTTTCTAGTGCTGGAAATAAGTCTATAATTTTTTTCTGTAAATAATGTAATAGCATAGCTGTGCTTTTTCAAATTTTCGAAAATGATTGAAACGTTTTCCTAAAATCTAAAACAGGATATCCGAGAAAGTAGAGTTGGCGGCAAATACAAAACCTGGTAAATCAATAAAAGCTACGAAAATTACGTCTTCTTGAATCTCAGCCAAGCCAACATCAGTAATTGAATAACATTACTTGACCTTGACACTGCTGGTGCTATTGATTCCTCGGGCATGCGGAAAGAAAGGAAATTGATAAAATAATACTCACATCCAGGATCCGTGCATTTTTGAACAAAGGAATCCAAAAAATCATGCCCCTCGCCAGCATCAAAACAACACTTCACGAAAGACATTTTGATGATCACAGAATAATTTGGTATTTACAAAAATAAATACCTACTTCTATTTTTAAGGAAGTATTAATGAAATCTAGTTGGAACACAAATTAGGAATCAGGTAGGTATCGTGGGAACACTTGGTTGGCATTTCATTATCAAAACATAATCACAATAAATAGTAGTGGAAGTAATGGAATTTATAAAATAAGTGTTCTTGTATTCCTTATCATGTTATTCATACTTTTGAGCCTTTTATAGATGAAATTATGGAATTATAATATCATCTTTTTATTAAAAACATAAATAGGTCACAGTGTCACAGTTTCGGGTTCAAGAACACTTTTTACATTCTAAAAAAAGTCAATGCGAAATTGTAACAAGCTGCCGACCAAGTAGAATAGTATCAAAATTCAAAGCCAATGCTTGAACCATAGCAACTTCTCAACTTGGACGGATAATGCGCGAATCCCAGATTTTCATTCGTTTACGTCCGCCAGAGATCGCCGTCGTTCTGCTATTCGACGCTAGTTAAAGTTTCTGGTTAGATGTCACTTCGCAAGCCAACCTTGATATTCACGATTGTTCTACTTGACAACAGATGGCGCTACTTGTAATTCCACGAATCCAAATTTACTGAAGATTTTATTAGAAGTTAAAAAATGTTTTTTTATTACTTACTAGCTTTTGCCCGCGGCTTCGCACGAGTTGTTTCTATGGAAACGTTTTGAGGTTATTTCTATCCCATGGGAACTGATTTATGGGATAAAAAGCCTATGTTTCGTCGGCTTATTGCAAGAAGTCATTAGTCGCAAGAAGTCACTAACTGCGTTAGATATACCATTGAGTTTGTCTCGATGAGCTCTACATTTTGGTAAAACTCACAAATTTGTAGCTCTTCAAACTTAGAAGTTATGGCTTGGTTATAAAGTCAATAACTGCATTTTTGGTATATCTGGTTTCATAAAATTCATTAACTTACATTAATAAATTTTAACAAAAGAAAAAACACAATTGCCATTCTTATTTTCATACGTAACTCATTTATGTGACTTAACAACATTTTGAAAGTGCTTTTACGTTCACAAACGTTTGAATAAGTTTTGCTTTAATTCATTATTTGCAACTTAACCAGTTTTGTCGTATCGTATTTTTTGGAAAAAAAAATACTAACGTTTTTAAATGACTTCTATCAAAACGAGTTACGTCTACACTGAGTTTTTTATTTTTTATAGATTTCATTTTTTACACTTAATTACTTTTTTCGAAACATAATTCATGGTAAAAGAATACTATTCGCATTAAATGGTTGGATTGGTAAAATTAATTATAGGTCATTGACAAGTTTTTGCTAAACTATTATGTTAAACTTAATACAAGACTAAAATCGCTTGAATGAAGTATTGTTTTATTAGTGATTTTTGTTATTGTAAAAATAACAGGTAAATGTAAGGTAATGACTTTTGCACACATACATTTACGTGTTGCTATGCTACTTATGAGACCGCGTGCCGTGTGACCGGAGTCGCGGAAGCGGGGCAGAGGGGTATTTTGTTCGGGGCCGCTCGCGCCTCTGCCGCGCCGCGTAGTAGTTCGTTCTTTCCGGCCCTTGTGGGGGCTCAGAGCGGGGCATCGAGGCTTGGCCTCTTTACCCCGGCATCAACTCGAGGGGTGACGACTCCTCGGTCCTTGGGTTTCGCTAAAAATGCTTTTATTTAGCTTGTTAATCAATTTATTTTTTTATTAACATATTTGCATGTTTTTTTCGGTTTTTTGTTTGGTTTGTGTTAATTTTTTTTAAATTAACCCACGGTCTATCCGGGGGGTTCCGCGGGGGTGAGGTCCTAGGGAAGGGGCCTCCACGGGCGGTCATCATCTGGGAGCCGGGGTTGGTGAGGCGCTATTTGGTGAAGGTGGGCTTGGTGGCCGTTGTCGGCGCGGTCGTACATTCGACGACTGTGCTGTACGACAAACTCGTCTATGGATTGGATCTGCGGGTCGCGGACGATGACATCGTTCCTGACGTATTGGCTCGCGCCAGTGTAGATCCTCAGAGCCACGTTTTGCAGCCCCTGGAGCCGGTCCCTATTCGTCTGGGAGACTTGTAAGTACCAGGCCGGCGCTGCATATGTGAGTCGGGATCGGACTTAGCCTTTGTAGACCCACACTTTGGTCCTCAGAGGCAGGCGAGATCCCAGAACGGGTCGGAGAAAGGTCGGGCGACGCGCGCTTGTTGTAGTGCGCTGTCAACCTTCGGTTGCATCCGCAACGACCTGTCGATCCCGAAGCCGAGGTACTGGATGTGCGGGCTCCATGCCACGTTCTGGCCCCGAAGTGTCAGCTGCGGTGGGTGGCCGATGCGGCGGGAAACAAACAGCGCAGCCGTCTTTCCCACATTGACGGCCATGCGCCATTTGTCCAGCCAGGGCGGCAGGATGTTCAGCAGCCGCTGCATCCTGCGGGCTGCGATGGTGGGGCTGGTAGAAGACGCAAAGAAGGCGCTGTCGTCCGCGAACAGCGCTAGCGACACATCCCTCTCCCCGGGGCGTAGGTGGCCCTCCAGGGTGGGGATGTCGTCGGTATAGGACGCGTATAACGCTGGCGACAGGCTGCTACCCTACGGTACACCAGCAGAGATGGATCGAGTGGAGGATGTGGCACCTTCAACTGCGACGAAGAACCGCTGGTTGTCGAGGAAGGATGCCACAATCCTGATGAGAGCTGGTGGAGTTGGGGTTTGCAGGAGCTTGTACAAAACGCCGGGGTGCCCAATACGGTCGAAGGCCTTTTTTACGTCCAGAAAGACCCGGACGGTGCAGCGCCTGGCTTGTGCTCGACTGCAAGGTGGTGCAGCACCCTGGTGAGCTGCAGCGTGGTAGAGTGGCCACTCCTGAAGCCGAATTGCTTCGGGCGCGGCTCGATAGTTGGAGCCAGGCGCCCCAGGAGCAGGCGTTTCAGGAGCTTGCCCACTATTAGTAGTAGAGTAATGGGGCGGTAGTTGACCGGGAGGCGGTGATCGTTGCCGGGCTTGGGTAGCACGATGACCCGTCCGGTCTTCCAGGATTCCGGGAAGTGGCCCGTCCGGAGGATCCCGTTGAAGAGCCGGGCGAGCGCGGTGACTCCACGGCGAGGCAACTGTTGGGGTCTCCGTCATAGCCTGGCGCCTTCCATCTGGGTAGACGGAGGACGGCCTTCCGCACCTCGGCAGGGGAGATGAAGTACTCCCCGTCTAGGGGCGGTGTTGGGCCAGACAGGAAGTTCCTCACTGTGACCTCGACCTGGTGGTGGTGGTTAAGGGTTTCAAAGGTGGCGTCGGCTGCAACGGGGTAAGGCGAGAACTGCTCCGCGAGGTGCTCAGCCAGAATTTCGGCACGGTCGGCGGGAGCAACGCGCCGGACCCCATCTCGGTCCAGCAGCGGGTAAGTTGTTGCCGGCTGCCGCGTGAGCGCCCTATTCATTGATTCTATGATTCGCCCTATTCGATGATTCAGTCCCAGGTCTCACGCCAAACCTGTACTGCGGCCGGTTTGTATCCTGACTGACAGTGCTGCTACACTCAGGGCCCTGGCAGGACACAGCTGCAACTCCAAGATCGTGTACGAATGCCACTTGGCACTTGAGAGGATTTCCTGCAGAAACAGGATAACCCTTCAATGGATTAAGGGGCATAGCGGATCACTTGGTAACGACGCCGCCGATGAGTTGGCACGGAAAGGTTCGGAGACACCGATAATAGGCCCACCTCTCAGTGTTGCCAATGAAAATTATTAGGCGGCCGTGTATATTAGGTAAAAAAGCCGTGTTTCTATGGAAAAAGATCATCGGTGGGCCGTGTCATTGCTTAAAAAAAATGTAAATAACTTTTAATTAATGATAATTAAACGTTTTTAACATTAAAAACCTTAAAAATGCGCCATTTGGCTAATGTTGTTTTTTTTCTATTTGTTTGAAGAAATAACAACAAATAATTATTTTGAATAGCTTTAATTTTTATTTAAACTTATTATTCACGGTATAAATCTCGAATACTTTCTATAAACTCTTCTTCGTTCTTATTCAAGAAACATTTTTGCTTGTCTTTAATTTTTTGGTACATTGAGGTGGTGGGTTCAAAAGTTTTGCAATAGATTCCGTGTTTAACCTACGAGTTATGATAGCAAGCTCTAGGAGTAATAGTGTTCTGTGAGCTAGCTAATCATTTGTATCACTCATCCACGAAAATAAAAAAAGGATGCACTATTTGATATATGTTATTTGGGAATCCCCGTCTTTAGCTGCACGCCATAGACATTTCATTTTACTTATAGAGTAGAAAGAGTAACAAAGTCCATACAGCCATAGACAACTTTGCAATGTTGGCATTCGGTATATTTGGATTAGTAATCGAATACAGTAAGCTACTCCGATGTTCAAAAATCGACAATCCTAAAGTGCTGTTCCTCTCGATCTCCTGTCAAATAATATTTGGGTAAGTGAGAAGTGAGTAATTTCGCGCATCGGAGTTAATCAATTACCGTAGAATTTGCGAATAGCCGTAGAATCTGCTACGGCTACAGGGTTGCAGCCGTAGGCCGTGCATTTTGTGATATTTTGGCCTGAAAGCCGTAGAACACGGTAATTGCCGTAGCATTGGCAACACTGCCACCTCCGCTCCTTCCCCAACCATTCTCCCAAATGAGAACATGGATAAGGCTGAAAACTAGAGAAAAACATAACGAACGATGGACGCACCTACTAGAGTGCCGCCAGGCAAGAGCAGCGCTACCAGCTGCATCACCAAGGCTAACTAAGCGCCTACTGAACCTGACCAGAATGGACCTACGCGTCCTACCTAGTGGGGACACTCACAGAAAATGGCCCACTAAATAAACATCTCTTCACCATCGGAGCAACAGACAGCCCTCTCTGCAGGGGATGTCTTAGTGACGAAGAATCAGCTGCCCACGTAGTCCTGGAATGCGAGGGAGTAACAGCGCAACGACACGAAATCCTCGACCACCCGAGGTCGCTCCGCGAAGCGTGTGAAGATCCTAGGAAGATTCTGCGCTTCTGGACGGAGTTAAGCTGGTTACACTAGCAAACAAAACACGCACAATGGACCAAACCGTGTCTAAGTGCGGAAAATAGAGTACACAATACAATACAATACAATAGAGTCGCGTCTTCAGTCGCGGGCAGCGGGAGCGCGCCCACTCGCGCTGGAGTTCGCGTTTCCTCTCTATTACCCTCTTAATGTGTTGAGGGAGGTCTTTGCGCTGGCCTTGGCGCCTGGTGATGGGTATGGAAGCGGCCGCCTTAGCCTCGATGATGCGCGCCATCAGCGCTGAGGCCTCGGATTCCACTTCTGTAGGCGTCTGGAGAGGTCCGACGTCCACGGACTCGAGTGCCTTGGCGTACGCGTCCTCACGTCCCGGGGCCGGGTCCGCGGCCAGGTCGAGCGCTTTGAGGAAGGTAGATAGGATAAGAAGGTTTTCAGGTAAAGCTCAAAGTCTGTTACATTTGATTTCTTAGAAATTACCCTTAGTGTGGGGTTACGCACTATAATAACAAAAAAAGTTTAGAACGTGTTTTTGACTGATTCATGTGCCATTATTACTAATTTTAGTTATTTTATTAAGTGTTTTCGACAAACAAGATAATTTGTTTAGCTTTTAGTGATAAAAGATGTTATTTTATGATTATTTTGTCTTTTAATACTCCAAAGAGGCCACTAATAACTTCGTTGCAGAAATACTTAACTCCAGTTTAGTCAAAACTTTTTATAGCAAGAAGTCATTATCTTTGCATTTTTAGCTTTTAAAAAATTGCAGTGGTTGAATTTGTACTGATTTCAGTTAATTATAAAATAATTACATATCTCTATATATTGGCGTTTAAATTATATTGATAACTGTCGTAGTTTTGATGATATGGGCTCTTAAAGTTATAAAAACTTTAAACTGCTTTTGCCAAACTTTTGGATTTGTCGGTTAATGACTTCTTGCAATAAGCCGACGGTTTGATTCCAGGGCTAGACTCACCTGTACCTATGCAAAATTTCAACCTGATCCGTTCAGTAGTTTTGTCGTAAAGAGGTAGCAATCCATCCATCCATCCAAACTTTCACATTTATACTATTAGTGTGCTACTCCGAGATCTTCCCAAGCCTACGTCACTGTCCAATTGCCACAAAAATGGGAGGTTACCTCAGATTAAATATAGGTAGATCTTCAGCGAGCATGCCAGAGAGCAAGACAAAGTATACGAGGTGGTGGGGGAAAAGTGTTGCCATGCAATTTTCTTACCCCGATTTTAGGTTCCTTATTTCATGTCTTAGTTGGTAGATCGGATTTGCGATTTTCCAGTTAATAAATTTAAAAATTAAATTATCTGAGCGTCTGGTCGAAGCGAAGCGTGACCCGAGAGCTAGTGAGTATCGGGCACAGCGCATCAGCATTGCCATACAGCGTGGCAATGCAGCCAGCGTCTTGGGGACGCTTCCGACTGGTATTGATATTGATCAGTTGAGCTACCTGCAATAGTCTGAAAATAGCTCAATTGTTTCAATTGTAAATACTAGTATAATTTTCTATTTTGTGAATAAAGGCTATTGCTAGGTGATTATAATTATACAAGTAAGTATCACAATGTGAACCCTGTTTGGCGTTACAAGTGGAAGGCAGGCAGACCGAGGTTGTTTTTGGTAGGTAAATATAATTATGAAGGTATTAAGGTGAGTAGTACAGATATAGAAACAAGTGTTTTTGATATAATCAATATTTATTACAATAATTAACGTTTATACATTTTACCATTTAAATCAGTCTTCAACATTTCGTTTTATTACTACTTAATCATAAAATCACAGTTTAATTATAAATGTCTTAGTTATATTACCTATACAATAACATTTACATAAATTAATAAAACTTAAAAAAAAATGGTTACTTACGAACGTAACATCGTATATTTGCTAAAAAATAGTAATGTTGCTATCTAAAAAGTACTTAACTTTCTTTGTACTTGCGTATAGGTACTTATACCTAGTTAGTCACAGCATTTTTTTTAATTTAAAAATACACACGCATTTACACAGAAGCATTTAAAATATCGCAGAATCATTATAAAAATCACAGAATCATTTTAAAATTAGCATACCAATTTCTACAAGAACCTACTTACGATAATTTTTTTCTTATTTATATGGGACAGTTAGATTAGATTTGGACAGTTGAATTAGATTAAGTACAAAAATCACAGAATCATTTAAAATATCACAGAATCATTACAATTTTTTTTATTACGAAGATTTTTTAGGTTCCCATACTTTGCAACCCGTTGCTTTGATCCAATGCAAACGTAATTCTTTATCTTCGGGAAATCTGTAACAAATAAAAACACTAATATTATAAATGCGAAAGTGTGGATGAATGGATGGATGTTTGTTATAGTTGTTCTATCTCACGAAGTCCGATGGGCTATGTGTGTCATAGCAACAACTTACATATTACCTCTTCAAGCCAAAACTACTGAACGGATCGGGATGAAATTTTGTATACAGGTAAGTAATTCTAATCCTGGAATCTAACATCTATGTTAGATTCCAGGATCTATATAAAAAGCTTTTTATCCCACAAATCAGTTGCTATGGGATAGAAATGGCTTTTAAACGTTTCCATAGAAACAACGCGTGCGAAGCCGCGGGCATAAACTATTTTGCTATGCATAGCGAGCTACATTATCTATAAACTAGCTATGTAGGTACCTATTAAAAAATATTTCAATGCGCCATTCGGGGAATTTTATCATCGGGTGCAGGCAACCCTAAATTTTCACAATTACAAGTTAGATGACTAAAAATAGCATAAAACATAATGTTTGAGCCTTGTGTGTATGTAAATCTATGAAACTGTAAATTTTGAACCTTTTTGTAGTCAAAAGAACTTGTACTTACGAGTGGAATGATATATTCGGCACTTTTTCTTCACTATCACTTCTACATGCAAAAACGCTGCACCGCACCATATTTGTCTCTCTATTTTATTGTTTTTAGCTGCGGGAATGTCCACATAAACACATTGATCACGTTCAAACATAAAAAACAAAAGTTTAGAACTTTTAAAACTTTTTTCACCAGTCTCGTGTCGAGCTCCGTCGATGGATAAGGAAATTTGTTTAGCACATGGAGGTGCTAAACAATGCAAAAACCGGCACGCTGGATGAGATAGAGAGCTAATCGTCCTATTTCATTTCTTCTTAGGCTTTAGGCATAAGTCGTTCTCTCTTTAGTGTGAATGCGATGGCAATTGCGCGAGTTCTATAGGTTTCTCTTTCTACGGAGGTTACCATAGAGTTGCTCTATGGAGGTTACGTTCATTTGCCGGTGACTATCACACTTTTATTGACGCCGGTGAATCACTCGCGTTTTTGATCGGATAAATCTTTAAAATAAAATGGGCGGTTAAAATGTTCCTGCGATTAGACAAATTTCATTTCAAGGGAAAAATTGATTTATCCATTGTAATATTTGAATCTATGCCAATGAGAATCTCCGGAACTACGCTAAAATGAGCTCTGCGCATGGATTCCATGCGCATTTTAGCGTTACTCAAATTATGGAAACTAAGTTTGAAAATTTCATGGAAAACCTAAGTCTAGATCTCGAATATCCCAAAACTAAAAAGTTTGAGAACCACCATTCTATCACATTATTTGGATCAGTACAATAAGCCTGCAATCTATATAATTAATAATATATAAAAGAAAGTCGTGTTAGTACACTATTTATAACTCAAGAACGGCTTTACTGATATGGCTGAAAATTGGAGAGGAGGTAGCTTAGAGCCAGGAGACGGACATAGGATACTATTTATTCCGTTTTTTTTTAATGATACATCTGCTGAAGATTTCTCTGAGCAATTGCTGACTATCGGTATTGGTCAAGTACTTACCTGTCGATGAATCGTGCGGATTGATATCATTTCCAAATAATTTCTGTAATTTTATCTCATCAAAAGACGAACTTATCAACAATGTATTTCCAGACATTATTTCTAACTACAAAAATAATGAATGGTTGAGTGAGCGAGCAATTTTAGAGGCTTAGAATAAAGATGTAGACGACCTGAACTATATAATTCAAAATAAGATCATTGGAACAATGCATTCATTCAAATCTATTGACTGCGGCGTCACAAATGAAGAAGAAGCCACCAACTATCCAATTGAATTTTTAAACTCCTTGGATGTGCCGGACTACTGAGACTACACCACTTCATCTTGTCTTTCTACAGGCCGATTTACACTTCAATAAGTACAGTACCTAGCGAGTTAAGAAACTGGACTGGACAGTTAAGTAATAAGTAGTACCTACCTAGGTATGTAGCGTTCAAACGGGGTTTAACGTTTGAACGGCAAAGGCGAATTAAGTAGTAGGTACCTAAGTTGTTTATTAGTTTCACTGCCCAGTCTCGGCGCGGCGGCGGTGCGACCCGCAGCGCAGGGGCGCGCCGCCGAAACACGAGGGCCGAGAGGCTCGTCTGCGTCTTGGGCCATGAAAGTGTTAGTTTAGTTTAAGTTATGTTGAATCGGGTTTCATAATGTTAAGGTAAGGCTAGCGTTAGAGCGTTAGAGTATGGTCACTCCACGTCTCTGGCAGCATGCAGACCATTGAGTTAACAAATACGTAGCTCCTCCAACTATCGCTAGGCATTCACCTGAATGACATCATTAGCGTGACCAATTCAGGCGGTAGGTAGGTATGTTATGTATGACGAACTGATTATGAAATATTGTGAAAAATAAGTCCACAACCTGTATTTCCTCGCAGCAGCCTCCTACGCCCGCCTTGCCGCCGCCTTGCCGCCCCGCCGCCGCCTTGCTGCCTTGCCGCGGGCCGAGCCCTCTCCGGACTCCGGCGCTCGTGCGTGCAGTCGACCGCGGCGGCCGGCCCCGAGCGCGCGCCCCTTGTTCTCTCGCCCGCGAGCGCGCGACGTGACAGCCTTCCATCTGAGGTTGCAGTGATCGTCTGTGTGTGATACTGATCCCGGGGGTTCTCCGGGCCCCTGCTGTTACCTACCTACGTCTAGGTACTTTG
The DNA here is from genome assembly GCA_963564075.1 of Eupithecia subfuscata. Taxonomy (NCBI): domain Eukaryota; kingdom Metazoa; phylum Arthropoda; class Insecta; order Lepidoptera; family Geometridae; genus Eupithecia; species Eupithecia subfuscata. The sequence continues at coordinate 12,460,953 of OY751118.1, read as the reverse complement.
TGCCAATTCTGACCGGCTGTGGTTTGTCGGTGCCCGTGTTATTTTTATAAAATAAATCTTTGGTAAGTTTTCATTATGAATGATAATTAATATTCTAGCTATTAGGTACTTTAATACGTTTTAGGTTGGAATTGTTTCTTACAAAAAGTAAACAAAGGTACCTACCTAAAGAATTCAATTTATAAAATCTGAATAGGTAAGTATGAGGCAAGATATTTTTAATTAGGCAGGTACATAAAGCAAATACCTACCTCTGTATCTGCTCTATGGGCAGGTAGGTAGGTGTCGTTTATGTCCGAATATTTTGACATTTCCAAGGGACTCACATGCACACAAAACCTATTGAGTAAGTACCCAATAGGTTTTGTGTGCATGTGAGTAGACCAAGAATTGTGAAATTTGGCAAGAAGCAAGGGATTATAGCACAAATAAAGGAAATAATCCGAAAATACCTAGTAAATTTGTTGTTTATTCACAAAAAATAACTTTTGATTCTCGCCATGGACCAAAACCTAGAGAATACTTCCCGTTGACGTAGAATCATAAAATTTGGTAAGAATTGCATCTTACACAAATAACGAGAAAAATCTGAAAACCGTAAATTTGTGGTTCTCTAACAAAAAATCATAATTTTTGATTCTCTCCCTCGACCAAAATATACAGGGGTACCCTGTACACTACCTACCTACTTCATGTTGACCTAGAATCATAATATTTGGCAAGAAACAAGGTCTTACAATGAAACGGAACCCTTAGTGCGCGAGTCTGACTCGCACTTGACGTTTTATATTTTACATTTTATAAGGAGTGCAAGAGTAGGAACCACAGAAATCTAAATACTAACAGTGCCTTGTTATTTAGATTTCTGTGGTAGGAACCTACCTACCTAATTATATTTTTTTTCAATAAATTTTTTGTAAAAATAAAATTAAGTACCTATGTAAAAAGCGGCGAAAATAGTAGGTATGATGTATGAGTGTGACTGAATTCGCCAGCTGCAGGTGTTCGAGCGTGGAGCTGGCGGCGGCGGCGGCGCGGCGCCTGCGCAGGCGGCACGCGGCCGCGGTGGGATGTGAGCGCACACGTGACGTCACACACATTGTTATAGCTAATGTAAAATTGTAAAACCTCGTGTGCTGTGCTATTGTGCACAAGCAACATCGTAAACACGACAAGATGTTCTCACATGTTCAGTAACGTGACGCGGCCGCGGGCGCGGGCGCGGGGGGTGGCGACCGACGCATTGTTCCATACAAAAGATTTGAACGGGATCTCCCGATTTTTCCTGTTGTAACTGGGGGATGGAACTAAGTAGGTACTAGAGGATATCGGTACTTATAGAAGAACTAACTTTCCTGTTTGGGAATCCTGTCCTTATTTTGGAAGATGTTAATAATAACACTATACACAATAGACTAACAATAAACAAATTGTCCCCGAAAAAGCGTTTTCTTTCTTGATTTCGGTCGAGTGGCATCCTTGAGACGACATCTGCGAAACATTACATAAGGCACTTCCTCGTCTCTCGACATCGTGTAGGCCACACAATGTAACAATTAGCAAGTACCCGCTAGATAGGTAGGTAAGGGACACAGCACAAGCACAACATAGGTACAAATAAATATAAATTCAGTCTGAGTGTATATTCGCGCGTCCACGAGGCTCGCAGCTCGCAGTTCGCGCGTAGAAAGTGGACAGCCTTGGACCGCGAGAAGTCTTACATTTTTGTACAAGCAACTAGCAAGACCGCAGCAGCTGTTAGGGTTGGAGGCTGTTATCTTCTTACACATCACACTTATATTGTTAATGCGAAAGTTTGGATGTATGTTGGTTACCTCTTCACGCCATAACAACCGAACCGATTGGGCTGAAATGTTGTATAGATGTAGCTCTAAGCCTGGAATCAAACATAAGATTATACATTTCCCACAGTTCCCATGGGACCTTTAAACATTTCCATAGAAACAACGCGTCGTCATGGACAGAAACTTGTTTTGATATTTTCAGATGGGTAAATGTTTTCCTGTCACACCTAGACATTGAAAAACCCAATCTCATTATCTCAGTGAAATGTCCATCACTGGATACTCCCTAACGAACGTCGTCTTCCTCAGTGCCAATACTTTCAAGGTTGATTTTATACATCTACTACTCTTCTACCACGGGTACCTCTATAATTTATATGTACAAATGCTCTCGAACAGGTCTATTCAGCCATGCACGAAAGTGTTCGGCCTGTGGTCAGCATCTTTCAATGATCATCATGCCTCCCAGACTGGTGGCACTTCAATCATCTTTCCTGGATGTGCCTGGAAGCCTACATTCGATTATGATGAAGATTCTGCTGAACCGCTGATAAGCATTCCTCCTCTGATCGCCCGACTCCATGCCGCGAGGACCTTGGTCTCGCAGCGTCAACACAACAACCATCGCACGCGCACCTCACTCACGCCACACATCACACGCCGACATCCGACTCTACTTACAAACTCTATCGTTGTTCATCTTGCTCTGTACCGACTGCGCCGTACCGAACGTTTTGTTCTTGCTCTCTTTTAAGCAACAACTTATTTTCGTAGAACAAGGAACGTCATCGTCGCCATCATCATCAAAGCCACTTTGCATCCACTATCACGTTAAGCCTCATCTTTATTACGCCACTCCTTCCGGCCTCTGGCGATACTTACTAATGGGCCCCAGGGATATCAGAACAATCTATAGCTACAATAATGGGCCCAATGTCATGTCAATAACGATCAAGACAACTAAGCGTTTCATTATCATTAATCATAAATCTACCATTACTCAACCAACAGGCACTAACTGTCTAACTAGTGTAGTGTAGATCGGTGCAGCTAGCAATGGTGCTGGGCGACCTTCGCGAGGTCCGAGGCAGGAGGCACGAGGCACGAGGCAGGTGCCGCGTGTGACAAGCAGTGCGGCGCGACACCTCGTGCCGGTGTGTCGCGCACACTACACTACATGCATCATGCATGAACGTTAGATGTTATCAATCAATAGGTTGATTGTCTACTGGACTGGCTGGACGTAAGCCTCCCCCTGATAAGCGCCTTATTGGCTTTTACCTCATGGGGGGTAGTGCCCATAATTCCCTCTCTGGGCATGCGGGTTGGGCATCGCAGTTCGGTGGTAAGATTAAAGTAATTTACAACAGGATTTTTACCATGATTTGAGTTTTGAGCTTTCCAATATTTCGTCACAGTTACATGCGCCATGATCACGGAATAACTGAGAGCAAGTGTTAATAACCATGGTGGATTTAAAAGCTTTATCGGTGGTAGAATTGTTCTGCAGGGGGCGCTGCTGCCTGCCCCCAGTGCCTCCCTCAATCACCTATAACGACACCCGCAGGATGAGTTGGGGTAGTGCAAATTCTAAGCCGGCACCACATACACAGCCCTGAATAAAGGTTTTAAAAAATAATGGACCCAAAACTTTGGCCAAATTATCTTATCCTTTCAAAAATTCCCCGTTTGGATTATAAAACCTTACAAAACCTTAATTGTTATTCCAAACACAGCGAGCTAATGGACCGGCCTACACAACACACGTCCAAAATAAATAATGCTTCTAAGAAATTGATTTTGATTCATAACGCGCCTTTATTTTGAGCCAGCGCCGTGTACTCACGTAGTGAGTGTTTGTTCTACAGTTCTATTTCTACGTGATTACAATAAGTATAAGCCTAGCATCAATCTAATACTCGTATGGCTATTGTATTGATTGACGACTTCGATTTTAATATCTCTCTAGGTACGAAAAGTAACTGAAAAGTAACGACGATCTTCTCGCGGACGAGTTGTCCACTTCAGTTTTCGGTAGAGGTAAGTATAACTCGTCCGAATCTAAAACCAAGAGACTTTATATTCGGATGATTTGTACCCCTACCCAAAAGTGAAGTGGACAACTCGTCCGCGGACGAGTTTTAAAGACGGACGAGATGTACCCTAACCCACATTTTTGCCGATGGATTGTGTGTGAGTGAGCATAATATCTCGGACATACAAATACAAAAAGTTTATTTGCAAAAAGCTTAAAAACACCTTAAATAATGAACACAGGATTGCATAGGTTTTAGGCTTGTGTGGTGGGGACTAGTTTAGGTGGATATAATGATTAACTATGACCCCCGCACTAGGCTAGGCCTGTTTCTCGAGGGATCGAATGCATGGTCTATTTGTTGACGTGATAATCGGAAAAAGATAGTCTCGACTCTCGACATTGACACAAACAAACAAGGCAGTCTTGACATTGTGAGACTAACTGCTGCAAGTAATCAGGATGGAGAAGCTGCAGGGTACAAGAGCGTTTACGAGCGTTAGCGAGACGATTCACTGACTGCGCCAATAAGGCAACGTGCTGTACAAGATGGCAGAAGACCTAGCTTAGCTGGAAAAGGAAATTTTCAGGAAAGCTGAAGAGTTAACTGAGATTGAGATGAGATGTGGCACTACGAGTATCAAGATGGAGACGGAGCCCGTCGACCCCGGTTAAGTGGTAATCGTCTCCTGTTAATGCTCGCGCAGCTCCATGAATATACTTTTTAGTGAAAACTTATTAAAAACTTTATTTTTCGAGCTAATAACGACTGATCTTGTTTTAAATGCCATAAATCCAAGTTAATTAAAAGGCATATTATATGTTTTTATTTTAATTTAACAGAAACTGGTTTCAAGATATTCCAAGATGATCTTTATGATTATCCTTTCTTGTTTTTCCTCCTGCGAGCTCTCTTGGTTCAGGTGACATTAGGGCCGGATGACGGACAGACAAACATGGCAAAACATGGTTGGACACAGTTTTCGATTGTGAGAAACCTCAAGCTACTTAACCCTGTCGCTCAGCGACACAAATTGAATCTTGATGATCTTGGCCTTCGACGCAAGACCTCCAGGCACCTAAACTCTTGTCAGATAGAAGCGTCGATTTGAAGTTTGAATGAACGAAGTTAGGTGACACTTAAGTTACAGATATTTATTATTTTGTTCCGTTTTCTACTGAAGGTTTTACTATTATTCAGTATTTATTATTATTCTCGTTCGTATTAACAAAGTATGACACAGAATCGGTCGCGGAAGGCTGCGCGCGCGTGACGTCGCGTCGTCGCGTCGCCTTGGGCCTTGACTCGTGCCTACGCTGACTTATTTGCTGAGGTTTTTGCAAATAATCATTTACTTTTTGCTGATTTGTGTGGGACGGAAGTGGGTAAATAATTATGTCACAATCTGATCACGTGATCAGTATTTGCTTCCAATATCGGCGGCTGGCAGGCCCGCCCCGCGCCGCCCCGCGCCGCCCCGCGCCGGCGGCGGCGAGTTCGGGTTTTATGCCCCGTCCACGAACTTATTTTCTGTTTGAATGTTGGGGAGACTGAATAACAGAATGAAGTATTTCATAGACGCGGTTACTTTTGACGGATAGAGATGCGAATCTGTCTACTCCACACCCACAGGTCGACTCGATACTTAGGTATGGGGACTACAAAAGTTTCTATTTTTCTGGAACCGACATGTTAAGGTATGTAACGAAGATTATTCTACATCTGCACCTTTTGACATGTATATTATCTTATACCAATAAATGAATCTGAATCCGAATCATTTTTCCATGAAAAAATATTGAAAATTGTAAAAAAATGATAGTTTAGCACAGTAACTCAATCTCAGTGTTACTTTTATCAGTTATCTTATCACGGCAACTCGCGTGTAATGCCGCGGGCAGGAGCTAGTAGCAAATAAAACAACAAAAGTTGGTTGTCTGTAAAGTCGGTTTACTGACGATAGTTGAACGTGACAACGCAGACGCATCGCTCACTCAAGTAGGAGAGAGACGGATGTCGAGCGCTCTCGCTTGTACTTCAAGCCTTACATGGAACGCTTCAGAGCGAGGTAACGCCGCATGACGAGGTAACGCCGCATGACGTCATGTTTTTTCGTGCGTGCAGCCGGCTCTATCGAATTATAAGACGTTGTCACGTCAAAAATATAATGCACTGCGTTAGAACACTGCACGTGAACGTTTAAGCTTAGTATTTTATAATTTAAACAAAAATGTAATTTTAGAAAATTTATTTACGTCCAAGACTTAGGTACTTATGTATATTTAGTTTAACTTTGCTTTGAGGCTAGGTATAATATTCTAGATTTAGTGATAGTCAACTTGTGACAATACTTTATTGGCTGTAGATTAGATAGTATATGTTTCATTAAGTTTTTGTCTAAGAGCTGTGGATTTTGTTATTGAATAAATAAATAAATACCTACTCTACTATGTATTTTGTATTAGTAAAAATAAACTATTGAATATTCTGACTTCAAAAATAAAGTCATTTAGACGTCTGGTCTGAGTAACTTTGTAAAATAATACAAAATGTTGAACAGTAACAAAAACGATTGTCATAAAAAATCGAATCGGTTTAAAAATCGAAGCATTAGGACATGACCATTTCACACCATTTGATTGTCAGCCGAACTAACAAAAAATAATTTCATGAAATCAGAACCTTTTGTGCACATTTGCAGTGTATTTTCGTGGGCACTCAGCCCACGACTTACATTCTGGTCGGCTCCTACATACCGTACTTAAAGGGAAAAAAAGGTATCTAAAGTACGTTTACCAGTTTGTTCTATATGTCTCCATTTGGTTAAAACTGGAATAAAACAGTATTTTATTGCAATTTTGCGTGCATTTTCGCATGTGCTCTAGCAGCTAGGTAATAGATGTAAAATTGCCTTGTGCCAATGTTAATGTATGTCGCACGCGTGGGCGGAGCGAGGTGACGCGTGACGTCACCGCCTGCGCCCGCGCACTGCTGCACTTAAGTACTTGCATTACTAATATGCATTACTTAGTGCACAAGTGTCTATGTAAGGTAGGTTTACCCATTATGGTAAAAGCATTTCCATGTGTATGGAAATGATGTCAGTACATACTTAATATTTTTGTTTTTGTTGTTATTGTTTGTTAAGGTACAGGTACAGGGTGGTCTAAAAGGTTCTGTTGTAGAACGAGGTGGAAAGGAAGAAGCTACCTCAAGACCTCAGCCAACAGATTGTTGAACGCACATAGTTTTGCTAGGGTAGTTACTAGTTACCACTCTATAGGTACACGAGCCGAACTCGAAGTGAAATGTTTGTAAACAAACTACCAATCAAACAACTGAAACTTACGTGGTTTCGAGTTTCGGTTATAATAATTGTATGCAATATTTATTGAAGGAAGGATCTCAAATCTGCAGGTAATGTAAATTACGTATAAAAAACGCCGCAACGGAGTAAATTTGAAACTAAGTAAGTATGGCTTGTGTCATTGTACATTTTGATGCAATTTGACTGGAACATTGCATCCATATTGGCCGTGTGGTGGCGGCATGGAAATGCACCATCCCAATTCCTCCCGTGGGTGTCGTAAGAGGCGACTAAGGGACACACGCACCGGGGGACGGGCAGCAGCGCCCCCTGCAGAACAACTTCACCGAACTGCGATCCCGAACCCGCATGCCCAGCGTGGGGATTATGGGCATTACCCCCAATGACTGTACACGCCAAAAAATGGCCCCCAGTTCCCGGCCGCCTCGTTATTCCTGGCCATGGTAGCGGCCACGGTAACGGCGGGGCAGGGGATGCTAGGAATCACCGGGCTACCGCAGGCTACCATTCATTACGCAAACCGACCCTGGCAACGTTTAACGGACGCACTCTGAGGCTTGACCACCATCTAGCACAGTTGGAAGTGGAGTTAGAGAACATTAAATGGCATGTTCTGGGGTTATGTGAAGTCCGTAGAGAGAGGGAGGACACCGTAACCCTAGACTCGGGCCATCTTCTCTACTCTCGCGAGGGTGATAAAACGTCCCAGGGTGGCGTAGGTTGCCTCGTCAATAAGGCCCTCTCTAACAACGTCCAAGAAATCTCCAGCGTGTCGACCAGGGTAGCGTACCTGATCCTTCGGTTGTCCAAGCGGTACAGCATGAAGGTGATTCAGGTTTACGCACCGACCTCGGCACACTCGGATGATGACGTGGAGGATATGTACGAAGACATATCCAAAGCCTTACATAACACCACTAAGGCACACGTCAACGTTGTTATGGGGGACTTTAACGGCAAGGTGGGAACCCAGACTGGCAACGAATCCCGGATAGGCCAGCATGGTTGTGGAGTTAGGAACCACAGGGGGCAAATGCTTGTCAACATCCTTGAGAAAGAGGGGCTGTTCTTAACGAACTCCTTCTTTAAGAAACAACCTCAAAGGAAGTGGACATGGCAAAAAAGCCCCGACACTGTGACTAAAAATGAGATCAACTTTATCATGACGGATAGCAAGCACATATTCAGAGATGTCTCAGTGATCAACAGGTTCAATACCGGATCTGATCACCGACTGCTCCGAGGCTCTCTGAATATCAACTTGAAGCTTGAAAGAAACTGTCTGATGAAGTCCACGCTCCGACCTAACCCAATCCAAATCATGGCGGGCACCGAGAAGTTCCAGCAGCTTCTCGGGAATAGATTTGTTGCCTTGAATCCCACTGATGACGCTGAGAACCTACACAATCTGGTCGAAACGCTGAGGGATGAGGGCATCAAGTTCTGCAAAAAGCAGCGCACAGGCAAGAAATCCAATCCGATGAGACTCTCGAGCTGATTACAAAAAGACGGGAAACCACCCGAAGCGAAACCGAGGGTCCAAAGTATTCACTCAGCAGCTTGGCAGGAGCCACCTGACGAAGCTCAAAACGCACGACGGGAGGACCGTATTGTCGAAGCCGGAGATCTCCGCCGAGGTAGAGGATTTCTATGGCCGTTTATACGCTGCACATGCCCCCCATAGAGTATACTTACCTTGGGCAAATTCTGCAGTTAGGTAAAAATAATTTTGAGAAGGAGGCCAAGAGGAGGATCCAGCTAGGCTGGGCTGCGTTTGTGAAACTACGCGAGCTATGGAAAGAGCTATGCTCAGAGTCTCTCTGAAGGATAGAATTAGTAACGAATACATCCGACAGAGAACCAAAGTTATCGACATAGCTCAAAGAATTAGCAAGCTGAAGTGGCAGTGGGCCGGCCATATCTCGCGAAGAACCGACAACCGCTGGGGTAAACGTGTTCTTGAGTGGATATCACGACTCGGCAAACGTAGTGTAGGACGCCCTCCGGCCAGGTGGGATGACGATCTGCGAAAGACTGCAGGCAGATGCTGGATGCGGCAAGCTGAAAACAGGGCGCTATGGCGCTCATTAGGGGAGGCCTATGTCCAGCAGTGGACTAATATAGGCTGATGATGATGATGATGATGATATGCATCCACTGGCTAGTTAATAGTTATCTAGGAGCTATCTTGTAATTAAATGAGCAATTAGCATGGAGTTTAGGACGCATTGCACAGATTGTGCGTGACGTGAGCTGCACACAACACAGAGATGATGGGCCGAGTCAGTGCACCTGCACCGATGTAATCCAGCTTTGTGCCACCGCGCACCGCCAGCACTCGAGGGCGAGTCTTTTTGTCGTTAGTAACGAGACGTTTCCTTTTTCGGTGATTTTTATTTTTTTTATTTTTAATCACCACGGCTGGCAGCCGGATAGGCGTTCGCAGGAGAGGTGTTCAAATACACAAGAAGCTGCTGCCCTAGGTGCAAGTCTCACTACCTAGGTTACTAGGTAGCAGTAGCACCTAGGCTATTACAAATAAACATCAACTACTGAGGTTAATATTTAGATTCCTTCGACATTCCTATTCATTTCTACCCACTTCTATAATCCAACAAGTGAGTAACTCATTTAAACAACAACTCGTAGAACAACAAATAGCTATTTACAAAGATGTCTCGCCGCTGCGCCGCTGCGCTGTGACCTTGTAAGGACGTCGCAATACTGCCTGAGCGCACTAGGTACTCTACCTACTCTACTTAGGCACCTACCTACTACAACTGTTATACTTAGCTAACATTGCGGTCTCGTGGTTTTTCCAGTAAATCTGTGGCCTTTTGACGTTCTTCAGAATAGCTTATTATTTTACGTACCTACTTACATACATTTTCAAAATGTTTCAAATTAGTTATTTCTTGATATACTTCTATTCTAAATGTAGGTACCTATAGTTATATTTTGCTAATACCAGTAGCAACATCACCTTTTTTGTCCGTAAACGAATTACCTATGTACGAAGATTTTACATAGCTAGTAGCTCTACCGGACCACACTGCGTTCACAAATAACGTGGTTTGGAATCCACGGAATTCCCACAGGGTTTTACAGGTTTGGCAATGTGTGTGTATTGCACATAATAATGTACCTACTCATAAGTGGAAACTGTAGGCTTAAGTTATCCAATAAGTTAACATTATGGTTTAATAAGCTGTTAGTTTTCTAAAATTTAAAAGTAAAAAAAAAAAATCTGCACAACAATTAATAGCTTGCAAACATCGACATACCTACATAATATTACGCGATTGCAAATCGTAATGCAAATATTTATGAAGCGATGACACTCGATCAGTCAAACGAGTCGTGTAATCGATAGGTAACTTACAAACAAGGTGCTTTACTTTCACATCCCTAGACGAGACAAGTGTAGACAATGCATGTAGAGCAGGCGCGGTGACCTTGTCGCGACGTATCAATATGACATTAGTGTTCACTATTCGTGGTCCCGCGCCGCCGCCGTGCCGCCCCGCACCGCCTCGCCGCACCGCGCCGGGCCGCGCTGTCAGTCGATCAGTGGCAGGGGCTCAGGGGCAGGCCCCGTCAGGTGCACCTCCAACCACACTCGCCAGGAGTACTGAGGTTACGTCTTATTGCGGCTCCAAGGTTTCCCAAGCCTCGCTTGCCTCCTCGTAGTTGCACGTAAATCGGGACTCTGTGGCTTAAAAGATATATGCAGGCACATACCGACATCTTAATAAGTGACTGCTCGAGCAAGAGGTGATTTGTGATTACTGATTATGAATAATGTGATAGTGATGTCACACTTATAAATGCGAAAGTTTGAATGGATGTGTGTTACCTCTTCACGACATAACGACTGCACCATTCGGGCTACTTTTTTCCCATAAGTCAGTTCCCATGGGATATAAATTACCATTAAACGTTTCCATAGAAATAACGCGTGCGAAGCCGCGGGCATTAACTAATAAAAAGATAAATAAATTGAGTTAGGCTTGGACGTCATATTCTTTTGTAGATTTTTCTGCTTATAAATATGGTTTGCTTTTCTTTAGTGACACAAGACCCTCTTGTGTTGCTCACCGGGTCTGCACTTCTGCAGCCCCGTACCACAGCCCGTACCCGCGGGTCGCCCGCCGCGCCGCCGCCGCCGGGCCGCCGCGCCGCCCGCGCGCCCGCGCCGCGCCGGGTCGGACCGTCGCCGCGTCGTCGTCGTCGCGTCGACGCGTACAGCTGGCCTCCGTGAGCGACATTCACTGCTCTAGTGGCTATTTAATGTAAATTGCACTAAACTTGTTTTGTTTCGATATTTCAGACGTAAAAGGATAAAATTGTCACTTTTATGCCGTTTCAATGTTGCAATATTTTCTCAATATCTCTACATTCTACAATCTACTTACCTTGAGACAAGATAATTATGTTAAATACCTGCAAAACTAAACTACATCGCTTGTAGACATCTAAACTGACGTACCTAACCAAGTGTGCCTTGTTCTCCTACGGCGAATTAATGTACCTATGCTATGAGTATGAAATCCTTGCCAGCGCAGCGGCCTGAGTTTAACCGTCTTTACGTAACCATGGAGTTCCCTACTTTGATTGAAACAGTTCTACGAACCTCGTGGATCGATATTGAGGATAACTTAAAATCAGAGAATCTGGATAACATGGTGTCGGTAAGTATTTGTGAGTGAGCCAATGTAGGTAGAGATGTAGAGCCGAGCTACTCGCCTCTCGCCAGGAAGTGTTGCGAAGGACACGGAGCGCCGAGCGCCGAGAGCGGTGCAGCTCTTACATAAACACGCGTTATAGGTCACATGCATATGCTAACCACGCGGTGCATTCCTCACCAGCCAACGGACACGTTAGATAGAGGCGGTGCGAGACATACATCAGGTGGCGGGAGACCCTGCGGGGGGCGGGGGCGTCACAGGAAAGTGCGGTAAATGAGAACGTATGGTATCACAGCTCAGGTAGAATAAGCCGGAAAGACACGGGGTCTGGTCTCGTTGGCGGTAACATGTCGACTGTGACAATGTAAAGTAATAGTAGGTACATTATTGCAAAGGCAGCGAAATAGGCAATTGCAGGTCGAGTATGAGTTTGAAGGGCGAGCCGCAGGCGAGGACTTCAATGATACGAGACAGGCAATTGCCATTTCAGCCGAGGCTTATAGTGCTTTTCTTAAAAAAATGCAAGGAAATAAAAAAGGGCCTTTTACATAATAAATTTACTTAATATTAAAAGTTATATTCATATATTTTTCTTTTGATTTTGCTGGAAGCAGGTTTTCCATCGCTAATTTAGCTTCCGATCTTAAATCTGGTGGAGTGCAGTCCAAGGGCGGATCCAGGATCTCATTTTGGGGGGGGCCATTTTGACAAAGATTGGAGAAAGGGTTAAAATTGCAGGTAAACTAAAAATAAAGTTTTTATTAGCATAAAAACTTTATTTTTTGCAAAATATTTTATAAAATATACTTAATTATTTTTTCGGCGGCGCGGGAGGAGAGACGGCGGTGCCACGGTAATACATATAATAATATTACCGTGGCAGTGCGGCCTTGCGCCGAAAAAATCATTCTATGTGATAGCGGTTCTTAAACTCTTTGGACATCGAAAAATTTGACAGAGACCTAAATTTAAGTTCGTTGCATAAATGAAAAAAATGGAGAGCGGAGCGAACTTCGAAAATCTTAATGACTTTTTAGCGACTTATATTAGTAAAAGATACGACTAAACATATAAAATAGGCGAGCGGAGCGAGCCTCGAAATTTTTAAAGATATTTTAGTGACGATTGGAAATTTTTTGAGAGAAAAGGAATAAAAGACGATATTATAACGGCGAATGAAGCGAGCCTCGGAAATTTTAAAGTCTTAGCGACGATTGGGAAATTTGCGAAAGAAAAGATGATATAAAAACGGCGAGCAAAAGGAGACTCGAAATTTATAAACATATTTTAGCGAAATTTAGGAAATTTGTAAGTGAAAATGTAGAAAAGACGATATAAAAACGGTGCGGCGAGCGGAGCGAGCCTCAAAAATTTGAGAATTTTAGCGCCGATTGGGACACTTGTGAAAGTAATGAGTATACATACAAAATAGGCCGAGCGACCCTCGAAATTTTCATGTTTTTTTAGCGACGATTGCAAAATTTGTGAGAGAAACGAAAGCAGAAATGACATAAAAACGGCGAGCGGAGCGAGCCGCGAAAATTTTAAAGACTTTTTAGAGACGATTGGGAAATTTGTGAAAGCAAATACGATTTAACAGCGCCGACGAGTGGTGCGAGCTGCGACAATAATGAGACTCTAGCGGCGGTGGGAAAATTTGTGGAAGAGAAGAAAGCCAAGGCAAAAATATCGGCGAGCGTAGCGAGCCGCTAAAATTTTGCGTCATTTCTAGCGACTGTTGGGAAAAGAGAACGTATCAACACTAATAGGTGTTGATACGTTCTTTTTTTTCACGCTTTAACGGATAAACGGGTCGAACGGTATTCCGTACTATCTACCTGAAAAGCGTGTGCGATGCCGTGGGCTGAAGCTATCTATAAATACATGAAATTAATTCTAAAATAATTAAAATATCTGGTTTGACAGTCGCACTGGGCATTTGTCCTTTCGCACTTATTGAATTTATTTCTCTTCCTAGGAACAAGTAAGAAGTATTCTAGCACTCACCTGCGCCAATCCCGCTCTACAGAAAATTAAAAGGTAGTAGAGAAGTAGTTTGGTTCCGTGGACCACAACGCGCCTTGCAGTTCGAGTTATATAGATTGTCTACTTAAAATTGATATGATTAATGACTGTCATATAACTTAATATAATATTATAATAATGTATAATTTTCTCCACAAGCATGTTTAGGTACCTACCTGAACCTTTATTTTTTTATATGACCAGTATTGTCGCGGAGCCCCCACAGAGGCCCGGAGCACACTTTGAGAATAGCTGCTCTAAGGGGATAAAATAGTAGTTTCTAGTTTAGTTTTCGATTTAACTTGAAGTTAAACCAGTAAAATTTGATACCTAGGGATTTTAGGTAGGTATTTAGTTTTTCGGTCGGTAAATAAATAAGACGTGCATCAGTATTTTTGTAAATTTATCCTTTGTAGTATAGGAATTCCGTTACTAAGAAACATAAAAATTGGTAGGTATTTTGCCTATTGCTTGATTGAAAAGTACGTGTTCAGCTTTTTAGAAATTCAACCCAAGAATGTAAAAGTTTACATTTTTAAGTATTTATGTTGCTGGTGCAAGTGGACGTGGTGGTACTGACAAGTAAAAATTCAGTATATATTTCTGTTTCCTAATAAAGGTACATAGCTAACCTACCGATGAGTAGGTATGCCGTGTAAACCTGAACCTAAATTGCACCTAAATTGACTCGGAAAAATAGAGTCGAAAGTAAGAATTCCCAGGTCTTTTGGGGGGGGCCATGGCCCCCATGCCCCCCCCCCCCTGTATCCGCCAATGGTGCAGTCAATTTTCATTTCATTTTCTGTTTCAGAATCATCGGAACTCATTTTAATTATTTTATTAACAAAATAACAACGAACTCCGCTTTACCGCCAATTTTAAGGGTTCCGTACCTCAAAAGGAAAAAAGGAATCCTTATAGTATCACTTTGTTGTCCGTCTGTCTGTCTGTCTGTCTGTCCGTCTGTCAACCCTCTTTTCTCAGGAACGCGTGGAGGTATCGAGTTGAAATTAACATCATATACCCCAAGTCCGTAACCTCTTGAAGCCGCGATATAAATTAAACTTCTAAGTCAACGCACTCAAAAGTTACAGCGGTTTATGTCCGAAAATTTTGAAATTTCCAAGGGAATCACATGCACCCAAAACCTATGTTACTTCCCGTAGACCTAGAATCATGAAATTTGGTGAGCAGCAAGGTCTTATAGCACAAGTAAAGGGAAAAATCCGAAAATCATTAAATTCTAATTTATTCACTAAAAAAAATACTTTTAATGCTCGCCATGGACCCAAACCTATAGGGTACTTCCCGAATACCTAGAATTATGAAATTTGGCAAGAAGCAAGGTCAAAGAGCACAAATAAAGGAAAAAATCCGCAAACCGTAAATTTGTACTTAGTTTATTCCGAAAAAAAATACTTTTGATTCTCGATTTCTGGACCAAAACCTATAGGGTACTTCCCGTTGACGTAGAATCATAAAATTTGGCAAGAAGCAAGGTCTTATAGCACAAGTAAAGGAAAAAATCCTAATACTGTAAATTTGTAGTTAATTCACCAAAAACAAAAAAATTTATTCTTGCTACAGACCAAAACCTATAGGGTAC
The DNA here is from genome assembly GCA_963564075.1 of Eupithecia subfuscata. Classification (NCBI taxonomy): domain Eukaryota; kingdom Metazoa; phylum Arthropoda; class Insecta; order Lepidoptera; family Geometridae; genus Eupithecia; species Eupithecia subfuscata. The sequence goes on along the minus strand of OY751118.1, from coordinate 12,445,465 downwards.
TTCTCGTTTACCTAGAATCATAAAATTTGGTAAGAAGTAGGGTCATATAGCACAAATAACGATAAAAATCCGAAAACCAAAAATTAAACGGAACCCTTAGTGCGCGAGTCCGACTCGCACTTGACGTTTTTTTTTATTTTACAGTTTGTGCCGAAAGGTAAACGCATCTGTGGCTATACAGCCACGAGAACGCAATGTGTACGATAGATGAAAGAGTTCTAAATTCAAACAGCACACCGTTTCATACAACATTGCCGGCGCGCTCTTCGTTCCAAATTCAAAGAACGCGCCGGGAAGTGATTTTTGTTTTTCAGTCTACGTAAATATGATACTTCGCGTGTTCTTTATTCAAAAGTAATGACAATATTTCCGCGCACGTTTAAGAAAATAATATTTATTGCAGCAAATAGTACAAGATAAGAAGGAACAGATAAAGTTAACCTAAAACAGAAAGTAATTTTGTACCTACATAATTTGCTGAGTGAATAACAACAGTGATTTGAGTCGGTTTCCTCGCTAGGTTGTGCGCACGCCGCACGGGCAATGGGCCTGTGTCGAGGAACTCAGACTACAATGTTTGTCATTTACAGAAAGTTTGCGCTCGGCTTACTCACACACAGTGAAAAAAATGCAGTAAATACTTTATCTAGGTAACTTGTTGAGTTCCGACTTTCCGACGCATGTTGCACCTCTGTAAAACAGTACTTACCTAATGAACGTTGCGAGGGCAGGACGCGATATGCATGATTTACGACTCTCCATAAAACTGATAAGTAATGTTTCAAACTGCGTGCAGGCAGTCTAGTATTTAGTCCATGATCTAAGTCTAAGGTTGCTAAGATATACCACAAATGGATGGACGCTAAGATATATTTATTTTATCTGTTGATGCCTGAAACACAAATGATACAAAATAGATACCTACTTAATTCATCTTTCAATCTTCATACTCTGCCCAATCTAGGTAGGCTACTGTATTACCAACATACTCGTAAAATTAGATCGGACTATTTATTTTTAACCAACTTCAAAAAAGGTGGCGGCAGGCTATGTTCGGTTTAAAAAGACAGTGTACCTATATTTTTAGGAAATTGAAATTCATTTTCTGTTCTTTTTCAAAACAAGCAAATTACAATGTGTGTATTGTCCAGCATTACACGTGCATTATACCTGGGCTGGTACACATTTCACTTCCCTCGCGATTCGGATGAGAAGTTCCTCTCACTTTTGGTTGAGGGTACAGTAGGTACAGTACAACTCGTCCGAATCTGAAACCAAGAGCACCCAAGAGAACTTAGATTCGGACGAGATGTGCCCTACTCAAAAGCGAAGTGGACATCTCGTCCGCGGATGAGTTTTAGATTCGGACGAGATGCAGGTACCCTAACCGCTGTAAATAGGTCACTCTGTGCAGACTGCGCACGAGAGGCGAGAGGCCGAAGGCCGCCGGAGCCGATGGAGCTATTATCTCGATTTGCATACGGATACGAACAAGTAAAAAAATGTTATTATACGGAAATGATTTAGATCTAGCACTAAGTATTTCATTTAAGTGAGTACTAACCTTACATGAAAAAGCTCGTCGGTAGAAGCGAAACTCGTTTTCTATACACGCAGACTTTTTTAAATTATTTATTTGAGGGCTTTTTTACGGGCGATGTAATCACTAAGCGATAAACGCTTAGTGATTACATCGCCCGTAAAAAAGAAAACAAAGATACAAAAAAAATTACAGAATAAAACTTATTGTTTATCTAAACCTTACTCTAATAACCTAATCCGGAACACGATGCAGCGATGTCTTCACAAGAAGGCTCACATAAAAAGTGAATTTTGAAGCTCTTGTTTGGGCTTTTGCAAAATACGAATTGCGTGAACCAAACTGCCTCGGTAGAGATGTAGAGAGACACCATACACTAACTAAACTTGATGTAGAATCTTTGTAAACAAACCACGACACAAATAACTAAAACTCACTGCTTGGCGTTAAGCTTCAGATATTGCAGCAATATTTATTGAAGGAAGGATCTGAAATCGACAAGTAATGTAAATTGCGTATAAAAAGACGCGACAACAGCAGGTGGTGACTTTTATGGACGGTTTCTTTTCAAAGTTTATACATCGAGTTTGGCTGGTGCATAGGTACCTCCTGTTGCTCAAACACAGATTTAGAAAGGAGTTTCCTTTCCATTACGTTTAATATGTATTTTATTGAATAAATACTAGGTATTTTTAAATAAATAAATAATAAATAATGCTGGACAATTCACACAGCATTATCTAGCCCCAAGCTAAGCAGAGCTTGTGTTATGGGTACTAGATAACTGATATACATAATACAATATACTACATAGATAGATATTTTTTATTATACATAGAAAAACATCCAGAACCCCTGAACAAATATCTGCAGATCGTACAAACATTTGTCTCGAAATAGCCGAGTAAGTACTAAATGATAGAGTATCTGAGTTTGCGCTGGACCTGGACCTGTGCCTGGACCGCTCTGAATCAGGAAGTGGAGCACTCCTGAACCGGTCTCAGTTCATAAAACAAAACCTCTCCAGCAATCGAGAAATACCTAAATATTAATCAACCGTGTAAGTAGGTACCTCCTTCCTACAGACAGACAAAGGTTAGTTAAGTATTGCAATATTTTGTTTTAGTTGTAGTTTTTACCGGATTATGAGAGTGAGGGAATTGAGAGTGCACATGTGTTTGCGCCCGCACTTGTGCACTATAAAAAAAAAATTAAAAAAAAAAATTATTCAAAAATTTCTTACATTATGATAGGTAATGCACTGCGCATCTGGTTAGTCTCCGATGAAACTGGCTGCCGTGGTCGAAATTCAGCCAGGAGTACTTTATTATTGATTACTATTATAATTTTTAGATACGTTTACTTTTTCCTTTTTTCTGTTTGATGAAGTTTTTCTGTGTACAATACCAACTATAGGGGAGAAGGAGGCACCTTTGAACATTTTTTACATTAGAGTCTGTAATATCAATATCTAAGATAGTTATTTTTATTTAGTTTTTTTGCTATTAAATACATTTAGATGATCTAGCTACATAAATCAATTAAAATTATAATCAATTTTTACATGGTTTAGTCAGAATTGATCTTTTAGTGAAGTAACTCAAATGTTCAAAGCTGCCCCTTTCCTGGGGCAGCTTTGAACATACCAGGGGCACCTTTGAATTGATGAATTTAAACAAAAAATACATTGTTTAAGTAAAATATTTTTATTAAATAAAGTTATTTAAAATGTTATGATTGTGTTATGTGATGTTACGTACAGTATTAAAGGAACTATGTGAATTATTCTAATGTTAAATATTGAAGTAATAAACTTTCATAAAAAACAATAAAAAAGTAACTTTTAAAAAGAAAATTATAATATAAACACGGCTTTACTTTCTAAATCTAAAATCAGATTAAATTACGTTCAGACGCAATCACTGTAGAAGACAACAATATAAGTAGACTTCCTCTGATAAAATCAGTTATTTAGGGTTACTTCCTAATTTGAACACTATTGAACATAAACGACTAGTTTTATTGACCTAGTTTAAACAAAGAGATATCAAATTTGAAACAAACAAACACATATAAAAAAAACACACAAATTTTCGCACTTATAATTTAGTGATGGATCTATTGAGCCTTTGAACATGTTCGAAAGTGCCCCCTTTGTTTTGTTCAAATCTGCCCCAATGGGTTCGAAGAAATTAACTGGTAATTTTATTTTCGAAAAACCACTAAATGCTGGTGAACTAGAGCACAAAAATATTTAAAATGAATTTATCCATACAATAAATTGCCAATGTCTTCAAATCTTTCATCAACTTTTTTACAGCTTTTTTCCGTAATGTTTACTTCGGGGTGCCGAAAACAGACATGGCCTATTATTCAATTTTTCGCGCGCGCACATGTGCGCCACTAATGACAGACATGGGGGTCGGTACTGCCGTGTTATAAATACAGTTTTCGCCACAATTGGCCTAGAACTAACCTCGTAAACTCGTTTGTTCTAAGGTGCCCCTGTTCAAAGCTGCCTCCTTCTCCCCTACACTTTAACTAGAATCCGCGCTGTCCGGGTCTGCCGAGGTAGGGGGTGGTAGGGGTCCTCGCGTCGCATGTGTTTGTTACTCGGGCTCGGCTACAGCGAGGAGACGATGCATTGCCAGCACTAGGTTTTCGGTTCCGTCGAAGTATTATGTACTTACTGCTAATATTATCACGTCTTTATTCACAAAGAAAATTATACTAGTATTTACAATTGAAACAATTGAGCTAACTACTAACTGTTGCAAACAGTCTACAGGTAGCTCAACTGATCCATATCAATACCAGTCGGAAGCGTCCCCAAGACGCTGGCTGCATTGCCACGCTGTATGGCAATGCTGATGCGCTGTGCCAGATACTCACCAGCTCTCGGGTCACGCGTCGCATAGACCAGACGCTCAGATAAGTTTTTAAAAACCCGAAGAGCCTCAGTACCCCACGGACCTAGGGACTCCAAGGGGAGCAAATGTGTAGGCTCTGTCGAGACCTGCATATTTGCGCCTCTTGAGATCTTCGGCCAAATCTGCCGCCGCACCCGCCCTCAAGGATGTCCTCGGAAGATGGGAACGCGCAAGTGTGTCGACGCATGTAGCGTCACACACAAAGAGCCTCCCGAACTCCCATGGGACTAGTGTCATACCGTCGGGCCTTTTACCATCGTCACGCAATAGACCATTCGGTTCGAGAATAGCTGGTACGTTAGCGGTGACAAAGGCCCGCCGGATGATGTCGTTAAGGCTAGCGTGGCGAGATATCCGACCGGCGGCCCTAGTGCACGATAATCCGTGATGACCAAGCTGTTCGACAGCAGTACCGCACTGGCATTGATGAGGCGCGCAACACCTTGCACCCAACCGAAGACATGTTGCGATACGGAAAGTTACGGGATCCAATAAAGTACCAGTGTTATATGAAGTAAATGCAACCAATGTCCTGACTCCCATTTAGAAACGGCCAGGAGGCGGGCACGATCTGCAGAGTTGGAGCACGTTTGTAACAAACAATTCCGTGTCAACTTCTTAAGACTACTAACTCGATCTCTCGGTGGCGCGCCGCCGCCGCGCCGCCGCGACACGGGGATCTGCGGTGGCGCGGCGCGCGGCGGCGGGGCGAGGCTGGGCAGCGAATGCGTTAAACCTAATTAATAAAGAACCTAATTAATTAGATATTTAAGTACCTGCTCTGTAAACCATCAACCTTTTTTCGGAATAGATAAATATTTTTGATACGCCGTACATGAGTCGGACGCACTAGGTCGACTAGGTCGTCGTTCTTGCCCCCGTGTTTACCCGCCGCCGCATAGCAAGTAGCCGTGTGGCAGGCCGCCGCCTCAAGACTGTTGCTCTGCATTTACATAAATACTGCACATTTCACTGACGGACGGAGCGCGGACGGAGGTGCCATTAGCTAAGACACTTGTATCGGTAAAACAATACCTAGGTATGTGCTGCCTGGGTTGCCTTCACGTATGTTACTTCATGGTACTACACACTACTACCTACTACATCTAAGTAAAAAAGGGGAGATGAGGAACTAACTTCTCGAAGGTGGAAGGCTCTTATGTCCAATTAGTTAGGTCCACCCAGGGGTCCACCCACCTCAGTCATAGTCGGGCGCGGCGGCGGCGCGGCGGCGGCGGCGCTCGTGTTACGCGCACAGATCTGCGACCTACCTATCCTATAATATTACTAGGCTAGCTAAACCTATTTGTCTAGCTAACTAGCCCAGCTAATACATCAGCGACGTCTTCTGTGTACCCACTGTTCAACTGAGAGGAGGTTCTCTTTGGACTGTTGTAGCTCCCTGTAGGTCCACTCAGGAAATACATTGACATAGAGTAATTAAGTAGTTGACCGTGTAGTGTGCATTTGTTGAGAGTGTGTTGTGTGTGCATGTGTGTGTGTGTGTGTGTGTGAGGGTGTGGGTGACTCGGAGGGAGCGCGGGGCGGGGGCGCACAATGAGACACTGCGCGCGCGCACGCACCGCGCAAGTTCAAGAACAACACACGTCACGTGCAAGCTACGTCGCCGGACCAAATGTGACTGACAAATGACGAGGTCGGACATTCAATTTTGCTGAACCATCGCAATAATAACTGCTCTTCAAGCAAAAGTATGAGCTGAGTTATTGCCTTTCTGCTGGGCTGCAGCTCACACTGTGCCTACCTAATTGTAACTTAGTCCACAGTTGGACATAGGCCTCCAGAGATAAGTGCCATATTGGCTTTTACGCTTGGCAGGCAGATGGCTGATCGCGGTGGAGGAGTTGAAAATACACCTGCGCTTGTGTGTGTGTGTGTGCCCTCCTCTGGTGGATGAGTGGACTCACGACTCAGGTTGAAGGGTTGATTCTTACCGCTATCTAAAATAAATAATAATAATAATAAATAATAAATTTTTATTCAAAAATAACTTAGGACTAAAGTGTTACAATAGAGTAAATAACATCATATAATGGTATGAAATAAAACAAGTGCCTGAACTAGGTTAAACCTGTATCTCAGGCAGAAAGTGCTTACATATAACGAATAAAATAATAATCACATCAATAAGGTATCATAATAAAACAAAGCAATGGTGCAAATTATTGAAATAACTTACTTGCTAACTATGCTAAACTAGTTTATAATAAAAATGCTTACTACAAAAGGCCAATATGTATTCCGTGTCATCGTATACTTTGGTAGGTAGGTACACAAAAATCACGTTATGCCGAATAAAACTATAGGTACCTAAATCATTTTAAATTTAAATAAACTACATATGACAAAAAGATAAAGATAGGGACGCCTGTTATGTAATGGTAAGGTATTACAGGATTTGATAATAATAAAGGTAAAAAACATTACAAGAGAATTGTGACTGACGTGACTGACTGCACCTTTAGGCTCCCCCATAATCAATAGAATTTATGTACCGTTTTTCAGCCGCCAATTTTGCCGGACAGTCGGTGGAGCCCGTAACATGGTTATCTGGCTTCTTATAGAGCAGGCAGGTGGCACACTTAGGATCTTCGGCTAGCTTCTTGCACTCTTTGTTTGTGTGACCGATGCCACCACAGTGTCCGCAGGTATTGTCTGCTTCTCGGCATGATTTAGCTGCATGTCCATACTGCTGGCACTTATAGCAGCGGGTGACCAGGGTAAAGTCCCTTACTGGGCACGAGGACCAATTTAGGAAAACCCGGTCTTTGGTAATAAGGGCTCTTCGGATGGCGGCAGGGACTTCAATGATGTAATTGCAGGACTCTGCGTTCCTCCTGCCTGATTTGTGGCTTAGTCGGATAGAGCTCAAAAACTTTTCAAGGCCGCAATTTTTGAATGTCTCGGCAAGATTTTGGTTGTAGAGGCAGGATAAGACTTCTTTATCGGGCAAGGATGTCGGCACTCCGATGATGACGACTCTCGGCTTTCGTTTAAGCGGCTCATCGATTGTAAGGCCGGAGTTTGTGATCTGCACGGAGTTTTTCAGCTTTTCAATATCGTCTTTATTATCGGTGCTGATGATGACGCCTCCATTCCTAGTCTTCCGTAGCCCTCTCACATGCAGCTTCATTTGTTCAGGGCAGATTATTGTTTGGACAAGAGATTTTGTGTCCTCACTCGTCTTTAGCTTGTCATTCGGATAGATGGCCACTGAACTGACATTTGTGGGCTTTATGAAAGTGTTTGTCCCTTTTTTCACCATTTCGGCGAATGAGGTTTCCCCGGCTGGTTTCGTGGTCCTTTCAATGGTCTTAATGAGGTCATCCAGTTGATGTGATTGGGCGAGTTGTTTCTGTAGCATTTCTATGGTGCTGTAGGCCTTCACAGTTTTCGTTTTCAGGGACTCGTAATGGACGGCCATTTGTGAAGTGCCATTACATACTTTACGGCAGAGAGCGCTAACTCGTTGCTTTTGGTCCGAGTTCAGCTTGCCTTCGGTTGCTATAGTGCACACCTCATTTAGGTATTGGTTTATGGAGGACATCCAGCCTTGTATATCTGAGGTAGTCACCTCTTGGTACTCGGCTTCTTGGGCGGCGGGCACATGGCGAGGGGGATGTTCAGGTGCGGGCGTGGTGGGGGTCGGGGGCGGCGAGCGCGCCGTCTTGCTGCTCCGGAGTCCAAAGGGACTGGACATTCTCCAGTATTTTTGTTATTTTATTTTGTTAGTTAGACAAATCTATCATTTTCACTGCAAAGTTCACACGCGTTTCGTAACGTGTGACACAGATTTGGTCACAGCCGGCAAAAACGAGGTCACAATTATGCTAGTGATTATTTGCAAATTTTTACAACAAAGCACGTCTTTCCTAAACGACGGCAGAAAATTAATCTAAATAAATAATGCTGGACAATTCACACAGCTTTATCTAGCCGACTAATAGTGCACTAATTATTACTGTAATACTTACCCCCCTCACTCCATCACACCAAGCATTACCTATTTATTCCATTACTTTTACAATTACCCATTCGCCGCGGATGGTATTCACAGGCTGTGTTCATCTGCGTTGTGTTGTGTTGTGTGTGACACACATTCTTAATTACTTGATGCCTCACTTAAACTAACGGATACGCACATTCCTCCATGTTACTGTACTTATCTACTGACGCGAAGCTATTTTCCTATAAAGGACCTCCTCGACCGACGTCGATGTTTGAAAGTTGACCCGACACGCTGTGAAGTTGTTGGTCCATCGCTCTGATACGGTCCAGTTTCAATATTTCAGAATTCTGAGCTAAACTTTTAAAGTTTTAAATGGCATTGTAAAGTGAAACAATAATGCACGCCCAGTTGTGTGTTGGCACAACATCAGTGTTGATTGAGCTGTTCGCGAGAGGGGCCCCGACGACGACGTCGAGGCTCGTCCACGAGTCCTCATTGTCTCCTGCGCGTGCGCCTGCGCCCGCCGCCGCCGCGCCGCCACCTTGCATCATAAACGCATTGCATTTAGCTACCTGGATGCATGTATGAAATTAAACTAAAGTTGATGTTAATTTGCAGGTAGTCCCATTCACAGAAGTATGTTGAGATGTTCTGTGTTCCCATTGCATCGCTTTGACATTCGTTCGTTTAATTTTAATAATTCGTTTAATAATTTATTGCACAAAACAATACACGTGGAACTTAAAACTAGAGGGGTTATGGCAACGGCGACCAAAACCCTAAAAACACTAGATTAAAAGCAGGTTATTTCTCCAGTTTTGAAAACATTGATTTAAATTGATAAGATGCAATGCAACGTCATCGTCATCGTCGTCGTCGTTTCCATAGTTCCTCTACTCTACGTAATGAATGCCATTGAACAGCGTTCGGTTCGGTCTCCCATTCCCGCCTGAGCTCCTCCATCACGTCCGTCATTGTTGGACCCATCGGGGCCTGCTCCGGCCGCGGCCGCCGGCACAGGCTCGCCTTGACCCACCGATCACGCCTCGATACGACATTTATGTCTTCAATGGTGGATTTCGCAGCACGCGAATTAACGGCAACTTTTTATGATAAGCCATCTGCCCAAACGTGCCAAAAAGTGGTGGATCTGTTCAAACCAAAATAATTATGTATACCTACGACAAAACGAGGTTTGCTGGAAGAGGACTCTTTTTATGGTACCTACCTTATGTTAATTAACATTTAACATTTATTTAGCACATAGAACATTACATTAACATAATAAAACAATAACAACTAGTGTATACAAGTAAGTATATCTATTTCTTAAAAATCTAAGCCGTCACCAGAAGGCAGAGTGCCCAGAATGCTATGGTTAATTTTATGGTTAAGATCGCCTTTGCCATTATTTGTTTTATATCTAGGTATTTATTTATTTATTTAATTTATTGGAAAACCAACGGCTTAAACTAACTTGATCTAATTACGTACTAACAACAGAGAGCCAATTAAAGATTAAATTAAAGATTATTAAAGATTAGGTATATTTTATTGTGCAATAAAGAATTAAGAACGAGACGCGCACTGAATACATCCATTTAATACAACCATTTAAATAACCAGGTAAACGAAAAAATAGCAAATGTTCTGCTCACACGCGGAGTCATGTGTTTGTTGTAAACAGTCGTAATGACAACACGGTGGGTTTGCAGAGCGCGGGTAATAGCAGATAACCTGACAGTGGGGCTGCGGTCGCGCGTCGTGGGTGGCGGCGCGCATCGCGCGCTGCACGCAACACGTGCAGTGCACCGAGGGATAGAACCTAACCTGAGTAGGGAAGCCTTGAGGTCTGTTCCCATAAGGTCCTTATGTTGGCTGAGTCAGGCAAGCCTTCTCTCGCTTGCCCCCGAGTACTCGCGCAAATCGCAGGTCAAATGTGATTTTTGTCAGGTTTGGACGCAAAAATATTCCATAGCTGGGCCAAGATGGAGACACGATGAGGATATCTTCCATAACTTCTTGCAGAATCGCCAGTTCACGGGGTGGAACAGCCGCAGCTGCTCGCGAGCTGGTTCCACACCCAGGTGTTGTTACTCCGCTGCGGTTGTTGCTCGTTTGTTGGCTTCAAATTATTTTTATTTACAGATAATTGAATGTTCTAGAAAAAGATGTCGGTTTCTTGTCTTCATTACTGCCATGCCAGTCCAATTACAGCCAAATTAAATAAATTGTGGTAGGTAGTTGTTATTATTATGAACAATTGTTTTTTCCACCAACAACGGCACGGCGCGGCACTACCATCACGATAATGTAGACTTGATTCAAGTGTCTGTGTGTCCGGCGGCCACCGAGCCACGCGAAGCCCTTGTCTCAAAACAAGTTGTTTCCAAAACAAAAGCTAACTTTTCCTTTCATCGGATACAATCAACCTTTTTGTGAGCTCGACGGAAGCCAAAATCAAAAGCAAACAGAACAAAAACAAAAGCGGACTTTCTTATTCATTTCGACCTCTGTCTCTGGCTGCCTCGCGGCGGCGCGGCGGCGGCGGCGGCGGGGCGGCGGCGGGGCGGCGGCGGCGCGGCGGCGGCGGCGAGGGGAGCGCGCCAGGCAGCCAGGGCACGAGGACATAGCATACTCGTAGCTGCTTCAATAACCTCCGAATTAAACGAATAGTAACATGACAAGTCAGACCAGCTGTAGTGCGGCTACGTGGGCAGGCGTAGGTCAAATCTTAGCGCGTAAGTCAGTAACTAGCATTGAAATGTAAAGTAAAATATTGTAAACTAGTTTATGCCCGCGGCTTCGCACGCGTTTGGAAAAGTTTAAAGATGTTTTTATCTTCAGGGAATGATGTATGGGATAAAAGTGCCTAAGTTGGATTCCAGGATTAGAATTACTTGCATGCAAAATTTCAGCCCGATTCGTTCAGTAGTTTGGGCATGAAGAGGTAACAAACATCCATCCGTCCAAACTTTCGCATTTATAATATTAGTGTGATACTTAATTAAATAATAATATAAAGAAAACAAGTATCACAGCGTATCCAGCCAGCCCCATGCCACGGTAATATATTATTATCTATTAATTATGTATATTACCGTACCGTGTGGCCAAGCTTAGCTTGTGTTACGGGTAGGTAGGTACTTAGGTAGGTACTTACGGTAACTGCATGCAATAGATACATTTATGTAGGTACTTACATGCGTAAATTACATCACTTATAAATTTTCATTTACCTACAAAGAAAAGGCTTATTCCAATAATCCCCTGCCATAATCCCCTGCGAAGGGGATTCCTGGACTTTTTGTCCAGAAATCCCCTGCCGGCTCAGAGAGAAGACGCACAGGGGATTTGTGGACAAGAGTTCCAGAAATCCCCTGATCCACTTATTTACACCGTAAGTAGTTGTTCGTTCTTGAAATAATCAAATGCAAACAACTAAGTAACCTAAGCTTATAAGTAGAACATACCAAAATATTAACATTGCATTCAGGAATTTGCGACTCACAATAGGGTTTCAGCTGATTTCGAGTACCTTTTTTACGATGTTTTTCGTCCCATTATTTTGTTCCAAGAATAGGACCACGATGGAGAACTACTCCTCGTAGTCCCATTAGTATGTGCGGTTGTGGAAATTTTCGTCCTGTATATATTTTCTGCATGGATACATGTCCAACAAGCGTTTCGTCCAATAAGCAGTTCGTCAGGAAACCATGCGCAGTTCGTCCAGTTCTTACTAATTAATTTTATATTGTTCCAAACATTTATGAAAAATAACAGTGGATTCCAAATAAGATATCAAAAATCCTGATCCTGATATCAAAAATGACAGCTGATGTCAAAAATGACAGCTGATGTCAAAAATGACAGCTGATGTCAAAAATGACAGCGGATGTCAAAAATTACACCCGATGTCAGAAAACGACTGTTACAGTCAGTTAGAATTGAGCAAAAATGACAGGTTATATTAAAAATGAAACGGATATTATTCTAGACATAGAGTAAAAACTCGCTGCTGTCTCAGCAGAGGGATAGTGTCATTCAACAATTTGAAAATTTTTGTAACCAAAAACCGATCTATGTGTGTTTTGACAGCACGTAAATACAGTGCCTTCACTCACACATTCTCATGATTGAATGTTGCAAGTGAATAGCATTTTCCCTAAAAAATTGGGTAACTGAAGCAAAGTTCCCATTAAGAAAACACTTCATTGTTTTTATCACCTACCTTTTTATTTTTGATATTCCATTATTTCAATTTACCGAAGATGTCAATAGTTTATTGTCAAATAGCAAAAATCTAAAAAAATCTATGAAAATCCATTTCCATCGTTTTTAATTTTACGAAATATCAGCCGGTACCTATGGTTACTATCATTGTACCTAGATCAAACGACAAAAAGGTTTCACTCCAAGTCTGCAAAATAAGATCGGCTCCGATCATTTTCGGAACAATAATTTAAAATAGACGGTCAAGTGCGTGTTCGGCTACGTGCAGTGTAACTAGTAGCACGGTTCATGGCCTATCTAAACCAACTACATTTTTTTAGTTGATTATGATTAGGTACTCAACTAGTAAAGCATACTAAAGCTGTGTAGTTTTCCTTTTAAATTCACACCACCTACTGCTAGCATTTTTTTCACAAATAATAATGCCCAACTTAGACAAGTACCTACACTGAACAAAAAAACAGATTTTTTCCTATGATTTCTTCAGCGTAATTCAATTAAAGACAGAGCGCTATGGCGCTCATTAGGGGAGGCCTATGTCCAGCAGTGGACTAATATAGGCTAATGATGATGATGATGAATTCAATTGTAAATACTAGTTCTATTTGTTTCCATTCATTGATTGTAATTTTCTATGTAAAATAGTAATTTGATTTTACATCTTGAATCTACTCAGAATATCGTCGAGTGACTGAAAATTCTAAAACTGTGATATTCCGCGTAGTTTAATTCCTAAGTCCTAACTTGAGGGAATTCCACCCTCTCCTCTACTATTTTATATACCTAAGTACTAAGTAATAAAACCTGGGTATTTTGTTCCCAGTGCATAGCAACATTTTCTCGAAAATGGTGGACGAAATTTTTTAATTTCTTTATGAGTTTTGATGACTGTTTTAGGCAAAATTACAAATGGAATATTAGTACTTACCAGTGGAATGAGATATTTGCGGTATTATTTTTCCTGTTACTGGGGTTTAAACATCCTTGCACCGCAAAACACATCATTTTTATATTTTTATGTGAGAGCTGCTTTCCGCGTCATTTGAAGTATTGTACTAACGGCTCAAAATGAAAATTGCGACGGTCCTTCGCAATTTTTTAGACTTACCTCGTTTGTGTCAACTATCATTCTAAGTCTTCTTTTTCTAAGATTCTAGACTAGTGCTAGACTTTCAGTTAGTGGCTCAGATGAAAGGTTGGCACCAAAGTCAAGGAAGAGTAGTTTCAGAGATGTGGCCGTTTCAAGTTTGACAGCTGTCATCGAAAATGTAGACCACTTCAATAGCTATATGCGTTGCCCCGCTGTATAGCAATGCTGATGCGCTGCGCCAGATATTCACCAGTTCTCTGGTCACGCGTCGCTTCGACCAGACGGATTTCCTCGGAAGATGGGAAGACGCAAGTGTGTTGACTGTAGCGTCGATGGTATGTTAGCGGTGACAAAGGCCCAAAATTTTCGTAGTTTTTGTTTTAATGTTAACATTTTGGTATGTTCTACTTGTAAGGTTAGGTTACTTAGTTGTTTGCATTTGATTATTTCAAGAACGAACAACTACTTACGGTGTAAATAAGTGGATCAGGGGATTTCTGGAACTCTTGTCCACAAATCCCCTGTGCGTCTTCTCTTTGAGCCGGCAGGGGATTTCTGGACAAAAAGTCCAGGAATCCCCTTCGCAGGGGATTATGGCAGGGGATTATTGGAATAAGCCAAAGAAAAGGGTTATTCCAGTTTTCCCCCTTGACGAATCCCCCTTAAGGGGGAAAACTGGATTTCATTTTTTTGGAGTCCCAGTTTTCCCACTTGAGAAAATTTAACACCCAGAACAAATATCTGCAGACCGTCCAAGTACGAATATTTGTCTCAAGGCTGGATTCGAATCCGCATCGTAGGTGGACCATCGCCCGCTGCGCCATGCGCGCCGACGTTGTCAAAACTAGCATAGAAAATGTAGAGTAAAATCATAAAGTTTGTACTGAAGTGTGTTGTACTGAAGAAGTTAAAGTCACGCTTTTTAAAGCATACTGTCAGAGCTTTTACACGGGAAGTCTGTGGGTTCGGCACACCAAAAGATCGATGGACGCCCTACGAATCCAATATAATAATATTTTTAGGATGATGCTGCGACTGCCCCGATTCTGCAGCGCATCGGAAATGTTTGCGCAGTACCTCACTGATGGTTTTCATGCCATCGTGCGCAAAAAAAACTGCATCCCTGATGCGCAGAATACGGGACAGTCGCAACAGCATCCTAGGGACTGTGGCAGAGGGACTATCTTCTCCACTCTGGAAGTACTTTGTAGGGAGGGTGATCAATGAAGGAAAATACTTCCCGCATTGATTATCCTCAGCTCAGCTGGTTCCTCTTTCATATCTCTCTAATATTTCTCGTGTCTGATTGTTGTTTTATTTTTATTTTATTTTTCTTGTCTTTGTATGTTATTGTATCTCGTAAATCTATGGACTACATTGTCTGAAATAAAATCTTTTTATTTTTTATTTATTTATTTATAAAACACGAAGTGTTGAGTAGTTTTTCTGCCGATACCTCAGAGTAGTCCTATCCTATCCTACTCATCGGTAGAGGGACGAGGCACGCAAGCACTCGCGCATCTTGCAGCAGGCTGCACCGGCGCGCGGCGCGGCGCCGACGCTCCCGCGGCACCGCGGCTCCATGCGGACGACCGCGACGGCGCAGGCCGCCAGGTGCGCGGGCCGTGCGTGTGTATTGTTACAACGCAAACGTTAACGTCCCAGGAAGGGCAATGGGTCATTGCGCCGCCGCCCCGCGCCGCCCCGCGCCGCCCCGCGCCGCTTGGGACGAGACATCCGTGTGCCTCCGAACTGGGGGCTGTATTCCGACGGCCGCGCTGCGCTGTCAATCATGCACGGAACCAGCTTTTGTCATCATGTCCATGCACAACCTGTTGAAGTTTTTGTTTCCCAGTAATGAGTTGTTGAAATACTTACCTATAACTTTTCACTGATGATGGATGAGAGATGAGCAGCAAGCAACTTCCTATTTCTTATAGTGTGAATCATTTGTATGTAAGCAAGAGTCCGGCGGCACACGGGTGTAGCCGTTAAATTTCTCTGAAATAAATGTCGTTTTTGATTGTTTGTTCCTATACTTGATCTCGTTATCTCGACCTATCGTATCTGGTCTCTCAGAGACAAGGCCTGGGTCGTCGTCGCCTCCAAGTGGCTATTCGCCGCTTTTGCAAGTCGTCTATTAATCAATGTCATCAATGCAATTACTCCTCTGTTTGGCACATGGCTCCGTTGTTCACCGAATACAGATTTACACCATATGTGGAACATATGTATTTGCATGGCTCGAATCCGATTGGTAACTATCACAAAGTTACAACACTTACAACTGTAATACGGCGTCCATGTTCTCCTGTCATAATTGTATTTAATGCCTTAACAATAAATAAAACCTGCGTTGTAAAATGTAAAATTCATTAGAAGTCCTGCTTGCGACAGATTTATTCCCTCGCCGCCATAACTCTGCGTTATCAGCTCCGAGCCTCCGAGGGGGGAGAGAAGGGTGGGCGGTAAACTCGCGCAAATTAAAAAGGCGAGCAATCATAAATTGTCGCTTATCTGCGCGCCGCGGCCGCGCCGCGCCGGTGCCGCGACACGACACCGGCGCGCGCGCAGGCTCTCCGCCTGCGCGCGCGTGAGAGGCTCTATCTAGCTGATATCTAAAGATCATCCATCGGTTAATGATGGTGGAGGATGATTTTTGACTTCTGAACATATTTTTTTGCTGTGCCCATGCTTAACAAACTGAGAACAGAATAGAATATCATTTATTGTCCAATCCAAAGTAAAGAGCTACAGCAAAACCTAGTGCGCGGCACAATACAATGGAGTCGTCAGATGACACATAAGTTAACACATAAGTACACAATTCTTAAATATTATAAGTAGAAAAAAGTAATGCCATTCTTGTAAAAGACATAAATAAGTTCTATTCAATGTTGCAAACCATAGTCAAACGAAACAAGATGAACTTTACAAAGCTGTATAGAGGCTGTCAATAAATATAATATGTATAGAGATACGATTGAAGTTTGTTTACAACTTCACAACAGTTTGATACTCTACATATTTTTGTTTTGCATAATTTTTCGCAACAAGTAAATGTGAATTTGCCCTCAGGCTGCGAGGCAGGCAGCAGCGCCGCCATGGAGGCGTATAAACCAGCTATTTTTAGGACATTAACACAAGGTCGTACAGATTTATTTCTCTCGAAATTAAAATGTTTTTCTTTAGTTTTGGTAACACCTGAGTTTTTATTTGTGCGCCGCAGGGAGGGATCGATTTATGGCACAATTTGGAATATTAAAACTTTAAAAGTGAGTTTGTCCCGTCCTCGCGATCGCGCTGAGAGACGATTAGGTTGGTATTTATTTGTGCAGCTTCAACCTGCTCGTTGAGCTTGACGGCAGACATACTCGTCGCAGTTGTAAGTACTGATTCCTCAGTAGATAAGTCACTGGCAGGTGGCTGATGGCTGTATGTACCTGTCAAACGCCATAAGTGTCGCGTAGGCGCGAGACCGTGCCGAGGCACCTCTGGAGACGATGAGGTAACCGCACGCGGTGTGGGCGCGACCTCGCGGGCCTGCGACGGCGGCCACCACCGCCGGACTGCGGAGCACCCATCTCATTGACCGTATAACATAATCAGCCACGTTGCAATGGAATGACCGGACCGAAGTCACGACACCACTATTGCATCGAAGCTTTACTTCGCTTGATCTATTGATCTCTAAACGAAGCCAATTCTTGCTTTTCGTTTTCTAAGTGACTTCGAACTGTCCTAGTCCAAGAACTGGAGTAGTAGCTGAACCATCATCGTCTTCATAGCGTTGCTCAACACATGATCCAAATTATCAGTGTTTCCATTTAAATTTTTTGATGCAGATAGTTCAGATGACAGACTACTCCTGTAATCTGAGGCAGACGGTCAATGAGTTTAATACCTTCAGTAAATAGTGACTACTTAACTCGTAATACTCCATTGCAACAGTCTACAGGCGGTACATCCGTCGTTTCATCATTGCGATGACAAGCGACACCTTACTTTTTGAGCGTAGGTGGATAATTATGGTAAAACCCAGTAGTTAGTGAAATTTCTTGACTCCGAACTACTGAGTGAGTTTACTAAGAGTGGAGTGGTCGTGTCGCAACGGCGGCGGCGACCGATGGCGAATGTCGGCCGACACACTCGCAATAATTATTGAGTAATTTGGACGAAATGTTCGAGTTCGCGAGATGAGTGCTTTACGAGGTGGTAAGTTAAGTACATGTAACATGGGTGCACTTTACTGCGTGAGAAACTTTTAAAAATCATGACTCTTCGTTCCGCGTAGATAATTCCACGAAGTTCAGTAATTTCGACGTCATTTTTATTTCAATTGAGCTCTTGTAACGGTTTACGATTTATCAAACATAATATTCATATTTTCAATGTCCCAGATGTTCTAACTAAAGTTAGTTTTTGTTGTTGCAGGAGGTCATGACCTATAGCCCGGCGCGGCCACAGGACTGATGTGTCTGGAGACCAGAGGGAGGTAAGGACCGACTTAACGTCTCACTCATCATCATTAAAGTATCTTCGATATCGGAAAAACACAAACTTTATTTAGAAGTCACACACATTCATAAATCATCACAACTAGGTACTGTCTTACTTACGATACATTCACGTGCAGTATCAATAGAATAGAATAGAGTAGAATAGAAACGTTGCTGTTCTTCCAACACAAACAAGGTTCTAAGGTAACTCGCTCACATTCATAAAGAAGGAAGAGAGTTTAGTTGTCCACCAATGAGTGGATGATGAAGGCATCTTCAGAGACGGTGCTGGAATCCGTGCCCTGTTGCAGCTAGCTCGGTCCCCATGCCCCCCGCGCGCGCTGCCCCCGCACCCCCTGCCGCCCCCGCTCCGCCCCGATGCGTGCCCCGCAGCAGGACGCTCGACCCACCGGTGACCCGCCACCACCGCCCGACAACAGAGACGTAGACACTGTTAACGACACCGACACTAAAGCCAACGACACAGATATAGAGAAAGAAACAGAAGCAAAGGAGAAGGAAGACGTGAAAGAGGAGAAAGAGAACAGCACCAACAAGGGCCGATCGGTGTCGTTCAACAGAGACGTTCACGTGAAACGGTTCGGTGAGTCGAACGTCGCCTCACACGCGGTGCTGGCTGTGGTGACGTCACACTGACCATGGTACAGAGAGTAACACACTAATCTTCATGTAACTGCAGTTGTTCTAACAGAATGTACAAAACTAACGCGTAGTACTGGTAATACGACTAATTAGTAACAAAACTCTTCCGTGAACTGTCCGCCTGTTTCTAACAGCTGTTTTTTGTTGGAACTCAGCTACCGATATTTTTTGTAGATTTTATTTACTTTTTCATTCTTTCAAATGCCAATTGTTTAGTTGTTGTCTCGCATACCTCGAGATCTCCGGTGTCGCGCACCCGCGATACTCTGAGACGTGTAAATATTGTTGTCATTGATTCACATCGCGGTTAATTTCGCGTAACAATCAATTACACCGTGTGGTCCATTCAGGTTCGAAGCGGGTCGCCGTGACCTCCTGGTTTCATTAACCACACCGAGCAACAAGTCACATGCTCGTCTGCATCTCTCCGAATTTCGTGTGCTATTTATTGTTCAGCAACAAAAGACTGACTGATTGACGACCTCTGTGGCGCAGCGAGCGAAGGTCCGCCTGCGACTCAGGAGGTTGCGGGTTCGATTCCCGCCTCGGGACAAATGTTTGTACGATCTGCAGACATTTGTCAAGGGCGTTCTGGATGTTTTCTATATATAATAAAAAATATCTATCATGTAGTGTATTGTATTAAGTTTATCAGTTATCTGGTACCCATATCACAAGCTCTGCTTAGCTTGGGGCTAGATAATGCCGTGTGAATTGTCCAGCATTATATATATTATATATATAAAAGGGACAAATCTTAATAATGTCTAGCTAGAGGTTCTATTTGGCGTTGATTGATGCCTATAATATTCACCATAGTTTTCTAAAATTAACACAACGAGATGTGGTGTCTGGTGCTAATGACGGCAGGAAGTGTAGACATACCGCGGACTCTATCAGCCAAACGCCAAAAAAACGAATCCGCCGCCGCAGATGTAATCTCGAGCCCCCCCCCCCCCCCCCCCCAAACAACCTGAACTCCTGATGCCACTTTTTGTCGGCCCATAATTAGATTAAGTCGAGATTACTTTTAGACAATTTGTTATTGTCTCTATTCGTTTCTCGGAGCCGACGTTGCTTGTCGTCATTTGCCATCAGATCTTGTCCCAGTGTGTGTAATGGTAATGAAATATAAATTGCCAATACAAACTTCAAAATACTCTCATCAAGTTTTTGCGTCAGTTTTTTGTTGATCAATCTTTATTATACGACTTATTTAGCCACGAGATCATACGGCGACCGGCGTCTAATGATTTTATTGCGGACTGGCTAATTGATTTTCAATATGTCTGTTTAATTACTTTTATGAATAAATTACTCCTCATCACCATCGTCCGATTCGTTCGAAGACGAAAGATTCAGTGCGCCCGCGTCACCAGCTCACAGCCGCCGCCGAAAAGAGATCCCTCACATTGTTGATGATGTGATGAGGTAACGAGGGGGCGGGTCTCGTTAATCGTTGAATTTCAACCAATAATGGCCGAACAGAAACAGACAGCTTGTAATTATTTTTGTGCCGCACCGTTATTTTGTATTAGACTATGGACTGTGGGACTGTGGAGCACGTTGTCGTTATATCACACGCCAGCGCGGCGCGCGGCGCGGCGGGGCCGCCGCCGGCCGGCGGCGCGGCGCGCTCGTTAGCAGAGACCCACAGCCGAGCTTAGCTCTTGTAATCATCTGGTCCTAGTTGTTCACTGCTCTTGACCATCAATGGTTCAGCTGGTTTTTAAAGAAGACTAATGAACACAAGAAAGTGTCGTGCACAAAGTCAAACAAAGAACTTCGCTCACCTCATGACTCCATGTTGACAGTAATCATTCATGATTTCTGAGAATGTGGCTTAACGTGTTCCATGATTCACGAGTTTCCTGTCCTAACCTCCAGCGCACATACAGGCCCACGCGGACTCAAGGAGTCGCGTGGATTTATGACTAAGTGCTGTTAAACGATCATCATGAGGCTACGACGAGGTATCTGTGACGAGAACGAATTACGCCGAGCTGCCGCCGGCTCGTCGCACTGACACGATGGCTACGGGCGCACACTGACATTACAGCAACAATCACCCATTCAAATCCTTATCAGCGTTGCAAGTACCAATATCGATTACATGTAATGTAGCACAATGTTATCTCTGAAACCAATCGAATCAATTTTATTACAACCAAAAATCGAGCAATACGAATGAAAGTGGCTCAATAACGTCACCCCGCGGCAGTCCGGGGGCGCGGGGGCGCAGGGGCGCGGGGGCGGGCCGACTCAGACAACCCAAAAAAGGTTCCCGATGACGATACGCACATTAATGATAATGTAGGCACTTACACGACCAGTTCTCATCTGGCATTGACCTAATCGAGCCTCCTTATGTGGTCAACTCTGACGAAAGCCTCCGACGAATCCGAGAAATCATTTAAATAGGTACTGCCTACTTCGACTGCAATTGCATTAATCCTTTAAAATAATGAGGTCTTAGGGTTTGTTGATGGAGGTGCTGTGATTAATTGTAATACGTGAGACATTAGGTTGGTTATTGATAGTGAAAATGAGATCGTGACCAATTGTCGTGCAAGGCATAGTTAGTTTACTATTAGGCCATTTGATTATATGTCTAAATATAACGATTTGTCTACGATAAGGATTGGCTGTAAAACAACACCAATAACCACAGTCTAAGACACTTAAAATAAAACAGAACCTTTAAATGTCATGAAAATAACATCAATTATCAAAACGATCCACAAGTGATTGGTTACACGTTTGATATTTCGAATTTGATTGGCCAATTATGTCAATTCATATTACACTATCGAAAGATGGTCACTGTTTGTCGTCATATTCAGTGCGCGACATGGCTCCCTCACTCAGGGCTTCAATCATTCATTATCACATCTTAATTCTCACCCCACGAGATTATAATCAAATCGTTTTCGACCCTATCCTTTTGAACTTACGGTATATCAACTATTCAATCTTCTGGCGAGGCTGAAACTACATTTTATTTATCTACTCGCTAATAATACAGTATTAAAGTCTCAGCTTTATCGGCAGTTGCATTCGTAGATTCGTGCGACGCCCACCGCCGCGCCGCCGCGCCGCGGCTCGTTCGGATCTCACGGCTCACTTGTTAATGTGGCTGAAGTCATCGCTTTCAATCATCCTCCGCATCCGAGAATTATACAAAATTGATAAGTCCTCTATAGGAACGAAGCACATTTGTCATCTAACAAAGTTGACCTTATACAGAGGACCATTCGTAATGGTGTTGCTAGGAATTGGCTTGCTAGAAACCTATAAAATAAATAAATATAAATAATACTGGACAATCGACACAACATCGTCTAGCCCCAAAGTAAGCAGAGCTTGTGTTATGGATACTAGATAGTTGATATACTTCTTACATTGCATACATTGGTAGGTACATAATTTTATTTACGTAGAAAATACCAGGGACAAATATCTTCAGATCGTACAAATATTTGTCCTGAGGCGGGAATCGAACCGGCAACCTACATAAGAGACAGCTCGGCCTCGCGCCTCCTCCATCCCACCACATTCTTGGCCCGACCTTCAGAGCTGCTAGACACAGTACAGTCGGTGCTCAATGCTCGCATTGTTCCATCTCGATTGGAATTGGGATTGGCTATCAATTAGATGAGCCTTTGTTTATATTTGGTCGCCTATCTATTCTAAACTGAAACTGACTCTTGCAAACGATGCCAAAGTCAGGGTTGCGATGAACATACGTATTTGAAACGGTCATTTCAAAAGAACGGGATCTACGAGTATGACGGAGGAAATAAAACTAGCAGAGAAGAAAAACAATGCTAGGTAGTCATTAGTCGTTTATTTCTTACACCATTGCTAGTATAATTACATACAAACAATGAAACGTTAATATAAAACTAACATAAAATTTAAATAAAAATTATAACGTTATAAACTTCAATAAAAATGTCAGTGTTATTTTTTTTAGGTGAATTAATTATTTTATATCAGAAGAATTAGTCATTCATCCCTCTCACAATAGAGCAGACAAACGGACATTAAATCCTTCCAACGTAATAACGTTATTTTAACATTGCAGGTACAACAACTATGTATTTGGCACTTGGCATAGGGAGTGACCTACCTGCATGACCTACCTGCATTAGACCTAACCACCATAGATAGAGGTCAACCGATGCTATACAAAGGTCACGAAAAACAAGCAAAGCACACTTCGAACAACATTTACACGCGAGAAGAGAAGCAGAACAAATAGTTTTTGTACGCATGCGCATGCGGCCCACGATCGGAAGCGAAGGCTCGCTGCCCGCTCTAATGACCGCTTCACCAACTAAAGTACATAATGATCGTCTTTGTGGAGCGCTCCGCTTAGCACTCCTGCGCAGGCTCTGTTCACACTGTTCGCAGCATCGCGGAAATCACGTTCAATGTGAAAATTAACTCAAGGGTGAAGCGCTGAGTAACTATAGCTTCTATATTTGGCTTTTATAAAGCTGTCATCATATCGATTCAAATCGTTTAGTTATTTCATCAGCTGCGTTAGCTTATGATTCAAGAAGATTGTTTCTCGTCATCGTCAAAAGTAGCCTTTCCTACCTTGAGTTTCTTATGCGATATCAATAAGCAAACGTATGTGACCTTGCTTTACCTCCAAAAGGCACTTGATCAAACAGAGAAACGAAGGATGTCGTTGGAAAAACAATAACTTAAGTTTGTCTCGTTAAAAGTACCGTTGGTCTCTAATAACGTAATAACCAGCAAAGCGGACACTCTTTTTCAAGGGATCTGTTTGCTCCTGTGACCACGTGACGTCTAAACCTGCTGAGGCGACGTGATCAATGACACTAGGTTTATAAATGCGAAGGTTTCGATGTTTATTAGCCCTTCACCTTGCTGAAGGGAACACTACAATTTTGCGTAGATGTCGATCTAGACTTATACCTGAAAAAACGCGTGCGAAGCCACAGGCATGTGCTAGTAGGTAGATAAACGCGATAATTACTCGTTGAATTTAATAAAAGTTATACTTATGTAACTTTAGATCTTTCGATATTTTGTTTCGTCGTCGCATACTTATTGTTGTTCCCGGCTACCGCCCTCGTCATTGGCAGCCCTTTCGGTCACCAGTTCAGTGGCTCTCGACGTATAATCACTGCGACTGCCTCAAACAAAGCGCCTGCGCCCGCGCCGCTCCGCGCTGGTTTCCAAAAATGTCACGAACCCGACCGGTTCTGTAAACTGCTTCCATTTTTTGCGAATTATTAACCGCCTTGTGAATAAAGACTTGCATATCTAATATGTTTCGAAATATAGTAGTGTTCGATTTCCTTAATCGAATGTCGCTGTACAGTTAGATTGGTGACGGCCTCGGTGACCAATGCGGTGATATCATTATTGTTCTTCATTCATGTTGTAGGTAGGTAGGTACCGTGGGTAGACGGCGTCACTCCCCACTCCCCATGGTCACTCCAAAAGCGGAGTTTGCTTAGCGAGAATAAAAACCCGAAACCAGAACCCGATTCCGGGGAAACAAACGTGGACGTACCTATAAACATTCAGTCTTCTCGTCTCGGCCCAAAATTCACCCTTCGCAAACTTTAGAAAATGTTTTCAAAATAGTTTTGTGATTGTGACCTTATGAGACTCCCTGATGTTATGACGGCACAATCATTCTGCTTGTTAATTCCAACAATAGCACAGCAGTAAACTAGTTTGGAGAATCTAGCCTGGCTTGGCTAGATCATCAGCTAACGGTCTCTGTTCATGTTCAATGAGCAGCGCCGAGCGGCGAGCACGTCCGCCAGCCTCCTACGCAATCGAGATCATTCATACATCATATCAATGTAGCAGTGGAATCTATCCCACATCTCATATTAGAAGATAACAACAACGAGAATGTTCTAGAAACAATCAGAAATGACATAAAAGTTTAAATGCTAATCGGCAATATTAAGATTGAGCAGGTAAAAAACTTTAACTAGAAACCACATATTTTTAGGAAAAATAATAAGAAACAGGTTATAGATAAGCCGCTCTAAAGCTAGCGAACACAAATGATCTTCAACGTAAATAAATTATAGAGTTCTACTTAGCGGAGATAGGATCGCGCGTGGTCGCCGAACTCACGTTTTACGTGTAAAAGGAGAGATATCTTAAGTTTCGGAGGAAAGTCGACATCGCTAAATATAAGCCGCTGACGTCAGCCTCAGGCCTTAGGCCTCAGACACACTGTTCTATTCCACACCACTCGAGTGCACTCCTTCAATTTAGGTAGCCTTTAGCTGACAGAGCGTAAAACATTCTTATTAGATTATGTAAATTTAAACAATCTATCGCGCATCATTGTTGTAGTTCAAGGTTGTAACACAACTCAAATTCTCAGTTTAACAAAATAACAAAGCAAATCCGGACTTTTTTTTAGTAAAAACAGAATGCAAGAACCAGTCATTGTGGGAGGTTAATTAATGTTGTTTACTAATACCTCCACTGCCCACAACACAGCGCAGGGCCCACTCGTCGACTGTACCTACTGGTACTTTTTGTACGTTCTTGGAAACGTCTTTAAAAGTCGCTAACTTTTTTGCGTGCCTTGTCAGTTTCGTTTAATCAATTGTAACCACGGGCGGAAATGATGTAACCTTGCTAATTAAACATACATTTCAGGACGAGACAAATTTCTGAGTAATCACGTTCCATAAACCATTGCAGGTAAACCGCGAGGCCCTGCGGCGGAGCGGCCCCCCCTGCGCAAGGAGCCCTTCACGCACCTCTCGGAGCAGGAGCTCATTGCCGAGGCCAGCCGCGTGCTGGCGCAGGCCGATAGCGTCACCTGCACCACCGACCATCCGCCGGACAAGTTCTTTTCTCTCCCTCACAGAAGGAAGTTCAAGGAGGAAAGAACGGGACGAAGAAACAGTGACGACGCCTCTCCAGACGGCAAACTCGGAAGATCTAACAGTGATGTAAACTCCAGGAAACGAAGAGAAAGAACGTCACTGTCCACGTTGTTCCGCCGAGCGCAGCGCACCAGGAGCCCCGAGGAGCCGGTCGCGGTCGCCACCAAGCCGATCGCGGTCGTCAAGAGAAGCAAGAGCGACGTAACCGATCTCAAATCTAACACAAAACTTAACACACAAACGAAACCGATACGAAAGAGATCCGGTAGTGAAACTGAAGAATTTCTAAAATCTTTGCGGAACAAAAAAACACAACTATCGCCGATCATAGAAAGTTCTCCGAGAGAAGATTACTTTAAGAAAACTCCGCCCCTAGAAGTGTTTCAAAAACAAAAACTCTTGCAAAAGGACAGCGTTTATTCTGAAAACCAAAATAAAAAGATCAATCCAATTGAAAAGCCACCTCGAATCAAAACTCCAGAGAAGCAAGAACCGAGAGCTCCAACTCGCACCAAGAGAGGACGCTCCAGTGATAAAGAACTCTCACCGCCTATCGGCGAGACACCCAAAAGAAAAACTGAAATAAGAAAGACCTTGCTAGTGGATGAAATTGATTCAAAATTATCAACAGATATCAAACCCGTCGAAATCAAAGATAAGATAAAAGAGAGCATCAGAAAAATTGAAGAGAACGTGTATGCGGACAGAGACATGATCCACAGCAGCCAGCAGCCGCCGGCCAAGCCGCCGCTGACGCGCGGGCACGCCGTCGACCACATGGTGCGGATACTGCGGGAGGACCAGTTATCTTCTTCTCCTAAAAGTCATTTGATCTCATCACAGCACGGAAGTAACAACCAGCCGTTTTCTTACATTAAACCGAGCGTTAGTCCTGACGGTAACCTCTTCGTGAGGAATAGTCCCGATAGAGTGCCATCACCAGTCAACAAGATGGACAAGGGAGTTGTCTACGCGCAAGTCATACGGGATGGCGCCAGACACACCGACAAACATGATAAAGAGAATACGCCTCTCAAATATTCGCCAGCTCGAGATAAGTTCGGTAACCTGTCCGATGAAGACGAAGGACTTGGCTACGAAGAACGATACAAATATTCCAAAGATCGTTCCTATATCAATGATTACCATAATGATATTGACCATTTTACAAAAGGATTCAAAGTCACTGACTCGCCAATAAAACCAAAGTTTAGAGAATTCCGATTGACAAGTTTTGATGAATTCGAGCCAACTTACGCAAACGAATATCCGTCGCATAAAGATAAATCCAGCGACCTCATCGACCAGTTTAGGGGACGAGGCGATGGCATGGATACCAAGCGGGATTTGTATGAACCCGAAATAGCAAAAGTTGACCTTGATTTTAATGAGTTAAGTCATCGGCGAAAACTTCTAGAATCTCGACTGAACGCTAGAAGAAATGATCGAGAGAAGGTAATAGTCGATGAACCTATAAACAGGTATCTTATGGAAACAGACCCGATCTACGAAGCAGAGAAGAAGATGAAAGCTACGGAAAGATACGTAAACGAAACAGCACGCTATTACCGCCATACACTAGAAAGAGACGGATTCGCCGAGAGCAGCGTCAAGGAAGATCGCCAAAAAAACTATTCTGAAAGTAACAAGAAGTATAATACAGAAAGAAAAGCTTTCCCCAAAGGTCCTAGAGATGAGGTAGACCGACGTGATTTCATCGCTAGAGTGGAGCCGAGATTCAAAGACAATAGAAAAGTGATTCCGCCCGAGCCTGAGTACGAGCCTCCGAGTCTGGAATCCAACGCGGCGAAACCCGTTCTCACTCCCGACGAATACAAAGATAAGAAATACAGAACGAAGAAACTCACTTCTAGTCACGACGCCTTGACGACCGGTCAAAGGTACAAAGTGAGGGACGAACAGTTTGGGCAGAGGAAGGGGCACTACGCGTCCAACCCCGAGATCGCACAGGAGAGGGACGAGGAGTACGCCAACCTGCCGCACAAGTACTCGGAGTCATATCACAACTCGCTGCGGCGCGTGAAGCACAAGGAGCGGTACAAGGAGCGTTACGACTCGGCCGGCAGCCGCGACCACTCCTCGCGCTCGCCGAGCCGCCTCGACACGCGCCTCGTCGACTCGGGCATCGAGCACGACTTCCGCAAGGACAGCGGCGAGCTGCACCGCGGCCCCCGCCGCTACCAAAGCGACGACGAACCAGACAGAAACACGTCGTTCCTGGACAGCGAGCGCAGACACACGGAGGACAACTACCCCGGAGAACAGATATACGCGAACACAGACTATCTGAAGTACCGGAACGGATACAAGAAGGAATACGGATCCAGAGATAGAAGTGCCGAAGACAGATACGAAAAGAGCCCGAGCACTGACGACAAACTTAGCGCTAAACCACCGAAAGCGAAGAAGCTTTCTGGACTTGAAAAAGTAAGTAGATCATCTAAGTTCTGGTTTTTATATGGATCAGTTGAGCTACCTGTACATTTTTTGTTTGCAACAGTCTGCAGTTAGCTCAATTGTTTCAATGGATTCACTAAAAATAGCGACATAATATAAATACTAGAAATAAGAGAAAGATGCAGAAATAAGATACCTGCTAGGCTTAAGTTACCCATAAGTTTCAACCAATTTTGTATAATAAGCTGTTTGTTTTCCAAATAAATTAAAATTAAGAGTAAACTCGCTGTGCTCACAACTAGGCTACACAAGATAAATGCATCTTTTAAAGGGCAATGTATACGCTTGTACAACAAAACTCCAAGTAATTTGCAAAAATTATCAATAAATAAATTCAAACAAATCGTCAAACATATCCTTTGTAAAAAAGCTTACTACAAAATATCAGATTTATCTAGAGGATAAAAATGCTTGGGACGAGTTTCGAAAAATAACAACTAACAGGCTAAAGGTTTCTTCGTCGCTTCTTTACTTTAGTCTACATACCGAAGTGACAAAAATCAAAAATATCACTTTATTTCCGTGTCAGTGTTTAGTTTTATAATTTAACCTTTTCTAAGTGTACTTAGGTACATTTATTCTATTTATGGAAATAAAGAGTTTTTGATTTGATTTGAATTGTAAATACCTACTAGTTCTACATAATTTATTTCTATTCTTTACCTACCTGTCTTTACCTACTTACATTACCTAAGTGCTTATTTTGAAAGCCTAAAGAAATAAACTCATTGAAATCTCAATCAAGTAAATGCAGTTACTTCATCTGTGATGCGAGAATTAATTGAATTAGACATAATTGATGTGATGACTGATTTTTTCAGATGAAGCAGCTGTTCTCTCGCGACTCTTCTAAGAAGAGCAAGAAAGAGAAGGAGGAGAGGCCGGCGCGCACGCGCGTGCTCGCCAGCCCCGACCGGCCGCGGCGGGACTCCGAGTACAGACGGTACAGTACAGTACAGTACAGTACTACTCTAAATGATACCATTTTATTGCTCACTAAAGTCTTAAACAAGATCCGTCAAGTGCGAGTGTAACTCGCGCGCCGAGGGTTTCGAACGTTTGTCAATTATACAAATATGTACTAAAGGTAAGTAAGAGATATCGCTATTTGATGTAGAATAGTAGGTACCAAATTAGATTTTAGTTAGATGGATCGCTCTGCATAGGTACTTCGGAGATTAGGTAATTTTTTTGACTTTTTTCAAAATATTTCAAAAAGTATGAAGTCTAGAGAACCTTTCATTTGATACTCCACTCAGTGAAATTATTCTCCCCTTTTTGACCATTTTTCAAAATGTGTTCGTTTTACAAACTTCTCTATAATATTTATCCTGTACTAGACGATCGCCTCGCGGTTTCACCCGCGTAGTTCCCGTTCCCGTGGGAATTCCGGGATAAAATATAGCCTATGTCACTCCCTGAAAAGTAAGCTTCCTAACGGTGAAAGAATTTTTCAAATCGGTCCAGTAGTTTCGGAGCCTATTCAATTCATACAAACAAACAAACAAACAAAAAATCAAACCTTTCCTCTTTATAATATTAGTATAGAAAATATAGATCCATATCCACAAACGCTCTGCAATCTTCGGAGATAAGGGGGGGGGGGGGGGGGGGGTATTTTGCAATGGGTATTTATTCGACTTTTTTCAAAATATTTCGAAATGTATGAAACGTACAGCAAAAACTATTTTAAAATGTACAATTGGTATGGAAAATGGTCATTCTCATTTTTCATTTTTCTTTACTAAATCTGTACAGGCGCACTAAATGTAAGTATTATTATTTTTAATTTCAAGTTGATCGCTGCGGTCGTTGCTGAATTATTAAGGAGGGAAAAAAGGACAGACAAAGCGAGACCATAAGGGTCTCATAACCGATTTTCGAAACCCTAAAAAAGGACAGACAAAGCGAGACCATAAGGGTTTCGAAACTTATTTTCTAAACCCTAAAAACCAACTACTTCTGCTACTCGGGCCAACGAAATTGTAGCGGTCACGCGGAGTCGAGACTTGGAGGCAGCCTAGGAAGCTTTTCATGAGGTTAGGTTAGGGGGATGTCTTTGTGTAGAGTACCTGTGCATTCATTTATTTATTTGTTATTTATTTACAGTAACTGAGCACAATATAATTAAACCGAAGAAGTTCTACTTTTATATTGTAGATATACGGACCCGGAGCCCGAGAGCGAGGTCATCATGAAGAAGATAAACTACGAGTGCTCCGGCGACGAGCAGCGCCGCAGCCCAGCGGAGCTGCACAGGAGGGACGGAGACCGCAGTGACGATCCTTCCTACAGGAAGGAGGGAGACAGGTACAGGAGCCCGGGTGATCGGGGGAGTGACCTGGAGACTGGATATAAGAACTATGAGGACAGGTAAGATTTTAATTACACCGAGAAAAGGGAACAAAGTAAAACCTGATTTGTAAGAGAATCTTGCCTAAAATGACGATGATTATCAAAATGACGTAAATGGCAGATACGAAAGAAGCGTCGGGTCGGAGCGGCGCTACCAGGCGCGCAGAGACGTGAGGAGCTCGCGCTACTCCGCGGAGCGGGACAGCGACCGCCCCGAGGGGGCAGACGAGCGGAACACTGTAAGCCGGAGCAACCGCGCCATCGACTCGCCTGCACTGGTGAGTACGAGTACCCTCCGCAATACTCCTCAATCCGCATACCACACATACCTCCACTGCTGAAGGCGACACACCCTTGCTTGGGGCAGGCAAATTTAAATTCAAATTCTTTATTTGTAAACATGGGTCACAAAGATGGAAGAATGGTAATAGGTAAGCACCATACATGTTTTGCCTAAATCTAGGGCATGCAGGCAGGCACTTTCAATAAACACTCTTTTTGCTCTTCTTAGACAGGGATTTCCGATTCAACCTGTCAAATCGTGTGTGGACTTGTGGCTCTATGCAGATAAATTTCTATATTTGACTGCAGACTGCCCTGCAAATGTTTGTGCATACATATAAATAATCTGGCTGTGGAGAGTGGGTGCTGGAAGCGCGCGCACCGGCACGTCACTGTGCTGCAACAATGCGCCGCGCCCGCGCCGCCGCCCCACCGCGCCGCCGCCGCCCCACGACCTATCGGAAAGGTCGCAGGTTCGTTACTACCAGAACTCGGAATCGGTACTTAAATGTTTTTTTCAAACGATTTTTTTTTTCTCTTAAAACTGGTGTCTGTTTGTGTCATTCCGGTTCACCCTCTTCTGAGATCATGATGGTTGTTTGTTTCGCAGGTTCCGTTATGTACCTACCTACGTACCAACCCACTTATAATTATTAGAGAGAAGCAATAAAGAGTGTTTTCGCACACTTGTGCACTATACTTAGTATGTCATGCGCAAGCGCATATGTCTAGACTCCTTGAGTGAGACTGGCCGTCACCGCCGTGGCCAAAATTCGACTTGAATGACATCATTTTCTTACATGGCTGCTGAAATTTCATAGCCAAATTTCGTTATCGTGCACCGTTTTTATAATTTTAATTCCGACCTTTTCAAGGTCCAGCTCAAGAATTTCGTGCTTCTTGATCATATGACACAATCAATAAGTTTCAGCATATTGTGTTGTGTTCGAGTTCCGCTGGTAGCAACGTTCGTTGCACCACTACTCCTAACAAGCTGACATCCCGTCACTGCCTGGCTGCCAGCCATCACTGAGATTGATACTTTCAAATTGGACTTCGAATAATAATCTCAAACAACTCTCAAATAATGCATAGCTTTCAGAAGGTCGTTGCTATGGGTCTCGTGTTACCCACGTCCCACATGACATTAAACATCTTCCGTCTTCTCGATTTGTTCAGCTGCCCGACAAAGTCTGTGAGTAAGCCTGGCAAAAAACTTTCGTTCGATTGATGATTTCATCCGTATGAGCGGGAATTTACGTGATTGTCTGGGTCCTTTCTGATGTCGTTGGATTTTGACTCAGGGATCTTTCGCAATGCAACTTGTAGCGAGGTTTTTTAAAGTTGCTACTATCATTGCGTATTTTACCGATCGATTGCATTGTAACGAAGTAAGTACATCCAGTAATCACCTGCCGCTGCGCACGTCAGAGCGGCGTCAAGCGCGCGCGTTGCCCAACGCCAGAGTTTAGTTCTGCATCATAACTGCAGACGTTTATTATAGTTCAGTTGTTATTGTTGTGGCTGCAGCCATTACAATAAAACGTAATATCGCGGCATGCTCGGCGAGCGGCGAGTTAGCCAACTCGACTCGTGACGAGAACAAGGCACAGGCTCTCAGGCAGCCGCTGCTGTTTGTACTGCTGAGGAAAACACGCGACTTCGTCAGCACTGCACTGTGTATTCCCCAAGGCTATTCTTGCGGGTGAACTTTACTAAAGGACAATGGAAAAGTAGTTCACTCATCTCTTGTAAAATCACCTTCTCAGACCTTTATAGACTAGATTTGGGAAATGTAGAGTCAGTAATGAATTAATTAAGTTAATCGGTAATATATTTATGACCCCTTGCAAGCGCAATATTGATTGACCCAGGATCTATCATTTCATATTCCTAGATAATAACAATTAGGCGGAACGGAACGGATGTTAAAAAGGGCTCCTCGCGCCAGCTTGTACTCTAGTCCTCGCGCGTTGCATGAAAGTGAAAGTAGTAGCGGAGCGCTCGTCCCACCGCCACCCTGCCCTATATCCAACCACACTACAGTGCACACTACACCACTGCCCGATTCTGCTAGCCTGGTACTCGCACAACGGTTTCTAACAAATGCAAACCTATTTAGGACTAAAATGATTTGAGAAAACTTAAAATTTGAAGTGACATCATCATCGTAAGAAATCTTGTTTATGATAAGATGAAATATGTTTGTTTCCATTCAGTGAGGTACATACATAGCAGCCTAACAGCCACTCGGCAACTCTAAATGTATAATTACCTGAACGTTAACGAGCCCATTTGTTAACTAAATGCTCCACCGCCTCTGACAGCTCACTAGACTCGATACATCATGTTCTTACTAAACTAAACAACTGCCGTGATTACAAAGATACTTAAATGTTTCTTAGAATCGCTCATTTTATTGAAGCACTTACGAAGCCTTTTTCAGCATTTAGTAAAGTCACAGGTATGAGGTAGCTAGCAATATCAAATATCAAGTGCTTTATTTCTTGTTTATGTCCTTTAGACCTTACAGGACTCTTGGACACGTCACAAGAATTCAAATTACTGGGAAAGAGCGCGTGGGTAGAGCGTTCTCGTATTGCGGGAATGTTGCGGGTTCAAGTCCCGTCCAGGTTTTAAAACTGTTGGGATATTATTAAATTTCTTAGAAGTCTTACTAAATGGAGGCAAGCACTACAAAAATTAAAAGTGTTTTATATTGAGAACCACCCAATTTGTATTCGTAGATTCACACATCGTCATGTCATGTTCCGACCTGACTCTCTCTGGTTGAAGTTGAAGCGCTACTGGACTAGTTCATGCAAAGCGATGGAATCGAATGATTTATGTCATTGTTACCATATCCTATGCCTGTGCTGCAGTTTATATACCAAAGCGACTCACGCACTCGGAGCAGGCGACGACTGAACATGACACAGTGTCTGTGTCATGCATGACCCAGGTGGCCTGAGGTGGCCTGAGGTGGCCCGGATCCCACGGAAACCTGAGAATCTGAGTTCACGATCGTTGTGATGAGTGAGTGTCAAACTGAAATGCTAGGCGAACCAAAATTCGTGCATATTTATTGTAAAAAGTGCGCGTTGATGTCTTTCATTCGCAAGACATCCAAATTGTGAGCCAGTGGTGTATTTTTGTGTCAGTGACTTTCTGGTTTGGTTGGCCCGGGCCGTGTAGGCAAATCATGCCCAAGTCATTGCTACTGTGCTTCGTTTATAAATAAAAAACATTTGATAAAAAATTCAAGATAGGTACAATGTTTAGTAGAGAGGTAGGTAGGTATCTTGTCGAATATAAAGATAAACAACCAGACGCCAGATGCTATCTAGACGTGAGAAGAGAAGCGCCATTCTCCGCTAATTCTGCAGTTTACTGTAATCGCATCACCGAGACAAAGCCTGACAGACAACACAATGGACGCTGTCATCAAACTCAAATACGTATCACATGTCGGGTGGATGTACTCAGGCCGTCTCAGGCTTCGCCCGCGTAAAAATCATACAAATTTCAGAAATTTATCACACACCCCTTAGGGGCAGTTTTGTAAAAATTAAAAATTATGTAATTAATTACTTACTTTACTTTATAGTTTATTTATACCGAGTTTTGAGTGAATCGAACCAAAATTAACCCCTTTCAGAGGTTAATTTTTGAAAATTAGATTACCTTTATTTTCTTTCAATATGTCATTTCGTATAAGGACGTTAGAGAAAAACGTAGGTCTGCACAAATAGTCGCTACTCAACATTTGTATAAACATTTGTGTAGGCTCCGACATATTCAGCTCGACTAATGTTCCACATAAGCCTAATTGCCTTTGCGCTAGACGTTGGA
This sequence comes from Eupithecia subfuscata, assembly GCA_963564075.1. Taxonomy (NCBI): domain Eukaryota; kingdom Metazoa; phylum Arthropoda; class Insecta; order Lepidoptera; family Geometridae; genus Eupithecia; species Eupithecia subfuscata. The sequence continues at coordinate 12,410,668 of OY751118.1, read as the reverse complement.
GGTATAGGTACCTATCTCTACTGTACCTCAAGAACAAGCAGCAGCATGCCCCTAGGCGGACCCTGAGTCCGGCCCTGATTTGCAAAAAGCAAGTTCAAGCTCCTCGGGGTCAATGTCGCGGTGACGTCACCGACGCCTGCGCCTCGTGGAACTGCTTACCAACAGACGGACAGACTTCATCAGCCATCGTTACTGTATCTGAAGGACAAATAAACAGTTAAAGTCTATCTAACTGAAAATCGTATCGTATATCCGAGAATAATCCACGCGTGGAATGGGCAGAAACCAGGTCGACCTTTCTGGCGTAGCGGGTGAAGGTCTGTCTGCGGCGCAGGAGGAGGTTCGATTCCCGCGCCCGACAAATGTTTGTATGTTCTGCAGAAATTTGTTCCGGGTGTAAAGCTTAGCTTGGAGCTAGATGTTGCTGTGTGAATTATCCAGCATTATTTTTATTTATTTATTTATGCCGAACTGATTATAATATGAGTGGTCAGTAGTTTAATTTGACAAGATGCCGTCCCATTCTGACCGCGCAGTACCACAGCGCTACGTACCACCATCACGGCAGGACTGCAATCGGTATGGAGTATGTAGGCAAGTCCACTTGTGAAGTCCTTGTAAGGGAAGTAGGTGAGCGCGTGCAGAGGCGCGCGGCACGAGGCGCCGCACCCTGCTTCTAATGACGCGGCGGACGCAGGTTAACGTGCCGTTAAAATTGCTGACAAATCATACAAAATGTCTCAAAATATGCCTCGCGAAATCGTAAACGAACGAAGTCACTATGTGCGATATAAGGTGGTGGGACTTAACTTGTAGTTAAGACTTTTGTCCAACGAAAGCGTAGACTTAGTCCTCTACCACCCTCTACATACAAGAGACTAATAATAGTAATAATCGAGCCAGAGAACAGTAATGTTCTTAGCAACCTAATGAAAAAAGTAAACAGACTGCCGAAGCTTTAAACCTGAATACGGGCGTTAGGTTTCTGTACAGGAACAGTTGCTCACCCTCGTTCCACCAGCACCTACTGCTGCTGACAGGAATTAACACGGTGTGGCTAATTGGACGCGACACGAGGACCGACGCCGCTACCGTGCAGGCGGCGATTTTGGTAGGAAGCGGAGCGCGAGCGAACCGCATTTTGACAGTTTTCAATTAAACAAGTCCCCGCCGCCGCCGCCGCGCGTGGTATTGCCTTTGGAATTTGACAAAACCCAACGCTCGCTCTAATCGCCGAAAACGCAGCCTAAAAGTTGAAGCACACATAGGCCGCATTTTGTCATGTCGAAAATACCGGTCGGCACTCGGTCACCACAGTCGATAGGTGACCCAGGTCACCAGGACCAATTGAGAACACATTTTATAATCTCGTCTCGTGGCCTACTTGATGAGACATAATTACACAACGACCTCTTCCGTTAAGCAGAAGGTCATCGGTAGATCCGCATCATCGTGGTCTCACTCAGTGACAGTCACTATGAAATAATCTATTAAAATTACTAATTTAAAACCTCTAGTTTTTACGTTTCTTGGCTGGTGTTAATTCTAGAGGTTTTACGTCCGCTTTATACAAAATAGCAAAAAAGAGCTTATCAAAACTGCGTGTTTATTTATTCAACGTTGAGGAGTCGCTCAAGGCTCTCGCTCGGGACCTTTCCTGCTCGTTTCATACACGCTGCATATAGAAATAAAAGTGTCGATTTACTTCCTACACACATTATGTAGCGACATCCAAATCCGCGATCACGGTCAATGAATACAAAAATTCAATAATGTAGTCCGTAGGTAGGCCGGCCTGAGGTCGCCGGCTCGCCAGATGGCGCGCGACCTTCTGCCGACGACGCGACTGCGCGGTTTGGTAGGACAGGTACATGCTTTAATTGTACGTTCTAGATTTCAGTTTGCATAGGTAGCTCTAAAATATGAATTTTATGAACTTTCTCTACGAGCTGCATGACTGGGAGAATGGATTATGAACGGGCAAGCCAGTAAGTAATAATAAATGACAGTAGGTACCTAATACTAGGTAACTACAGCGTCGAGTGATAGGTCGTAAAAGTGGTTGCTGTATGGTATGCACCAGGACTTTCACTGCACATGTCTGTCTATGGCTAACCAAACCAGTGCCACCAACCGCCTCTGGCTGGAGAACTTAAACTTTGGGAATCCCGATACAGACACTCACTTGACATTCGGAACATTAACCTGTCTCTTTGTGATTCAGACGCAAACATCCTGAGCAAACATCCTGGGGTCAATGTACCTAATGATGATTGATAATGTTGTATACCTACCTATTATGTTTAGCTTTGTGTTTTTGTATGTCCTTTATCTATGTATCTTAACGTAGTTGAAGAAATAAGTGTAACCTACGTAGGTGTAAAACAATTTATAATGATTGATGTGATTCGGCAATCTTTAAATCATTGGCGTTTCTACATAAAAAGCTGTCCATATTTTTTGCTGCTCATCTTACAAGATGGCGTAATGTGCTTTTTACTGCGAGCTGTTTAGAAGAAATTATACACGCATCTAAATAGATAATGCGAGCCTGGGATGAGGTAACACTCGGTCCAGTGAACTTTCGCAGGTTTTCACTTCCGTTAGGCAGAAATACAGAAATGCAGACTTTATTCATTACTCCTAGTAACATGTCAATAAAAAAATTATAAGTAATCATAATTTGTACTTACATTAATTATTAAATAATAATTTAACTTAGGTATATACAAATAAAACATATAAAGGCGGTTATTCCCAGGCTCTTTTAGAGTTATTTAAGTGTGTGATGTCACTTTGTGGGCAAAGGTATCCATAGTAGCGTATGGAAGGGCTGACCGGAATATAAATAAGCAGGGATTTTACTAAGTCTCCCGGTACTTGGGATGTTCCCTACTTATGCAAGTACTTAACAGTTCCCTCGAATAGAGATCATTCAAGGATCGTTCGTGATTCAACACTCTTTACCTAAGCTCCTTCTGTCCCTCCAGGCGGAACGCTACCGCGGTCGCCGGCGCCTCGCCACCCCGCGCCCCTCGCCGACGCCGTCCCCCCCGCGCCGCCAGCCCGCACCCCCCGCCACGACCCCCACACCCGCCCCCGCGCCCGCCGGCTGGTTCAAGAGCCTCGACAGGCTCACTAGGAAGAAGAACAAGACTGCTTCTGCTAAGGTAGGCTAACCCAAGAGGAAAGGGGACGCCTATATCCAGCTGTGGACGTTTTTGGTTCAAATATCAAATAGCAAAGTGCTTCACTTCCTTCAGACCTGACAGGACTCTTGGACACGTCACATTCAAATTACATAAATAAAACTAGGAAATAGAGTGTTTTTTTGTTCACCTAAATCTTATTAAGGTAAAGAACCTAAAGAAGCGAATAAGAAACCTTTACCTTGTTAGGGCATTAGTTTTCGAGTTTGAGCAAATCTCGTCCCATGTTTTTTATCCTCTAGATAAGGTTGAGTTGATGATGAAGGTGACAGAATTTTGCTTAAACCTGATGGCTTGAGCCAAACGCCCGAACTAACATTTTCTAAACTGGACAAAACAGGTTATAAATGTGGTCAGATATAGTGTGGATATACCTAGTGAACATTTTCTTCACCTTACCGTAGAAACTAATCTTTTTTTATTTTTAGGTGGAAAAAGAAAGCATTCTAACAACAGAAGATGAGTCGCCACGCAAGTCGTGGTCGAAGAGCAAGCCGCCCACTAAAACCCCCAGCCCGGCCAAGAACCTGCGTTTCTTCGGCGACACCGACGCCGACTCCGACGCCAACGCTCACGCCACCGTCAGCAAATCCCGGAGCCATCCGCAGGCGAGGCACGGGACACAGCGGACGGCGCCCCCCGGCTCCGACGAGGTGGACCGCGCCACTCTCTCCAACAAGAGCTACTCTCTGTCCAACCTCCACCAGCCCAGCAAGGAGCCCGCCCCGCGCGGCTACCGGCGCAACCTGCAAGACATCACGGAGCACGCCCGCGCCGCCCCGGACCGTCCCGACCGGACCGCACGGAAGCCTCCTCTCAACCCTCACGAGCGCTCGCGCAGCCACAGCAGCTCCAAGACGCTGCGGCCTGCGGAGAGGCGGAGCGGGGAGCGGGGGAGCGCCTCCGAGCTGCGGGGCGGCGGCGGGGGGCGGGGGAGCTCTAGCGACCTGCGGACCAGTCGGCTAGACGTCAGCAGAGATTCGAAGTAAGTGAACCGACCAATGGGCTATCAGTGACTGACATTGCTTCTGCCGCCTCCAAGTGTTGAACAATAAAACATTCTTTACACGCAAAAAGACTAGTTTCACATGAATCAGTCTCGAAAGAAACATTTCTAGCGATTGTAGATAGTAACGGACTCGATGTGATCTCTCCCAGAGCGCGGCACCGGACGCCGGTCGCCCACTCCGGGGAGAGCAGCACGGAGGGAGACTCCAGCCACCAGAGCCAGCGCAGCGTCGTCTATCTGCACGCCACCACCGGTACGTACAAACGATGTGCAGTGTAAGTAGGTAACTGTACTGCGCACTGGCACCTCATCACCCAGCGTCTCGTTGCAGACCCTTCTTGATAAATAAATTGATCCAATAAAAAACTTGAATGGCATGAAGTGTAGGATTATCAAAAAATATAGTAGGTATACTTTGCAGCGGCTTCTTACCAGTTTCTTTTGTGTGTTCGCTGGATCTCACTAATTCACAATCTTGTTTATTAAGATCCCAGAGAAAGATGTTTTTTGACTGGATTACCTACTTTAATAAGCAGTGAGCGTGATCAAGAACAGACTAAAATTTCTTAATTAGATGCCCATTCCATGCAATGGCCCGCCACCTTAGCTACGTTGTCGCCAACATCTTTTGTGATAACAAATTTGAAACCCATAGCAAACCTAGACCACATCCTAGAGTCACCGTGACCGTGACTCGACACGACCAGCAGGCATGCATGTATCTCCTGCACTTGGGATATACATCTTTAATGGTTCTCTCATACTTCCAGTGGGCGACATCCCGGACCCGGGGCGCGTGTCCGGCGCACGCTCCCGCGACGACGTCTCCTCCGTCACCTCCTCTGCTCAGGTCCGCAGCACCACACGCAGCTTCTCTCTCTTCGCGCCCTGGACGCCCCGCCACCCGCCCTCCCACCGCGACCTGCACTACGCACAACGCCCCCGGAAGCCCAAGGAGCAAACGTCGTATAAGGGACAGATGGAGCGAGCACCGCTGCAGAGGAACAAGTCTTCAAGCCAGAGCACGCTCCGAGCGCGGCCCGCCAACAGCCGCCTGACCGCCTCCAGCCAGACGCTGCACCGACGCCCGGAGCGCAGGGACTCCACGCTCCGGAAGCCCACGAGGGAACGAACTCAACCTTCGGAGCCGGTCGGGAAAGACGGAGACAGAGAGCGGCTGTCTCGCTCCCTCTCCATGCCTAAAGACAAGAAGGCTGGGTGGTTCAAGCTCACTAGCAAGAATAAGAAGGAGGTCAATAGCAGAGTTCGCTAAGAGATCTTTAAAGTTCTTTGAGTTCTTGATGAGATGTTTATAGTTCTTTCTAACAAATCTAATTAATTTAAGATGAATGGCCATTTTACCGGAAGGTCGCCATAACTGTGTAGATTCTTGCTTACCAAACTATTATACCTACTTATAAATGGAAAGCCGTAAATTGGGTCGGAATCTTAGCGTCTAAAGTTTTAACTTTGAATGAAATTTGATAGTTCCACACACGCTCGATAGAGGCGTTGTATACTACTAAATGTCATACAAATAGAACTTTCCAAGAATAGATTCCGACTTGAGGTATAATACAAACCCATCCAGATTAACAAAGCCATTGTTTAGAGTCATTCAGAGTCTAACTGCAGGTCTAGGCTAGATAGATGCACTATTCTCGGAGAAAATAATATTGATTTATCTACGTAATGAATAAGGTAGGTAGGTACCTACTTACCTTGTGGTTACCACTTAGCACGGTGCCATGAACTTTTATTTTTTGTTACCAATATTTTAATTTAGTCAAGTTAATGTGAATGCTTTTTTAATTAATTTCGGGTGCAAAATATTTAAGATATTTTTTAAAATCTAACGTGGTCTGACCAAGTCAGCCTGAAATAAAATATTCCCTACCTACGATGTAAGTACTTAATGCTATTATATATGTAATAATGAATTATTATCCTACTGAATATGGTTGTGGCCATATTCAGTCATAGTCATATTCAGCTAACGTATTCGGGGTAAAAATGTGTTGAACAATGATTGTCAACTTAACTTTTATGCAATAAACAGAGTACTTATTAATTTCACGTTGGTTTCAATAACAATTGCAATCTACAGCCGACCAACCCAGTAGTCATTCCAGGAGTTGCAGAGCCCTCCATAGTACCCATAGATAGGGCGGCTAGGTAGCTAACTAGCGATACAATCTACAGCCGACCAACCCAGTAGTCATTTTCCAGGAGTTGCAGAGCCCTCCATAGTACCCATAGATAGGGCGGCTAGGTAGCTAACTAGCGATACGATTATTTTTAACCGACTTCAAAAAGGAGGGTCTCAATGGAGGCTATCGCGTGTGAATTTGCCACTAGAGGCGCTTGTGTCGCGTGAGGTCCAATAACATTCACTTTTCGCTGGTTTTGACGGGCTTCGTGACATAAATTATAATTTCTTTATTTTAACTGTTGAAAAGTGATTTCCTTTGTGAAATTATCGCAAATATGGATTATTTGGCGATGAATGTGAACGCTTTGAAAGCGGAAAGAGGCGCAAAAATAAGCGGCCTCAAAGAGCAGCTGTTTACAATCATATTTTTTAATACTTAATGACAAACTGATTTTTCTTATTTTTATTGTTTAGTAAATACCTAATTAATGATTAATACCACACTATTACAAAATTTTAATGCTGCTGTAACTCTGGACCTTTTCACCAGTTGGCGTCAACAGTGGCGCCAACTGGTGAGCAAAGAAACGATAATCCCCATTGGGCTGTATGTTTGATAATAAAGCTAGGTACCTTCATGAATAAACCATAAACAAAATAACGAAAAATCCTAATAATTTTCTGAGCAAGTAGCGCCATCTACCGGGGAGTAGCTTATGCTTTAGGTCTCCTTTGCGTCTGGACGAAACAGCTGGTAGTATGTCAACGTCATGCCAACTCAAGACAGACGTCGCTGTCAAAAATGAAGACGATCAATAAATTTATTCTATGTTTTGCACTTGCAATTTGTGCCGTGTCCTCTGATGACTTATTTCACGTTTCTATTGAAAATTCTGCTTGTTTAGAATGAACAAATGCCTTATTTCGATTGAAGAACAATATTAAACCCCCGTCATGGCGCGTCGCTACAAAGACGCAGCCGCAAAGCTGCAGCAAAACGTGCAAAAACATCTGAAGGATATGAAGGATCTCTCGTCCTCGGACGAGGAGCCGTACGAGGCCGGCGTACTGGAGAGCATGTTCCGCAGCTACTGTCGCGGCGGCGGCGACACGCACATGCTCAACAGGACTAAGAACCTCCTAGAAGAAGCCCTCAGCGGGCGCGCCGTAGCCTGCCTCATCTGCCTCAGCTCTATCAAGCGCGCGCACGCCGTGTGGAGCTGCGACCACTGCTACTCGCACTTCCACCTCGCCTGCATACAGAAGTGGGGCAACGACTCCATCAGCCTGCGCAGCATCGAGCCGCAGGCGCCGATCAGCGTCTACAGGCCGCTCAAGATCGAGTGGTGCTGTCCGAAGTGCCGCAACTCGTATAGCAAGGACGAGATCCCGCGCAAGTACCGCTGCTTCTGCAGCAAGACCGAGAACCCGCCCGTGCACCCTTGGCTGCTGCCCCACACCTGCGGGGAGGTATGCGAGAAGAGGCTCTCCACAGGGGACAACTGCAAGCACAAATGCGTGTTGCTGTGCCACCCGGGGCCGTGTCCACCGTGCCCCCAGACTGTCAATGGAATATGCTACTGTGAAAAGGAACGGAAGAAAGTCAGATGTAGTGCAGCAAGGTGGTCATGTGGCCAACAATGTAAGAAAACTTTGCTTTGTCAGACACACAAATGTGAGCTAATCTGCCACGAGGGAGAGTGTCCGTCGTGCACCCATACCAGTATCCAGCCGTGCCACTGCGGAGCTGAAAAGACCAAAAGACCCTGCGATGATCCTTTCTGGCACTGCAAAGAACCTTGCAATAAACCATTCTCATGTGGCTACCATAAATGTGAAAGAGTCTGCCATTCTGGCAGCTGTGAGGAATGTCCGAATTCGGGCATGAGATCCTGTCCCTGCGGAGCGAACCAAAGATATGTGCAATGTCCTGACACCATGGAGACCTGTCTGGGGACCTGCGGGAAGCAGCATGAGGAGTGTGTACACGGTTGCCCGGAGAAATGCCACAAGGGACCCTGCCCTCCATGCCAAGTCATGATCCAGAAGAAGTGTCACTGTGGCTCGCACATGCGCTCCTTGCCGTGCAGCAAGGAGTACAAGTGTGACACCAAGTGCAGAGGGACCAGGCCCTGCGGGAAGCATGGCTGCGCCAGGAAGTGCTGCAATGGAAACTGCCCTCCATGTGAAAAGACGTGCGACAAGCCCCTGCAGTGCGGCCGCCACAAGTGCACCACCATCTGCCACCACGGGCCCTGCTATCCCTGCCCCCTGCTATCCAAAATAACCTGCAAGTGCAAGGAAACTTACATCAGAGTCCCATGCGGGAGAGAGCGCTTCATAAAGCCACCAAAATGCAACCTCCGTTGTAAAGTGAAATACAAGTGTGGTCATATTGAGGAAAATAAGCATTACTGCCATTTCGGAGAGTGTCCTCCTTGTAAAGCCATCTGCTACAAAGCATACCCAAAGTGCGGTCATGAGTGCAAAGCCATTTGTCATGAATATAAAGCTGTAGTCTTCAAGCAGATGGAGAAACCTGCTACTCCCTGGGATATACAACCACCGAAGACTAAGATCTTGACCTTAGAATGTCCTCCCTGCAACTTACCCGTCTCCGTGGTCTGCTTCGGCGAGCATGAGACCGACAGCCAGCCGTGCCACGCGGCGGCGCGGCGCCCCTGCGGCCGGCCGTGCGGGAGGCCTCTTGCCTGCGGAAACCACAACTGTAATCAACTCTGCCATCTAAGCGGCCCTGACCCTAACTACCCAAATGTTCCATCCAGCTGCAAGCCTTGTAATAGAGAATGCGCTAAACTCCGTCCCGCGAAGTGCTCGCACAAGTGTGCGCGGCGCGCGTGCCACCCTGGCGCGTGCCCGCCGTGCGGCGTGCTGGAGCGCGTGCCCTGCCACTGCGCCGTCACTGAGCTGTACCTTAAGTGCACGGAGTACTGCGGTGCTACCGAGGATATGTTGTCGTGCAAGCAGCAGTGCCCCAGAAACCTGGCGTGCGGACACCGCTGCAAGAACACCTGCCACTCGGGAGCCTGCGGCGAACAGGTCTGCACCAAGAAAACTAAGGTACACTGCTCCTGCGGCAACTTGAGGAAGGAAGCGCCTTGCAATACCGTCAGAAGTGGCGATGCCAAGGTCGCGTGTGATAACACCTGCGAAGCTAAGAAAGCTGCGGCAAAGCTGGAGAAAGAGAAAGAACTACAGAGGCTGAAGCAGCTGGAGGAGGAGAGGAACAGGCGGGAGCTGGCCGAGTACGAGTGGAAGCTCAGCGGGAAGAAGAAGAAGTACAAGGAAAAGAAGGTTGTGATAGATATGCAGCAGAAGAGCTGGCTACAGGAATACTGGATGGCAATATTACCCTTTTTAGTTGTGATTATTGCTACGGTTTACTATTTATCCCTTATTTAGCACCTGTGACAATAATTGCAAGTTTTGTACTGTATTATTTAGGCAGATACTTGTTTCAAGAGTTTAGTTCCTATTGGTGGCCACCAAGCTCTCCAAACAAGGTTTTTGATTGAATAACACAAAACAAAACTATTACAGATACATTTAAAAGAAGCTTATGATAGATATCGTCTACGCGCGGTCCGATTTTTTGATAATTCATTTGTATAACGTAATTATAAAATTAAATAAGTAGTGGCGCCACTATCCACCCTACAGGTGTGAATTACCTGATCAACAAGTACCTACTAATTTATTATCTTATCTGTCCTCTGTCCTCAGATGTCAGTATCATGTTAACTAATTTGGAACGCAAAATACTTTGTGGTCGATATAATAATTGATTAAGTACTATTTCAAAACAAAGTAACAGTAAGTTATTTTAATAGGAAGGTACATTAATAATATGGTACTTAAGTAGGTACCTACTAATAATAATGTGTGATTTTTATTTTAAGCTCATAATGAGGATCCGTAACGTTTTTAGTTGAGAATGCAGATTTATAGAGCTAAGAAATCCAAACACGCAGTGCAAAAATTTTTGTTCTACGACAAAAATTGACGAAGTTTTGTTATGATCAAATTACTAGCGAAGCTTAGCGAAGTTCACTGAGTGACCGCACGCCGCGCCGCCGCCGCCGCGGGTGCGTGTGACGTCACTCGCAGTATTTAGTGATTTACTCCGAAAATAGAAGTTTATGAAAAAAATGACAGAACGAAACAGAGTCAGTTTTGAGAGTGGATACGTGGATACTAGTTCTATTGAAATAGCTATAACGTTACTTACGGATCCTCAATGTACTTATAGGTAGGTACCTAATCCACATCACCACTGCCACCTTGTTTCTCAAGCTTCTTTCTCTACCTATAGTACCTACTTACCTACCTGAGTGGCTTCAGCCACATACGCTTTGCTCGATTAATCCCACGTAATATCTTTTTGTTTCTACGTTTTGTTTCATGATAAGTAGGTATGAAGAAGAGCAATCTCCATGATGGTTTGTATTCTCGTAGGCTCTCGAGAAAGGTATTCGGAAACTGATTTACTTACCTACTTAAACTGGCTATTCAACGCACATATCATTGATACAAGTAGGTACCTAATTATTTTTCGAAGACCGTTTTCATGAAAATTTTAGAAGTTCTGCTTCTGACAAGTAGGTATTTAAATCATAAGAACAGACGGGTGTTTGTTTGTAACTTCGATAAAACTTGCTCTACTGGTGTTTGAATCACTACACTTCCGACGAAAATATCTTAGATTTTGTAATTTTTCTAACTTCGTTTTAGCTTCTGAAATTCATCAAAATCATAAGGACAATCCTTCGTTTTTCTACAACACAATGCGCGCTGGTAGAACTCTAATCTAAATTGCTTTTAATTAATACAAATTCAACGCTCATAATCTCAGATTTCAAAATTTTTCAAAGATATCATGAAATTTCTGAAATGTTCTGCATCTGAAAGTAGGTACCTATAGGTACTTACCTACAAATCATAAGAACAAACCTGTGTTTGTCTTATACTTTCGAGTTTCGACGAGAATATGTTTGATTCTGTCATTTTTCTAAGTATTTTTTCATGAAAATTTCACCTGCTTCTTAAAAGTAGGTAGGTATCAGAATTTTTTAAAGACCGATTTCAAGACAATTTCAAAAGATATTCTGAAAAGCATCTGAAAAGTATCAAAACGAATGGAACAGAAATGTACTTACCTATAAAAATAATTGATTTACCTTTTATTTCGATAGGTACCTGAAAAATTTTCTCCTATGCGAAGTTCGTAGAGCAATTATTTATTATTATTTTATTATTTATTTATTTACTCAAACTTGACTTACAGAATAGGTAGGTACCTACATTCCAAAACGTCAAACCACAATAGATTTATCTACTGTGGTCAAACATTATAATAAAACTAGAGTAGGTAGGTAAGTACTTAAAATTATATAAAATAATACATAATGGAAATGACTCAATTTAAAAAACAAAAAATATAGTAGGTAAGTATCTAATAGTCAAAATATATAGCAATGTCAAAATAATAACAATAGTCAAAATAATAGTATTAATAATAACAAGGTCAAAGAGTAGAACCACAGATTAGATAACGTTACTCTGGTAGAACCACGGAAATAATTGTTATAAGCAAATAGTTGTTATAATGTGTAGTATTTTAATATCACTACATAAATAATATTTCGATAAACAATATTTTAGCTATAGAAAATATTTAGTTATAACCTATTTTAGGTTCCAGAGGTTAGTTTAAATATTAACCTAGATGTATCTCATTTTAAGTAAACCCTGTGTTTGTATGAGAATAAAGTTCTTTAAACCTAAATAGAAGTTAGGGTGGAAGGACAATGCAACAAAATTACTAAGGGCACCAGTGTCGCCAAACTCACACAAATAAACCAGTAATCACCACGCACCTCCGTTAAATTAGTGTTACAACTTGAAAAACCTTAATTTTCAGGAGAGCGAAAACAAACTCACAGATTTGATAAATAGTCTATAGGTAACTATGTAGTTTTATTTAAATTATGTAACAAACTATATATATTTGAAAAGCTCAAAATAAACACTATCAAATTGCATATTCAGTTTATGTATTTTCCTGAAAGAAAGCCTGAAAATTCTATTTGTAACACTTTTTTAGATAGCTATTTGCATATTTATGAAATAAAATAACTGTTTTTAATTGTAATGATGTTTATTTTCATGCGAAATAATCAGATTCTGGCTTGTTATTTCAGTGCAATATCTTTATTCCGTACTGAACTTACAAAAACAAAATACTGTAACAAAAATATAATCAATATCTGGCCATAGAAAACTAAAAAACTATTCAAGTCATATTTTTTTTTACGTATCATTGATCACTGCCATTTAATACACGAAACGTTGGTCTTACGTTAAGTTTCAGCTTGTTATCACTTTTTAAATTAAACTACCACCGCGATGGCGTATAGTGGCACGGTGCCACTATATGGGTTATGGGTGTTATAAAAAATCTGTATTTTTTCCTGTGTAAGTGCTTTTAAAGCATTAATTGCTACATAAGAACTGAAACACGTATAAAATTGACAATCACAGATACATCCGGTTTAAGTACGGTTAATCTCCTTGCAATTAATTAAAAAATTGTGTGTGGACATGTGGCATATGATTACTTAGCACCAATCTCATTAAATCGGCTTTCTTGCGTTCGCTTAGAGGCAGCTGACTTTTATAGGCAGGTTTTAGTTCGGGTAGAACGTTAGATTGTTTGTACCAGTTTTTTGCTTTTGAAAATCGTTTATTTTCATACGAGTTTTTGTAAAAGAGACCACTAGGTGTTTCTTTCATGAATTTCACAACTTTAATATATATTTTTATTTTCATGTTACCCATGCTTAAACGCATATCTGAGTGTAGTTTTTTCAAGGATGCGAAGACTGTGAATGAAAGCTCATTTACAGAGTACGGATCTCCGGTTTTTTGTATTATTTGCGCATACAGGGAGGGCACGTACTCGTAAATTGACCCTGAGTCCCTCTTTTTATGCATTTTTCAATAGATAAGAGAGCGAACTGAATCGCCTTTATTCTGCGTGTGTCCAGTCACCAAAAATTTGTGAGTTTTTGAATTCAGTTTAGGGTAAGTAAATACGCAATACACATTGAGCGAGCTTCTAAACCCATAAGGCCACTGATGTTGTCTTCATCTTCGAAATCTTCAGGGATGGGAGGACGTCGTTCAATTTCATAATTAGGATCTTTAACAGACTCATCATTATCCTCAATAAAAGAAGAGCTGGAGGAGGGAGTAGTCGGATGAAGATGAACTCTCAGTATCTGAGGATTCTGAAGAACACTTGGTAGAAGAACCATCAGTAGGTTTGTAACTCTTGGACAGTCCGCTTGTATTGGTATCTGTAAAAATAAAATATTTACCATACGCATCATTGAATAAATTCCAAAGTAAGTTAAAATTAAAACCTTTGTTTATTTGATATTGAAGCTGACGTGCGACTGTAAGGTTTTCTTGAAATCGCTCACTTGAGGATGCAACAACAACGCAATTAAGTACCTATGTAGGTTATAATTTTTTTTTTTAATCAACCTAACACCTTATTTATTAATCGGTGTCCTCTTACCTGGCGAATTGGATTCATTTTCGTACCTATCAGATTTTAGATACATTTTAGTATCCGTCTTCACCCTAAATCCACATACCTAATGCTTAGGAATACAATAATAATATAGGTACCTAGTTTTTTAACAAAAAAATTAAACACTTCGTTATAATGCACCAAAATTTAAATATTTTGCCGAAACAATTATTAGTTTTTGTCAAATAGTATTACAATATGAAATGGAACACTTGATCTTGTAATTCTATTAGCAAAAACATCTAGAGCATTGATACAATTTAAAATATAACACTTTATTGTATAAAGAAGACCTATTAAGTCGCAAAATTTTTCAACTAAACCGTAATAAGTGTTCTTGTAACTCTAATGGAAAAAAATATGTAAAAAAATATCATTATCATCACGTCCACCTTTCACAACATGAATTGTTACACTGATTGAGAACACGGAGGCGCCAAAATATCCTAATGGTGTAGCGTTACAACTCCACCACGCGGAGATTATTGGAGTTACAATTATAACGATTTTTTGGAAGAAAGTCCTTAAAATTTCAAGCCGTTTTGTATATTTAACTAAAAATTCGACTTTTAAAGTTGTAACACTAATTTAGCGGAGGTGCGATATAATGCATTACAAAGAAACAATTCGTTTGATTGGTAGTTTAAGTTTAGTCAAAACTAGCCAACGTCACTGATTTGGAAATAAACCTTGACTTCTACAGATAAGATTTATTTTACTTTAGCATCAGAACGTATTTACGGTCTATAATAAAATAATCAAACATTCGATTGACAAGTTAATTCCGCTACTTGACCATAGATGGCGGCCCATATTTTCAGTGGTTGCAATTATAAACTTAATTTCCTCAAACTTAAGATTGACATTCGCGTGACGATCAATTCGACCATCGACTGCTACTCGATTAGAGCTGCACCAGGTAGCACATTGAAGTACATTATCGATATCGATAGATACCCGATTTTTTGTTCAATTCGCAAAAAATCGAACTTGTTGGTAGTTTATTTAATTATTTGGCACACAAAGAGCTGTATATTTTAAACCATTTTTTGCGGTTGTTTGCAGATATTTGTTCAGGGTGTTCTGGTCGTTTTCTATGTATAATAAAAAATATCTATCTATGTACTCCTATTTATTATTATGAATATCAGTTATCTAGTACCTACCCATAACACAAGCTTTGCTTACCTTGGGGCTAGATAATGCTGTGTGAATTGTCCAGCATTATTTATTTATTTTAATGAAAATTTCGTTGAGGTACCCAATGTTTATTTACATGTGCGTGACATTTTGAACAGATTTGACATTGGTTTCGTGTTGCCAGAGCAAAGGTTTAGTTTAGTTCCATCTTAATTAAGTCGTTTTTTTGACGCGAGACAAAGAGCGCGAGAACGCGAGAACAGGCGAGAATATTGTATTGACTCCACACTCGCATGTTTCTCAGTAGCGATCGACTCGCCGATCGAAACAGTTGTGCGTTGCGTTTGGATTGGTATTTATTGAGCTGGTGCATCATGATTCATGAGTCATGATGCACCAGCTCAATAAATACCTATCTACCTAGTAGTAGAAGCAAATAAATGATTTTCTATCATTGACACATGCGGAGGCCTATACCCAGCAGTGGGTGAAGTTAGGCTGCGGATGATGATGATGATATTGATACGTTTCTCACTTTACGCCGCCACGTAATAACTATGAAATTACGGAAAAAATGGCTTGATAATTATAAAATACCGGAATACCTAACTTAGCATTTGAGGTCATTGGTCCCAAATCGTTCTACCAATCCGATCTCTGATGACTCATGAGCCGAATTAATTGGTCGAATGAACTGGACATGACTTTCATTGAATATTTTATTCGAAAATTCGTTATTAGCAAGCTAAGTAATATTATGTAGGTAATAATGTAGTAGATATGAGCGCCGCGCCGGCGCGCCGTCGTCGCCGCGAGTGCAAGGCAGCGCGTCGTCGCCGAATGGAACAAACGACGCGCCGTCGTGGCTCGCCGCGATTTTCTTTCTCCCTCGCGCGCGCGATCCATGATTACGCGTTTCATTCTTTCACTCAGTCAGCAGTCGAGCCCAGTGTTTTTTGAAGTGAACGTGTGTCTGTTGCATTTATATTGTGTCGAAGTGCGTGCGTAAAAATGGCAGATTCGACTACTATTGATGTTTATAAAACCAAAATAAAGGATATTTACATAACACCGTTGAAAAATCTCTCCACTAAACATACCCATAGTTTTTGCTGGACTGAATTTGGTCATTTGCATAAAATATTTTACTCTTCAAGACTGATTCGAATTACTATTATTATGTTCCTAATCTTAATTGTATCTTGTTGTTATGTAGTAAACATAGTTACACAACTCAGATTAGTAAGTGGATTAGTTTTGTTGTGTCTTTCATATTGCTATTTTTGTTAAAAAGTTTATAATGTGGTTTTTTTAAAGTTAGTGTTTGGAACACATACAATATTGTTTACGTCATAAAAATAAATAAAAACGTTGATTCTTGCAATTATATCAGGCTTTTTATTGTGATTTTGGCTCTTTATTTTCTCCCTGACAAAATTCTCATTTCTCGCAGGACGCGCCGCGGCGCGCCGCCGCCGCCGTCCAAATTTTCAAGTCACGCCGCCGCCGTGGGATTGGCTATCGGCGCTCATATCTAATATGTAGAAATATATATTTTACCTTTACCTTTAGCAATTTAAGCTTAATTGACGACCTCAGTGGCGCGGTGGGCGAAAGTCCGCCTGCGACGCAAGAGGTTGCTGGGTTCGATTCCCGCCTCGGGACAAATGTTTGTACGATCTGCAGATATTTGTTCAGGGAGTTCTGGATGTTTTCTATGTATAATAAAAAAATATTTATCTATGTAGTGTATTTAATTAAGTACATCAGTTATCTAGTACCCATACCACAAGCTCTGCTTAGCTTGGGACAAGATAAAGCTGTGTGAATTGTCCATCATTATTTATTAATTAATTAATTTATAACTATAATATGCAAATGCACAAAGCAATAGGCTTATCGCGGTAGTTTCTTCCGCGTCCATCGTCATCGAGCGCGAGAACAGTACTGAGAACATGAGAGAGAGATGAGAGTGTGAACCCAAAGAAGTTCTTGTCGATGTTCTCGCGAGATTCTCGCTGAGAATCTCGACGAGAATGTGGAGCGCGCTTAATAGTATAAGATCCCGTTATAAAACAACCTTCACCGAGATGCTTATTTAATGAAACGTATTTTATATTTTATTTAATATGTCAATAAATATAATGCATATGGGTTGCCTAGCAAATTTCAGTCCAGAGTATGTTTAATTAATAATTTAAAAAAAATGTTTTGAAACATTTCACCGGTATGATTATTAGATAAATTCTATACCAATCGAAAGTATGAAGCCCATAGAATATGCAAACGTTAGGTTGCCTATTCTTTTCCGGTCACAACTATCGGGTTGCCAGGTATAAACAGGTAAATCTATACTAGCGTTTTGCAACGGTCTGTTTATTGAATGAAAATTAAATGAAATTAAAGATTATTTTATTCTCGACACGGTGGTATAGGGTTGCCTGCGAAAAATCAGTCCAGAATTGCGGTTGTCGAATTTTAAAAAGTAAAATATTGCTCCGAGTGAATGTGTCACGTGTGTCAGTAAATGGGTCACGCAATCCGACACACGCCTGCCGTCATCAAATTCGTAATCCTTATCCCCATGTTAGTCGAAAACGATACCCATATCAGATTTTTGATGGGGGAGGAGCTTCAGGGGGCTGGGGCACGGGAGGTCACGCAATCCGACACACGCCTGCCTTCATCAAATTCGTAATCGTTACCCTTATGTTAGTCGAAAACGATACCCATATCAGACTTTTTGATAAGGGAGGGGCTTCAAGGGGGCTGGGTGCACGGGGGGTCACGCAATCCGACACACGCCTGCCGTCATCAAAGTCGTAATCCTTACCCCCATGTTAGTCGAAAACGTTCGAATCGAAACGCACCTCGGGTTTCGTTAATTTAAATATATAAATGTTCACATACACCATTTACTAAAATTACTTAAAATAAAACTTTTCAAACACCAGTTTCCTAATAGATACGTTTTCTTTCAGGGGCATATATAACATAACATTTATTTTTACCTGCCTGTCTGTGTCTATTTATAAATGGTTTAAAATATACAGCTCTTTGAGTGCCAAATAAGTAAATAAACTACCAACAAGTTCGATTTTTGCGAATTGAACAAAAAATCGGGTATCTATCGATATCGATAATGTACTTCAATGTGCTACCTGGTGCAGCTCTAATCGAGTAGCAGTCGATGGTCGACATAGCACGCGAATGTCAATCTTAAGTCAAAGGAAATTAAGTTTATAATTGCGACCACTGAAAATACCGCCATCTATGGTCAAATAGCGGAATTAATTTGTCAATCGAATGTTTGGTTACTATAGACCGTAAATACGTTATGATGCTAAAGTAAAATAAATCTTATCTGTAGAAGTCAAGGTTTATTTCAAAATCAGTGACGTTGGCTAGTTTTGACTACTTAAACTACCAATCAAACGAATTGTTTCTTTGTAATGCATTGTATGATTACTGGTTTATTTGTGTGAGTTTGGCGACACCGGTGCCCTTAATAATTTTGTTGCATTGTCCTTCCACCCTAACTTCTATTTCCGTGGCTAGTATAGATTTACCTGTTTATACCTGGCAACCCGATAGTTGTGACCGGAAAAGAATAGGCAACCTAACGTTTGCATATTCTTTGGGCTTCATACTTTCGATTGGTATAGAATTTATCTAATAATCATACCGGTGAAATATTTAAAAACATATTTTTTTTTAATTATTAATTAAACATACTCTGGACTGAAATTTACTAGGCAACCTATATGCATTATATTTATTGACATACTAAATTAAATATAAAATACGTTTCATTAAATAAGCATCTCGGTGAAGGTATCTTTATCGTATCTTTATCTGTATCTTTATCTTTAAGGTCGTTTTATATCGGGATCTTAGACTTTAACGAAAGAAAGACACGACGAGACGCGAAGTTGCACTGATCATGATCACTTATTGACATGACAACAAAATGTATAGCCATAAAAAAAATGTCCCCGATTCATATTGGAGGGAAAAAAGGCGGAACAAACAATAAAAAAACTGACTTTGGTAGAATACATTCTACCAATGTTTCTGCATAATTTTATGATACAACAGAGAAAGAAGAAGAAGACTCATTGCACGCACACACACAGCGCGGCCTGTGGCGCGGCGGCGCGGCGGCGGCGGCAGCGTTGCCAGATCTACTGATTTAGCAGTAGATCTACCTGCTTTTTGAACCGTCTACTGATCTACTGATTTATTTCTAAGATTTCGTGAAATCTACCTGATTTTTCCCGAGCGCCAATGGCTCCATGTCTATTATGTAAGCTGTCACTTGTCAGTGTCACTTCACAAGCCAATGAAATTTTCACCAATCCGGTTCGTCCCTCAGATTAAATATAGGTAGATCTTCAGCGAGCATGCCAGAGAGCAAGACAAAGTATACGAGGTGGTGGGGGAAAAGTGTTGCCATGCAATTTTCTTACCCCGATTTTAGGTTCCTTATTTCATGTCTTAGTTGGTAGATCGGATTTGCGATTTTCCAGTTACTAAATTTAAAAATTAAATTATCTGAGCGTCTGGTCGAAGCGAAGCGTGACCCGAGAGCTAGTGAGTATCGGGCACAGCGCATCAGCATTGCCATACAGCGTGGCAATGCAGCCAGCGTCTTGGGGACGCTTCCGACTGGTATTGATATTGATCAGTTGAGCTACCTGCAATAGTCTGAAAATAGCTCAATTGTTTCAATTGTAAATACTAGTATAATTTTCTATTTTGTGAATAAAGGCTATTGCTAGGTGATTATAATTATACAAGTAAGTATCACAATGTGAACCCTGTTTGGCGTTACAAGTGGAAGGCAGGCAGACCGAGGTTATTTTTGGTAGGTAAATATAATTATGAAGGTATTAAGGTGAGTAGTACAGATAGAGAAACAAGTGTTTTTGATATAATCAATATTTATTACAATAATTAACGTTTATAAATTTTACCGTTTAAATCAGTCTTCAACATTTCGTTTTATTACTACTTAATCATAAAATCACAGTTTAATTATAAATGTCTTAGTTATATTACCTATACAATAACATTTACATAAATTAATAAAACTTAAAAAAAAAATGGTTACTTACGAACGTAACATCGTATATTTGCTAAAAAATAGTAATGTTGCTATCTAAAAAGTACTTAACTTTCATTGTACTTGCGTATAGGTACTTATACCTAGTTAGTCACAGCATTTTTTTTTATTAAAAAATACACACGCATTTACACAGAAGCATTTAAAATATCGCAGAATCATTATAAAAATCACAGAATCATTTTAAAATTAGCATACCAATTTCTACAAGAACCTACTTACGATAATTTTTTTCTTATTTATATGGGACAGTTAGATTAGATTTGGACAGTTGAATTAGATTAAGTACAAAAATCACAGAATCATTTAAAATATCACAGAATCATTAAAAAAAAATTTATTACGAAGATTTTTTAGGTTCCCATACTTTGCAACCCGTTGCTTTGATCCAATGCAAACGTAATTCTTTATCTTCGGGAAATCTGTAACAAATAAAAACACTAATATTATAAATGCGAAAGTGTGGATGAATGGATGGATGTTTGTTATAGTTGTTCTATCTCACGAAGTCCGATGGGCTATGTGTGTCATAGCAACAACTTACATATTACCTCTTCAAGCCAAAACTACTGAACGGATCGGGATGAAATTTTGTATACAGGTAAGTAATTCTAATCCTGGAATCTAACATCTATGTTAGATTCCAGGATTTATATAAAAAGCTTTTTATCCCACAAATCAGTTGCTATGGGATAGAAATGGCTTTTAAACGTTTCCATAGAAACAACGCGTGCGAAGCCGCGGGCATAAACTATTTTGCTATGCATAGCGAGCTACATTATCTATAAACTAGCTATGTAGGTACCTATTAAAAAATATTTCAATGCGCCATTCGGGGAATTTTATCATCGGGTGCAGGCAACCCTAAATTTTCACAATTACAAGTTAGATGAACTAAAAATAGCATAAAACATAATGTTTGAGCCTTGTGTGTATGTAAATCTATGAAACTGTAAATTTTGAACCTTTTTGTAGTCAAAAGAACTTGTACTTACGAGTGGAATGATATATTCGGCACTTTTTCTTCACTATCACTTCTACATGCAAAAACGCTGCACCGCACCATATTTGTCTCTCTATTTTATTGTTTTTAGCTGCGGGAATGTCCACATAAACACATTGATCACGTTCAAACATAAAAAACAAAAGTTTAGAACTTTTAAAACTTTTTTCACCAGTCTCGTGTCGAGCTCCGTCGATGGATAAGGAAATTTGTTTAGCACATGGAGGTGCTAAACAATGCAAAAACCGGCACGCTGGATGAGATAGAGAGCTAATCGTCCTATTTCATTTCTTCTTAGGCTTTAGGCATAAGTCGTTCTCTCTTTAGTGTGAATGCGATGGCAATTGCGCGAGTTCTATAGGTTTCTCTTTCTACGGGTTCGTCCTCTGAGTACTGAAACCAATAGAGGTGGCATAATGTTTTATATGAACTATCGGTTATACAAATATGATCTAAATCGACATTGTACTAATAAACTTGTAGCTATCTCGTTTTAACTTACCTACAATACCCCATGTAAAAAGAGACAACAATATTATTTGTGTGACCTATTTTTGGCAACATTGAAACGTGACGTCATAGCAATGCATGTTTGTGGCCGTTCGCCATTTTAGTTTCTCAGTGCAAAATCAAAATGGTATGTTAACTGTCAACGCGAGTTGCATTTGCAGTATTTTGTGCAAAAATTATTTGAATTGACTTTTTCTAGTGAAAACTTATTTAATAAGTGAAAGAAAGCAACAAAGAACATGCCTAATTGCAGGTTGCAGAATCAAAAAAAGCGAAAATCGTCCAAACATTACATTACACCGGTATGTATTATTATTTTGCAAAAATATCACAAATGCCTCATCTTTTGGCTTTCATATGAATAGTTTACGTAAATTTTATACTGAACGTAGCTTATATACGTATTTTTGTGGATTTTGATAGTGTATTACAATAAAATATAATAATGTTTGTTTGGCGATAGTGTTGTCCTTCAAGGCATTTTTCATTATCGATGTTTTCAAGTGTAAATTGTGGTGTACTAATTTTAAACACGAAAACCATTTTTGTTACCTTTTATGGTTTTGTGACTGTAAATGAATGAGACTGATTGAATTGTTTGAAAAATCGAAAACGATAAAGTCATAAGTTAAATTTGTGATTTAGGTCTATTGTTGAGACTGATACAACTTTTACTAACGAAAATGTAGGTGTCTGTTTGTTTAAATTTGTGATTTATATTGTAAATGAATGAGACTGATTGAATTGTTTGTAAAATAAAAATTGGTTGCCTGTAAAGTCGGTATACGGGCGAAAGTTTTGCGTGACAACGACTTTGAGTTCCTTTCACTTTTTATGTCTGCATAACGTGAGCGGAGCGTAACGCGTAACGCAGTTTCTTGAAGTGTCACCCGGCAAACCAATTTATAAGACGTTGTCAAAAATGTAACTGATTGCGTTTCTGTGATTTGTACTGTTAAGGTGATAATAAGTAAGTGTGATATTCAAAATAGTTCAATATTAAACTTTCATGGCCACTACATTAGTACTAAGTAAAAACGGGTTCAATAATATCATGAAAATCCTAGTTGTATAAAAATAATAACCTTTTAGGGTTTTGTGATTGTAAATCAATGAGACTGATTGAATTATTTGAAAAAATCGAAAACGATAAAAGTGATAAGTTAAATTTGTAATTTAGGTTTATTGTTAATTTGTAAATGAATGAGACTGATACATCGCTTTAACTAACGAAAATGTAGGTGTCTGTGTTTGTTTAAATTTGTGATTTAGGTATATTGTTAATTTGTAAATGAATGAGACTGATACATCGCTCTTACTAACGAAAATGTAGGTGTCTGTTTGTTTAAATTTGTGATTTATATTGTAAATGAATGAGACTGATTGAATTGTTTATAAAATAAAAATTGGTTGCCTGTAAAGTCGGTATACGGGCGAAAGTTTTACGTGACAACGACTTTGAGTTCCTTTCACTTTTTATGTCTGCATAACGTGAGCGGAGCGTAACGCGTAACGCAGTTTCTTGAAGTGTCACCCGGCAAACCAATTTATAAGACGTTGTCAAAAATGTAACTGATTGCGTTTCTGTGATTTGTACTGTTAAGGTGATAATAAGTAAGTGTGATATTCAAAATAGTTCAATATTAAACTTTCATGGCCACTACATTAGTACTAAGTAAAAACGGGTTCAATAATATCATGAAAATCCTAGTTGTATAAAAATAATAACCTTTTAGGGTTTTGTGATTGTAAATCAATGAGACTGATTGAATTATTTGAAAAAATCGAAAACGATAAAAGTGACAAGTTAAATTTGTAATTTAGGTTTATTGTTAATTTGTAAATGAATGAGACTGATACATCGCTTTAACTAACGAAAATGTAGGTGTCTGTGTTTGTTTAAATTTGTGATTTAGGTATATTGTTAATTTGTAAATGAATGAGACTGATACATCGCTCTTACTAACGAAAATGTAGGTGTCTGTTTGTTTAAATTTGTGATTTATATTGTAAATGAATGAGACTGATTGAATTGTTTGAAAAATCGAAAACGTAAGCGATTGTGTATCTGATATTTGTATTGTAAAGGTTTTACAAGTGTGATATATTCTAAATTATATTATTTAAACTTTCATCGTCACTACATTATGTACCTAGTTAGTAAAACGAAAGTTCAATATTACCATTAAAATCCTTGTTGTATAAAAATAATATATTTTTGCAATTATGTAGCTTTTTGTTTTATTTTAGTACCTCTATTCATAAATAATCATTGATAAAATTGCACAATTTCTTAGTTAGTACAAGTTGTTGCGTCTCACGAGCGCGGTCGAGCCATGTTTGTGTGCGTGTATGCAGGTACACAGTGTCTCTGTAATTTGTGCATATTATATTTTTTTATGGTATACAATTCTGTTTCATAATTATCGAGATTCGAGGTGTAAACAATAATATAAAGTATAGTCACAAAAATACTTGTGTCGATAAATGTATCGATAAACAAAAGGGCAGCACTACGGATGGTAGCCATTTTTGTTTCTCGTAAGTTTAGGTATACACGTTTTTTTCGTAGGTATGCTATCTCCATTGGTTTCAGTACTCAGAGGGTTCGTCACAATACTGACAAAATACGAATGAAATTGAAAAGTTTGTTTTGTTCGTTCGTTTCGTCCACTTCCTGTAAACATATTCTGTTGTGTCTTTCTCTCATCTTTTTGAATTGATTGGTCGGTCTGTTCGTTCGTTCGATAAAGTTTTCCAGTGTTGCCAGATCTACTGATTTAGCAGTTGATCTTGTAGATGGATTATTATATTACACTTCCCACTAGTAGATCTGCGTGATTTTTGAACAGCCACTGATTTATTTTGTAAAATTCGAGAAATCAACCAGCTTTTCCTGAGAGAGACTTAAGGCCAAGGCATAAGGCCTTGTAACAACAAAAGAAATTAAAAATTCAATTTCACTTGGTGTTCATACGATTCTCGTGTCAGCTTGGTGTCTA
This sequence comes from Eupithecia subfuscata, assembly GCA_963564075.1. NCBI lineage: Eukaryota > Metazoa > Arthropoda > Insecta > Lepidoptera > Geometridae > Eupithecia > Eupithecia subfuscata. The sequence goes on along the minus strand of OY751118.1, from coordinate 12,385,900 downwards.
TTTTTTGTTAATTAAAAAAATAGACACCTAGCCTAAATTAAAAAAAATAGACACCTAGCATCCCTCTTTCTGTGATGAACATACCTAGTTTGTTTTTCTTGAAAGGAATAAGGGAACACCATTGTACACCACCTATTTAAAAAACCTGATCAGTGCCCTTGGAAATGAACAAATCTCGGCGAATTCCAAGCTGATGAGTTGCTTTGATCAATATTTTCATATCAACGCAAACAGTTTATTACAAACCTACTTAAAACACATAATTGTTTGAAATTCGAAAGCCATGAATATTTTACTTTGCAACTTAGGTACTTTGATGAATGCCATCATTGAAAAGTGAAACACAGACACTGGATAAACATTAAAAAAACTGAATCGAAATCGGTTCATCCGATAGGGGAACTAATGATCTACTATTGTAGTTCCCTAGCGGATGAACCGATTTTACAAAAAAACTTACAGATACAGAAAAAACCAACCACTCATTTTTCGTGTCAAAAGCTAGAAATTTGTAGTTTTTTCAAAATCTACAGATTTTTTCTCAAGCTACTGATTTTTTACGTGACTTTCTACTGATTTTGTCTAATTTGATCTGGCAACACTGGGCGGCGGCAGCGCAGCGCAGCGCAGAACCATTTAATAAAAAGTTGAAGTTAGTAATGTTGTTGTTTGTTGCATTTTGGTTTTTTGTCCCGATTTTTAAAAAGAAACAGTACCTCGGACGGAAGGCTGAATATTTTGCTAAACAAAAAAATATTGTTCCACATCAAAAACACTGCTAAAGACAGCAAGAACAACAAACCTATCGTAACTTTATCAACTCAGAAGAGAGTTCCACCAACAAGTTCACGCTAAGCACCCGGAGGGGAGGATGAGTCAGAGGCACTATCACTAGCCAGTTCAATCATGCTGCAAGCGATAGGTAAGTCGGTTAGTAAGCAACATGCCGCGCGTAGCGACGTACGTGTTCCTTGACACGGAGACCACGGGGCTGCCCGCGGTCGAGGTAAACAAGACGCGCATCACCGAGCTGTGCCTTCTGGCCGTGAAGCGCGACCATCTAGTCTCCCCGCCCCCCTCGCCGCCGCGGGTGCAGCACAAGCTGACCCTGTGCCTCTATCCACGGAAACAAGTGTCGGAGGAAGCCGCCCGTCTCACCGGCCTGTCCAACGAGCTTTTAGAACACGAGCCTGTGTTCGACCTCGAAGTTTACCGCCTCCTCAATTCGTTCCTGGCTGTTCAGACCGCGCCTGTGTGTCTCGTCGCACACAATGGACTGGGCTTCGACTATCCCATCCTGCGGAATCACTTGCAGAAGCTAGCAGTTGGGTTCGCTCATGATTTACTGTGTGCCGATAGCTTTCATGGATTTTATGATATTCTGGAGAAGAGAAAACTGATGACCAAAGAAGAAACTCCACGGGTGGAGTGTGAAGTGTCCATACCACAAGGCGATGCCTCCCCTACATCATCGCTGGGTAGTAATATTTCATCACCAGCATCAAAAAAGCCAAAACTATCAGATGAGGATGCTGCAGACTTGGCCTCCCCCTCTAAATCAGTTGAAGATGACTTCTACACAAACAATTTGACTATGAAGGCTATCAACGAAGCAACTCCGAAAAAGAACAAGTGGATGAGAAACATCAAACCCAATCCGAAGCTGTGTCGCCGCATGCCGTGGATCAATGGCTTCAAACCAAAAGACTCGTATAAACTAGAAGATATTTACATGCGAGTGCTCGGTAAGAAGCCGCTAGCCGATGCCCATCGAGCAGAGAATGACTGTGTGTTTGCTCTGGAGATCTCCGCTGCACTGTCCAAGGAGTTTGTTGAGTGGGTGGATGGCAACTGCGTGCTGTTCTCGGAGGTGAAGCCAATGACTATAGGGGTTAGATTGGGCTTCTAATTTTGAACATTTTATGTTTTGTAAGATATATGTGTAAGAGTCACAAAATTTTAAGCTTTATTTTATATATATTTCTTTTGTAAGTATTTTTTTTTTAATTGTTTGGCTGAACTAGGTTAAACCTGTATTTCAGGCATGTGATAATGTTATAGTGATAGTTTATGTTATTATGATATACTAGCTGCGCCCCGCGGCTTCGCACGCGTTGTTTCTATGGAAACGTTTAAAGGTGATTTCTATCCCACGGGAACTGATTTATGGGATAAAAAGTAGCCTATGTTTGTATTCCAGGATTACAATTACCTGTATGCAAAATTTCAGCCCGATCCGTTTAGTACTTTTACGTGAAAGAGTAACAAACATGATGGATGTTTGTTACTCTTTCACGTCATCCATCCATCCATACTTACAAACTTTCGCGTTTATAATATTAGTAGGACTTACTCGTAGTGATAGTACAGTAATGTAATATTCACTATTTCATAATTCCCTTAAAACATGGGTAAGATTTTCTGACTATTGATTGGTCTGCACGATGCACTTCATTAATATAAGAAATACGAAAGCCCAATCACTAGCAACCAATCAGAAAGCGAATTATTTACCTTCTTCAATTAGGATGATTCCGTTAGATCCATGATGGTTTTCCTTTCATTTAATTTATTAAGTTTGTTAGAGAGATTTCATCCATATAATTGACCCTAACGATCTATGCAATAAAAATACAGGGTGTAATTTTTACAGATTTTAGTCGGTTCGATTCCCGGGTGTGGCAAGCGAATTTTCGAAAATCTTTGAATGCAGTTTTCTTGCTTTTCAAAATTAAAGGAATGTTTTCTTTGAGTAAAATTTTCTATCTACAGTATTAAGAGTACTTTCCCTCCAGGTGGCATTACAAAATTCGACCCTGTATAGTATGATAAGGTTGGATATTTTTATGAATGGACATTTTTAGACTACCTATTTGTCATTTTTAGGGTTCCATACCTCAAAAGGAAAAAAGGAACCCTTATAGGATCACTTTGTTGCCCATCTGTCTGTCCGTCTGTCAACCCCCTTTTCTCAGAACAGCGTGGACGTATCGAGTTGAAATTAACGTCAAATACTCAAGTCCGTAACCTCTTGAAGCCGCGGTATAAATAAAACTTCTAAATCAATGCACTCAAAAGTTACAGCCGTTTATGTCCGAATATTTTGAAATTTCCAAGGGAATCACATGCACACAAAACCTATAGGGTACTTCCCGTAGACCTAGAATCATGAAATTTGGTGAGCAGTAAGGTCATATAGCACAAGTAAAGGGAAAAATCCGAAAAACATAAATTTGTAATTAATTCACTAAAAAAAATTACTTTTAATGCTCGCCATGGACCAAAACCTATGGGGTACTTCATATAATAAGTTTTGATTCTCTCCCTCGACCAAAATATACAGGGTACCTACTTCATGTTGACATCATTATATTTGGCAAGAAACAAGGTCTTACAATTAAACGGAACCATTAGACCCAAGTTCACCAACAGATGGTTTAATTTTAAACAGTTGTTTTGCAGTTTTTGACACGAGTTTTCATACATTCAGCGTCAATGTTAACCGACGAAGCAGCCTAATTATCCGATTATCTCTCTCTCGGGGAACACAGAGCTCAGTGCGCGGCGCGAGTGCGACTCGCACTTGACGTCTTATTCATAATTGGACATCGCATTAGTCATGCAAAGGTTTTATTATTTCTGTGGAGAACTGTATCATTCAGGACATTTTGTATTTTGGACATTAATCGAGCAAAGCCAATTTATATTTACTTATTCTAAAATAGGCAGGTATTCTGCAGCCATACTCGTGTAAAGTTTGTTTCACATGCATTTGCGGAATGGGCCTCTATCTTTAGTCTAGAATAGAACAACATAGGTAGTTAATACTAAATAAATTTATATTTTCTAACGCTTCGTAGTTTTATTTGCGTTCTTATCGGTAATGCTTATTGTATCTAGGTAAATTATATTCTTAACTAGCTTCCGCCCGCGGCTTCGCACGCGTATTTTCGATATAATTTGTAGCCTATTGTATAAATTAAGCTACGTTCTAAGTATATGCCAAATTTCATCTTGATCTGTTTAGTAGTTTTATAGATATCAGGTAATAAAAAACTCACATTTCATAAACTTTCGCATTTTATAATATTAGGAGGATTGACAAAGAAAATTACAATTAAATAATAGAAACAAATTAACAATTGAGCTAACTGCAGACTGTTGCAAACATACTACAGGTAGCTCAACTGATCCATATCAATACCACTCGTCGCGCCCCGCTACGCTGGCTGCATTGCCCCGCTGCTGTATGGGCAATGCTGATGCGCTGCGCCAGATACTCACCAGCTGTCGGGTCATGCGTCGCACTGTGGAATATGGTAGAACAAGTGCTGATCAAAAATACTTTTTTAAGTTAAGGAAATCATAAATAACTTAGATATTATTGTGTAGGTAAGAAAGTCATTACTCACATTATCTATAAGTACTAATATTATAAAGAGGAAAGATTTGATTGTTTGTTTGTTTGTTTGTATTGAATAGGCTCCGAAACTACTGGACCAATTTGAAAAATTCTTTTACCGTTAGGAAGCTTACTTTTCAGGGAGTGACATAGGCTATATTTTATCCCGGAATTCCCACGGGAACGGGAGCTACGCGGGTGAAACCGCGAGGCGATCGTCTAGTTTCATATTATAGGTAGTCAATTTTCGATGATTTGATTAGTCATAAGATATTGCGTAAAACACGTTTATTTCCGTCAACACTTTCAAAAGGGTAAACTAACAAAGTTGATTTACTACTTATTTAATATAACAACTCCCTAAGTATCATACATCATTTTGAAAGCTCGTTTATTTTAAACATTCGTTTTTCAACCGACTTAAAATAGAGGAGGTTCTCAAATCGACGCGTACCTATATATGTACCTACCTACCTACAATATTTTTTTTAAATATAATTTTATAATTCTTTTGTTATTGGAAGTATATACCCCGAAGGTGGTCCCATTTAAATTTGAAAAAAAATCAACCCTAAGGGTAGGAAAACAGGGGATGATTGATTGTTCACTCACTGATTGTAATGTTTGACCACGCATAACTTTTTACAGAGTAGTTCGACTTTGATAATTCTTTTTTTATTGGATAGGGTATACCTCGATGTGAAACTAAATTAGACTCGAATTTTAACTAGAAGAATTTGAAGTCTGTTTATCGTTTTTTAAAACACGCCAATTTTCAGTAGATAAATATTATGGGCAACTCTGCCTTCTTGCTTCTGGTGACGGCTTAGATTTTTAAGAAATAGATATAAATAAAAAAAAAAGTTTTTATTTCAGACACAGAGATCCATATCATAATTAGTACAAACTTATACTATGTTAGTAGGCACCTAGGCACAGGGCATTATAGGTAGGTATGATATAAATAGGTATCGGTCCAGATAAGTTTGACCGTGCAGTTCGAATGCTAACGCAGCATTGTTCGAATACAGTGCCTTAACATTGGACTGTCCCATTTATCGGACAATGAGCTCAGGATGGTGTTGGAGCTCGCGCGCCACCTGCGCAGCAGTGAGGCGGTTATCTTCCGCATGCAGGCGTGGAAGCCGTCGGTGCGCGCCTCGGCGAACATGCCGGAGGCGCTGCAGAACCGCGGGAGCTTCAGCAACATCCTAAACGCATTGTTGTGCTGGACGCGAAGGGCGTTCACTGCTTTTTGAGTATATGAGATCCAAAGGCTACTCGTGTAGAAGGTTTGACAGTACGATTTGAATAGACTAATTTAGACCTCTTCTGAGCAACGAGAGAACCTTCGAACCAACATCTCACAGCTCTCACAGCCAGCGCCCTTCGCTCCCTCTCTATATCCATTTCGTCACTAAGATTATCACTAATTATATGGCCTAGATACTTAAAATTAGAGACCTGTTTCAATGGGGTACCATCTAGCATACAAACTGGTACATATTTGGTGTTTTCATTCCTTGGTGGAAATACCATAAGTTCACTGTTATACTACCTACACCTGCTCGGAAAGTTGCCTATTCCTTTTCCATTTATAGAATAGAAAGTATGTCTTTGCAGGCCTATAGGAAACCGGGAGGAAAAACTCTATGGAATTTCATTTCTCACGTGTTTTAGCGGGAGGAAAAAGTGTATGGAAATCTCTGATGGAAATCCATTTCTAACGTGTTATTTTTTTTTAATTTCCTAAAAGATCGGCCGGTATCTATGGTTATTTTCGTTCGGTCAAACGACAAAAAGTTTTTACTCCAAGTCCATTAGGCCTCCTCCGATTTCCGAACAATATTTTGAAAAAAGAACCCAAAGGCTGGCGCGGTCAATGAGGTTTTACCAACATCATTGGGCGCGGTAAGTTCTTCTAAATTAATATAAATTTCAATTAATAATTAATTCTGCTTTTTATTTTCCTCGAAGGTGTAGTATATAGCACTATTTATCACTCGGCAGAAAGTGCGATTCCTACCTCGTGTGCTTTAAGGCGTGTGCCAAAACGACACACTCGGTAGGAATTGATCACTTTCTCGCCTAGGTGTAAAATGCACTATTTTTCACATTATATTGGAGACCGTGACTCCCAGGTCCCAGCATACGCCTCACATATCTCCGTGCGTGCCACAAAGCTGTGGAATGCTCTACCTACTACTATAAGACACGCAAAGTCTCTCCCTGTATTTAAGAATATGGTCTATAAACACTATCTCTCTTCAGTTAGAAATTGTTAGTCTTTTATTTTGCATCTCTTTTTTATTTATTTTTTATAAAACTTGGTATTATTTTTATAGTATATTAATATTAGTATAGTTTATATTATGTATTATATGTATGTATTGTATATTTAAGTAATACGCCACCGTCTTTACAAGCACAACTGCTTCGTGTCCATCCCAAGGTTGTCTGGAAGAGATCGCTCTTAGCGATAAGGCCGCCCATTGTACAACTCTGTATCTCTCTTTTCCTATATTTTTATTTTTGTATTTTCTTGGTGTGCAATAAAGTGTATTTGTATTGTATTGTATATCTCTATTAGTTTTCTAAGTGCAAGTTCAAGTGTGATAGATGGTGCCAGCAGCACCATATCGTCAGCATAGCTAATGTTATTCACACAAGTTCCAATATAAAGTTGTTTTTCTCTTTTGTAAGGGATTTTTTTCGTTTAAAAGATAGTAAATAAATAAATAATAAATAAATAATGCTGGACAATTCACACAGCATTATCTAGCCCCAAGCGAAGCAGAGCTTGTGCTATGGGTACTAGATAACTGATATACTTAATACAATACACTACATAGATAGATATTTTTTTATTATACATAGAAAACATCCAGAACGCCCTGAACAAATGTCTGCAGATCGTACAAACAATTGTCCCGAGGCGGGAATCGAACCCGCAACCTCCTGCGTCGCAGGCAGACCTTCGCCCGCTGCGCCACAGAGGTCGTCCAGATAAAATCAGTAAAATACCAGATAAAATCAATATACGATAAAATCCCTTACCAAAGAAAAAAACAACTTATGATAATAACTTAAAAACCATGCCACTTTTCATGATAGCATATGTATGTGGTTAAAATGATCACATGGGTACCCTTGATCGGCTCCTCCAACCCCTGCGTCGTGCGTCGTTCCAGCGAACACCCTGTGTAGTATACTAGTTGTTATTGTTTAATTCTGTTAATGTAAAGTTCCAATTTATTGTGGTAGTTAATATTTTCATAAATTGCGAGAAAACACTTTTATTTCGTCGAGCCTTTTGACAGTTAGTTATGCTTTGCTATGCTCAGAATTAACTACTTACCTATTGTTTACTTCATTAGGTACCTATCTACCCAATATTGAAATAAAAAAGAATCAGCTGCGGATACTTGGGGTTTGAGCAGTTATAAAGAAACGTGTGGCAGAGGTAGGTACCAAAATGCATATTATTATTCGTGGGAAATAGATAGGTAACGGTTCTTCCTATCAGTGGTTGAGAAAATTTTTGGTTTAAGCGTAGGTACCTCAACAGCATAAATATGGTTTTGCACACGTTCAACTTGATCCCGAGAAAAACAAAGCTGTTGTAGATAATATTAAAAAAAAATTGACAATTTAAATTCATCACTGATGATTAATAAAACACGGTGAAGGAGTCCAGATCAAACACCAACTTTTCCTAACTATGGTAGATGGAAAAGTGACACATGTACTAACCGACACTGCTTCAAGCACTACTTGTACTAAACGTGGGGCTACTCCTCGTAGCAAGAGTTACTGCTAGACCAGAAAACGAAAACAGTTTTAAGTAGGTTACGGTTTATCGACTTTACATGCGTGGATAAGATGCCGGAGATGGTTTTACTCGTCTCATACAATCTTGGCTTTCAAAAATGGTCAGCAACAACTGAGGAAAACAAAAAATTAATAATTGTGAAGAGTTGGGTTTGATAATCGATAAACCGCGGCAAGTAAGCGGCACCCCACTAATAATGGGTATGATCATTATTAGCTCTTCTTCGTGGTTAACGGGCGGCGACCGAGCGAGTGACGTCACACGCACCCGCGGCGGTCACTCAGTGAACTTCGCCAGTAATTTAGTCATGACTTCGTACGTAATGGTCCGATTTGGATAATTATGTCATAAAGAAAAACGTGGATACTAGTTCTATTGAAATTGCTATAACTTTACAGATCCTCATTCCGTGGTTCGTAAGATGAGAAACGGTGCATTCCTTCTATCATAAGCTGGTTTACCTAAAGTTAAACTGTTGAGGAATCCAGAATGCCTGCAGCTGTTACCTTGGAATAGGTGTTGTATTTGCCAGTTGTTTGATATGCAACCGCTTGTGATTGTATTGTATGCGCCACAGAATTTGAACCGCGGCGGCCAACCGCTCGCGCTAGTTCGTGACGCGTCCAAATGGCCTACCTGTAAAGGAGGTGTGTTGACTGTTGACCCACAGGTCTGCTGAGCCTCACGGGCGTGCTGTGGGGCTGCTCCAACCCGTTCATCCGCGCCGGCACGCGGGGGCTGCGCGACGTGCAGGCCGCCACGTGGGGAGGCCAGGCCTGGGCCGAGGCATCGTTCCTGCTCGGGAACTGGCGAGTGCGTTCTCATACCATTCACAATTATACATAATTATGATATTATATGTAGATACAGATACCTACTATGACTTTGTTATTGCATAGGTACCTGTATCACAGATTAGATAACGTTACTTCGTCTGTATCATTGATACCTACATGCATCTCTTATCTTTTATTGATTGAAAGTTCTGTCAAAAACGTTACTTAGGTATAATATGTAATCGTCCGATTATTATCTTTTAAAAGAACACCATCCATCAGCATATTAGTTGTGATCGTGAACATCGCTATAAGAGTGGCTTGTCATTGCCAGTACGTGCTTCCATGGCTGGTGAACCAGAGCGGGTCGCTGGTGTACTTGTGGGGCGTGCAACGCGCGCCGCTCTCGCTGGCCGTGCCGCTGGCTAACGGGTTGGCCTTCGCGTGCACGGCGCTCGTGGGCGCGCTCAGCGGCCGCGAGGAGCCGCTACACAGAGGTCAGTGCTACCCCAGACCCCACATGGGACTGGGACCTATCTTCGCAGATATAACGAAGGCTTTCGTTTCGACTGAGTCTTACACAATGGCTTAAATTACCGGCTTTACCATCTCGGCTTGCCATAGGTACAGTTGCGGTCATAATCGGAGGCATAGGTACGTTAAAGATCATAAATACTCGCTTGAAGGTGACTACGATTTAAAATAGTAAATTGCATCGAATTCCAAATTTCAGCCCAACATTATAAATGTATGCTACACGGTGCATAAAAGAAATATTATAGATACTTATGAAAAATTATTTTAATATTTATAATTTATTGATGGTGTTAAATTGTGTTTTTTTATGTCCTAATAAAAATTAGGTGTAAATGACTGTGGATTTTAACCTAGGACCCAAATAATAATAAATTAGAAAAACGTAAGCACCACAAATAGCTGCAAGACAATGTCTTTAGAAGTTTAGAATCTAGGTCACCGCTTCTGACCGCCACTGTACGTGCTCATATTAAAGACTACCTTTAGAATAGAAGCTGTCGCTACGGTAGAGGGGAAGTCCTCTAGTAGCGTGGTGGGGGTCGACCCATCTCTCCCAGCCGGAGTCCCTCAGGGCTCCACCCATGTTCCGCTCCTCTTTACGCTGTACGACATTTGACAATTATCCGCGCAAGTCGAAGACGAAGAAGTAGGCACGACTGACACGACACCTATGTATTGTTCGCAGGTTCGGTTCTCGGCCTAGCGCTGATAGTGGCCGGCATCGCGCTGTGTTGCCTGGACAAGACCAGCTGACAAGCAGTGGTCTGTTCTTGTAAGTTTGTTTATTTATACTGATAGCAATTCTGTGGTTTTGGTATTGTTCATAATAATTTATAATAGGCTGCTGTTGCGATGATTTTGTAATGATCATCCATCAGCCAGCGCTGGCGAAGTGAAATGATCATCCATCAGCCAGCGCTGGCGAATTCAAATAAGGGAGCAGAGTGTTACATGTTGCATTTATATATTAATAATGTTCGAGTTATATTTTTATTTATATTTTATCACGGGATATTTACCATGATTTGTGTTATTTTGAGGTTTTCAATATTTAGACATAGATGCATGCGTCGAATATTGGGAAACGCAAAATAAACCAAATCAAAGAAAAAAAAACATGGTAAATATCCTCTTAATGACTTTAGTGTTTAATCATGATAGGTTAAAAAGTTTATTGTGCATTACTAGACTTTCACATTTCACATTAAATAAAATACCTTTTACTCAAAAAGTTTGAATTTTATTTCAAAAAATCCTTTACATCAGTTGCATCTATTCTAAATCTAGACCCGAGTCTAGAATGTTGCTTTATTATGTATAAAATATAAAATATCTTACCAAAAATATTTATAAACCAGGCACTGACAAAAATACAAGCAGCAATCTTCAAGTATTTGCTAAAGTAGGTACCTCAATTAATTATAAATCTAAATAGGATTCTTCATCAGTTTAATTATTAATTGATTTACAATGTAAGTAATTGATAATTTTACAACGAACATATTATTTTCCAGATATTTTCTTAGGCCTGCTATGCTAGGCCCGCTAACGTTAGACTTGATGTGATGCAACATTTTAACTTATACGATAACAATAATCTATAAATTAATAAAATAGGACAGAATATACATAAAATGTTTGAATATAAGTAAATAAATTAAAAAAAACTAAACTGCGCAACTATAAATTAAAGTCATTTAAAGATAAACACATTAAAGTCATATTCAAAAAAGTTGTACTTTTTAAAGTTTTTTTTGCGTCCATTGAAACTTTCTTCAGCTTACATTCATTAATCAATTAACAAAGTATTCAGTATATTTCGAACAGGTTTTTAAAGCAGGTTTTTGACTTCAATTGATTTATATCAGTAGAATAAATGATAATTTTTCGTTTATTTCATCTTACGGATGAGGCAAATCCATAGATTTTCGTTGAGGGTTGTACTCTCTCGTGCAAGTTTAAATCAGTTTTGGTAAGTTTTTGGTACTTTAAAGTATTTAAAAGCAAACTTTAATGTTTAGGTAATCTATGCTATTAAGGGATACCATACTCGAATAATGAATTTTAAAAACCTAAATGATAAAGAAATGTCTTGTCCTAATAATCGGGTCCATTTCTTGTCAATTTTTAATGACCTGTTTGTTTTCTTAACAAGAACATCTAGCGGTAGTCTTTGCAATGTCAAATGGCAACATTATAGAGTGTCATCGACAACATAGAATGTTTGCAGCCGTTTTGATTTCTTGTCAGAATGATTTTATTGTGAACCGAGGAGGGTATGGCAAAAATGTTTACAAGCTTCTTGATGCAGCTTGCAGCTTTAAAAGGTAACTTTAAGATATTGGTAAACATATTGGCGTGAAAAGCAAAGTTAGATATTACGGTAAACTCGGTTTCATAGCGATTTTACTTTCCAGTGTAAACTTGTAATGGAAGTAAGGTCAGGGATCACCAATATCTTGACACCATTTCTTGGCGTCAGAAAAAGGTAAATAGCATTTCTCAACGTCAAGAAACTACAAGGCTGTGTTCTTAATGACTACTTCTTATTATGCTTCATAAAATATAAGTGCAATTATTTAATCCATATGTACCTACAAGTAGCGGCACGAAACTCCAGCGCTGACCGTTATTGCGCAGAAGTCAAAACTTAGGTAGGTATCACAGGGTGCGCACTTCTTTATTTCGCTAATAATACTTCAATATCTGTAAAATAATATTAAGATAGCTTCAAACCAAAGCCCTATGTAGATAAGTACCTACTTATTATTTCTTATTAAAAATTTGAATTAAGTTTTCGTTTTATTTATTTTCTGTAATTATTTGCTGATTTTGGAACAATTACTTGTTGTAAATTTTGTTAATATCCCAGATAGTTTTTCAATTATTCGGTATCTAGGAGGATGGACTAAAATCATTCAGTATAGCCTACAGCCTTACATTTACAATTTCATGACATTTCGTGACGTGACTATTTCCTAACCATTTTCTGACGTACATATTTTTTGGATATGACTCATTACTCATTAGATACCATGGACAAATAAAAAATTAAATTTTATTCGTCCATGCTAGATGAGGCGTAATCTAACTTTTATATAATTTTGATACGATTCGCAATCGTTATAAAACTATTTATTGTAAAATATCTTAAAATACTACATGTATGTAAGTTTTCAAGATTATCTAATTTACATCTTCATAATTATAGGCAAACCCCGTTTTCGTGTGACAAAATGACTAGATTCATATTGTGTTCAATATTATTGACATGTTTCATATCACGTCTCATTTATTTTTACATTTGCGTTTAGATAAAAATAACGTTAGTTATCGTGCAACTGAGCTAATTGATACAGCCATTTGATAAAAAATACGCTACCTCATTTAATTATCACCATCATTAGGTTGATTATTTTTACCAAATGGTAAATTAATGTAGACGTGTCTAGGTACAGCTTATTTGAAAAATGAGACAGATGCGAAAGACATCATCTACATCAGAATATTTAGAATAAAATAAATAAAATGAACTCGGTAGGTAGGGTCTGAGATCTGCAATGTGAGACACAAACAAGGCTCGTAGTTAACCAACGTAAGCGACATTCATTATGTACTTGACTGTCAGAATCATCTCCGGCATCCCGCGAGTGACTCCCTCGTGGGTACCTAGGTACTTAGCATTAGTGGAATGTGTACGACCTCTCACACTGTAGCTAGGTATTACTTCTGAATTAGTTCTGGCAGAGGAACAATCAATGACGAAAATTGTATGAGCAAGTCACTAACGGAATGCCATTCGTTCAGAAAAAAAGATACTTTAGTTTGAGTTTGTGACTCGTCAGCAACTCAAGTTAGAGTTTGCAAAATACATAGGTGCCTATGTGTCAAATTGGAAAAAAATTGCAACCTTACAGTTTACTACCGCTTAAGTATAGTCAAGGAGTTACTAGTAAGAAACTATTGATTCGTCGTTATTTAACGAAAAGTAGTTCTCTCAGCATCCGGTTCAGGCGCTGCAGGCGCAAGCCTTGCAATTATTGTGTTTCACAGCTTCATTCTTAGCGATTTTGAGAGTTTTCATTATTGTATTTTGCAATAACAAGTTTTGTTTTTAAATTAAGTTATTATTTTGACTTAGTAGGCCCTGTATTGACTCTACCGTTCGTGACTACGCTCCGGCTGAAGGCATCACAATGAACCCTGAAGGTAGGTAGGTATATCGGCCGTGTGGTGCCAACTTAGAATCTGCACCACCTCAACTCTTCCCGCGGGTGTCGAAGAGGCGACTAAGGCATATCCATCTGAGGGCGGGCAGCAGTGCTCCTGCAGAACCATTCTACCACTAAACTGCGATCCCCAACCCGCATGCCCAGCGTACCTATACAGGGTGACTGGAACTCAACCCGCCATAGCGAATTCGCAAAATTTGAGAATGCAAATAGAGGAGGTCATTTGCTAATTATTGGACCTTACTTTCCCTTACTAAAGTCTTATAGTTTTGGTGATAAGTATGTCAATTTTTATACTTTATTGAGATTTTTCCAAAATTTGACCTTCACCAGAGCGAGGTGGGTTGAGTTCCAGTCACCCTGTATGTATAAGGGCCTTATGGGCATTACCCTCCATGAGATAAAAGCCAATAAGGCGCTTATCAGGGGAGGCCTGAGTCCAGCAGTGGGCCTTTATAGGGTGTTGAGGATGAGCTGCACGGCCGCAGTGAGTAGTTCCAGCGAGGCTTGCAGGCGCGCCTCGTGCGCGGCCAGCCGGCGGCGCTCGGCCAGCAGCGCGCGCGCGCGGTCCGACTCGTGCGAGGCGGCGCGCGTCACGTGCGCGCACTCCACGCGCAGCGCCGTGTTGCCGCGGTGCAGCGCGCCCGTCTCTCTCTTACGTGCTGGAACAAACGAACCCGGAGTTATCTACCATACCACCACACTATTGCGGTGTGGTGTGGTGACGCGTCACAATCATTTCGGGTTCATACATTTAATATGGTTAGAAACACATTATTAGATAGGTACCGTGTGTCTTGTCGCTGTACCATTCATTGCTTGCCGCTATCAGCCTTCTTCATGTCGTCAGACTAACCCCACTAGCTCGCCTCTTGTACAAACATGTTGTCCTAGATTAGATACCTGCCTTTGTCTCGACCCTTAACCCCTAACCTAACCTAGCAGAAATCGATCTCTCATCAAGTCCAAGAACCGCTTGCTTACTAATTAATGCTGTTGACTTACCTATCTCGTATTCCCTGTATTCCTTAATGAAGTGGTCCATGAGGTCCGCGGCGCGCGGCCAGCGCGCGCGGGCCTGCGTGCCCGCGTCGCGCGCCCCCTCCCGCGCGCCGCAGCTCGCGGAGGTGCGCGGCTCGTCCATCGACGTCGCCTGGCTCGATGACTCTACATTAGTGACTTGGTCGGTTCTTAGAGAAATTATCTTCGATATATCTGGGATTTTTATCCTAGGAAGCTTTTTTGGATCTATTTTGACCTTTTTAATATTCTCACTGTCGAAGCCGGGGTTCAGATCCCGCTTTCTGGATTCTTTCCCGCTGAACAGCTTGACGCTGCGATCCGCCATTTTAGATAATCGATTTAATTCTGAGAAGTTCTTTTCGGCTAGTATCCGTATGTCGGACCGCTCCTCGACTACGGAGTCCAGCCTCCGCTTGATGCGGTCGTTGTTGCGCAGCACGGCCTGGCTGATGGCGCTCAGCATCTGCAGCTGGCCGCCGGGGTCGAAGGCCGAAGGCGAGCGACTCACTCCGTTCCTTCGATCTCTTTCACGCAGTATTTCTTGCCATGACTTCTCGTATTCTGGAATTGATAAAGTGTCTATTCAATATTTTATGTGATTGGATAGCACTAGTTGTTGGACGCTTGGCTTGAGGTGACGACACGTTGAGAAAGTAAACTAAAGTAATCTTTATTGCTTGAAATACATGTAAATATAGTACACACTTAGAAGAAGAAGACTTAGAATGATAGTTGACACAAACGAGGTAAGTCTACAAAATTGCGACGGACCGTCGCAATTTTTATTTTGAGCCGTTAGTACAATACTTCAAATGAGACGGAAAGCAGATCTCACATAAAAATATAAAAATGATGATTTGTGCGGTGCAAGGATGTTTAAACACCAGTAACCGGAAAAATAATACCGCAAATATCTCATTCCACCGGTAAGTACTAATATTCCGTTTGTAATTTTGCCTAAAACAGTCATCAAAACTCATAAATAAATTTAAAAATTTCGTCCACCATTTTCGTGAAAATGTTGCTATGCACTGGGAAAAAAATACCCATGTTTTGTTACTTAGTACTTAGGTATATAAAAATAGTACCTAGAAAGGGTGGAATTCCCTCAAGTTAGGACTTAGGAATCAAACTATGCGGAATATCACAGTTTTAGAATTTTCAGTCACTCGACGATATTCTGAGTAGACGTGTGCGCCGCGCCGACCCGCCGCCGCCGCCGGCAAATTTTCCACGCCGCCGCCGCCGATCGGCCAATCGGCGTGAAATCGGCGTGGAACGTATTCTTTTAGACGCTTTGAAAACTCCCTTATTTGATTGATTATTACATTGTCTGACACCTGCTACCTACAACCAAGTTGTAGTCAAAGAAGAAACCGCGCCGCGCCACGATGTCAAAGGGTGCCGCGATGTCCAAGGGCACCGCGAACTGAACGGTATCAAAAGTCGCCGCTGATTCAGACAGATACAGGTGCCCACGGAATTAGAAATTAGGACAATTAATCAGAAATTATAAGAAATTAATACCTATTTAATTTCTAATTCCGTGCAGGTGCCGATATAAACTTGCAGACGACACTGTAGGAAAATAAACTTTATCAGATATCAAGAAAATTCCACTAGAAAGATTCAGACTAAATTCATATTGCATAAATTGCATTTAATTATTTTCAAAACCTTACGAAGTTACCACAAAGGCACAAGGACACACTGTAAGGGGTACGAAACGTCAGGGTTTTAAATATTTTTCAATTTCGTAATTGGCTTTCTAAATTCAGAAGCTCAATTTCAAAAGTTCGAAGTTAAGACAGAAAATGTAACTTTTATTCTCCTGTCCCTTTATACATAGAGTTAGAATCGGAAAAGTGATTTACCTAATCCAAATCATACGAAAATACTTTGATTACCTTCGTACCACATTAAGTGTCACCAACGACGCGCTTGCACTGCACGTATGCAACGAGCGCCCGTCCGAGTCGTATCGCTGAAGCCTGGCAGAGAACTGGTTAACCTACTTCTATAATTTTACGTTGTTGTAATTACCTATCACAGATCATGATAATTACAATTGAAACAAATGAGATAACTACAGACTGTTGCAAACAATCTACTGCAGGGATTGATTGGATTGATACGGGCATTGTTGTCTAGGGTAGAATAGAGAAAAATTACGTCACTTTTGTCAACGAATGCGTAAATTGTTTGAAAGTCAATCCTTTTACTTCTATAATGTACGCAATGTATGACGATGCGAAGTCGATAATGTCTATTCTACCCTAGATAATAATCTCCGTGCTTGGCCTAGAGGTAGCTCAAATGATCCATATCAATACCAGTCGGAAGCGTCCCCGAGAGGCTGGCTGCATTGCCCCACTGTATGCCTATGCTGATGCACTGCGCCAGATACTCACCAGCTCTCGGGTCACGTGTCGCTTCGACTCAACGCTCAGATAATTTTTAAGAAACCCGAAGAACCAGAGGTCTCGAATCCAAGGGGAGTAAATGTGTAGGCTCTGTCGAGACCTGCATGTTTGCGCCTCTTGAGATCCTCGGCCAAATCTTCCCCCGCACCTGCCCTCACGGATGTCCTCGGAACATGGGAAGGCGCTAGTGTGTCGACGCATGTAGCGTCCCACACGATGGGCCTCCCCAACTCCCATGGGATGAGTGTCATACCGTCGGGCCTCTTACCATCGTCACGCAACAGACCATTCGGTTTGAGAATAGCTGGTACGTTAGCGATGACAAAGACTCGCCGGATGATGTCGCCGGCTGGCATGGCGAGATATCTGACCGGCGGCCCTAGTACACGATAATCCGTGATGATCAAGCTGCACACGACAGCAATACCGCACTGGCATTGGCATTGATGAGGCGCGCAACATCTTCTTGCACCCAACCGAAGACTTGTTGCGATACGGAAAGTTACGGGATCCAATAAAGTACCAGTGTTCTGACTCCCATTTACTTATTTAAATGTATTACATTTTACGTTAGTTGATAATAAACCCCTAAAAAAGTTAGGGCATCCAGCGTGTGAGAGTGCTCCTCGGGCGGTTGCCCGAGGAGCACTCTCAGCGGCAACATTTGTAACCACCAATGTAGCCAGCCGCTGAGAAAACTCTCTCAGCTTCTACACTGGTCGCATTTCACTCTTTCATAGAACGCCTGCGTTCCGCGACTGCGTAAGGTGCCTTGTATGCGTGGGTAAATCATCGAAACAAAAAAATTAGAGAGTTCGAATTTGTGGCCACCAACGAACTTAAAAAATGGCCAAAAAGGCTATGAACTTCGAATTTACGAAACTTCGAATTTTCGAAATGCACCTCCTAATGTACTCGAAAATTATAATAATGTACTTATATCAGTTATCTAGTATAGTACCCATAACATACCACAAGCTCTGCTTAGCTTGGGGCTAGATAATGCTGTGTGAATTGTCCAGCATTATTTATTTATTACTTATACCTACGCGCCGATTTCACGCCGAAATCACGCCGCCGCCGCCGATTTCAGGCCGGCGCGCCGCCGCCGATCATTTTAACGTCGGCGCACACGTCTAATTCTGAGTAGATTCAAGATGTAAACTCAAATTACTATTTTACAAAGAAAATTACAATCAATGAATGGAAACAATTAGAACAACTTTTACAATTGAAACAATTGAACTAACTGCAGCCTGTAGCAAACAATCTAGAGGCAGCTCAATTTATCGATATCAATACCAGTCGTCGCGTCCCCGTTACGCTGGTTGCATTGCCCCGCTGTATGGCAATGCTGGTGCGCTGCGCCAAATACTCACCAGCTCTCGGGTCCCGCGCCGGCGCTTTGACCAGATGCTCAGATATTTTTAAAATTCCGGAAAACCTCGATACCGCACGGACCTAGACCTCTCTCGGCTCAAATGCAATGCTCAAATGCAGCAAATGCAATAAACTCAAATTTAAAATTGCAATCCATCCCATCACCATAACTGTAGCAATACTTGCACGTGCACATGTTCTTTTTTAGGGTTCCGTAGTCAACAAGGAACCCTTATAGTTCACCACGTTCGTCGATCCGTCCGCAGCTTAGTCCAGAGACTATTAGTACTAGAATGCTGTAATTTGTCTAAGTTGGGCATTATTATTTGTGAAAAAAATGCTAGTAGTAGGTAGAGCGATTTTAAAAGGAAAACTACACAGCTTTAGTATGCTTTACTAGTTGAGTACCTAATAGTCATCCTAATCAACTTAAAAAATGTACTTTGGTAGGTATGTGTAAAACAGGTAAATAAGTTGGTTTAGATAGGCCATGAACCGTGCAACTACTTACGTACCTAGGTACCGGCTATAGGTACCGGCTGATATTTCGTAAAATTAAAAAAAAACAAGAAGTTGGAAATGGATTTTCATAGATTTTTTTTAGATTTTTTCTATTTGACAATAAAGTATTGACACCTTCAGTAAATTGAAATAATGTAATATCAAAAATAAAAAGGTTAGTGATAAAAACAATGAAGTATTTTCTTAATGGGAACGTTGCTTCAGTTACCCAATTTTTTAGGGAAAATGCTATTCACTTGCAACATTCAATCATACGAATGTGTGAGTGAGGGCACTGTATTTACGAGCTGTCAAAACACCCATGGATCGGTTTTTGGTTACACAAATTGTCAAATTGTTGAAAGACACTATCCCTCTGCTGAGACAGCAGCGAGTTTTTACTCTATGAGTACACAGTTGTTATAATTATGTCGTCTCAAGAATCAATGTATTTCTACTGGCGTGGTGTGCAATTTCTGGTTCACAAATGTCACATAATATGTCGTAAAAAATGCTTAAATTAGAATCAAATAAGTAAATTGAAAATTAATTAATTAAATTAAAATTACAGGCAAGACATTAACGAAAACTAAACAAATTAAGCCATGAATTATATTTCTATTCTCTGCTACATACATTATCTACTGGTAATATTTAAATTATCATAAATTTAATATGTATATCTACTGATACTTGATGCGCAAGAGTATCTTCTGCATGGCTCCTTCCATTTATAATAAACTGCCCAAATCACTCAGAGAACTCTCGCGTTCACGGTTGAAACAGCAAAAGTAAAATACCACTTTGGAATAATATAAAATTCTCGTGTCACACACAATGTTAGTGACCTTACTCCTCCTAAACGGCTTTACTGATTTTTACCAAATTTTATATGCCTATTAAGTAGATCTGAGAATCGGCTACTATTTATTTTTCATACCCCTAAGTGATGGGTTGTTCACCCTTAACATTTTGTTTTAATTTTTGGACAAAAAATTTTGTTTTGATTTTTCTCTATTGTGACATTAAAAAATAAAAGTACAACCCTAAATTTTTACCCTTTTATCACCAACCCCTATTTTTTTATAGCCATTTTAGTAATTTAACTATTTTTCATCCCGATCGATAACTGATCATTATCGTCTTTTCTTTTTGAAATATATGATTTCTTTATACAGGTATTTCTCAAAATTGCCGATTTATTGTAATAGGTAAGTACTTCGAATTGACATAGAACCTTCATGGTTTGAGATTTTTGAGCGAAACTTTTTGCACGTGGTTCCTATCATGGTATAATAAAAAAAAATAGATTCTCTTTTCAGGATTTTAAAGAACCTTATTTAATTTTTACCGCCTTTCATTCACACTTACGGATAGAGTAACCGCCCATTTTATTTTAAAGATTTATCCGATCAACAACGCGAGTGATTCACTGGCGTCAACAAAAGTTTGACACACGGGAGGTTACGTTGACCGGCAAATGAACGTAACCTCCCATTTTTGAGACAAGTGGACAGTGACGTAGACTTGGGAAGATCTCGGAATGTCAGACCTTGTTTTCTTAGATCGTGGTACCTATACCTAAGGTTCTTCTTTTAAAAAATGTGCAACATAGGATTATCGACTTTCAGTTGTTTTTTTATTCAGCTTAGACAAGAAAGATGGATACTTCGAAAAGTCGAGTGATTTTTGAATACGAGTTCCGACGCGGAACTAACGCGGCAGAAACAGCTCGCAACATCAATTTTGCGTTTGGAGAGGGGACAGCTAATGAACGCACCGTGCTATTTTGGTTCAAACTAGGGGGTGCATTTCAAAATTTCGAAGTTTCGTTCGAACTTGGTGGCCACAAATTTCTAAGTTTCGAATTTTTTAGTTTCCATGATTTACCCACGCAAATAAGGCACCTGACGGAGTCGCGGATCGCGTGTGCTATGAAAGAGTACATGAGACAACATGAGAAATCAAAATCAAAAACTCTTTATTTCCTAAGAAATCAAATAATATCGCAAAAATTTCTTTATTTCCTTAAATACAATAAATGTACACTTAGAAAAGGTCAAAATATAAAACTAAACACTGACACGGAAATAAAGTGATATTTTTTGATTTCTGTCGCTTCGATATGTAGACTAAATTAAAGAAGCGACGAAGAAACCTTTAGCCTGTTATTTGTTACTTTTCGAGTTGGAGCAAAACCCGTCCCAAGCTTTTTGACGTGACAACGTCTTATAATTCGATAGAGCCGGCTGCACGCACGAAAAAACATGACGTCATGCGGCGTTACCTCGCTCTGAGGCGTTCCATGTAAGGCTTGAAGTGCAAGCGAGAGCGCTCGACATCCGTCTCTCTCCTACTTGAGTGAGCGATGCGTCTGCGTTGTCACGTTCAACTATCGTCAGTAAACCGACTTTACAGACAACCAATTTTTTTTATCCTCTAGATAATCTGATATTTTATAGTAAGCCTTTTTGCACAGCAAGGTTTTGACAGTTTGTTTTAATTTATTTACTGATAATTTTTGCAACTCACTAGGAGTTTTGTTGTAGAAGCGTATACATTGCCCTATATAAGATATCACAGCGAGCTTATGTTTGTTTCTGGTATTCAAATTATGTTTATCGCAATTTTTAGGGAACTCACTTATATTTCTATGAGTGTACAACAAGTTTTCATGAATATATTGACATGGTAGGTACTGTCATTATTATGTTTATTTCTTTGAATTTATCACGCAGGGATTCTCTGAGACCCATATTATAGATTGCACGAACAGCCCTCTTCTGCAGCACAAATACGGTGTTAATATCTGCAGCGTTCCCCCACAGCAGTATACCATAAGACATAATACTATGGAAGTAGCTGAAATAAACAAGTCTAGATGTATCCACGTCTGTAAGATGACGGATTTTTTTGACTGCATACGCTGCAGAACTAAGTCTCTTCGATAGCTTATCTATGTGTGGGCCCCATTGAAGTTTATTATCTAAGGTGATTCCTAAGAATACAGTACTTTCTACTATTTCTAACGTTTCTCCTTTAACGTTCACATCAGCCTTCACTTGTTTAACATTAGGTGGAATAAATCTAATACATTTTGTTTTGGTTTCGTTTAGCAAAAGATTATCTATACATACATACAAACAAATACATTTTGTAGAGGTTTCAGTTATTCTAGTAGGTTCCATAAAATAATGGCCTTAGATTATAAGAATTAAATAAATTAGTCAATCTAGTACTGAGGGAGTAAACTTCTAAAAGGTCAACATTAAAAGAGTGTGTACCCAAAGAAGTTCTTGCCGATGTTCTCGCGCTTAGGAGAGATTGGCCTGTAGTTGTCAATGCATTCTTTACTTTGGTTATTTTGTTTCTTTGTTTATTCTTTTGTTTATTGTACAACTTTGTTGTGGCTACTTTGAGAGATAAGATTGAATGGATTAAAGGACACGTATGATTTAGTTACGTTATCAAGAGAACGGAATTAGAGAGAGCAATTGTCTTGGAACAAACGTTATGGGTACCTAAACTATCGGAAAAAGCCTCACCTGCTTTATATCTCTGTGAAACCTGCATGAGGTTGAACTGTGCGAGGAACTGGCTCTTGCCTTCAGTGGTCCACGTGATAGTCGCGTCGGGGCCCGCGCTGGGGGCCGCGGCCTCCTCGCCGGGGGCTCGGTCGCTAGCGGCAAGGTACGCGGAGGCCACCGCGTCGAACCGGAGCGTGCGCTCGTGCCGATCCAGCTGCTTCTCTGAAACAATTGAAAAGATACTTTACGGTCATCTCTTGACATCATCATTTTGGTCTTGTTCGACCAAGGTCCGTATCGGTTTATCTTATGACGATTCCCTCGATACATTTTCAGTGTCGTGGTTTTATAACAGTCCTAAAAAGATCTTACCTCTAAAAACTTCCTTGGTCGCCAAATTAAAGCCCGCTAAAAAGTCAGCCTTTGCGTTATCGTTGTGGTGCGGTCCGTAGCGGTCGAGGATGGCGCGGTACTCCTGTAGTTCCTCCCCGTCGGAGTCTCCGCTGTCGCTGGCGCCGCTGTCCGCGTCCTGCGCGCCCCGCGTCCGCGACAGCTCCCGGAGTATCTCCTCGTTCATGTTCTCGGGAGTTATAATATTGACGACAGGTTTTGCTGCTATTACCTTTTTGACTGGACTTGGATCTACTTTCGGGACATCTTTGTTCGTGTTCGTGAGGTACTTGAGTCGGCGTAGTCGCTTTTTCTGTTCGTAAATGTCTAGTGTGCTGATTTCATCTATAGCTTTAGGACTAGTGCTAATTTTTGGCCTTAAACTTGTAATTAGAATCTTTGGTTGTTTCGCGTCTACTTGGCATGTTATGATCATTTTTTCTGACTTCGTCTCCATTTGCTTTGGTATTTCTTTCTTTTGTGTTGGTATGTTTGCCTCAATCACACCGTAATTATTATTGTCTGGCTTAGCTACAGTTACAGGCACTTGAAGCACCACTTGTGAACTTACAATCACTTTTTGGTTCGTTTGGAACACTACCTCGGTCTTATTGTTGTTATTGGATAGAGTTTGTAAAACGTTATTGCTAGATTTCAACACATGTATTTCCCGGTGAGATATTATTTGTGGTTTTGCAATCTTTGCTGTGTTGCTTTCAACGTTATTGTTATTACTAATGTTCACTTCTGTGGTTCTGTTTTCGTTAGAACTCACTCTCATTTTGGTGGAATCTGTTGTCTGGCATATATTTTTAGATTGGTTCCTTAGCATCATGAAATTGCTAGCAAAGTGCACATTACTTAAATACACGAAATTTGGTTGAAAAAGACCGTTTCTGCTTTCCGCCGGTGTTTCTGCTCTAACATCAGCTTTGAGTTTGATCTTCCAGTCTGGGTCCGCCTGCCTATCTTTGGCCTTCCTAAAGTCTTCCTGCGTCACTTGCGACTTCTCCTTCACGACTATCTTATTTCCGTAAATCTGATTCTCTGTGATCAGATTTTCGAAATAGTTTTCATCACAGTTGTCCTGATGTAACTTTTTCAAAGCAACTACTTTGGATGAAGTGTCGGCGATCACTTCATTTCTTTTGCTTTGACTTGACAATCGTGAAGGAGTTTGCAAGTTTTTTGACTCGAAATTCGTTCTTTGGAGCAAAACTTGCGGGTTATGCTGGAAGGTTACTAACAGTTTAGAATTCTGTATCTTGTTGTTAACAATTAAGTTTTTCTGTTCGCCCCCATCAGGAGGCTTTTGGGAAAAATTCTGCTTCGGTTTGTAGTCACCAAATGCTTGTCTAATAATTGCGGGAGGGGGAGGCAGAGCGTTCGGTTTGGGCTCCACCGGCTTTCGGATTACCGGAGTTTGATTATAAGTTGGGATCGGCTTATTGGGGTCTCTTCTCGGAGCAAACAAGTTCCTTGCTACAGCTGGAGCCTCTCCCATATTTTGCTGCTTCAACTTTTTCGCCTCTGCAACAGATAACTTGAGCAGGGGTTTCATCATTTTAGCAGGTTGTGTATCTTTTGATTTAAACTTAGGTTTATGTACCGAAGCCCGTGAAACTGGAGGATCCGCTTGTTTGTTTTTCTTCACTTCTTTTTGGATAATCGGTTTCGGTTCCGGGACCCGAAACTGGCCATCATTCTTATTAATAGCCTCAGCTGCGTTTATAAGAGTAGTTATGCTGTTGTTGTTGTTCAAAAGTAACGCTGCTGGAGGTGGCTTAACCCCAGGAGGTGACTTGACTGGCGGTGGTGGCTTCGCTACAGGCGGTGGCGTAGCTGCAAGTGGCGACTTTGTCGCCGGAGGCGTTGTCATGTTTCTGACGCCGTCCCGGTCAGATGCTAATGACATTTCTTTTGTATTAGTCTCTTTAATAACCGTTGCTGGTTTGATAACTATATTGCTCTGAATCTCGAGTTTCGGTCTCTCTTTTTCTTTAGGAAACGCTGGGTTGAATACAGGCGTTTGCACAGCGCTCTGAAAGACAGTGTCCACCGGAGCGGAGACGCACTTTATGTCTATCTTCGAGATCGGGATGCTTGTTTTCAGGCTGAATCTCTCGGGCTTCCGGAGCTCCATGGTGAGCGGCGTGCCCCCCACAGTGGGAACCGCGTGCCCCCCACAGCCTGCACCCGAAGCGGGGGCAGGCGCCGGTGCGGGGGCGGGAATGATCACGGAGCCGCCCGATCCCTGCACCAGGGACGTGATGCCCATCTTTGATTCAATGACTTGCGGATTACTGTCAGACTTCAAAGTAGGCGAAATGATTTTCATCGCGAAATTATTTTCAAAATTGTGTTCCGAAATATCAACTCCTATTCCTTCCTTCTCTTTTCCTTGTTCATAAGGTTCTTCCCTAAAGGTTTTCTCCAGTTCCATGGGTTGTAGACTGTCGGTGATGGTGAAGGGCTGGTACTCAGGATTGTGGGTTTCGGTTTGCAAGGAGTTGGACTGGGAAGTCGTAAGTGGCGCTGGCATGGCCATCATCGGCGCAGGCGCGGGCAGTACTGGCGTGGGCGCGGGCTGCATAGGCGGAGGCGCGGGCATCATGGGCGTGGGTGCAGGCATCATAGGCGCCGGCATCATAGGTGCAGGCATCATAGGTGCAGGCATCATCGGCGCCGGCATCATTGGCGTGGTCGCAGCTAGTGTTGGCATCATAGACGTAGGCATCATCGGCGTGGGTGCAGTTAGTGTTGGCATCATAGACGTAGGAATCATAGGTACAGGAATCATGGGCATGGGCGCAAGTATTGTGGGCAGCGTAGAAGGGGGCATCATGGCCGCAGAAAACATAGGCCCAGTTGCAGAATACATATGTGGGAGAGCTGGTATCATCGGCGCGGCCGAAGAGAACATGGATGTCGGCGCAGAATACATGGCCATGGGTACGGGCATTAAGGAGGCGGCTGAAGAAAACATGGACATCGGTGCGGGCATCATTGACGTGGGTGCGGGCATCATGGACGACGGTGTGGAGAACATTGGCGTAGATGCGGGCATCATGGACGACGGTGTGGAGAACAGTGGCGTAGATGCGGGCATCATCGACGACGGTGTGGAGAACATTGGTGTGGGTGCGGGCATCATGGACGACGGTGTGGAGAACATTGGTGTGGGTGCGGGCATCATGGACGACGGTGTGGAGAACATTGGTGTGGGTGCGGGCATCATGGACGACGGTGTGGAGAACATTGGCGTAGATGCGGGCATCATGGACGACGGTGTGGAGAACATTGGCGTAGATGCGGGCATAATCGACGACGGTGTGGAGAACATTGGTGTGGGTGCGGGCATCATGGACGACGGTGTGGAGAACATTGGTGTGGGTGCGGGCATCATGGACGACGGTGTGGAGAACATTGGCGTGGCCGCGGGGAGTGAGTCGAGTGGTGGCGGGGGCAAAGGGTCGGGCGGGGGCATGGGTTCTGGCGGGGGCATGGGGTTGGTCGGGGGCTGACTGCTGGAACTGACGACGGGGCGGAAGGCGGAGAACCCCGGGATGTTGTGCAGATAGCTCGTGTAGCCGGGCAGCTCGGCGCTCACCGACACGCTGGGACTCGGGTTAGGGATGGAGGACGGGGATATGTTCGGCGGCTGTGGGACTGGCTTAGAGGGGAAGAAGGGCCTCTCGAAGAGTTCCTCCGGTTTGAATGCCTCTGGTTTCTGGATCACGGCAGGTTGCGGTTCCTCCGCGGACGGCGGCCGCTGACTGCCTGCAAGCAGAGACATGTTAGCACCGTAGGTACATAGAATTATATTGCACTTGTGCTAACTAAAGAAATGGCGATACGAAAAAGTTTTGTATCCAAATGTTTTACATTCAAAGTCATAAAACTCAGTTATGTAGGTAAGTACTTAATCCACTGATTGAACCAAACAAGTGAAAAATATGGTAAAACTTATAAATAAAACGTAAGTACCTACTCAAACAACAAATAGTTGACTGTGGTCAGCAAAAAATAAAAGCATGCATTCAAAAATTCAAATAAATCGGTACCCATCTAATCATGCGCGACAGATTTCTGTAAAGAAAGCGCAAGTGAGGCGAAGCCAGCGTGTTCACGGAATACTGATCCAGCTGGTCTGATGTAGCGTAGGTAGTAGCATGGACCAATATGGTAGTAGGTAGAGATAAACCATTCTAAAAATGCACGCCCCTTGTCTATACTATATAATATTATAAAGAGGAAAGGTTTGATTTTTTGTTTGTTTGTTTGTTTGTATGAATTGAATAGGCTCCGAAACTACTGGACCGATTTGAAAAATTCTTTCACCGTTAGGAAGCTTACTTTTCAGGGAGTGACATAGGCTATATTTTATCCCGGAATTCCCACGGGAACGGGAACTACGCGGGTGAAACCGCGAGGCGATCGTCTAGTACTCTATAAACTATCGTAGTTTGACGAATTCATTACGGATTTATGGGATGAATCGTTGGTGTTCTTCCAACACAAATAAGGTTCGAAGTTTACCCGTTTAT
The DNA here is from genome assembly GCA_963564075.1 of Eupithecia subfuscata. Classification (NCBI taxonomy): domain Eukaryota; kingdom Metazoa; phylum Arthropoda; class Insecta; order Lepidoptera; family Geometridae; genus Eupithecia; species Eupithecia subfuscata. The sequence goes on along the minus strand of OY751118.1, from coordinate 12,358,330 downwards.
ATCCGTAATGAATGCACTCGGCGTGCATTTTTAGAATGGTTTATCTCTACTTAGCTCATTTGTACGTCAAAACATAGTGTAACTGACTAGCGACATGATCAACATTATTGTTATCCGGGTGTTCTGGGTATTTTCTATCCTACTAATACTACTAATATTATAAAGCCTAAAGTTTGAGACGGAATTTTAGTTACCTAGGATCTCCAAAACAACTGAACAGATCAAGATGTGAGTGTACTTTACAATTGCTGTAGACTGTATGCGTGTGTCTGAAGATGCAAATAAAGATTTTATCATCTAAGATGAAATTTGGCGTATGTTTAGGGCAAAGCCTAACTTAGATACTTTTTATACCGAAAATACGCGTGCGAAGCCGCGAGCAGAAGCTAATGTATAATAAAAAATATCTAAGTATCTATGTAATGTATTGTATTTATTAAGTACCTAGGTATATCAGTCATCTAGTAGGGGAAGGAGGCTCAAACCGGGTACCGGTACCCCGCCTAAAGTAGGTAGGCATTTGAATTTACGCGCATTTAACGTTATCAGACTGTGACCGCGCTCGCGCCAACACAGGCAGGCCCCCGCCAACACAGGCAGGCCCCCGCCAACACAGGCAGGCCCCCGCGCCCCGCTTTCACAGCCGTCACGCACGGGGTTGGATGAAAGGTGGAGTGGAAGACGCTATCTAATTAAGTATTTGCTGTTTTCACAAAAACTAATTGAGATGTCTTATTTCTGATTAGTGAAGTGGCTTTATGTTTTATGCCTACCTAGTTGCGAATTAGCAGTTTTATAGTGATAAAAAAGAAACATTCTTTTGGGCAAAAGGGTAGGGGCGGAGCACCTACCCGCTGTTCATACAGTGGCATTCATTGGGTCTTAAGGGGGTACCTACCCTCAAATTGCTTATTTTCAACTCCGTCGGACCTCCATATCTTCCAAACTACTGAATATTTAACTTTGAAATTTAAATATGGTAAAGTTCAGGACTTATTCTATCGATCATAATATGTTCCGAAAACACGATTCCATAACATTTTCTCGATAGAAAAAAATCGCAAAGTTACCTCTAATTTTTTACTAAAACCCTAATTTCTCAATAAATACAGATGATACGATCTTGAGATTAAGCATAGTAATTGAGCTAAGTATAAATAACATTTTATATGTTGCCTTTTTTTCAATTAACTATTCTAATGTTTGTGGGGAGCAAATAACTACTAAAAACTTGATTTTTGGGCTTACGCCGCTTTGCTCTGTCCCGCTCCTGTGAACGCGAAATCCTATGCCTATCCTCTTCACACAATAACGAGGTAGGGTACCCCCTTAATAGTGTGACATTGTAAGCAACAGAAAAAAATATTTTGATACTTACTAGGTATAACTTAAACTAGGTATTTTATAGACTGATTAATCTAGGTTGTTGTGATAACTTTAAAAATCTGAAAAAGAAAAAATTGAACAAAAAAGGCCCTAACTGCTTTGGATTGTCCAGCATTATTATAATTATTTTGGACTAAATACCTACTTACTGACTTCCTATAACTTTTTAACTTTGTTTTTATGGTAATAATTTTTTTGGAGCAACTTGACGTCCGTAACGCCTAGAGTGCCGCCTCAGCTCAGCCCTCGGCTGTCAAACATCGAGTGTCAACCGTTCAGGTCAGCGCACGCTGCAGCTGAGGCGCTGAACCAACCAACCCTCCATCCGGCGGAGGAGGGTCTTTTTTGTGTTGCCTAAAACCACCATGTCACTTTATTTTACTGTACGAGTAGTACTTTACGGTCGTAGTTTGACGGATTCATTAATAAAGTGAGTGTTATGAATGTGAGCGGGTTAACTGCGAACCTCGATTCTTTTACTCGCATGTGGAAAATGATTTGAATCTAGAATGGTAAGGAGGCCATGCACGACACCGAAATGTCATTTATACTACACCTGCGGAAAGTTGCCTATTCCTTTTCCATTTATAGAATAGAAAGTATGTCTTTGCAGGCCTATAGGAAACCGGGAGGAAAAACTCTATGGAATTTCATTTCTCACGTGTTTTAGCGGGAGGAAAAAGTGTATGGAAATCCATTTCTAACGTGTTATTTTTTTTTAATTTCCTAAAAGATCGGCCGGTAGCTATGGTTATTTTCGTTCGGTCAAACGACAAAAAGTTTTTACTCCAAGTCCATTAGGCCTCCTCCGATTGCCAAACAATATTTTGAAAAAAGAACCCAAAGGCTGGCGCGGTCAATGAGGTTTCACCAACATCATTGGGCGCGATTTCAATTAATAATTAATTCTGCTTTTTATTTTCCTCGAAGGTGTAGTAGTATAAAGCACTATTTATCACTCGGCAGAAAGTGCGGTTCCTACCTCGTGTGTTTTAACGACACACTCGGTAGGAATTGATCACTTTCTCGGGTTGGTGTAAAATGCACTATTAAAATGAGGGAACTTCGTTCAACCTTCGATGGAAAGGGTAATTTTGTTGTGCGTGCATGGTTTGAAGTTGAACAAGGTTTAAATAATTTGTCCTGGGAATGCCTGGGATACAACAAAATCAGTTCAAAGCATGTGTACGAAGCCAAACGGGGGTGATTGTAGACCCGGAGGGTCTCAACTTCTGTTCTACAATTTTTAGAATTTCGTTTTATTTTTTTAAATAAATAAGAGACTTTTCTTCATATTCGGGTTATTTTACGTGTATTTAGTATTATTGTTTTGAATTTGAACTTTTTTTTTAATTGGCAATAGCCTTTATTCACAAAGAAAATGGGTATCATTTAAACGATCAGCAGATTAAAGAGAATTTGGGCAGCCGAAAAATTAATTTTGCAAGCAGAAAAAATATTTTGAGCCGCAGCTAGTGGTCGGCAAAAATGACTGAATTGATCAGCAACTAATGTGCCAGTGGGCAGCCTAAAAATTTATGTCACAGTAAATTAAATATTTGTGCAGCAATATACTAGTGAAGGAGCAGCAAATCGTGATTCGTATTTAATGAAATTTTGGCATGCCTTTAAAATGATATTGCAGCATTAAATGAATGAAAAAGATCAGCAAATCCTGGTTCGGATTTTATAATGTTTTGGCGAGCTGTCAAAATAATTTTGGTTTGCTAATCTTAATACACCCTTCATTATTAATAATCTTCTGTAGCTATCTATCTACATGTTGTCTCTGAGCTCCTCCTCAACGGCTGGACCGATTTCGATGACATTTTATTTAATGGTGTGTTAGAGTGGGTCACTGGATGGTCTAGATTTATAACTTGACCCGGGAGGTGGCGCTGTACCCGGCCGGGTTCTAGGATTTTTGACTGGGAAATATCTTTCGGAAATAGGTAGGTCATAGATAATGTTCCTAACGGCTCTGCTCGCTGAGAGAGGCGGCTCGCTCAAAACCACCCATGCATGCCCTGCTACCTGTGCAGTCACCTGGCCGCCGCCGCCGCGCCGCCGCGCCGGCCGGCGCGGCAGCGTCGCGGAGTCGGTAGGAAGGAGGAGGTTGTGGCTTCGATTCCCGCCATGAGACAAATGTTTGTATTAATACAATACACTACATACCTAGATAAATCGTACTTAGGTATAAATAGGACATAGGTATCTTTAACGATATAAATCTTTGGGAGTAGGTACTTAACTCGTTAAAAACTGGTTATAGAAATGAAATGGAAAGAAATAAAAACCTACCTACCCAGGTAGGTATCTACCTATAAGTACCTTCCTAATGCTGAACAATTCACACAGCATTATTTAGCACCAGGCAAAGCAGAGCTTGTATTATAGGTAGGTAGGTACGGCTAGATAACTGATATAAGTACTTACTTACTTAAGAAAGTAAGTACTGATATACTTACTTACCTAAGTAAATATGTACGAACTTTTGTGAAAAACAAAATTAAATGTACTAATAGGTACCCTGAAATCCAAAATGTCTGAATGAGTGAGTCAAAATGCCGACGACACCCGCAAACTACCTACCTACCCAATGAGTCGTGAAAAATAGTGTTATTGCTTGCCTAAATGTTTTATGTAGGTACTGATGGTGCATTAAAGTCGTAATCAATCTATCTAATTGTTATTATTTTCATTTATTGTGCAATCAAATTGAATTGACTTTTGTGAAGTGTAAGTAAAATTCAAGAGATTGGGTCCAATTAGGTCCATCCACCTCAGTCATAGATAGACCGGGGCGCCATCGCCGCCGGCATTCGTGTTTCACGTGCATATTGTGACGTGACGTATTGTGACACGTGCATAGAGTGTGTCCATAGCCAGTGACGCGCTCTACGCTATGGTGCCACGAAAGACCAGCGCTGCAGCTGCTCCCCGAGCTCCTGCAGCACACGCTGAGTGGCAACCTTTTAGTCTCACGTTGTTTTTATTTTTCTCTGTAATTCTTATTTATCGATGTGTGTATTTTCTTGTGAACCAATAAAATTTATCTTATCTTATATTATTGTCTCGGTCGCACTTCGGTCTAGCTACGTCTTTCCATCTTTGTTGTTAATTAGGTAGGTAAGTATTTCGTGTAGGAAGGAACGACTACACTACTGCGGCGGCGAGCGAGCACTCACACTAATTTACGGCAAAGTAAGTGTGAGTGCTCGTCGTCTGCGCACCCTTCCGCGTCCCTTTGACCCATTAAAATAAGGTAGGTGGTACCTACACTGCGCAACCTTTGCGCGTAGGTAATAGGTATGTAGGTAAGGTACCTTACCTATCTTATACGCTCGTTTGTACGTACCTATGCCACTACCTATGCCACCACACACGGACAGATATGACCAATAACAATCAAGGGTTCCTTCAGTTGCTAACAAGAACGCGAGGTAAGGTAGGTACCTACCTACCTATCTCCTACGTACGTTTGTTTGTCACTGCCGTGCCGGTGTCACAAACACAGGACAGACATGACCAACAACGAACAAGGGTCCTCAGCACATTGATACCATTTTAGAAATAGGTACCTTACCTACCTACCTCCTACGTGCCTCTGTATCAACTCGACTATGAAAACCCCACCTTCTTTAACGCATTCACTGCCCAGCCTCGGCGGTGCGACTCGCAGGGGTGCGCCGCCGCCGCCACACTAGGGTCGAGAGGCTCGTCTGCGTCTTGGGCCATGAAAGTGTTAGTGTATTGCATCGCATTCACTGCCCAGCCGCCACACGAGGGTCGAGTCTCGTCTGCGTCTTGGGCCATGAAAGTGTTAAAATGCTCTTTTTCCATAAAATCGCAGTAATATAAAGTTTTAGTTGACCATACATTTAAAAGCAAACCCATTGATTATGGCTTATACCTATTTTTTTTTCAGCTCGTCAATTTTCTTATTCGGCTGACCAAAACATTAATTTTGCTGCTCAAAAAATCAATTTTTGGCTGATCAAAAATAATTGTATAATCCTGCAGATCATATAATTAATTCTGCTGATCAAAATATTAATTTTGCCGATCAAACAGCTATTTATTTTCTGACCAAAAATAATTTAGTGGCCGACCAAGTGTTGCTGGTGGTTTTTATTTTACAGCCGATCAAAACTTAAAATGCTGCTCAAGTAGTTTTTAAGCTGAATTTTCCAGCTGATCAAATATTTAAAATAAATACCAATAAATTTACTCCCAAAGAAAATTAAACTAGTATTTACAATTGAAACAATTCAGCTAACTGCAGACTGTTGCAAACAGTCTACAGGCAGCTCCACTGATCCATACCAATACCAGTCGGAAGCGTCCCCAAGACGCTGGCTGCATTGCCATTTGAACATTAGTATAATTTACATCATTTTAGGGTTCCGTACCTCAAAAGGAAAAAAGGAAACCTTATAGGATCACTTTGTTGTCTGTCTGTCCGTCTGTCAACCCCCTTTTCTCAGGAACGAGTGGAGGTATCTAGTTGAAATTTTAATTATCATCAAATACTCAAGTCCTTAACCTCTTAGGGCCTCGATATAAATAAAACCTCCAACTCAACGCAATCAAAAGTTACAGCCGTTGTCCGAATATTTTGAAATTTCTAAGGGAATCACATACAAAACCTATAGGGTACCTACTACCTCTAGATCTAGAATCTTGAAATTTGGCGAACAGCAAGGTATTATAGCACAAGTAAAGGAAAAAATTGAAAACCAAAATTTGTAGTTTATTCACTACAAAAATTACGTTTAACTCTCACGTGTCCGTCAAGGTAGCGTACACATAATCGATATCACGTTTGTTGTTATGCCAATGAATAGAGCATAAACAGAGTAGAATTAGTGCAAAAGTTAAATAAATAGCGCCTCTTTGGTTTAAGAAATAATGACCATTCTTAGTGGGTACGCTAGCTTGACGTCAAGCTAGCGTACACATGCCCGTATTCGAAATCGGCTTATACTCTAGCAACAAAATTTATACACAATAATAGAGCTTATGCACCGCACGAGCTATGCAAAATTTCATAATGATTGCTCTTAAAGGAACGGAGATATTGAACAAGACTTTATTGGCCAACGTCAAGGCAGCGTACCCATTAAAAAACGAAATACTTCCTATAGAAAACAAGCTTTTCTTACCTATTATAAATGCTATATGTCTAAATAGAGCGAGAAATACTGCTTCTGCCTGTGGTCATACTTTATGCAATTTCGTAGTGCAACAATATAAAAAGTTGATGTGAAGTGCTAGGAACAAATGCATTGTGGTACAGTCGCACACAACAAATAATTTATTAGTGAAATGATACACCGAATATTGAAGGTAGGTGGTAAGAATAGGTAGTTTCGTTACTATAAGTGAGCTTTTATGAGTATTTAACCTTTATTTAGCTACATTAAAGCTCCCTGCCCCGACGCAGCGACCCCCGCTTAGTTCCGGCCACTTGTCACTGCGTCCAAGACGCGTGTGTGTTTCGCGCCACTTTGTTATAATATAACTTTCCGGCCGCAGAAAATAAGAGGCGAGTATCGTAATTTTCATATTTCATTTATTGTCCATAACATTTTTTGTGTATAATTTATCTAACTATGCATTAGATTGTAGATTTGAAGCAATTAGCTACGCGTTTTTTCCTTAATTATCATTAACTTCAAATGTGTGCAGGCGGGTAATACCGGTCACCGTGACTGCCGTGACCGGCATTAGCCGCAAGTTCTAACTTGATGGCCGCAAGTCACAAAATATACAAGCAGATGATATTTTGCGACGTATAAAAATTGATTCTGTTCTATAATAGTAGAGTTTGTGTTTATACATAAGCGGCCCGTCCCGGCTTCGCATGGGTGGACATTTATTTGTAAACATTTTGCGATAAACGTAGAGTTAATGTAGGTAAGTATGTATATGCAGGACATTTTATACTTTTATCCAACTGCCTCGTTGGTCTAGCGGTCGCGTTTTGAACCGCTGATAATGAGGTCCCGGGTTCTAATCCCGGGTCGGCATTTTTATCAACTTTAAAAATGTAAAAAAGTAGGTAGTTATAGAGACATGACTACAATAGTTAGACACGTGGTATCGCTAAGTTTTTTGCAGATATTTATTATGTTCTTTAATATTTTAGAACATTATTTTGTTCTATCATCAATAGTTTCCGCAGCGCATGCGATGATAGACAATTCATGGCTAATATTTTTACACCTTGGGTTACATTATTGAATTTTTAGTAGGGATTCCTAATTATTCCAAGTACAGCCTATGTTACTCAGGAATAATGTAGCATTCTAATGGTGAAAGAATTTTTGTCCAGTAGATTTTGAGTTTATTCGTTACAAACATACAAAAATACAAATCTTTCCTCTTTATAATATTGTATAGTTAATTATACTTAACAGGCGCGGTCGCAGCCCAAGACTTTGGGGGGGGTCACACTTGGTCCGGGCCGTAGCCAATGCCCCAAAGGAATTCCTTTCGAGGGGGGGGGGGGGGATGGGGTATGCTCGCAGACTCGTACGGAAAAGCACTAAACGTTATCGGCGAGCGGAGCGAGACGCGAAAAAATAGGGTTTTGGTTAATTTTTGGCGGTGGTGGCCAAACTCATCTCAACGCCCAGCCTCACCGCGATACGGGGCTCGAGAGGCACGTCTGCGTCTTGGGTCACGAAGGTGTTAAATGGATGTCGAGCACTGGACCAAATACAGAAGAAGACAAAATACTATCGGCGAGCGGAGCGAGCCGCGAAATGTTGTGTTTCCGTAAAATTTTATTCCAGTGTTTTTCATATTGACCGCAAACACTACATCCCGCCCGACCCTCAACTCTTAACCTAGTAAGTAATAATAATAAGGTATGAGTAATGGCGAGCGAAGCGAGTTTCGATATTTTTTGAGATATTTCTGATGTTTGGGGAAAAGTAAGCAAGAAGGAACTTACCTATGCCAAAAAATATATAGCGAGCGTAGCGATCCCCGAAAGCGAGATCAACAGATGTACCAGATACATATAAAGATGTCACGGCGAGCGGAGCGAGCCGCGAAAAATTTAGGTTTTTGTAAATTTTTCGCGGTGGTGAGCAGAGTGATCTAAACGGGTGTAGAGTACTGTAATAAGCTAAGTGATAGGTAAAACACTATCGGCGAGTGGAGCGAGCCGTGAAATTTTGTGGTTCCGTTACATCTTTTGCAGTGTTTTACATATTGACCGCAAACACGACATCCCGACCCTTAACTCCTAACAAGATCGAGCCTCGAAACATTTTTGAGATCTGGACGAGATTAGGACGAGCGACGATAGCTCGTCCAACGCAAAGTCAATAAAGTTTTCGGGGGTCTTTTGACTAGCTATATATTTTAGTTATAAGTAGGTTCTTTCTTGCTTTCTTATCCCCAAACATCATGACTGATCGAAATTTAGTTACTTTTTCGGGTGGTCACAAACTGGTTCAGAAAATAAAAAGACAAGGAAGCTAAATTATGAGCTACTAGCTTCTGCCCGCGGCTTCGCACGCGTTCTTTCTATGGAAACGTTCAAAGGTAATTTCTATCCCATGAGAACTGATTTATGGGATAAAAAGTAGCCTATGTTTGATTCCAGGTGTAGACGACACACGTTTTATTTTGTGTACATAATTATTTAGGTTAAGATTTGTTTCTCTAGCCCGTAGGTTTATTATGTACCCACTGCAGATTTTGGGATATCTTCATCTGTGGTATCCACCTACTTGGGAGCATAATTTGTTTGCACTTTCTGCAATTAAAATGTTTTATCAGCAACAAGTAACGCCATCTGTTGGTTGTTTTGTTATTTAAATAAATAAGATAAAGTTGTGGGTGTACGCAGAATTTTCAAATAAAAAATCCTATTTTTTCTACCATGTGGGTAGTGGTAACGGAACAAGGGTCGCGAACGACTGCGCTCTCTCTAGGTGGCTCCGAAACAATTTCAATTTTATTTCTCAAAACACATTGTTCAACCTCTGCCTGCATACCAGCTCATCATCCTGACTCTACAGCCGCGGGTGGGCCTTGGTCTGGTCTAGTAAATTTCGCCATTCACTCCTATTCTTGGCTTTTTCCTGCCAGCTGGTCACTCCAATTGCCTTTAGGTCTTGTTGAACTCCGTCGAGCCATCTGAGTTTCGGTCTTCCAGGGGGTCTTCGGCCATCAGGTTTGCCACGCAGAATACGCTTTGGTGCTCTGTCGTCTTGCATTCTTTCTACGTGGCCAGCCCATCGAAGACGGCCTACTTTGATAAACTTTACGACGTTTGGTTCTTGGTACATGTTGTAAAGCTCATGGTTGTATCTTATGCGCCAGCAGTCACCATCCAGTACAGCGCCGAAGATTCGTCTTAGTATCTTTCTTTCAAACACGAGTAGGCTGTTTTCGGTTTTCTTACTTAGCACCCAGCATTCCGAGCCGTACGTTAGAACTGGTCGTAGCAGCGTTTTGTACATGAGAATTTTAGATCTTCTAGATAACAACCTAGAGCGGAAATATTTTAGTAGGCCGAAGTAGGATCTGTTAGCGGCTAGAATTCTTCTATTGATTTCCGCGTCCACCTCATTTGACTCATTCACTGCATACCAGCTGCATCTCTGTTAAAAATTCAAAACGTGGTTTTATTTAATCGCCTACACCAGGCTTAGAGCTACACCGATGAAAATTTTTAGCTCAATCTGTTCAGTAGTTTTGGTATGAAGACGTAACAAACATCCATCCATCTATCCATACAAACTTTCGCATTTAGTGTGAAGAACAATTTTAAAGTTTGTCGAATAACAACCAAATATGCGGACAACAGACTAGACACCACCTAAAATCAACGGCGAGCGAAGCGAGCCGCGAAAATTTTTATGATCTGGCTGTGCCTGTGAGTTGTTTGGTATTAGATATTTTGCAGTTGCAAACTCGCCTGAAAAAAAAAGGAGTCCTGGACTAGAGCAAGCCAGAAGCTTATAAAACAGCAGAATGTTATCAGAGGCAAGCAGAGAGTGCTGCGATAATTTAGTGGTTTCGTTAGATTTTTGGAGTGTTTCGAAAACTGACCTCAAACGAGGGATGAGCCCATGACCAGAGGCAGACAGTTTAAAGTTGCCGGCAAGTTGAGCGAGCTGCGACAATTTTTGGTTTTTGTTAGATTTTGGGCAATTTTTTAGAAAATTTGGCAAAGTGACCTAAAGCGGGGCGGGCTTTGAGCTTTGGATCATAGTCAGAAGGAACAAATGTTATCAGCGACCAGACCAAAACGCAAAAATTTTGTTGTCTACTAATTTTTTGTACTGGTTGACAAAGTGACCTCGCAGATTATTTGTTATATTTTGTGCTTTTTATTGTGGTGGTTGGTTTGATACAAACTGACAATAGCGGACCAGCCAGACCAATAAAATTGGGAACGTTGCCTCTGTGCTAACCAAAACACAGAGCAAAAATTGGTTGCCTGTAAAGTCGGTATACGGGCGAAAGTTTTACGTGACAACGACTTTGTGAGCGCATAACGTGAGCGGAGCGTAACGCGTAACGCAGTTTCTTGAAGTGTCACCCGGCAAACCAATTTATAAGACGTTGTCACGTCAAAAATAACAGTAATATCGGCGAGCGGAGCGAGCCGCCATTTTTTATTTTGCTGCAGTTGGTAACTATTATCAATCTAACGGAAGTAAACGGGACAAAATAATCATCAAGCTGTGGGTTGCAATTTTTTAAGTACCTAAACTAAGATTTTGGGGGGGGTCATGACCCCCGTGACCCCCCCCCTGGGACCGCGCCTGATACTTAATCGACTTTTTAAAAAAGGAGGAGGATCTATGTTTGACTGTTTGTGGTTTTTATGGTCACCTATTGTTTCTGTCAATTGTGGACCAATTTTGATGATTCGTTTTAGTAGGTAATTGTAGGTACACATGTAGATATATTTTTGCGTTCGGTGTGGGCATTGGACTCACGCCGAATGCTCGGGATACGAGTCCCCCGAAGATTATAATTGTGATTTATGGCTTTAAAATAACTGAGTCCAATCTCCATTCTCGTCTCAACATGCGCATGCGCATCTCGTCGCATGCACTCTTCCTTCATGCGCGCGCCCCTTCGGCGGCCCAGCATTCAGATCCATACAATATGACAGGTCATGTATTGTATTTTGTATTTATGTATATATTTAAAAATAATTACTGTGTACTTAAATTAATAACACTCTTTAAACCGTGGGGGTTTGACCCGACTGTTACATTCCTCGGTTTTAACTTTAAAAAGAAGTATACATCTACGTAGGTATGTACGTAGGTACGAGTAAGTAAGACTCTCTAGCTTAAGATCTAAAGGTAAGTATGATATGAAGGTACTCATTCATTATTCTTACGATAGTTATATAGATTTTTGTTTAAGTTGAAGGGGCATGTTGTTCCTACTTCCTACGGCCTGTCGCCATTTCATCCATCCCCGTAGGTACTATTTATTCTGTTCTTTACATCTCTGTCAATCTCACCGTCATTCTGTGTTTCTAAAGCAAGGTCCTGGACGGAGTTGGACGGAGCAGACTGGTAGAAGTACTTACCTACACCGCAGATTAGATAACGTTACTTCGTAACCTACACCGTCTATAGTAATCGGAGTGAAACTGGATGGACCATCGAAGCCCCAAAACAGATGTTCTGTTTTAGTTCTGCTACTCTTCAGTCCGACACTCCAGTTTCTCCTGCCATTTTTCCATCCTGCTCTAGAGCTCGGTTGCGTCTTTACCAACAAGGACGATGTCGTCTGTCGTCGACAAACAGCATGCACCAGGGAGCGTCCTCCAGAGTGTTTGATGTTAGTGCATCCATTACCAGGAAGAACAGACACGGGCTTGAAGCCGATCCTCGTGTAAATAAATAAATAAATAAACGCCAGCTTCAGACCGGACGTGTGTACTTGCTTGACTGTACATAGCCTGAATACGCTGCAGGTACTTCACAGGCACTCCTTTCTCTCTCATAGCCCACCATGGAAGCTCACCCTGGGGGCACGGGGCACCCTGTCCTAAGCCTTCTTCAGATCAACGAACACTATGCGCAGTTTTTTGTGCGCATATTTGTACTTTTCCTTTTCACACCTGGCGAAGTGCAAAAATGGCGTGCGTTGTCCCACGACCAGGCATAACCACGACCAGGCATAACCACGACCAGGCATAAACCCGAACTGGCTGGAAAGTAATGGCGAGACAAAGACAGTGAGGTATCACTGAGACTGTCTTTCGTCTGGCTATTACTTTTTTTCAAACCTTCATGTGCCATGAGCTTTATTCTTCGATAATTGTTGCAATCCTGTAGGCACATCAGTCTTGGGTACCAGCGAACTGTTGCACCATTCGTCTGGGACCGCCTCATCACCATCACGCAACAACTCATTGAAGAATGAAGTCAGCCACTTCCATCCATCTGCCTTTAGGAACTTTCAAACTTCAACAGGTACTTATACTATCCGGTCCGACTACCATTCTTCATATCCATTATTATTCCATTATTTTATTCATGTTTTAGCTTATTTGACAATGCCCTTTTACAGCAGCCTTATTTACATGTAAATTTAATTTAAATTATTATATTTCTGACATTGTTAACACCATTATTTTGTCAGTTTATTATCATTGTAATATTGTACTTACATTATTTTTAGTTTAGTTTGACAATGCCCTTATACAGCAGCATACTTTGACATACCCTTAATTAATTAATTTATTATTTATTTCATTTAATTTTCAGTCATGTCTGTCTGTTTTTTTTAGCTTTGTACCTTATGGTGTTTCCTGTAACGAAATACCTATACATGTAATTATTAAAATAGTACATAAACATAGAATGTAACGACATCAAGTGTAACATCAAGTGTACCTACGATGGAATAAATAAATACAAATACAAATCTTTCACGGGGTTACTGACTTCTCACCTACCTACCCCTTTCTCGGCACCCATCTTTACTAGGACATTAGCCAATTCCCCACTCCAATCATTTTGTTCAACTGCTCGCTAAGTAGGTACTTTTCCAACACGACCTATGGTTCTGGTATAAAATTATAATATTAATTAATATACCTAATAATAATAATGTCTTTATTTTAGATACAACGATTCATAGTTTAGGTTACAAATAAATTGACAAATAAAGTACCTACTATTATGGTGGGTGGTTAAGTAGGTACCTACCTACTAATACTAAATCTACTCACAATACCTACTCATGTTTAGGTGGCAAATACATCCACCCATCATCGTCTAACTAAATAATATATTATTGTGTGTATAGGTAAGTAAGTCTCTCTGCCAGACTCTCGCTAGGTAGTCTAATTATAAGAGTCTACGCGGGCCTGCGCCTGCGTGAACATTTCAGAAGCACTACAGAAGTGCTTTGACCCATCAGTTGCTATCATGCATCTTTTTGGTGTAGGTACCTACTCAGTCCAGGGCTGACATGTGTATGAATGTCTGGCAGAGAGACCGGAACAGATATATACGTTTTACACGCAATGATATTCCTACTAGGTATACTTACATACCTACCTGAGACTATCGAGACCTACGCTGTCATTCTACATCATCATCATCCTTGTGGTTAGATGTAGAAATGACCAAGTTACTTTGTTAAACTTGTCTACAATTTTCACAGGTTGCCGGTTCAGATAGGTTCGGCTCGTTCACTGGTCCCTTTCCGGACCTGAATAACACAATTTCTTCCTTCTTTGTATTGCATATTAATATTAGGTCGTGTCGTGTTCTCTAGCGGACCTTTCAAAGTGGATCGATCTCAAAATAGTTTTCCTAAGCCTTTAATCGAAGGACTAAGCAGCACCACTATCATCACATCAGCAAGGTAATATTATCCTATTATTACCGTGACATCAGCATAGCTCAGGTTGTTGACGTAGGCACCAGATACCTCACTTACTCGATTTAACCAATCTACTTTGAGTCTTAAGGGCCTCTTAAGGGAGAAGAAATAAAGTTCGTAACGCTCTACTCGCTGTTAGCGAGGCGGCTCGATCAAAGCCACCCGCGCCCCCCTACCTCTACTATACATTTATCTACTGTCCTAATTCCTGATCCTAATTAACGATCTAACGGTAGCCTCCACGCAAGCGGAATATGTCATGTATGCGGACGATGGATGTCTAGTAATATCTGCGGAATCCCATAGCCTTCTTAACGCAAAGGTCAATCATGTGATCGAAAAAGTAGCTGAATGGTTCTCCGCGAATGGAATGGCACTGAACATAGAAAAAACAAATATTGTCCACTTCTATTTAGGCGCAGACAAAAACAAAGGCCAACTCGATGTAGTTTGCAATGGACTTAAGGTTCCCATCGTCGAGTCTGTTAAGTACCTGGGTTTCACTCTAGATCAAAAACTAACTTGGGAACCCCATATAGATATAACCTGTAAAAAGCTATCTTCTGCGTGCTTTGCACTGTCCCGCCTATACGGAAGCCTCGACTTGGATAATACGCAAATGGCGTATCACGGTTATTTTCATTCTGTATTAACGTACGGAGTAGAATTTTTTGGACAAGCGGCGGAACGTATAAGACCGTTCCGTCTTCAGAAACGCGCAATCAGAATCCTGTGCGGTGTAGAATGGGACCATCCTGCTCGGGAACTCTTTAAAGAAACTAAAATACTAACGTTACCAAGCGAGTTTATTCTCCAAGCGGCCAAATTTGTCAGAAGTCATCTTAAGGAGTTCCCGACGTGGGCTGAAGCCCACAACTACCACACTAGACATCGTCATCGATTAACGCTACCCAAAATAAGATTAGCGAAAGCACAACACAAAATTGACTACATAGGAGTGAAAATCTACAATAATCTACCGGACTCTATAGGTAACTAGTGCCGCGTCGACTGCAATATTTACGGACAAACTGAAGGGAATCCTAGTGGACAGGGCATACTACAGCTTAGAAGAGTTCTTCGATGACAAATTTGTTGACGCCGATGTCGTAGATCCACACTTACAATTATAATAATATTTAAATTCTCTTGGTAAGATTACCAAGGACAATTATTTGTACTTAGTTTTTACATTATTCTGTACCTAGCTAAGTTAGTTTGACCTGTAAGAACATTTTCTTATAAATAAATAACTGAACTGAACTGAACTGAACTGTGCCTCTACAGTTCCCTCGCCGGCCCTTGGCTTGACGGTAGGGTTGACCTTGACCATCGATAGTTTTTGTCCAAGTGCGGATATTATACTTTAAGTGCCTTAACTCTCTCATACAATATAACTACCTATGTAGGTATCCCACCTACTTAATAAATAAGTCCGTGAACAAAAACAAACGTAGAATAAAAAATACATTTTAATTATTATAGAACATTGTAAGCTAGGTAAAAGGTATTATTATTGCTAGATAGCTAGCAGCTGCTTATATCCTAGGATATACCTAATTTAAATATTTTTGTGTCAAGACATTATTTTCTGTACGTAGTAGGTATGTACAGATGTGTCATACCTACATTATTATTATGTACAGAAAAATTTTTACACTCAAATCACAAAAGATAGATGTAGCTGACATATTAGAAATTATAGGTAGGTAGTAGACAAAACTTATCGTTCGGCTTGCGGCTCGCGCGCGGCGCGGCGGCGGCGGCAACCTTTGACAGTACCACCCCGCGGCGGTAAGAAAACTGTAGGTAGGTAGCGAGTGACGGAGCACTGACGTAGGTATCGACGATAAAATCATTCACATTACTTATGTGTTAAACAGGTCCAGAGAGGTCAACCTTAAGGGAAGGGGCCTAACGCCATTCGGATACGATGGTATCTTTCAGATAGCTCAGAGCCCCGCCTGGCGCTGGTGCTCCGCTTGCTTTACCAAAATGCGCGGAGGTCAACAACTGTAGGTAGGTATGTAAATGGCGAGGCTCCAGATATCCCCCGTTTGGTCCTTGCTGATAGGACAACAAGCGCAGCGTTCGGATTAAATCCTCGGGTAGGTAGCGGTAGCGCTGCCTCACACAGAGATTAAAAAGTCGCCCTAGGACCACACAGCTGATGTGCTGCCCGCATTCAGTAAGTACTTAGATGTTCTATGCTCAGGCTGTCATGCATGACGCGGAGACTTGCACGTTAAAGGAGTTTCGTTTTTCATTTCAATATTAAATACCTACTTCTTCTGCTCGCCTAGTAGGTAAGTAGATACTTTTTCATCCAATAAACTTCTATACTTACTCCAATTTAAAAACATACATCAACGCTTGATGAGTTCAACTGCGCATTTAGATTCGTTGCAACGTTGCAAGTACCTACATACCGAGTGAAATATTTTCCTGTGTTTTCTCATTTTAATGGAAGGTATTTCTATGACAAGCTACCTATGTTGGTAGTGCTCTATCTACTTACTTTTCTTTTTATTTTGGCCAGTTTCCACTAAAGGTCGTGTTTGAGCGCAGGAAAACTCGAGCTGCATAGGTACCCCGTCTCCACAACGCGCCGCGCCGGGCGAGCCAATGTTCGATGATAATATTACCGTGGTTCGAGGGTTTGCCGCACGTCATTTGTATGTAGGTAGGTAGTAGGTACGCAGTTTGTAGGCGCCTACAGAGGGTAGGTGGGTATCTAACAGTACCCAACAAACATTTTGGCGCTAAGGGGCACCTTTTTTTGGCACTGACAGTATTATAAACGACATATAAGAGTTCCGACAATAGCTTTAGACTCTACTGCGGCGTTAAAAATAAATAATTAAAGTTTCAAGAGGCATAATAGAAATAAAGAAAAAATATATAACTTTAGGAGCTAGCTTGGAGTTAGTCAAAACTATTGTATAACTAACTCTTAAATCTTTAGGAAACGTAAAACACTAAAAGCAATTATAAGGAGTCTGCTGAGACTTACAAACGGCTGAAGTTCTTAAATAGAGTTAGTTATATACCTTGCAATGCCTAACGAGTTTAATGGAGCCCTGAGAGCTAACAGGAAAGCTATTAGAGTCTTAGAAGTGTTAACTATAAGTCTTATAGAGCTAGGCGCTGCAAGCATCAGGAACCACCTTTAAATCATTGCAGGTTATATAACAGGATTACCCGGCTAACCCTAGGTAATACAGAAGTTTTTAGGAATATTTGTGTACAAACTTACAAAGGGGTTCCGTACAACAAATAACTGATGTCAACGACGGCGAATATAATTTTTTGTTTCCTCTCAGTAGTTCTGACAACGTATCTGACAGATCAGATCTGACATCGTATTTGACAGGCCAATCAGGTCGTCATTTTTGAATATTTATAAAGCTAGTGAAACTAGTGTTTTATCGGCGAAAGATATAATCTTATTGTATTAGTTATAACGGATTTATGTTCTTTTTTCCTCTTATACATACAGTGTGAAAATAAAACTCACTTCCTTAAAAAAATCGTTTTATTCGAATCATCTTTTGGTATTAGCTTTATTGAAATAAAATAATTAGAAAATATTTATAGATAATTTTCAATGCGAGCAAACGCATAGACGACGGAGGGGCGCGGGGGGCGCCGCGAGTAACGTGTTGAAACTGAGTGCGTTGTCCAATACGAGAAGGTAGGCAGTTTGATACTCGTATCGGCAAGTCTTGGGAAAAGTTACTGAAATAAAAAATATATAATAACAAGGTGGAAATACATAAGATTAACGTAGGTATTTAGAACCACTTGTAGTGCTGGCGACCACTGAGGCTTCTACTGCTTGTGAAATCGTTCAGCCGCACGTAATATGGATGGACTCACATAATGGTTTTACGCGAACAACAACAGAACCCTAAAGATATTCGGGTTAGAGTTCCCAGATAAGACCTTAGCAACCTGAACTTATAAATTTGTTATCTTGATACTTTTACTACCACATTGTACTACTGCAAGTAGCATAGAAGAGCTAGCTCTCGTTTTTTTAACACTACGTTACGAATAACAGAGTTATTGGGCACTTTAGGTGATTCAAAATTTAACGCCATTACATAAACATAACCTTTAAAATTTTGAAAATATATTAATAGTTCTAAACATAATTTAACAACTTATTATTTACATTATTGACTATTTGCAATTAAAGTACACATAGACGTATCAAGAATTGATATTTACAACCATAACTGAAACAAAAAAATAGCCGTGGCAGTAATTCCTCTTACTTAATAATATCAGATGAAGCTTATTTAAGAGGCGCTTCAAAATTGAGATGAAAACTAGTATATATTATCACAGTAAACTTACCACCGCAACGAGAATTTATAATTTATAACACCGTTATCCTAAATTGTAATTGACTTACCTTTTCACTTTCAAACTTCACTGTCAGATATGAATAGGCGCACTGCTTAACATTTTAACGCTTTTGACAGTCTATCATAAACGCAAAGTACGAAAAAAAATGAAATAATCAGAGTTTGGGCGATGTATATTGCTAATTAATACTTGCAATATATCTTCAAGGTATAAATAGTATTGTGGGAGTACTCATCTATTGCTAAACAAGTTATTAAAGTGGATATTATTACTAATTTATTACTTTAAGTTGCAGTTGTAACCTGTGTATGGCTTATAATACACATAAAGTGGTAAACATTACTTCAATAGCACTTATGTAACTCTTTATTACCAGTCATTTATCACTTTTTTACAAGTAATTAATCACTTATAGCTATAAAATCATGGGCCCAAATCAGAATTATAAGACAGTTATAACGCTATATATCGCAATTTGCTAGCCCTTTCATAGAACCATAGGTTTTAAATTTTCTCTTAAGTAGCTTATTTAACGCCTATTCTTATCACCTAAATGTTAGTTGGGTAGGTACCAGGAGAGCAGAAGTCGGATAAAGATCTCGTGTTCGTTCCTTTTAACATTACTTCTTTCAGGTTTATGCTATCCTAGTAACAGTAGGTAAATCTTGAATGGGTCGAGGTTGAACCACGGAATCATTTTGTAAAACACACAAGACAGCCAGCCAATGTATCGTGAAAAAGTTCTTTAATATTTTTTCAGTCCATGAATACCTAGACGAAATGAATGGGCGAAATGCCACCACACTGGCAACACAACAACGGTTGGCAGGTTGGCAGCGTGCTCGTGCCTGCGGCGTGCTCGTGCCTGCGGCGTGCTCGTGCCTGCAGCGTGCTCGGGCCTGCGGCGTGCATATTTCAGAGCTTGAAGTTTAATTGTTAAAACCTAACAACCGACTTCGAATCCCATAATTTTACACTCTTTAAGTTTTGTGGCACAAATAAGAATCCCTCGGGAATAAATGATTATGTGATTATGTGATTGTGGGGCCACCTCGGGATCCTTCTCTTTTATTATAAAAACGAAAGAATTTACAAAATCGGTCCATAATTGACGGAGAATAATCGACGAACATACATAAAAAAAGCTGATAAGTGCGAGTTGACTAGCACACGAAGGGTTCCGTATCATCGTAGGTACCTAACTATTTCGGAAAAGTTATTCGTTATTTTATTTTTATTATCGCTAATAATAAAAATAAAATAACTTTCATTTTATACAGCATTAGTTGTGCAGATTCCTGTCCAACCCTTGTCAAAATTTCAACTGTCTACATAATTATAACTATTCAAGAGTAGGGCCTTGACAAAAGTAAAGCAAAACTAGCTAAAAATAAACCGGCCAAGTGCGAGTACCTATATCGCACATGGAGGGTTTCGTCCCATCGTTCAAAACTATTTCTCAAACAAAACTCTAAAAACACCAACTGTTTGGAGACCCCCTTTAATTTTCGACTTTATTTTATTTTTAGTATTTGTTGGTATTGAAGTTGAACTGTTACTTACTTATAGAAAGTTTCATGTGTCTACCTATTATGGTTCAAGAGATACAGCCTCGACAAATTTAGAGCAAAAATAGCCAAGAAAGTGTGTTTTATTCATTTTATACTTAGGTAGTATTTGTTGCTACAGCGGCAAGAGAAATACACATTCTGTGAAAGTTTCAAGTTTTCAACTGTCTAGCTCTTACGTTTCATGAGATAGAGCCCTCTGACAGCCGGACAGACAGCGGAGGCTCAGTAATAGGGTTTCGTCTGCACCCTTCGGGTACGAAACCCTAGAAACATACATACAGCCGCACATAGAACCTTCTCCTCCCTCCTTTTTATAAAAGAAAGCTATCGTTCGTTATTTTGTCACACGGGGCTCTGTTACTGGTCAATCTGTTCAAGAAGTTGGACTTATCCTTGGTTCGCGTCGTTCACGGCCAGAGCCAGGCTCCGCGCGGGCTCTCCGGCATCTCCGATACTTATACGGCGACCAGACTCTCTCATCAGCACACCATGGCGTACCATCAGCACAGCATACATACGAGTATCTAGACAGTCACGCACGACGCTTGGCAGGATTGGTGATCTCCTATACGTAGGTAGGTAATGAACTAAGCTCCTATAAAATGGTGGCATGACGATCTGCGAAAGACTGCACGCAGATGCTGGATGCGGCAAGCTGGAGACAGGGCAAGCCGCTAAGGCGCCCATGAGGGGAGGCCTATACGTTCAGACGTTGACTGATATTTATATTCCTTATCTGATAACGAGTTGAAGATACGTACCTAAGAAATCGCTGAAAACCAGCGCTGCTATGGCCATTGTGCCATATCAGCACTAAGCTGAGCTGGTGACCTTTTTGTGTTTTATTAAGTTTAATTTTATTAGTTACTAGACGTTCGCCTCGCGGTTTCACCCGCGTAGTTCCCGTTCCCGTGGGAATTCCGGGATAAAATATAGCCTATGTCACTCCCTGAAAAGTAAGCTTCCTAACGGTGAAAGAATTTTTCAAATCGGTCCAGTAGTTTCGGAGCCTATTCAATTCATACAAACAAACAAACAAACAAAAAATCAAACCTTTTCTTTCTAATATTAGTATAGACTAGCTGCGCCCCGCGGCTACGCCCGCGTGGAAATTTAAAATTATCACTTAGGGGTATGAAAAATAGATGTTGGCCGATTCTCAGACCTACTCAATATGCTCACAAAATTTCATGAGAATCGGTCAAGCGGTTTCGGAGGAGTATGGCAACGAAAACTGTGACACGAGAATTTTATATAGGTAATAGATAAGTAATTTCATTATTTGTCACAAATAAAAACCATCTATTCTATTCTATTCTAAATCAAATAATTTCGCAAAAATTTTCGACTTCGACGGGACTTGAACCCGCGTCCTTCCCTCAGTACGGGAATGTGCTAACCAACTACACCACGAGGTCAAGTGACGTAGGAGTCGAAAATCTCTGCGACTTCCTACGGTCTCTGGCGCCGTTAGCTCCACCTACAGGGGAAACATTGAAGTTTATCAAATCCTGTTCAAAGACTTAGTTACATTTAGTTCGTTTGACGAGAGGTGTCACGTTGCTTTAATCTAATAAATTGACCTCGTGGTGTAGTTGGTTAGCACACTCCCGTACTGAGGGAAGGATGCGGGTTCAAGTCCCGTCAAAGTCGAAATTTTTTGCGATATTTTTTGATTTCTTAGAAATTACCCTGAGTGTGGGGTTACGCACTATAATATCAAAAAATACCTACTACCTAATAACTGCCTCGTGCCCGTCTTTAATAATGTAAGAAGTAATCAATCAGGTCCTCAATCATCAGATAATATCTAAATAAGTAGGTAGATTATATTTCTCACTGATTTGTGAGGCTGATAGTTTTATAGTAGAATGTTCATGATCAAATTGATCAGTTAAATACTTATTTCGACTCTACCAAAATAAAAAGACAGTTCACACTTCCATCCTATATTACGAGTAAAGTAAATATCAAACTACCTAAGTGTTAAGAGGTACGAAGAGGCGATCAGTTATACCTATCGAGGCGTAGAGTTACGTAGCGGCGCAGTGTTGGAGAGCTGCAGCGTTACCGAGAGGCGTGCCTAGAGTTACGTAGAGGCGCAGAGGTGACGAGCGTTGCTTACGGGCCGGTGAGCGACGAATACTCAGGCGTAGTTACGAAGTGCTTCCGGTAACGAAGAGGCAGCGAGTTACGTTGACGTGATACGAATAGGCGTAGAGTTACGGTGAGCTTAACTATTCGTAGTTACGTAGACGCGCCGAACTACGCAGAGGCGCCAAATAACTAAGAAGCGCCTCGTTTAAGATTTATTTCTTATTCTTGTTAAAAAGAGGCGCCTCGTTACGTAGACGCGTAGAGTACCGCAGCAGCGATCGTAGGTAGGTACTGCGAAGGCCACGCTTGGTCGCATCGAGTCACGCAGACGGAGCGACGCGGTGCGTAGCGGCGCCGCCGAGGTAGAGGCGTCCGACACGAGTGATGGGGACGAGGTACGTAGCGGCGCGGGCGGTCAGTTACTGAGAGGAGTAACGAAGAGCTACGAAGAAGCGATCCCGAAGAAGAATCCTCCAATGAACCCGACCGAGAAGCAGCCGTGGCGCGCCAGCGCGGCCAGCGCGCGGTCCATCTCCTTCTGCGCGTGCGCGAGCGAGTCGCGCACGCGCGCCCAGTGCACGCTCACGTAGCCGCGCTCCACGGCCGCGTGCAGCGCGAGCACGCCGGCGCCGAGCCCCCAGGCCGCGGCGCGCCCCACGCGCGCCACCGTCGCGCCGCACACCCAACCTACGACCAACTCGCGGCGTCAAGGGAAGGTCGGAGTACCAGGGAGAGAAGCAGGCCTCCGCGCGACCGTCGGTGCGCCGCTCCAACAATGGTATGGGTTCTCCGCACGGCTCGCCGCGATACGCTATCAGTCTCGCCACCTTCATAGCGGGCGGGGATCGAACCCGCACTATACGTTATTTCCGTTCTAAAACCTTACTGTTTCAATCTTTGAATGCCCTAAGGGATGCCTGTTTGACCGACGGATACCCAACCACGTGCTAAGGCGGCGGGTATCGTGGAGCCGGCGGGGGAGAACCCCTTCTTCCTACCTAGTTGCACTGTTGTAGCTTAATCTTGAAGGTAGTTATTTATTCTAGAGAAGTACCCTAACTTGACGAAACTGCTGGACAAACGGGTCACCAAACTGACTGCTTTCTTGATTTGACTCTAGGGCAGTTTGAATCGCTACAGAATAATAGCTATAAAACAGTAGGGGGCAGTTGTGATTCTGCAGCAGGGACATGTGGGCTATGTCTTTCGTCAAAATCGGAAGTTTGATACAATTAATCTAAGCTTCGAATACTTGTATTAATTTCTTTTCGTGTGGATCCTCCGCAGGACTCCACTCCTCCACTACTAAACATGCCGTAGAGATGTACCTGAGCCCCGGGGCTTGAGGTCCCGGGGCGCGCCCCCCAGGGGCCCCAGGGGCGCCAGGGGTTCGCTCGGTATGTTGCTGGGGATGGGCCGCGCCATGGACCTCAGGACATCATGACTTACAACGCCGTCTACTTGAGGTACGACGCCTATTTGTCTACTATTTATTTGTTGTGAACTCTTGCTGTGACAGGTTTTCATTACGGTGTGACAATGGCAGGCTGTAATTGGTAGCTTTTTTGGTATAGATTTTTTTTCTATGGATAGATGAGATATTCTCTATGGAGTACCTATTGAAGAAGTTTGGAAGATTCTTGTTATCTATGTCCCTAATATCCTAATAAGCTTGATCGTTTCGTGTTGGCGCGAGATTCAAACTTTTTTTGATACATAGCTAATATTTTTCTGCGCTCTACGAGGAATGAAACCAACCGGAAGAGTAAGTAATTTGCCGCAAATCGTTACTATTTTACGAGAGAAACGTGCGAGCAATCTTGCAATCTGAAATAAGTTTACGCGCACTGCGAGTAGGTAGCACGGTTCTAATCAGTAAGTACTTATTAGCTTCAAAAAATTTAAAGAAATATTGTGAGAAATCCTGCAAATATTATTTAGGAGCGTGGTAGTCTATTAGTTTAGATACTGAAATTAAATAGGTACAGTTTTCTGTTTCTTTAACTATGTTGAAGCAACAGTGCCGTGCTAAATATCGATAGAACTAGTCGATGAACTGCTCAAACCTATAGACAAGCCTGAAACGTCACAGAACATCACAACTAACTACATGCGCTATCGAAGCTTTGGGGGAAGGTGAAACAAAAATAAAAGTAACTACACTCACGGCCGAGACGCGAGCCAGGTCGGGTGACGTCACAGAGCACAGAGCACAGCCCTGCCCAGCCCAGCGCTGGGCGGGCTGCGCGCCGCGCCTGCGCCCGCCGGCCGGCTCGCGTGCGCTCGCGAGACTAGCATGCACATACAAGTAATTTCATTGAATTGTATTTTTCAATAAAACCATATTTTCCACTTGTTAGGTATTGTCCATATGATATCTAACTAAACATAATATTTACAGACTCGGCCACTCTCGCACGACAAGACTCGGCCACTCTCGCACGACAACACTCGGCCACTCTCGCACGACAAGCCGTCGCCGTGCGCCTAAATGCTGCTCGACAAAATATTTGAAAATATTGAACACCTATTAAAAGCTAAAATTAATAAAAACTATCTAAATTTAAAATATAAAGATGTTTATTGTTATAAAAGTTCGTTCGAGTCGCTCGCGGGGTCAATGGCCTGCGGGCGAAACAATACTGCAAGGAAAATAAGTCTTATCACAAATGCAGTAGAATCAATATTGCGAAGCTGATGCCAACTCAGCGCCTGACGCGTAGGTGCGACCCGCGAGCGTCACATTCTACTGGCGATGAGCCGCCGCGCCCGCCGACACGCCTCTCCCGCGGGCGAGGCGTGTCGGCGGGCGCGGCGCGGCGCGGGCGCGGCGCGGCGCACGTTGGTCGCGATATCGTACAACTGTACAGTGGTCGCTCACACAGGCTGCTCCAGGCAGGTCGCAGTACACTACACATTACATTTGATCGGCGACGTACATTCCTCCCGAGGTGAGTTTCAATATTATTGGCGATATTATAAGCGTATTATTATGTTTCGTGATCGTTTTGGATTCCATCGGCGCCGGCGCATCAGTTTCGTTAAGTACATTTCTACTTTCGTTTGATTGAAAGTTAAGTCAAAGATGATACCTATTCTACATTGCATCTTAAATTTAATAAAGGACAGAGTTCACTTCGTAAAATACGTTAAAATTCATGAATGTTCGCCGATGAATTCCAAAATTTCACAAAAACAGGAAGTACTTTATACATTACACGTAAAAAATGTCAATCAATGGATTAAGTTAATCTTTCTATGAGGTATACAAACTAAAGTTATAGCTTACATTTTATATATTCAGTCTGAATATAAGGAGATATTTTACAATTAAATTCGACTTCGAATTCCAACATCTGCATACAAAACCATTCGGTACATTTAAGATCAGATACACAAGTAATGTTCGAGCCGGCAGCGCGGCCCGCCCGGACACCTCGTCGCGGGCGAGGCGCGCGCGTGTCGCGGCCGGACAGCTGCGCGTTAACAAAAAGGTTTCAAACGTAATAAAAACGACGAATAAGATTGCGAATAAATGTATCCTAGATTGCACATCACAAGTCTTCTAATGAAACAAGTACAATACCAGTACAGTACAGTAAAGTACACGGCTAAACAATGTCAAAAATATTTACATAAACATTTGGCTGTCAGTAAAAACATACGAAAACGTAATAATTGTAAACTGTAGTCCGGTTCGGAGGGGCTTCGTTCCCCGCCGGCCGGGCTTACATTGCGTGATTAGCGGGGGTGGGTCACGTGTCTCGGGTCTCCTCCGGGGCCTCACCTGCCTTGTGGTCCGCGGGGTCCGCGGGCGGCGGCGCGGGCGCGGCGGGCGGCGTGGGCGCGGGCGCGGGCGGCGTGGCGAGGGGTGCGGGCGCGGGGGCGGGGTCGGCGGGGCGCGCGGGCGGCTCGTACGCGGCGGGGTAGGGGCGGTAGGGGCGGTACAGCAGCGGCGGCGGCAGCAGCGGCCGCGGCAGCGCGTACCCCGGCGGCGGCAGCAGGTGCGCGGGGTGCGCGGGGTGCGCGGGGTGCAGCGCCGCCGCCATGGCGCGCTGCTCCTCGCGCAGCGCCTCCCGCGCACGCGACTCCTTCTCGCGCTGCAGACGCTCGCGCTCTCTTTGCTCTTTCTCGCGTTGTTCCCTTTCTCTTTCGCGCTCTCGTTCTCTGGAAATGCAAATTGATGATCAGAACTACTGGTAGTACATCACCTCTTCATTAGTTTCAACTGTCAAAACAGGTGAAGGGTCTACATTCATAGATGATCAGACGTATTTCAGAGTCTTGTGACCGGCCAACAAACTGTGCAGACGATACATCAATTCAACAGTAGGTACCTATCACCCGCGACAGTCACCGGTACACACTTGAAACGCACTTGACACTGGCAGGATTGTGTGAGACCAAACGCACATAATCAAGAAGTGGAAGTTGATAGAAGAAAGAACGAAAGAATAGACAGTTTGAAAGACTACGGAGAGAGTACTCAGAGACAAGCCCACATCAACAAGCACAACAGGCAGTAACACAAGCTCACATCAACCAGCACAACAGGCAGTAACACAAGCTCACATCAACCAGCACAACAGGCAGTAACACAAGCAAACAAGAAGCCCACTCCCTAAGCAGTATCTTCTGCATGGCTCCTTCCATTTGTAATAAACTGCCCAAATCACTCGGAGAACTCTCGCGTTCACAGTTTCAGCAAAAGTAAAAGACCACTTTAGAAAGTAAATGTTATAATAAAGTAGACGATTTCATGAATGATAAACTTTTTCTGGCTAGTAATGCGCCTAAACAGTAGATAATGGAAGTAGCAAAGAATAGAAATATCATTCTTGGCTTAATATGTTTAGATGTACTTAATGTCTTGTCAGTAATTTTAATTTAATTAATTAATTTTCAATTGACTTATTTAATTCTAATTTAAGTATTTTTAACTACATTTATGTGACATTTGTGAACCAGAAATTGCACACCACGTCGATAGACATAGATTCTTGAGACGACATAATTATAACAATTACTGTGTACTATATTTACATGTACATATGTTAAGCAATAAATGATTACTTTACTATAAGCAGATTTAAATCAAACACTACCGGCGTCGTTTACCAAAATGTGCTCGCGTCATCAAACGCAAGGGACGCGCGTTTGGAGTTGGAGCTCACTTCGACGTCGATAGACGTATGATGAGACTGACCTTTCTCTTTCCCGTTCCCTCTCCCGCTCCCTGTGCGCGGCGGCCTCCTTCTCATCGATGAGCGCATGCGCGTGTGCGTGGTGCGCGTGCAGCAGGCCCGGGGGGGCCAGCGCCGGGGGGCCCAGCGGGGGGTAGAGCGCGTAGGGGGGCAGCCAGCTCACCCCCCCGCGGAACATGCGTTCCAGGTACATCTGCTCCTCCGCCGCTAGTCTGCAAGTACATACAGGCTGTGTCAACAAACATCACGTAACTCACGCGCGACATCGCTTGCAAACAAAATGTCTATGTGGCCCTCGTAGCGAGTTCTTGGATTCCATTATAATAAGAATAGGAAACACCGAGCGTCATCGCTTCACATGCGCTGTACAATATTCAATATTAGAAAAACGTTTCTCTGAGTCTTAGCATGGTGGTACGGCTAATGTTTTCTACTTTGGTTCGCAGTGAGCTTGGCGAATTCGGATCCCGATTTAAATATAAAGAAAACTGCAGATCTCTGGGGCATTTCCGTTAGAATTATTAAACCTTTAATTGATACGGTCGCACCAGATCTAGCTTTTAGATTTTAGTGAATCTATTGATTGTGGCGTGTTTCCAGATCTAATGAAATGTAGTAAAATAATCCCACTGTATAAATCGGGTAGTAGGTCTGACCCCACTAACTTTAGACCAATATCAGTACTACCTACAATCAGCAAAGTTTTTGAAAAACTAATTTTACATCAGGTCAGGCATTTCAATGGCAATGACCTGCTACATGATAAGCAATTCGGGTTTACTCGCGCCAGGTCAACTACTGATGCCGGTCTAGAGTTAGTATCGCATATTTTTGATGCTTGGGAAGAGTCGCAAGATGCTTTAGGCGTTTTTTGCGACTTGTCGTTTTGGAATTTACGTCACTATGGAATAAGAGACACCTCTTTGGATCTTCTTACATCTTATTTGAGTGATAGGATACAAAGAGTTGACATCAATGGGAAACGGTTTTCAGTCTGTAGTTACAATGAGTGTACCGCAGGGTTCTATCCTCGGTCCTTTCCTATTTTTAGTTTATATTAACGACCTGCTATTTAGTCAATAATAATCACGAGATTGATTTATTAGCTGATGATATTTTATTAATTTTTAAAATGAAACGACAAAACACTGATTTCGACGTTGTAAATGATGCAATCTCAAAAGTAGTACATTCGTTTAGTGTCAATAATATTTTGCTTAACGAAACCAAAACGAAATGTATAAAATTTATTCTACCTAATGCAAAACAAGTTAAGGCTGATGTAAACGTAACAGAGGGAACTTTAGAAATTGTAAACAGTACAGTATTCTTAGGAATAACCTTAGATAGTAAACTTCAATGGGGCCCACACATAGATAAGCTATCGAAGAGACTTAGTTCTACAGCGTATGCAGTCAAAAAAAGTCCGTCATCTTACAGACGTTGATAGTTTTAGACTAGTCTATTTCAGCTACTTCCATAGTGTTATGTCTTATGGTATACTGCTGTGGGGGAACGTTGCAGATATAAACACTGTATTTGTGCAGCAGAAGAGAGCTGTTCGTGCAATCTATAATATGGGTCCCTGAGAATCCCTGAGTGATAAATTCAAAAAATAAACATAATGACAGTACCATGTCAATATATTCATGAAAGCTTGTTGTACAGTCATAGAAATATCAATCGATTCCCTAAATTAACTAAGCGAATCTTAAATCAGGTCTTTAAATCAGGCAATAAAACTTACAACACTATTCCGCCGGTTTTTCTGAACTGCAGCGAGCTGAAACGAGTAGCTTGCTTTAAGAATCTGGGCCATTGGGTCACCGAGTCTCTTACGGATGACCAGGACATGGAAAAGGAACGCAGGGCAGTATCCATCAGAGCTAACATGCTGGCCCGTAGGTTTGCTGCACTAAGCAAGTGAAAACGACGCTTTTTAGTGCTTATTGCCAGTCGTTTTATACGTGCAGCCTCTGGGTCAAGCACACCAAAAAGTCTTGGAATGCCCTGCGGATCCAATACAACAACTCGTCCAGGGTGTTGTTGCCGCGCGCCGCGCTTCTGAAGCGCATCAGGAATGTTTGCTGATGCGTCCCTGATGCGCCGGCTGCGTGACAGCTCCACCAGCTACCTACAGCTCATTTCTGAGAGGCTAGACACTGACCGTCTCTTTATGGAACACTGGACAAGAGCGTATAGATCTTATTTTGATGATGATTTCAGTGATAATTTTGGTGATTTTGATTTTAATGATAATTTTGGTTTTAATTTTAGTACGTACTGATTTTCATTTTTATTTTGTATTTAATTTTAACATGACTCGAATATGGACACTCTAACTTATTTTGTATTATAAATTAGAATTTATTGTTGTCTGAAATAAACGAATTGAATTGAATGAAAAATAGCGACAAACATAACATAAATACTAGAAATATATATCTTGCATATGCATATCTTGCCCAGGAGGAATTATGACAAGGCAGCAAATCTGTCCTCCCTCGGGTTGGCTAGTGTGCAGAGTGAGAATAATGTTGGGACACTTTTGGGATCTTTATTCACTTTGTTGATGTCTTGTTCAGTCCACTGCCCACTCCAACACATCCATTACTCATTATTTTATTTTATTCTGTTTGTACCTTTGCGTGTGAAAACCATGTACCTATGTATCCAACGTATTAATAACTTTAACTGACTTTCCCGTACAAAAATAAAACGTAACATTAGAAGCCACAACCTGGAAACCGAATCTTGTTACTTATTTATTTACTTTCTCACTCAACTCTCGCGAAGAGTGTCAGCCAGCAGAATTGACGTTTTACGTGTGCAGTGCATGTAACGTAGAAAGAGAAACCTATCTGAGGCATGTAAACATCAACTTCAACTTCTTGTCTTATGGCTCTGCATCTGGTTTGACAAATTTCTGTCCAGAGCTCTTTTTTCTTTTTCTTTTATGTTATTTTTGTTTGTTTGTTTTGTTATTCCTTTCTTATTTATATTTTTTTTTACATTTACGTTTCTTTCTCTGTATCTTATTTCCATATCTCCGAGGTTTTACTCATTTATTATATATTATCCTGTTTTCTTCCTCTCTTTTTTCGTATCTTGCTTGTAACCTGTGTACCTATTCTTTGTATTCTGTTTCTTTGTACTGCTGCCACACTAGGACCTGTCTGAAAACCAGCGCCGCTACTAGCTTCGGCTTGTAGCGGCATAATGCTGAGACAGGGACCTTTTTGGCCTATGTACCTAACACTACCACTAATTTGTATCTGTTTTTATTTTTTATTTTGTTGTCTCCTTTCGATATAATCCTTTATGTTCATTGTATGTATATGTAATTGTAATGTGTTGTGTTATGCATAGTCCAAATAAATGTATTTTCTTTCTTTCTTTCTTTCTAAATAAAAATAAACTCCCTGTACCTATAACTAGGCTACACAAGATTGATGTATCTTTTAAATGGCAATGTATACGCTTCTACAATAAAACTCGCAAGTGAGTTGCAAAAATTATCAATAAATAAATTCAAACAAATTGTCAAACATATCCTTTGCAAAAAGGTACAAAATATGAGATTATCTAGTTAGAGGATAAAAAGCTCGGGACGAGTTTTGCTCCAGCTCGAAAACTAACACCATAACAAAGGTTAAAGGTTTCTTGTTCACTTCTTTACTTTACCTTATAAAGATTGAAGTGAACAAAAAATCGAAGTGATCACTATAGTTCCTAGTTTTACTTATGTAATTTGTACTTATTTTTGTGACGTGTCCAAGAGTCCTGTAAGGTCTCGCGTAAATAAAGCACTTTGATATTTGATATACTCGCGGACAAGGAGAGAAGAGAACGCCTAAACTTAACATTGTGTATGAGCCACGGCGCACATCTGCAGGTCCTGCAGAGGGCGGCCTTGGCTGGAGAGTGAATGCGGTAAGTGTGTAAGTGTTACCTGTACTGCAGCGCGGCGCTGGAGTAGAGCGAGGGGTGCGCGTAGGGCGAGTACTGCGGCTCCAGCAGGGGGAAGGGCGCCGCCGCCGGGTGCGACAGCCGGCTGGAACAGACCACGAGGCTGTTAGGAGGTACATGGCGGACAAACAACAACATTCGCGGCAGCACGGCGCGGCTCAGCGAATCTTAATAAACAAATAATGCTGGACACACAGGATGCTCTAGCCCCGAACTAAGCAGAGCTTGTGTGACTTAACTGATAAACTAATCAAAAATTAAAAGCAAGGGAATGGATTGTATCATAGAGAAGAACAATTACTGATTTTTGTCTCCAAAGAAAATGTAAAGAGGAACCCGGGCCGGGAAGTGTGCGTAAAGTCTGCGACGTAGCAATGCTGCGGGCTGCGGCCAGAAAAGCTAGCACATTAATGTTTTTTAAGCTTTTATATTCTTCTTTTTTACCAAATCGACTAGACTAATTGCTGGACATACCGCTAATCATTGTTTAAGACATAATTCAATTAAATTAAAACAAGTTACAGAGCAAAATCTCACCTATCATCAGGTCTGTAGGGTTGGAACCCGCTGGTGGGCAGGTGGTGCGGCGAGGCGCGCTTGGCGGGCGCCGGCGGCTTGTCCTTGTCCCGCTCCGTGGTCGGCGCCGCCCGCTCGGAGCCTGGACACTCGCATCATCAGGCTCGGCCCATGCCTGCCTCGGCTTTGGACCCACGCACTATCACTCCACACAAAGGCAATCAAGATCCAACGACAACGGTCAGTATTGCATAGATGACATAGGCCCTCTTACTTATGAACAAACCTCTCTAAATTTTTAGCTATAAGAGGTGTTAGTTTACTTTTGTTGATAAAGGAGAATGAGAAATAACACTGCTTAGTTATTGCTTACGATTGACAGATTTTCATAAACAAGAGGGAAAGACTTCAGAGATTACAGCCTTCGAAAAAGATGTTTTTCTGAATACGTTCAACAAATCGCTGTCTTGGAAGTTTACTGTGTGGAGTTAACAACTTGCGTGGATCCAGAGCTCTGAGAAAAGTTCACAAGAACACATTTGTGTCTCGCATATATCACACTAGTTATAGGAAAGCTAACAGTAAATCAAAATCCGATAACAAACTTAATCTTAGACATCTAAAGTACTTCTGACATAATAGAAGTTTTTACAGAGCTTATCTGGTTGACAAGAGCGACGATAAAAGATAACATCATCACTTGAGCTTATCTGGTTGACAAGAGCGACGATAAAAGATAACATCATCACTTTGGTCAATCATTACAATAAATCACGACTAAAACTATTTAGGTAAATAAGAGCGAAAAATCAAACTTATGGACAAATTCAGAACCCAACAAGTGCTCGTTGGAGAATTGGAAATAAGATCATAACAAAAATAAGTGAGGAGGAATTACAGGGAGTTGTGAATGAATGACGAACCATGGTGACACTGTTTTCAGAACAAAACAATGTATGTACTGTAGACGGATGTCTGCATACTAAGCAAGTTTAGCATGTCTATGCAACTTTCAGCTGGTGCTCTTTTCCATGTAAACAGTCTTGGTTCTTGTATTACAGCATTTTCCGTTTGAACCTCTTTAACAGCCACTGCATCGTTCCCCCATCCATCCACCCCTCCCAGTGCGCGGTGCAAGGCGTCTACGTGACTCACCGTCTTTGCCGTCCGCGTTCTTGGCCAGCGTGCGCAGCGCCGCCGCGAAGGGACCGCCCTTGTTGGCCGGCAGCTCCGCCCGCTTCGGGATCTTGTTCGCACTCACACCTACAACAACAGACATACGGTTTACAACTACATCGTCGTCGCGTCGGTTACGTTGGGATCAGTTAAATGTTAGACTTAGTCGTTTGACTGCTAGGTCTACGTCTCCGGCATTTATCTGTAGATATTTTAAGACCTTCAGAAATAAATGTTTGGTTATTTTTTTCGCAGTTCGGTGGTAGAATGTTTTGCAAGGGGCGCTGCTGCCCGCCCCGGTGGATATCCCTTAGTCGCCTCTTACGGCACCCACCGAACTGCGATCCCCAACCCGCATGCCCAGCGTGGGGATTATGGGCATTATCCCTCATGAGATAAAAGCCAGTGGGGCGCTTGTCAGGGGGAGGCCTGCGTCCAGCAGGGGACCGACACAGGCTGTTGAGGAGGTTGAGGTATTTTTTATGTTTCGCATGCGTTGCAGGTAATGCCTGTGGTGAAGCTTGGTTTTGACATTTCCGTATCCGTAAAGCCCTATGCAATCTGTGCAGAATGCAGATGCAGCAGCGGTAGCAGACAGATTTGAATTGCTTGCGGGATTGCGTGCCGTCTCGCTCTTTTATGAGTTAAGCTCAGGTATCGCAGGTTGTCATCATCATTGACTGGCAGCGTGGGCACTGCTATTAGTTCTAACCGGTAAAAGCAGGTGAGCACACCACGTGGCCAAAAAAACAATCTATTATCCCCATGTTGATAAAAACCATCATTACCGTCAGTCGGGTGAAATTATTTACGTTTTTTAGTGAACCGTGACCGAGGGAGGGCTTTGTTCGGCTCGTTCTATTCAAAGGGGTCTATCGGGGTGATCTCTTGTTCCGCTTCTATTCATACGAGACACCCTCGCCCTACAACCTATAATTACGTTCACACTTAGTTAAATATGGGAAAAGTCAGTTCAACGTGTTCTACTGACGTGCCGTTTGTATCGAGGGGTGGAAAGGTTGTTTGTAAAAAGACCAGATGCTTTTAAAATTACAAGGTCTTGTGGTTGAGCAGTTGTTTTGTTATAGTTTTGAATGTCTGACTCGGTAAAACATATGGTGGAGTTTCATATGTAATTCCTTAATTGGAGAGATAGAGATACAAGTAAGACCTAAATTAAGACACGCGTATTCAACTTTGTCAACTTATTATTCCTATAAATTAAAGAGCCTAGCTCTTGTCGGTGCAACGATCGAATTTCCTCCACTTTTCTCTTTCCAATACGGTCTCTTTTACTTCTTTATACGACATGACAGCGGCTTTCTCCTTGATCTGACTCATATAAGCTAGTTCTTGGTCTTACCCTTCCTCGTCCTCCTCCTACTACTACTTACTTACTTTAGTTTCACGGCTGACTATTGGTAGGATGAAGGAGCAACTGATGCACAATTTCACACGCAAGATGATGATAATGAAACAGAACTAGTGTAAACAATTCCATCGAACACACCGTCGGCTGTACTGTAGACACAATGCAACGAGCACGTGATAAGGGAGCGTGTGCAGTGATGTCAAACAACGGCCCGGCACGCTCCACTGAGCGGGGGCTGATGCCACCAGGTGCGATAGGACGGGCAGGCAGAGGGATCGCATGGCGGTCTGTTAGTATATGTGGCATGCACTGGTAACAAACGCGCTGGTGATTGAAGCACGGACTTCAAAGAAACAGACAAAGATGACGGGTGATTAGCAAATCTACAGTTGGATAAATTAATCTGCATGCGATTGTTTATGCTATAATATAGATGTCCATGTTTGAAGATTCATTCATGAGAATTCCGTGAAATACTAGATCTATCGATTTACGGGATATCTTTCTTCTTGGGATTCCAGTTCCATTCGTGTCCGATTCGCATAGTACTTAAATGATTTTCGATTCCTCGTACCAAAGTTTCCGTTAAACCTTTGACTTCATAGATATTATTGGAAATTCATAGCTATTTTGTTCTCTACGTATGCAGCTCTCGTCAAGGAGCCGACTTGCGACAGTAAGAGGAGCATGCAAGTGTACCGGCGTCGCCAGTCGGCACCGGTCGTTAATAACATAACAGCTGACAATTGACAAATCGGCGACTTCCGCCCGCCATGCGCCAGTCGCAGGAAACCAGAACGAGGGTAGATTCATATCTGAACACAGTGCGTTGTAACAGCTACGTGATGTTTTAGCTTTTTCTGTACACCAAGGCCGAAACGACACGCATATTCAACTTTATAATAATATTATTATAAATTAAAGAGCCAGCTCTTATAGGTGCAATGATCAACATATATTCCTCCACTTTTCTCTTTCCAATACGGTCTCTTTTACTTCTTTATACGACATGACAGCGGCTTTTTCCTTGATCATACAGTTAATTCTTGGTCTTCCCCCTCCTCGTTTTCCTTCTACTACTACTTCCTTACTTTTCCTAAAAATTTATGTATTGAATATAAGTTATCAATTTAAATCTGAAAACCATGAGAAAGGGATCAAATCTCGCTGGCAGTCATTCACCTCGCCAGAGAGACGAGTCTGCAGCAATTCGTTTAGTTGTTGATCATTGAATCAGCTCGATGCTAATGTGGGGGGCACACTCATCAGGGGTCAACTGGGGGTCAAATGCGTTGAGAGACCCTCCGGCTAATCTATGTGACATACTTTGTAGATTGCTTGAGTTGTTGTGAATAGTTCTCTGATAGATCATAGACTGTTTAGTCTTGGTGTTTGGTTTAGTACTACTTAGACAAGAAAATGATTTTTGACAGATTGACTTAAAAATCCGGAAAAAGCGGTGGACTAGGTTTCGATAACCGCTCCCACTTTCTTTCTCTTCCAGACTTCAAGAATTAAATATTACGTTTCACTTTTAGACTTCGATCATGCGAGTGCCGTGATCCATGAATGGGAATTGTGAGTAGGTGAGGTACTGTATTTAATGATTTAAACGTGGAACGATGAGACGTTGGTGTTTCTCCAACACAAACAAGGTTCGTAGTTAACCCGCTTTCATTCATAATGGATTTCAATATTTCTGAATGAAACTCCCTTTCCTGAAGGATTGCTTCCATATCTAAAACAGTAAATGAAACAGCGTGCAAGCAATCGGTAGGCACGTATGCGGCGTCTAGTGTCCTGTGTCGTAGCGTGCGTGTTGTCGGAGTGACATCAGGGGGCGCAGCGCTGATCAGGGGTCAAGTGGGGACCTGCGCGGGCGCAGCGCGGCGTGACCGGCGCGGCGCTCGCAGTTGCAGGACTAGCTAGCGAGTACCTATCTGTTCTGTTGTTTGTTCTGCTAAGTGTGTTCTTGATTATAGTTTTCCGTTTATGGCCAGCTTTGGAGATTCATTGTGAATGTAAGCGATACAGGGATACTAGCGATAGTTTTAATGGTTAAATAGTTTTGGATAAAAGGGGGAGGGATGAGATAAGTAGAGCCCGCTTCAGACGGGAATAATAAGACTTCAGAAGAGCGTTTTAGGAGAGTTAATACCAGATGGAATATGGATAGGATTAAATACCGCTAACTGGCATTGAATTTCAAGATAATTACATATAACTACCGGCATATATCGGCGCTAGAGTCCAAAGGATGTCCCAAAGTTTTTCGACTGGCGCAACTGGTTAGCTCATTCCCGCACTGAGGGAAGGTTGCTTTGAGTCCCGTCGAAGTCAATTTTTTTGGGATGTTTGTTGATTTTATAACTACATACCTATATATTATGAAATCTAACGGCCAGATACTGTCTGAACTTCTGCGTTGGTTGCCTTGAAGTCGACATATATGTACGTGCATGCAGGTAAAGGATTACCTATACATGTGAGCTATACCTACTAACTGTATCAGCGAATATTTGATTTATCATATTATTTTGAAAAAACTAAAATCAGACTTAGAATCGAACCCCTTAGTTTTGAACTGCTTTTTAAGTTTTGCAAGATAAATACTATTCCGTCGGAAATTGTTTTTTTATGGCACTACCCGGGGATCATCCTCTATACTCATATCGATCATCCTCTATACAACTGAAAAAGAATTCAAATCGGTCCTTAAAGACGGAGAAATGGACGAACATGCATAAAAAAACATTGATACAGCCGAACATAGAACCTTCCTTTTCTCTAAGTCGCTTAGAAGAGATATCATCGAAAAGCACCCGAGCCCCGAGCCCCGAGCCCGCACCAACCTCACCGTAGCAAAGATCGGGCTCGCGAACTAGATGAAGTGGTCAGTGCTACAACTAAAGATTAAGATGTATGAGTAGGGCAAGCGGCATTCAGCGGGAGTCAAGTGGCGCGGGGCGGCGCGGGCGCGCGGGCGCCGGGCGGGTCGCGCGCAATTGACCTGCGACCGCCGCCGCTTCGTTGGTCGCGGCCGCCAGCAGCGCCCGCGCCCCCCGCTTCCACGAAACTAAGCTCCGCGAATAAGAAACCAACCGATAAGTAGGTACATAGCACCCTTGATGAACAAGATACGAGGACCTTTAAAATAAGTGACAGTTCAAAGTTGGCACCTA
Organism: Eupithecia subfuscata; assembly: GCA_963564075.1. Lineage (NCBI taxonomy): Eukaryota > Metazoa > Arthropoda > Insecta > Lepidoptera > Geometridae > Eupithecia > Eupithecia subfuscata. The sequence continues at coordinate 12,320,592 of OY751118.1, read as the reverse complement.
ACCTACCTACTTAAATGGCGTGGAATTGATCACCCTAATATCATAAATGCGAAAGTTTGGATGTTTGATACCTCTTCACGCCAAAACTACTGAACGGATCAAACTGAAATTTTGCGGACACGTAGTTTAAGGCCTGGAATAAAACCCAACGTTCCCATGGGATAGGAATAACCTTTTGACGTTTTCATAGAAATAACGCGTGCGAAGCCGTGGGCAGAAACTAGATTACTTAGTTTGAATGCCAAACACATAGTAAGGTACTATTTTGCGATCTTTCTTTAAGGTACCTATTATTACTGTATGGATGCAACAAACCATCTCCGAGAAACTTGTTCTTACCTGGAACAAAGAAATGATCGAATAAGTAAATGTACTCGTAACAAAGAACATCAAGAACTTACTGAAAGATACAACAGATGAAACATTCTGGGAAATTTGGATCATTATGAATCGCTATTCAACATTAAAGGGAATAGAATTATCAAAATAATCTATATTGCAATTAAAATTAATTATAATCAAGTCCAAAACAAAATGTTTTAGCATCTAAAGAAGAAGAGTATTATACTGTAAGCCTCAGCGACAACCCTATCGCGTGTTAGGGCTGACAACACGATCAAAACGATTTTCTGCGCAGTTCAATTTAAATTTAATAACATAACAATATTGAACTCCCCGTTGACATTAATTAAAGAAGGAAAGTAAAACACTTTCAAAATCACACCTTAAAATCAACTCATAGCAAAAAAATTACATCAAAGTCAAACGAAATACTAGCAAACCATGTTTATATTTCAAAATTCGTCGTCATCACTTAAAACAATTCATTACTTATCCAATTAGAAATGCAGAATATCTTCAGAAAGTACACGGCGCGACACGGGCGACTACGACGAGAGGCAACCCTGCGCGAGGGTTGTCGAAGCGACGAGCAGTAATTAATTCAGTCTGAAGCGCTAATTTGAGTTGCGAAGTCACCCGCGCCACCCCTCACCCTCATTGATTAGGCAACGTTACAGATGGAACAATCTGTAAGCTCTGCCTCAGTGAGCTTCAAACTTGTGACAACTATGATAATTCCTCGATTTCAAGGACAAACGAGGGAGAGATATTTATGAGACAGCTTTCTTATTTTCTTTTCCAGTTTCAGAATAGTTTCATCTACACACCCACACACTGATAGTTACATGACTAAAGTTTTCATAGAAGATAGAGGTAGATAGAGGTCTTATTCCGGTGACTATCCTATCATCACATCAGGCTGTGGTGTGAAAATTATGTATAAGCAAATGCGATAGATATAAAGCGGGTCTGCAGTAAACACCAGGCAAGTGATTACCTCCTCGCACTGAAGCTGACTGGGCAAAGTTGAGCACTCGCTATGGGCGTAAGCGCAAACCGCCGCTCGATGGAGAGCAGTTCGGACTTAGTTTTATGTTGTGAGCGCTTTTTAATTAAAAAAGCTTAGCTGGGAAATTAACTGTGAATGTGTTGTCCTGACCTTTGCAGCTGCATCACTGCATATTCATTACAAACGGTGCTTTAATAGAAAGCTTTTAGTATGCTTCGACGTAAAATTGTAATTTAACTAGTAGCTACTAAAACGTTAACCTGACTCATAATAACTAATTATAGACATTTATTTATCAAAGTTTTAAGTCGCAATTTTTTTAAGTCAATTAGAAAGAAAGAAAGAAAGAAAGAAAATATTTTTATTTACCTTAAAGACTACTATACACAATTAGAAGACAAAATGATATTTGGTCAGCATCAAGTGCATCTACATTTGCGCCTGTTGATCTATGATCCGTCCGGCTAATAATTTCAAGTCGCAGCTATAGCCATACGTATTGGTTTCGACAGCCCTGCGTGCGTTCTAATTGGACGATGGCTGACGGGCACGCGTCCTTTGCGCTAGGGTTGTCACACAGTCATTCATTTAATTGATTAGACAAAGGGTTATATGAAGCTTCTAAAATCAAAAATCAATCATTCAAAATGTCTCTGCTCTCTCTACAGAGAGAGCACACACATTTTGAATGATTGATTTTGCTTTGAACTCAGTTACTCTGCAGAACTCTCTCATAATCCGTGAACATGACACTTGCCGTCTTGATCTTTTACGTGTAATGGGGAGCTAGCTGGATCCTTCCCGTCACCCCACTGCACTGTCCCCTAATACTCTGTACATCCACATGCCACACTTGCAGCGTATTTAGTTAGTAATAGAATTAGATTTCAAAGCGGGCGCGAGCACAGCGCTCACCGCCCCCCCCCCCCCCCACGGGGGGGTATGGTTAACCCCCTATTCATGCTCCAATCAGCACAGATCATTACCGGGTGGGTTTGCATCGTCGAGCATCACCAAGTCTACCACCTACCAAGACTACTAACCATATTATCGCTTCGATAGCAAGGTTACTGAATCGAATGATATTCATTTCTGATAATGCCCTCTTTTATTGTAAAACTAGCTTCCATCCGCGGCTTCGCATGCATTGTTTCTATAAAAACGTTCTATACGTTCTATAGAAAATTCGACTAAAACAATTCGACTAAAACACAATTCGACTAAAAACATTTCAACTAGTAACAATTCGACTAACGACTAAAACAATTCGTTTTAACAAAGAACAATTTTGTGTCAACATATGGCTCTGGGTGCAATTATACATATGCACACCCTTTCAGTCAGAGTCGCCACGAGGTAGGTAATACAATGTAACGAAGAAAGGTTCTAACTAAGTAAATTGTACAAAAGATGATCTCGGCCGCGTGGTCTACATCAGGCAGCGAGAACAAGATGGATGTCAGCCACTTGCGCCGTCATTTCCTCGAGGAAGCCATTAGGAGCTCTTTACACCTCAAACTCCCCGAATATCCCACTAATCCCCGCGGCGGCCGTTACAATAAACCTATATATAGCTGCGTTCATCCACAGCACTGAACGTGAACGTTTGACTGTCTGTTTGTATTGGAGCTGCGTTTTGTTTATTAGTTTTTGCTTGTGGGGATTTGTTGTTTCAAATGAGATGGAAGTTACTACGAAATCGAATCATTTTTATCATAGGATTCAGGGCCCGTACTCGTAAAAACGAAATCGAACTTTCTGATTCGTTTTCGTGCAAACACTAATCAAGCGACTTGTGAGATTGTTTTCCACGAAAACAAATCAGAAACTTCGTAACTATCATAACGAAAGTAGAATATAGAATTTTGGGTCCCGTAACCCAAAATTGTATAATATTCTACTTTCGTTATGATTATCGAGCCGAATAAAAGTTCCTATAAATGATTGCTTTTCAGCTTTTAAACTAGCCGCCCGAGACGGTCGCCTAGAGAATCCCTAAAAAGCGATATTTTTAGCCGCGTCGCCCTCCTGCGTTTCATAAACATTGTAAAAAGTCATAAAAATCAGTTTCGAGACGTTCGTGAGGCGGGATCGGGAACAGATGGAGCGCAGACGTAAATACATTCCCGTGGTTTATCGACTGTCGACGACCAGTTTATTGCAGGGTCTGTTTATTGTGCGACTCACTTGCACTCACATCTAGAGGTACCTATGCAATATCTCACACTCGGAGGTGTCGGAATGGCGATCAAAACAAGGCATCGGTCCGTTAGATGAGACTGGCAGACGGCGATATCAAGAGTTGGTGATGAGATTCCGAGATTATATAAATGAATATGTCTGGATGCTTTTTCCGATGTTATATAGAATTCTGTTTAAATTCAGGTTTGTTATCCTGCGTTGATTCTATTCAACTGTGTGATGGAAAGGTAAATTTAAATTCATTCAATCAGTAGGTACAAAAAACAGTATTAGGTACTCCATTTACCAATAAATAATCGAAATGTTCAGAAGCACTTTTGCAGAATATCATGTGTCAAATGAAAACATCATAAAATAGAGGCAACAACAAAGTTCTCTCAGACAACTCGGATCCCCTGCAGCTGTTCGCCGAGCCCCGCGGCTAGCGGCGTGCGGCGGCGGAGCGTGCCGCGAGGGCTGTGGGCGGAGGGGGGACTTAACAGCCTATTATCAGTCCACTGTTGGACACAGGCCTCCCCCTGATTAGCGCCTTAATTGCTTTTATCTCATAAAGGGTAATGCCCATAATCTCCAAGGTCTGGGCATGCGGGTTGGGGATGCCAGTTCGGTGGTAGAATTGTACTGAAGGGGACGCTGCTGCCCGCTCCCGGTGGATGTCCCTTAGTGTTACGACACCCGCGGGAGGAGCTGGGGTGGTGCTAATTCTAAGCCGGCACCACACACGGAGGAACGGAAACCTGGTGCTATTGGAGGAGGGGTAAGCAGAGGCAATGAGGATACTGTGAGGAGTACAGAAACCTGAGCCTTGTTTAGGAGAGATTGCTTGTGGGGATTGACAGAGTTGCAATGGAGAGAGCTGAAATTTTGGACAAACAAAGTTCTAACCTGGAATTACATACTTACAGGCTACTTTTTATTCCGAAAGAAAGCGTGCAAAGCCGCGGGCAGAAGCTAGTATAAAATAACTGCGTAGACCATGCTATGCTATGCTACACGAGTATTTAGCATAGGGTCGCATTCAGCTCCGACAAAATGACAGTTAGCCATTGTTGTCCAGTTCATTCGCACATACGTTACTTGGTCCAATAGTTCAGCTCGGGCCAACAAGACAACGTCCGATGAGCGATCATCATTAAAAACTCTAAATTAAGAAAGAACCTGAGTTCTTTCTTAATTTAGAGCAATGCTCAGAAGGAGCATGATTAAGTTGTTACCTACGTCGTAGGTAAATAAATGGTAGTCGGTACGAATTCAATCATAGGACATAAATTAATTTACTGATGTAATTGTTGTGAAAAAATTAAAAAGAAACTTCAAATTTCTTGTATTTTTTCCTTGTAAGTTTTGCGGGACAAATACTAAAACCTCGGCAGTTAAATCTGCTTTTATGGGATCAGTTTGGGACCTTCATACATAAGCGAAATAATTTTCAAAATCGGTCCATAAGTGACGGAGGAATCGACGAACATACATACAGGCGAGCAAAGAACCTCCTGGTTTTTTTGAAATCAGCAAGCATACAAATGAGACGCTCTAAGCTTCTGCTTTAAACCAAACCACAGAAGTAACGTCTGACTGACACTTACATTACCAGGAGCAGGAGAGGAGCCGCCGCCGAGTGCGCGCCGACGCGACGCGCCTCGCGGGGTGCGGGCGGCTGCCTCTTTGCGCCGCCTCGGGGAGGCGCGCGTGAGGAATCACTTCTCAATGAGACCGGTTTGACCTGGCTTCGAAGAGTTGACGTCACAATATGTTACCGTTGGATCGGTTGGTGATATTGACGCACGTGATTGTCATTGCTAATCGAGCAACGTAACAATTGATTGTCATTGCTAATCGAGCAACGTAACAATTGATTGTCATTGCTAATCGAGCAACGTAACAATTCGTCAGTTAGGGCCAAAATCCATTCACTCAAGGTTATAGAACTCGATAATTCCCCAATTAAATTAATCGACAATAAAGCCGCCTCTGTGCGCTCTTTGGCCACTCTGTTACCAACTTCATTGGGATCAGGCGATTACGAACAGTAATCGTATCCCCCGCCACTTTGGGAGCGTCGACCTCAACGTCTACTTTACAACCAACGACCAGCGAAACCAGATCCCTGACAGCTCGATCTGTAGAACTCCAGCACGATACCTCGGGGGCTCCAGACAAATGGTCGCGAACATCAACTTTGAACCTTACGGTTCGAGAGAGAATCAATTTCTATTTGGGCGCGTGGTTCAGTCGAAAATGAACTCATCCACATGAGCGGTAAAGTCTAATTTAGCCGAACACGAGGTTCAGATTTTCACGGGGTTATTTGTTGAGGCGATACGTGATTTGCGGCGTCGGCTCTTATAGTCGGATTTTATGGATTCGTGCGTTACCCGCGAGGGAATAAGGTGGAATTTCGGTTTGGGATTTTACGTGTGTTTGGATGGTGATAATCTGGCCGAAACGCGTGTCTAATTAAAAAGTTGGAAGGAACTGTAGGCAACATGTAGCGAGTGGTGCATCTGTTTGTTTGCTTTGAGCGTCGAATCTATTCATTGCTTCAACGTTAACGCGCGGGGTGGCGTCGCCGTCGCCCCCACGATGGGGTGGCTTCAATCTATTTGTATTGTGTTTTAGTAGGGTTTAATATAATGGAAAATCTCAATGTACACATGTTGTACATGTAGGTACCTTCCTAGAGTTTTTCTATAAGTATCCATTCAGTAAGAACTAGGTAGGTAGGTACTAGGTACTTATTACTTAAGGTGGTTGGTTAGTGACGCTCGGAAAAAAATCGAGTTTTTACTATTTTCTAGGTTCTCCAAGTAATTTAGATAGCAGATAAAGTTTTGCACAGATGGTAAGCAATTTGCTAGGAACCCGCGCTAAAACAATCTACGAACCAGTTGTCGTTTTCGAGTTGATTTTAGCAAAGATTGAAAGCAAATGGCTTAAAATACCCGGTTTTTTTTAGCGACACCACCTTAAGGCGGTGGTGAAGAAGTTTATCTCGTGATTGTGACCCAAAAAATACCAAACAAACTCAGATGAATAGGATTAAAATATACTTCACCCACGTCTTAATGGAAAATGAATGAAAGGTTAGACAGGTAGCAGTACCGATAGCGAGCAACACGATCAGACGAGGCACTCGAAGAGGATTCATTGATCGAGTGCCAAGGGAATCTGATGGAAATGTGCTGCCGCGAACCTCAAACAAACGCGGCGCGCCCCCGCCCGCGCCCGCAGGGGTGGGGGGCGGGACATCCGCGTCGTACGGTTAGCCGGGATCCGGCTAGAGGGGCCGAGTGCTCCCGACGCGCGACGGAGCGCAGGGCAAATACTGTTTGGCGCTGTAATGTAAGTGATGGGGCTTCTTGCGGAGGGGACGTCCGAATAGACCCTACAAGTAGCTGCCCCCCGGCTAGCAGCGTTGTGGGACATGTGGTCTAACGTAACTCCTGTGAGCGTCAATTGGCAACTACAGACGGGAGGCAATAACAACCTTCTACAGAATTTAAGATTGCAATGTTCAAGCTATCGTAAAGTAGGTAAGACATAAGTATAAAATCACTCAATTCAGAGAGCAGTACAGCCGGCATCTTTGGCTTGACAACATGTAACAATGAGGCTCTTGAAGATCCTAGTTCGAGAGTCTCAAGTCTCAACAATAAGACAACAATTCGTAGTTTTTCTTCATATTACCAGAAAATGTCCTAAAGCATGTAGGCCGCCCTCACTATTAGCAGTAAGTGGTATATCATTAGCCAGACTGAGTATCACTGCGGGGGTACCCGTCCCATATCGCCCACATCTCCCTTCCTTCGCTCATTCCTTGCCGTCACACGCGGCGGCGGCGGCGGCGGCGGAGGCCCTCGCCGCAAGCTTTTATAGACGAGGCTCGGTCTGAGAGATAGCGGGTTATTATATCTTTGAGTTCGTTCTTCCTTTCCATAGCAACTTGTAAAGATTATCATGAACAGATCTTCATTTCGCGACAATCTCATGTTAGGTGACGGTGAAGCACAACAGATCACAAAGGTTTAAAAAATCCATGTTTGATGTTGGATTTTTATGATTTTTCAATATTTACCACCATTGAATCACCATTTGGTAATAAGAATCTCCCCGCGTTCTCGCAGCACTACAAGGGTTATTTCAGTTCACCCCGATTTTTTGAAATTCCATACGTTTTCCCCCTTAGTGTATCGCATTCACTGAACAGCCTCACGAGGGTCGAGAGGCTCGTCTGCGGCGTGGGCCATGAAAGTGTTAGGAATTAGTCAAGGGGAAAAAGTGGGATAGCCCACTACAATTGACTTCCACTGCAATTACAATAGAAGGTCCCTCTTTGTACTCTTCGACCTTTTCTACAATATTATGTAGACGGAGTTGCTCAATTGTTTTGCTTTCGAGCGATGCTTTCTTATACATGGTGTTTATTTTGAAGCAGCCTATGTCCAGTGGACGCCGTGCGGCTGATAATGATGATGAGGGTGTTAACGAGGCTCTATCCCGCTAGTCGCTACCCGCTCTGTGTCCGGTCGCGCGCTGGTTGCGCGCGCACCCCGATGCGTGGAGCAGGGCGTCCCGCGCCGTTCCATTCCACGCGCCCTCTCGGCCCGGATACGTTCCATTCCACGCGCCCTTGCCCCGAATACGTTCCGTTCGCAATTACCTGCGCTTATCGCAGAGTTTATGGGCCGTGCCAGGACTTGGAACTTCACATGAAGCTTTTCATTCGTGGCTGTTTACGTTTCCTAAATAAATAACGGAAAATTTAACGATTTTAAAGCTAGATTAATTTTTACGTTTAACGATTTTTGGATTTCTGCCAATGTTCGTTTAATTTACTTTCCAGTTGCTTTGTGGTCATAAGTCGTGTAGATAAAGAATGGAATTGAAAATGTCATGCGTATATCACTATTTTTTGTTTCTGGTTGGTTTTTATAACATGAAGAAGATGATAATCTAATAAGTAGTAGGTATAATCATTCAAATGCTTTGAGTAACAATGACCCCTGGCGCTAAGCCCCCGGGGGTCGAAAGGGCACTTCCCTCACCTCTCGGCAATAAAGAACATTTATTGCGCTATATTAAACTCGATTCCTCCCCGAAGTGAAAATGCCGGCAGTTGGCGGTATCGGATCGGGTCGGGTCGGGGTCACCGCGGCCGCGCGTCGCCGGGTCGATCCGACGACGCGACGCGACGCGGCACGGGTTAATTCAATTATGACAGGACGGAGATGGATTGCCTGGAGAGTGATCACTTTTGTACTTAGAGGTTTTATGTCCAACTCATCGAGTCGGACTGGGGGCTCGGTGACCTGGCTACTGCCTGCGATTTCGCACACGTGGAACTTGGATACAACGAACGAAAATAGCCACAGCACTCAAGGATTAGGTATGCAGCTATGAGTGAAATGTGTGAAAATATCGAAACGGAATCGGCTTCAGCCAGAGAAAATACCTTATTTCCAGGACATAAGGGTGCGAATAGGAGGCAGAATATGAGCAGCAGTAGACGTCGTCCAACTGAAATGGTGATCATGATGCACCGCGTGGATCAGCGCCGCTCGGTCGACGTGCGACGTGACGCTTCACACCCTTACGTTGTTGACATAAAGCTTTTCCTGACCGTCTGTGACCGGCTAAAGTCAGTTCTACAAGGGTGGTGCGGTGTGGTGCGACCCTAATTGCCCCGACCTGCGGCTCCGCGTGATGGATCACTCGCCGCTGCATCATTTGCTATCCTTAGTGAGTACTCTCCCTTTGCCCTTTTAGCGTAAAGTGAGTATTTAGCGGGAACGGGTATAGTTAGACACTGTTTACGTAGGAAGAGGTTAATGAGTGTAATAGTGGTTGTACCCTGCAGGCGCGTTAGCCATCTTTCCTGTTGTTTGCATAGTGTAGAAAGAGATGCCCTCTATTTCAACGCAGACAGACAGCTGTTAGCCGTTTAGCGCTGGGACAGAGAAGTACAAGCTGAAATGAACTTGGTTGCGTTGCAATTAGAATCTAAAATGTATTTTTTCCAAGCCCAAAAAGACGGACCAGAAAACCTAATGTCCTACGTCTTAACACGCAAGCTCGGAGTCGGAAGAGATGTCTGCGTGTACGCGTTTAGCAACCCTAGATGTTTCTTATAGAAAACCATGGTGTAATAATCTGATTTGTACAATCATTTCAAGTTTTTTACCAAAGGTAAATAATTTTATAGGTACCTAATAATTTTATAACCTATGCGATCTGAACATTATCGCGTCTTTTAGCGATTATTCGCGAAGTTTCAACAGGTTTACACACCGTCGTGAGCACGGTGAGTGCAGTGCTGAAGGAACTATAAGTGATTTGATTGTATTGATAAAACTAAATAATGAAGTCGGTCAAAAAACTGAATTTGATTCCTATCAATTTACACCGTGTTATTAGATTTTGCGGGACAAATAGTAATCCCTCAGGAATAATTTTTATGAGACCATTTTGGAATTATTCTAAATCAAAACCAAAATATTTATCAAAATCGGCTTACAATAATTGACGAGAAATCGGCGAACATACGAAAAGAAATATACAACCGAACATTGAGAACCTAGTTCTTTTGTCGAACTCGGTTAAAAAATAAATAGACATTAGGTACCTATGTGTTGCTTTGCTAGGTACCTACCTACGCCTGCACTACACTGTAGCCTACACGATAGCTTCCTTATTTGAGATACATTCGAAGTATTCAGAGAGGGCATTATTTGTCGTCGTCGGAAGTGGATACATAACAAAACAACAAAACTGGACACATTCGGGAGCCTCGGGAAAGGTAAATAAAATGCACGCGGAAATGGAACAAAGTTACACTGCGATAGTGATGGGACGAATTTAAAGGATACTTCATCGATATCGATAAAAACTAGTACCTCTACATTTAACGCTCATTAATATTTGGAAAGTTACTCAGCAATAGTGACAGGATACCAAGTGGAAGATAAACATCGATGTCGACATACTTATTTTATTTTAATTTTATTACTTTTATAAAATAATCAACTAAAACTAGCAAATAGCAACGATTTTAGGTTTAACAATTCATTGCTCAATTCATAACTAGGAACAAAGTCAGCTTATTAGTAATTCGTCCCCTGACCTTACTCGCCGTCGCCGCCGCGCGCCACGCACGCACTCGTGTTTACAAACGCCCCAGGCTTGCTCACATGCGCAGCCAAAACAGGGTACTTTACTCATATTATATGAGCACGACTATGTTTTTTTTTAGAAAACCTAAGGGGAGGCACCACCGTGGTCAAAGGCGACCAGCAAGTTAATTTAAAACATTCACCGAGTGACTCATACTATATTCGTCGATCATTTGTTTTCTTTCCCCGCGTATTCAGTATGTAGCCAATGAGCGGCGAATAGTCCGAGTAAAGTCACTCGGTAAATGTCAAAGCTTAACGTGCTGGCCAACCCCGTCATGATCATGTTTGGCTAAGCCATAGTTACCTGGATGCGGCAGGAACGGCGGGCCGGCGGCGCTGGCGACGGGAGGCGGCGCACGATACTCCATGGTCGCACTAGCACATCACTAGTTCACTGCGCACAACACTAGCGTCCGCGACGCGCGCTCACTGTTCATTTTTGACATGCCATTCACTTAATACGGTGGGTGAAATTTTTACTTTTAGGGTTCCGTGGAATAAGTGTAGTTTATCTTATCATAGCTGTTTTGAAATCCCTGACTTTTTGGTTCATGCAAAGTGTTGCCTGTCTGAAAATAGTCACGAAATGAAAAGTTGGACGTCGCAAACTTTATTGTTTAAAAATCGATTAATTTTATCCCTCCAAGCTTTCGAATTTCAAACTCTACTCCCCATTCAAATCAAATCCCAGCACAAAGCGGGATCTCCAAGCGCATCCCACTCCCGCCTATCTAGTTTTATCCGTTTTTATAATAGTGATGGGCTATCGATTCTCCATTGTGTATTGAATTTTATCGATGTTTTGTGTTGTCAGTGTGATTTATCTGCGCTGTCCGCCCGCGGGCATTCAGCCTCAGTCTCGTGCGTATTCACTTATACTCGTAAATAATTACTGCTCGTGTTTTATACTAATTGGTGCAAATGCCGCGGGCTCATGCCGCGCTGATTTACGGCTTCAAACAATATTGACTCGGACAATTACATGCTCTGCTAAACGATCATGTACCCACGCTCCTCATCAATCATTCATGTAATGACCGACTTTGCAATTCTCATTTTAACGCTTTCATGTTCTGAAGCTGGCAATTCAAGTGCCGCTTGTCTTCCCGATATTTCAATTAACGTTAGTTTAATTAGTCGCGATGTATTCGGTCGTTATTCTGTCAAATTAAAACGCAGGAATTCTAAGCTCGCGTTCAAAAAGTCAATTACTGCGCGTAATTGGAGCGGGCAGCTGCGTTCCGGACGCGCCGCCGCGCCGCCGAGCAGAGGTGAGCGGCAAGGGGGCGCGGCTACCACGGGTAGTAACTTGAAAATCGCACAAAGTTCGTTTGACGGACGCAACAAAACTATGCCTAAGGTTATTGGAAAACTTTAGAAAGTCTGCAGACGTTTCATTTTGTAGTCGCGAATGGGACAACTAAAGTCAAAGAGAATCAGCAGGTAACCTATAATCGATGGAACTCGACTCGAGGGTTGAAATCGAGGCCTGGTTATTATAGAACACGACGGTAAATTGCATTTTAAATTACAAATGACCATCGATTGATGTCATTGGGCGTTTTGCAGGTTATCATAACGAAGGGTCGCAATATTGCGATAATGTTGTATCCAAGGGAATAAATTAATCGCAAATTATGTGAGTAAGACTGTGACAAAGAAAGTAACATCAAAGAATAAATCAGAATTGTATCTTCTTTAACAATGATGGAATTGAAATAGCAGAAGCCAAAGCCGCTGCGGATGAAAGGAAGCTGCGGGCGGACACCGGCCCCACATTCGACTGCCATCAATAACGGAACGGAAAATAAACAACAAAACTCGGCAAAGCCGTCCCCTACCGTGTTCGCTTTTCATCCAGATTCGTCTGTATCTGTATATGTGGTAGACACAAAGCGTACTATATCTAGAGCTTTCGTGGGCATGCTCCGATCGTATCGTATTGCTAGGGATGTCTGGTACTGCCGCTTGGCAGCATTGCTGTTTCGGGTATAACAGGCACGAGTTCAACAACTCTATGGCCCAAGTTAAGACCTAAAGGAAACTTATAAAGTGGTATTCGTCCGTGCACGCATGCATACAACTTGATAAGGTTCCTTCTCGGTCGGAATAGTTCAGTACACTTTAGAAGCTTGGTATGTTTACGGTCTGTACAGTTTAGTGCTTCACAGCTAAAAGTTCTCGTCTTCATCACTGTACCAAATATTTTTTTCACTCGCTTGATGTATATGAATGAATTCAAATCAACATATTAAGTAATAATAAAGGTTCGAAAGCAAGTTCAAAGACTGCTTTTGTGCGATTGCGTCGGGCGGGAGAGAACCGACAGAATATACCGACTATAGTTGTAAAGGGGAATCTGATTTTAATGTATTCGGATTTTATATCACAGCAGAATGTAAGCAAAACAAATAGTGTATTGAATGCTGTGCAGAGATCAGCAATGGTAGAGCAAACAATAAAGATATTCTGCAGAATGAAGTGTACTCGTATACTATACTTATTAAGACATGTATGAACGTATTTCATTGTATACTGAATACGACCAGTTCAAGAGCCTCCATAAAATAAAACAGATCTGAAACCAGCGAAAGGATAATAAAAAGTCATGAAGACGTTGACCAATACAAATGAATAGATGAAAAACCTCATTCAATTGAAATAAAACGCATAAAAGGAATAAATGGAAACATCAAAGCAGCGATACAAAGAGCTATTTATTCAGTCCCCTTAATGAAATCTTCAACTTACGAGTATCTTTTATATTAGTCCGCCGACAACGGACGGCACTAGCCAGCTAGGGATGTGTCATGAGCGGAAAATTTATCGATAAATCCTTCGGAGTTTTTCCAAATTTTTACTGAACGCGGGAATTTTACTGACATTCGTTAGTTTCGGATTCAGAGTTAGTGCTCGCAAAAATATTAAAAAAGCCGAGCTCTTGCGAAAAATGTATAAGTACGAAAGTACGTCAAAAACAGATTTTATTTAAGACTGAATTTCTCAAAACGATAATCTTTTAAGAGCCCGTCTCTACTCCACGAGCAAGTTAAGTAGTTTACGAGCCCCGAGCTTTTAAATTATTCTTCGGTATAATACACTTAGCCGCCTGCCACGAGCTCAGTGTTGCCAGCGTTACGTCACTGCACAGCCCCGCGGGGAAGCTCCTATAAAACAGTACATTTTGGCAAAGCACATTGCACGACTTAGTGGAGTGGTAATATTTCAAGCGGTAAATTGTATAAATACTGCTGTTATTTTTTGGCTCGGTTGTGTTTGCTCATGAATTACTCGTTATTGTTTTAGCTGCAGCGATGTAGAGAACGGACATAACATAATTATCTAGTACTACACAAACTATACTGAGTCAAATTTAGTAGGTACTTTATTATTTGCTATACAATTAAACCACATAACTAAAAGCAGCATAGTGAATTTAAGCAGCATAAGAAAACTCACTACCCTACTTAAGAAAACATAGTAGGGCAGGAATATCTATGCAACTGCATCGCCACAGAACGCAGATCCAGCCGCAGAGTTAAACACTGTGGCTGTGGACTTCAATATTTCAAACAATGCAACAGAATTCAAAATGGCTTCCCGACGCAGCAAAATAAATTATCGAGTTCCGTTTCCATTTCGCAATATGAAGCACAAAGTAAACGCAACAGGCACCCGCCGCCCCCTCCCCCCGTGTCTACCGTGAGGGGAGGGGGATAGGGTTGACGCCAGCAAATTAACAAACATGCCGCGACCACGCACAAAAACCCGTAAAACCGAGGAACGAACGGTGGCGATAGCGGGGGTTCCGCCGCTTAAGCCGCTTCCCCTTCAAATTGTATCGAATCAAACATTCAGTCCGAGTAAGCCCTTCTCGGAACGAGATGATTCTCGGCTCGTAGAGCCTCATTACTTTGAACGGCCATGAAGCTAGCCGAGAGATAAGTCGTTTTATTCACATTCATAAATAAAGAATGTCAATATTGCTAGTACACAGCCATAAAAACATCAAACCGAACAAAAAACCATAAAGCAACCAATATAAATCGTGTATTGGCAAAGCTAGTATCAAAGAGATCTCAGAGCGTTCGCCAACGAGCTTCGGTAGGGTAACTTAATCCCGACAACGTATTTGCGAAATAATATAAGCCAATCTCATGACTAGCGCACAAAAGCGCTGGTAATTGGTGAAACAAAACGGCAAGCCAGCAGCCAACAAAGGTAGTGGATCGCTGGAAGCGCTGCAGCAGCTTAATTGCTGTCTGCGTCGTATTTACAAACACGAGCGGCGCAGGGGCGGAATCCGGCGGGGCGGTTTTATTGTCTGCATGTCTCTTTAGCTACGACTGAAAAAACAGAGTTTTCCGTGACATGCAAAATATGTCTCCGTTGTTATGACTCATTTCACACGTTCGAAAGAGCTGGACCTCAGATGTCAGTGATTGATCGAACGGCTCGGATAAAGAGAGCAATTTGATTGTCACGATATATTTTACCGAACCAGCCCTTTTGCCAATTTTATTGTTTCCTGAGCTCTCCTTTCTAGATTAACATCTGTGTTCTCAAGTTTTGTTCTCAGAGATCACATCAAACAAGAACAACCCGCTCTATCTATTGCAAAACGCTAGAAGAATTGTATAAGTAAAATCCTCTCCTTCAACAAGTCATACAAGCATCAAATCCCCGGTTGTTATCCCTGGCTGCCCTCAGAAGATCTCAGGGGTTAATGGATGTAACGCAAACGAGATTTTTAAGTGCCATAATTAATATTAATTATGTACGAGTCGCGGTTAAAAGCTTCCACACTGCGGCTTGTGCAGCTATTATTGAACACATCTTTTACGACACCTCGCCCCCCCTACAGAACTATCACATCTTTTCACATTTTCTGACATTGTTGTGACAGATTTAGAAAGCAAACCTAATTGCTGTAAATCTAATAAAAGCAAAATGTATGTTTCATCGTTTCGTTTCCCGAAAAGCGGAGTTATTAAATCAATTTGCAAGATTTAATTTCCTGTTCCGGCGTCGCGGAGGGAAAAGCTTTTAAGGGGAAATGATTTCCGAGGAATTTCGGGGCTTTTCCGAATCCTTAAAAATATACTTTCGACTTAATATACCGAAAGCGGTGAATTCAAACAAAGCCGTGCGTCTTAAATCGTCATAAATAAAACATCGTATACGTATTCACGTCGTAAACGATCGCAAGACGAGCCGCATTTCAACATAAATCTAAAATATGCTTCATTGGATCCCTATTCCAGACTTGTCTGCATCAACAAAGGAATTTCTCAAAAATTTATAATAAATTGTAAAAATTTCCAGAAAAATCAAAGCATGGAAGTTCTAGTCGAGCGCCACCCCGCTAATGCGTCCATTATTAAAACATAAACCGTTCGTCTGGGTCCCCGGGACCGCTTGCACAACGTCTCCATTACAACCCACGCTATTATAATACAGCTACAATTTCCACCCCACAGAATTTCATCGATAAAATCAATCACCTCATCACATCACTACACAATAATCCGTGAACGCTATCGATATAACGCGCATCACTGAGCGCGACACGTGCGCTCGCGGGCGCGTCCTGCGGCCGACTGACACTTCTCGCTGATTTACCGAGCATGCGCCAAGACAGCGACACCTTGCGTTGGAATATTAATTTTAGCTTAAAGGCAATAGGGTTGAAGATGGATCGACGCGATGAGGGACACCTGTACAGGCGCGCAGGTCGGAAGTCGGTGCAGTGTCATCTCCTCGCGCACGTCGCTTTGCTAATAAAATGAGATTTGTCGCCGACACGCGACTACGGGCGGGATCCACCGCCCACGGTGCGGGCGGGATGCGGGATACCACTTAGGTACATACATACCCAGACAAGGCGATCATTAGGTAGGTAGCTTAGCCACGGACAATCCATAGCTGACACAGAATAAGAAATACCTAGAACGGAAGGAACTAGGAAATTGTCTCATAGATGGTGAAGAGGCCAAGCCGCCTGCTTGCAAGGAGGATACAGAATGAAGATCGGGGAGTGTATAGGTAAATGTTTGGACACTACAATATTAGAGTAGAGTTATTATTAAGTACACATAATAGAAAACATTATAAAATATACTAAAATATTTAAATATTAAACACATTAATAAAATAACAAACAGACGGAAGTGGTTGAATTGTGAAATTGGGTACCACAACGTACAATCATCACCGATTTAAAATAATATGAGATAATCCAGTATTCATTTCCGATGCGAGATGAATTATTAAAATAACAACAAACTGGAATTAACTGGATATATCCAATTCAGATGTGATCAATAAATCAGCCGGGCGGGTATGTCGGCGCGTTTAATGGGACCGCTGCATTAATCTGTACGATGCATCGATCAAAAATTTCCGGCCGGCCCCCCTTAGATGCACAATGCGCGCCCTGAAAACGTCAGCATCAAAAGGTATCCCATTTGGCATTTTGGGATACCTTTTCAACTAGTGTCATTTTAGCTCTCGGACCGAAAGCATGGTCAAGTGCTCGTATAAAAAATGCAATAATCGACCGACCAAGCAACAGAAAAAGGATGGAATTTCTTATTTTCAGTAAGTTTAAATGTAATTTTTACCTGTGTATTGTGATATGAGCCAATTGAGCCTTATGTACTTGAGAAATCAGCATTAAATATTGTTGTTGGGTTTGCCTATGTAAAAATATTTATTTTGTTCTAAGTTGATGAATGGAGCGGCTATTGTTTTTTATTTGTGGTAAGTTGTAAGTGATAATTTTTTTTTCATGAAAAGACATTTAAAATAACTGGTTGAGGTTTATAAAATAACTAGCTGACCCGCTGAATCTTTTTCAAGGAAATTTCAAATTTAATTTAAAAAAACCTTTAATTTATATGAGAGTACCTAGGTATTAAACATTTGGGAACGTCATATTTTCAGAACTTAGGAATTACCTACTGTAGGTAGTATTAGTAATATAAAACGGGTATTTATTGCGTTTATTTACCTATTGTTTTCGACGTTCAAAATTAAATAGTAGGTAATAATAAATAATGTGTTCATATGGCGTAAGTTTAAAAGTATTTTATAAGATCCTAGTTGACTTGAAATAACGTTTTTTTTGGCCCATAGAAAAACTCTTACGAATACGCAGGCAGACACTAGTTCTATTAAATTTAAAGTACCTGCCTGAAATTGTATTTTAGGTTTATTTATATTATTGTATGTCCGAAATGACCCTTTTGTTTGTTGACTGTTGCGTCGCTAATTTATAGTTGTATCAATAAATGATTCGTTATCTTTACCTGAATTCTGTTGATTTTATAATCCTTACAAAAAGAAACAGTGTATAAATTATTTTTAGGTACCTTCCTACCTACTTACAAAATAAAATAAAATAAATTCGACTCCACTAATCTCTTGTTCCGCATGCAAAAAACTTGACAGGCTCTGCGCAAACTGTCTGCGTCAAAACAAAACGTGGACACTTTTGAGTGTCATTCTTGTAAGGTTCTAGGTATCTACGGGGGAGGCCGCACTTGATCGATGGTACGATGTTATTAATTCAATACGC
Organism: Eupithecia subfuscata; assembly: GCA_963564075.1. Taxonomy (NCBI): domain Eukaryota; kingdom Metazoa; phylum Arthropoda; class Insecta; order Lepidoptera; family Geometridae; genus Eupithecia; species Eupithecia subfuscata. Next base: position 12,302,288 of record OY751118.1, on the reverse strand, counting down.
GGTATTTAAACAATGTCAGTATTTTTGCTAACCAGCACAATACCTAGATCTAGGATCAGTGAGCCTTTTTACCCCTTCAATAAATTCATTAATTTCAGACACACACAAAATAATATTAATGTTACACCTAAAATACTTTAAATACTAGGAAATATGAACATAAACGCAAGGAAACAAAGCAAAACTTTCTTTCCAGAACCCCCTAAATCCCCCGGGGTCATCAAACGGAATTAAAGGGACACTTTGTAAAACGTCACTTTCAATTTGACATCACACTTCTTAGGCACTGTTTCGCCTGCACTGTGGCACTAAAACATGCTCCTTAACATACTCGGACATGTGGCCGCAGCGCTGCGCTGGTTACACGCTGATCGATATGGATCAATGGTCCATGTTCAAGGACTCAGTCTACCTCTACACTTCATGTCCATATTGTCTACGCAAGTCTATTGTTTGCGATCGTAATAGATGGTTAGGGCATGGGAAAAGTGACACTTGTCGGAGATAATAGATTATTGTGTCGCCAAGTAAAGAAACGCACTGTGGGTATGTAGGTATGCTTGTTGAAAATAAATGTACAAAGGAAGCAAATTAAAGTAATTTACAATACAACGGTACATTTACCATGATTTAAATTCGTTTGTTTGAGTACTCATGTCTGCCAATAAAAACTCACTCGCAGTACAAAAGAAAAGCTCAAGTTCTGCCCGTGGTGGCCCGAACATCACGAACTCACAAACAAAAGGAAATTTACAAACACCATTTGAGGAAAATGAAAACCATCATTTGGTTACATTTTCTCATTCCAGACTGTTTAGAACAGTGACGCAAGAGTGAATTAAGCGTGCTTATGCCCACGTTGCGACAATTTTCGCAATTTTGTGTCAATCCCACCTCTGAAAAGTTACGAGGAAATACCATGATTTGGTGGCTTGGTTTTAGGGTTCCATGCCCAAAGGGTGCCAAGCGAACGTAATCCTGTTCCTAAGCTTACGCCGCCCGTGTGTCCGTCTGTCTGCCGTCCAGTACATCACAGACTTTTGTCCCAGTTGCAAAAGCCTGCTCGACTCGTTACATATTAGAAACGTCGATTCAAATGAATCGTGAAATTCGTGAGTGTATCACTCACACTATTTTCGTTATGCATTGTCTGTACTTTAAGTAAGTAAGTACCTAGGTACGAATCAAAACTAAGAAAATGAGCTACATTCATACATTACATTATGACTTTATGAGTGCCACTGCCTTACCCACGACAAAAAATTAGAAGGGATGGTAGCGCGGGCCGAATCGACACGCGGCTGGCAACCGCGGCGGCGGCGGTGGCGGCGGACACGGGAATAGATTCAGGGATAGAATAATGGTGAATCGGAAAACTTAAAATATTCTGCTATTTGTTTGTTTTTATTTTAAGTTGTTTTGGTTGTCCTAAAGTACCTAGTATTTGTGTTCAGGTTCCAGTGGTCTTAATAATAGTAATTAAATTCTAAAGAAAACTTAACTACATTATGTACTTTAAGGTAAGATTTATAGCCCTTTTCACTGTGACTTAAAGCTTTGTTCCTAGACAGGAATAAAAAACTTTCCCCGTATCTGAGTGTACGCTACACTCCCTACGCGTCCCATAAACCAGTGCTGTACACTGCACAGGCTCCGAACCCGGGACCTGAGCTCCGCGCCCGCGCCCGGGTCACTGAGCCCGAACCTCTGCCTCCGATGATACTGGAGATGGCTAGGGGTTGCCAGCTTTGATATTAAATGAATAATTTTAGCGCTGCAGCGACAACTCGATTTAATCTCACTAGGGATGTGTAAGTTAAGTATCGATGAATTATTCGAGTTATTCGATTCGGGAATATCGTTCTGACCTAGAGGTTATCATCAGTTCTTATTAATTTATACTTATCGTGTTTTCTTCATCATGCATTAGTTGATATTATTTTATCACATACACGGTAAGTATACCTAAGTATTATTATGACGACCACGACCAGCGTGTAACGAGATGACTAAAAGAAGACAGTAGGTATTGTACTTAACACATTCACTGCCCAGCCTCGGCGGGGTGCCCCAGATCGATATGTGCGTCTTGGGCCAGGAAATTGTTAATGTGAACAGTGAATATTGCTTGTCAACGCTACATACTGAGATTGCTAAAGTGGATTCAGCAAAGTTTTTAGGTAATTGGCTTGGTAGCCTTGCAACTGTAGAGCACTGCGAGGTGCGAGCACTGCGTCATGCGTGTCTCTGTAGATGCCGCGCTCCAAGCGTGTCACGGTTACGTTTCGTCAGCACTGGCGGCGGCGTACGGACTGATCTTGTGGGGAAATCCAATCGATGTGATGGAGAGACACACGAGACATAAATACCATGTCCCAAAATGCAGAATAGAACTTACCAAAAATAATGCATATCATCAGGCTATACACATTTATAATAAATTACCCAATTTATTTTTATTTATTTATTTTTGCTTGCATGTACATTCATTCTTTATTTAAAGGTTTGTCATCTAATTTATTAAAAATTAAACTGAAAATGTGGTTGATGGATAAATGTTTTTATGAATTACAGGATGTTTTAATAGGTAACTTAAGTAACAAACTTTTGTCATATTAAATTTTTTTTGACTTTATTTTATCTGTCTGTTTTTTTATTATATTAAATCTCAAATATTATTTAATGAAGCCTAACATTTATACCTAGTAACAATATTGCACGCCTTGACGAGGCAGAATGTATTGGAGCTTTTACTTTATTATTAAGACCTATTGTACCGACATTCTTGCAAATAAATGATTTATTATTATAATACATTACTAAAAAAAATAATTACATTGTATCGATGACATATCAAAACTAATCCAGCACTAGTTCTTTCTGCTCCAGCGGCATGCATTTGCATTGTACCCGTAGACTCCAGCCGAGACACTCAACGCGCATGCGCGTGCGCGCCACCAGCACACCCTCACGACCATTACATTAGGATCCGGACAAATTAATTACAAGCCTCACGTGTCCCATTTAGGAGGGCGACGACATTCCAATTTCAAATACCTGTATGAACGGATACGGACATTCCCGAAGGCAACCGAATATGTCATCGAAATGTCAACTTCAGAGAAAGAACGTGATGTCATTCTGACATTTCACAGGATTAGTAAGGCTTTGTATAATTGTGTGTATAATTACTACTTACGTACGTGAGAGCACTTTGTCAAGTTGTTGTGAGCTTACCTGTAACAAAATAAAATAACAATTAGTATTGGGGCGAGAAGTTGTGTTTGTTACGGTTACTTTGAGTACGGTCCGTGCACCACGTAACTAAGCTGGATATATCAGAAAAACGATGATATAAATTTTAACTGATATATTTAAAAGTGAATTATGAAATGAGTAAAAAGTTATACTATTGCTGAAATTAGTAACTGGCGTAAATGCAAAGGTTAACATTAATTAGGGCAATGCACAATGTACGTGCTTGTACACTTTGATTGTTTATTGACTTTCATATTTCTCTTGTTTTCTGTATTTTTGACTTATTTGATATGATGGAATAACGCGTGGGCACCCTTTTTTCTGCCGAAAACAGGGGCAAATTCGCCAAGTTAAATGACAATATTTTGTAACGTTAGACAAAAAAAAAAGAATTGTTTGACTATTTGGTATATTGTTATTATTTTCCCAAACCGCCAGAAAGGCAAACGTATCCCGCGAAAGTGCGGCGAGGGGCGACCCCAGGGTAGGTCGCGGTCGGCTCACCGCAGCCATCTGTCATCCGCGCGCATACCGCGGGGCCGCCGCCGCGCCGCCGCCGCCCCGCCGCCGTTCGACAGGGGACCGACTTGCGAAGCTACGGTTTACAGGTTAAATGATGGGCCGGTATGCGAACCGATGAACCGATGATTATACGTAAACAAATGACGTTACAGGTCTTCCTGTCCACAAATAACTGTACTTACATAATCTCATTTCATCTTTGAAATGAGATTATGTACAGTTATTTGTAGAAGATATTATGATTTAATCAGGTGTATTTGCTGTTTTGGGTATTGGTAATTTGGATCTATTTAGTACTTATCTTTACAACACTAGCCTATATATAGCCTATATAGTGCTATAAAGCACTAGGCCTATCTCCCCATCCCATGGTCCTCATCGACAAAAAAGAAACTTCAAGCGTCCACAAGAGAAAGCTTGATTCCTTGAATGTAAAATGTATAAGCACACACGGCACACGGCACGAGATGTATGTAAACGCGCGTCTGCTAATCACGGGGAAGCTTCCCCCCCACCCACTAGGGAGTAGGGAGGGGATCTATCCATACTCTGCACTCAGTTTACATCCCTGTCAGAAACTGTCCGGAACGGACGCCGTAATATCAGATATTTGGTGTTCTATGGAATACTTTGACAAGTTGTTCGTTCGATGCAAACTTGTGTCAGTCTCAGAACTGAACTAGAAACTAAGTACTACAGTAAATAATACTCTACCAATATAATTATTTTTTGACTACCTCTGATTTGAATTTGACTTGTTTGCTTTACAAAACCGTCGGCAACTAATCCATTAAACAATGTTAAAACGTGTTGCATAATTTATAGACAAAAAAGAGCCAAGAAAGTTCACCGGATAAAAACATCGACAAGTGTCACACCTCTTGTAAGCACTAGGCATGCACTCTATCAGAAAGTCGCTGTGAATAATTTCGCGTCAAGTTCTGTTCTACTATAGTTGTGTTCGTGAGTGCTCGGGAGCACTCGGCCGCTCTCGGGCGGGGTCGGGCGCCGTCGGGAGCAGAGGTGGGCAGACACGAGTTGCAAGCTCCTTGCGGTGTCAACTTATGGAAGTGAAGTTGGAATTTGGATTGACTGTAACGTCACGGTCTCGGTCTTAGTCTTAATTCTGTTAATTAGAAGGTTGAGTCTGAAGTTAGGTTTGAGGCTAATGGTAAAACTTATTGTTCAACCACAAGTCAGCTTGACCCCCGAAATTGCAGGAAATTTTTTAAACGCGAAGGAAGAGCTCTCAAACGTCAACAGTCAGTTCATAAGCTTCCCAATCGCATCAATTGAGATTCTTAAAGAGCCAAAGATAAAAGAAGAAGAGATTCTAAAGTCCCATAGTGCCATCAAGACTAGACTCGCCGCGTGGTCGTTGCTTTCCCTCCTCCGTGTCGTGTTGGTGGTCTTGAATGAACAACGGCAGCGGGCCGCTTGATACGTGTTCACGGGCCGGTCGGGCCGGTCGGGTCGGACGCGCAACGACCCCGCGCGGGCCGCAGGACCTTACACCTCGACGGGTTAGTAGGAGACGTGCATATGGCTGCATTATTAAAGGGTGAAAATTTGGGAGAGTCAAATACCTGTTGGCTTATACATCATAAAAGTTTTACAGACTCAAAACAAGTACTTACCTATTTAACGTAATAAGCATAATGTTATTAGTTTATTACTTCGCCAATCATAAGGATCAACACGGACAGCACGGTAACCTGAGCTCCGGAAATCCTTCCCGCCGTCACCGTGACCGCAGCCTTACGCGAGGCTTCGTAACAGCCCCCTGAAGCCGCGCTCCAAGGAAACCCGCAGAGGAGCGGAACGCTCCCAAGGGAACACGTCTGGTTATATTTTAAAAAGGTTGCAACACGTGCAGAGTTTGTTCTACGAGACAAAGTCAGTTGTTTGGGAACGGATAAAAGCAATTAAATCTATCCTGGAAATGCATCATTCTGACGCTTGTCTTGAAGAAAAATAAAAAAAAAACAAGAAAAATATATTTTCGTAGATACAGTAGATGTACACTCAGAAAATTAGGGTTATACCAGTTCCCCCCCTTGTAAATCCCCCCTTAAGGGGGAAAACTGGAAGTCAAAAAAATTATTCCAGTTTTCCCCCTAAAGGGTTATCTTCAAGGGGGAAAACTGGAATAACCCCCGTTTTTAGATAATGGTAACAAATGGGAGAAAATGACCCATCAGCAGCAAGCAACCACCAAACTTACAGTCTCACCGCTATGCCATCTATATCAGAAATTAGATATGTATGTATGTTTATAAACATAAGGTTGTACATTTTACAGTTAATAGTGTCTTAAATCGTAATTAGTTATTGTGGCCATTAATTTATACCGCCCCATGAGACAGCAAACAAACAGCCACTGTCTCCAGCAAGCGCTCCGGGACAGTAGACCGTGTAGACCCCAACTCAGCACGTCCTCGGGTCGCGGGGAGGTCGCAGGTCGCTACGACCCGCCCCGGGGTCCAAGGGTCCAAGGTCCGTAATCAAATTCTGCGTTCATCTGATTACGCCGCTTTCATTTTTTCCGGCGTTTTAATGAATACGTTTACCCAGATTCTGCGGGGATGCGGTTTTTAAATTACATTCGGGGGCTTAATGCTGATGAAGGCGGACAGGGCGGGGGCGGGAAGATCGGACTTGGAAGTTAAGGAGGATCGCTCAAATGGTTTGGAGATTTTCAAGTCGGTAGCATTTTATATTCGTTTGTCTAGAAGATGTATGTATTTTTGCGACGATAGAGCGACTTGCGAGTGTCAAATTTATTAATACAGAAATAGAAACATTTTAGATTAAATGCGACCGTTTACTTCTTCAAACATGGATTATTCACAAAGACAATAACATTGCAGTCTCAGTCTAGCTAGCAAAAGTATCAACTTCTCTCGGTAGAATCTCAAGGATCAAAACGTGACGGGCGCAGTGAGCCGCCGTCGTCGCCTGCCAAGTAATCACAACACGCTCCACCCTGTAGCTATTCGCACTGTATAGGCGACCTCTACACGCACCCGGGGTGGACTCAGGGTAAAGGTAAAGAGGGGCCTACTTCACACTTGTTTACTTCCGTCCGTATGAATGAAAGCTGGTTAACTACGAACCTAGTTCGTGTTAGAAGAACACGCAACGTCTCATCCCTTCACCAGGGATAGCATCAGGATTAGTTTTAGGACTAGGATTATTTTACTTCTCGATAATTCGACGAGGATCAAACGCCCCTGGTGTCATCGCTATGCAAATATAATTCGATTTGGGCACAGATTTGGTAATGTTTAGGTCCGAATCAAGCTAGCTACTATACCCGAAAAAGCTCAAAAACGCGCGAATAATTTAACAGCCGAGCAGTTTATTTATTTATTAATTTATTTATTGAGAGAATAACATCATTACAGGTTTTTTATTAAGCCTTAATGCGATGTTATATCTAGGTACATACAAGCAATACACATACTTACTAATAAAAAATACTAATAGGTAGTTCCTGTCACCGAGCTTTTCAATTTTAAAGAACTGAAGAAAAAAAATTGAATTGTTTGTAATTCGAGTTTTTTACTACGGGGATCCCGTGAGTACTGAGATCTAGGCCTAGTTTGACAACGAAACCCGCTAGGTTCGCCCCTTTAGGAATATTCTGGCCCCAATGGTATTCCCTGGCAACAGCCCTGAACACTCCAGCTGTATAGAGGCCCGTATAGAGTAGCAACAGAGTGGAGACTCGCGCCCCTCCGGCCCTCCGGCCGCATTGCCGCCGCGCGTGCGCCGTGCGCCGCGCGCTCCACACTGCCGCGTACGGGACGAGGTGGGGACGACCACAACTGTTGTTTGAGGGGAGTGGAAGGATAGTGGCTCTAGCTTTTGAAATGAAGAACGACAGAAAAGGGCCAGATTGAGCTCTCTTAGAAAGGATGGAAACTTTAACCGAAATCGAAACAGATGCAAAGTTGCAACAGGAAATATTGTTGCGGTGTGTGAATGCAAACAAGCGTTGTGAAATATGATAAATTGTTGATGAAACGGCAAAGCTATTGCCAAACTTTTTAAATCCAGATGATGTAAATAAATAAAACGGAAAACGGAGGACGGTTTCCCGTATCAGGTGTGTCAATGGACCCGCGCTCAGCGACCCGAGGATTAAGCGCTCGTAAGAACAGGCTCCGGCTCGGCAATAACGTCTTGATACCCTCCCGCGCCCGCGCGCTGCAATCCCGCCCTTACCGCCCTCGCAATAAGGCCCACGTGCGCCCGGCGCGAGGCGACTCGCGTGTAACTCCGTTAGTTTCGGATGTGTTTCCGCCCGCGCCGTGTTGACTGACATGGCTTTACATTATTTTCGGGGTATTTTGTCGAGAGTTTGGAGATGTTGAGTTATTTTGGACTTATTTGTGACAAAGGAAATGAAAGGGAATTTTTAGGGAAAGGGAGGTTATAGAGAGGCGAGGCTGGGGACTTTCATTCAGGTGTTGATGTGGCATTATTTATTTGTATTGGGTCTTAATTAGGAGGGACTGAATCCTTCGACAGAAGTCTAAGGCGGCGTCCTAATTGGCGTCGATCGTACTATGACGATTGCTATTACAGCAATCGGCACCAAGAAAAATTTGCAAGAAACCTTCCGTCGGGCCAAAATTTAAAGCTTCACGATTCAAATTATACTAGCAAAAATGTCAAAGAAAGCTTCCCGTCGTGACGTAAGGTGTCACGCACGACGCCATAATATCACAAGTGGGCGGAGCCTCCCTCGCCAGTGGATGCGTTCTCGTGGATTACTGCGACTGCGACGCACGCTCCTACGACGACTCTATGGTTTGCGACAACACTTGGACAATGTTGAAGCATTTAGATTTGATATCCTTTCTTAAATAAATATTGCTAACCATTATATTATATGTTTACCTCGACTTCAAGCATGTGAAATTAGGATTTTTTGTTCGGATTTGTTGCCATAATTGGCAGCTAACTTTGAGCTCAACTATTAGACCATAGTTACATTAAATTCGTAAAACTCATAGAAGAAACTAGGGGCTCCGCGGTAAGTTGCCAAATTCTGTCCTCAGCGTTTTAAGTATTTCTCAAAAAAAAAAAAACTGCCTTATTGTTCATAAATTGGTAATGATATGATATTGGTATATATCGTGATTTGTTTCATTACATACTTTGAATAGATTCGTTGAAGAAATATTTAAGACAGTGAAGACCGCCTTAAAAATCAGGCAACAGAAACTTATCCTGTTCGTTCGCTACAAAAAAACAACAATGTTTTGGTTCATTACTTATTTACCCCGACTTTGCTCAAGAAACCAAACCTTTCGAAAGACATTCTAAAAGAAAGGGTGAGCCGGACCGTAATTACGGATTATTGGTACCTACAACACGAGGAAGGGGCAGCCCTAGCAGCCAGTTCATTAACATCGATATCCCGACTATCGATACTGTGGCAACACTAGACGTAACTCGATATACGCGCCAAATCAAATTAGGAATTTAGAAATTTGAAATTAGGAATTTCAATATGTTTGATGTCGTCGTTGGAGTTATAGGAAATATAAATACGATTTTTTTAGATTTGCTCTTAAAAGGGGAGCTTTATTCGTGTCACTTTGTTTATTTTATTCTTTTATAGACTGCCTTTTACACAATTTTACGCGAATCAAGCGCGGTGTGGACCGTGTACATTCCGCACATAGTCAAAGCCTACACAACTATCGATAAGACATCATCGACAGTGTCCCCTCCCCAGCGCCCTATGTTTGCAACACATCCTTACCCGCCGCCGCTCGTAAACGCGGGAGACACGCGACCGGAATACTTATGTCGAAGGAGCGTTGACGCGGGATACCCACAGCCTGTAGATACCGACGGTCTTTGGCTACTGCTAGTACGCAACAGGCCTCGTAGGGAGGACCGTTGGTACGGGATAGCTACTCGTACTAGTGGTGGCGGAGCATTTCTTGTAATAGAAAGTTCAGCGCAGTTGCCTTTTACCACGTGAATTCCATGGCTCCTCTATTTGTTGGATTAGGGAACCCGTATACTGTTTATGTGTAAAAGACCGTATAAGTCGCGTAGATAAAGACGGGATCGAAAATGACCAGCTCTCTCATGCTGCTGTGCTTAGATCATATTTGGTGAATTATGATCTAAGTGAGGCAGCATTACAGAAGCGGTCATTTTTAATTCCAATATTTATCTAAAAACATCTAGAAACGTCAGATGTGATGGTATCCTTATTGTTTTTACCCCACTACCAACGGAGGGTTATGTTATGAGTTTGACACCCTATGTATGTATGTTAAGTTGTTTATGTTAGTATGTGTAGGTGATACCTAGTAAGACTTGCCATGCTCGGTAGGTTTACTCCAAGAGTTCACCCGCATTTCGATAAGATAACTAGACCTTTTCTAAGAAAAAATCAGGATACCACGGATGTATGAATAAACCGTTCAATTCCCGGCTCAAAGTTAATATTGCAGTAATTATGTACAGGTCGGCGCGATTAGGTCATCTCATCAGCGATCCCGGTGAAATAGCCTCCGCTGCTGATAGCGCGTTAAGCAAGCTATTCAACCGGCAAATTGGCACCGCGCTGTCTACCTGTCAGCCCAGACCGTCCGGTAGGGTCGTATACATTACGCATGCTATAATGTAGTGGTAATATTATTTATGACTCTCTGCTATTATTACGTAGATAAATATACCAATCAAATGTTGTAAATGTAAGCAAATGCTTATGCCGTTATACGTTAAAACAATTGTTAGCGATGTGCATGTGTGTCGTGGACACAAGTGAAACGTCTAACGCTCTGCGCTCATTAATCCAATACCGCCACGATACAGCACAAAGACGTGCTTCGAAATACGGGCCTAAACTCGTTATCTTAGATACATTCACGTAAAATGTTCAACACAAGCACGAGCTTCAAACGAGCAGCGGTCCGCGAGCTGTCTGTCATCTGATGCCGTCAATATTGTTACGAGTTAAAGCCTATATTTGAATGCCGATCTTGTACTGTGCTGCAGCGGTGCTTTCCAGGTGTGCGACCAGCTCTGCACCTACTGTACTGTACCCAGCAGGGGGTGCTCCCGGGCTAGAATAATGCTAACGCTTTCGTACTCGTACCTACATACCGGTAAGCTACCTAGACGCTGAGATAGTTTCAAAGGCGTCGAACTACACAATACCTTCCAACTACTGACAACTCTCCTCCGAGGTCCGCAGAGGACGCCCCCAGCGCCGAGCGCCGGCAGCTGTACTGAAGAGGTACCATCGACCCGGGCGCCCACGCCGGGGTAGCTCTTCAGACAACAATGTGAGGCAACATAACAATAACAACATGCACTGTTATTGTTGAGAGGATGTGTTGTCCTAGGTACCAGCAAATCTTATAAAAGTATAGAAGGGAATTCGATCTATCTTACCATCCACCGAAAAGCAATTATTTACCTACCTACAGTAGGTACCTACTTTACAAGACGTCACATTCCTGATATTGTGATTTCATGTCCGGACCGATGAGACAAAACTAGATACCAATCAAAAATAGCATTTTCAGAAAGAAAACCAAAACCAATCTATACTTACTAACGAATCCACGAATGAAGTTATTTTGCGTGCGTGCACTTTACAATTTTTCACAAGTCCTATCAAAATCCTGTCCGATCGGAAATCACTTCCAAGTTTAGTACGGACTATACTAATTGGCGCCCAACGTGTGGCCAGAGGGCAGCACCGTCTCACCTCGCCCACCCCTCACACGAGCCCCTCGACGATCGCCGCGTCGGCACATCGACATGGCAACACAAAGGTATCGCCTTCGAGTGGCACTGGCAACACTGGCGAGTGCGGCAACCCTAGAGAACACTTTAGCAAGGAGGTTTGCTATTTCTGTACACTTTTACATCTCAGAAAATTCCGATATTTTTTCTGTTTAGGTGTTTGATCAGTATATTAGGTAGGTTTTAGATCTGTCCACGGTTTCATTAGCCAGGTATCTAGTACCTCAAGGTATGTATTTAATTTTGATCTGACATTTTTATGCTCAGCAGTAATTAACAAAACGTCAAGTGCGAGTCGGACTCGCGCACTAAGGGTTCCGTTTAATTAAAAGACCTTGAATCTTGCCAAGTATCATGATGCTAGGTCAACATGAAGTAGGTACCCTGTATGTTTTGGTCGACGGAGAGAATCAAAAAAAAATTTTTTTGTCAATAAACTACAAATTTACGGTTTTCAGATTTTTTCGTTATTTGTGCTATAAGACCTTGATTTTTGCCAAATTTTATGTTTCTACTTGAACGGGAAGTACCCTATAGGTTTTGGTCCATCGCGAGAATAAAAGTACTTATGTAGGTATATTTTTTTGTGAATAAATTAGTTTTGTGAATAATTTTTTTTTAAATTCACTATTTTCGTATTATTTCCTGTATTTGTGCTATAAACCCTTGCTTCTTGACAAATTTCATAATTCTAGGTCTACGGGAAGTATCCGTTAGGTTTTGGTCCACGGCGAGCATTAAAAGTATTTTTTTTAGTGAATAAATTACAAATTTATGTTTTTCGGATTTTTCCCTTTACTTGTGCTATAAGACCTTACTGCTCACCAAATTTCATGATTCTAGGTCTACGGGAAGTACCCTATAGGTTTTGTGTGCATGTGATTCCCTTGGAAATTTCAAAATAAAATAAAATAAAATAAATAAATTAATAATGGTAGACAATTCACACAGCATTATCTAGCCCCAAGCTAAATAAAAAGCTAAATATTCGAACATAAACGGCTGTAGCTTTTGAGGGCGTTGACTTAGAAGTTTTACTTATATCGCGGCTTGAGTATTTGACGTTAATTTCAACTCGATACGTCCACGCGTTCCTGAGAAAAGAGGGTTGACAGACGGACAGGCAGACAGACGGACAACAAAGCAACAAAGTGATCCTATAAGGGTTCTTTTTTTTCCTTTTGAGGTACGGAACCCTAAAAATTAAATGCATAGGTAAATGTTATTTTCTTGGTTATTCCACCTTCCGCCGTTTAAAACGGCCATATAACCACAGCTCTCGACCACGGGCTTCCTCAAACCCACCCATCCGCCAACAAGCCGACATTATGTGAGAAACATTACAAAGTCGCATGACTGCAATTTGCAACTGTCCAATTGTTCTGCACCGCACAAAGACCTTCAACTGGATTACAGAGAGCGGCGCAGTGGAGCGGCGCAGAGGAGCGGCGCAGTGAAGAACAGCGCAGCAACCACATAGCACCACGTCAAGATCTCGGGGGTTGTGTACTCGAGATATTTTATGTAGATTGATAAGTGGGTAGGTACAAGACGTTTTCTGACAGACTTTGAAATTGGGCCCTGAATCAGGGTCTAAGTTCAATTCATACTCTGAAAGCGCGTTTTCGATCGGCAACAGCAGCTGAATGTATGGAACCTTCTGCGAGCGAAATTTATAAATTTGAAAGAATATGGCTGTGTAAAAAAAACTATCTAAGTAGTGTATTGTTTTTTAAGTATATCAGTTATCTAGTACTCATAACGCAAGCTCTGCTTAGCTCGGGGCTATGTAACGCTGTGTGAGGATTGTTCAGCGTTATTTATTTATTCTGTTAAATTAAGTCTTATCTTGTACTATTAAATATAATTTTTAACCTATAAACAGCATCTTGAACAAAGTATCTTTCAAGCATGTAGACAAAGGTGACACACTTATCCTGATGATGTCCCTCGTTAAGGAATGAAACTTTGAGGTATAATTAATTCATGAAGGTAAAAGTTCACAGTCGGAACTGCTCTAAAATACCTGTCAAATAAAACCAAAACGTGGAGTTACGCTACTGTTTCCATACTCACTGTGTACGCTGACATGCAGCGTAGGTTGAAATTGGATTTGGAGCTGAGCTTCAAAGGTAGATATTTGAAAATTGAAACTGTACATATGCCAATATCTGCCGAGAAGCAGAGGCAGGCAGAGGCAGGCAGAGGCAGCGCAGTAAAGCTTAGATATTAACAGATGTACGTAACAGAGATGCGTGTGTGTGCTTAGTTATGCTAGGTAGAAGTTTTCAGGTATTATTAACATCATAACAAAACCAATGCTTATTTAGCCTAGCCTAGGCTCATTTCAACCGACTACGAAAAGAGCCCCATAACAATTGTATTCCCGAGGGATATAAGTATTTATCCCGCTAAACTTAGTTTAAAGCAAAACAAGTTAAAAGGTAAGGAATTCAAAGTCTGTTTTAGTTTTTCAAAACTCGAATTATTCTTAATGCATTCACTGCTTACCCAACTAGATAAAACCAGCTCAAGCGCGACGCCAACAAAGAACAAAACGCGTCAAGGGTGATCGTTCATTCATGTAAATCAAAGGAAAGGGATACAAGAAAAGTATCTGCTGTCAAAAGGAATTAACAGAAAAAATAAAAATTTCATAGCTATTCGCAACTTCCAAAACTTTGTTCTCAGTAATTCCTACATCAGACAAGTTCCCAACTCGCCCTAACGTTCATCGCCGAGTACGTACCGACCACGTAGTACCTGTACGTAACGCATTCTGCACTCGTACGGCGACGGCGAGTGCTCCGAGCCACACGACACAACTTTGTCTTTGCGGCGGGCTAGGGTTGTGCTGGCAATACAGAGTTAGTATTTAGTTCTAGTAGTAGTATGGCAACTGGCAACCCTGTTGAGGGTATTTAGGAACTCCGGTAATTAATCAACCTACGCGTGACCTGACATCTGGTGAGTACCTATCTGGCACGGCGCATCAGCATTGCCGTACAGCGGGGCAATGCAGCCCGCGTAGCGACGACGCGACGACTGATATTGATATAGATCAGTAGAGCTACCTGTAGATTGTTTGCAACAGTCTGCAGTTAGCCAGGTAGCTGTAGACTCAGTTCAGTTCAAGTATAGGTTCTTATTTGTTTCGATTCTACTTCTATAATTGTAATTTAATGAAATTCAATTGTGAAATGCACTCTTCGATCCGAATTCAATTGAATGTAATGCGCATTGCACAAGAAACGCTAATTTGCCCGGAGCCCGGATCAAAGGAGAGCTATTTGTGGTGGGGGGGAGGGGGTTGTTGTTATTGTAACAAAATATCAAGAAAGAAACGGAATTTAGAGACAGACACAAAAGTGAATAGATGTCTCTAAACCTTTGTGGTACATCGTCCTTTACTTGTGCTATAAGACCTTGTGTCTGATGTGACCTTGCCTCTTGCCAAACTTCATGATTCTAGGTCTACGGGAAGTACCCTACAGTTCCTTTTAAGGAACGGAAAAATAGATATAAAATGATAGAGGCGAAAGTACTCGGCAAACGTAGTGTAGGACGCCTTCCGGCCAGGTGGGATGACGATCTGCGAAAGACTGCAGGCAGATGTTGGATCCGGCAAGCTGAAGACAGGGCGCTATGGCGCTCATTAGGGGAGGCCTATGTCCCGCAGTGGACTAATATAGGCTGATGATGATGATGATGATGATGAAAGTATGGGATATGACTTAACTTAAAGGAAAGAAAACTACTTAATAATAAAATCCGAGTAAAACCGCAGGCGGAATCTAATAACCTGAAATCTATTTTAATAATCTATCGATTTTTTTTGTTGTTATTTTCTATGATGAATGTAACGTGCCTCTAAATGTAATTAAATTAATATACGTATTTGACTTGACAAAGCTCCGTCAGAGCCCATGGTATTAATAATTAAATGGAAATCGATAAACTATCTCATCTACGAGTATCTCAGCACATCCAATCAAATCACCACAACAATGTAAGTCAGGTAGCTGTAGGTACAGACGGCCGCCTCGAACCAATTTATGATAAGCTCACTAGACTGGAAGCTTGTGTCAATATAAACACACACACACTCACACACCACAGCTAGGTAAAATACATAAGTATTACAAGTATCAGGGGCCCTATTACAATTCTCCGCAACCGACATTGTCGATGCCGATGACATGCGGCCGACGCACGCAAGGAGCACGCAAGCGATAGCTATTCTGTTTCTCTGTCGGGTGGGCATTTTTCATTCGGGCGAGATCCGGGCACACCCAACTACCTTCGTGAACGATCATGTGAATGAAACCACCAGAGAGCATAGAAACCTTGGACAGATTAAATAAAAACAAGTCAAGTACGAGTAGGACTTGTGCGAGGGTTCCGAACAAACTTATATTTACCCTAATGAGGACTTCATTATACCTTGTTAAGGGATGAAGCGTTGGTGTTCTTCCAACACAAACTAGGTTCAAAGTTAACCTGCTTACATTTATACTGGAAATATATATTTGTGAGCCGAATAAGTTACACAGACACACTGCGTTTTTTTTGGTGATTTTGCTAAAATGAACGGTTTTCGGTTATTTCTCTTTACTTAAAGATAAAAATACATTTCCTTGTGCTGTAAGACCTTGCTTCTTGCCAAATTTCGTGATTCTAGATCAACGGGAAGTACTTTAAAGGCTTACGTATAGGTTTTATTGCGAACATCAAAAAATAATTTTTGTAATTACCTATGTAACTTTAAATAATTTATGGTTTTCGGATATTCCTCTTTATTTGCGCTAGCTCTTTGCTAAGTTTAAACGTAAAAGGCTGTCACGAGTGATTCTATAATCTATAATATCCCGTGTAGACTCTTTCAATGCCATCCAAAGAAAGAGAATTACGTCATTAACGTCCAGAGGTTGACATGTGTAAAAACGACACTATTGTAAGCCCGTCTGACCGTCTGATGTTATCGGACCCTTACATACAGACGGACGGTGAATATTGCCACCTGACGTACTAAGTACTCAACCTAATAGGCATCATCCGGCGGGCCTTTGTCACCGTTAACGTACCACCTATTCTCGAACCGAATGGTCTGTTGCGTGACGATGGTAAGAGGCCCGACGGTATGACACTAGTCCCATGGGAGTTGGGGAGGCCCATTGTGTGGGACGCTACATGCGTCGACACACTTGCGCCTTCCCATCTTCCGAGGACATCCGTGAGGGCGGGTGCGGCGGCAGATTTGGCCGAAGATCTCAAGAGGCGCAAATATGCAGGTCTCGACAGAGCCTACACATTTGCTCCCCTTGGAGTCGAGACCCTAGGTCCGTGGGGTACCGAGGCTCTTCGGGTTTTCAAAAAACTATCTGAGCGTCTGGTCGAAGCGACGCGTGACCCGAGAGCTGGTGAATATCTGGCACAGCGTATCAGCATTGCCATACAGCGTGGCAATGCAGCCAGCGTCTTGGGGACGCTTCCGACTGGTGTTGATATGGATCAGTTGAGCTATCTGTAGACTGTTTGCAACAGTCGGCAGTTAGCTCAATTGTTTCAATTGTAAATACTAGTATAATTTTCTTTGTGAATAAATGTTGTATACCTAGTAGGTACCTTGAATTTTATATTTAATATATTATGATTTTTATTTAACTTTCCTTTTTTATCACCTCAAAAATGGATCTTGTGTCTGAAATTAAGAATTAATATAATAGGCGTTCCTTTTTCCATTCGAGGTGCGGAACCCTCAAAAGAGCGGTTTTAGCGCCAAGTTTTGGTAAAATTGAGAACTTCGTCGTCAGCTGGGGGAAGTTGTTAGTTGTAGGCTTTGCTAAGAGATGGCGGTAGAGCCGCTTTTCTGAAAATTATGAAACGGAGAGTGATCTTCAAATAGCATGAGTAAATTTCAATAATTTAGGACGCTACGTGTATAAAATATTTTAACAATCATAAATCTACTGAAATTTTAGTGATAAATGGACAAAATATGGTGAAAAAACACCTTACGAAAATGAAAAGGTAGCTTTGTAGCTACCGTGCAAATTGACAGTGGTTCTTGAAAAAATGCTGTCAAATTTAATGTTTCGTTCGTACATTTTGCCCATTAGAATAGAGGTGGCCGCCGCAAAAGCCGCCATTTCAAGCTTCGTGCCGTAGCTTCGAGTTTTGATGAATTAGAATAGCAATTTGACAAAACGCAGCACGCAACTGTCGATTTCGTCGAAAGCGAATAGACCCCCAGAATTCAGAACAGTCGGCAACAATAGTGAGGTCATCTACTTGATACCTCCGCACGTTCCTGAGAGGTCAGGCCATCACATGAAGAAAGTAAATAGATTACGCAGATTTGCACTTTCCGAAATGAAAGTGCCATTTTGGAAAGTGCACATCTTCTCGTGATACCTAATTACGAGTACTTACATCGTTTTGGTTTTATAGATTACATTTTTTTTGTTATTTATAAAACTGCTTGCTTTCTTTATTTTACTAAAATATTATAGTTTTGAAATACTTATGTAGAAATTGACTTCAAACTTAACACGGGGGTTACCCGTTGATGAACGTCATTGTACAGAGAAAAGTAGAAGAAAGGAAAAGGCCTTTTCTTTCATCAAAGATGGCCTCCCACAGTCCTACCTGTGATTGAGAGGCCAACGCAAATGAGAAATAAATAAAATATAAATAAACAAGTCCTAGTAAGAGCGTTTTTCAGAGATTTTGCTACAAAACTAAGCCCTCGAAGAAGTTGTAAAGCATTTTAGCTGGTCACAAAGGATAATGTGTGTTCTGTGGTACAGTGTATAGCAGTTCGTAGCATGCTGTCTGTGCCGAGTGTACCTACAGGGTGTGTACGTGTAGGCAATATCCGCCGCCCAGTGCGGGGGCGGGCAGGCTGGGGCGGGGAGGAACAGATACGAAATACTGGCAGCTTTCGGACGTCCTACGAGAAATGAGTGCTCAATCAGTTTTCAATTGAGGTTTTCGTTTGCTGCCAGTATTATCAAAATTAGACTGTAAATATTATGATGGACGAATTTGATGTTGCGAATGGACCTAATATGTAAATGTACTGGCAGTAGCACTCCTCCTCGGTCGTGCGATCGTTTAGTAGGCAATGTTTTATTACGGATCATGTTTTAGGCAGAAATCTACAATAACAAATACATTTCTAAACCGCCTTAACATTCTAACTTAGACCTCAAACCCAATCCATGAGAACACCGATATGTTATGGTATTCCGAACCAAACGTGCTCGCTGACGGAATAACGACCCTCAAATGAAACCCTATAACAATAAACTTAAGGTGCAATGTGGCTCGATAACTGGCTGCAGATAGAACCCTGTGTGAGTAGGTCGTGATGTAATCAGATTGAGTAGTACCGACAAGAGTAATATTATAAATGAGAGAGTTTGTATATTTATTGCAGAAGTTTCGTGTCGGGGGGGAGGCCTCAGGAAAATGAGCTTCGGTGACGAGCTATAAAACGACCTCTGTGGCGCAGCGGGCGAAGGTCCGCCTGCGACGCAGGAGGTTGCGGGTTCGATACTCGCCTCGGGACAAATGTTTGTACGATCTGCAGATATTTGTTCGGGATGTCTGGATGTTTTTCTATGTATAATTAAAAATATCTATCTATGTAGTGTATTGTATTAGGTGTATCAGTTATCTAGTACCCATAACACAAGCTCTGCTTAGCTTGGGGCTAGATAATGCTGTGTGAATTGTCCAGGATTATTTATTTATTGAAAACGATTATTTCCTCAGGTTCAAGACGTATCTGATAAACCTAGACAGGCGATACCTAGATTACCTAAAGTACATAAATTATCTTGTCAGCTTTCAAAATCCGTGTAGGTACAAAATGTACTTGCCTAGTAACCTAAAAAAAAATATTTATAAATGCGAACATTCGAATTTTAAATAATTGGATTTGACTTTATTTACACCTTCAAGCTAATAATTATGTACAAATTCCGGTGAACATGTTTAAATTTGCAATACATAATATCATAAAGATTACTTGCAGGATAACACCTACCAAGCCACGGGCCGAAGCTAGTGGGTATAAGAAAAAATGTGCAAATTTATGAATCTCTTCAAGCCTGTAAGTTGAAACCGTTTCCTATACTCCATCAAAAACCTTTCAAACCGAACCCGTCAAGAACGGAATCGACTGTTTACTTCGTTTCCGAAAATAACGTTACGGCTCCCCCGCGCCCCGCGCCCCGGAGGTCTCTACGGTATGTACAGGGTGACACGAATAAGGCCAGAACATTAACAAATATCGTAGAGTTTGTACTGTAAGGGTTCATAGGAATGGCTGGATAGTGGTAGATTATAGCTAACTTCCAATGCTGTGATTAATCCTGGCTGCAGGCGATAGAAGACGATGGCGAATGAAAAATAATTTTCTTAAAATCGAAGATTGCGTGAAAGCCACTGTGTTGAGTTGTCATTCAACAAACTTGTCTATGACATCGGCATTTTCTTATTTGTGAATTTATAGATGCGCACTCTCAGTAATTACTCTATGGAAATATTTCGTTCCGTTTCCGCTAGATATAAAAAGAATTACTTTCCGATTTGCTCTATGACAAATGTACACGTGCTCTGGAGAAATACATTTTATTTTACATTAAACTCAGTGTTTTAAAGTAAACACCAAACCCAAACAAGTTTCACTTTCTGTACCTATACCCAGCCAACTGTGTTGTTCAAAAGTTGTAAAATATGAATTTAAAAAAACCCCACACAGGGCACTTATCAAGATTTCACTGGAATAGATTCCTCAATACATTTTCTCACTCTCCTTCCATGTGAAATGAAGCCACCCTGTATGTATAGAAGGGTATAGTGTAACCCAAGTGGCAAAGATAAGTCGGCAGAGGAGCCGCGGTCAATAGAGGGCGCCGCCGCCGCCGCCGCCGCCGCCGCCGGCCGCCACTCGGCGGGCATCGAGTTACCGAGGGGACAGTACACGGAACGATGTACACGGGATACTTATATTGTAAGAAAACTAGCGGTTTCTTAGACGATCATCGACTTTTAAGACTCTGAGGAGTTTTTTGTGTCGCGTTGCGCAATTATTTCCTATAATTATGTTGTTACGATTTACCGACCTCAATTATTGTATAATTAAATTAGTGCAATTATTGTATACTTAAATTGTTGTCGATAAATCAAAAATGATGAATCCAAAAAGGTTTCTTAAAAATAGATATTGAAAAATAGTGTAATAATAAAGCTTGAGCGGATTCTTCCAGACAACTTTTGATATGACGTATATATCAAAAGTTGTCTGGAAGAATCCGCTTAAGAAAAATGTTTGATTTCGATTCGGTAGCGCAGCTTAGCGATAAGGCCGCTGACCCGAGCTGATTGTTACTCTTTAGAGACTTTAACTTCTAGAAAAAACTTTTAGAATAATGTCCAGTTAATATTTGTGTCTTCAAAGATGATGCTAGAGTAGCTTGTCTTCGTAGTTGAACCTGTGCGGGCCGGCCGGGGTCGGCCAACAGGTGTCTCGCCGCTCGCCGCGCGGACACATCGCGGGTTACGGCGGAGGGTTCTCGTTACGGTTTGGATTTTAAACTGAGATGGTAATTGAGGCCCGGTATCCAGCAGCAGCAGGCGCAGGCGCCAGCGCGCGACTGATCGCGCCGGCCGAGCCGCGCCGCGCCGCGCTCCTGCATTTTGTACGTATTTAAACATAGTGATTAAGAAAATCACTTTATTTATCAAGTCGAACTCTGCGAGTATGTTTAGAAATGTTTAGTGTCTTTAGTTAAGTACAAAAAAATTGTAAAATATCAGCAGTTTAGTCATAATATTGAAAAAACATTACAAAAAGGGGTAACTTTGGTTTTTTTTCTATCTAGTGAAGTTCATTAGATCTTGTAACTGAATGCGACTTTGACTAGACTAGATCCATAAGTTATATATATCTTTTTTTTAGAATTTTAAACACTATTTTCTATGACTCAGATGATTTTAAAAATTACAAAAGCGCGGCCTCTGTTGGAATACCTGGCCTTAAAAGGTTTTTGAGATTAAATCGGTGGGGTCAACCGATAGCCCTTGCCTCCTAGGCTCTTGGGAATTTAGTCGCTATGGAGCGTTTCTCGGGAGCGGACCGTGCGTTGTGCGTACGCGAGTATTATAAAAACGGTACTTCGGCGACTGTAGCGCGTAGAAAATTCTTCGAATGTCGTAGCATTCGACATATTCGTCACTTGAATGATGCGCCAAGCACTCGACTCATTGCAAAATGGGTCGAGAAGTTTGAAAAGACCGGGTCAACACTGGAAAAACCAAAATCCGGGCGTCCAAGATCTCCGAGAACAGTCGAAAACGTAGACAGTGTCACCCAGTCTACTCGGGACGACCCGAACCTTTCAATTCGGATGCGCGCTGTGGCCTTGAACGTGCACAGATCGTCATTATGCCGCATTCTGCACGAAGATTTAAAACTGCGCCCGTACAAAATTCAGTTGGTGCAAGAATTAAAGCCTCAGGATGCTGGTCAGAGACTTGACTTCGTAATTTTTCCTGGCAAATTGATCTCCAGGAGAGGTGACATAGGTTGGCATGCACGCAGTCCGGATTAGACACCTATGGAGTTTTTCCTGTGGGGTTAAGTCAAATCCAAAAATTACGCCAACAAACCGACTTCCCTGGCACAATCAAAAGGAAATATCCGTCACAAAATGGCAGCCATCACGGATAATACCTGCCGAGCTGTCATAGGCAATTTTAGTGCTCGATTAAATGAACGCAGCGGTTTACATTAGGACGATGTCCTTTTTTAAAATAAATTCCCAAACAGTAGGTATATTTTAATATGTAATAAACCTTTTTTCATTATTTTAAATGTGACCTTTCTTTTGAGACACCTTGAATGATAACTATCAGGGTTACTGGTTCAGTCGACCTAGATCCTTGTTCTGTAGGACACTAGCCTATTGTGTTGTACGTAGCCCGCTTACATTGATAAAGGATCATAAATGCCTAAATAATATTTTGTTGTATGTATTAGTGTATTAGTTTAGTAGGTATTATGTGTATTAGTATTAATAGTTTACAGTTTATGTTAAGAAGCACCGCCATCCTTATTTTTCTCACATCGTTTTGGTTGTCTGGAAGAAATCGCTTTAAGCGATAAGGCCGCCAGTTCCATTGCTGTTCTCTATATGTTTCGTGTAAAATTTGTTTTTTGTTAAGGTGATGAATAAAGAATTATCTATCTATCTAAATGCCAAACGGATCATAAATGTTGGCTCTCTTGAGCGTCAACATAGCACAAACATTTGTTTTTAAAACTTTGCAAAAACGTGCAAAGTTTTGAACCTGAAATAACATAAACATATTGTATATGAAAAACACTAAATGTACCACATACCTGGGTCCTGTTTCTCGACCTTGGCCGGGTTGAGTCTCCGGTCCGGCGGCGCGGGCTGCTTCGGGCTGTTGCGTTTGGACGAGCTGCGGGACAGGACCAGCGACTGCGGGATCTGGGGGGAGTGGGGGGTTTAGTGCACTCTAATCATGTGCATATATGGCGCTGGTACAATGAGCTGGAGAGGACCAGCGTATGCGGGATCTATGTATAGACCAAACCAGAGGGTTCAATCCACTGTTTTTAATATTTGCGGTTGTAACTAGACGGCGCTAGTAAAACAGTGGAGTCTTAACGGGCCTTAAATCTCAGACGAAACATGGCGTCCCCAGGGGGAGTAAAGTAACTAAAAGTCGCTGGTAAAATAGTTAAGTGCTGCAGAGCGTCTGGGCTTGGCGCGCTTTTGAGATAAATGACCCGCGGGAGAGAACCAGCGGTCGCGGGATCTGAAGGGTAGCACGCTGTTGACTATGTTGATACTAGATGGCGTTGGTAAATAGCGTAATAATATCTTAGGCAGGTATCAGCGGGGTTAGTTAAAGTACAACTGACCAGTTTGTCTGACCGGTCGCCCGAGGGTAGCCTCGCGATGGTGACGTCGGCCGAGTCCTCCGGCGGCGGCGGCTGCTGCAGCCAGTTGTACTCGCGCTTCTCCACCGGCACGCCGCGCCGCTCGTAGTCGCCCGCCTGCGTTCTACAGACGATAGACGTGAACGTGTTACATCACAAGCTAGGGTGAAGGGTCATCAAGTGGAACAATAGCGTGCTAATCGAACATGAAAAGCTAGAAGATAAGTTGTCGACGTCGTTGTTTCAGAAGTGATCATAAATACTGTAGTTGCTAGTATTCTAAGTGCTTCTATATAGTTTGTAAATCTTACGGGATTCCTAGACATTCGTCAATAATTAACGACAAATTTATCGGACAAACTTAGAAAGGTAAATTTTAAGTCAAGGAATGCAGCAGTAATACATTATACATAAATCTCACCTTAAACTTTCATAACAATCTAAACATACTACGGCGTAGTCGCCATTTTCTAATAATAATGAATTCTCGTTCCGCCTCTGCGTCAAGAAGGGGAACTCCTGAAACAAATACATTCATTAGGCTCCGCAACTATTCAAAATAACAAGATAATATTTCAAATTGTCACAGTTCGTTTAAACCAGCCATTACAACTTTTTTGTGAACGAAATCCGCGCGTTTTTCACTCTTTGCACTCATTTTATTTTTATTAATGTTTCCTGAATTTTATGGAAGTGTACAGGGAAGCCTGTACCCAGCAGTGAGACAGAATGGGCTGCATATTGTTGTAGTTACCTTAATAGGCAGCGCGCGCACTCGTTTCCTATACGTCTTGATCCCGCACAGGTGGCAGTGGTAGTCGTGCGTGTTGTACAGCCGCCGCTCCGCCGGACACGAGCCCGCGCCTTCGTATCTGGGACGAACATACATATTACACCTTATATCCTTGGACCAAGAGTTACGAAACTCGCTGTCTTGTGTCTTGGACAACACATATTTAAGGTAACACCATATTTATATCATCATCATCAGCTTATAATAGTCCACAGCTGGACATAGGCCTCCCCTAATGAGCGCCATAGCCATATTTATATGGAGATGTGAAATCGATCTATCTCTCGAATCAAACGTTCAAATATCAATGAGCTTAGCACAGTCTTCTCTTCTTACAGGCTACTCAATGTTTATATCCAAAGAGTGGTTGGTCCCCTGAAAATATTTCGAAAATTCTGGAACCTACAGAAATTTCAACAACTATTTTGAAATGAACCAACTGATAACTTTCATTTGATACCCGTCATGTGGGGTATCCTGTGGGTATCATTTAAAATTTCTACATCACAATTTCATTTCATTCTTTTTTTTTTCTTGTCTGTACAGGCGCATGAAATGTATTATTATTTGAAATTTCAAGTTGATGCTGAGATATTACAGAAGAAGAAAAGGACAAACAAAGCGAGACCATAAGATAGATAGATAGTCAATTTATTGGTAAAAACATTTACACTTTTCTGCGGCATTAACGTCACTCAAGCAGAGATCTATGACTGAGCTTCGCACGCGTTCTTTTTATGGAAACATTCAAAGGTAATTTCTATCCCACGGGAACTGATTTATGGGATAAACAGTACCCTATGTTTGATTCCAGGCTTAGAGCTACACCGATGCAAAGTTTTAGCTCAATCTATTTAGTAGTTTTGGTGTGAAGACGTAACAAACATTCATCCATCTATCCATCGATCTATCCATCCAAATTTTTGCATTTATAATATTAGTGTGATGTGATGTGATTAGATTACCTTCTCCATTGGTTGAGTAGTGAGTGGTAGCAGAATGTACAGACTAGAGCAGAATTGTTGTCCCGCAACTGTTCCGCGTTTGGATGACTCTGAAACAAGCGCCAGAGGGTTAGCGCCATCTGTTGGCAACACTTCTTATAATAACAAAATCTTTCTGAAAACTGACAAATTCCGAGATGTCCCCCGATCTCCAAAATCTCGCGATCAAAAAAACTCAGTAACAATGTAAGCAGGGTTCTTTTAAGAGTATGGAGGACCGAAAATAAATACAGAACATACAAATTCCATTAGATTCAAATTAGGGCCTGGCAAAGATTCTGATTCGTCTTCATGCAAACACTAATCTTATGCGAGCGACACATGAGTTTGTTTTGCACAAAAACTAATTAGAAACCCCAATTTTCCTTTTCAGAATAGACCCCTAGATCTCAAAATTTACTTCGCTTGATCCAGATCCAAACTATAGAAAACAATAAAACAAGCAGAGCGAGCCTCGAATGGTTTTACTTTATTTGTACGGCGGTTTGTAACCAACGCAAGAACTTAAGCGGCGAGCGGAGTGATCCGTTAAATGAAACGTCTTAGCGGTTAGATATTGTACCTGGTGTGTAAGTAAACAAGGGAAGTAGGGCGCGTTGCCCTGCGGCTGGCCGTACAGGATGCGCGCCAGCGTGAAGTCCGAGTGCAGCCCACACAGGAAGCAGTAGATGGACGTGCACGCTGCAACGAACAACACGAACACACGATACTACAGATTCACCTACGACGGAAATATATTAACATTCATTACATTCTAAGGCCCGTATTATAAAAGCTCGCTCAGTCATCGATCTATGCTTGAGTACGATTGTCTATGGCAAAAGCGTTACTCAAGCATAGATCGATGACTGAGTAAACTTGCTTAATACAGGCTCAAGACTGTTGAACAGAGACACCGGTCTAAAGTCCACCAAAGACCTTACAAGAAGTCTTTGCAGAGATCCTTTCGCACGTGGGTATTACTCGCTGGCCATTGGACGAGTTGTCCGAGTTGTACTCACCATTATTACTAGCGACGGTCCGGTCGGAGGCGGTGGACGGGGGGGTGGGGATGACTCGCTCGCCGTTGGACGAGTTGGACGGCAGCGGGGACGGGATGTTGTACCTGCGAAGCGACACTCTATATTGAAATAACGACCAAGTTGCGGGCCCACTACTCGCACTTGGACACTGCTGGCCGCGCCGTGGCCGGTGTGGCCCCACGCAGCGCAGCAAGCAACGCGGCGAGGGAGGTGGATCAAAATCTAAAATAGTAATTTGAAAAAAAAAACTACCTAAATATTTAATAAATATATGTCCACCCGTGCGAGATATGTCCAGCCGGGACGGAACGCTAGTTTAAAATCATTTGATTTATTTGATAAAACTAAAAACCGACTTCGAATTTCTTTATATTTAGACTGTTTTTCAAATGTTGCGGGACAAATACTAACCCCTCGGGGCCGCCTCCGGCCCGGGACCAAGTCGGGCCCATTCTCTATACAATTGCGAAAGACTTTTTGAAATCCGACCAAAATTGACGGAGAAATACATAAAAACGTACATAGTACTGCCGAATATAAAATCTCCTCCTTTTTCTGAAGTCAGTTAAAATACCTTGCATTTATTAGAACCCTATCCAGTTGTAGATACCTTCTATGCTCGAGCGGCACCCTCTCCGCGTCCATGAGCTCCCACTGGCGCGCGAGGTGCCGCACGCAGCGCGAGCACGCCAGCACGCGCCCGCCCGCGCGCGCGCCGCCCGCCGCCGCCAGGCACGGGAAGTGCATCGCGTGCGAGTTCATGTACTCCGCCGTCGTGGACAGCCACTCCATGGACTGCTGGGGGAAGAGGCCGGAGCACACGTAACATCTGGAACAGACACGTGCGTCACACATTCTGCAAAGAAGCACAGAGCAGCGAACCTCTAACCAACGCTACCTGAACTAATTCAACTTCTTCTGGAACCTGAACTACAGAGCTCAGTCCTTACGCGCCATCTGAACTGGACTTCACTAAGTACTTCAGAGTACATCCACTACATGGCGCTAAGACAACTTCTGAATCTGAATTTACATCACAAAAATTCGAACTGCAAAAAGAAGAGTAATCATCTATAGTCGAAGGACTGGCCTATAGTTGAAACTGAGATCATATCGCTCATACAATATCCACAATCCCTTTTACTACAGAAATCTGTTAGAGATGGTATGGCAGAAGATTGGCCTCAGGGATTTATCGTGTAAGGTGAGGTCCTTTAATTTGCCTGACTCGACCCTATCGTACAAGACAATCTTTTCGTGTAAGCAGGTTTCAGTTATTGGCTTGACAGTGTGTTGTGTGGCGACTGTGTCAACACGAATCTTATTTCTGTAGAGTACAGTAGTTAGTGTCTGCACCGTGACAGTGACAGGTAAGGTCGCATTGCATGTTATGTTATGTTACCGGTAAAGTCCCATGCCGTTCTCCTGCGCGGGCGGCGCGGGGGAGGCGGGGGTGGCGGGCGCGGGCCGCTTGCTGCCCGCTGAGCTGCATTTTATATCGTACGGCTTAAACCTGGAACAAACATTAATATTACCTCATTTGACCCCAGATCAAATATTTGTAGTTGGATGCGCGATAAGGGAGTACCCCTAAAGGCACTGTCTATCAGAGTGACCTACACAAACCAAACTCGGTGTACAATTTTTTAAATAAAGCCGCCCACACTTATGCTATGATTCACTCTGTAGCAGCGTCTGTTTATACGGAATTTATATTACTTGTCGATTCGTGATCCTGCCTTCAATAAATATACAATTATATCTGAAACTCGACGCCAAGCAAGTGAGTTTTAGTTTTTGTGTACACGAGTTTGGCGAGTGTGTACGTGTGTAAAATGAATGAGATGTAATATTAATAGTCAATTGTAAATTTTTGGGGGGCTTCGATTAAAATGGCCCGATTGCAAGATCACCTGCGGGGCCCACCCACATGTCCGGAGTCTTATGACCACCCGTTGTTGTCGGGATCTTCAATATTATTTCAAATTCAAATTCAATTTTAATATTATGACTGTAATTTTTTTTTCGAAAGGTCATTGCTATCGACCGCAGACGGCCATGACAGCGTTGGTGTTATGCGTTGGGATTTATATCCAAGCAGTTGCATCAGTGGTGCCATCTAGTAGATGTCCTTTGAAGCTCGTATTGAAGGTGTAATCGATGCTCTGCTGTTCTGATAGCGATGGCTAGATGTCGCCAGTCACAACTACATAGTTTGTTTGTGCGGTATTGGACTGTTGGTTGTAACACTAGTCTCAACACAGTTACTGTTCCTCTTTGTGCAGTCAAAGACTTATGTCTTCCTCATGCCTAGGATTAGAGGAGTTATTCTCGAAGTCTCCCGTGAGCCGTGCTCATTACCAACACGTCTCACGAAAATGCAGTTTTAGTAAACGTCCGAGAGTGAGACTCACCTAATATGATTGGAGTGTGAGTTGGAGTGCGCGGGGTGGGGCTCGGGCGCGTCTCCGTAGGAGGGGTACTTGAGCGGGATGCTCTTGTTGCACGACGCACAGATCTGCACCATGCCTGGAACCGCACCAGATGCATCATACATACAAGTTACTGCTGGTAAATCCGCCCTTGCATTATGTAAACAAGATACTTACATGAGATCAGAACGAGACAAAATAAAAGCTGTAGTCAGAGAGCAACTGTCCAGTATTTAGCTTTTTGCCATTTCGTGATGGACAAAAGTCCGTAAGAAAATTTCGAAAATTCACAATGTAGGCAGATTGTGATCGAGTATGCGGGGTTTAACTTATTCTCGAGGATGACCCTGCACCTTCCTCCGGTTAGATCTTTTGACATGAACAGTTATAACTGTTCTAAGACACTATCTAAACTGAAAATAAAAAGAACATGACAAGTATGTAGAAGACACAAAGACAGTGACAAGTATGTACCTTGTGGACTAATAGGACTAGCGTCAGGATGCGGCTTCAGACTCGTGATGAACGGGTAATAGGGCTCCCTCTCGGGGTTCGGACAGCAGTAGAGCAGTCGCAGCTGCGAGCTGGGCGCGCCGGCGCCGCACACGTAGCAGACGAAGCTGGCCGTGGGCTGGCTGGCGGGCCGCTCCGAGGGGGAGTGCGTCTGCGTGGCCAGGGACTTGTCCCCCGAGGAGGCCAGGCTGAGGGGGGAGGGGGGCAGCAGCGAGGGGGGCCGCGTGCGCAGCGTGTACACGCGCTCGTTCGCAGGCACGCCGCGCATCTGGAACAACAGATGGTTTGCTTTACTTCCTTTCGCGGCGGCGCGGCGTGGGGTTACTGATATTTCGGTGAACGCAATCTTCAAGTTTTCAACTCATGAAACGGAAGACGGTTTAGTAGAGGGGTGCATGTTTAGAAAAACAACATTTCAAGGTGCTCATAAATATTTTAGCTCAGAAATGCATGTTCAACATAATATGTAAACCCTTCAACATACACCCTTCAGCAGTTCTTTGTCTAGGTACTCCTCCTCCTGTCTACTCCTTAATTAAGAGACATTCAGTATGGTTTTAACGCGCTTATTTTGTTCCTGCCTGGCGGCCAGACAACGCAGTTTTAGTTTCCAAGTTGAAGTAGTGCGTGACAACACTATAAATGAAATCAAAGATATAATTTCATCTATCAGCAAGATCCCTCCAAGTCGACTAGATTCACACTCGCGCGATATGTTATCTCGTACAAATTACTACGAGTGACCTTCTGGCCGATACGAGTCGACCTACGCCTACGCCCCCGAGGCACCGAGGCACCGACTGCGCAGTTGCATCGCGGGACGGCCCGGCCGCCCGGGACGTCCCGCGATGCTATTCACGTGCCCATTCGGACAGTACACCGCCATTTAGGATTTACAAACCCAACCGAGAGAAATTTCGAGAAAAATCTAGCACTACCTTAGCAGAAGCTACGAAATTATAAATAAATGATTATGATTACAAGCCCTTCAGTCTTTGTTTAACAACATTTTTTTATTTTAGACTGTCCTAAAATTTAAATTAGTTTAGGTTATTTTTACAGACTACGAGTGGAAACTGTCTTTAGCTTCACTTGTTCTAGTTTAAGAATTTATTGTCACCTAAACTTAAACTTTTTGTTTCCCAAATAACAAAAATAAAATAAAATAACATGGCCAACAGTCGCACTCAGATTCTGGTTACTCAACACAAGTGAAGTAAAGTAATGCTGCCATTAATAATATTATATTAATTTCTAGCAAACGACTGGCTTGGGCGTGCTCCGCCTGCATTGTGAAACAGTAAGAGGGTTTCGTAGACGGCAAATAAGAACCACCCAAATTATTGTGTGCGAATTGTGGAATCCGCTAGCTGAATGATTTTATGAACCTTACTGCAACAACATGACTCAGACACGAGGACGATAACAAATGATACAACCTTATCGAAGCTAGATCCACTCGATTTTCACATGATCGAACTTAGAGACAGTCTAACGTTCAGAATTCAACTGATAAAGTTATGATCGATAGGGAATTACCTATCGAATTTTATCAATTACAAGAAGTACAGCACCTTATCTACCGAACTTTGGAGACGTGAAAGCAAGGTAATGAAAATGGAAGCTTATCAGGTAAGAACCAGATTATGAGAGTAATATCTAGGCTTAAGTAGGCTTAACAAAATTCGTACGATCATTATCGGTACACGAAATAACAGATGGTTGAAGAGATTGAAGGCTGTGCGGTCATACCCATTTATATTTAAAGGTAAAAATATAGATTAAGGAGCTCCGGCCTTTGGTTTGATTATTTAACTATTAATTAGTTATCAAATGGCTCACTTGAAGTTTAGTGTAACAACAAAAAAAAAGTGGTAATAATATTGGCCCTTGAGCTACTTTTATTATAATAATACTCCAGTACCATCTACTTAAACGTTATAATGTTTCTAGAGACATAAAAATCTCAACGCAAGAAACATATTAATAATATTATATTTAATATCAATGAGATGAAAAATAAGAAAAATCCAGTAATTCTTGTAGAAAACCAGAATGTGTACCAAGTCAAAGGCCTCGGCAAAGTACAAATAAGACGTAAATAGTAGCAAGTCAATAATAAAATCTCGTGACCGAGATACGGGCGAGGGCCCTGATAGAGGCGCGGTTCCTTTTACAAGGTATGTAGACATTTAAACTGAATGTCTGCAACGAACTTAAGTTTACGTAAATTTTACCTATTCAGACTAAATAAACAGAATGTGTGTGATACAGTAATAAAAACGCTACACGTGTTGTTCAAAACCTATGAATAAAATAAATTAACAATTTTCATCTTGCAAAAACCGGTTTTAACCATTTATATCAAAACTCAAGCAATGTTTACTATGGCTGATAAGACATTAGCTTAAATTAGCCCAAATTGATAAGGACTCGTAGTTTTCCGTTTATTTAATAAGAGATAAACTTTATTTGTTTTAGCTGCGTAGATAATTTAAAGATATCTCAGCACAAACACGGAATTCACAAATCACTGTACACACAACATCAAATCATCTTACACAAATTTATGACCTTTAAAAGTTCATAAATACAAGTTAGGAATGAGCTATTTATTTGGTAAGCACTACAATATTTTGAATTATGATTCAAAAGTCACGAACCAGTGAATAGCAACGTGAATAGCAACGTGAATAGCAACGTGAATAGCAACGTGAATAGCAACGTGAATAGCAACGTGAATAGCAACGTGAATAGCAACGTGAATAGCAACGTGAATAGCAACGTGAATAGATAAACAGTCAGTGACGTCTATGGGTCTAATTTAGTAAAGATTTTATGACGAAGTCTACCTTTGCCATGCCTTTTACAAATAAACTTACACGAGTACCTCTTCATATTATAAGTATTATGAAGAGGTATTCGTAAGTTTATCTGTAAAAGGCATATCCGAAATAAGCACTCCGATTAATATTATTTATAATAATAGAGCTACAATATACCTAACAGATATTTATGCATACTCAATACCCGAGCCATTCTCAAGAAATTAATGTTTGTACACTACTCAAGACACAAAAATCCAAAATTATCTTTTTGGCGTCGAGCGGCAATATTATTGTCAGCACTAAGCGTTCAATGAAAAACATCGTACTAATATCGACAAGTAGTGCAAATTCTGACATAAGAACAACAACAAGAAAGTGGTTTTTTTTAAGTATGGGGACCATGTTTATAGACATCGTACTTATCTTTAGTTTTACTAGAGCATAGATGCCTGTGATTTGATGAGAGTGACACACACCAAGTCAATACTAGAAACCAAAACAAGCTAGTACTTCCTTTTAGACTGACTAATTATAATAGCAGCAAGTCGTTTTTAGGAAATTGCATTCGTTATTATAATAAATTACCAAATCGTGTACTTGAGCTGACTGAAAGAAATTAAAAAAAATAAAATAACTTTGGTCTGACTATTGGAGCATACAATTCCTGCGCCGAATATACAGACGACAAATCGCATGGACATCCTCGAATAAGGTGCATTCGTAACATAATTAAGGAACTATTTTATTAATAACCAGGCCTCTATACATCTGCTAAAATTCAATTCATTGGTTTAACTTAATATTATTATTATTTTCGTGTTTTGTCACTGTAAATTTATTTTCTGACAAGGCCTCTATGCAGCTGATAATCTTGTTTTGCAATTTTATTTGTATATTTATTCTGTAATTTTATTTAAATAGCCTCTGCTTTACTATGTTTTAAAACTGTAAATTTGACGTTAACAAGTGTTCCAATGTGTTCCAATGTGTGCTCTTATGCTTTTTAATACTTAAATAAACTGAACTGACCCTGCAGTAAGCGATGACGCGAATGGAAGCATATTTAGGCTAATTACAAAATACAAAGCGAAATAGAAATCCATTTGTAAAAACATAAGACTGATCCCTTGCATCAATTACTGACAGTGATAAAATCGTCGAGAGAGGTCAAAGTTTTATCATTTCTTGTGCAGTGGACGGCAGGGTCAACAGTTTTTTCTCAGCGGGCATTGACCCAGAGGTCGGAGGTCAAGCTGTTATAAGTATGATAATACACACAATCTTATTATTATAATAGGAACGTTTTTGTACTGGTAAAGAATGTGAACTGGGTTTATTTAAATTTTAAAAGGTGGCTAGGTGGATTCAATTACAACTTCTTGTCTGATGGCTCTGCGTCTGGTTTGAAGTAGTAACTCTGCCAAGGAGTTCAAGAAGATATTTTAGTCAACGTATTTCAGGACCTTATCGAACAAAATGATATTATGACAATAGGTAAAGAACACTATAACTCAATTAATCTCTTGGTTGACATTCACAGGATTTTAGCTATTATAAAAACAAACTGAACCTGACAAGACAACAAATATACAGGGTGGATTTGTTCGACGGGCAGTAACTTCCCTTACTGCCCCGTCCAAAAAGGAGATTTTTTTATAAAATGCATGGGGATAGTTTTTTTGCGATTTCTGACTTTTTAGTGGATTCCAACCTCCTTCAAAATATTCCTGAAAATGGGACAAAACGAGTTAATAAAGTTTGAGATTCCTAGTTTGGCTTCGTATTGAAATGTCTGTAACTTTTTAATGTAGGATGCTAATGGCCCGAAATTATCATGAATTTATGAGGATTAAAGTGATTTTACAACTTTGTATAAGGGTGATTCTCTGTAAGGATGTTTTTTGCTGTCCCAGGCATTTTTTTATTAGAAAAATTGTTATTTTGTTACTAAAACAAATTGATTACGAAAGTAAAAAAACATTTCTATTTGGACCATTGAAAACTAAAATGAAATAAGTTTTGGTTTTTTTGCTATACATTCGTAAACCATCGAAATAACAGTCCCCTGGGCTGTCCCATTCCCAAAATTAAAACTTCAAGATTAAATTTTAAGTTATTCGTCCATAATATATAATTTGGTCCCTAATGTTTATAAACTTAATTATTTAACTAACAATCTTCTTCAATAAAAAGTACCGAAAATTAATTTGTATCATTAAATCCATTAAACCAAAGTTTGTCCCAGGCATTTTAAGAACAGTCCCCTGCCAGAAGTTCAAAGCCAAAAATAAAAAAATCCAGCATGTTATTTTACCTTTTGTAAGGTTTATAAGGACCTAACTAGCCTTGAGTTAATAACCATAGGGCTGTTAGCGCTTTATCGCCATTTTATTTAGTGCCAAAGCACCGTTTGTGCTGGAAATATGTGTCTGGGCCACGAGAAACTCAGTCCTCTGGCAACTATTTTTATTTATAATTTATTTATAAAATTGGATCCATAAGTCTTAATATTATTCTAATTAATGTAAACATTCATTGAGAACTTGAAAAGTTGAATGCATTGAAATAGTTTGCTTGATTTTTCACAATTTGATAAAAAAAAACAGTCCCCTGGCAAACAGTCCCCCTGTCATGTTATAAGGCAAAAGATACACAAATATCAAAAAAGCAAAAATTCAATCGGCCGTTCATTTATTATGATTAAGCTGATAGTTTTGTAGCCCATGTTAATTTTTTTTCTAATAAAATCAAAAATAATTTGGTCGGACAATTTTGTACAGATTTAAGACGTCTTTACAGAGAATCACCCATAAATTTTAAATATACTAAACCGATTGGTTTACAACTTAGCATAAATGCTAAATTTACATAATACTGAACCAAATTATGTATTTAAGGAGTTTTCAAAACTTCCCTTAAAATGGGAGTGAGGAGCTCGTACGGCAAGTTAACGCAAAATACGATTTGCTACAACCTCAATTTGTTACTAAACAAATAAAATTATGAGAAACGGGTTTCAGGATTTCCCAACTCTTACAACAGGATTTCAACTGATCTATAAAACATTATTTTAACAATAAAATGACTATCTGATTCATTTGTGTATTTTATTGTAATTTTCTTTGTTATTAAAGCTTATCGATTAACTGATCAATGACATGGTTATCTGTCAAATTCGGGTCAGCTCAATAAATACGAGTACATCGTAGTTTATTGAAGGACCGATAGTATAGAAAAGGGAAATTAACCGAGACCCTGTTCAGCTAAACCAATCGTTTCACTATGGCAATGGTTTCCTCGCAGAATTGCCGCCATGGATAATGTATACTCGTAGTACGTGGCGAGTCTGCGCGACATCATTGTTAACTTTGTTTTTCTTTTAAATCTATCGTTCGGTTGATATTATTTTATAAATAATCTAGGGACCCATCTCTCTGATAAACCAATCGTTTTAATACCATTAAAGCAATTGGTTTATAGGATAGATTTAATAGAAAAACAAAGTTTACACGCAACAAAGTCCCCCAAAATAAACATCTAGAAACCTGAAGAAGCAGACAGACAAGGCAAACCGCACAAGTACCTACACCGAAGTACACACACACTGAGACACTCGCACGGCGCGTCACACAAACACAGAGGCACTGGACCAGACGCAGATGCGGGTTACACTTGTGCACACACAAATAACGATACTAGCTTCTGTCCGCGGCTACGCACGCGTCATTTCGGAATTAAAATTAGCCTTTGTTATTCGAGATCAAGATATTTATGGGCGCAAAATTTCAGGTAGATCCATTCAATAGTTTTAGCGTTGTCTACGGTCCAATATGTGAGGACGACACAAGCTTCCGCCTTCATAATATTAGTATGATTGTCCCGCGGAAGAGCAGCGCGGTCGCAGCCGGCCTATTCAGATGTATTCGAGAGAGTATCACTGATTCTATTTTCGCCGCTCATTGGTTCACTTCCTTTTGTTTTTATTCGTAATCAAAATACAGCCAATGAGCGGCGAAAATAGTATAAGTCATACAGGCACGAATATTAATTTATAAAAAAAAAATCCTTAGAATCCGCTGAGAGTTGGCCATTTTTGTCGTGTCACCTACTATATCATAGGTCGTGGTATTTAATTCGTGTCGGTTAATTAACATTGCGCTTGTCTGTTGTTTACCTTCTCTTTTGCACGGCATGTCAATTTGTGGGAGGGCGGCGCACGCGAATTGCATTTTGTTGAATCTCATCGGAGAAGGTATTGCGCGGAATTGTTACTATTTTTTTCCTAATATTTTACAATACATTTCCGCATAGCAACGCCTGAATCTATTATTTATCGTATCGGTTCACAATGTTAAAGTATTTTACTTTACTTTAGATTAGGACGTGTCATAGCTCTGTATTTTTTTCGATTAGGTGTATTGGTTTTTGAAGAGCCAAACAAATTGTCCACCAAATTATTGGAATATTTGGAAACTACGATCCTCTGAGATGAATAACACGTCATGATATATACATTTCAACTCGTAAACAAAAAAGTAGGCAGGCAATATCCGACAATGAAGTAAGGGAGTAATGCTGACAATGATAATGATATAAAAAAATACTGGAGGCTCGAAACGGGTCAATCGAGCTCGCTTGTTTACTGGAACGTATACATAAAAAATCAGCCTCTTTGCTGCGTCGGGTAAATAGTACCTAACCTATCAATTAATCAATAATAATAATGAATATTTTACTATATTCATTATTATTATTGATTAATTCGTATATCTAATTGTCACGGAAGTAATTAAAAAAACATTCAGAGCAAACGTTATTAAATTAAAATAAGTTATGTGCGCCATTTAATGGTAATGATTAGTAGGTTTAGTGTCGTTTCCTTGACTTTTGTCCTTTTCGTGCTTTAGACATTTAGTCAATTTGAATATTGAATTCTCACGGTCTTAAGTTTAACTAAATTTACATATCCAATCCTTGCTTTTGCAAAAAACCTAACGTTGAGCAACCTACGCAACTTTCCAGATGATGTGCAAATGTTGGCACCAAATATAAGTTTATCTAGATTTGTATTTGAATTCCACTTAAAACTAAGTAATTATTCTGTCATATTAGATAAATTTTTATCAAGTTAATCGACAGTCATTTTTAAAATCGTTTTAATTATGATAATCAAATAATCTTTGAAAACGCCGCAAACATGGCCGACTGCAACTAAATCTATTTAAATTTAAAACATACATTGTAGAGTCGACTGTTATGGATAGTTTTTGATGATTTTTCACTAATCTAAGCACTTAGAAATAACTATGCATGAGTCAATTAGAATTTTATTAAGTACAAAAAAAAATATGTATGGAGCTAAGATCAGAAAGAGTTCTTTTTAACAGATTCGTGGATAGAGTAGAAAAGGACCTCGGCTTCTGTATTAGCAGGGTGTGTGGTCGGCGTGGAGTTTGGGAGCTTGGTATTGGTATGCATGTTCACTTTAAAAACATACCCTCCAAATATCATGTATGTATGTATAACCCCTGCCGGGTCATGGCTGCACACATGACAGAATGTCCAAATTGTTCGATCCAGTGGTTATTATACTTGATACGATCGGCTGCAGGTATATTGAAGGGTGTCATAATAATACAGCCGGCTTAATGGATCCATGGATGGGTAGGTTATATCTAATATTTTATTTTCATCACATTGCTTCAGATTTGACAGGGAATGGCAATCATCCATTGCTTATCTAATTATTGCAATTTTATTGAAACGAAATATTACTATTAGGTACCTATATTACATAAAAACCGTAGCTTCATCATTATGTAAAATTGGTACGCCTAATGGCTGATCAAATTGCTGTGTGGACCTTCTCACATAAAATTAAGAGCAATTTGTAAACCTGTCTATCACAAATGAATAAAAGAACTTAGGAATTTCAAAGTAAACTAAATGAATGTGGGCGGTTAAC
Organism: Eupithecia subfuscata; assembly: GCA_963564075.1. Lineage (NCBI taxonomy): Eukaryota > Metazoa > Arthropoda > Insecta > Lepidoptera > Geometridae > Eupithecia > Eupithecia subfuscata. Next base: position 12,264,183 of record OY751118.1, on the reverse strand, counting down.
TAAGGTCCTAGTTTGTGTTGTAAGAACTCCAACGTTTCATCGACGACCTCGAAAGAATCGAATCGAAGGTCCGCTTTCGACGCAGGGGGTTGCGGGTTCGATTCCCGCCTCGAGACAAATGTTTGTACGATCTGCAGATATTTGTTCAGGGTTTTCTGGATGTTTGTTCCGCCCAGACAACCAAACATGACAACTGTTTGTCCACGTGAAAGAAATTTTCCGCGGGGACAACCAGTTACATGGGCGGAATTTTATTTCCATCTACACAACTGCTTGGTAACTAGTTGTCTCGATGGAAAATTATCTTCCACGAAGACAACCAGTTACCTGGTGATTTGTATTATATCAGTTATCTAATACCCATAACACCAGCACTGCTTAGCTTGGGGCTAGATAATGCCGTGTGAATTGTCCGACATTATTTATTATTTATTATCCCTTAACGATCTTCATCAGGGTGAGTCAGGGTACTTTCACAATGTATTCGTCAAACTACGAATGTTTTTATAGTAAAATAAAGTTAAATATTTAACCTATCAGACGGATGTACCTTGCAGTTGACAGGCGATCGATCCTCCATCCCACACATCCGAGCCAGCATCCCTCCAGCACAGAACACAACACAACATACAGTACACAACACAGCACAGTACAGGCACTACCCACCCTGTATAAATACCTCCTTGATCACCGGCACCAGGTATTCACCCTTGTACCACATCACGGGAGCTGGACACACACATATCCCTTCAAATATCACTTGTCGAGAAGAGTCAAGACTTTACTTTTGGGCCGCGTTTATATGCACAGAGTATTTTACCTTCACGTAAAGATCCAAATAGAACCACAAAATCACCAGTAAATAAGAGGTTGCTGTATAATTCTTGATGATCACTACTTGTGAGATCGGCACTTGTTTGTATTGGTTAGTATCCGTAATTCCGTACTGACTGCTGAACCACACCACACTCACAACACTTGAGGACTTGCTAGGACTCTACGCTCAACACTTAGTTCGTGACATCAAATTTAGTAAAGGTTATTGCCTCACTTCCAACGGTCTGAGTCGACTCTCGAAAACTAACATACTTCTTATCAACACCAATTTCTTTGTATCCACACACACTTGGAACCGTATCGTATCTTACGACCGACACTTGGGACAACTTGAACTGTCGGCCGCACTTCGCACAACCGTATCGGCGTTCGGGCGCACTTCGTCCCGTCTCGTGGTCGGTGGTGTTGCGCGCGCGCCGGTCCGACCGCGACTGGCGCGCCGCTGGTTGCGACTCATCGCGGTTGTGTTGTGGGTCAGCAGCCATGATTACAAGCACAAACAGGCGAGCGCTGAGAAAGTGCCGATACAGTTCTGTTTGCACGGCGCGGCATGAGGTGGTGGTTCAGATGGTCAGGCTTCGCAGATTGTTCGAGTTATTTCTGAAGATTATTTTTGAACGACAATAATTTGTTTTTTGAAAACACTAACAACCGACTTCGAATCCCTTCATTTTACACTGTTTTTTAGTTTTGCGAGTCAAATACTAATCCCACGGGCATCATTTATTTTGGGACCACCTCGGGGTCATTATATATCTATACAATAGCGAAATAATTTTCTTAATGGAATCATTACTGACGGAAAAATCGTCAAAACACACAAAAAAAACTCGCATACAGTCGAACCTCCTACTTTTTTTCAACATCGATTAAATAGGTGCAGATTATATGGATTCTACTTATATTTTTTCGCATAGGTGTTTACCGAGTGCCTAGTCCGATTTTGACAGGTAGACAATAGTACATCGTACACCTAGGCGAGAAAGCGCCCAATTCCTGTTCCTCGAGTGCGTCATTTGAGGCTCGAGGCGCAGCCGAGGGCCTTAAAACACACGAGGTAGGAATTGCGCTTTCTCCCGAGTGATACATAGTGCTTTATACTACACCTTCGAGGAAAATCATCGTTTTAGAATCTTCAAAATCACGAGTAAATTCAAATTGTAAACTCAAATGTAGCATTAAGTACGCGCACGTGCGATTATCACATGGTTCTTTTTTTGAATTATTGTTCCGAGTACGGAAGAGGCCGATATCATAAATGGCGGATTCGGAGTAAAAACTTTTTGTCGTTTGACTGAACGAAAATAACCATAGCTACCGGCCGATCTTTTAGGAAAAAAAAAAAAAAATAACACGTTAGAAATGGATTTCCATACACTTTTTCCTCCCGCTAAAACAAGTGAGAAATTAAATTCCATAGAGTTTTTCCTCCCGGTTTCCTATAGGCCTGCCAAGACATACTTTCTATTCTATAAATGGAAAAGGAATAGGCAACTTTCCGAGCAGGTGTAGTATAAATGTTTTACCACACCGTCTTGTGAAGATAATCTGGGAGAGGTAAAATGTGCAACACACTTTATAAATAATCTTAGCCGGGTACAGATCGGTGTCACAGAGCGTCATGTACCATTCGCAGCGAGCATGATACGTTACGCCGTGGGCTACAATCCCTCTCGTGGCTCGTTGCTCACGCCTCCTTCCCCCGCACTGACGTCACGCACGCTCGCTGTGTAACACGTTACATTACGCTCGTAACACCGGCCAGTACCCAGATTTAGATACTTGTGGCTCAGGTAGTATTTCTACTGAACTTTATTTCCAGTCTGTATAATTGATCGCCGTAAACATGAAGTTGTTTAGTCAGTATTATTATATTACCTCGCCTGGTATTGGACAGCCAGCGGGTGTGGTCACGCAGCAGACATGCAAAGTGCGTGGGTACCTACTAACTGACGTGTTCGCTCGCTTTATGAATAATGCAAACAGTATTTCGTAATCAATCAGGTGCGAAAACCTACGTCGACTTACTACAATGATTATGTCAAGATACTGTTTAAATACCTACTGATTGTTATCCGAGTAGTGTAGCCCCCCCCCCCCCCCCCCCCCCAATGTTTATGGGAGGTTGTCCAGCAGTGGACGTGTTTACTGATGAGGACTTTGAAAGTCAACATAATTTACTTAATTTGACACTACTGACTGCTACTTACTGCTTTATTTTAGAGCTATAATAATAATCGACTAAACACAATTCGACTAAAAACATTTCGACTAGTAAAAATTATACTAACGACTAAAACGATTCGTTTCAACAAAAAAAAAACTGGGACGGGGTGGGAAGCCTATTAGGTCGGGTCAACTCAAGGTCGAATTTAGGCGGCTTAAGTCGAATTGTTATTAGTCGAAATGTTTTTGTATAGGTACCTTACTTATTTATTATTTTATTAATTCTAATAGTGTTTGGTTACTTTATACATTACGCAAGTCTTGCATTAAGGATTTTATAGTTCAACAATGAATTAGCTTTTCAAGAATTTATTCAAGGAATACTTAAATTAGGTGATTTACTAACAAAAAATATCTTAACAATAAGTAGGTAGGCTTGTCATATCATCGACAAATGACTGTCGGTGTTGTTGACACGTATTCTGGGCTGGAGGCGTACTTGGCCGTGCATCTGCGCGAGTGCAAGTACAGGTTTTTGAATCTCGAGGCCACCTCGGGAGCCTGTAGGATTTGGGTGATAATTAGTAGCACCCGAACTCAGAGAGATCTTCGGGCGCGAGGCCTGGGGAAAGGCCTCTGCCGCTAGAAGAGAGAGGTTGTCGCCGTATCAGTGTCCCGGCACGGCGGCGTCATGAGGAGGGATAGATGTGACGACGTATGAGTGGGCCATGTAGCCAGAAGGTTTTGTGATAGTGAAAGGTGACGGAGGCATGAGACTCGGGGGCGTAACCTGCGATACTCGTGCACAGGTGTGGGACACGCGGGGCAGTGACTTTTCTTTTTTAAGCGCTTGCTTTAGCTGAGTGTGCGCGGCACTGTGCCCGCGTGACTAGAACAAATGGTTTGAGTGAGAGTGTTTGAGTGTGTATATGCGAGACCCACCCCTGGTAGTATGGGGCGATAATGCTCATCTGGGCACAGAGGTCGACATTTGCGGTTTCAACTGTGTCTGTCCAGTCTGTGTCCTAATCGGGGGGGGAAAGGTGACGGAAGAATGAGGTCGGCGAGTGTGTGGATCGGTGGGCTCGCCGGCCATGTGTAGGAGGAAGAGGGGACGCCAGTCGGGCCGCGGAAGTTTAAATGTTCCCGTGGTTCGGCGAAAATGGCAAGAGGTTTTAGTGGGTAGTATGTTCTCAGGGTGTAGAGTCCCATATAATTCTGGTCCCCCCAAACCAGTTTATTCGTAAACGAATTTCCTCGCCGAATAAAAGGCATATCATATCATAAAATACCTACATTATTTGACAAAATTGATAACCGGTATCGATGTCAAAATGAGCCAGATAATCACCTACGTAACTGTACCTCAATAACAATTATTGTTACTATAGCCACACCTACTACATAGTCAAAAAACCACATATTTGTGAACTCGTGCGAATCACGACGACTTGCAGATAAATGATGTCTGTCATGGATCGATCGATCTTGACAATTTAATGACAGAGATAAGGATACGTGTGTTATTGCTGTGTGGTGCCGGCTTAGAGTTTGCACCACCCCAACCCTTCCCGCGGGTGGCTAGCGGCCACAAAGGGCTATCCCCCCTTTGTGGCCGCTGGCGGGGCTGGCGGGGCGGGGCTGACCGGGGGCCCGCCCCCGGTCAGCAGCGCCCTGCAGAGCGTATCCACCACTGAACTGCGATCCCTAGCTCCATGCCCGGCGGGATTATGGCTTTACAACCTAATAAGAGCTAATGAGGCATTTATCAGGGGAGACCTGCTTTTTGGAGTCTGTAGGTAACCGTATCGTATCTATATTATACCAAAACTGAATGTATACTATGACCCGTTGGTCTAAGTAATACAGATTACATTGTCGCCCACTTTACTGCATTCGAGCACCACTTGGAGAGGGCCCTTCGATAAGCCCACGTGTAGGCAGCATGGCAGCCAGCTGCAGATCTCTCGGCTCTTCAAATGAAGTGCCTCACTGCTTACATATAAACACTACTTATCATTACTCAATGGTTAAGTTTTGAAAGAAGTAATATCTGTTGGGAGGAGTATGACTGTCCTGGCAGCTAAATAACTGACTCGGCAGGAACAAACTGGACCTGGTAGGCGTGCTTCAGCAGTGCAGCACACAGCGCGCCTCGTTGCGCTCGCCACACCGGCATCTCACAATAGCAGTACACTTACTAAACTAGAATACTGTAACTGCCTTAGCAGGTGCTAAACTGAATTGGAAGGAGTATAACTAACTTGGTAGGACAGTAAACAACCTGACCGGAGTATAACTGACCTGGCAAGAGTAAAACTGACCTGGCATGACTATAACTGACCTGGCAAGAGTATAACCGAGTTGGCAGGAGTATAACTGACCTGGTAGGTGTTCCACTGCTGCAGCAGATGGTGGTGACAGGCAGCGCAGGTGCGCACGGTGCCCTGCGCGTCCTTGGGCCGCGAGCGCGGGGGGCGGGGGTGCTGCTCGCCGAAGATTGGGAAGTAAGGCTGCTTCGTCTGGAAGGAAAAGGCAGCTGGTGAGGGAAACACTACAATACGACAATAAATATGTTCCGGACTTAACAAAAAGTTGGCGCGATTGTATTTGTCTATCTGGAAGCATGGATTTGAGACGTCAGCGTGGATAATTGTACGCAAAAACAATAGACAATTGCGCCAGCTTTTACAAAATAATCTATACAATGAAGGACTTGAACAAGCTTTTGAAGGAGTCAACGGACGATAAACGATTGCGCTGTCGAAAATAACAAGAACAATTTATTTGTTTAGATGTCTCTATTTCCTTTCACGACGAGCAGGAAATCAGAAAAGCTCAATCAAGTAAGCGTATCCCGGTATTATCAGTGGGTGTCAATCTACAGTAAACTTTATCACGGCGGGACACGATGTATTTTAGTTCGACCCCTGGCCCGCGTATCGTTACACCGCTGGCCGTCACCTCGCTCTGATAAACTAAGAGACTATAAATATCAAAACAGGATAAATGATCGTTGGCAGAATGAGGCGTTTTATTTAGAATAACAATGTATAAAAAAATGTGTCCGTCCAGACTAAAAGATGGCACTTCGAGCCTGTTGAAATAAATCGGCATAGACCCCGCGCAGACGGTGCACAGTTGGACATGACGACATCTCAGTAATTCCTCAGCGACAGATCCGCGCCATCTATTGAGTTCGAATGTAAACAGGGGCTTTTGATTTTTGGAAAATGTCTCATTACAGTCATTACATTATGCAGATTTTGAAATGTGCAGATTTGTAACTTGAAATTTCTGCGTAAATCGGTGCGTTTTTAAAAAGTTCATGAATAGGCATTGGTGTGATATTCGTCTGTGATTGGTGGACGGCTGAGCCAATCATGTACTTTTTGTTTTATCAGTTTTCTTTCGCAGGTTTTTGCTTTGTTTTTATGAGTTTCTTTATAATTTCCAATTTAATTTACAAATCATGACCCTTATTCTCTTCGCCGCTAGCGAACAATCAATAAAAGTTAAAGTGCCACGATACGACAGTGCGGATAACGACTCCAATAATTATTAGAAGTTATCATGACCCTCCCTTAGGTCATTTAAAGCCTCGTTAGTTCAAAACTGATATCGAAAAGAACTTAAGTATCGTATGACGGTTATTAATCGGTTATTACATCATCTTAGATAGGTGGTAGGCAACCGGTTGGTTATCTAGAGATTTACTAAATTGTGCTGAAAACCGGAGCGCGATAACATCGGGTCAAAAAATAAACGCGGTAAAAAGATCGACCACGTCTTATGTCAGTAGGGTTGTCACCACTATTACTTGCCTATCTAATTTACTTTAAAATTTCTGTATATTTGTTGTCTGCTTTTATTTAGTTTTTACCATCTGTACTTTTCTTTCTTACATACAATTGGGGAATGAGCGCCACAGCGCCCCGTCTCCCGCTTGCCGCACCCAGCATCAGTTTACCGCAGCGGTTATAATGATGATACTTATTTATAATTTACTTGTGTCTGCCCGCGGCTTTACACGCGTTGTTTTCTTTGGAAACGTTTTCTATCCCATGGGAACTGATTTATGGAATACATAGTAGCCTATGTTTGATTACAGGATTAGATTTACCTGCATGAAAAATTTCTGCCCGATCCGTTAGTAGTTTTGGCGTGAAGATGTTACAAACATCTATCCAAACATCCAAACTTTCGCATTTATATAACATTAGTTTGATTTAAATCCAAGAGCAAAAGTCAGTGAATATCTTATTTATCCGTGTATTTGTAAACAGCCCTATCGCCGGGGGCGGGGGCGGGGGCGAGGTCGCAAGGGCGCCGATATTTTCCGCAGATAGTGCTGCCCCCTGGCACGGCATGAGATAGCTTTCAATTTATTGTTGTTTGCCGCAGACGGCCGTGACGTCATCATTCCTACTTATTTAAACTTAACTAATAATAACTATGAGAACTAGCATTTACAATTGAGCTAACTGCAGACTGTTGCAAACAATCGACAGGTAGCTCAATTGATCCATATGAATACCAATCGTCCCCAAGACGCTAGCTGGCTACTTGTAAGTAAAATGAAAAAAGTCAGGACATTTTAGGAGATTTAGGAAGGTATGATTTAAAATACTAAACAGAGCTATACACCCATGTTGTCCATGGTAAAGGTAATTTTAGGGTTCCGAACCTCAAAAGGAAAAAAGGAACCCTTATAGGAACACTTTGTTGTCCGTCTGTCTGTCTGTCCGTCTGTCAACCCCCTTTTCTCAGGAACGCGTGGAGGTACCGAGTTAAAATTATCATCAAATACTCAAGTCCGTAACCTCTTGAAGCCATGATATAAATTAAACTTTTAGGGTCAACGCAATCAAAAGTTACAGCCGTTTATGTCCAAATATTTTGAAATTTCCAAGGGGTTCCAAGATGCACACAAAACCTATAGGGTACTTCCTGTTGACCTAGAATCATGAAATTTGACAAGAAGCAAGGTCTTATGGCATAAGTACTTAAAGGAAAAAATCCGAAAACCGTATAATTATTTGTAGTTATTTAACAAAAAATTATTCTTGCTATGGACCAAAACATACAGGGCACCTACTTCCCGTTGACCTAGAATCATGATGTCTAACAATTATACGGAACCCTTAGTGCGCGAGTCGGACTCGTACTTGACGTTTTATCAAAAGCTCAAGGGGATCGGACTTCGATTTGCCTATACTGGGGGACCTAGATTCGTGACGTCACCTTAGATAATAGTATGACACTATGCTTGTGTCCAATGAATAAATCGGATGGATTAGAGTTTCTTAATCTTATTATTAATTACGATACATAGTTAGGCAAAAACAAAACAATTGATCAAAATAATTACAGATTGTTATTATTTTTAAAAAATAAAATCGAAAAAATTTACATTAAGTCACGTGACCGTGAACACCGATCAGAATGTGTGACGTCACTTCTTTCAAAACATCATTGCTGTGGCGGACCAAAAAGATCGACACCGGCAACGTGCGGATTTTTTTGGTCCACCAAAAAGATCCGCTCGTTGGTCGCGTTGCCGGTGTACGTACAATCTCCCGGCACAAACAGATCAATTTCGAAAGAAGTGACGTCATTCAAGACGCCGCGCCATGACAGTCTTAAGCTTAGGTATTTGAATGAAATTGAAATTGTTTTATTTTTATGCAAAATAAATATCGTAAATATACTTAGGATTCTTAAAAAATTATTAGGTTTTTGAATTTTTAAAATTTAGTTAACTAGCCTAATGTGCGCTTTTAAAAATGTACCTATTAAATGAGGGAGTGGGAGATCTGCGAGCCATAAACGCTCTAAACGAGGCGATCCGGGCTCTATTCCACCTACCAATTTTAATATTCGAACACAAAAATTAGATTTTTATGTCCGGGGTACAATTTTCTTTTTAACAAAAACATATGAAACATGAATTCTCTAAATTCTCTCAAACAGTTTGACCAGAGGGGCGAGTCTATTTGACGTTAGTAGCGAGACGTGATCGTGATCGTGACGTCTCCTTTTATTATGGGGTTTGTGTAGTGTCCTGTCCGCACGGCAAAGGCGTACCAAATTGTATGGAAAAAGGTGACGTCACGATCACGTCTCGTAACTAACGTCACATAGACTCAACGTCGAACCGTGGCGGACGCAGCCGCGGGTAAAAACTTGTTCAACTTAAAGAACGTGATAAAATTGTATAAGCCGGGGCCTCACTACTCTAAAGCTGGGTTCATATTGCTGTGTTGGGGTGTCTCGGGGCGCCTTCTGTTGTGTCGCGGAGCGTTCATACTGATGTGTTGTGTTGGGGCGCAATATTGGCAATATGGCGCATTTTTAGATCATTCATCGTGTGAGAGTTGTGGTGTCAAAACGTCTTTGAAAATGGAATCATCCGATACTGACAGGGATTTGATGAAGATATTCAATTTCTGCTATTAATGACTCTTCTTAAAAAAAATAAAAAGAGATATTGGGTTCATCCTATAAATCGTTTAAGAGAGACTAGAGGCGCATTTCCCTGTCTCGTTCCAGAATTTTTAAAGTAGAACCACGTAGAACGAATCAAAAAATGCAATTTCTAGTATTACGGAATGAACTGCGTCCCGCGCGGTTACGCGTCCTACTGGCAGATTCACATTGGTGTGGTGTGTTGTGGCGCGACAGATCCCCCACCACCTCTCTGGCGCGACCGAACGTCGAGCGATTTGACCGCGACACAACACGCCATAACCCAGCACAACCTACTAATGTGAATCTAGTCATAGGTAATAAACGTAACCGATTGCGCTCTGGCGCGCCACGACACACCCCGACACAGCAATGTGAACCTAGCTTAAGAGAACTCACTAAATGTGCAGTAATGAAGCAAATAATCGCATCTGCTTTAAACCGGTTGCGATTCGTCCTTGCTGATTAAAATTTGGGACAAAGTTGTGCGGTTCCAAGTCTGCCGGAAGTTTTGAACTGACTGATCGAGTCAAGGATCTAAAGCAAAATGAGAACAAACTCAATGATTTCGTGTCAAGATATGAATGTTTGTTGGTAGCAGGAACTGGTTATTTGTAACGGCTAACTTTGTACTTTGACATTTTGGCAATACATTTTTTGAGAGTGTATATTAAATAGCGAAACTAAAGGAGTACCATTTTCTAGCTAGACTATTTTGCTGGGATTCCGATTAAAATAAGCAGACTTTGTTAATATTAATATAATAGAAAATAGTAATAAATCTTTTATTTCAGACAAGTCCAGAGTTTTAATGAAGGATCGTATAGATGTGTCCGATGAAAACACAGCTGTTTTCATCTGTAAATTGTCTATATTTAGTCATCAGCAAACATGCACTGGTCTCCAGGCATTTTACATATCCATATTTTCATTTATTTTTTTTAACCTATCTGTCATTTTTACCAAAATTTTGTAAATAAATAAATAAATAATGCCGGACAATTCACACAGCATTATCTAGCCCCAAGCTAAGCTGAGCTTGTGTTATGTATGTGTAAATGTATTAATTAATGAAAGAAATTATTTTGTCCAGACATTCGAACCTCAAATATCTTTACTCAACACACTTATTGAGGTTACTTATTTTTGAGATACTTCTCAAAAATAAAGCGATTCTGTAAAATTGCAAATGCTTTACAATCACAATCGACTAAGAAGCCCATGTTTAAACATAACCGTGAATATTCTCATGTTTCATTCGAATCGAGTCTTCAAAGAAGCCTAGGCCAACAAAATAACTTCTAATTAACATTTCCACTCTTATCAACGTCAAATAAGGTCCATTTCGATAAAAATGTGACAAGTCAAAAGTCAAACAAATATTTATCACATTCATGACCAAACATAGTCGAGTTGTCCACTTGGGGCACGGACAGGGCACGGACAGGGCACGGACAGGGCGCAGATAGAGAACTACGTCATTGCGTATTGAAACGCGCGTTTAAGAAATCTAGTTTTAATTTACACTACACATTGAAATCAAACGCTTTACTCGTGTATACGTCTACACTCCGGCAAAACTCATTAAACTTGTAAGCATGGGGCAATGCTTACAAGTTTACTTACAATACTTTTCCCCACTTTTCCCCGTTGCTTTTTTACAGAAGTTGCACTACTTGTCGATTTAAGCTCTTTCCCACAATGCATATTGCTGATAATTACTTTTCGAAGGCGATGCTAAAAAGAGAATTTTGTATTTTTGTGCAGTAAGTTGTTTACGAACATTGTACATTGAGAATGGCTAGAGATAGGTATTTACACGCGCGTTTAAATGTGTATTGATGTAGGGAACTAGATAATTTTTAAAACGCTTGTATCAAACTGCGCGCTTCAAACCGCCTATTCAGTAGTTGCTCTTACGCGGACTGCGTAGATTGTACAAACAAATATCACGGGACTCGAGGAGCCTATTATTTGTTGGTTTACTGGATTGTGCTGTTATTGACCTTTAACTGTTCCGGGGTCACACCACGGACGTATTACCTACTTAGTGGACGACCTCTGCGGCGGAGCGGGCCAAGCTCCGTCTGCGACGCGGGAGGTGCGGGTTCGATTCCCGCCTTGGATATGATACCTTCTACGCCGGAAAACGCGAAGCTGTGGGTAGGAGCTAGTATAAGAATATTTTCCCTCGCGACTTGTTTGGTCGCAGCTGAACCGGACCCTCGGCCGCTGCGCAGCTCATCGTTGTAGTTTTCCTGGGGCGGGGGTCGAGGGGCGGGGGTCGAGGGGTTAATGTAAATGTTTATGAATGGTTATCTCAACGATTGAATACTACTTATGCTGATAACTGAGCCGGTCACCGTGGGGTGCGGTAGCAGAGCGGCGCAGGCGAAACCACGCGCTAAGCTACGCTACAGCAAGAATAAATAATGCAATAAGTACTAATAGCCAGCCAGAAACTAAGACGTTGTGTTCTGGGTACTTACTAGGTAAATTAATTTTATTTTTATTCGTATTTATAATGCTTAGACAGTATTGAGGCGAAGGTCATTTTATTTACATAATAGATAAATAAAATCCTCACTCTATCAATTAAAATTAAATAATATCTCATACTGGTGGCGCCATCTAGATGAAACCAAAGAAAGCTTAACAGCAACTCTAATAACCGTACGTGCGTACATTGAAAGATACATTTATAATGTATTAATTAACTGCGTAAAGATGGCGCTATTATCACTTTCATTAATTAGCAACCTTCCTTGTTGTTTCGTTAGTTAATGGGTAAGGACATTTTCCCTACAGTAAATAAAATAAATACTTTTAGGGGTTGTATGTAATGCGCACCGTAATACAATGTAGGGCACATTGTATTTATTGGAGGAAGAGCACAAATTATAGGATTTATGTTACAAGTAGGTACTGATTTTATATTTCCACTTATACTGATAAGATAACAGTACATGTCTGTACGAGTTAGTTAGCGAGTGGGGAGCGCCGGCGGCGCCGGCTGGCGACGCGCCCAGTCCTGCGCAGCCCGGTCGGCTACTTGTGGTTCAATAAGTACTGAAAGAACCAAATTAAAGATACGTTTTTCTTTCTTTCTATTAGTTGTCTCGTATTGTTCAAGTTGTGCATCGGTCCTTTCGATTGGTCCTGTTGTTACCAGTCTGTCTGGCTGTTTGTGGGCGAGGTTCCTCACCGACCATGTCATTATGAAACGTTTAGCGAGCTGATGAGGATCCGTAACGTTTTTAGTTGAGAATGCAGATTTATAGAGTTAAGAAATCCTTAACACACAGTGCAAAACTTTTTGTTCTACGACAAAAATTGACGAAGTTATGACCAAATTACTAGTCAAGTTCACTGAGTGACCGCCGCGGTCGCTGCGACCTCACTCCCTCGGTCGCCGCCAGTTAGTCGACGGCAGATATCAGTTTTTAGTGATTTCACACCCATCGAATGATTTTTTTTTATTCGATTGCTCTCTCGAAATTGAGTCTTATCTGGTTTGTTATTTTTTTTCCAAAACTTCGGAGTAAATCACTAAAAACTGATATCTGCCGGGTTAACAGGCGGCGACCGAGAGAGTGACGTCACACGCACCCGCGTAATTTGATTTTACCTGCAGTAGCGGCGTAATGTTTATTACGTAACATCTTTGTAAGTAATGGCCCGTTTATGATAATTCAAAAAGATATATCATTATTGTGTCATAAAGAATAAGGTGGATAGTTTTACTGAAATTGCTATAACTTTCCTGATCCTCATTACCGCTCCTTCCGTGTAATTGAGCTAGTTACCTCACTGTCCGCGTGTTAGTGAGCTCGTCACCGATTAAACCATGTGTAAGTGAGCTAATTCTTGTGTTAGTTCACTAGTGTCGTGCAGTGTGGTGCCGGCTTAGAATTTGCACCTCGCCAACTCTTCCCACGGGTGTCGTAAGATGCGACTCAGGGAAACACACAGGGGGGGGGGGGGGGGGGCAGCTGCTCCTCTTGCAGAACAATTCTACTACAGGACTGAGATCCTCAACTCGCATGCCGAGCGTGGGGATTATGGGCATTATCCCCCATGAAATAACAGCCAAGTCTGCGTCCGGCAGCAGTGGAGCAATATAGGCTGGTGAGGTGAGGTGAGGCGAGGTGAGGTGAGGTGAGGCGACTAGTTACCGATTTGTCCTTGGGCTCCTTGGTGTGCAGGTTGTAGAGCGTGCCCCGCTTGTACTCGTCGCCGCAGACGTAGCAGACCTCGGTCATGGAGTTCTTGTCCGGCATGGACAGGTCCAAGATGTCCCGGTCCGAGGAGGAGTTGGAGTTGCCGGAGTACACGGACACTGTGGATCTGGAAGAGAGGGAGTTCAGTTTATTTTATGAGCAATTATTTAGAAAACCAAGAAACTAACTTAATGTCCTTTGTATATGTCCCTGGTGCGGTCTTTCTTTCCGTGTTCCTATACTATGCATAAAATATTAGATTTGCGACCCAAAATAATTGTAATTTATATTTCTTTGTGATCTAATGTTTGATTTAAATAATTTACAGTTGTTGATGTCCTACTGTCCTATATAAATAGTATTACTTTATACTACACCTGCCCAGAACATGGCTTATACATTTTCTAAACATAAGGTAGAAAGTACGTCACTGAAATGCGGGAGGGAAAAACTCTATGGAATTTCATTTCTCACGCGTTTAGCGGGAGAAAAAGTGTATGGAAATCAATTTCTAACGTGTTCTTTTTTTAATTTTCTGTATTATCAGCCGGTAGCTATGTTTATTTTCATAATAGGTCAAACGACAATAGTGCATTTTACACCAAGGCGAGAAAGTGATCAATTCCTACCGAGTGTGTCGTTTTGGCCTTAAAATACACGAGGTACGAATCGCACTTTCTGCCGAGTGATAAATAGTGCTTTATACTACACCTTCGAGGAAAATAAAAAGCAGAATTAATTATTAATTGAAATTTATATTAAAATTATTACAGTTATTGAAACTCAAAGAAGAACTTACCGCGCCCAATGATGTTGGTAAAACCTCATTGACCGCGCCAGCCTTTGGGTTCTTTTTTCAAAATATTGTTCGGAAATCGGAGGAGGCCTAATGGACTTGGAGTAAAAACTTTTGTCGTTTGACCGAACGAAAATAACCATAGCTACCGGCCGATCTTTTAGGAAATTAAAAAAAAAACACGTTAGAAATGGATTTCCATACACTTTTTCCTCCCGCTAAAACACGTGGGAAATGAAATTCCATAGAGTTTTTCCTCCCGGTTTCCTATAGGCCTGCAAAGACAAACTTTCTATTCTATAAATGGAAAAGGAATAGGCAACTTTCCGAGCAGGTGTAGTATAAAAAGCTTTTACTCCGAATCCACCATTTATGATAACGGCCTCTTCCGTATTCGGAACAATATTCAAAAAGATTCAGTTGAAAATCGCAAGTGAGCATGTATTTATTGCTACATTTGAGTTTTCAATTTGAATTTACTCGAGTGATTTTGAAGATTCTAAAACGATGATTTTCCATACACTTTTCTCTCCCGCTAAAAGTGTGAGAAATAAAATTCCATACAGTTTTCTTTCCCGCATTTCAGTGCGCCTGCAATGACGTACTTTCTATTCTACCTTATGTTTGGGAAAGGAATAAGCAACATTCTGAGCAGGTGTCGTATAAATTAAATGAAAACTATGTTCTGTTCAGGAGCCGGGCGATAGATGTCGCCACAGCGCGGGATCACGGGAGCACGCTCATTAAGGCGGGCGGCCGTCGTCCAACCAGGGGATTTTGGAAACTTAGAACAGCCTCTTATTTGTGTTGGGGTCAGCAAATGGAGACCTCAGTATTACAACTGCTAGGACCCCACGGAAATTTTTTGAAATTATTTTTAATTGTTTTACCTGACAGCGTCCAGGTAGTTGGCGGGCTCGGAGACCCCGGACTGCTGCGACCCCACGGAGATGACGGAGGGGTCGCGCGCTCGCAGGTCCAAAACGCCTTCCTCTTCGACCCCAGCGCTGGGAAACCGCGACTGGAACACAAACGAATATCTGTCTGTTTTTTGTTTTACACTCTGAAATATGTTTTGGTGGTGTTATATACCCCCACGAAGTGCACAGTCACGAAATTTCGTGATTTCAGTTCGTGAAGGCGCGTTCAGGTGGCAGATTTAACGCGTTGTTGCTATCGGTACCTACCGGATACCTACTGAAGTAACGCCTTCATCTATTATCACATACTTTTGTTGACATTCCAACGGTACATGAGAATTCACAGAAATTTCGCATCGGTACTGTTTACTCAGAGCTTTTGTACTTTGTTTACATGTACTAGTTCTTAAGATTGTTCAAGAAAGGCGGTTGAAATAAAGGAGACGACTTCTGCGGTGTAGTGTAGTGTAGTGTAGGGGGGATCTGTCAGATCTAAGTACCAACGAGATGAGAAAGAGTTGCTGGTTCGATAACCCACGCACCGTACGCGAGACAAATCTTGGCAGGATCTGCAAAACTTTGCATATGTAGCGTGTTTTCTATGCAAACTAATATTATAAATTCGAAAGTAACTCTGTCTGTCTGTCTGTTACCCTTTCAAGCCTAAACGGCTGAACGGATTTCAATGAAATTATAATAATAAATAATAAATTATAATAATAAAAATAGTCAGGGAGGTAGATGGTATCCCGGGGACGGACATAGGATACTTGAATAGTTCGTGCGAAGCCGCGGGCAGCAGCTAGTGTGTAATATAGGGGAGATAGGACGTACGTAAACATTTACCATTTTACCGTAATAATGATTTTAAAATCAGTAATTTCGTTCCCATAAAGCTCTGCTTACTTTGGGACGGTGGGATGGTGCGTATGAAGTCCAGCATTATTTATTTACTCCGAGACTGAGTAGGTACATAAGACGATCAACAACAACTTATCGTCTAATATCTATCCCGTGTTATCGTCTAAAAATTCTATGAAACAGATATTGACATTACATTAGCAGCAAATGACGTCTCTCTCTATTTCCAGCACCGGTGGCTTTTCGGATTATTTTTAGTTGGTCGCGGACATACAAGTTGTTAAGTTAGAACCACACTCTGTCTGTGGTGTGGTGCGTTGAGGCGCGTCAGGAAGATGTGGCATTTCGATGTCAGTTCAAACATTTAAGAACGGTTAGAAACAGATTATACCCCTTTTCTATGTATAATAAAAAGTATCTAAAGTATCTATTTAAGTAGTTTTTTTTAAACATGGCAGAAGCCTCTATTCACAGATAAAATTACACTAGTATTTACAATTGAATCAGTAGAGCTAACTGCAGACTGTTGCAAACAATCTACAGGTAGCTCTATTGATCCATATCAATACCAGTCGCGTCGTCGCTACGCGGGCTGCATTGCCCTGCTGTACGGCAATGCTGATGCGCTGCGCCAGATAGGTACTCACCAGCTCTCGGGTCATGCTGCGACCAGACGCAAGAGATAATTTTTTTAAAACCCGAAGAGCCTCGGTACCCCCGTGTAGTTTATTGTATTTAGTATATCAGTTCAGTATAAGCTCTGCTTAGCTTGGGGCTAGATAATGCTGTGTGAATTGTCCAGCATTATTTATTTATTTTATATTATTATATCGGTTTTTTTTCTGGGCTAAGTAAGAACACCACAGCCCAGCTATAATACTAAGTATACTGCTAGGTACTCACGTTGTTGACGTTGTTGAATTTATTGTTGATGTGGTTGTTGGTCTCTTTCTCTTCTTTCCGGTAGGGGGAGGAGGTGGGGGGCGCGGTAACCTGGAACGTGATGTTAAGCTTTACTTGATTTTCCGTTGTAGGGTAAGGATACTCAGCCCAGTATTATACAAGCTTGAAAAAATCTGCAAATTCTTAAAAATCAACAACAAGAAAGTAATTATTAGTTTAAGTATGGGGGCCATGTTAAATAACATTGTGTCCAGAGTTATGCTGGAGTATAGGTGACAGTGCTCTCGCTTCACTGTAGAAGGGGCTTATGCAGTGCTCCATTATGATATGCACTTTTAATTTGTCAAAAAATTAATTTGTCAGAGAATTCCAGGTTGAAGCATCGGGCTTGTGTAGTAGCATCCCGAGCGGGGATCATCGGACCTGGCGTCGAACTAATACATAAGATCGATTGTTCTCATTTAATGCGCGTGCTCACGGCGCGCGCCGTTCTCCCGTGATTACTTATTGTGATCAAAATGACACAAACCAAGCTAGCACAGACACCACACTCGCGCCCCTATCCCGTTTCATTCAGAAAATTCCAGGAGTAAAGTTACCTGTACTCAAAATTTCAGCCTGATTCGTTCAGTAGTTTTGGTGTGAAGAGGTAACAAACATCCATACAAGCTTTCGCTTTATAATATTGTTGTGATTAAAAGTAAAAGTAATTTCTTAATGGAGCAGCCTGTATTAACCGAACTAGTAAATGCCAGTACTCACGTTATTAAACTTGTTGTTGACATGATTGGTTTCCTTCTCTTCCTTCCTGTAGGGGCTGGCAGCCGGGGGGGCCGCCTCCAGCGGGTAGGGGGGCCGCGAGGTGGGGCGCGGGGAGGCCGGGGGCGCGCCCTCCTCGCGCACCCCCTCGCCGCTCAGCCCCAGCACCTGCGCCGCGTACTCGCCCTGGAACGTCATGTCAGCTCCTGGAACGGTCAAATGACGTTGATCCATCATCGCACCTCATCATTTACTAAACTATGCTGGGCACTGTTACAACCAAACAATGCCAAATAGTACAAAGTAAGTAAAGCTTATTTGAAGTCATTAGCCACCTTTTTTGAAGTCGGTTAAAAACAAAACGTTTTTAACCGACTTCAAAAAAGGTGGAGTTTCTCAATTCGGCTGTATGTTTTTGTATTCTGTTTAGTAACTTGGTTCCAAGTTTACAAACTAGGTTGGACTGACGACGTAGGAATTAAAAACATTTATAAAATACTCAAAGAATGTCCTACTTAGGGAATACCCCAGACTCAAAACAGACATTTAAACAAGTTTTTCAGGAATTTTAAAGGTTTGAAAAGGCTTTTCTTCAGGTGGGAATCGAACCAGCAACAATTATTCTGTGCCTCGGGTGAACCTTCACCGACTGAGTCACCTATGGTTGATTTATTTCTAACCAATTTTCTAAACATGTTACGATTAAATTAACATAATAGAGGCAAGTTTCCAATCAGAGGTTGCGAGGCCGCGGCCTGCGACGAACTCAGCGCGTCCTGGACATCTGGAGCTGGGCCTCTCCGCCAATCACACTGCTCAGCGGGGTGCCAGATCCAACATGGCCGCCGACAAGACCGTTCCTTCCGACAACGTACGCCGTCATTTCAGAAATATGGCCTCGTTTTGTGAGTTTCGCGACCTTGTCAAGGACTAAAATAAGATTTTCTCCGAACTCACGGCGAAAGTGTGAAAATAGGGGAATATTACAAGATTATTTTCTACTTTAAACCATTTGTTTTTTTTATTCAGATGTACTACTTATTTTTTGATTGTTTTTTACGGAATTTTTCATTAAATTCATTTGATGTTTTATCGAGAATAAACCCCATTAAAACACAAGGTACTATTTTCGCTAGCGGCAAGTGCACCTGTTGTACGAAACTAATATTTAACATTTCCTTTAATTTCCAACAATGCGATTCTTTGCAAACATGGATACTCATCAGCAACCGAATGCGTTGGTACAAAAATACAGGGCGTCATATTTTTTATCATTCGGTTCGATTTCCAGCAACAGTAAAAGATTGAAAAAAATCTAAATAAGTATGCTCTTTTTGTCTTGTAATAAATCGGCCACGACTCCTTTCACGACTTTTCTAACTCGCATAGTTTCGTATTTGACCATCCACTCTCATCTCCAAAAGCCACCCTATATCTCCGTAAATAGATGAAGACGTCACACGTGACGTCACTCATTCAACTCTTGCGCAGCGAGTGTTACATCAGAACCAGTCTGCGGCGCCGAGCTCCATTCATGACCGCTGTGAAAGTGAGCCCGGCTGACCGGCTAATTGCAGAGGAAGGTCGCGGCGTGCCATTTGAACTGTGGTTGCTAGGGCCGGTTTACACCAGTCTGGCAAACTTACTTAAAATGTCAAAACCTTGCTGTGCAAAAAGGCTTACCTACTCTAAAATTACCTACAGGATAATAAAACCTTGGGACGGGTTTTGCTCCAACTCAAAAAAAAACAACTAACAGGATAAAGGTTTCTTCGTCGTTTCCTCACTTAGGTTTAAAGAACTTTATCTAGCACACAAACACAGGTTTTACTTAGTCTACATACCGAAGCGACAGAACACTTTAGTCTACATAACGAAGCGACAGAACACTTTAGT
Organism: Eupithecia subfuscata; assembly: GCA_963564075.1. Classification (NCBI taxonomy): domain Eukaryota; kingdom Metazoa; phylum Arthropoda; class Insecta; order Lepidoptera; family Geometridae; genus Eupithecia; species Eupithecia subfuscata. Next base: position 12,244,357 of record OY751118.1, on the reverse strand, counting down.
CTACATAACGAAGCGACAGAACACTTAAGTCTACATAACGAAGCGACAGAACACTTTAGTCTACATAACGAAGCGACAGAACACTTTAGTCTACATAACGAAGCGACAGAACACTTTAGTCTACATAACGAAGCGACAGAACACTTTAGTCTACATAACGAAGCGACAGAACACTTTAGTCTACATAACGAAGCGACAGAACACTTTCGTCTACATAACGAAGCGACAGAACACTTTAGTCTACATAACGAAGCGACAGAACACTTTAGTCTACATAACGAAGCGACAGAACACTTTAGTCTACATAACGAAGCGACAGAACACTTTAGTCTACATAACGAAGCGACAGAACACTTAAGTCTACATAACGAAGCGACAGAACACTTTAGTCTACATAACGAAGCGACAGAACACTTTAGTCTACATAACGAAGCGACAGAACACTTTAGTCTACATAACGAAGCGACAGAACACTTTAGTCTACATAACGAAGCGACAGAACACTTTAGTCTACATAACGAAGCGACAGAACACTTAAGTCTACATAACGAAGCGACAGAACACTTTAGTCTACATAACGAAGCGACAGAACACTTTAGTCTACATAACGAAGCGACAGAACACTTTCGTCTACATAACGAAGCGACAGAAATCAAAAATATCACCGTAAGTATTCAGAATGCAGGTAATAAGGGGCGAAAATCACCCTTAGCAGTAAAAAAAATACAATAAAATACTTTATTTGTACACCAAAAATACAATACAAAAGACATTACAAAATACACAAGTACAATGGGCGGCCATCTCGCTTAGAAGCGATCTCTTCCAGGCAACCTTTGGATGGAAATAATTATTTTAATTTAAGAAAGGGAGGGGGTGTACCAAAGATCTTAAATAAATATTGAAAATAGTATCTAATATATTATATTAACAATATTGAAAATAGTGCGAACGAGTCATTCACAGAATGGAAGAGATAGATAGGCACAGGAGAGTGGGGAAAATCGACTCTCGAATGCTCATTCTACTAAAAAACTAAAATATTCGAAAAAGGCAGCACCGATTTTCATCAAACATAGCTAATTCTGATCGAGTGGTCCTTTAAAAAAACGAAATCTAAAATGGTTAGTGTTTGGGAGCTTAGATGATAGGTACAGACAAACACGTTCAACGTGTCACACCCCTTTCTACCCCGAAGCAAAAATATTTGTTCTAGGGGTGAAATAATGGAATTCAAAACGCAGGACAGATTTACCGAGATTTATAACGTACTCGTAGAAGGTCCATATCACCCGCAATTTAGTTGAGTCTAGATTTGATTTTAATACGTAAAATCCTTGGAGATGCGCGCAAGCAACATTATGGTAGTACCACATACTATTTATTACCTGCCCATGACTTAGGTACGTACCTACGTATTTCTATTCGAAGGTAGAAACTAGTTTTTTGATGAAAAAATAATACTGAACGATCCACACAGCAAACTCTAGCCGCAAACTAAGCAGAACTTGTGTTATATTTACTAGATGACCGATACACTTAACACATTCACTGCCCAACCGCCGCTACACGGGGCTGGAGAGATCATCTATGTCTCGGGCCATCAAAGTGTTAGTTTAATATGCGACGTCTTTTAGTCTCATTGTCTAAAATATAGGGATCAGCATAAAAAAATAATTGCAGGTCTACTCTATTATTGGGGTTGTCTGAACTGTACTTAGTAGAATTCTAGGAACTGAGGGTGGGGGCCTACAATCACACCGGAACGGGGTGGATAGGGTCCTAGAGTTCCAGGAAAGTAGCAGGGGTGGGAATATTTGTTTCATATTGAAACAGGGAATTTAATAGCTTCCGATTGGTATTGATATTGATCGGTTGGGCTGCCATAACTAGATTGATGGCAAGAGTCTGTAGTTAGCTCTATTTGTTTAACGTTTTATTGTTGCTGTAATTTTAAAATCCAGTACCTAGGTCCAAAAATTGGACCTTAAATCTAACTGCTTTTATCGTTGATTATTTCGTTTCGAGTCAGTTTTTTTTGCAGTTCAAAAGATCGTAAGAGGTCTGGTCAGGAATTCTACTAAATCAATCGTTTCACCATAATAATGGTATCGTCTCAGAATGACACATTTTGGCTTTTTACCTTTGATGAAAGAAACTACAGATGGAGGGACGCGTGTCAAAGTTTAAACCAGTTTATCAATATCTCCGTGCAAATAGCACCGCACGCATTATCTAGAGAGTTTCTTTCATATATGGACGATTCTGAAGGATACCATTGCCATAGTAAAGTGATTGGTTATCAGAATTCTGTCCCTGTAGGCCTAGCACGGGGATTGTTGTCGAGGGTGGAATAGAGAAAAATTACGTGACATCGTCATCGAATGCGTAAAATGTTTGAAACGCATTCCTTCAACTTCAATAATTTACGCAATGTATGACAATGCGATGTCATTTTTGTGAAACGGGCGGCCGACAAAATATCGCTCGTCTGCAACACCTACGTCAGAACAATGTCACGTTTGTGAAGCCATCGAGCACGGACCCTGTTTGTTGATACGTATCGTCCATTATGCTGTAATAATGCCGTGTAATTCATTGTTTCGGCGCTAGGAGCCGGCCACGACTTGCACCAAACAATGGTGGATAGAAAAGTCCAGAACAACCGAGGAAATGCATTGGCTGAGCGGCGAGAGAGATACAGGGTCACTGGTAATGGTAACATGAGAAACACTGTGAGTAAGTGTTTCCGATAAAATAAGTGAGTATTAGAAAAAAGTCTCATCATCATCATGTATATTACGAAGCTAACTGATATTATTACTTACCTATATTACATTGGCAAATATATTTTTTTATGTTTCCGAAATATGATTTACTACCTACCGCCTGCGGCTTCAAACGCCTTTTCCCGGATAAAACTTCAATGCAAAATTTCAGCCCGATCCGTTTAGTAGTTTTGTCGTGAAGAGGCACTTATCTTATCTATCACACACTCAAACTTTCGCATTTATAATATTGCGATGGAGCGACGACATTGTACCGCCGCGCCGGTCGCAGCGAGTCGGTGGATGGAGGCGGCTCGGGAGCGCTATTTGTGGCGTCGTTTGGGGGAGGCCTAGTCCAGCAGTGGACGGATACGGGCTGATGATGGTGATGATACGGGTCACACCGGAAATGATGGATAGATTTAATGATTGCTCGAGGCAGTTCCATTACATTCCATAGCATGGAAATTGCCTCGAGCACAATTTGATGTAACCCTGCGTTACCTAATGTTCCCTTCAAGCTGTAGATTTTCAAGGGGTTATATTTAAACATTCTTTTAAATGCAAAAACCTGCAAAATATATCATCGCAATTCTAAAAACACGACGAAATAAAAGCCTTTTGAAGTAGAAACACAACAGTTTCTGAATCGTATCCGACTAACAAAGGAGACGAGTACACCGAAATATATATAAAAGATAAACGAGCGGTCTGTCCGTCATACTGCGACGGGGGAGGGAGGGAGGTAGCGGGGGGGGGGGGGGATTATACAGGATAATCCTGCGGGAGGTTCGGCAGATGGAATAATATTTGATAAGCCGGCGGCGGCGGCGCGGGCCGGGCCGGGCTAAAATAATGTTGGGTAGCGCTGCCTAGTCTGAAATGCGCGCGGACCTTCCTTTGCCCTGGAGCTGCCTTATATTGTACAACTGTAAGCGTATATTTGTTCCGTGATTCTAATTTGTTTTATTATTTACTTTGTTCTACGAGTATATTCGATTGGCTTTTTTTGATACTAGATTCTGCCCGCGGCTTCGCACGCCTATTTTCGGTATAATAAGGAGCCTAATAATATCAAGTTAGACTATGTTCTAAATATACGTCAAATTTGATCTTGATCTGTTCAGTGGTTTTGGAGATCTTAGGTAACAAAATAAAAATCACATTTCACAAACTTTTGGCTATATAATATTAGTAGGATACTTATTTTTGTTATTCAAGTAATGGTTATACGTTAATGTTTATTCTTTAAGATATGCTTTTAAAAAAACTACTTTACCATTCACAACTTCAGGGCTTAACTTTAGGTACCTATGGTAAGGTCTGTGCTTATTGTTTATGTAAACGAAAAACAAAGATTGCGTTATAAATTTAACGAAAATACAGTTAAGTACCCAAAAATATGTTCGTAATGTAGTTACACTTAAGTATGAAATAACCTCCAAATCGGAAGTTACATTTCGAAAAGGTTAATGTTGCGAAAAGAAGCGCGTAACTTTATTACGGCGAAAATGAATAAGTACCTACTCACGCCATGGTTTATCAACATTTAAAAATAACGAAAATAATTTAATATTAACACTTAGACTTCCGAGTATTCGTGCCCCTTCGAGGAATATTATTAATGATATTGTTCCGGGAACCGCACCCGTCCACGGACGAGGAAGCGCGCGTATTGATATTCAAAATAATTATTAAGTTATGGACAAGTTGTAACTTTCACCTAGAAACATACAAAGTCATCACAAAGGTTCTTGTGTTATTTAAGAAATTACTGTTGCGTTGTGTAATCCGGACAAGCTGGGGGCGAATTCTGATAACCAATCGCTTCACTATGAAAAAATGGTATCGTCGCAGAATCGTCCATGGATGAAATAAACTCCACATGCGGTGCTATTTGCACGGAGAGATTGACAAATGCCTTTATTCACAAAGAAAATTATACTAGTATGAGCTAACTGCAGACTGTTGCAAACAGTCTACAGGTAGCTCAACTGATCCATATCAATACCAGTTGTCGCGTCCTCGCTACGCTGGCTGCATTGCCATGCTGTATGGCAAGGCAATGCTGATGCGCTGTGCCAGATACTCACCAGAGATTGATAGAATGGTTTCAACCAAGCAGCGTAGTCATAGTCAAGGAGCATAGTCATCTTTGATTTCAACCTTGACAGTTTTGACACGCGTCCCTCCATCTGTAGTTTCTTTCGTCCAAGGTAAAATGGCAAAATGAGTAATTTTGAGACTACACCACTGGTATGGTGAAGCGATTAATTTAATGGGATTAAGGCTTTGTACAGACAAAATAAAAGCACAGTCCAAACTAAGAGGATGACATATTTTGGAAAAATATGTTTCTGTATTGAAATGAAACGTTACGTGCAATATTAAATTCATACGTTATTTAGATTGTTGAATGTGTTAACTACAATCGAGTTAACGATACAAGTATGTATCACGAAACGTCTCGGGCCTTAGGTTTTACTGCACAAAATAATATGTAACAAAAGTGGTGATAGATATATTACATAGATTACACATAGATATGTAAGATATCCGTCACGGTGATCCAAGTTTGCAAAGCACAATTGTGCTAGTCGGAAGGTTATATTGCGCACCGTCACGATAAATAATCGAGTCTCCGAGTTGCCGCGCGCGCGCATCGGCGAGTTTTTTACCATTCCATCTGTACGGTCAGACCGGACCGTGTCACACGGAAATATTGGCAAGACTGTACGTACAATACTATACACGGAAAAAATTTCGTATTCTACCGCTTTGTCTATCTACTTTAGTGTTGAATTTGATTGAAACTGCTTTTTACTTGACTAAGTGGGTTACGAGGTTGGCATGGCACCCTGTGTGTATGTTTACATGTTTGTTTGTATGTAGCCGATTTTTATGTTCCCACGTAGCGCTACTAACTGTCCGATTTCAATAAATTAGGTATCGATTTATTGAGATATGACGACAGACGACATTGGGATCCCAACGAGTTAGCCGGGTCTAAATACGAGGGTCGGAAATGTCACTGTTAGTAAATGAATAATGCTCGTTTGGGGCATCATTGCAAGGCCGCTGTGTGCTCTCCAAAACCTAACAAGTACCTATGGTGGCCTCCGACTACCTAAGTATTCAAAGACAATGTTATGGACAATCGGTAAACGCTTGTTAAAGACTTTTACGTAGTGCGGGGGGTTTCAGTTTTTAACTACCTATATATTTTACTAGCTTCTGCCCGCGGCTTCGCGTATTTTCGTTATAATATGTAGCCTATTATCTAAGTTAGGCTATGTTCTAAATGTACGCCAAATTTCATCTCGATCTGTTCAGTAGTTTTGAAGATTCTAAGTCACAATTCCCAAACTTTCCGTTCCATAGTATTAGTTGGATAGGATGAGTAAATAAGGCTCTCTGCTAAGTCTGTGGTGGATGATGCAGTGTGGAGTAGGTATCCAGCTCTTAGCTAGCTCGACATTCACCCTGCATCATCCACCGTATAGCGTCGACCGTCTCGTTAGAACTGTACCTAGCATTACATTGAGCATGTGTAGGTCGTCCCGCGCCGCGCCGCGCCGCGCCGCGCCGCGCGCCGTCCGTCGATCGACATAAAACAAAACGCATGCGATAAAACAAAATCGACCGAAACATGCGCGCCCGAACAAATTCACTCCGCTACGAAATTCCCGGACATTTTTAGGGTTCCACAGATGACTGGGTGGAATGGAACGGTTGATTAAATCTCATGGGTAGGGCAGGATTTTACAGATATTCAAAGACAAAGCTTGGATCTTCGGAAAAAACTTGGGTACGGAGAAAACTGAGCTGAACTCTACAACTGGACCGAGGAGTCCAGTTGACGATAGTATCGGGACGTTATCGTGACGTCTCATTTTTCTATACGATTTAAGAATAAACAAATATTTATTTAGCATTTACATGATTTACAAGAATTGCACTAAGCCAGTTTTTTAAATTACCCAACACAATAAGGACTACATAACTACTAATTATGTAATTAGAAAACCTTAATGCTATAAAATGGCGTTCGACTCAGCATTATGTTGTGATTTCGCATTTGTACCTATCACAACGCCGATCGTCCGTCGGAACCAAAACCAAAGCGTCGCGCGCGCACACAATACATACAGAATACCAAAAAGAAGCACGAAAAGGTCCAGTAGAGTTCAATTTTGTGATTTGGAACAGCGCCTCTATTGTGCGGACAGGGAACTAGCGTCAACCGGACTTTATTTTGCTAAAAAAACTGGAGGCTCCACAATAAATTGGAAATTTTCGGAACCCAAAAATACTTTAGGAAAAAACCTCTAGTTTTATTTTCCTCTTTCCGAAGTGACAGTTTTTCGAAATTGTTTTTTTTTTTTTTTTCAGTGAAATTGAAAACGGTTTTGTTACGCAAAATTCACGTGAAATATTTTATTTCACTCTAAAAAGCAGGAATATTCTAGCTGCCAATATTAGGGAGAGCATTTTTTACCCTTGTTCCCTTTGCTTGCAGGGCATATGCTTCTCTATATCCTATAACAGGTCTTCTCTGCATCTGATCTGCAAATATTTGTTCCGGGTATTCTGGGTATTTTCTATGTATAATAAAAAAATATCAATCTTTGTAATGTATTCCTTTAGGTATATCTGTCATCTAGTACCCATAACACAAGCTCTGTTTAGCTTGGGGCTAGATGTTGCTGTGTGGATAGTCGAGCATTATTTATTTATCTATGATTATCTGTCCCTCGATTCTACTAGTCTCTCTTACCTAAAAGGCGAAAGTTTGTGAAGAAGTGTGTTGGACCCGAGACAATACTGTATCTGAGGGGGTCGGCTGAAATTTTGCACGTAATGGAGTTCTGGAACTGGAATAACATAATAGGACACTTGCATCCCACGATGTTAATCTAAAATGTAAAAAATGTGTGAAAACACGCGGGTTTAGAGCTAGAAGCTATTCCATATAGTAACTCACGTGTCTGTTACCTTTTGACGCCTAAAAAGGTGAAGGATATTAATGAAATTTGGCATAAGGGGTGAATGGTATCTCGGGGACAGACACAGGATACTCGAAAACGCGTGCGAAGCCGCGGGCAGCTAGTATTCAAATAAAACAAAAACATAGCTTACGTTTATACAGAAAGCCAAATACAAAACAAAACTAAGAATCAAATAATAGAAAAGTACTTTTTGTATCATGCCCACGTGAAGCTATTACAACGTCTACAGCTTCTAGAAAAAAACCATTTTTGTAGAAACCAACTACAAAGCACGATATAAACTCGTGAGTCAGAAAGAGGCACGTCTAGATCCCGATAGGATAGACCAATTAGGAGCCGCGTGAGGCAACTCCTGCGCATGACATCTGTCACACAGACAATGCGCGGGCCCGGCTCGGTGCGGCACGGTCCGGAAGTCGGCTGAACTTTGAAATGGCAGGACGCAAAAACTGTAATAGCTACTATAATTACCTATGTACTTTATGATCATGCTCGTGCTTCCATAAATCACGAACACGAAATAAAAAATGTATGATATCATTGGCATTATGAGGTATTGACGACTTGTACCGTCGTGGACGACAGTGCACCAGAAGCCTTGGTGTCTTGATCAATACGCAGTGCGCTGCGGTATGCGCTAAACACACGTAATCCGGACACGGAATCGTATGAAAAACGTGTAGAGTGGTCTTCTGTTCCGTCGCAGTCTGCGTCAGCGGTGAGGGCAGTGCGCAGGGGCGTGGTGATCAATAGAGCAAAGCTTGAGACGCGAAAGTTTGTGGGTGGCTGCCCCGCTGCAGAGCAGAAGTGTGTTCCAGGTCTGGGTGTTTCACGAATTTCAGAACATAGTCATCTGGTAATAATGTCCTCGTATCCGAATTTCGACCACGGCGGCCAGTCTCATCAGACTAGCCAGATGCGCAGGACATATTGTAGTGCACAAGGGTGTGCGCAAACACAGGGGCACTCTCTATTCCCTCACTCTCATAATCCGATGAGACGACAGATCGACACGACCGCGGAGAGGTCAGGCGCAGGACCAACGGCTAAACGTGCTTTCTGAGGCACGGGGGTGTAACACCGCCAACTTCCTGACTCCGGGCTGCTACTGTGAATTTCCCTTGCTAGAAATACCCCAATAACAACTATTAGTCCGACCCGGGATTCGAACCCAGGACCTCATAATCAACGGCTGAACAAGCTGACCGCTAGACCAACGAGGCAGACATGACGAGTCATCTGGTACCCATTCCGCAAGCTCAGCATAACGTGTGGGACTGAGTGAAAAAAGTGTCTAGTGGAAGAAACGTCGACTTCACTCCGACAGGCGACGACAGGCGGCGGCGGGCGGGCGGTGGGGTCACCCACTGTAAGGAACATTTTATTTCCATGGTATTGAAATATTACTCCACAGTATCTGCGACGGGCATCACGTCTCCAGGCAGCGTTTTATTTGTGCGCGCACAATAATTTAATACGAAGATATCCTACGTACTTCGTATTCTCAGAAAGGCTATTCTGTAAGTAAGCAAGTTCTTGTTTGCGGTCGTTGAAACCGAAGATGTAAATCGATTAAAAGTGACCCGGGAGCTGGTGGGTATCTGGCGCAGCGCATCAGTATTGCCATACAGCGGGGCAATGCAGCCAATTTCTTGGGGACGCGACGACTGTTATTGATATGGATCAGTTGAGCTAACTGTAGATTGTTTGCAACAGGCTGCAGTTAGTTCAATTGTTTCAATTGTAAACACTAGTTTTTATTTATTTGAATTATTTGATTGTTATCTTCTTTGTCGTTAAAAGTTAAAACATACCGGTAACTTATTTTTGCCGTAAGTAGTGACATCAAGAAAAAAACTTTCAAGGCGCCCTTGCCTGTTCCGTTATTTCTAATTGGTCTTGTGCCAATAACGCTGTTTGATGTGGACCACCCAAATTTAAGGATTATGTCAATTTTTCTCTCTTCTTTGTTTGTATACACCAAAAATCGTAAAAGTATAAGTACTTACATTTAAAAAATACAAGCTTCTAAACTTTACATATTTCAACACTGATTTTAGCCCAACTTTGGGCGAAAATAAATAATATGCGGACAAAGAAAACTCTCTCTTTCTCTCTCTCTCTCTCAAATAAAGCCAGTATCGACATAGTTTAGTCATTCAAAAGTTGAAATAAATTTATTTTGAAAAAATATACTCAGTTTTTTTATTATAAGAATAGGTAACTTAATTATTATGAACCCTTGTGCTAAAACTCTGTTTTCATTTTTTTACGCGGCCGTTTTACGAATAAATCATTGTGCATTTCATCCTAGCGCGCTTAAGTCAGGTAAGATAGCATAAATGTAGGCCGCGCCCACCGACGAGTTAGCGCCGACGAAATGTTTAAAGAATAATGAACTTCGAAAAACAATCAGCGATATGAAGAATTACTCATATTAACTACCTGAACAAAATAATGTGCTTGAGCCTACAATTCCGCTTCCTTCACGTTTCGAGGGACTTACGTAGGTATCTGTTGGAATTAGGAAACTAGAGGATTTGAAATTTATGGTTTTAAATTGTGACGAAAACAATATTTTCATACGATACGAGTAAATGAAAATTAATAAAAATAAGTACCTATAGGAGGATGCCGTATTATGTTGATTGGTTTTCTCACGTAAGCTGCTGAAAGCATGGATACATCAACGTCGCCTGTACGTGAATCGCAGCCCGGATCATCGTCGACCGGCGAACGAGAATAACATGAAACAATGCCGCTCGATAGCGGGCTCTGCTCTGCTGGTGATCTACTTTTGCAGACCTGTTTTATGCAGAGATTCCGTAGGTACCTACTTCAAACGCAATAGGTAGATATTTTAGATGTCAGCATATAATGCGCGTGACCAGAATGGCATCTTTAGATATATCGTCGCTAATCTGACTAAGTGACGTAACCAACATTTTGGCGTAACTGACTTTTTTATGTTGGTTTTTTCTACTTTTGAAGACGCACCGTTCTGTCTAATCGGCGTATCCGTATCTTCATCCTGGGTCCAGAACTATGTGTGACGTATCTACAGTTCTTAAAAATAATTATTATTCTAAACGACGTAAGTACACTTACGACGTTTAGTATGATTTTCAACCATACAAGATTTTCGTCAAACAAGTTGTAAGTGCAGTTACGTCTCAAATGCGGTATTTTATAAGAGGCGTTTGTCTACTTATAACTTAACAATTTATGATATGACCACAAAAGATTGTTATTGTTTCACTTGGCATGAAGGCCAGGGCAAAAGAGGAGCATCAGAAGTGTCTACGGCACTACATATTTTTCATAAGAAAAGTGATGAAAACGGCTTAAGGCGAATAGTAGGGTGGATAGTGGCGCCACTACATATTTAATTTTATGATAACGTTATACAAAGGAATTATCAAAAAATAGGACCGCGCGTAGACGATATCTATCATAAGCTTTTTTTAAATGTATCTTTAATAGTTTTGTACTGTATTATTTAGGCAGATACTTGTTTCAAGAGTTTAGTTCCTATTGGTGGCCACCAAGCTCTCCAAACAAGGTTTTTGATTGAATAACACAAAACAAAACTATTACAGATACATTAAATAAAAGCTTGTGATAGGTATCGTCTACCAGCAGCGGTCCGATTTTTTGATAATTCCTTTGTATAACTTAATGATTAAATTAAATATGTAGTGGCGGCACTATCAACCCTACTATTCGCCTTAAAGTTCGTTTATTTGTTTGCGGATGGATGCAGTGGACAGAATCGTAATTCGATTGTAGCTTCAACTTTGATGTATGTCATCAACAACTGCAGAAGTATTGAAGAAATTACGCTACGGTTCTCTGTGCCAAACCACGGTCAAAGCGAAGGGGATTCAGCACACAGTGCAATCAGTTACGCCCTAAAGAAAACTGGAGATGTTTTTGTGCCTGCGCAGCTTCTGCCAATATTTAAATTGGCTAGAAGAAGCAAACCATACCATGTCACCGTCCTAGAACACACAGATTTTCTCAATTTTAAAAAACTGTCAGCTGATTTACGCCTACTCTCAGTGCGAAAAGATGATGTTGGATCTCAGGTAAACTGGACCGAAATGACAGAATTTTCAGTTCGTAAAACAGATCCCACCACTTTGTTCTCCAAAACAAGCCATAAAGAAGCATGTTACAGATCTTTGACGTTGAAGAGAAATATGTCCCATTTGCTGCACGCTGGAGTTAGTTCTCTAAATGAGACGCAACCAAAAATCTCAAAAGAAAAGTACGAAGATTTGGTCTCGCTAACCACTGGTGATACGCCGGTCATCAGATTGTCCGAGCACGTGAATTTTTATAAATCTGTTCCACATCTTGATTAAATTGATGCTTTACAAAGCAATGTTCATTGATTGAATGAATAAAATGTCAATAATTCTTGCGTAGAAACACTAACGCAAAATACCCTATTTTTCGTTACTAGCTAATAAATAACAATGATCCAGTTGTTATATTCAATTAAACATACTCTTAGTCTAGGAACGTGTTACCTAATTATCATTATTATATTTAAAAGCCTTTATTATCTTAGACATAACTGTTTTTATAGGTATTTTGTTGATAAGGAGTTAATGTTAATATTATATTCTTCCTACTATATAAAATAGTAACTTATTAATAAATTAAGTACCTGCTCAAAGATTATCTTCGATAGACATCATTTCGATTTATAAGGAAAAAAAATGTTCCTTTATTAATGATTACTAAGTAAGTTATATCGTACCAAGTACGCCATCGTGATTTATTGTAACCCACCTTTAATTGTTTGATTAAACTGTAATTGATTTAAAATTAAAGAATTTCATTTAAAACATACCCAGACCTATCTGAAATTTGAAGCCAAAAAATTTTAAATGAAGTTCTGACGAAGTGACGTATCTACGTTAAATTAATTTATTGAAGTAACCTATTATTAAAATAATAGCCAAAGCACGTTATCAGGAAGGCCTTATTTTGAAGTTTATTGGTGTGCATTTTCATATTAATCGATTCATACATATGCGTTTTACAATCACAATTGCATGCCACTCTCAACAGAAAAGCTTATTCTGTAAGATGACCATAATGTCAGTTACGTCACTTAGTCAGATTAGCGACGATATTTTACAGTGACAAAATGGCTTCCCACAAGCTTCAATAATGCTCATTTTTGTGCTGTGCGGTAGCGGCATTGGACGTGTGAGCGACAACCTTTACGTCACGTTTATGGTAGTACAATACGCGCGCTGTCAATATGGGATAAGACCTTGTAAAAGTAAATATAACCGCTCTCGTGTCAGTTCTAAATGGCACGTGTGGTTCCATCTTATATCCTCACCTCACCCCAACAGCCTATACTGGGCCACGGCTGGACGCAGGCCTCCCCCTGGCAAGCGCCTTGTTGACTTTTATCTCATGGGGGTAACCGCATCGCACGGTGCTGTTACTCACCTATCTACTCTAAAATGTCATCATTCATTGCGGATGTAAGCGGGTTAACTACGAACCTAGTTTGTGTTGGAAGAACACCAACGTTTCATCCCTTATCGAGGGACTTTGTGAGAGTGGGGTTGATTCACCAGGCTGCTACTGGCATTCTAGGACTACGTTGCTGCGATAGTAAGTCGCTACGGCATCCCCTACTGAGGGGGCTGTCCTCAGAACACGGAAATATGTACTATGTACGTTGCTGCGATCAGGAAGAGGCAGCCTGGCGGCCTACTCGGAAAACGAGGAACGTTCTCGTGCAAAACCAACTCGACAAACGAATCAGAAACATCGATTTCGTTTTTACGAGTACGAACTCGTAAAAGTCTCGTACTTCTTCGACTCGTAAGTGTCTGTTTCGTTTTCGTGCAAACGCTAATCTTATGCAAGCTACATAAGAGTTGTTAGGGCCCGTGCCCTGGTCTACCCACAGGTCCATAGGTGCGGTGCTCCGACAGCGGTATTTGTAGTTCGATGATTTCATGTCATTGAGAGTTACTCACCAATGAAAGGTTTCCCATCGAGCCGCTTCATCCAGTAGAAGCGCTGCGAGTGCGGCTTGTTGTCCCGGTCGTACTGGTCCCACTGCTGGCGCAGGAAGGTTGCGCAGACGCAGCACGCGCGCACGCCGCCGCCATCCTCCTCGGCGCGGTAGCCGGGGGGCGGCGCGTGCGCGCCCAGGAATGGGAAGTAAGGCTCGTTGCTCTGCGGGACGAGAGAAAAAAGGTTTACTACTAGAACTAGTATTCACGATGGAAACAATTGAACTAACTGCAGACTGTTGTAAACAATCTACATGTTGCTTAACTAATCCAAGTCAATACCAGTCGGAAGCGTCCGCAAGACTGCACACTGCTGTATGGCGATGCTAAAAAATAGGCTGGACAGTCCACACAGCATCTAAGTTGAGCAGAACTTGTGTTTCGGCTACTAGATGACTCATTTACCTAATACAATATACTCGTATTACATAGATAGTTTTAATTACACATAGAAAATACCCCTAACACCCGGGACAAATATTAGCAGATCGTACAAACATTTATCCCAAAGCGGGAATCGAACCCGCAACCTCCTGTGTTGCAGGCGGGCCTTCACCCGCCGCGCCACATCGGTCGTCAAGTCGCCACATCAGTCGTTGCCGTCGGGCGATGAACGCAAACGAACACGCAGATGGCTCCTGGAACCTGATACACGTCGGGATCGGGAACTCACTAGGAGTGTGCTCGTGATGCTTGTGTTCAATAGACGTTATATCATAAGTGTCTGTGATATATATTTTTTTTAATTCACCAGTAACGATACACCTCTAACCGAAACACAGCGATATTTTTGAGCGGGCAAAAATTGGAAAGAGGCTTCGGAAGAGGAAATCATTGATGAATTCATACACCAGGAACATACCGCGAATGTCGAGTGAGGCAGCTGCTCGAGAGCGCCACGTTTTTGCGAGCCGGCCGCGAGCATCACATTAATGTATTCAATTCAGAGGTTTTGTGGATCATGTTCACGCATTTATTACGTAGAGTGGAATTGCGAAATACTGTGTTTTGATATCGGAATATCTACAGTTTGATACTGTTTTATACAAATTACTAGCTACTACGTGTCATGAACGAAATCATGTTGTTTTCAAAAACAGCCTATTAACAGTCAGAGATGATCTAGCCCTGGCCAAACTCAAGATACAATGTTGATAAACATGGCGCCCATGCTGAATCTAAAAATCACTTGTTGATTTTTCTTTTGAAAGAATTTGCACCACTTGTAGTTTTGAGCTCTTTACTACAACGCAACGCTTAGTGCTGACAATTATATTTAGTCGACGCCAAAACGAGAATTTTGTATTTGAGTATTTTGAGTACATTATTTCTTGAGAATAACTCGAGTATTGAGAAAGGGCGGTTTTGGAATCGCACTAGTAGTTCCGGAGTTAACCTAATAACTTACTTTCCCGACCTATCTCAATGTGTGACCTAGATAATACATATAACCTTTGACTTTGGTAGGATTGGGTGTCAGAAAATTATATGAAAGTTTGGAATGTATGGATACCTCTAACAACAAACCCGGGCAACAAAGTTCGATCGACGGTTTGACCTTCGCGCTTCGGTGATAGAATTCTGAAAGAGCGAGTCATGTCGTGTTTACCTATGGTGCTAGAAAACCTAGCAATAGATATTAATCACCCGTTTCCACGACATTGTTAACAATTTCCCGCAAAAAGCTGGAAAAGCCGCTCTGTGTCGCGACCCCAATTGCGACACCGTACTCTGTAGCGCATTGTACGGCGGCGTGTATTATAACAGCTTGGCTTGTCACCTACTGGAATACTGACTGACTGACTGCATAAATTATGTGAACGTTTTAGACTGTACGACATACAATTATATTGTGCCGCTGAATTATTGAGAGATAGGGAAATAAAATATACGTTGATTATCAACAACTTCAGTAAAAACTCTCTGTTCTTTCTACCTTTCTCAATAATCGAGAGGCTGAAATACTGGACGGGGATCGCACAGGACCGATATAGTTTTTTATATGTATATGCCAACTAGGAGACCGATGCTTATTATATATAATAAATAAAAATAATGTATTACTTACTTAGGATATCAGTTATCTAGTTGCGATTTTGTAGCGCGATTCCGCCGCGTTTTTTTAAATGTGATTTCTAGACGCCGCACCCCAAATGCGAAATCGCAGCAGTGTGTAAGATCGTATGCATCTTAGTACAAAATGTACTGCAAACACATACCGCAACAAATCGCGCGATACAAGACGCGATTCCAAATCGCGGCTGTGGGTGGAGGCTTTATCTACGAAAATTGAGGATTATCGCGGACTTAACCTTTAGATTGCCAAACTACCGCTTAGTCAGAACTGCTGACTAAGCGGCACGAAAATATTCTTACGTGCCCGCCCTTATCTCATTATTTAAGTTTAAAGTCATGGTAGTAAACTGTATGCGAAGACGCAGGCGAGGGTAGTATGCCAATATAATGGGAACCGTGTTATTTACGAGTCACACCTTCTGGGAAATGGCGCTCCATTACTTGCTATTATATCGTATGGGAACGGCGGAGTCTACTGTGAACACTGTGGAGCCTCTACATTGTACACCTTAGAGCTTTTACAACAATATCTATTCTATAAGCTACGCGGCTAGAATACGGGGCTCTGAAACGGGAGCGGGTTTTATACATAGTAAATAGTGCTGGACAATTCACACAGCGTTATCTAGCCCCAAACGAAGCAGAGATTGTCAATGGAACATTTGCCAGTCTTGCGCGAGCTTTCGTTTGGAATCTTATCCCGCTGTCCACCCTATGACAAATAGATGTTCACTAAACGCGAAACCAACCGAGGGCAAAACCTGCAACTAATACAGGAACCGAAAAATTTATAATGTTTTGAAACCAAATTAATGAAGAAGCATAATAAATAATATTTATAGGTCCGCTCTAGCCAGCACAGATCTCTGCTCTAGCCAGTACCATAGAGCATTTGCTCTATGGCCAGTACACATCTCCGCTCCAGTGTAGCCAGTACGCATCTTCGCAGAGGTTCGGTGCACCCTAGCTGAAAAAAGTCTCTTCTCGTCTCCGCTTCGGGCATTTCCGCTTTGGTGGAGTCCGAGCCTAAGAGCCAAAACAAAACCGCATGTGAGTCCTGCGTACAAACATGACAAAAATCTATTTATTCCCGTTGCGTCGAATCTCCCGGCCAAGAGCCGGTTCAGTCGGACATATTCCACTAAAAAAGTTCAACCACCTCATGAGGAAGGTTGACTCCGCTTATTGCTCTTCGTGCGGTGTCACAGAAGACTTCCACCATCAGGTGGAAAGCGGAGGTGAGAGACTGCTGGTTTTAATTTAAAGTTTACTCTCCACCCCACTATGCGAGGCCGTAAAGGCCTTGCACATAATGGTATATAGTATGATATTATTAGATAAGTAAGGGTTAAGTTTGTGATTGTGTAACCGGACTGACATATTCGCTAGGCCGTAAATGTTCTTAAAAAAACCGAGCACAGATTAGGTAATGTTAGTTGGTAACGAAGTGGGACAGGAATCCCATTTCCGATGACGTCATCGAGGCCTGCTTGTCGTATCACCCAGTGTATCGATCTACCGACGCGACGCGACATGGCGACCACATCACATCACCACAACGAGGTGAGGACCGCACATTACTCCGGCTAATGACAGGGCTGCCTCCTGTGACGTCACGTAATTACAGGGCTCAAAGGGCTAGGGCGGTAGCACCGACAGGCGGCGGCTCACGCGGCGGTTGAAGGGTTACTCGATACAAGGGGAGCCGTGTTACTTAGCTCGAAACATGGACTACTAAATTTGAACGTTGTGGTAGAACCCTTATTAGGTAGCGTTAGAAATGCGGGTGCACTAAACTAAGTTAGCAGGTAGACACCCTTTTATCGAGAACTAGCTTCTGGCCGCTAATTTCTGTCTATGTAGTATATTGTATTATGTATATCAGTTATCTAGTACCCATAACACAAGCTCTGCTTAGCTTGGGTAGATGTTGCTGTGTGAATTGTCTAGCATTATTTATTTATTTATATAATGCGGCAAATTTATTGGCCTTGCGGCGGTCGCGGTGTAAGAATCGACCCCTCCAAGTCAACCCGTAGATGTCGTAAGAGTTCACGAAGGGCTCTTGTACACGCACGATTTTTTCGCCGTGAAAATCTACGATTAATTCGCTGTGTGAAGGCACGCCCGGCCGCCGGCAACAGTGCCTACGCACAGCGAATTAACCGTAGATTTCTACAAGAGCCCTAAGGAGGGGCCCTCAGAAAGGGTCCTGAGGGAGGGTCCCTTAGGGCTCTTGTAAACACACGTTTTTTTTCGGCAAACGTAAGGTTAAGGAGGGCCTTAAGGCTCTTGTAGAGTGTACCAGAGGAAGGGCAGCAGCTTCCTTCTGTGTATAACACCACTCTTCTGCGATCACCAACCCGCCTGCCGAGCGTGGTGATTATTGCAAGCAGCATCATCAGCCTGTGTTAGTCAGTGGACAGCAGTGGCTGGACACAGGCCTCCCCTAATGAGCGCCAGAGCGCCCCGGCTTCAGCTTACCGCATCCAGCATCTGCCTCCGGACTTTTTCGTCATCCCACCTTGCCGGAGGGCGTCCTACACTACGCTTGCCGAGTCGTGATCTCCACTCAAAAACACGTTTACCCCAGGGGTTGGCGGTTCTTCGCGAGATATGGCCGGCCCACTGCCACTTCAGCTTGCTAATTCTTTGAGCTATGTCGATAACTTTGGTTCTCTGTCGGATGTATTCGTTACGAATCCTATCCTTCAGAGAGACTCCGAGCCGAGCATAGCTCTTTCTATAGCTCGCTGAGCGACTTTGAACTGGTGGACCAGCCTTTATTATAGCAAAACTCCCCTTATTTATGGGAGAGATGTTCACTAGTGGACTTATGTTTGCTGAAGAGGTCTTTTTATCTAGAAATGTAGATGAAGTAGGTACTAGATTAGTTTGTAGTCTAAGGCTAAATAGTTAACCTGCCAGTAGAAAGAAGTTCATAGGTTGCATAGATGTTCGCCGGGTCTCCTACCGACTCGAATATTGCAAAACTAAACAAAAATAACGAGCAATTCCCGAGATATAGCTTGTAATTTGCGCGAGTGCTATTTTTAGGAGTGTCTAGGAGTGAATTGAGTAACTCCGAAAATGTATGCTTATTTCATGACCTTTAAATAAGGTCCGGTCACCGCCAAAGCGGAGTAGAGCAATGATGTGAAAAGCCGACGGTTAGAATCCTAACACTAGTTTCCATTTTATAGTAATACCACACCATGACGGTATTTTGACACAATGCTGTTGGTTATTTTAACACAACTCCACTCGGCGACGGTACAGACGGTACGGCCTTACACAGTATCAACAATAACGAATGTAATCCGTACCAATATTATAAAAGCAGAAGAAATTCTGTATGTCTGTCTGTTACCCTTTCATACTCAAACAGCTGAACGGATCAAAATGAAACTCGACAGGGAGGTAGACGGTATCCCGGGGACGGAAATAGGCTACTTTATATCTCGAAAAAGCACGCACGAAGCCACGGGCAGAAGCTAGTAATAAATATGCAAAACACTTGGTTGCAAGACTGTAACTTCACCCCTGTCCTACAGCCAATAATATCGCAACCAAATTCCCAAACATCCTCAGCTACCATTCACACCAGCCCATAGCTACTAACAGAGTTTTCGCAACAACACAGCGGGCAGGAGACCCGGCGTCTAACAATACTCCGTGAGTCACCGCTGATTATCCAAGCGTTGACTTCCATGACCTGCGCAACGTCATCCACTCACCACACCACAACCTACAGAACCTAACTATACTTACCGAGAATCATCTAGATTTGTCCCGCCGCCGCCGCGCCGCGCCGCGGGGCAAATGTTCCTACCATCTGCAGATATTTGTCCCGGGTCTTATGTACAGTAAAAAAATCTATTTATCGTATTAAGCGTATAGAGCTTTGCGTATGAATCCAACGCGGGAAGCACACGCCACGAACATGTGCATTCAAGTATGGGCTTAAACTCGTTAGCTTTAGATACATTATACACTGACAGAATGGCGTCCCACAAACTTCAACGAGTGGTCGCGAGCTGTCCGTCATCTGATGCCGTCGATATGAAATGCATCTAAATATTATGAGTTGAAGAATTTAAAAATGAGAAAGCTCATATTTAAATGCATATTTTTATGGTGTAGCTTTGATCTGCTACAACCTTTAGTAATCTGGTCATAGTACAAGCTCCGCTTGCTTTGTGGCCGGATGATGCTGAACGAAAGTGTCCAGTATTTTATTTGTAGGCAAAAGAGTCACAGGGCTCTTGATTACAGGGCCCTACAGATGTAGGGACGCGTGTCAAAAATGTCAAGGTTGAAACCATTCTATGATTCTATGAACATCTCTTTACCGGTGTAGCTACAAGAAAATGATATTCTCCCATTCACAGATGTTCACTAAAATGTACAGCTTGCTAACTGTACATTTTTGTGAAAATCTGTGCTAGATTTCTAGATTCTAAAATATTGCTAGAAAATGGGCATTTTACAAAAAACTTTTTTGATGCCAATCCTGTTTCTTAGACTGATGAAAAACTACCATCGGACCAACAGAGGTTGGAGTAGGTACCTACCTACTAAAAAAGTCAGAAATTGCAAACAACTTTTCTTTCTTCACCAACCTCTCCTTACTGCCTAATCCAAAAAATCCACCCTGTGTAGTTCTGTGGTTACAATATCAAACTTCAATCTCCATGGATGACTGCGATCGGATTTGAGTTAAATCTTAATGAACAAATTTAATTCCACTCTTTTGTCGATTTCGTTCAAATTGGAATCTTTTGGTTTGGTGAGATTAAAATTGGAATCGGAGTCAATTAAAATACCTATTAAAACATTAACAAAAACTGACAGATAATAAGGAAATCTTTAAAACTAAATGAAAACATACGCGTAAATTGACTTTGACAGCAATTTTCAAGAATCCTTCAGTATGTATTTTGAATTGATTACGGATGTAAGCGGGTTAACTACGAACCTTATTAGTGTTGGAAGAACACCAACATTTTATCCCTTATCGAGGGACTTCGTAAACGTTGTTGTTCTTCCAACACAATTAAGGTTCGTAGTTAACCCGTTAGCATCCGTAATGGATCCTTCAGCACTTTCCGTCTAACAAAACATTTCATTAACAAACCCTAACGTCGTCGCTCCAAATCAAAACAAACCAATTACAAGTCTCCAGATAATTTGCGGCGAGGTAGTCACCGCCACATCGCGAGGGGAAATTGACGAGTGTCATGTGTCAAACGGCGACAATTGATGACCGGCGAGAACCGGATTCGCATTTCGGAGTCATTTCTATTAGCGTATATTCAATTCAACGTTGTACCAAAATTATACTTTGTAGCGACGCGTGCCCCGAGAGCTGCTGGGTATCTGGCACAACGCATCAGCATTGCCATACAGCGTGGCAATGCAGCCAGCGTCTTGGGGACCGGACGAGACGACTGGTATTGAATAGTCTACAGTCAGCTCTATTGTAAAAACCTAGTAGTTCTAATTTGTTTTTATTGAATGCAATTTTTTTTGTTAATAAATCGCAGTGTACCTGTGGTACTACCATGGCTCGAGCACGAAAGAAACGTGTGTCATGCACATTCATATACGTACGATTGCTTTGTCGATTTCTATAAAGCATTTGAGTTAGTAAATGACTACAGACTAGCCAACTTGGATGTACTACAGTGTTTGTAAACAAACCGCTCACACTTTACCTAAAATTCACTCGATTGCCGCGTCTTTTTATACGCAATTTACATAACTTGTCGATTTGCGATCCTTCCTTCAATAAATATTGCTTACAATCCTTATGAAACTTGACGCCAGCAAGCGAGTTTTAGTTTTTTGTGTCGTGGTTTGTTTAAAAACATTTCACATTGAGTTTGGCTAAGTCTGAAGTCATTCACTAAAGTACTAACTTTAGGGGATTCTTTTCGGCTATGGAAATTCAGCGACTAGACAACGTGCTCTTATACTCCACAGTAGTGTAGGCGTTCGACAGGGCGCCATAGCATCACCACTGCTTTATAACGTCCACACAGGCGATACGAGTATTGCGAGATTGTAACGACTAAAACGAAGAATTAGAGACGAACGAGGAAACTTGTTTTCACTCAGCAAAAGTTGAGCGACCACTTACACGACCGAATGTACCGCGAATAGTCTTGTCTCTACAGACAATGTAGTGGAAGGAATAAAGGCACACGCGTGATCTTCATCATCACCATCACTCCACTGCTGGACATAGGCCTCCCCTCATGAGCGCCATAGCGCCCTGTCTTCAGCTTGCCGCATCCAGCATCTGCTGTGCAGATGCTGTGCCTGCAGTCTTTCGCAAATCGTCATCCCACCTGGCCGTAGGGCCTCCTACCCTACGTTTGCCGAGTTTACCCCAGTGGTTGTCGGTTCTTCGCAAGATATGGGCGGCCCACAGCCACTTCAGCTTGCTTATTCTTTGAACTATGTCGATTACTTTGGTTTTCTGTCGGAAGTATTCGTTACGAATCCAATCCTTGATCCTTCCACAGAGACTCCGAGCATAGCTCTTTCAATAGCTCGCTGAGTGGCTTTGAATTGGTGAACAGCCCTACCGTGAGTGTCCACGTCTGAGCTCGTAGCTCGTAGGGCATGCATGCCGCATGACGGTACAGTATGGAGGTGGTGATCACCGCGGTTACCTGCGGGTCCTGCTTCACGCGGATGGTGTAGTGGTCGCTGAAGCCGGCGCCGCCGCACACGAAGCAGACGCTGCGGTCGCCGGCCGCGGCGGCCGCCGGCGCGCGCAGCGAGCTCTTTATGTACGCCTTCGCCTTCTCCATCTTCTGGAAAAACGACAACAGAATTTTAACATTTGCGCATGCTCAAGTACGGCCACGTCGTGCGTCAGCTGGCCAGTGATTGCCATAAACAGTCTGAGAAACTAATATGATTGTTTTGTAAAAACTAATAATCTACTTCGGATCCCTCCATTTGACATTGCTTTCAGTTTTGCGGGAGAAATACTAATCCCAGGAATAAAATGTAATGGGACCTCCTCGGAACCATTTTGTATAGAATAGCGAACATTTAAAAATCGGTCCTTAATTGACGGTAGCAATCGACGAACACACTACAGCCGAACATGGAACCTCTTCATTTTCGACCGACGAAAAACGGAGCAGGTTCTCAAGTCGACGAGTAGGTATATATTTTTTTCTATGTATGACCACGCATAACTTTTTACAGAGTAGTCCGATTTCGATAATTCTTTTTTTAATGGAAAGGTTATACCCCAAAGGTGGACCCATTTAAATTTGAAAAAAATCCAAACCCTAAGGAAAACAGGGGATGATTGATTGTTCACTCACTGATGTGATGTTTGACCACGCATAACTTTTTACAGAGTAGTCCGATTTTTTATTGGATAGGGTATACCTCGATGTGTCATCAAACTAAATTAGACTCGAATTTTAACTAGACGTCGAAGAATTTGATGTTGGTTTATCGTTTTTTAAAACACGCCAAATTATTAGAAATCGGTTAATAAGCCAGCGACTGCTGGGAACCAAGTTGAATAACGAAATCATGAACTCGTTGTGCCGTGCCCCGTGCCGTGCCCACGATCGCTGCAACGCCGCCGAATCATTGGATATATACGAGTACCAGACAGAGGTGTATACCGCGCTCCGTGCCGGATCCAACTGATTCAAAACAACGTACATTGTGAGTGTTATTCTGTCAGTAATAAATGGTTTGACTTGGTGTCTTTGAAATTGGGATCGGGTGTAACATACCTATATACTGTTCGTTACTGTTCAAGAGCCCAGACTCAAGAGACTGGAGCCTCCGGAGACCCAAGCACAACACACTTACAACACTGCGCATACACACACACAAACACCCACACACACACACACATTATATAAGTACACCATGACGCGCGCGCACGTTTGTATCGTTTATGCACTTTTGCAATTTTTTTTTTTGTGAATCAACGCTTAGTTATTTATAAATGATATCTTAAAACTAAATTTACCTTTCATTACTTGGTCTTGGAAGATCGAGATTTCCTAAAACAAATACTTATTTCTTTTATCATCGAACTCATAGATTATTGTACTATTTAATATTTTGTATTTATTTTTGTACATGCAAGCCCCCTGTTTCGTAAGCTCTGAACCCCCTACCTTTGAACAAATATCCGCCACAGCACTGCAGATAAATAACCTACAACCCTTTACATTTCAGCCAGTTATTCTATCGTGACGAACTTTCGGCCGTCCCTTCGGTATCAATGAATGTCCACCCGCTATCTCCCCCTCGCACGTACTATCTGCCCCGGCACAGCAAGTTAGCGAGCCGGTACGTTATGTTGGTTGCAGAGGCTTTATGCAGATGGTGAGCTTGCCAACACCTGGTGTACAGTGTTGAACCACGGACGAGGAGTAAGGGTGAGCCTGCGGTGAGAGGGGGGCTTCAGTTCGGAAAGTTCGGGTGGTTGGATGACCTGACTGTTACTCCTTCACGCCGAAATTACAGAACGGATAAAATTTTGCATAGGTGTAATTTTATCCCACAAATCAGATCTCCAGGGATAATAAACCTCTAAACATTCCCATAGAAACAACGTGAGAGAAGCCGCGAGCAGAAACTAGTAAAGGAATAAAACGACTCCGATTATCTTTTAAGAACGAACAAAAGAAAAAATAATAATGCTGGACCGGGTGGTCCAGCATTATTTTTTTTTTTCTATTATATTTCTATTATATTTCTATTATATTTCTATTTTATTATTATTTTACACAGCATCATCTAGCCCCAAGCTAAGCAGACCTTGTATTACACAAGCTCTGCTTAGCTTGGGGCTAGATGACTAATACCTATACATAATACAATACATTATATCGATAGATATTTTAATTAAACATAGAAAAGAACAGCCGGAACAAATATTTGCAGATCGTACACATGTCCCAAGAAAAAAGAACATAACAGTAGAAATAAGCGATAAGAACTATGGACCAATCGAAAGTGGGGCTCGAGAAGGAAGGCACGCGACGCGGTGTCACGGCCACCGAGTGACCCTGAGGGGTCGGTTGGGTTGGGACGGACAAGATCGGTGCCGCGACTGATTGGAGGCAGCTCCAAAGTACTAGGATTTAGTAATCCGCTGTGAATGCCTATTTCTGATGATAAATAACTTCATAAAATATTCGCCATGTTGCCAAAGAAAATTTACTTAAAGTCGTTTAAAGGTGAGTCCGGACTAGAGCGTTTACCTGTAAAAGAACATCGAACCTTCGATAGTTTTAAAACTAGAACCACACTTCGATCATACTATTATACTCACCGACCATACGTCTGCATATAGAATAGATACACAGATGTCTGCGAGTGTATCACCCGGCACGACTTGGCACTTTATCGCTCATTTGAGCGGCGTAAAGTGTCGACTAATAAAAAACAAAAGAAAATGAACCAATGTTCATTTCCTTTTGTTTTTTATTAGTAATCCAATGCAATCAATGAGCGAAGGCCCGAAATAACATGAGCGAAACACTCACGATAATGGTACTGCGAATGAACTTAGCTGAGAAAATTCAGCTTTTTTTACCGTTAACTGTGCTACTACCCTGTACCTACATACATATACAGCCTTCTTACACCCCACTAATATTATAAATGCGAAAGTTTGGATAGATGGATGTTTGTTACTTCTTCGCTCCAAAACTAGGTACTGAAGAGATTGAGCTAAAATTTTGCAATGTACACCTATGCAAAATTCTTCTTCTCGAGCCCCACTTTCGACTCTAGACACAAAATATATCAACAAAAAAATAGCCCATAAATTAGCTCACATAAAACGTGAATAGCCTTTAAATGTTTCCATAGATAAAACGCGTGCGAAGTGGAGGGCCGAAACTAGTACATACAATCTATATTTCTAGTCAGTAGGTAAGTAACAGACCTTCCCATATATTAACTTTTGAAACGGTGACTTCATTCACGGAACCAGTTTACTGTCAGTTACAGTTTACCTACTACAATAACATGACGTCACTAAATATATAACTTTTATCAACATTAATCAGTTACCATCGATTAGATAACGAGTATCTGTTGTTAGATAACAGCTATAATTTTGGAAACGACGTACCTACCTCTACATAGTATAGGAGTAGATAAGTAAAGCCCTTGTTTATATAGGTATTACTGAATTACCTACTACCTGGTACCTACCAATAGTAACTTACCTAAACGTGTCTTAGATTATAAAGCACTTAATCCATCAGAGCGCCATTTATCTGATAACGGGATTTCTTATCAGAAAATCCATTTAAACTACCTACATAAACATGTCTATTCATAGCAACATAAAGACTTTATTTACTTATTTGTCGAAAAACACAAATAAAAATTATATGAAGAAAATTAAAACAAAGGGTTTATATTACGTAGGTAGTTGCAAGCAAATCTCATAAAAGGACATATAGACTCGACTGCTCAGATAAACTCATACAAGTATAGGCTCCGCGCCGCGCCTCCCCGCGCCTCCCCATGGCCAAACATGCAAACATATATCACGTCCGACAGACGGACGGACAATCCAATCGATATGCAGACGAGGTTCGTGTGCTTACAACATACGATACGATTAAATGACAGGCATAACAGCTGACACACACGCTTCATTCTGGCCTCCACGGAAGACCAGCGCTTATAGCGCTGGTCTGGATAAACAATAAAATAAAAATATTTTATGTCAGACCCATTGCGATCCATTTAAAACACTTAGTTACAACATTTTATTACAGAGTTAATTCATTGTTTAGAAGGGCAGGTTGCACTCAGTGCCAGGTTTTTTTACCCCATCATCCCTACCCAACGCCGCAGGAAACGGCCGTTTAGGTCTTCAGGCATCGCTTGCAGGAGCTGGAGGCTGCGGCGGCTGGCGCGCGGGCGACGCAGCGAGGACTAGGATTTGAAGAGAAATGGTACTTCATAGCTTTAGCTGAACAATTATTCTCAACCAAGTCTATTTACTTTTACTAACTACATTTTGATTAGGAAAATAACAAATTAGCAGCGTAAAGACTATGAGAGACATATGAATAGGTCGGTACAACCACCCAGGTAGTGAAAAAATCCTAAGTCTATGGGAACATCTGAATAGTCCAGCTGTATCTTTTAATTGTAAGTAAGTAGCCGAGTTGTCGTACGGGACGTCACCTTATAGTTTTGTCAGAAAACCAGCGTTGACTGTTAACATAACCAACACATGCTGAGACAGAGGCCGTTTTGCGACTCAAGCATGTCCCTCTTTATATTTGTTTTTATAAATATTTTTGTATTATTCTTGATATTTAATTTCATCAATAATCGGCTGATCTTCAAACCGCAAACAGCAATTTTACTAGTTTACAGAAAAAGCATGAGAGCATTCCCTGAACAAGGCCTCTTACAAGGAGCCTCTTTAAATCAGTAGGAACTTTCCACCTGCTTCCTCCACTCCTAGAGCAATGGATAAAGCTCAGAGCGTGGTCAGAATGTCAGAATACAGTTCAATAAGAAGAATCCGTTTGGCTCGGGAGCTCAGAGTTCTGAGGTGTCATGCACGGTGGCGTAATAACAACTGAAATTCCAATAGAGAAAATGGAGGCCCCGTCCGCCATTTTCGGTTTTCAATTTATTAAAATCGCGAGATGTAAATAAGTCCTCATGCATACACGGACATGACGCCTCTAATTGTCCACCCTTTATACAAAATATACATATATGTACATACGTGTATGTAGATGAAATGGGGTGCGTAGACGATAGCTACAGATATAGGTGGGTGTCTGGTCCGGATACTGCGCTCCGATTGACACGGAAGGGTGAATTATATTGATTTGACGAATTGCAGATTTTGATATCACTTGGCTCTTTATTTTGATGAGCAATAATGATAGAGTCCTCGATGAATAGGCAAATGGTAGATAGCGAGGCAAATCGCCGGAAATAAGAACTCATTACTTCATAATAGGTATGCCTTATATAGGCATTTTAAGTCATAATAATTATATGTATTTACGCGCGTTGATTTTGGTAAAAAGTATGTACTGTCATGTAATACATTTGTAATATACCTAGTTACCTAGCTACATGTTTGCAGAAGTTTTCGGTTGAGTTTTATTTAGAATAGAATAGAATAGAATATCTTTATTGTCAAAGGTGAGACACATGAAAAATTATAAGTATACAACATTTCGGTGTACAAGCTAAGACTTGACTATTTTGTTTTGTCAATAATAAACTTCTCTATCCAAATAAGCCATGTTATTAAAAATGTAAGTACAAAACGAGTGTGCGCACCAATACAAACGAGTGTGAGCCAATACAAACGAGTGTGAGCCAATACAAACGAGTGTGAGCCAATACAAACCAACGCTGGCTAAAGTATACCTATACCTTTAGATATAAATAAATATTCTATTCTATTGTCATTTTGTATATGAAACAAAAATAACGTAAGAACAAGTAGTTATATCAGTTATCTAGTACCCATACCACAAGCTCTGATTAGCTTGGGGCTAGATGATGCTGTGTGGATTGTCCAGCATTACGGATTTATTTATTAGTTTCATTTCTTAAATTGTTATGAGATAAGAAAAGATTCGATGAAGATCACAGAAAAACTGTATAGTATACTATATCCAAGATATTAAACTCGGAATACGCATAAAAATCTACGCCAAAACCTCTAATATTGAAATTCATACTAGACTCTGAAAACCATCAGTACCGTATACACACAACAACAAAACAAAACCTACTCTTCAAGTAAATAAGGCTTAAAATCTTAAAAACCGCCAGACAACGTTGGTTTCAATGACCACCTAGTCCTCATACCCAGCATCCAAGAACCCACTAGATATAGTAATAAGGTTGCAAGTCGCGTCGCGCGTCGTTATCTGCGCCCGCTTGCTATCGCTAACCTAAGGCTCGACCGGGCGGAGGTGCGAGGGCGGGTTATCAATGAGCCGTGTGTCAATGCGTATGCGTACTCCGGAGATAATACTGATGAATGATTATTTGGATAAACATGATACAGCTTCGAGTTTTATACAGCGTAGTAGTTAAACATTTAAATTCCTGGAAATTCAGCGTCGTCGTCTTCGGTGTTATCTTCTTGTTGTAAAGTCGCGCAAAGCTTGAGGCATTGCCCAAGACATAAATTGCAGACATACAAATACCAATCTAATAGCTTTCTGATAGGGTTTGACATGGCTTGACAGTTAGTTAAAACGCAAAATCAATAACCCTCCGTTGGTCCTATCATTTTAAATTTCAAATTGGCTTTGTAAGGTAGTGCTTTACAAAGTGTTAGATAAAATAAATAAACACACATTTTTACAATGTCATTACATTCATGCAGCTTATTGAGATAAAGCAATACCAGAATTTGCAATAATCATCGCTACAGCGATAATTCAACCCGTGGTACCAGTTTAATATCTCCGTGTGACCACAGATGGGCCTTCAGACCCATCATCGATGGCCTTTACATCCATGACGGATGGTGCATGTAGACCCATAGGAAGGTAAATTTATGTATGTACACACATACCTTCAAACTCCTCAAAGCTCTGCGGGAGCGCGGCACGAGGAAGCAAGGTATCGCCGCTAGAGCATCCTGAACGACGCGCACCTGCGGACCTTCCTTGCGAGCCACTGGCTCACGGATTTCAAGAGACGGGTTCATCTTCAGCGTTGTTCGGAGGAGGAAGATCCAAAGAATCAAAATCCAAGGAGGGAGACCCCAAGGAGTCTTGATACAATTTTATTGTATAACTTCTCAAAAGGCAGTCTGGTAAAATATAGTAAATCTAGCAAAGATCCAAAGAGTCCAAATCCATGAAGGATTCAGGATGAAGTTCAGTCCACTAAGTTTGCAATTAGACCAATACAGGTTGAAATTCGCGGACGTTATGATGCTAATTAATTTGCCCGACGACGACTCGTTTCTAAATTTCTGGAGAAAAGAAAAACTATTCAAAATTCTACACCAATCACGAGAATTTTCACGTCACAAGTCACGTTGCAAAATGTTTGTGAGCGGTGCTTTTTGTCCAAAACTCTTGCGTTAGTAAATGGAAATTCCTGTCTCTTGGAAGCCGGATGCCGGAAAATAGGATTTTAATGGAGATCAGTAGAAAAACCAAAGCCGACTGACATAACCTGAGTAGCGAAATTGGCAGTGCACAGGCACATGGTGGAGGCAGGTAGGACCTGTCCGCTGGTCGTGGCCTCGTACGGGGTAGGCCTATGCACGTCCAGCAGTAGCCGTGGGTGTGCTGATATGATGAAGGCACGTATCCCGCAGAACCGATGTTCGTTGGGGCCAGAAGGCTCTCGAGTGCCGACGAACCTGCGGCACCCTTATACCACTGACACATTTATAAAAGTACTAGCTGCTGCCCACGGTTTCGCAAACTCTTTTCCAAGATAGAAAGTAGCTCATGTCCGTCCCCGGGATACCATCTATCTCCCTGCCAAATTTCATTAAGATCCGCTGAGCCGTTTAGGCGCAGAGATACTTTCAAATTTCTAATAATAAGTATGGATGTATGGATCCTCCATACAACCGGAATCTGTGTAGATATCCTATCCATATGAAATGCGTCAGATGGGCAGACGATATGATCTAACACCGCAGGGCGAACCTGGTTGAGGTCGGCGCAGGGCCCCGTGTGGAGTGGCACAACAGTTGGGAGGCCTATAACCATCAGTGGGTGAAGTCGGGTTGCGGATGATGATGATAATGAAATGCGTAGATTTTAGGACAGATAAAGCCAGTTGGAATAAAATAGCCGGTCCGACCCCATCCCTGCCTCGGCAACTTTCCTTCGCCTCGAAAATTTGTTGAAGTCATACATCTTCTTTGATGTTTCAGTTTAAAATAAACTCGTTCCGTTGACAATTACGGGGCTTCAGCTATTCGGGAGGCTGAAGTAAACAGAACTTCACGTTTGTTTCTGTTTTACGAGTACTTAGTTGTTTTTATTATGATGTTGATATATTAGAGGTATACATAGCATGCAGCATGCATACAGTCGTTCGACGAAGGCGTTAAGGGCAATCGTGCGGGGGGCAAGGGATGGGTCGGGGGCGGGACGCTCCCGAGTTACTAAGGCGGTGATGTATGCAACTCGGGAGCGTCCCCGCACGACCTGTCAAAACCACGTGAAAATGGCTTCGTCTAACAACTGTATGCGTATAAGTAGGCTGTTGTTTCAGTTACTAGATAAAGCTAAGCACAATACTATTGTATTGAAATGCTACAAATAATATTTCTGATCATCCATCCTAACTTTATGGGTGTTACAAGTCGACAACGCCTTCACGCCTAACTATTGAACAGATCGAGCGGAATCTTTGTATGCATGTTGTTCTGGGGATCTCAAATCAAAGTTTCTGAAACTTTGATTTTCCTTTTTACGTTCGTTTGTAAGCAAGTGACTTATGAGCTGGTTTAGCATGAAACTAATTAAAAACTTCGATTTTCGTTTTCAGAGTAGACCCCCTGCGCCCGAATTGACTTTTTGTGTAGGCAAAGCTTGTCCTTGGGCAGAAGCTAGTGCAGGTACCGAGGTACTAGGTGCGGCTGAGGATGATGCTGATGAGGTTCCGGTGTTTGCCCGCGAGGCCGCGAATCATGATTGATCCATACAATAACGAGCTTGCACAAACAAATAAACAGATACAACAATCTGTTACATAAATCAATAACCAATCCACTGAATGTGGGTCAGCCAGGGACGGACTCAGAGAAGACTAACTTCGTGGTGTCCAGAGCTTTTAAGCTTGTCGCGACGAATTTAGCAACATGACACATGGGTCGGCTGTCCGATAGCGATCCGCCTAGAGCCTATAGAATAGCGTACAAGTAATCTACTAAGCAAAAAAAAAACTGTCTTTGATGCATACTGAAAGGCTATTTCAAAAAAACTATTTCAGCTAGACCCCGAAAATTCAAATTAATACAATAAAATAACTTCTACACTACTTACATAGATTTTCTAGTAAACCAAAAAGTCCTGCCTCAGCAACAAATTATTCAGTTCTCAATGAAAACCTATCAAAAATCGTGACTTTGTTGCGGCTTAATTAGAGAAAGAAGGAATCTAGTAATATTGTCACCCTAACAATTAGCTCGATAAATACTTGAGTTCATCCGTAGAGCGAATACCTATACCTACCTCTCGTCGAACATGTTTAATGATGAAACTATCAATGACAAAATTCATTTTGTTGAAAACAACACTTTTTGTAACCGTTTTTGTAAAATTTGCCACTAGATTGATAGGGTAGCTTGTGCAAAATCGAGATCGGTAGATATTCCAGTTTTTCAGAGAATACAGAAGAGATTGTTATTGGATTAGTCCTAACTGCATCCCTGGGCCGTGTCCGAATAAAATTGAAATGGTTTGTTTTAAATCGACAGCGGGGAGCGCGCCGGGCGCCGCGGCGGCAGAGTATAAGCGCTGCTTCGACGAAACATGACACAATTTTAATTGAAGGGGGTGTTTGTTTACCTGCAGCATAAAAGACCGTCCGTAGTGTATTTTGTGTTCTGGTGGTTCCAGTTGGAACTTCACCACAAACAGTCATCTGTACCCATTGCACACGCTCAGACAAAGAAAATAAATGCGTGGAAGGAGTATCGTGCGTCAACTACAACTTCTTATTTTGATGGCTCGCTGTGGCTGTGCTGCCACAATTCTGCCAGTGTCCGTGTCAAAAGAGTCATAAACTTTTGTAGAGTTTTATAAAACGGTAGAATTTTCTATTTAAAAAAAAAAAGGAAAAACAAATAACTCTTTTTGAATAGTACCATTGATTTGTACCTAAAAAAACAACACAAAGTTAGTGGGAAGCTTGCACAAACAAAAAGGGGTTAATAATAGGGACTGTACAAATTAGGAAATAAGGCTAATATTTACATTACAGTTTAATCTTATTGGAATTTACAAATTTACATAATAAAAAATTTATAGGAGGGGAAAATATGAGGGATAGTAAACATTTGAGGGAAGTAGGACGAGGGATATCAGGGGGGAGTACATCATAAAGGGAAAAATTTAATTTAGAGCAATTGAAAAATATGTGGTCAATGGTTCCTTCTTCTAAACCACACTCACACATAGAATGATCCCTAATCCTAAGTTTAGCCAAAAAAACTGGAGAACAGCAGTGACCCAGTCTTAACCTACATAAAGTAGAGGTAGTAAATTTATTTGCCTTTTGGAATTTGGAGAACCAGGGTACTGAGGGTATCTCTGGCTGTATGTCAGCATAATGTTTGCCTTTCATTTGCTTTGATGAGTTCCAATTGTCTGTCCAGGATTTCTCAAGCAGCCTTTTAGGAAGGAGACAGAGATCATGCGAGAAGGTTTTGAAATGTTCAAGTGAACCTAGTTGAATTGCAGATTTTGCATGGCTATCAGCTGCCTCATTACCTGGAATCCCTGAATGACCAGGAATCCAGGCAAGGATGATATTGATGCCGTTTTGATGACAATCATAAAGGGAATTTTTAATTTGCATGGTTATAGGGAAGCGAGATATATGTCTAAAGGGATTAGATAGGATTGACTGGAGGCAACTTCTGGAATCAGTGAAAATTATTGAATTATTTAGGTTGTGTGATTTTACAAAGAGAATGGCTTCAAAGATGGCCACGGCTTCTCCAGTGAAAACTGATGATGTGGAAGGACACTTAAAGCTAAGGTTGATACTGGTAAAGGGGATCCATACTGCAGCACCAACCTCCCCATCTGCAGATAGTTTAGAGGCATCAGTGAAAATTAGGTGCCACCCAGGGTATTTTGAAGCGACTTCAGCATTGAAAATTACACGAGCATCAGGAGAGTTCTTATCTATTCCAAAATCTAGGATAATGTTTGGTTTGTAGACTAAGGCATCATAGGGAGTCTGATAAAGAGGGTTTAAGGGGTATTGGGCAATAGGGTCAGAGACTTGAGATAATGTTATAAAGCTATGAAGGAGACAGGGCTTCTTGTCGGAATATCTAAATAATTCGCGCAGGCGATTTAACTTAGGAAGAAGAGGATGGGCAGAATTTTGAATTAATTTAAAAATAAACCTGTCAGAGAGATACTGTCTACGCAAATGTAAGGGTGGTTCGACACTTTCTACTTGCATAGCATTTATGGGAGAAGATTTCATAGCTCCTAACACTATGCGTAAACATTTGGATTGAATTTTATTAATCTTATCTAAGCCAGATTTATTACAAAGATTTAGGAGGAACGAACCGTAATCAAGGTGACTCCTCACTATGGCATTGTACAATAATTTTTGAGAGTATGGATGAGAGCCCCACCATACCCCTGAAAGGGAGCGAAGAGTGTTTAGGTTCCTTTCACACTTTTGGACTATTGCTGTGCAGTGGGGAACGCCAGACATCCTAGAGTCCAGTGTTACACCTAAGAACTTAACATGATTGGCCTGGGGGATGATCTCCTGCTCAATATACACATTAATCAATGGGATGACCCTTTTTCTTGTAAATATAACTACAGAACTTTTAGATGCAGAAAGAGAAAGCCCATGATTGAGCAACCAGTCACCAAGGTAAGAAAGAGCAGAGTTGAGGCAAGTTACTGCATCTTCAATGGAAGAACTAGAGTGATATAGGGCAATATCATCTGCATATTGGAGAACATTACTAAAAGAGTTTACAGACTGTTCAAGGTCGTAAGTGTACAGACTGTACAACAAGGGACTCAGGACAGACCCCTGGGGTAAACCTATCCATACTGTCCTTGGAGGGAGGAGGCCAACGGGGGATTTGATCATGACTGATCTTTCCATCAGCATATTACAGATAAAACGGACCAACTTCTCAGGGATTCTCAGCTGAATGAGTTTTCTCCTGAGAACCGGAAGGAGAACGTTATCGTAAGCGGATGCAATGTCCAGAAAGACTCCAACAAGGTACTTTTTTTCCTGATAAGCTATGAAAATGTCAGACATCAAGAGGCTTAGGCTGTCCATAGTACTAAAACCTTTTCTGAAACCGAATTGAGTTTTAGCAAGTATGGAACCGTTTTCACACATCCATTCGAGACGGCGTTTTATCATCTGTTCCGCCACCTTGGCCATAACAGATGACAGAGCTATTGGTCTGTAACTAGATGAACTGGATGGATCTTTACCTGGCTTTGGGATGGGAATAATAATTTGGGTTTTCCATTGATTTGGGATAATGCCTTTATCATAAAACGAATTGATGATTGATAAGTACGTCTGTTTGATTTTATCAGATGAGTTAATTAAAAAGGAGTAAGGAATTCCGTCGATGCCCGGAGAAGAGTCAGTCAGTCCGTTGAGTGCAAGGGTAAGTTCATTAAAAGAGAAAGGAGCGTCCAACGAGGAAGTAGAAGGAAGAAAAGATGAGATTGAAGGGAGGGAGGATAAGGATGGGGCTGAGGGGGGGGCAAGTTTATCCGAAAAGGCCTCAAGCCATGATGTACGATCACTAGCTGAAGCTTGATCTAAACGAGATGAACCTCTAAAGCGTCTTATCTGTCTCCAGACAATAGAAGAGGGAGTTCTAGGGGATAAATTTTCGCAAAAGTTAATCCAACTCTGTTTTTTCTTTTTTGAAGTAAGTTTTCTAAGTGTTGCGGCAGATTTTTTATAATTTACAAAGTTATCTGCTGTCATGGATTGAGAGTATGTTTTCTCAGCAGACTTTCTCTCAGCTGCAGCTGCTGTACATTCAGCGTCCCACCAAGGAGTAGATACTCTAAAGTCTCGAGTGGGCTTCTTAATAGGGATATGGAGATCAGCACATGAGATCATACATTCAATGAAGTAATTATAGGATGAAATAGGGGATTCAACAGAAAGAAGGTTGGAATCTAATTTAAGATCAAGGGAAGAAGAATAAGAGATCCAGTCAGCACCAGAAACTCTATACTTTAAAGAAGGGGAGGGGTTACAATGGGGGATGACGCCATGCAAGGAATTAATTTGAATGGTCAAGATTATGGGAAAGTGATCACTACCATGTGAATTAGATAACATCTGCCACGAAGTATCCGCAGCCAGAGAAGGAGAGCACAATGAGAGATCTACAGCACTTTTCGGATTTTGGGAGGGGAAAACTCTGCGTGTGGGAGAACCGTCATTGAGAAGGCAAAGGTTTGCCTCATCAATGATTTCTAAAAGAGAAAGACCGAACATATCAGAGTGATTATGTCCCCACACAGTGTTGTGACCGTTAAAGTCCCCCATGATAATCATAGGGGAGGGAATAGATGAGAAAAGGCAAAGAATGTCAGGAATTAGGGAGGAGTCTGGATGGGGAATATATATAGACAAAAATGATATATTATAGGACTTGATATCAACGGCAACAGCGTTGATACCAAGGGGGAGGGACGGGAGGGGAATGCGGGAAAAGGAGAGGGAGCGCCTTACTAATAAGGCGCTCCCGGCGTGCCCGTCAGCCCTGTCGTCCCGGAGGCAGGTGAAACCCGAAATCCTAAAGCGGGATTCAGGCTTCAGCCATGTCTCCGAGACGGCAATGACTGACGGGCGGAATTTATTTATTAAATAAGCAAGTTCATGAGTTTTTGCTCGGATGCTTTGTGTGTTCCATTGGAGCACAGACACTGGATCCATACTGAGCGGATAGGGATACTAATTGCGTAAGTTTAGGGGCAACGTTGGACGGTAGGGAGTTAGGATTAGAAATTAAAATGTTAATCAGCAAGGAGAGGAGAGTATCAATCAAATTCTCATTCATGGAGGTAGGACCGGGATGGGGGCTGCCAAGAGCACAGCCATTGGGTAAAGCTGAAGTGGGATTAGTGGTGAGGTTTCTATGTGCATTCTTGTCATAAGACTTACCCGGTACGGGTTTAGGTTTTGGGTTTGCATAAACAGTTCTGGAATAAGAATGGCTGGGTTGGGATTGGCGGACTTGTTTCTGTGGTCCCTGGGATAATGGTGGTTGGGAGAAAAGTTCCTGTGCAACCTCCGTGTAGGAGCGATTGACTGGTGGAAATTGGGTGCTAGCTTCCTCGTATGATATACTGTTTTGAGCCATTACAGCCTTTATTGATCGCTGTCTATTTTGTTCAGGGCAGTTTTTGCTAGTAGCAAAGTGACACCCCTTACAATTTAGACAAAGCGCATTGTTTTCCGACACATCACAGCTATCTCCTGTATGCTCAGAAGAACAGCGGAAGCATCTGGGCTTAGAGCGACATTGGTTCTTGGTGTGTCCATAGCGGCAGCAAGTGTGACATTGGATAGTGGGGAATTGATAAATTTCTACAGGTAAAGAGTTATAATACAAGAATAATTTTGAAGGAAGAGTTTGCCCTTGGAAGGTCACTACCACAGACTGTGTAGGGACCCAAGAAACCTTACCCTCCTCAACAACTTTCCGGTTTAGTCTCCTAGCCTTTATTATTATTCCACATGTGGAGGGTAAGACAACATCATTTGCAAAATCGTTCATAGACAAATCAGTGGGGACTTGTCTCACAAGACCCATCCTGGTAACATTATAGGTTGGTATGGTGGCTGTGTATTTACACAGATTCAGAATGGGGGATATAATAAAATTGTTGGCTGCTTGAGATGACTGGAACTCAACAGATATTTTGTTGCGTCCTACACGCTTCACTCCATCAGGGCAAATGTTTGAAAATTTATTCTTGGTTAAGAACTGACCAAACTTGATAGATTTCATTGGAGCGCCTACGGAGGCTTCGTCGGTTTCGGTTCGGGAAACATGGACCACATATGGGCCCTTGTCATTCTTATTGTAGGCCTGAATTGAACCTACAACTATAGACGGGTGGGTATATATCGTCTGAATGGAAGCTACAGCTGCCTCAGGAGAGGTAATGATTTTTTTAGTCGGGGGATTGTCCTCAGGGGTGGACTCCACTAATGGGCGTTTTGGGCAAGACGGGGTACTTACGTCGCAGACCATGGAGTCTGGAGGGTCAGGATCAGGGGGGTCGGGAGCCGGCGGCGAAGCCGCCGGCCCAGGCTTATCGCCCATGCGGAGAGGTCACCGACCTCTACAGGTTGGGACCGGCCGCTAGCGACAAGGATAACTAACACACAAAATACAACACTTACACTAAAACCAACACCATACACAGATAGACAGCACAAAAACTAAACAAATGGTAATTCAAAACAAGCAAACTGAGCGGTAAACTAATAGAAATAGCTAAATTTCTCTACTCCGTTTATTCGCTTCAGCACTTCCAAGATGGCAGTCTTCAATCTATCGTGCGTCATTTGATCACTCATAAAGAGCCGCACAATAAACAATGAAACGTCAAAGTCTATTAAATTAACTGTTATTACGTTTAGAGACATTTTGTTAGTTTCGATCTACTTGTTAGAGTCGCTACAGCAAGGAGGCGGTTTCGTAATGAAAAAAAATAGTTCGACCAGACTGAAAAGATGACGCTTTTAGTTTGAAATGGCACAGACCCTGCACGGTTGACATGACACACTACAACAACCTTTATTCCTCCGGAAGATCCCGGCCATCTATTGAGTGCCAAGGTAAATAGGGGTTTCTTCTTTAATGGAAAACTAGCTGCATTACTACCCGTTGTCCTATTACCCATTTTTCCGTAGGAATGAAGCGTTTTCCCGCGGTAAAAAGGCTTCTAAAGGTTAAAGAATTTTTCAAATCGGTCCAGTAGTTTCGGAGCCTACTCAATACAAACAAACAAATATTTCCTCTTTATAATATTAGTATACATAAATTATATATGACGACCTCTGTGGCGCAGCGGGCGAAGGTCCGCCTGCGACGCAGGAGGTTGCGGGTTCGATTCCCGCCTCGGGGAAATGTTTGTACGATCTGCAGATATTTATTTAGGGGTTCTGGATGTTTTTCTATGTATAATAAAAAAATATCTATCTATGTAGTGTATTGTATTAAGTATGTATATCAGTTATCTAGTACCCATAACACAAACTCTGCTTAGCTTGGGGCTAGATAATGCTGTGTGAATTGTCCAGCATTATTTATTTATTTATTATTTATATATAGTATAGACGACTCATTAGGAAGAGAGACGACTAACTTCCGAGACTAGAATAGAGGATGATACAGTACACTCTGAGTAATAAAACTACATCGGACACTAATAGAGGCTTTGAACTCTCGAGGCAAAAATGGTAGCAGTAGAAATAAGTACTTAACGAACATCATTAAAAATAATGAGAAATTAATTGGAGGAACAATCAAAGAAGCTGCCTACTTAAATACGTCTAAATTACATCTACATTTTCATGACTTAATTCGATGTCTCATTAAAAGTAAACGTGCCTTTCCACTGGAGATGTAAGAAATGTACGCGATAGTTCGCCATGGCGCATGGCGCATGGCGCATGCTGTAGCACGTGATAATGAGATCGTTTCATTTTCAAAGCCTTACTCTAGCTGAGATTAGCCGGAAACGGGTTCAATTCAATGAAGCTTAGTTTACTTCTGTGCAGTATGATCATCATCAGCCTTGTTAGTCCACTGCTGGACATAGGCCTCCCCTAATGAGCGTCATAGCGCACTGTCTTCAGCTTGCCGCATCCAGCATCTGCCTGCAGTCTTTCGCAGATCGTCATCCCACCTGGCCGGAGGGCGTCCTACACTACCTTTGCCGAGTCGTGGTCTCCACTCAAAAACACGTTTCCCCCAGTGGTTATCGGTTCTTCGCGAGATATGGCCGGCCCACTGCCACTTCAGCTTGCTAATTCTTTGAGCTATGTCAATAACTTTGGGTCTCTGTTGGATGTATTCGTTACCAATTCTATCCTTCAGAGAGACTCCGAGCATAGCTCTTTCCATAGCTCGCTGAGCGACTTTGAACTGGTGGACCAGCCCTACCGTGAAAGTCCAAGTCTCACCTCCGTAGGTCATAACGGGTAGGACGCACTGATTGAAAACATTTTTTTCAAGCATTTCGGTATGGATGACTATTTTTAGTATGTAAGTAGTATTTTAAAGTGCTTTCGCACCGTTTAGTTGAAACAAACTTGGGTATGCTCCACCTGAGGGTAGATTAGTCTCTCCCTAATCATTGGATATTACGCACTTTAAAAGGGCGCATTGTGCGCCATTTTGTAAAAAGGATAGGCATAGGATTTTGCGTTCATAGGAGCGGGACAGAGTATACTTTTTTGGAACGGCGTAAGTGGAAAAATCAAGTTTTTGCTTATTTACCAGAAAACTACATAACTTATGAAGAAACTGGTTCAAGGAATCAAATAATTAAATAATAAGTAATTAATAAAATACGAATCATGTGCGAAACAGATCACAATCAAAACATAAGACCGCAGGGTTCTTGAGATCTCGACTAAACTGCAGCCCGAGGCATTTTCTTACCTAATTCGGAAGTAACCTACTCGTATTCTGTCAAGCAAAACTTGCAAAACATGATTTACGAAAATTGTTGGAACCTTTCAGACTTGTTGGGTTTACAGCGTTCTCCGAAATCTTCAAATTTTTGATCGGAATAATATTTTCGAGGCTCGGGTGGTCGGGGGTTGCCCCCTCGCCGCCTTCTATGTGGGCACTTTCCAAGGAGGTTAGTCTTAGTAAAGCCGGACATTCTTTTTGCAGGCGTCTGTATTGTACTCGCACAATAATTATAAAACAGGCCTAGCCTAGTGCAGGGGTCCACTTGTCTTTTTTTATCGTTAATAAACCTTCATTGG
Organism: Eupithecia subfuscata; assembly: GCA_963564075.1. Taxonomy (NCBI): domain Eukaryota; kingdom Metazoa; phylum Arthropoda; class Insecta; order Lepidoptera; family Geometridae; genus Eupithecia; species Eupithecia subfuscata. The sequence goes on along the minus strand of OY751118.1, from coordinate 12,203,695 downwards.
GCTACGACCGCATCTGATGGTACGTGACGATGTGCCCGACGATGTCTCACGAAAGGCTAGAAGACAAGTATTCAGTCTCTCATCAAGAGACAAAAGTCGTAAGCTTAAAGCAGAAGCAGGCAGCGAGTTCCAAAGTCTATAGAAATCCGTGTTATTATGTATGCTTTTGATTTGACAAAGCTTTTTGTATTTGTATTGTACTGACGTATTACAGGGAAGCCTCCAAACCGTACTCTTTTGACACCTCTCCGTTTTCTGCTCCTCAGTTACAATGTCTCGGTAGACGTCTAGTAGGATGTGGAAAGACGTAGTACCTACTTTCCAATGACAGGATTACATATTGAAACTGCACGATTAGGGAAGTGTTAATCAATTACAAAAGTTCACTCTACCTCCACCCCCCAAACTAACTACTGAAACACTTGAAGTGGAACATCATCGGAAACGTGATGAAATGGCCAGATATCCGACTTAGTTGGCTGAATGGCGGACATGTTGGAACTGCCGGATGGATCCCATCCCACCCCTAAAAGGCCGGTCACCCCCTAGTCTGCCCCCAGCCCCCCTATAGCCTCCCTGGTTCGGTTCGAACGGTCATTAATGTCGAATAAACATTTATTTTATAATTCACTTCTGGCCTCGGGCGGTGGAAAATTTGGCCTGTGTTATATTCATATCCAAACTAACGGATTGGATCATATCAGGTTTTCATTATGAATGAATGAAAAAACATATCCGGTTTTCCTTATACTCAATATTTACACGGGGCGCTATGGGCCTCATTAGGGGAGGCCTATGTCCAGTAGTGGACAGTGTCCTGAGTGGTCTAATATAGGCTGATGATGATGCTTATTGGATATTTTATGATGGTTAAGGATATTTTTTGTAATCAGCTTCAGTCAGTCGAAGATCTTTTGTTTAGGTGCCGAAAGTGGAGCAGAATCAGAGTTACGTAAATAACTTTTGTGGCAAAAGGGGAATACCTTCATTGTGAATGTAAGCGGGTTAACTACGAATATCTAGTTCGTGTTGGAAGAACACCAACCTTACGGGAACACCTTCGTACGATCTAATATTCCAAAAATAATCATATGCGATTCAATTTAATACGTTTCCTTTACATTCTAACGTAGTTGTTCCTAAAAGAGCGGCTTCTATGAGAGCACATTTCCTGTGAAAATCTGCACAAATCGTGAGCAAATAAGTCAGGGACCTCTCATAGGCAAACCGGTATTCAAACATGTCAACCACGCAAGGTGACCCTAGGTCTTGCTAATATTTTAAAATACAAAACAAATATAAATAACTCAGGTGACAGTGGGTGTGTCTCATGCTAATCGTATGCTGATAGAGATGGAGATAAGATAGCGTGGCTATCGTGATCTGACTTTTAGATATCTACAGTCAGTAGGTAGGTGCGTACGATGTCCGAAGGAGTGTAGTAAGTATTAAATACTTAGTCCATCCATGTTAACACCTAGTTACTTTCAGGGGTTTCCAAATAATAGGTACAAGCTTATATGTATATTTATATTCATGTAAAAGAACTTCCAACACAAAATAGGTTCGTAGTTAACCCGCTTATATTCATAATAAAAGAACTAGTTTGTAGGGTTCCGTACCTCAAAAGGAAAAAAGGAACCCCTATAGGATCACTTTGTTGTCCGTCTGTCTGTCTGTCAACCCTCTTTTCTCAGGAACGCGTGAAGGTATCGAGTTGAAATTAACATCAAATACTCAAGTCCGTAGCCTCTTGAAGCCGTGATATAAATTAAACTTCTAAGTCAACGCACTCAAAAGTTACAGCCGTTTATGTCCGAAAATTTTGAAATTTCCAAGGGAATCACATGCACCCAAAACCTATAGGGTACTTCCCGTAGACCTAGAATCATGAACTTTGGTGAGCAGCAAGGTCTTATAGCACAAGTAAAGGGGAAAATCCGAAAAACATAAATTTGTAATTCGTTCTAAAAATACTTTTAATGCTCGCCATGGATCAAAACGTATAGGGTACTTCCCGTAGACCCACAATTATGAAATTTGGCAAATAGCAAGGCCTTATAGTACAATGGGAAAAATCTGAAAACAGTAAATTTGTAGTTTATTCACAAAAAAATTACTTTTGATTCTCGCCATGGACCATAACCTATTGTGCTATAGGGTACTTCCCCGTTGACGTAGAATCATAATATTTGGCAAGAAACAAGGTCTTACAATTAAACGGAACCCTTAGTGCGCGAGTCAGACTCGCACTTGACGTTTTATTCGAGGCCAAAAACTACATAGATGAGATATTTTAGGAATTAAGATAAATAGAATAGTTAGACAATGAAACAAATCGAAAAAGAAACTATAAGAAAGTCCCTATTTAGTAATAATTATGGAATTAAAGGTCAAACTACTAAGTTAGTAATAATAACTGTAATATCCAGTTTTCAACCGAAATAATGAACCTACGATACCTTATTTGGAAGACCCTAATCAAGTTCTATGAAAATACAGGACAATTTATTCTATAAATGGTTGAATAATTATATCGATCGTCCAGCGAGGGGAGTATGGGCATTTTCCCTCACATAAAAACCAACAAGGCATTGATCAGGGGGAGCCTGCGTCCAGCAGTGGACCAATAAAAAGTGAAGAGAGAGAGAGAGAGAGAGACATGGACAACCTATTAATATACTACATCAAATATACGATCGCTAATATAAATGCGGAAGTCCGAGTGTTCGTATTTTCCTAAAAAGCCAAAACTACTGAACGGATCGGGGTGAAATTTGCACAGTGTTTTTCGGGATATCGGGGTTCGGGCGAACGAAGCCGCGAGCAGTCCTAGTCTTGATATAAAAGTTGTAAAGTGGCCAAGTGGCCAAAACGTCCACAACGTCACTTTTATAATATGATTGTTTTGAAAATACTAAAGACCGACTTCATCTCTTAGTTATAAAATAATGTTTATTTTTTAATTTTTTGCGGGATAAATAATACGAATCCCTCGGGAATACATGCACGGGACCACCTCGGGATCACTCTACACAACCACAAAAGAATCATCCAAATCGGTCCATAAGTGACGGACAAATCAACGGACATACTTACTACATAAAAAACATGCATACAGCCGTAAATAGAACCTTCTCCTTTTTCGAAGTCGGGTAAAAATCTATCCCGTCTACATTTTTGGCGATATGCGCCATTAGCACGTTGGTCGGCTGTACCTAAAGGTGATCTCACAAGAGCAACCGAGCTCGCCCACCGGCCACTATGCCGCGCAGGTCGTCTCGTACAGTCCTGGATGGATCTCCGCAGTACGCGGTGCTGAGTGGTGCGGGTAACAGCTCATTTCGAGGCCACTAACTTTTAGGGCACAGCAAACTGACTTCTAGACATAGGGCCGCCGGTAATAGATCTTCGCTAATTTTAGCCGACTAGCTGCTGCCAGCGGCTTCGCACGTGGTTTTTAAGTAGCCTATGTCCGTCCCCGGGATACTATTTACCTCCGTGCTAAATTTCATTAAGATTCGTTCAGCCGTTTTGGCGTGAACAGGTAACGGACAAGACAGAGTTATTTCGAATTTATAATCACACTAATAATATAAATGGGAAAGTTTGGTTGGATGGATGTATAGATGGATGGATGTTTGTTACCTCTTCACGCCAAAACTACTGAACGGATAGGGCTGAAATTTTGCAAACAGGTAATTCTAATCCTGGAATCAAACATAGGCTACTTTTTATCCCATAAATCAGTTCCCATGCGATAGAAATGACCTTTAAACGTTTCTACAGAAAAAAACGCGTGCGAAGCCGCGGGCATAAACTAGTTACTTAATCTACTATATAAAAATAAGTCGGGTTTTCCTTCCTGACGCTATAACTCCAGAACGCACGAACCGATTTCCACGGTTTTGCATTCGTTGGAAAGGTCTCGGGCTCCGTGAGGTTTATAGCAAAGAAAATTCAGGAAAAATTTAGTAATGTACCTAGTCTACGCGTGCGAAGCCGCGGGCAAAAGCTAGTATAGTATAGATTAGATAGTATGGATTTTGACAATTAGCTTTCAAAGAGACAGATCCTCGGGTGTTCCGATTCAAGTTTACAAACTGTTTAAATATTTAATTATGTCGTTTCGGATTATTACATTTATAAGGTAGTAAGTGTAGGTAAAATCCGGATATTGACTGATTTTGAAGCCGGTTTCTGTAATATTCTCTAGTATTCTTTGCACGTAGTCCGAGTTACGCGTATTCTTGATGGCATTACGCATCTAGATCTCTTTTAAACGAGCATTTTTTTTCTATCAATCTAGATCCCAGTTCCCGCGGCTTCTCTGGCCCACAGCGAGGTGCCACAAAACTAATATCCCAGTTCCCCGCGGTTCCCCTGGCCCACCGCCAATCCGTCAGTGTCGTGTCGGGCTACGATGAATCGACATCGCCTGCATTACCGGCGAGAACTGGTCGACAATGGCTCTGAGTGGGCAATTGTGTGACTATCGACACACGAATACAATCATGTGCAGGTACATGTGTCGGCCGGTTCCTGAGGCACTAGCTGCTGCCTGCGGCTTCGCCCCGGAGCCGCAGGCGGTGGCTGTGTGTCTGGGAATAACGTTATTAATTATGATACTTTTTTCTATCCTAATGGAGTCCACCAAAGTCAGCGGACCGCCGACAAGTTGACATAATACCATCCACCGCCTATAATATTCATATACACGTACTGACTATACATATAATTATATGAATATGATACGCTGAAATGTCGCACGCCCAACCTGCCGCCATAGCTATAGCTTTAGTCTCTTGATCAGTACGCAGTACGCTGCGGTATGCGCTATGCGGCGCCGGACACGTAATCGTATGAAAAACGTGTAGAGTGGTCTTTTGTTCCCTCGAAGTCTGCGTCAGTGGCAAGGGACAGTAGGTATGCAGCGTACTGCGTACAGATCAATAGACCGCTTAACGCCACTACCGCACACCACATTAATGTGCATTCAAATATGGGCTTTAACGTTACATATGTAGATGAACTTTATATTGACGGCTTCCTCGCGGACTCCTCGTCTGAGGCTTGTAGACTGTGGAGGCCTTGTCACTGTCACTGTTGAATGGATCTAAAAATAACGAGTTTAAGCCCATATTTTAATGCACGATTTTGTGCTGTGTGGTAGCGGTATTTGATTAGTGTGCGCATAGCTTTAGCAGGAATAACTATATAGCTCTGTTTTATCTACTAATTTTATAACCCAGCCTCCATTGTCTCCGTCCGTCTGTCTGTCCCCACACGCCGCGCGCAGCAAGCACACTACTTATAGATCGGACTTTGTACGTTTGCGAAACGATAGCTCAGGGGATCGCGCGATAAGATAGCGGGATCAATGGAAAATTCATCCTTCAGGTCGATCGTTTCGTGTTGGCGCGAGATTCAACTTTTTTGTGGTTTTAATTTATTTATTTTGCTTTCTACAATGATTCAAACTAGTGGAAAAGTAAGTACATAATTACTTTTCCATTCGTTTGAATCATTGTAGAATGGTCTACAATTTGCGAACGCGTAAATCGTAAGCCATTTCTATTAGCTTACGAAAAAACTAACTTCAATAGCTTAACAAAAAATATCAGAAAAAGAAAATTGAATCTCGCGCCAACACGAAAAGATGGGTTATTCCAGTTTTCCCCCCAGAAATTCCCCCTCACCCCTGAAGAAGCTTTCCCCCTACAATTATCAGAGTTGCCATACGAATCTATACGTAATATTATAAATGGGAAAGTGGCTCTGTGTGTTGGGTAACTCCTCAGGAGCAGGTGATCGGCAGAACGGATCGGAATGAAACTTTAGATAGATAATAATCCCGAGAAGGATAAAGGACATAGGAGTCAGATTTCTCGGAAAAGTCACCTTTCACCTTTTCAGGTGTAAGCGGCAGAAAGTATTTTGATGAAACTTAGCAGGAAGATACTATTGTATGTATCCTATGAAACGACATCCATTATCATCAGCCTATACTAGTCCACAGCTGCACACAGGCCTATCCCAATGAGCGCCATACGCCCTGTCTCCGCTTGCCGCATCCAGCATCTGCCTGCAGTCTTTTACAGGCTTTCACAGGTCGTCATCCCACCTGGCCGGAGAACGTCCTACACTACGTTTGCCGAGTCACGGGCTCCACACACATACCCCAGCGGTTGTCGGTTCTTTGCGAGATATGTCCAGCCCACTGCCACTCAGCTTGCTAATTCTTTGAGCTACGAAACGACATTGGCTACCGATTGTCCCGGGGAACGCGTGCGAAGCCGCGAACGGGAGCTAGCCTATATCTTTTTCCGTAGTCTGTCAAGCTACCTGGAGAGCTTAGCTTCAAAACTGGGGATTTTCGAGCCAGATAGGATAATATTCCTAAGATTAGCAAGAGCCACGAAACTGTTCCATTCCTAGACAAAGCTGGACAGAACAGCCTATCTATCGATTTGAAGGAACTGTGAACAATTTCACGATGTTTCCGGTATTTCTGTTCAGCGCTCGTTCGTACATGGAATAGAGCGAGCCGAGGCTCACAGCTTAATCCCCTGCGATCCCATGGAGGATTGAGCTTGTCTTTGTTGACATAAAATATCTTAGATTCTATAACCGAGTATAGCGAATTAAATAGATTTTTGTGATAATAGTCAATAGATTTTAGATTTCTCTGGCGGACATACCATACCATATCTGTCATACCCAATATTATTAGAGGTTTATGAGGGAAGCACTCACGGCGACGTATTTCAAATTAAAAGTTTATTTCAATAAGCTAAGCTTTAACGATAGCTCAGCTAGTGAAAACCTTAAGCGAGTCATCGCTCGCCCAACGCGCAGATGCGCTAGTAGGACAACACTTACGAGTACTACTTCAACAAAGTAACAAAACCTACGTAGACAGTGTAGAAAAAACTCCCCACAAAAACATGCATTAAGAAAATAGAAAGCCCCTCAAATGTAGTTAAATGCTGGGATAGGTGGGCTCGTAGCCAGCTGCAGGACAGGTGGAGGTACAATTACTCATCCATAGCAACGCCCGCGCCAGGGTTCACTTGCTTGTAGGCAAACTTACAGCAAGTTAGAAAATTAATACAAGCAGTGGTTAAATGGGCCCTGAGTAGATAGATCATCTGCTTTTAGCCGAATAAAGTAGGTTTAGAACTTTCACAGATGCAAGCAGGTATAAATAATGCTGGCAAATCCACACAGCAGCATTTAGTGCCAAGCTAAGCAGAGCTTGTGTTATGGGTACTAGACAACTGATCAGATAATGGTTTTAGTTGTCATTCGGAATAAGTACTGCGCTAGCGAAGTCGCAAGTATCCACTAGTAAAGTAGATAGAGTAACTAAAATCTTTAGACTCGCGTTCATCATGCTTTCCGAAAGTCCAAAATGAACGGGAAGGACTAAACTGGAACTATTTTTGATTGGTCGACATTTTGGTTGAGTAGACAGCCGAATAAAGGAACCAGGGGAAGAGCAGCAGCTTTCTTCTAGGTATTTTAACACCTCCACGACCAACAATACGCCTGCTAAGCGTGGCCGTGGTGATGATGGCACAACCACCCATAGCTTAGGGGAGGGAAGATCAACAGTGGACGTATATGTTCTGATAAGGGGAAGGGGGAGGCGTGTTATGATTTTCCCTGGCGATAAAAAGCAACGCGAGAATGGAATGCAATAACTTTTCCCCACCGCTGGGCATATGGCTTTGTTTATGCTATTCGCCACTGCCCTGCGCCAATCTGAATACCTATACCTACCAAGGTTTTTCTCTACCTTTATGCGGGTTGCAGACCGAAAGCTGAGCTAGCTTAGTTTAGCTTAGCTCGCATAGGTTACGCAGTTATTCATACTACATAGCTTAGTTTGTGTAGTTTGCAGTCTGCACATATGTATGAAAAACCGCGTCAGCTATGCAAGCTAAGTCAAAACTAAGTTAGCTTAGCTTTAGGTCTGCAACCCGCATTAGTATGGTAGGGAAATTTACCTATACCGTAGTAAGATTGCAGGGGAACCTACTCCTTCCTAGATTGTAACGGGTGGCGCAAAAATGTGCTTTCATCTTTGCAAATTGCGTCAAATGTCACGGTGCTTCGACATGTTGTAGACAGATAGAGAATTCGTTATCAACAAGCCATGGAGTGATACACGCTTAAAGAACCACGATTTTCCAAAAATACCAATTTCCAGACCGAGTGATTTCCTGTTTTGCAGATGTGAACTGTCTAGATCGCCAGATCTAACGGCCGGCGCCAGACTTTTCACTTTGGGGCTATTTGAAATCTCGCGTGACCCAAAAACCTTGCATGTCTTGAGAAAATATTGAAAAAAAATCGCCATTTTGGAGCTAGATGACTTGCGAAGTTCATCGTTTGTAACCGCGAGGTCAAAAGCCCCAGAGGTGGTTCTTCAGGTGTGTACTGTACAGCTCCAAGGCTTGTTGACGACTAAGTATCTATCGGTCTACAACATAATGTCCTGTCCAAGCACAGTGACATTTTACGCCATTTGCAAAAATTGAAGCACATTCACACTGACTTGACTTTAGCGCCACCCTGTGGAACACTTAGCCAGCCTAACATTTAGCAATATATTTGTGGGAAGGTGTGTAGTGGCGGCGGCGGCGGCAGCCGAGCGCGGGGTCACGCGATCAGAGGTCCCGGCCCGATAGCAATTAGCCAGTTTGTTGTAAGTAAATGCTAAATGAGCTGGTAAGTATCATCGGTTGCGTTAGAACATTTACTTAATATTTAATTTCGATTCGAATTCGGAAATTCTTTTACTTTAGGCCTTCTTATTTTTCATCAGTACCTACACCTGTTCCCATCAGCTTAACCGTCGGTGCATTTATGCTGTTGAAACTTCATACGCATGCGGCTCGCGCAGACTCGGTATTGTATGCAATTGATGAGCCAACTTGGAGGCCTACTCGGAAAACGAAAATCGAAGTTTCCAATTCGTTTTGAAGCAAACGTTTATCTAATGCGACATAGGAGTTGGTTTGCACGAATTAGAAACTTCGGTTTTACTTTTGCGAGCCGGCCCCTGACCAACAGTTAAAGATTTATTTTACGACTGCTAATCAACTAACTACCTATTAATTAACTCTACCATGGGATTCAGTTGGCATAAAACAAAAATTTCGACACCTTTTCGAGAACACATACACAAACCACGTTAATGTACGGCGATTCGTAAAAAAATAACTCCTTTCGACATTATTTGTGCGAAAACGAAGACTAAAGGGTGCTAAGAGTAGTATTTCTTACTGCGTGAGCCCTATGGTAAGACTACTTCCTTTTCTAGGTTTTCTTCTTCCTACATCGGCTATCATTTCCTAGCCAGGGACAACAAGCCTTGTCTGCTTGACGATGGCATAGAGTGGTGATCATGGCGCCTCATTTTTGTATGTGTTTTGCGTAGTTCCTCCGCCCGCACAACCGAGGCGCACAACCAAATCCTATAGAAAAAGGAGACGTCACGATCACGTCTCGATACCATCGTCAACCGGACTCACCCCTCACACCTCAGGCGTAAAGTTACCCTCCAAGCAGAGTTGGGAAGGTAAGCATAAGCCTTTGCATGTCAATGACACTACATTAGCAATTCGACAATTATTAGCCCAACTTTTATGAAGTAACTGTGCTTACTTTATTGCAACTAAGTATTTTAATTGGCGACCCCCGGCGCAGGCGCAGGCGCAGGCGCAGGCGCAGGCGCAGCGCACACGGCGCGGCGTGCGGCACGTGGGTGCTAACTGTATTGAAATATTTGCTCAAACGAGGTTATTTTAAAAGCCTCGGTCATTTCATATTATTTAGGTAATTAGTAGTCTAGTTGTGCAGTTAATTATAAAATAATAATTAAAAAGCTAGCGACCCGCCCGGCTTCGCACGGGGAGCATAATTCGCGGAGAATTATTATGTATTATTGTTTTTCATAAAACTCTATGATTTACCATATGAACACCAGTTCGGTACCTTGACAGACAGACGGACGGGACTTTGTTTCATAATGTGATAGTGATTTTTTTAATACATTAATAATAATGATAGTTAAGCCGTTATGCAGATATTCGAACCTTACTTATGCACGCTTGAGCATGATTTGAACCAATTTTACTGACGTATAATTTTAATATATCATGCGATCTTTCGAAATAAAACATACAAATAATGGTCTCTATTAGATGGGTATTATTTTTATATGGATAGAATTGACTAATGATGTTACCTATGTAGGTACTAGTGAACCATTTCAACGTGCGATTTTTGTTATTGACTTGTATATTTATTATTTTAGTAAATCTTGTGTCCAAGACAAAAAACATATTTTACATCGGCATGTTTATTAAATGTAGGTAACACCGTACGACTTCATAATGGCAAAATAAAACCTATTTCAATGAGTCACACACTAGAGTTTCTCAAAGCAAATCTTTATTAACTTCAGTAACTTAATACAGCTTATACATTAAGCCTTTCTATATCACATGCTTAATACAATTGCTAACTTATGTGGCGAAAAAACATAGACACAATACAGTTTAGTCAAGTAGTATCACAGTCATCTAAAAACAGAAATCAAACTATCACGTTAGTACTATGTAGTTATTCTGTGTACAGTATACACAATACACGTAGTTCTGTTTATAGTACATTACATATACATAGTACTAAATACTACGTACTAATACATCGATCAAGGATCGCAAGGCGGCGGATACCTGATCGGAACACTAATATTATATTTATAAATTATCGACTGTTCTGTTCTGGCCGTGATTTCACACGCGCTTTCACGGAAAAAGTAGCCAATATACTAATACAGGTCTAAAACTACATATGAATATGCAAAACCAAAATCTCAGCCCGATCCGTTCGGTAGATTTGGCGTGAAGAGGTAACAAACATCAAGATATTAATACTAATGTACAACAGTATTCATCGGATTGTGCAGAAAACAGAGGAGTATAATCGGCCGTCATATCTGGCGTTTGTGGACTACGAGATATCTTTGGATTCAGTCGAAACACACAGACAGACAGTGCTAGTCTCTCCGACGATACCAAATCGACTACCGGTACACTACTTACATCAAATGTTGAAGTGTTTGGCTCTATCCAGATCCCGAATTCGGAACTCATTCCTCACAGACTGCGAGAACCCCATATACCCAGGTATTTTAGAACCGGATCGAACCTGCATGCCTCAACCCACTTAACATCATTCACAACTTAAATCCTCTATAGTATTTATTAATAAATACCTACTTAAATGTTATAACACTTTGGAATCAATGTTTGATACTTGTTCACACTAAAACTACTGAACATATCGGGCTGAAAGCTTGCATAATGTAGTTCTACACCTGGATTATCAAATAGACTGCGACGAAAAATGCGTGTTGTAGACAACAATCCCTGCGCTTGGTCTACTGTTCCACTGCATAAACATTGTTAAAATGCTGCAGCACGCGCATTTTTACTTTTGATATAAAAAGGTCTAAATTTTAAGTTAAAAAGCCAAGCTACATTGCTTATCAAATTTATGTCGACGACGACGTAAGATCAGTAACAGCAGAATAAGAAGAGCCTCTTCTTCTACGTCCATTGCAAAACTGACAGCTTGCCAACAAGCAAGAAAATACTATAATATGAAGATTTGCAAAACTGACAGCTTGCCAACAAGCAAGAAAATACTATAATATTATGTAGATTTGCAAAACTGACAGCTTGCCAATAATCAAGAAAATACTATAATAATGTAGATTTGCAAAACTGACAGCTTGCCAACAAACAAGGAAATACTATAATATGTACTTAGATGCCTAACTGCAGGTTGTTTGTATGCTGATTAACAAATCAATTATCAATTCTCTCGTCAAGTTAATGTACAAGAGTTTTGACCATTGATTAGGTAATTATAGCGATCACCAATTGGTGCACCAATCAATACATTGATAGTGATATGTGTTGGTCAAATGTGTCTACAAATTCTAAGCATAATATATAAGCAACCATTTATGACAACAATAAATATGAGTTTGTTCTTGACATAGTTCTTTCCCCTAATAATAATAAATAGTTCAATAATAAATAATGCTGGACAATCCACACAGCATCATCTAGCCCCCAATGACTGGAGTCCATAAGGTCATCAAGGGAGGCCTATGTACTCCATTTCAAGGAAATATTCAAATGGAGGGGTTTAGGAAAGGGCTCCAGGATCAGGATATAAGATAGGCTGGAACAAAATTATAAATTAGGAAAGCAAAAATATAAATTAGACGTGTTTTTCCAAAAAATATCAGGAAATTACAGTTTATTGACGTTTTTGAAAGAAGTGTATGAAAATACATTAAACATCAAAAAGAACTGATCTGTACTTCAAATATATTTTATATATTTTTTGTTGAACACAGCCTTAGTATACTGGACTTTAACTACTCAGGAAATGGGAATTGAGCAAAAGGATATAAGATAACAGGAATTCAGAATGTTCAAACCACATTCAAACATGGTCTTGCATGGCTATTGACATTTATCCCATAATTCAATTCAATAAACTTTGATCAAAATACACCAGTTTTACATCACAGTCAGTTACTTAATGTTTTCAATACCAGAATATTTCAAATCCTTACTAATATCATAAATTCGATAGTAACTCTCTTTTCACATCTAAACAGATCTCGAATCAAATTTGGCAGAAAGATAAATGGTATCCCGGGGACAGACATACAATACTTAGACTGTGTGTGAGAAGGGCAGCAACTATGTAAAGGAGAGGTTGCAAACCTGGGCCTGACTTTGTAGAGACAGTAGACCAGTAAGAAAACTATCATAATAATAATAAGTAACTGGCTTTCAATTTCATGCTATTTGATAATGATGTTGATATTGAGTCTTCATCATCTTTTGAATGTGTGGCTGTAGGTATTGTTGTTTCTTGCCACTTACAATATATACCATCTAGAATACAGGGAGAACCAAACAGCTGAATTTACGATGAAAAAGGACTGTATTATTGTGACTGCAGAAAGGCACAGTCCTCTGTTCCTAGTGAGCTACATCAACAATAAAGTTATGCTTGTAATATACATCAAGTACTATCTAAAAAGCATATTCTAGGCCCTCTCAGTTCCACAAGGAAACCATTCATCACCAGAGAACCTATTCATGGATTCATAATTTATGTTTATGAAGGCAATAAAAGAAACAATAAAATTGACGAACTTTGTTGTTTTGAACGCAATTGTTTTCAAAGTGATTAAGTTTCACAATCCAAAGACGTGGGCCAAATATTGAGTCGTCATACGAGACGGTATTGAACAAACACATTTCTAAGCGCTATGTAATCACGGCTCGCCACGAACATAACATCTGCTGTTGATAACGAACGCTCACTAAAGTTTCCAACTTTTCGCTGTAAACTTAAGATACCAATGAAAAGTACGTGCAAATGTCTTGCGGAGTAAACAGCCGAGCCCCTGGCTGGCAGAGGCCTCGCCGGCGCCCGGCGCCCCTCAAACAAACCGCCACGCCACTCATGAAGCCCCCGATTTAGTCATCTAGGTTACAGTGACGAAATTTTTCACAAAACTTTTGACCTACAAACTTACACTACTCAATAAAGAAAATTGTACTCACGTGAATTAGCAACTATCATCCAAGCACCAGCTTCATAGCGATCCAGAAAGGTGTATCACTGCATAAATAATCACAATTCAACGGAGAACATTTTTTATACATCCGATCGTAAATTCGCACAAACTACTTTTTAAACACAAAAACTGAACAGATATTGCACGGGAACTTTAACAGACACATACACTAAACAATTCTTAAATCTAAAAAGTTATTATCACAAATAAAGATTGAAATATCACAAACGGATATCACTTTTCCATTTGTCCTTGCGTTCACATATATCAGGCAGCCATCTTGCGTTCGTGCGGACAGGAGGGCAGTGTTGCTAGCACTAAATATTAAAGCACCCACTCCGACCCCACTACCAGTTAAAAACTGCCCAAATAATTTAGATTCGTACGAAAAGCGATGAAGAAACATGAAATAGATTTCGTTGAAACTATAATAAAACAACCTTATATACATGGAGTTAAGATATTCAGTATTCAGTATTTTTATTGCGAAACAAAAATATTACATATAGTAAGTATTAATGTACCCTGTCAGGAAGGGTATGGCAATATATCTTAATCTAGGACTTAATATCTTAATCTAGGACAATATATCTTAATACGATTATTAATAATTATGATTATGAATAGACTTAGGCAATATATCTTAATCTAGGACTTCTTCGTGTGATATTGAAATCACACGAATATTATGGTGCTTTAGATAATATGGATGTTTGTTACTTCGTCACGCCAAAACTAATGATCGAAACAAGATGAAATTTTGCAATAGGCCTGGATTATGTTTTATCTCATAAATCAGTTCACAAGGGATAAAAATAACGTTAAAACCGAAACAACGCGTTCGAAGCCGCGGGCAGAAACTGGTTGAAGAATAAAATGTATTAATTATCGGTAACGTCACGTTAAGTGATGCTTACCTTAATCATATTAAGAAAAAAGAAGTAACAACCATACATCCATCCATTATAATATCACACTAATAAATATATCAAATGCGAAAGTTATGAATGGATGTATGTTTGTTTGTTATTTCTTCACGCCAAAACTAATGAACGGATCGGGCTAAATTAAACGCAGAATGTTGGCTAGACATGGACTTTCCTTTCTATTTAGTTCCAGTTTTACGCGATAGAAACAAATAACCTATGTTAGGGGTGGCTTTAGCGGTTTTGTGGCGTACACTGCCCACCCTAGGGAGCGCTGAGCGGCCGGTCACCGCCATCGTCCACTTCGTCATCGTCGAAACCTTTTAACTCGCTCGCGCCTTTCAATTTTTCTTAGATTCCTAAAAAGTAAGGTCTAATTATTACTACCACAAAATATTTTACTACTGGCTGTAATTTTTATATCGAGCCCGCTTTGCTCGGCGTTACTTCGCTTGTCGTAATTTTTTATCAATAGTTAGCAAAAAGTATTTTAGAAAACATTAGGTACTTACCTATAAAAAATATTCACAGTTATTTATCGGTTTGTTTACCTATTTTTAGATTTTTTGACTTTTCAACAGGTTTACACTGCATTGTGTTCACGGGATGATTGGGGGTGACCTCTGCAAAGCGGGGGCAGCAATTTTTGTAACTACCCTCACATGGTCTTGAGAACTAGGAATGTGCATCTGCACACTCGGACGACACACAACACTAACAGTGTCCGCGACTAAGACACCGGTTCATGACGAGTACTAACACTTAGCAATTACAGGATTCCAAGACACAGAGAGTCTGATCGTCACGATTGAAATTAGGATGTTCCTCCCGACTCTCCACTCGCCGTCATTGCATTTTTCTTTTGGTTTTGTTGTGACTGCCAGAAAAATCACTGCCAAAATCATGAAAGCTTACTTTACTGGCTCGCTTCGCTCGTTATCATTTTATTACTTACGCAAGAACCAGCAGCACACAAAAAAAATTTAAGAAAATGGAAACAGCTATGAAAAGGTTTTTTAACGTTTATCTGGTTTTTCTTTGGTTTCGCTGCAATTTTTTTTACTTGTAGTTGTAACAACTTGGCGCCCGATAATGGTTTAGACTGCCCGAACGGTACCTACGTGCCTATGCATTTTGACCGCGTTTAACAGAGGGGGGCGCCTGCGTATTAGTGGCACACGTTTCCGAACGACGACGCTTGCGAAGCCACGGTAATTAAATTAGGTACTTGAATAGAGTGTGACTTCTACGAAAATGTTATATTATTGCATTACAATTATAGCATTATTTATTACCCTTTGTGTGGGTAGGGATTTCTTTTATGGCAACATTTAAATTTACCATAGATTAAAATGTTATACAGAGATAGACCACAGAACATAAAATGTTTTTGTTTTTAAATCTTCAGAAAAGGTGGCCACAGTTGTAGAACGCAGAGTGATTTAAGCGTAGAAAGAGAAACCTATTAATCTGAGGATTTAAGGTTGATCGATTCGTGTTGGCGAGAGATTAAACATGTTCTGCCTAAATAAAGGAATAAATAAAAAAAATAGAGGAATAAAACTAGCTAAAACACGGAATTAGAAAGATATGACGTCGACTGTTCTCTATTCTGTGAGCTAAAACGTAATTTGCCGCATATTGTAAAATATTTTCTTTAAACTTGTGAAAAAACTTCGATTCGCTGGTATTGGAGCATTCGGGAAAATATGAGATTTTGGGATAAAAATCAACATTTATATTCCCAAATGCGCCAAAAATACAATTTAATCGGAGTTGGTTTAATTAATTATTTAATTCAAAGGCAAATTACTTTTCCTTTCTTTTTCGTTTTGTTCTTTGAAAAAGGCAGAAAACCATATAAAACACAAAAATTATAATCAAACGCGATCGAACGATCAACCATAACCAATGATATTATATCTATTATAATCTCATTGACCATAACGACGTTTGGAAAGAAATTGAATCAGTGTTAGTATCCTGGTTTTTTACCCTTTCTATTTTGATATTGGTTTAAAATACATAAACTTGTTGTGATTGGGGAGACATGATAGGTAGGTACAAAAGATTTGGGTAGATTTGATCCCCGGATCAAGTCTCCCACAAGTGCTGTGTAGGCAGGGCCGTCTTAAACTAGGCTGGGGCCCTTGGGCACACAAGAATTCGCGGCCCTTTTGGAAAGTAAAAAAGCGAATTATATAACATCTTTTACTAAGTACCTATGACCATTTATTAGAGGTAATCAAAATATAGTATGATATAATGTCATTAACCTCTCAACTTCCGCAAATATCCGCGGAAATGCATCGCAATGCATTATTTCGCTGATTTCTTGATTTTTATCTACTAACACCTCGTAACATCTATATATATTTGAATTCTTCATAAAATTTCCTACAAAACAGCGTGGAAACATTCTGATGTTCTATAACATAATTAATGAGGTTGATTAAAATTAAAACACAATTGCGGAAAAATGGTAAAATTTTAATATTAAAAAAAGAACATAAAAAAAACTTTACCGTTTTTATGTCCAGTTTGAGTTTTATTTTAGAGATTTACCATCATATTATTACACTAAACACAAAAAGATCACATTTCCAAGCCATTTATTTTAAATTAGTTTTAATTCAGAAAAAACGATAAATAAATGGCGCGGGTGTCAGATTTCAATTTTAAATTTAAGATTAAAAAAAAATCTAAACTTGGTTAGTTTATGATTTTAACGTCAGCTTGACACTGTCAGTCAACTTTAAGACATTGACATGGCTGAGTACATAAATTCGACGAAACAAAAAACAACAAAAAAAAAATCGGAAAATCGGCCATAATATGGTCGCAGCTTGACTTTGGAATCCCGAGTGATTGCGTGAGTGATCGCTAGATGGTGTACTTAGTAAATTAGGTAGGATGCGTTCGGAAATATTATTAATTAGTACAGTAGGAATAGACGCAGTCATCGATATAAAGGCGTAGTAGGTAAATACCTTCTATTAAGATTACTGATCTGTGAAAAAAGTGTAATGTGCCCGACAAAAATGTTTTGAGAATAAATGTGTAAGAGAAATTGTCGATCCTTCGGGGCCCCCTGAGAATGGGGGCCCTGGGCACGGGCCCCGTGTGCCCTTATGGTAAAGACGGTATTGTGTGTAGGTACCGATTATTATACCTAGCGGTTTTTATTTTAGTAGAGTAGGTTTCTCACCATCAACCGTTTCGAGCACGCCTCCCCTAATCTCGCATATCAAGTTGATGGGAGACTTTTCCGCCCGGACAAAGTCATCTGACAGCCAGGATCAAGTCACACACTTAAAGGCAGTGGACACATGGTACGATTTCCACTTTTTACTTTTTTTAAATATCTTTTAAATCATATAGAAAATTACTAAGTATCTTCAAACATAATTTTTTTAAAACCGATGACTCCGATGAGCCTCGGTACGGTACCCCACGGACCGTCTCGACGCCAAGGGGAGCAAATGTGCATATTGGCGCCTCTTGAGATCCTCAGCCAAATCTGCAACCGCACCCGCACTCACTGATGTCCTCGGAAGATGGGAAGGCGCAAGTGTGTCGACTCGACGACGTGATCTTACCTACATAGGTACATCCTTCAGCGAATTTTTACTCTATGGGTACATCACTCAAGTTGTTATACTTGTTAAAGACAGCAGCGAGTTTTTACTCTATGCTTGTTAGATATAAATCTCAGCCGCCGCCATCGCAATCTTGATAACCATTCTAAAAATTTTGAAATTGAGAAATTACGTAGGTAGGTAGGTAGTAGGTACCTAGCTTCTTTATTCCTAGATGTCTGTAGATAGTGTCGTCGTCCACAAAATTTAAATACCCAACCCATAGAAATCTTAATAACAGTTATTTAGATTTCTATGCTACCGCCATATTTTAATAGTACCTAGGTATAAGCAGAGCGCCTAGAAATCATACATAGGTAAACTCATAGACATAAGTCGTCTACAGTCGTGCTTAAAGGTAGGAAGGTAATTTACTTAGGTAATTTTATATTACGAAAGTCTATTGCTTACCTTCTCTAATTGTAAGTAGGATCAACTTGTGAGAGGGCGGGCGGCACACACGAATTACATTTTGTTGGATCTTATCAGAAAAGGTTTTGCGCGGAATTGTTACTAAATATTGTTTTATCCTAATAATAGACAATGGATTTCCGCAAAGTAACGCATGAATCTATTATTTAATTACTTTATAGTTTATTTATAGGTACCGAGTTCTGAGTGAATCGAACCAAGGCATAATAATCCTTCTAATATTATAAAACCGAAAGTTTGTGAAATGTGGATTTTTGTTAAATAAGATCTCCAATAGGTACTACTGAACAGATCATGATGAAATTTGGTGTACCTACATTTAGAACATAGGTTAACTTAGATAATAGGCTATTTATTATACCGAATATACGCGTGCAACAACGGTTAGTAAAAGCCCCAAATTTAGATATTTAAAAATATTTAACCAACTACCTGAAAACCTAAAGTGCGAACCAAAAGATAATATTTTTATGAAACACCTGAAAACTATTTTACCTATTACAAAAATGCTACGAATTTTTCTCCGATGATAGTTTAAAACAAATAACCAAAGTGTACTAGCTGACCTACTATCACCTATAGATTAAGTTAGTAAGTAAGTACCTAAGAACTAATCACAACATAGACCTATTTTATTTAAAATTATTTGACGTTGTAAATACCTACGCCATTAACAATTAGTACCTACACAATAAGCATGCCTACCTTTTATGACAATTTTCTTTTACTTACCTAGACAGATTAAATTGATATACTTAACCAAAATACCTACCTAATTGTAGCGCCCTGACAGGGTTTTTATGCATTGTGTACCTACCTACCCACTAAGACTACCTACACCAAGAAAAACATCTGTAGGTATGCATAAAATGACAATAAATTATATGAATATGAATTTCTCTAATTTAAATCGGTTTGGTAGTTACGGAGATACGTGGTAACAAACATTCACACAAACTTTCGCATTTATAATATTAGGGATCAGGTTTAAAATCATTTAGAATTAACATTCACTTACAGAGAAATCTTATTTTAATTGTAAATAGTTTTGTTGGGCTAAACCACGCTAAACGTAGGTACTTACAATATTCAAAGAAGTAAGATAAACGACAAAATGCCGGTAGTTTGAAATAACTTTGAACTAAAGTCGCAAACAAGTAGGCTATCGGAACAATGGCTGGTTTGGCATGATACATGGATATGGATTATGTAGATGTGGCAAGATCGAAAATTACAATATTTTAATATTCTAGCTAAATGTACCAGAGTGGGTAGATAACATTACCGAGTAGGTAGGTAGGTGTGTACTTACCTATATTTTATTTTACAGAACATGTAAATATTAAACAACATACAACTTTTGATAAATTTTGTTTTGAATTAGTTCTAGTTGGAAGTAAATTTATTATTTTTAGTAGGTAGGTAGTTATTTTATAATTACTTAAGTGTGATTCTGTAATTTAGTAAGTTTTCCTTTCATCGTATCTAGTTACTTAATTAGGGATAGTAGGATTCAGAAAGTTTTGAGCCTTACGCAATAGGTAGGTATACAAGTAAAGGTGTGTGGTGGTGACAAGTGAGTGTACCGTAGCTGCGTAGTACCAACCACGCTACATATTTCGGTAAATCTCTGTAGCTGCTAGCTAGATAAGTTGTAGAAGGAATATACCTACATAGCCTTTTATAGTAATATGCATCCAACAATTTAATTCTGTTGCTAAGTTGCTATGATGGATTTATGTTATCCTTGCAAAATATTAATACGGACCTTACTAGCGGCAAGCATTTATTTACCATGGTAGGTACCTATAGTTATAAGTTGTCTCTTTTTAAAGGCTTTCCAACACAGTAAGTAAAACACAATTTAGTTTATAATCTGAGTTTTATTCCTTTCTTTCATATGTGTGATCACTTATGTTAATCTTCAAGACCACAGGTCTTACAAAAAAGTTTTATAACTTAAATTTAACTTACTGAATCTATATAAAAATAACATTATGTCGCAAAAACAAAACTTAATACTAGAGAAAATGGCATAATAGCAGTGTTTGGTTATAGAAAGGTTAAACAAAACTTGTTTTCTTGAAGTAAGCAGTAAAATTCACAAACAAAATCTAGAAGTGTAACTTACCAAAAAAATCTACTGCCTTCTAAAACGAAGGAATCACTTTACCAAT
Organism: Eupithecia subfuscata; assembly: GCA_963564075.1. Classification (NCBI taxonomy): domain Eukaryota; kingdom Metazoa; phylum Arthropoda; class Insecta; order Lepidoptera; family Geometridae; genus Eupithecia; species Eupithecia subfuscata. The sequence goes on along the minus strand of OY751118.1, from coordinate 12,182,832 downwards.
GGATACTTGTTGATAAAAACTTAATTTAAGTTTAAATGGTTACCGTTTTTCCTAATAATAAGTACCTAACAATACTTTCCATACAATAAAAATGCAATTTATCCGAGTCATCGACTAGACCGCACGCAACAAAGGCCAAAACACTTTGAGCTCCAAACAATATTCATAAGACATACTTCTAGCGCCACATTTTGAGCCAGATCGAATTCAATAATTCCGATTTCTAATTTAATATTATATTCTCAAATCAAAGAATCATCACACAAACAGAATTAAGTGCGGGGCAGATAACTTCACATTTTGAACAAAAATGTAATACTTAAATTCAGAATTTCAGACATACGAATCAAGTTTACCACGAACGCCATCTGTTATCCGGCCCATACAACTCTGCGCAGAGCTTCACACGGAGTCCGCAATAAAAAGTAGTAAGGCTTGATATTGCAGAGTTCACTGGTTCCATTCACATCGAGACTGTCAGTCGAGGTCACTCGATCAAGCACCGTTCATTTGATAATGAGGCCCTGGCTCCTCTCGTATTCCACCGGCAGGAAGATGTGCATGCGCTTTTCTATCTCGCACCGGCAGAGGGGGCAGCGGTTGCATCTGTAACAAGGACAAACATTGTTAGGAATTTGCCGTGTTTGGATATTTGAGGAAAAGGTCTGTGTAGGTTAAACAATAAGGGCTATCATCATAATTAATTTACTCATAACAAATTATATAAAATTTGCGCGCTATTAAAACGATAAGGCCTTTAAGGATAAACTACACAAAGGAGGAAAGTACAAAGGTTAATCCTAATTCATTTTGATAATTTGAACAATAACATGTTTTTATTTTTTGAATTTAATAACAACATGGTAATCGCCGATTGGTTAAGTGTATTACGCACTAGTGTTCTAGATGGTGCTGTTTGGATTATCCAGCATTATATATTTATCGATACTAACAATAGATGGCAGCACTCATATTTTCAAAATGGCGTAGGTACCAACTATGAGAACTTTCACTCCAATCAGTAACTCATGATTTGACTTTTCGACTATTGTTTTCCAGACGGAGGACTGTTTATATGATCAGCATTTTTGTCTTCATGAAGGTACTAATAGTAAAATAGACCCTACACCCTGCACATAAAGTAAATATTCACCTAGGCGCGCACTCGCTGCAGCAGACGACGTGTCGACACGGCAGGAACAGCGTGTCCATAGCCTGGTCCATGCACACGCGGCACGCCAGCGCGTCGCGCCCGCCCGACCGGGAGCGGGACTCCTGGGGACAAACAGACAGGTACGTTACAACTAGATACAGGCACAGGCAGTCATACTACTGCAGACATAACATTGGCCAGCTTACAGGTAAAGAATAATTACGGCTGGAAGTTACGAGACTATTTACCTATTGAACGTCTTGCTATCTAGAAGTTGGACGGGCGACCTGCGGGTTGACAATTCACTCCAGATATTCGATTTTATAGGGTTTTTTAACTTATAAGTAAGTTAAGTATAGAATACGCCTAAAACCGTACAATAACAAAAACAAAAGAAAACTTTGTTAACCGATGACAACATAAAGGAAGACTAAAGACACTAAAAAAACTTGTAAATACAGTTTACAAAAGTGTTGACAAAATCCAGGCTACAGAGTCACAAAGGATCCTATCTAATCTGTATGTGATAAAATCACATGATATTAGTGACACTGACTACAGGGAGCTAGACAGTCTTGTCTTTAGGAGAGGAAGGCTACATTGAGGCAACAATGCAGCTTTCTTATTTCTCATCTCAATGAGGATCGTGCGAGTTTAACCTTTGAACTACAACGGAAAACAATGACAGGAAAACGGGCGTTGCGTACACTACCTACCTACCTAACTACACATTTTAGAAGGATGATTACTATGCGTGTCATGTCACGCACGTGTCAAGTTGGCAGGTCGTCTTTGTCTTTGTATTGACGGAGGAAATTACAGCCTCAGCGGCCAAAAGCATGCTTGCTGAAGAAAAGCTTCTCTCGATGTTCACACCATAAAAAAGAACTTTACAAAGAAAGGTTTAGACGTTACGTATGATAGATGATTTGCTCATTATAGGGATTGCATGATTGGATGTTTAGTTTTGCATTTCATGTAGAGTGACATCTCGTTAAAACGACATGATAAAGGAAAATAGATATTATATCTCTTTAAATCTATTATCTATTGTATCTCTAGTGATCGAAATTGTAGCGGTCACAGAGAGTTGATGGATGGAGGCGGTTCAGTACCGCTATTCGTTACGTCGTTTGGTCTGTGTTCCGCTGTAGACGTATAAGGGCCGATGATGATGACGACGATCTCTAGTGATGCGTACCTTGCGATCTGTCCCAGAACAGTGTCGCGAGCGGTGGTGTTGCGCCCGCCTCGCGCGGTCGTGCACCTCGCGGCAAGTCCTCACGATGTCGAACACGTAGCGGCGGCCCAGGGTCGAGGAGTCCTTGAAGATGGACGCTATGGTGCCCTGGAACCAATGGAAATGGAGGATAAGATGAAGGAAACAGGTAAAGTGGATGTTGAAACATACAACACATACAGAACTAGAACATGTAATTTTGTGAACAATAAAAAACAAGAGGAGAATTTTGGAGAATCTGAGACACAAGACGGGTTTAATTTAACTAGCTAAAACAGATAGTTTTTCTGTTCTTTGCATGGGCAAAGAACAGAAAAAACTATCTGTTTTAGGCTCAAATGGCAAAACCATGACCTTATGAACCTATCTGTAGGCATCAACGAAATGGCGTAGGTAGGTATGCGTTGTGTGAAGTGAAGTAGATGTACCTATCTGTAGGCATCAACGAAATGGCGTAGGCAGGTATGCGTTGTGTGAAGTGAAGTAGATGTACCTATCTGTAGGCATCAACGAAATGGCGTAGGCAGGTATGCGTTGTGTGAAGTGAAGTAGATGTACCTATCTGTAGGCATCAACGAAATGGCGTAGGCAGGTATGCGTTGTGTGAAGTGAAGTAGATGTACCTATCTGTAGGCATCAACGAAATGGCGTAGGCAGGTATGCGTTGTGTGAAGTGAAGTAGATGTACCTATCTGTAGGCATCAACGAAATGGCGTAGGCAGGTATGCGTTGTGTGAAGTGAAGTAGATGTACCTATCTGTAGGCATCAACGAAATGGCGTAGGCAGGTATGCGTTGTGTGAAGTGAAGTAGATGTACCTATCTGTAGGCATCAACGAAATGGCGTAGGCAGGTATGCGTCATATGCGTTGTGTGAAGTGTACCTATCTGTAGGCATCAACGAAATGGCGTAGGTAGGTATGCGTTGTGTGAAGTGAAGTAGATGCTCGTAATTATGTGGGCAATACAATAACAAGTGTATAATTTTTGACTAAATTATTCAGAAGAGCCTCATCAACCTCGACATAGCCGGCAAATTATTCAAAATAACCATACTAGGTCACATGACACGCCCCCGAACTAAAGTCCAAATTAAAGGTAATTTAAGTACTTACTAATAAATTAATTATATACGTATCATTGAGTGACGTATGTGTTGTTATTTACTATAGAATGTAGCCACTTAAAATTAAATGTATGCAAACATTTTTTAATAAATAACCACCACTTTGTACATTTTAAAGTTAAATTTTACGATAGTTTAAGCCTGACTGTTCTATCATCATTAACTCATAGGTTCCTGTCTAGTGCCAGAGGTTTAGTTCACCTAATTAATTAGGTAACCTGATTACCAAAAAGTAACTACAAAATCTACATTTTATCATTGCCTTTCCTGAAAAACAAGTTAATGTTATGTTGAATTGATTGCGGCTATTAAATACCGCCTGCTTGCAATAGCCATTTGAAATTATAAAAAATGAACTTGTCTGATCAAAGTAGGTACATACTTTCTATGTAAATATTTATCTATGGTTTGGTATGGTATCGTATCTTTAAATATGGGTATGGTATCAATTATATCAGTTGTCTAGTACCCATAACACAAGTCTTGCTTAGCTTGGGGCTAGATAATGCTGTGTGAATTGTCCAACATTATTATTATTATTAATGTACAAACTCAACCCAACTCAACAAACAATTTAAACAAGACACGATAAACAAAAACAAGATAATACAGAAGTAGATGATCCTGCTAAATAATAGATCGATAACGCCCAAGCCGAATTAGGTTACACTAACCGTATAGGTGTTGTATTTCGTAGTTTATGACCCAGTGAATGATGGATGACGATAATGATTCATTAAATGCTTACCTTTAGATCTCTAATGAACTGCTCAGTTACATCGCTTCTGACAGTCTCACAGCAGTAAAAGGCATGTTTCTCTGTGACGGCGCGGTACAGCGCGGCGGCCTGGCCTGAGGTTGCCATCTTGACGTGGAGTGGGGCCTCGTTGCCTTCGCCCGTGACGTACGTCATTTGAAAGAGACGGCGAACGGACTGAGCGCGGATGATTGCAGTATAGGGGATGCTGGAAATAAAATAGATGGTTAAAGACGATAAATTCAGAAATATATTTTAGAAGGGAGACGGTCATAGATAAGGAAGATATTTCCAAAACCAAGAATACTGACTGGGGTGGACTCTTTCATGACATGAAAGTTGCACCTCGAGTATCTATTTTTAAAAGTTAACGATTATTCAACGGGGCGGATGCTGACAAAGGTAAAAGAACATTTCGGTTAAGTCACTCATAGAAATAGACCTTGTTTTCGCATTTTAATTTTTTCTTTTTTTCATTGTCTCAACACGAAACTGAAAAACAAGGTGTATTCTTTCTTGCACAACACTTCACACTTCTTAAATTAATTTTTGTAAATGATTCTCTCATAAAGACTAGAAGATTCTATTGACATTAACATGACTCCAAAATATAGAAGCACAAAAACTAGTCAATTGTTTACTTAAGCTAGGTATACGCATACCTGCATAGGTTTGTATTATGTGATGTGATGTGATGTGATGTGTCAAGCGGTACCTCACACACACAACAACATGAGTGGTTCGGCTACTAGGCAGCATTATTCTAAATATTGATGTAACTAATGTAAGTGACAAGTGTTTGCTCTATTAATTTGAAAATAGGTTTCAAGAGCCTGATATAGCAATGCAAACTGACGTATAGGAAGCTACGTGCTTTGGGAAGATAAGTCAATGTCATTTGTGTTACAGTAGATAGGTAAATATTATGACAATACGCGAGCCATAGTCATCGGTATGCAACATGAATAACAAGGGACCTAATGGTCACCCCTGAGGTGCTCCGTCGCAAATAGAACTCAAAATAGATTTGAATTTAAAATTCAAAACAAGTTGTCGTTTTAATGGCAAGCCAATAGATTTATTGGTAATGAAGTTAAAGTAAATGTTATTTATTCCTAAAACCTGATGGCAGCTTATGCTGCCACATATATACTGATGCTACATATAGTTTTAACGAATAATATGAAGTAATTCACAATGAACACTCAATTCATTTAGATTTAATTGAATTAATTTAGAAAGGTTCGACGCAAATAAGAAATCATACAATGTATCTTTTGCATATCAAATGAATCATGATTCATTTTATCTACCTTCAGTTATTCAGATTACTTTTTCAGTTCTAAGAAGACAAATGATTATCTTACACATTTGTATAAGATAAATAATTATATTTGCACGAATAAAACTTACCTATCTTAGAGCGCGTAGAAAGGTAGAAGATCACCAACCACAAAATTATCTATGTACAAGATGTTATTTTGTACTGATAAGATAAAGCATTGTTATTGTGTTTTCATAATGCTTGTCGAATCATAATCTTTTGAGGGTTATTGCATCAAATCAACTAATTCGTATTTTTCTATAGGTTTACCTATTTCTACCATTGATAATAATATGTATGTAAATCTAGCTTTATGTGAGCTAAACAAAACCTGCAATGCAACTCTGTGCTTTTTTCACCAAAAATGCAGATTAATAATTGAGGATCTTAGCATAGTGTAAATTTTAACTAGGCACCCATTTAAATCGGCAAAAAACTAGTCAGCATTGTGTAGAGTTCGCTTAGCATATAAAAACAACTTAGCAACAGTGACCTCGACAAAAACGTTCAAAATGATCGGAATGACACTGAACTGTACGTTTAGACATCCGATACCAATTATAAGAAGGAAAAGTGCCAGGAAACACTGCAAGGACAATGCAACCTTTGTCTACTTCTAGGAATTCTAGGAAATAACTAGGCATCGGGGAAATAGCTAAATATAAATAATTGTGATGCCTATAAAACACATTATCCTACGATGGACTTGGAATGAAGTAGAGTTGAAATAAAATAAATGGTACATGGAGTCCAACAAAGCTATGAACATACAGGAAACCTATTCAGTGAAAAGACAGTAACCTAAGTATCTAATTCTCACCTTTGTTTCTCAACTCCAATCTCTTGTTCTCCGTTGCAGGCAGGCCTGTACACCACTATGCCGTGAGGTCCGACTCCCACGCTAGTGCTGAGTCTACACCCGCAGCCTCCAACATGCTGCCCTGTCGCCAGGCACCCGACCGTGGCGCTGCCGTCGATCTCCTGGTCGTCTCTTGCTCGCGGCTCCTCGGCTTGCTGCATGTGGTATAGCAAGTGACTGTACAAATTGTGAGCGTTGTTGCTCTGTGTGATCGGCTTGCAGAAGAAGAGTTCTTCTCCAAACGATTCCAAGTTGGAGATCTCTTTGAGTAGTCTGTACTCGGCCTGCGACGCTCTCATCCCGGCTATCTCACAATGGTAGTCGATGATTTTATCGACGTGGTCTTCTGGCTTCTCGCCTTGAGGTCCGATCTTGTCACACTCCTCATAGATGTGTTTGGGGGCATCCTCAGCATCGCAGTCTCCGGTCTCGGCTTGGGCGATGTATGCAATAATCTTTCTCGCGACTTCTAGATCAGCTACAACCAATCTGCCTTCCGTAAGGTCAAGTTTAGCTTGAAGATAGAACTGGTGGCGGGTGGGTTCGTTGATGAGGAGGTGGGGGGGGACCCAGAACTTGACACGGAGGTCAAGGCGGCCCCCGGGGATGCGGTGCGGATCGAGGGGGTTCCTCAAGTTGAGCCATCTTGAGGGGCCTGATCCGGGGGACACACGGAGCCCGAAATAGTCCGCTTCAGCGCCTATTTCTAACTTCTCGCATATCTAGAACAAAGAAACGAAATTTAAGTCTACAAAAACAGAGCGTTTTATGAGATCACGCACCATTTGTACGAACGCAAAAGGCAGTTCGTGTAGGTACAGGTACCAAGGTGACCCCTAAATCGGGCTTCTATGTTTTTTTGTGAGACCACGTTTAGGTGCAATACAATAAACTAAAACTGGTTTAGAACACTATACACTATTCCTATTGTACTCGTATATTATGGTCTTGGGAATTTTCCATCATAGGTACTACTTATTCTAGCTACTCTAAAACTACCTACTCTTAATTTGAGATTTTAACGACCCAGTTACCTGTGTGTCGGGCAATTATTATTTTGGATATCTAGATTATGAATCTAGTCTTGCGTTGCACAACCAGTATTTTCTTGATAATTATAGGATTAGTTTAACAACAAAATAAGCTTTAGGCAATTCGTTTGGCAATTCATAAAGAGAAAGCCAGCGCTGGAGCCAGTGATTATATTTTGATGGCGAGTAGTTTGAACATGGTTCATTCAATTTTGATCAAGTTAAACAGGATCTCATTTCATAATAAAGGTGTCTGCCCACCAACCCTGAACGAGCCAAAAATGTCTTAAGCATTCCAACAAACATTTCATTTAACCTCCGTATACAACGTCTTCTATTCTATCTAGGTAAGTACCTATGCTCCTGAGAGACAACAGTCCCTACATAGACATTTTGGTTACAGATGGTACCTACCTACTAACACATGTCATTATGTTGTTGTTGGGTAAGGTAACGTTAAGACCAAAGTTCTCAAAAAGGTTTCAAGGCGATAAACTTAAGCCTTGACTCTAACGAAACATACCTAAATCAAGTTGAAAACGCGTAAGACGAGACCGTTGCACAATTGAATAGCCAGAAGAGAACTGACTAACCGATATTCTGAGGGAATTTAAAGACAGAGCTTCACCCTCTAAAATACCTATCATTGTAATTTAATGTAATATCCGCACACTGTCGTGCATACAACATAGTAATCTGCTATTTACCTATTAATAAACATGGTTGCGTTAATTTGCCCATACCTTACCTAACAATATAAAACAGTACTAACCTACGTATAAATTAAATAGATTATTTTATTAATAAAAGGTCATATGTGACACTAGGTATTTACGATAACGAGCTGTTTGTCTGTTTGTAATACAATGCGAAGGATTAGGTGTCAATGAGAGAGATTGTGTTGCTTGTAATGAAGATATGTAGCGTTAGTGTCCAGCCCACTACACTGGTGCGTAGCGTATCTACCGTGCGTGACCATGAGATATAGATAGATGAATAGGATAGGAAACATATAAATGATGATTACCTATAGAAAACAAATTTATTTTCAATGAAAATAAAAAATAGGATTTCAAATGAAATTAACGAAGGTAAAAGTTCCACTAATTTAACAATCGAAATGGAATCGCAAAAGTTATTGATTAATTGTCCATGAATGGTCGAGTCAAGACTCAAGAGTTAAGAGAATAGATATTTTGATATACCTAATACATAAACACAATATACAAAATATGCTACCTGTAGACTGTTTGCAACAGTCTGCAGTTAGCTCGATTGTTTCAATTGTAAATACTAGTATAATAATTTTCTTTGTGAATAAAGGCTAATATACAAAATACAAAGCATGCTTGGTCATACTAGCCTATTTATGTAAGTAGTAAAAACACTAGGTATATTTCTTGTTACCTTCATCTATCAGCGAGGATTTGATGGCAGACATCAAATGTAAATACACTCACTACATCCACATTGATAATAATTTACGACTTACAATGTAAATAATAGACGTTGATGATTTGCAATGCAATCATTCCCACGTGGTCGTGATGAATGTGACGGTTGGTGACGATCACGCGGCCAGTGCATGCGCGAATGCAACAATTAAAGTTCTCTCCAAGTGCCTACGTTCAATTAATGTTAACATAGTCGAGCTAGATATGATAACGTTCATTGATTAGTACCTTTCCAGGGTGCGAAAAGACTCGTCATCATTTACAGGCCGACTTCACCCACTGCTGGGCAGCATTTCACGAAAGAAACTAATTATTAAACAAGCTAAAGATGTCGGTAATAGGATTGCATAAAAATAATATAATAACTACGGTGAAATCAATAAGAACGTTTCGGAGAAAACAATCACTCGTAATATGTTTCCCAAAATGATTTTTTCTTGGAAGGCAGAAGATTATAATGGTGGTGGCAAATGGCAGACAAATTGCCTTCCTAAAGATGATGAAAGCTTCTGTGTAAAATGACAAGGAAGGATGAAGATCAAGAAAAGGTTTACGTAGATACAGAAAGAACTATCTTTGTTTCTATTGTAAGTTAGGTAAGGTCCATAATAATTTCGTCAAATAATGTAAGTAATAGCTACATAAAAACATAAGCTACGTACTTAATGACCATTTCAATGTGGTGACATGTAAGTACCTACTCGAAGTCAAATGTCATCGCAATGATAATAATGACATAATTCTATAACCGTTTACCTAGGTTCCAACTACTTATTAGATAGTTACTATATTCATGTTGATATGTTTAAAATAGAATCTGAGTAGGTATAGTGTTCAATTCAAAATAACAGGTGAAGTAAATTATGCAATCATACCTAACCGGTGAAGCATCATGAGGCAAAGAGCGGGCCGAGACATTTTTTATTAGACGAAAGTGACGTTGCAGCGCGTTTGGCAGTGACAGATGACCGAAATGTCAACTTTCTTTCGAACTTTGGCATCGAAAAGTGAAACTGTCTACAACTACAAAGTTGCTTTGGCAGCAAGCGACGCCGTGTCCTGAATCAAGCGTGGCCCAGCAAGCAGGTCAGCGACCTTACCGCTATACGGGACCCTACTCGCTTCAACTTCCACGCAAAAAGTCACAGCACCACATCCTTTGTTTGATGCCAACGGGGAATGAACAAAGAAGCTGAGACGTGAATATTACAGCTCAGTCCACAGAAATACCTAGTCCTTATATACCAAACAGTATCAATATCAATCAACGCTACTGCTGTGAACAAAGCAATCAAGAGACAGTTGTTCTTTTGAAAGATAATTTGACCATTATCACAACAGCATCATCGATGTTCAACTTTGATGTTCAAGAGATTATTAAAATATTAATTTGAAAACATTGAATAAAGTTTTAATTTAAATCTGACATTACATAACTTGCAGCATAATGATGACAAACCCTCAAAACCGTTGCCAAGTGCATTACAATTCTCTAGGGATTCACCGATGTTCAATGCTCTCGCTAAAATCAAAAATAGACCAGATGTAAAAATCTATTAAATCACACAACCACACGCAACCCGCATCCCAGATGTTTTCGTTGTGTCTCTCTCTGAACCGTGTTACCTTTCCCATTCTCGCCCACGGCACTATCACGCAGCCACGGCGTGCTCCACAACGCTCGATCAGTCAACCGACTGGCCGTAATATCTTTGTATTTAGCTCTCGACTCGACAGACTCAACAAATCGCCGGATCGGTCTGGTAGATTAACGCCTTGGACAAAAATAGTGATCTCAGACTCTACCTGACAAATTTTGGCGCATATTTCGAAAGTTGAGTTGAGGTAGATTTGAGACTTTGGGCCTCTTTCACCACCCTCAAGTAAAGTGTCGAGTAAGCTAACCGCCAATTAAAGTCACCCGTAACTTCATGTGCCAATTTCACGACGTTCGAGTAGCACTAATCATAAGATTAACTGACCCGTAACTTACTTGCCACGACATCTGGCAATTAGCGTGTTTACTTTGCAGTTAAAATTTGTCCGTTGTCATTTTGTGTGTAACATCCAACGATTATTTAAAATTTATTGATAAAAATGGATTTATTTGACTTGATTGAACATCAATTGGATGAATTAGAACATTCTACGACACAACGAGTACCTAGGATTCGTGTATTTTAATTCCGTATTGATTATTTTATGGACCTAGATGAAAATGATTTTTTTGCTAGATTTCGTCTTTCGAAGTATGCAGTAAACCAAGTGTGTTGAGTTGTTATTTGTCATTAATAACCTAGGTAGTAAAATCACTTTCTCTTTCATCTTTTACCTTTATCCATGTTTTTAACTTTATCCATGTTAAAAAACAAAGACAAATTATTCACCACGAAACACGCTTTCCAAACACCAGACACAAAAAAAAACCACAAATGACAAGACAATTGACAACTGCCAATGACGTTTGACGCTTATTGAACGATAACTGAACGAATGGAACGTATGATTTCTTATGTCATTCACTTAACCAGTAAGTTGTTACTCGAAGCTTTAATTTCGTTTGTGAAATTGACAAAAGATACTTGTAACTTTTACTTGCCAATTAACGTTAACTAGGAAGTAACTAATCAACGCTTTACTTGGAGATGGTGAACGAGGCCCTAACAGTATTAAACTAGACGCGAAAGAAACACAAGGAACGTGATATTTGCCTTTTCTTACCCACGCTAATGCAAACAAACAGATTATTACCAAACATAAATAAAATAACATAGGTACTTATCCCACGCCCACTTGCCCACGCCGCCGCCATTCATTACTTGCCTATACCTAAGAATATAGTAATACAAAACATAATCTAGGTATATACAAACATTAGGTAATTGTACACTAAGAAGAACCGAATATGTCACGAATTTAATAGATAAAATACATCAAACAAACTGATATCTTTCGTAAGGACGATTATGTATTCAGTATATAATATGTATATATTATATCAATCCGATTAGGGATTCTCAGTTAGCGGATGGTGGTAGTAGGGCTTGCAAATATTCGAAAATTTTGATATTCGAATATTCGAATTTTTTTCGGGTACTATTCGAATATTCGAATATTATTCGAATAATAGAAACAAACTATATTATTATTAAAATAACATGTTTTTTTATTCTTTTATGTGTTATTTGCACGAACAAATTAAAATTACCAAATTGACAAAAGGTTGTAACGAGACATTGGCGATTTTCACGCATTCTTAGTAAAAACAGTCTTTAAAATTTAGGTGAGTTGGTTTTTCAACAACATCCTAGTAAGTAGTAGTTCTACGAACAGTAGAACTCGAGAGCACTAATTTTTTTCAATAATTAATTTACTCTCAGAAAAACAGATATATTTCTGTGAATTTACTTAGGTATTACTAAAGCTATTTAAAACTAGATATTTAAAACTGGATTTTTGCCTTTTTTTGGAGGAAGTACGCATTTAAGCAAAAATTGGTTATCTGTAAAGTCGGTTTACTGACGATAGTTGAACGTGACAACGTCTTAAGAACGACGCATCGCTCACTCAAGTAGGAGAGAGACGGATGTCGAGCGCTCTCGCTTGCACTTCAACCCTTACATGGAACGCCTCAGAGCGAGGTAACGCCGCATGACGTCATGTTTTTTCGTGCGTGCAGCCGGCTCTATCGAATTGTAAGACGTTATCACGTCAAAAACCAAAATCGAAGTTTCTGATTCGTTTTCGTGCAAACGCTAATCTTATGCAATCGACTTAAAAAATTGGTTTTGCACGACAACGAAAACAAAACTTCGATTATCCTTTTCCGAAAAAAGAATACGAATAGAATACGCGAATGCCCTACACAGTCGCACGCGGCACTCCCGACTAGGCGACTGTCTCCGACTCGGGAACCCTATAACTTTGTCATTTTGTTAACCAGAACAACATCTTTTTCCAACACCATGCAGCGAGCTCTCAACGCTGTCAGCGACTGGTGCAGTAGCAGTGAACTCTCAGTCAACGCTGACAAAACCGTGATTATACCCTTTACCAATAAGCGAAGGCTAGACAAGCTTGTGAAGCCTAAACTTAACGGTAAAATCATAACCTTTTCTACAGAAGTAAAATACTTGGGCGTTACTATCGACCAAAAACTGACGTGGAACACACACCTAGCCAACGTCTTGCAAAAAGCTAAGATGGCACTAGGAGCAAGCTGCAGACTAATGGGCAACAACTGGGGCGTCAACCCCAGGATTGCCCTGTGGCTGTACACTGCCATTGTGAGGCCGATTATCACTTACGCCTCCATGGTATGGTACGACAAGGCCCTCCAGTCGACCGCAACCAACAAACTAAACAGCCTACAAAGGACTGCCTGTCTTATGGCCACGGGAGCCATGTCCACCTCCCCCGGACTGGCACTAAATGCATTGCTGGGACTGCCTCCGCTCAGCTTGTATATACATAAGGAGGCAAAGACCAACATGTATAGGGCCAGCATACTGGGCAGAAGGAACTGGCTCTCCCAGAAACTGAGATCTCTACAAGACTCAACTCTGGAATCGCCCATCTTGAGCATGACAACTGATGTCAGGCTCCCACGACATGTGTTTGAAAAACACTACACAGTGGAACTTCCTTCCAGAGAAGACTGGCTAAACAGTGAGCCACTCTGCAAGGACGGGTGCCTAATCTGGTACACGGATGGTTCCAAAATTTGACTGGATGTAGGCTGTGGAGTGTATGGAGAGCGACCCAGGTTTGGCAAAAGCATAAACCTGGGTAACCACGCCTCCATCTTCCAAGCAGAGGTATTCGCCATTCTAGAATGTGCCGATATAAATCGCTACAATACAAGCGCTACACCAATCAAACTATCTACATCAACTCTGACAGCCAGGCGGCCCTCCTAGCACTGGACTCGAAGGTTATCACGTCCAGGCTAGTCCAGGACTTTCTGTCACGCCTAAACGCGCTGGGCTCGAACAACAGAGTCGTCCTAAGATGGGTACCGGGGCACGCGGGAGTCAACGGCAACGAGTGTGCCGACGAACTCGCACGTTCCGGGGCCAAGGGGACTCAGCTGGGCCCCGAGCCGTTCTGTGGCATACCGAAAAGCCTGGCTCTCAGAACTCTCTTGGATTCCTGCTACGAGGAATCTTCCAAGCTCTGGAGGATTTCCTCGGGTATGAGCCACTCAAAATCATTGACAAAAGCCTTCGATAAGCGGTGCACCAACCGAATCCTAGCGCTAAGCAGAAGCAACCTTCGCATCATGACAAGAGCCCTAACTGGACACTGTCGCCTCAACAAGCACATGTTCAAATTAGGGCTAAGCGACACACAATCCTGCAGGTTCTGTGAGGAGGTGGAGGAAACGCCTCTACATCTTCTAGGAGAGTGCGGAGCACTGATGCAAAAACGTAGCATCCATCTGGGCAAGCACCTGCTTAGTCCAGACGAGCTAAAAGACTCCACCCCGAAGAAAATCCTACAGTTCCTAGCAGCTGCAAGGGTTAGCGGCGAACTGTGAACGCCGCTGCTTCGAGGTTGAACACACAAAGTGGCGATCACAATAGGCCTATCATGGCCGCAGTGATACGAAAGCCACCAAAAGCAAATAATAAAAAAAAAAAACCAGAACAACGTAAACTTATATATCTCGTGAACTTATAAGTGGCATTTTATGCACATCGGAGTTCTGAAATTGGTGATATTGATTTGAATCGAATATTCGAATATTGCAATTTCAGTATTCGAATATTCGAACTGAATTAATATTCGAATTATTCGAATATTCGAATATTCGAATGCAAGCCCTAGGTGGTAGGTAGGTACTTAGCAACAAGAAATCTTTTCGTTTTACTAGAACTAAAATATAGACAGAAATGAAAGCGAAATCTTTATAAAATGTAGTACCTAAGTAATATAAGTACCTATACCACAAGACAACTGCGTAGATTAGGATAAGTGGCTTACGGTTATGTTATGTTATGGTATATATTAGTGTTATTTTTTAGGTAAATCTACACGAGAAGTGTTCCTGCTACAATACAAAAATTTAACACACGCGAAGAAGGGCTTTTTGGATTCGAATTAGAAAAACCATTAAATAATTGTATTTTTACACACAACCAGGGTTCGAAAAAATCCGATTTTTATAATAAACATCAAAAATCAGATTATATTGTATATATGATATTATACTACTATTTACAATTGAAACAATTGAGCTAACTGCCGACTGTTGCAAACAGTCTACAGATAGCTCAACTGATCCATATCAACACCAGTCGGAAGCGTCCCCAAGATTATATTATATTATATTTATGACAAGGCATGGTCGCAGGCCTCCCTGCCTGTCAAATTGGGAGGCTTAGGTATACGCAAAATTTCAAGTGTAGCCCTACCAGCGTTCTTGTCTTCTGTCTACAGCACTAGTTCTTTAGTTGAAAAATTTTTAAATCCTACTCTTTTGGTCCCACCTGGAATGTCATTGAAAATTTCATTTTTAGACGAAGCTCGAACGGCTTGGCATAGTGCTTGCCCCGATGCTGCTCCCCCAAAATCACTTTTATCCCAACGGCAATGGGACGGGCCTCTGTGTGAGTTGACACGGAACTGTTTGTTACAAACGTGCTCCAGCTCTGCAGATCGTGCCCGCCTCCTGGCCGTTTCTAAATGGGAGTCAGGACATTGGTTGCAAGCATTTCCTTCATATAACACTGGTACTTTATTGGATCCCGTAACTTTCCGTATCGCAACATGTCTCCGGTTGGGTGCAAGGTGTTGCGCGCCTCATCAATGCCAGTGCGGTACTGCTGTCGAACAGCTTGGTCATCACGGATTATCGTGCACTAGGGCCGCTGGTCGGATATCTCGCCACGCTAGCCTTAACGACATCATCCGGCGGGCCTTTGTCACCGTTAACGTACCAGCTATTCTCGAACCGAATGGTCTGTTGCGTGACGATGGTAAGAGGCCCGACGGTATGACACTAGTCCCATGGGAGTTGGGGAGGCCCATTGTGTGGGACGCTACATGCGTCGACACACTTGCGCCTTCCCATCTTCCGAGGACATCCGTGAGGGCGGGTGCGGCGGCAGATTTGGCCGAAGATCTCAAGAGGCGCAAATATGCAGGTCTCGACAGAGCCTACACATTTGCTCCCCTTGGAGTCGAGACCCTAGGTCCGTGGGGTACCGAGGCTCTTCGGGTTTTCAAAAAACTATCTGAGCGTCTGGTCGAAGCGACGCGTGACCCGAGAGCTGGTGAATATCTGGCACAGCGTATCAGCATTGCCATACAGCGTGGCAATGCAGCCAGCGTCTTGGGGACGCTTCCGACTGGTGTTGATATGGATCAGTTGAGCTATCTGTAGACTGTTTGCAACAGTCGGCAGTTAGCTCAATTGTTTCAATTGTAAATACTAGTATAATTTTCTTTGTGAATAAATGTCATTTTATATTTATTATTTATATTATATCCGATATATATCGGATACATTTCCAGGCTAAGAAACAGAAGCGAACTTCATTCTGTAAGTGGATTAAACACATAAAAATGTGAAAGGAATTTGTAAAATAATGTAAATGTCAAATTACCACATTTTTTTAAATTTAAAAACTTGAAAAATTACAAAAGAATTAGTGTATATTTGAGAAAGATTTTTTTTAATTTTATTATTACAATAATCTTCGTTTGTTTGTGAGATAAATCAATTAATTTTAATAATAATTTGTAATGAAAAAAAAAGTAATCATTCAAGCATCGATGTTTTTTACATCAATGCATTCAAGTAATCATTTTTTAAATACCTACCTCGTAAAATAATCCTAACATGAATGAAGTTAAGGTTTGAATTTCAATAAAAAACTAGTCGTACTGGTAGTTAAAGGGTATTTCCCCAACTGTAAATGAGGTTGCCATTTTGGGAAATGATCTACTTAAATTATTCTGAATTGTAGTTTTTCGCTACGTGTTGCCAGGGTAAACATTAATCCCCAATTTTTTTAGTTTAGAAGACAAGTAAAAATCAATTGATATAATATGTATATCGTGATATATATCATGTGATATATATCCGCTGAAATATATCGGCGAACCCTGCACACAACACATGGGCTGGGGATTTAGTAGGTCCACCACTATTTGTAAGCAAAAGTATCAAATGTTAGGTACATTTGGTAATATTAAATTACTCACAAGATTATTTTATATTTCATATGGTAAATAAGTAGGTAGGAGCTATTTACCTTCTTAATAATACAATAATATAGTATTGTTATTGGGTCAGTGTTTTAGTAGCACACTTAAGTTGTTTTTCACCTGATAGTGACAAAATACTACGCAGTTACCTATTTGTTTTCATACAAGTATAGGTATTTACAATATTAATCGATTTGTAACACTTTTTTACGTACTTATTTATTTACGCGTTTATTATGTCTTAAGAAAAGACGAATTCTATACTTAGTAAGTATTTATAAGAAATAGATATAAATACCTTTTTTTGCTTAACGTAGGACAAGACAACGCGCGCTGCTCTTAAAAAGTAGAGGGTGTCCAAGAGCGAAGTAGATTCGAGAAGGTCATCAATCTGTTTTGTTAGGTACTTTTGTCACACGATACCTATGTTTATCATTATCAAATATTGATATGGATCAGTTGAGTGAGCTATCTGTAGATTGTTTGCAACAGTCTGTAGTTAGCTCAATGGTTTCAATTGTAAATATAATCAGTTTAATTTTCTTCAAGGTAACTAATATCTACTAATATTGTTATTCCTTATTACATTTGATAGAAAAAAACAATTATCTATTATATAAAAAAAACAGTTGTGTGTTATGTTGTGTTGTGTATCAACATGGAATGAAGAAAATAAGCAAACATAGCTTGGCAAGATTATACAGCGCACATTGTAAAGTGAACCATGAGCTATCCACACTAAGTATTTATTTCCTTATCATGCATTATTGCAAACAAATAACTCGGTAGGTTTACTATTATACGTGGAACCTCGATGTCCTTGTGCTGTGGATTAAAATGCGCATTAATAGAATTTCGCGCGCAAAGAAGCGCCATCTTGATTTTTAATACAAAGGTTAGCGCATGTTTTCGTAGACATAGGTAGGTACTAAATAGTGTGTCATTTCTATTTTTCTATTTAGGTAGGTAAGTTAAATTTTCATGTTGATTTTATATTATACCTATTCAGCCTATTTCGTCCCACTGCTGGGCAAAGGCCTCCCCCGCACCCTACCAAACTTCTCGGTCTTTTGCAGACTCCCACTCCGGGTCAAAAGCTACTAGATCGTCCCGCCACCTTTTACGTGGCCGACCCCGTCGGCGGCGGCGGGCGCGGCGGGCGGCTTCGCCGCCTCCCATCTTCTGGCTGCCAGGGTGTTATAGCATGGGCCCATCTCTCCGGGTGCATACGACCGACGTGGCCAGCCCAATCCCACTTTAACCTGGCGGTCTTTTCCCCAACATCGGCAATGCCTGTTAGTGAACGTAGCATTGTATTCGGCACTCGGTCGATCCGTTTGAAGCCTAGAATGCTACGCTCCATCGCGCTTTTTATTAAGCTAAATTAACATGTTGATTTATTAAGATTTTATTGATTCGTATTGTATCCACCACCACTAAATCAAAAATATTTGTTGTTTTCGAGAACTTATCGAATAGGTACCACAATCAATCTGGATCAAGTTGAATATCATTTTATTTATGGTTTTATCTAGGTAGGTACCTAGGTACTTTGGTATTATTAACGTCATGTGCCCGATAGTAGCTAGCTAGATTATCTCCGGGTAGCAACTCATACTGCCTTGCATAAATAATCTTTTAAACCTTAGGTATTATTCCTGGCTTAAGGAAAGCTTTTGTTTTGGCATACCTAGACCTAGGTACCTACCTAGATAACTTTTGTTTTTTTTTAGATTATGAAACTACGTGTAGGTACTTACTTACTCTACTTAGAAGTTATCGTAGGTAATAAGCTAATCTAGCCCTGCAGGAAATTAATACAGAATAGCTAGGTAGTTTAACTAATCAGCCTGAATCATCTTCATCCAATACAAAATTACCTATACATTGTTCATCAGAGTCAACAAAGCCATAAAAATTAAGGTTTATGCATCGATGGGTTTATGACCCTGTTGTGATTGTGACAGTGACATCTAACTAGCCCACGAGTTATTGCGCCGCGCCGCGAAAACAACAGCTCCTCTGAAACTGGAGCTCGAGGAGGAACATAACGACTCGGTGATGGTGACCTCTACGACCTTGACTTGGTGACCTCTACGACCTTTTACAGCAAAAATAGACAGTCCCAGATTGGATAGGAAAAACTTGGAAAGGCTCCAGGTTTTATTAATTTTAGAAGTGAGGCATGTGTTTAGCAATTTATAATAAAGATTCCAGTAGCCTTTAATTGCTCTAGCTAGATTGAATCAAAAGTTTTCCTTATTCGTTCGAATTTCACATAAGCCTACAATGAAAGAGACGGAACTATCCACTATCAACTATAACATCATCCCGAGTTTTTTTGTCTGGAGAGAAATAGAATTACCTACATTTCTGATTTGGGTGGCTTAGGAAGTAGAATAGGTACTTACCTACTGTATTCAGTTGTTGAAGATGCCTTTTATGTAGGCTTGGACTGGGCAATGACACTTGCCATCACACTATGGATGAGACACTGCGTTTGGACATATTCCAAATACCCATCATCCCATCACATCATGCTGTTGACTCGTGACTTCCTTTGACACCAAAAGCTCAACTGCTCAACTTCCTTGGATTTGTTTTAATTTTTGAGAAGACTTCGAATGTAAGTCCTTATGGGGTTTACCGATCTCGGTTTTGAACGCAAGGATTTCCTCTTTTTACTGTATACCTATATATAAAGCATTCATTTGAATGAGAAAGTGTCTCAGAAAAGTCAGAAACCTATTGTCAGGTAGCGTGCGTAGCTATTCGGTTGAGAGGTAGTGGTTGGCTCCAATATACCTCTATGAGAAAAAAACAGTAAAGTAACAGTCAATCTTCAAAAGACAAAGAACTTTGCTGAACTAAATCCTGCAGCTAAAAACGTTGGTTGGTAATGGAATCTACTTGAACAAGTAGTTGGCAAGGACGCTACGTATCTATGTACTTTAAACCGTTCAATGAACTTTTGTGAGCTAAAAAGTTAAGCTTGTTTTAATTTGATGGTGACCTCAGTGGTCCTAATAATTATGAATGATATTCACAGTTTTTTGCTACGTGTAAATCCAAATTACAGTTTAAATTGTACATCATTTCCGATCTTAAAGCAACTGAAAGGGATCGGGAATCCCCCTGTCGCATTTTCTTCAAAAAACGCAATAACAGAACCAGAAATAAATAAATCTTAAAGTAAAACTATGACAAATAAAAATTGCAAAAAGAAA
Organism: Eupithecia subfuscata; assembly: GCA_963564075.1. Lineage (NCBI taxonomy): Eukaryota > Metazoa > Arthropoda > Insecta > Lepidoptera > Geometridae > Eupithecia > Eupithecia subfuscata. The sequence continues at coordinate 12,162,448 of OY751118.1, read as the reverse complement.
AATGTATTACACTCGTTTTATGTAAACTACATTTCATTTATAAATGAAATACCTACCTACCGTAGATAGGTACTAAATTCTCACATCGAAATAAAATTAAATACTCTTCCATTCCAAAATATTGTTTCGCCAAGAATTTCGAAACTTCTAAAGCAATGGATACATGGATACTAAAGCAATGGATACATGGATACTAAACCGTTCAACGGACGGCTCAGCACAGCATTATTCAAACGACGCGCGTTAGATACTTTAATATAACTTTAAATTGTGGACTTTTCCACTCATTTAGTTTAGGAGTGCAGTGGAGTGGGAACGATAGTATAGTGGGCTGCCTACGTGACCGATGCCTCGTCGTACTGCGCTGCGGGCTGCGGCACAAGCCGGGATACCTCAAGGCTCGCGGTTAGCCCCGTTACTGTTAAGTCCTCTCAACTGAACTGTTATCATGGCTCATTCATTACGAGAGTACCTCAAGGCTTACGGCCCGATGCGCTATTGTTAAATCTTTTTATGCATTCGTTTCGTAAAATTCAAGTTAAGAAGATTTTGAATATAATCAATTGCTTACTTTACCGTGCGTGTAAAATAAGACTATTTGTTTTATTTCCTTATTGCAGTTTTAACAAAAACAATTGTCATCATCTGCAGCCGACTTTTACCTATTACTGGGTGGGTATAGGCCTTCCGAAGTCTGAGCCATCCACGTTCCTTTTGTGCTAACCGCCTCCATAAAAACAATTATAATTTTAATTTAAAAAATGTAGGTACTTTCTTATCCTAAAATTTTTATGTTTTAGTACATTCAGTGCACCTACCCTCATTTTAATCAAATATTTGTACATTAGCCTCATTATTACATTAGGTATTATGATTGATATGAGATAAGGTTTAGTCCTACCTACATCCGCTTCTTATCAGCTGTTGTCGATTGAAACCATTATCTCTAAGATGGATCAGCTTTCTAGATCGGAATTCAATAATTTGAACAATAGATTTAAGGTAGGTTATGGTATCTTCCCTACTGCACACACACACATTTTAACACAAAAATATATATGCATATACTTACTCATACTTTATTAATACTTTAATAATTAAATAACACTGGGAAATTCACACCGCATTTTCTAACATCACGCTAAGCACAGCCTGTGTTATCGGAACATATCTATTTATTTTTTTATAGATGAGATGATTGTTAATAATATTAGATAAAATATTATTATTTGATTGAACCTATAATTTAGCGCTGTCTCTCCAAAAATGTAGTAAATAACAGTAGGTAATATTAATATATAAGTACCTAGGTAGTATTATTATAATATAATTATAATTTATATTATAATTGGCATATTAATATGGCGATTGGCAACCTGAACAGGCGAGAAGGCGACGCGGTAGACCTAGACGGAGATGGCAGGACGAATTGAACAAATTTCGGGTCGACTGGACGGAGCTGGCCAGTGATCGTGATGTCTGGAGAGAGTGGGGGAGGCCTTTGCCCAGCAGTGGGATAAATTTGGCTAATAATAATAATAATAATATAACTTGTTTTACTCCAGTATTCCACGTTCGACACATTCTGCCTATGCCAGATGATGCCAGCCTATGGTTCGTCAGATTCTAAATAACACTTTGATACTGTATGACGTAATAATTTTAAATAGCACAATAATATAATAACACACATTTTAAATGTCAGAAGAACACACCCAATCAACTTACTTACAGGTACGTTAAATATTATAGGTACCAACTCCTTTTTTTTTTTGCTAAAACTAATAACCGGTTTCCGAGGTAAATTAGTTTTTCGAATAGTTTAAGTATTGTAAATGAATGACCTACCTAACCTACCCACCCAGTTTAATATGTGTCCTATCTTCTTGTTAAACATAGTTTTGGAGGTGAGGTAGGTACAGTTAGCTGCTCAGATATGAATACACTCCCAAGTTTTTACTTTTATTTTACTCGGAACTTTTCAAATTAAATTCCATGCACACATTTTTCGTACAAAGTCAAAATGCGGTATAATTATCACAATAACTACACATACATACACTTACCATTCAGTCAAATTGCAAACTTGGCAGTGTAGGTATACATATTTTCGAAGCTGACTGTACCCTAACTAAACTTATCAATACAGCCATTGTTCAACTTTTTGTCAAAGAAATTCTTAAAAAAACATTAAGTGGGTAACTTAATTGTACAAAGAACGGTGGTATGATGATAACATTCAGAGAGAGGTTATCTGAGTCTGAGTTCAAACGAAATTATTTCGTGTCAGTTTGTTGATGAGACAAATTGTCACTTAACACAATCATTAATGATAAGGCATAATAGTAAGATAATACGGACACATGAGAAGAGCCTTAACCTTTCTATAGAATAACAACTTTATCATCTACATTTGCTTAGATATTTTTTGCAATTCGGTTGACTGACGGGTTTTTTAAACGGGGTTTTGGTAGTTGATGGTTGGTTGCGTGCGTCACAGCGTAGAATCAGGGAAGTTTGAATTATATTTATTCCTACAAGCACTAAACTAGGTAGTAGTGGTAGTAGGTTCCAATGTAAGTACTAAGTAGTAAGTACAGATTTAAATTATTACTCATGGGTTTTTTCACGCTTCAAGTCATAACCATAACACGTAGGTCAGGTTAAGTTACCTATCTCATTATTAGGTAAGATAGAAATCAGGATTTAATTATAATTTTGTCGTCAGCCAGTTTTCTAACAAATTACCGATAAAGCCGTTCAAAGTTTAGAGATAACCAATCATTATGTTGCCAACACCTATAACCATCTGTATTTTTTTCTTTCATGTATTCTTCATCAGCAAAAAGTGCCTGATTGCATGAGTAGGAATATTGTTTCATCATTATAGTTTTAACCTTCTTGAACCGTATTTTTGAATACTAAGTACTTACCTAATTCCTAGGTGACACGGGCATTTATTATTATTAGTTTGAGCCCTCATTGTCCCACAGTAGGGTAAAGGCCTCCCTGCTGCTAGCCTTCTAGCTGATGCCCTTTGGGCTGGTCTGGAAAGGTGCACCATCTAACTCACAACATTTATGTGACAAATAGAAAAATTGTAGATGACGAAGGTTATAGGTATCGGTAGTACCTAGTTCTAGATGAAGCGGTGTCCCCAAATCTTTCCTCAGTTATGAAAATACCTATCAAATAGGTATTGATCAGTCTATAAGTTTGTAGTGTGAGCTGGCTAGTAGTACCTAGGTACCTAGTTGCAATTTTATGAAAATATAAGTTTTAAGGCCGTTCGTGAGAATACTCTACCTACCTACCCTACCTAGTGTTGATCAATGGCGATGTGAGCCAAGGTCCAGCTCTGTTTGAATTGAACGCTACATCAAGCACGTACGCTTATTGTTTGCTACTAGGTTCTAAATTGAATTCAGATGTCTTTGATATAAAACAAAGGAAACCAAACGATCTGACTTATTGGCTTGAAAATAGTTTTCAAAGTTAAAATGCACACGCTGTTACCGCATAAAACGTAGGTACCTATACCTAACTAGGTACGTAGACATGTCAAACTGACATGTCTGTAATGGTCAAGAATGGACCATTATAGGTACAAAAATAGACAGCACAGAGCATAGGTATTAATTCAATAGGAAGCACCTAGTTTTAATAATGGACGTAAAAATTTGTCTTCCGTTATTTAACATGTTCAAATAACGACTCCCTACGTAACGTAAACCAGTGACGCAATAATAGCCTTAGATGTTGATATAGGCAAGTAAGTCCAACTAGATCTATTGAACTAGTTTATCTACTTAGGGGCATTATTTCCTGAACCACTGGCTAAGCAACTGAGATGACGTAGGCACAATAGATAAGTACCTACCTAGGCCTCTGTTTAGTTCTACAGTTTTTATACGTTATCGACCTTTATGTAGGTATTTAACTGCAATTCCTATTAATATTTGTTGCCTTTGTCTGATATTCTTGAATCTTTCGTTTCTCTTCGTGTGCATTGGGTGTCTTAAACCCAATGCATATAGGTATGTGCGCATAGAGAACAGTCTGTTTTTACTGCTACTAGGTACTTACAAATGACCGAGTTGGGTTGAGTAAGGTAGGTATGTCATTGCTAAATTTAGAAAATTCGATTATCTAATTGCTAAACATAGGTAATAGGATTGTTGCTAAGTGAATGCTTTAAGACATTTTGACAGTCAAAATTTTAATCAAAGCAAGTGTGCGTTTTATAAACTTTCATATTCTATTTACGTATTACGAACCTGGCATACACTGTGTTGACAGTGGAATACAATCAGCAGTGTATGCCAGGTTTGTATTCGCAGGTATATAACAATACAAAGCGATCTTAACAATTTCTAGCATTTTTGGAAACTTCTAGGTTTTATCGATCACACTGGATGACATTCAAACATTTAGTTAGAAGAATTTTTTACTATCAAACGGTTTAATATATCGACAAGTATTCAAAGATTGCTAAACGTATACAAAAACAAGTTTAAGTTTTAGGTCCTGCGTTTGAAATTTTATTTGTGCAAAGGATTTAAAAGTGCATCCTAAGATTAGCTTTAGGTAGGTAGCTCTGGTACATTTTTGGTTTTTCCTTCGTTTTATTTCCGTATTGAATCATCTGTGAACCGGATTTCGAAATGACTTGCTGAGTAATTTAATGAATTAATAATAATATTATGACGTGTTGACGACATTATTCTACTTGAATTGAAATAAACAAATGAGTGAAAGTTTCTCATACCCAACCAACAACCAAGTGTACGCTATAGGATTTGAGATTTATTGCCTCGTCTATTAAGTTAGCAGGTGCCTAGTTGGTACCTTACCTGTCTATTATTGCGTAGTAGTTCTATACAACCAATTGTGTAAACTCCGTGCTTAATCTTCTCTTCAGCCAGGAAAGCCTTTGTTCTTACGTTTGGTTTGTGAGGTTATGTTATATATAAATTTCCTACTACCTTTGTAATGTCTTCGAGCGTGCTAAACATACAGATAGGTTATTAGAGGCTGTTCCCACAACAGTCGGGCATCAATTCAGTGCGGGTATTATGACAAACAATGGTGACGGTATCGAGTAAAGTCCACGTTCAATTGGAAAGTCCAACAGGACGGTTTCTAGAGCCATTACGTTAATTGTGCCGAAATTTAGGCTGGCAGAGTTAAGTGGGGCGATTGATGGTCCAAAGTCTAGTCGCCGCATCTGCCTGAAGCGTGAAGATTTCGCAATACACATGTTTTGATGAGTGGAACATTTGCTAAGACTGCTGGGCAGTGTAGGCTGCCTGCCTACATGCATGATAGCAAAAATTGTTATTAAATTCTAGCAAATTTTCTAGTACAAAACTTAATGATGACTCAGTTATTGGGTAAGTAACTTTATGATGAAAATGCACGTAGGTGTTGCATTAGATTTTGATAAATAAAATACCTACTGTATTTTTATAATCACTATTTCAGAATTTCCACTAAGCTGGTATTTGCTAAAACTGGAATAATAAGGTACATAAAAATGATGAAATTCGTATAAAATTTTTGAAAATGGTTTCAAATGATGAAATGGGTGTAAGTATAAAGCTTACTATTTGTTACCTAGGTACTTGTAGGTCCCAGAATGCACGTAAATTGCAGATCAACCAAACCCAGGCTAAATAGAACTGCTAAAAATAATGATGACTGTCTCCCTCTCCATTGACCTCCATGTTGAACGAGCGTTCAATTCAGCCAAATATAAATATAATGTACTTGGAGTTTGGACTCACGCATGCTCCACATGTGATTCCCCTGAAATTTTATACATTTTTCTTTCAACAGAAAGTTTTTCATTGTTATTTGGAAGCGTCGGTAGACAACGTAGGTAGGTATGAAAAATAATTAGGACATAGGTTTTCCGATCAGTGATCATTTTGGACACAGATTTTGTATGATTGCTTATGTTTACAGAAGAATGTTAATGAATGTTTGAAAGGAGTCCATACAGAGTATACAATACAGTCATCATAATTTTTTGTTATGATATTCGAAACAAACAGCAGCTGTTAATCGAATCGACGTGAAATTCGATTGCAGTCCCAAAGTTTAGAACCATATTAACCTACTTTAAATTTTTAGCACCAGAGAATAAGGTTGATATTTCAGCTGAGGTTTGCGATCACGCACTGCGCATGTGCTCACGCGCACGCAGTACTGACTATTGTGCGTTCTGTGGCGCGGTAGAGAGTCAATGCTGCTGTGTCCATGACTTTTGGTCCGTTACATTTGATTTTGATATTATTTTACCGTGACGGAACAGGTTTTTATGAATTAGCATGCTTTTGTTGTTATCGTGTTACTGAAATCAAAGCTTCTTATCGTTCTAAATCCGCCCTTGCTCGTAATACTAGGGACATTCCAATTTGAAAGGTTCCTACTTGCCGGACCTATAAATTTTTACTTACAGATATTTATATCTCTTAGCAATTTTTACGATTCTACTCTTTTTATCCCATTTTCGAGCGCAATCATATGAAAAGTAAGTTTCTCGTACAAATTCCCACAAGTCCGAGAAAACATGATCGCATGGTGCTTCTACCCACAGCTGTTGTAGAACCGGCGGACTTTGGACCCGTAGACAATCACCGGTGTTACGAGGCGTGAACAACGACTAAAACTCCTTGGTAAGGTGACGGCTGTTATATCTTTGAGTCATGGCTATTTTATACACTTTATATATAGGTATTTTATATTGTGTTAGTTATATAAATCGATAACAAAATAAGATATTGTAACATATTCTAATATTAGTTTTTCCTGGTTTTCACTTGTCCTTTTTATAGCTAAGCATCTATCCATTTTCATATACTTACCTAAATTAGGAGGATTGCCTTTATTAGCCGTGGATGAGCACACATTACTTACACAAACAAATACATAATTTAATTAGCAAAATGATAGTTGGATGGATGGATTTTTGTAACTAATTTACCTATCTACAACAAAAGTACTGAATGGAATACGCAAATGGGTCTAGTCTAAGCACTTTAATCTAGTGCTGCTTATGACATTTCAACTCAGTACCTTTTTACAAGAAAAACACGTGCGCATTCGCACGAGTCTTGGGTATAGAACTTTATATTTTATTTTATGCATATAATTATAAAAAAATACAGAAAGAATTAATTACAAAAGGTAGGTTAGGTAGGTACCTAGGTAGTAGGTTAGAACTTAGAACATGGTAGAAAACATAGATTTTTATCGTACGATATACATCTATTATGGTAGAAACCCACTTAGACAAATATCTGACCCAGTATGAGACCATTTTAAAATCTCAGAAACAAGCCATTAAACTACTATTATATTATGATAAGTACCTATTCCGAGTCAGATTGTCCTAAATATGTTTACTTGTAGGATAGGAGGCTGGAGTCAAGCCAAGCTATGCAGTATGCACAGAGCTTCAGAAACTTTAGCGCCGAACAATGCAGATATTTTGCTCTGCACAAGGCCTTGTCTTTTATTTTGACGTGACATTACTTATTTAATTAATAAATACCATTTTTTTGTTAAATGACTACTACCTAGATATTATTGTTTTAAATTATTACCTAAATAAATAGATATAATCAAGGTTAGGTCTATAAAACTAGATGATCGCTATATAAATCGTATCACGGTCCTAGAGCGTGGTTGCTAGAATGCCGCCGGTCCAAAGTCCGCAAGGTAATCGTGACGTCGGCTAACAACGTGTCGCCGACAATGCTTTTGTATTATTGCAACTGATTACGATATTAATACAAAGAAATTAATCAATAAATTGATAAAAGAAAATACCAAATCAGGTCTTTTAAAGTAAAAATAAAATTAATAAGTAGGTACTTAACGATCGAAAAATAATACTAAGTAAGTATGTAAAATTAAGATGTTCATATTTCATCAGACTGTTAAAGTATTCCAAATTCGTATTGTATGCCAGTTTCGTACAATACTTAAAGTGATGTGCCTGAGTTAGGTTACATGAGAATGAAACTTGTAAACAAATAGGTAGGTACTAGGTAAGTACCTAGCAGATTCTTGATACTTTGAGTAGGTAAGTACTTATGTATATAAGTAAAGTCTTGGTTTAGCAAAGTTGGGTATGGTTGAAACTAGTTAGGTAGGTAGGTACTTAGGTTGGTATTATAAAATCAAAATCTCACCTTCTCCAGACAATCCTGTCCAATGGCATTGGGGTCGGCTCTGATCTCCAGAATCACTGAATTCGGCTGGCTAACTAACCACATTTTGTTTAGCATATTATTTTGTAAAAAGGTCTAAATAGAAATGAGGTCGCGTTCGTTCTATCGCGGTGGCCACTGTTTACTAATGTTTTTATTGACACTCGCGTAAATAGTCTTTGTAATTTCGCTCTGCGGGAAGTCTATCGCGTATTCTTTGTGGAAGTAAAACTGTGAATACTTCCAAACGACGGCCATACTACGATAAGTTTACCTCCGAAATGATAAAACGTGACGTTGTCGGTTCGCAGCGCGGGGAGTGGATTGGACTCTGCCCCGTCGTAACTGAATCTACAACTTTAGCTACCCACACTGCATACGTTGCCGGTTTACTATGACGTTTAATGTACAGTCACGGTAAAATCCATCGATGTAAGGCGTGCTTTAGTGAAATAAACTTTACATTCTCTCGCTGAGTGAGTGGCGCGGTATCGAGCTCTTTTCCTCTTTTCCTTTCAAAAGATGTGTGAGAGGGAGACAAACAGATAATAAAACGATGAAGTCATGTTGCAATAATCTCAGGTGCCTGCCTGAAAATTAAGATATTTTCATTTAAAATCACAATTCGACTCGACTCATTGCCTACCTACATTTATTTCCTTTAGTCCACGTTCGTAACTGATCTTTGATAACAAGATACGAACATGGAATTATTTTCTGGGTTGATAGATAACCAGTTACGAGAACGGATTGTACTTGCCGTTTTCGTAGCCATGTTTCGTAGCCATATACGAAAATAGTTATTTTATCTCTGTTCATAACTGGTTATTAATTAATAGTATTTTATCCACTTTAGTAGCCGAGTTTCATATTATATAGTAGGTATTATTATAATATCTGTGATATGGTGTTTGGTCAATATACTTACCTATTTAGGTAGGAGGTACAATTCTCAGGTACCCTACTAAAGATGTTCTATGGTGGATAGGCGCAGCCTAAGATCTGAGGGCGTCACGCTTGGTCAGGACAGTACCGAAGCCAGAAATTCAATAATAATAAATAAATAAACAATAAATAATTTTTCAGAGATTTTTCCCCGATTTTGGGGAAAAGTAAGAATTAAAATTTTGGAGTACCACCATCACAAAAGAAGTAAAGCGAGCTCCGAAATTTTTTAAGACTGTGCAGGGGTAGATGTGAGCGTAGCAAGCCGCGGTAATTTTGGAGTTTCGTGAGGTCGGGTTAGCAGGAAAGACAAGGAAGCTAAGACGACGCGACGGGGCGAGCGGACGCAGAGATAACCGCGGCATTTTTGAGATATTTTCGGCTATAAAGAGAAAAGTTAGGAATCCAAAAACTGAAAATTATATCAGCGACCAGAGGACCAGCAAGCTACCGATTTTTATACTCTCTCGGTTGGTCAAACTAAAAAAAATAGAAGATTATAAAAAAAAATATCAGCTAGCTGAGCAAGGCCTGAAAATGTTGGCGAGTTTGCGATTGAGAAAATTGTTAAGAAACTAATAAACAATGTATATCGGTGAGTCGAGTGAGCCCTTTTTGAAATTAGTGAGGTATGAGAAAATTAAAAGATTTTTACGACAAACAACAAAATAGGAGGACAACAGCCAAACCTACGGCGAGCGGCGCGAGCTGCAGAAAATTTTAAGATCTTGTCCGCGTGCAAAACCAACTCTTGTGTCGCTTGCTTAGGATTAGCGTTTGCACAAAAACGCATCAGAAACTTCAATTTTGTTTTTAAGAGTACGGTCTCTGGAGGTGCGTATGAGCGCCGTCCCTATGCCGCAAAAATTTTGTGATTTCATTAGATCTTTTGCAGTTCTTTTCATATTGAACTCAAACGAGGGCTTAGCATCAGACCACATAGAGAAGGGCAAAATTAAGGGCCACTTGCATAAGGATATTTAAATAGTCGCTGAATGAAATTCATGACTTAAGTACGATTCCTGTCTTGCACTACAAAAATTAAGCTCCTCATCATAATTAACAAGCTGTCAAACTTAAATGCCCAAAATTGGCCATTTAACTTTGTTAATCGTATTTAGCGCCTGACAGCTGTTTGGTTTGACATCACTCATCGTGTCATCATTGTCAGTGGTTTTCATAAAAATGTTTTGTTGTGACAAATAATTCATGTAAATATTTGATTATTTACAAAGTTTTCTTGATAATTCCTTAGCGTGTCTGCTACTGTTGGGTTGAACTAGGAATGGATTTATGGGACCTATCAGATGATGATGAAGAGATGATCGAGTATTTGACCTGGAGGTCAAATCATAGCAAGACAAGTTTTTCCGAGAACATATTTATTAGTGGTCTGTTGTGTGCACGTTGTGTGTTTACTAGTCTATCTGATAATAAATTTGTAAGACGTATTCGTTTATCAAAAGAGCAACATCAATTTATTACAAAAGTAATTGTGGTATTTATTATAAAATATTTTCAACATCAACTTTGTGTTTTCATAAAGCCTCTACCCACAGCCACGTTTTGAAGCGCGTCTTGTATCGCGCGATTTGTTGCGATTGTAGCGTGATTCCTTACACACAGCGTTTATGTAAGCACGATTTGTAGACGCCGCTCGCCGTCCCGCCGCGCCGCCGCCCCCAAAACGCAAGACGCAGCAGTGTGTAAGATGGCATGCGTCCTAGTAAAAAATGTTCAAAAAAAGGTTGTGCATCTAGTTCTCAGCCTAGTCCAGGTCTGGAGTAGTGAGAATGGCAGAGGTAGGAGAGGTGATGGACCTTGTCATTGTTTCCGATCCCCTTCATGCCAATTCATCGACGGCTTCATTAACTAGCGATCCGCAATGTCTCTTGATCCATTGAAAGATGATCCTATTCTTGGTGGATGGATATCCTCTCTAATGCTAAGTGACATTCGTACACGAGCTTGGAGTTACAGCTGTTTCCTTCCAGAGCCCTGAGTATGGCAGCGCTGTTGGAGAGAATATGTACGACATCGTCATCTCTTGTTGTATGTACCTACAGGTCTAGTGGTTCTAGATCTAGAATAATATCTAGGCCAGCACCGGGTGGTTCTCATGCAGCCTGTTATCGCCGAAGTGTGTAAGATTGTATGCGTCTTAGTACAAAATGTACGCAAACAAATATCGCAACAAATCGCGTGACACAAGACGCGCTTCAAGATCGCGGCTGTGGGGTAGAGGCTTAAACAAACTTCCCAACTTGACACTGGTCTCATATGTTCCATTCTACGCAAAAACTGTTCCGTTTTATGTCAGTTGGATCATGGCTTGATTGTGCTTGATGACCAATCTTTAACGGAACGCATGACGATCCATAGACTAGCGCGCTTAGTTATATGACTGCTGCGAAAGCCTCGCGCAAGACAATGCTAAATAGGATTAAGCTAATTGTATTTAAGTCGGTAATCGTATTTAACTAATTTCAATTTAAATACGATCCTTACGCAAGCCGCCCTAAGTCTGCGAGCGGACGGGCGACAATTTTTGGACTTCACAAATTTCTATCATTCTAAGTAGGTACCTGAAGTGGCGATCGAGCTCTGGACCATAGTTAGAAGGAACAAAATGTTATCGGGGAGCGGATCGAATAGCGAAAATGTTGTTGTCCTTAGATTTTTTTATGTATTCCCGTTGTCCCCATTGACCCTTTTCGCTATGTGGACAACGATACATAAAATTTCCTTCCAGTTGTCCCCATCGACGGAAGTATAGATATACTTACATAATGTAACAAATGTTTTAGGCTTAATAGGGTTTTAATCAATGGTGAAAAAACTTACACTTAATAATGCAAACTTAATTAGTAAAGATTAAAAAATAGCAATAACTTATTTGGGTCGTAGAATTAACATTATTAAACAAGAAAATATTAATTAAGAAAGAAGGAAAGAAAATATTTTTATTTACCTTAAAATTACTATTATCAATGAACCTTAAGACTAAATTAATTAATACTACCAAATAGATACAAAAAGAAGATTTTTTTTGTGCGTAGCAGCGTTAAAGGCAAATATAATCAACATAAAATTCACAGTCATTTGGATCGTAGGACCAACAAATTGTATTCCTATTTTTATGTGTTAATTCATTCATTCATTCATAACATACCAAAAAATCGTAATAATTTTTTGGTAAATAGAATCAACCATATTATCTTGGATCATAGTGTTAATTATCACAGATCAACATATACTTAAATGAAAACTCATAACATACATAGGTAAATAATTAAAAGTTAAAATAATTATGGAAAATTAATTTTTAATGAACAAAACAAATAGAAATTGTACCACTGTGTAAGTCCTTCAAAATGTCACCTTCCTGTAAATAAAAGAAAGTAACATGAATGATTTATCGAACACACAAATCAGATATCAATGAGACTATGATAAAATACACCTTTATATACAACTAGTTTCTGGAACTGATTTATGGGATAAAAAGTACTAAAACTGGACTCAACCGTAGGCTTAGACTTACTTAGGATTAGAATTACCTGTGTGCAAAATTTCAGCCCGATCCTTTCAGTAATTTTGGCCTTAAGAGGTAACAAACATCCATCCGAAAGTCCATACATCCAAACTTTCGTATTTATAATATTAGTATGATATGTCCCGTCAATAGTATTTATAAAGATAGCGCAGCGAAGTCGCGGGCAGCCACTTGTTAATATATGTTACATCGACAAAGATACCTAGTGCTTTACATTAATTAATTAAAAAAAAATGGAATAAATTTTAATTATTTTTATTGAGTTCCGTTGTCCCCATTGAATGGGGATACCCTCAATGGGGACAACGGGAATACCGATTTTTTGCGCTCTTTGACATAATAGTGGTCTTTTTGTGGTATTTGTTGTGGTGGTTGAATTGATAGAAAATGACCTCCAGACCACTATAATTGTGACTAGAAAGAGCCGAGTTCTGTTTGTTTTTAAAATGTAACGTGATTGCATTATAAGGAGATCAAATCCAGTTCTTATTTTACTGAAGTAACTCCATGATTCCCTTCGGAATAATAATACCGTTGGTATTTAGTATCTCGGTGCCTACAGTAGTAGCTAGTGAATCGGATTTAAAAATTCGCGGTTCCAAGAAATATTCGGAATTTGCCATTCCAAAAATTAGGCGTGATTTTTGTAAGTCTGTGGTTGTGGTTTTAGTTTTTGAACATTGGGCCATCTATCGGTAAATTTATAAACTAACCTGAAACTCCGTTCCGTTCCACTAAGAAATTAGCAACATGTTATTTCCAAAAATCTTTTCCTTTTATTCATTTCTTACTACTCATATTCATCTCTTTGAAAAATTTATTGTCTTATTGGAGCCATCATTTGAAAATAAACTTGAAACCGTATTATTATTAAAGTGCCTACATGATCCCACTGCAGGGCAAAGACCTCCCTTTCCACCTTCCATTCCTCTCCGAAACCGAAACCGTACTAGCCACGTACAAAAATTTCTTGATGCGTTCCGTGTCACGCAAAAATGACACACCACGAGTCGATGACAGCGCCAATTGTGACAACATGGTGGAACTTCACACATCATATGACTTTCGTCATCAAAGCCACTGCGCTTATCGATTTGTGTGTCGTTCTTGGTTCGTGCTACATAGTTTTTGTGTAACCGAAAATGGCGAGCCAGACACAGGGAATTCAACAATTGCTGGCCGCTGAAAAGCGCGCTGCGGAGAAGGTCTCAGAGGCGAGGAAGCGTAAGTACAGAGCCCTGTTGTTTCGATCAATCGTCGACACCCATTATTACAACCTTCCTAGCCTTGTAATTAGCTAAATCATCTTGATCCTGTCTCCAGATAGTAGGTACATTTTCGCCGCGTTATGTATCAGGGTGACATATCAGTATTATAACTGCAAATCGTTGTTGCTTTGCTGGTACTCCTTAGTCACATGATATGATTGCCTTGACTCATAGTCAATTGCTTTATTGGTACACTAGTGAAGTTTTGTGTCTACATATCTTTATACATGTACATCTACATTAATGCATAATATACTTAGCTATTCAGTTGCTCTGAAGATGTGAGTGAATTGTAAATTTTTTGTGAAGTACTTCCCAAAAGTTCAAATTATAGATTCAATTCGCAATAATTCTCATAACTTTATTGAATTGAGACCAAAAACTCAAAATTTTATTGAAATTCCTCCAACTTAATTATATAAGACCAAACCATATCCCTATCATCTGGTTTGACATCTGCTTTACAAAGATAAAATGTCCCATTGTAATTCAGGCAAAATTCATAAATTCCAGGAAAAGCGAAACGCCTAAAGCAAGCCAAGGAGGAGGCCCAGGATGAGGTGGAGAAGTACAGACAGGAGCGCGAGCGGCAGTTCAAGGAGTTTGAAGACAAGGTGAGCATACTTAGTGAACTTACTCCATGGATGCACATGGACGCAGTCTTCAGACTAAAAGAGAACTTACTACAATTTTGCTAATTTAAACAGTCTCCTTCACAGTTTTTAGAATTATAAGCATGCTGAAGCTGTTTTTCTACAAAGATTTAAAATTACATTAATAACCCATCAATGACTCATTTTAGATTAAAAATTGTTTTTTATGAAGCACTGGTGCCATTGTAAGTGGTTTTACATCATCATTATCATCATCCTGTTGGCCTCCCACTATGAGCACTGCAGTGCCCTGTCTATGTCAGTGGTTTTTAATTTAAGACTGTATAGTCTTTCATGAGTACACCCTAGGAGATTTGTTAAACGAACTAGACCTAGATCTCAGTTCTCATGGAACCAACATGGTAAAAAACTTAAAAAACATAAAATTCAACATTATTTTTTTGGTTTGTTGAAACATATTGTGAAAGTGGCGTTTTGCACATCATTTGGTCGAGATCTCAGGAATTCATCAGTTCATTCTATTGAAATGATTTATGTTTTTATTAGTTTTTTAGGTTATTTTATTTATTACCAATTATTTGATTCCTCTAACCCAGTTTCTTATTTGTTTTCATATTTATAATCAATAGTTATTGGATTTTTGCGCATACACCTTTCCAAAAAGGTATACTCTGGCCTGTGATGATAAATAAACACGAAATCCTATCCTAATTGCGCAAATGGCTGTAATGCACCCTCATAAAACATATTTGTCGTATTTCTGCAGCACATGGGCTCACGAGAAGGTGTGGCAGCCAAAATCGACGCAGAAACCAAGGTCAAGATTGAGGAGATGAACAAAATGGTCAAAACCCAGGAGGAGGCGGTAAGAACATTATTTTTAATAATTTTACTGCACTGTTCACACTTCTTATCCTACAATAAATAAATATCCATGAGTTGAAGTTCTACCACCGTGTCTATTTCTGCTGCCAAGCAGAATTGCTGTTTATATACACTTGCGAGCTTTAAAATTGAATCGCTTTCATCGCGAGTTGATCAAAACAATTTTTTTATAATTTATGTACAATGAACTATAGATTGTGGTATATCATTTGAATGGTAATTTTGTTACCTTTCAAGTGATATCAAGAAGATTTAAAATTAATTAAATTGGCTACTTAAATTTTGGGAATT
Source organism: Eupithecia subfuscata (assembly GCA_963564075.1). NCBI lineage: Eukaryota > Metazoa > Arthropoda > Insecta > Lepidoptera > Geometridae > Eupithecia > Eupithecia subfuscata. The sequence continues at coordinate 12,146,670 of OY751118.1, read as the reverse complement.
ATTGCAATAGGTCGAAGTTGCATCTATCGGCTTCTATCGGCGCCGGAGCTGGATGAGCTGGATTTCGCCCTCGTATCCGCTGTTTTAGCTCGTCCCACATATGCCAGATTGGGTTCAAGTCAGGAATAAGGGCTAGCCAGTCTAGTGTGGGAATGCCGACATGGAAGACGTATGTCGGTACTGTCTAGTCACTGCTGCGGTGTGGCAGCGGACATTATCGTGCATTAAATCAAAATTTATCGTCGCCAATAAATCCTGCGTAAGGGAAAACATAACTTAACTCATAGTTCACTGCAAAGAAATTGTAAAAATTAGTCTTGAACAACCCTTGAAGCGATTCCAGTTTAAAGCTCGCAAGTGTATATTTATATTCATGTTAAACATTCACATAATTCAGTTTTATTATCTCTACATATTTTATCGTTTAACTTTAAAATCACTGCTGTGGTGTAGGTAGGTAAACCATTAGTGTTAGGGAGCTTCTTTGGTTGAAACTAACACAATGGCTTCAACAATAGTGCGAGCTTAGCACGTGCGCACCGGCGGGCGCGATGTATCAAACATATAAAACCGCCGTCAGCGTTCATACTAAAGTGACTGGCGGCGGCGGCGGCGGCGGCGGCGGGCGCCTAGCGCGGCTGGCTTGACCGAGTTAGCACGCGTAATGTTCAAACGCGCCCGTGCTGGGCTCGCTGTACAGTTGAAGCCATTGAGTGCCTGTCATTTTCTACGACACAGGGCATTGTTATTATGCCTTAGGTTTATTTTAAATTTATCTTTTAACTTAAAGTTTGTAAGGCTAAGTTTAGGCATGTGTTTAATCGGAATTTTTAATTGACGTTTTTGACAGTATAAACATTAAAGTTAATTGTCCGATTATGTGTTTGAGTGAGCACCATCCTAATAATTCAAATGAACGCATGGCGCGCCCATGGTATGTTAGCAATGTTTGATGTCAGTACGAATATGTCATTTGATGAATGTAATTGTTTGTTTGCTTCCAGGTGATCAAAGACATCCTCAGCCTGGTGTACGACATCAAGCCCGAGCTGCACGTCAACTACCGCATCGATTAAGCGAAACCTTTCTAACAATAGTAAATAACCGATCGCCATTACACTGTACCTCCGCGATCATAGTTGTTATTCTGTTACTTAGGCGGCAGAATGTGCAACGCGCGTGTCTCAATATCTATGACATTGACATTTGACACTAGCTGACTTCAGTGGGAAAATGGAGCGCGTTCTTTTGTCGTATTGCTGTAAATACTTTGAAATGCTTTGTTGTCTACACTAAATGATATTTACAAATTATGATAATTATATTTGGATGTAATCAGCCAACGGTATCATTCCAACGCAAGATCCGATATAGAACAACAAAAATGTTTAATCTATGTATGTATGTGTTGAATAGAAAATATAACTGTTTGAAAATATAAGTAAAGTTTTTTCCTCGTTGCCGGTATGGCCGTCTGTATTTTTAATAGAGAAATATAAGTATTATCGATTGTTAATTCTTGTTTTATTACGAATCAAGAGAAAACTGGCTGAACATGATGATGGCTCAGCGTGTTGATTAATTTTTAGCGCCGTCTCTGAAAAACATAAGATTATATTACTAGTTTTATGGCAATCGGACCGTCTATTACCACTAGTTTGGAAGTAGAAAGAGAAACCTATATTTAATCTGAGAGTTTGGACGACAATGTAAAATTGTAAAAACTTGTCTGCACTTTATGGGTTAACCTATCTGTGTGTCAATTACATTGATGTAACTAAAATTCCTTAGATCGGGTACCTTCTAGCTTCTTAAAAATGGAACGCTTAAATTAGGTCCAATTAGGTTCACCCACCAACCCAGTCATAGTAGACGGCAGCGCGGCGGCGGCGGCGGCGGCGTCACCGCGGCGTTCGTGTTTCGCGTACGTATTGCTGTCTCGGTCGCACTTCGGTCTAGGTACGTTTTGTCATCTTTTTTGTACACATTCATTTCATTAGGTAGGTATATTGCAAAAGATTGGAAATAGCGTCTTTGCGTTTAGTTGTGACACAACACAACACAAGCCATTTATGAGTTAGCGCGAAAAGAACGTAGGTAGGTACCATATCTAAAGAATCTATAATATAAAAATGAATCGCAAAATGTGTTGGTAAGCGCATAACTCAACAACGCCTGGACCGATTTCGCTAATTCTTTCTTTGTTGTGTTTGTTATTGTCAGGAGAAGGTTCTTATGAAAGAAAAAATTAAGAAAGTTGGAAACATAAATTTCCACGGGGGCGAAGCCGCGGGGCGCAGCTAGTTTTTCATAAAAGTAATTTATATAATCAAAACAGAAGCTGATTTGATAGGTGAATCTGTCATACATACTTATCAAAGATTCCTAAACGCTGAGATTTTATACCTATACATACTATTATTATAGGTAGGTACCTAAATATAGGAATACAATTTATTGTCAAATTATAAGCATTTATCAGAAGTAGAAATAAGAATAGTACCTACCTATAGGTTCCTAGATCCTTTGATTACTTAGTCAGTAGTTAGGTACTAGTGTAAGGTCTCATTCCACTGAGAACGAGACATGTTCTAGGTAGGTAGGTACCTACCTACTAGGTATGCTTATTTCTGCGTAAACATTTCTTTATAAATAGCAACATTATCAGACTAATTCTAGGTAAGTGGGGGAACTGAGATCTGCACTAACATCTCGCCTGCATGCACTAATAACCAGCCTAACTCCTCGAAGTAGGTACCTACCTACCTATCGGATCAAGACTTTTGGTGGTTGACAGTTTAGTTTCAGCTTATCTGTGGCTGTGGATGGGGCTGGTCCCTGACATTAGCAACCTCAGTGAATGCCTTATCTCCAGTAACACTATCGCTGTGCTTCAATTATACCATACCTATTGTATAAAAAATCACCAAGAAAAACAAATGTCATCCTTCCAATAGGTACCTAGACTTGAACTATACAGACAGAGCCCTTATTTATTAGGGACATGTCCATTATAATATATAATAAACTAACAACATTCTTTAAATCTTAACCCAAAGACCATAGGTAGGTATACCTATTTGCATCAAAACTACAAGAATTGCTTTTTAAAAAATGCTATTATGACACAAAAGACTTTTTTGAAGACAAACTTTTAGGATACCTAGAATACATTTTTAACAAAGAAAGAGCTTCGAAGCGTTCTTTATAAAATACTAGGTAAGTAAGTAGGTACCTACCTACCTTATATTTAATTTTTTTAAGTACCTAGTCACACAAATTTATAAAAACAAAGTATGTATTTAGTTGTCACAGGCCTCCCCTAATGAACGTCACAGTGCCCCTGTCCTCAGCTTGCCACATCCAGCATCTTCCTGCACCTGCAGTCTTTCGCAGGTCGTCAACCCACCTGGCCGGAGGGCGTCCTACTCTACGTTGGTCGAGTCGCGGTCTCCACTCAAGAACACGTTTACACCAGCAGCGGTGGTCGGTTCTTCGCGAGATATGGCCGGCCCACTGCCACTTCCGCTTGCTAATTCTTTGGGCTATGTCGGTAACTTTGGTTCTCTGTCGGATGTAGGTAGGTATTCGTTACAAATCCTATCCTGTGTCCTATCCTTTCTGAGAAACTCCAAGCATAGCTCTTTCCTTAGCTCGCTGAGCAACTGAACAGGTGGACCAGCCCTACCGTGAGTGTCCACGTCTCAGCTCCTGTATTAGGTATTATTATTATGTACATACGTATGTAGGTAGGTACGTAATACCTCATACGTTCAAACTTCGAGTTATCTTGTTGTGTACGTTAATCTATAAGGTCCTCGAGCCAGTCCGCGACGGCCCCCACCGTGGAGAAGACGGCGGGGTGGTCCGTCTCGTCGCAGATCTTGGAGGAGAAGGAGAGGATCCCGATCAGCACGCCGTCCATTATGGCCGGCCCGCCAGCGTCGTGCTGCAATATTATACAGGGTGTCACGTAATCGTGTAAGTACTTAGCCGACAGAGCAGCCTGATTCTGGACCCGGAGGGGATCAACTTGTGAATAAAGATATTTTGAATTTCGAATAGGTAGGTACTCATTATTCAACATAAAAAAAGTTTTTTCTTCCATTTCGTTTACACGCACTTGTAATGCACGAGTGCGTTTTAGAATAGAAAATATTTCACAAATGTTTTTTAAACGATGTAAATAGCTTTTTCAAAACTTTCACATTATTCACAAAAACTAAAAACCAACCGTGAATTCATTTAATTTTAGACAGCAGTGGGTTTTAACGGGCTAAATAATATTGTGGAATCCACCTGACGTTCAACGCCATCTAGTTCGTTTTATGGAAAGCTTAATAAATAAAGTGACACAGATTGTAGGTACAGAAAAAAAATCTAGTTTAGTTTTTAAACATAAAACCAGCTACCTACTTACATTACAGACATTTTTGGGCATGGTGATGTAGCCAGCGCAGAAGTTGTTGCGGGTTACCAGATCTCTGTAACATCAAGAGTAAGAACTAGGGTCTCTGTGTAATAGAGCTCTTCCAAGGAAGTACCTTTTGCCACCACTGCCACCAGGCAGCATTATTGACTTATTATGTTTCGGTTTGAAGGGAATAAGGAAATGGTAGGTAGTCGGTGTAATGCTAATCTTCTCAAAATTTAGATTTTTTTTACACCTGCAGAGATGTAGGTATCTACTTTTTTACGCAACTAGATGGCAGCACATAATAACGGTAAATTTAATTTAGGGCCAGAAACGGTCACAAGTTTTCATTATACAGGCCTTTGAAGCGTCACCCACAATACCCACCTGCCATAGACGTGCTGGCAGTCAGTCAGGTCGTAGACCGGCAGCGTGACTCGCTGCAGCAGCACCTGGCCGCCGCCGCCGCCGGTGCTCTGCAAGTTGTTGGATGATGAGGATGACCAATGGAACTAACGATACAATGTGGGTGGATAGAACGGGAACTGCGAGCGAGATTGTTCTCTTGTCTGGTTCATGTTATAGCGAAGAGTAGGAGTCATCAGCTCACACATGACCACTGCTGAACATGCTTTCCCCAAACAATGGTTTTTGCCATTATTACCATTGAATCCTCGAAAAGAGTTCTGAGGCTTGGAATAGCAAATAAAAAAAGACCTGTCTCATAAACTGGACTGGCTTAAAATATCAGGTGAGTGAGACGCACACCGATAGATATTTATCATAATCTCTATCATTTATGTTGCTAACTGACGAAAGAAGAATGGAAGAATACGAAAAGAGACTGGAGTAATGTAGTATTTACCTAGATAGGTACTTACTTGACGTGGAAAGCATGGAAAGTGTTTAAAGTTCACTATTACTAATTTTAAGTTAATACTTTTATAAAATACTTTAATAAGTATACCTAATAAAGTGAATGGTGGTAGAGATGAGGATTTATAGATAAGAGAGAGAGAGAGGGACGTACTTGCCGAAAACCATGTTCTTGTGGAGCTAGTGTCACTCACCATCACGGACCCCCAGCCCAGGAACTGCACCATGGTGTCCACGGCCACCGTCCTGGTCCTGCTGTAGGGAACCGCCTCCACCCGCACCTGCTCCTTGCCGAACGTCATGTTCTTGTGGAGCTTCAGGAGTGCGAAGTTGAACGACAAGGTCTGAGGCCTGTACAATATAAGAATCCTTTTGGTATCCCGAGTCATCTCTGTCTCGGTCGCGGCCTCATCGATCGCTCCAACGCAGCAGGTGGATGTCTAGAGAGCCGACCAATGGACTTCACCAGACGACGGGCAGCAGCTTCTTTCTTTCTGTATATTTAGAGCACCTCCACCGTGCACCGGGATCCCCCATCCGCCAGCCGAGCTCGGTTATTATGGCTGATGGCCGCGCGGGCGCTGGTGCGGGTGAGCGTCATCGTCTTCGTCATCGGCGCATCCTACCTAGAGAGCTGCTGGACATAGACCTCCCCTAATACTACAAGCGAACAAGCCCTTTCGCATCGGTGAAACGTAGGTAAGATTTTTATTAATCGACTTCAAAAATTCACAAAAGGAGGAGGTTCTGTATGTATGTTTTTTTTATGTAAGTATGTTCGTCGTTTTCTCCGTTAAATATAGACCGGTTATCATTGATGTAGAAAAGGGAAGATGGGTTACGTTCTCCCAGCGCGTACTCAACAACTGGCCTGTGTTACAACTACACGCAAACACATACGCTCACAGTTACATTTCCAGTCCTGTGCAATATAAAGAACAACAAAGATGGCAAGATGTACCTAAGACCGAAGTGAGACAGAGACAACTATATTAATCTCTGGTACGACCCCACTAGGTATAATAAAACAAATTCGGGATTTCCCCGAGTTACGGTAGGTACAATAGTAGAGTCGTTCCTTTAACCCACACCATCAATCTTGTCCCAACTGGTATGAGCGGACGAATCGTAAAAATGTTATACGCTTCGTTAGTAATTTGAATTTTAGTACAGTCAACCAAAAAAAGTTAGTAAAATAATAGGCAAGAGGTATATTTATTTTGTGTTTTGTACATAAAATAATGTGAAATGAATACAACTGATAGAGGTTCCACATAGAGTTTGTGATTGTACTCGACGTATAAATTCAATAGAAACAAAGAGTGATGCGAGTTGCAGATTGAAAATAATACCTATCATCTTTACGATTTGTCAACTCACACCAGTTGGGACAAAATTGATGGTACGAGTTGAAGAACGACTCGACTCGCAATAAGGCTATTGCTATTGCTATCTCTGTTTACACACTTATGTTTCGTATATTTCTATCCCTCTCTGCAAATGGCGAAAAAAGGCAGAAAAAGAATCAAAAAACTAAATTCTTTGGTGTACTTACGCGTGAAAAGTGATGCCTTGGGCTTTGTTTTTGGTTTTTGAGCTATTTGTACACCTTGTGAACGAACACGAAGGCATTGCTTTAGTCTTTTAGTCAGTAAAACACAGTCAGTACGTCGTAGCAAGCACGCGAATCACGTCCGCCCGCGCCGCCGGTCCTACTATGACTGCGGCGAGAGCACACAATTGGACTTCATTTGAGCCTGCCGGTTTCGAGAAGCTAGTGCCTCATCTTCCCCTTTTCTACATCAATGCCGGTTATGAATATTATTTCGCTATGGTTTAAATAATGATCCCGAATTGGTCCCATAAATATGTTATCTCCCGAGAGATTCCTATTGATCAAGCTTAAAAAAACAACATAGTATTTATGAAAAATCACGACTAGCTACTAAAGTTTTGGGGATAACTTCGCCAATTCTTAATAGATGTTGACAATTTTTACGTTATTGTCTAAAGGTTGATTTTGAGGTGGTGCCATAGAAGTTTGATTCACGAGAAATTTATATGTGCGCCGTAAAACGTATCGTATACGTTACGTTATCTATACGTTATCGTATACGTGTATACGTAAAACATATAATCATTTCAAAATATCTGGTTACTAATGGTTTCCATGGTTTCCATGGCAACGAGGCTTCAAAGTCTAGTGTTTCGGAATTCGGATCGTGTAGGCCACGCACGCACTGCGATTCAACGCAAGCGATTTAGGAAAAGCTGAAAACGCCAAACCGCGTACAAACACGCACTGCGGCTGGCGTTTTGCTTAATTTTATTTCAGTAACACCAAGGGTTTCGTGCGAACAGCGTGCGTTGTGACTTTGGGCTTCAAATACAAAACCGAATGCGGTTGACCGCTGTGCGTGCGCCACCATACAATTACTAAGGGACACAAAAAATCGCGCGTTTACAAATCGCAAACCAAATGCAGCAAGTTGCGTTTTTAAAATCAGCTACGAAAAAAATTCGCGGTTTCGATTAAACGTGTGCGTTTAATCGCAGTGCTCGGCCGTGGGCTGCTTGATCTTAGGTTTCCTTTCATTCGTCTTTTCATCCATGTGTTATCGAAGTAAATTAGACTCGATTGTTAACTAGATAACGCCACTTGGGGTAATAGAAGTCGGTTTATAGTTTTAAAACTCGCCAAATTATGATGAGTTATAGATACCGTACCCACGGAATTAACGTGGTGGTACCAATCAAATTGAATTACAAAGAGTGAAGAGAGTCTTATGAACAACGGGCGGCCTTATCGTTTAAAAGCGATTACCTTCCGGCAATCGGGATGCACACACGAGTACCTGTAGTTAGGGTGGAAGGTGACCTCGGAGACGCGCAGCAGGTCCCCGCCGAAGGTCGCGTTGCTGGAGCCCACGCGGACCGACAGCATCTTGACGTACTCGCGGTAGAAGCGGTTGTTGTACTGTCTACATTATAACTATTGGTTACGATTTTTAATCAACTAGCTTCTGCCCGCGGCTTCGAACGCGTTTTTCCAAGATAAAAGGTAGTCTAAGTATGTGTAAAGTTATGAAAATGATCTTCGATTCAATAGTAGGATACTTTTGGAAAAGGGAACTATCAAATTTTTTTATTACAAATCAACATTTTTCCCAAATGCTACACAACAAATTACTACCTACCTACATAGGTACAATTGAATTACAAATTTAATTTACCGCGCAATGTAAATCGAACGCCCTTAATGAGTTCACTGCTCCTCTACCTGCTCGAGTATGGAGAGAGCATCATGGACACTGAGGTTATATCTCGCGTATGGGCTGTATAGTATAGGCTGGGCAGTGAATGCGTACATTTGCGTGCACTTCTCTTGGCATTATTGATGCAGAAGAAGCATCCTCACTTTGGAGGAATTCCTCACTTGCTCTAGCCTCTATTCACAGAGTACTCAATAATCAACATTTCCTTCAATAATAATAACTTTTTTTTAAGATGGCAGAAACCTTTATTAACAAAGAAAATTACACTAGTACCTACCTATTTACAATTGAAACAACTGAGCTAACTGCAGCCTTTTGCAAACAATCTACAGGTAGCTCAGCTGATCCATATCAATATAATTAATAACCAACTTTAAACTCACAATTGCAAACAATGCGCCGCAGTCAGCACCTTGTCCCTGGTTACAATGACGGCTCCACACCACAGCTCCTTGTTCACCAGCAGTGCAGCCATGAACGGATACTCTTCGATGCTGGAGCTCTCGTCCGGGTTGTAGACCCGGCGGGACACCTCCGGCCTGTGGACCCGGCGGCGGGACACATCCGGCCTGTGGACCCGGCGGGTCACATTCTCAGAGACTTGGACCTTCATCGTAGGTGCCGTTGCTTCTGCCTCGTCACTCTTAGGCGCTGTGAGTGTGGGAAACTCGATGGGCAGACCGTCGTACTGCCTCTCTTGTCCTGGAAACTCCTTTCTGTGTTGCAACTTGTGGTCTTGTACTAAAATTAAGATCACACTATGTGATATTATAAACTAGTTTGTACCCGCGGTTTCGTACGCGTTGTGTCTATGGAAACGTTTTCTATACCATGGGAATTGATATATGGGATAAAAAGCCTATGTTTAATTCCGGAATTAGAATTAGGGACCTACCTATATGCAAAATTTCAGCCCGATCCGTTCAGTAGTTTTGGCGTGAAGAGGTAACAAACATCCATCCAAACAAAACATCCCATACATCTAAACATCCGAACTTTCACATCATACTATCACATTACGAGTATAAATGCGAAAGGAAAGTTTGGATGGATTGAAGTTTGTTACCGCTTCACGGTAAAACTACTGAACGGATCGGGCTGAAAATTTGCATACAGGTAATTCTAATCCTGGAATCACTTTTTATCCCATAAATCAGTTCCTGTAGGATAGAAATCCCCTTTAAATGTTTCCATAAAACAATGCGGGCGAAGCCGCGGGCATGAACTATTTTATAATATTAGTGTGATGTGATGAGAAAGTTTAGATATACCTAATGGACGTTTGTTACCTCTTCATGCCGTAACGCTTAAACCGATCGGGCTGAAATTTTGCGTAAATGTAGCTCCAAGCCATCCATCATAGATATTTATACGATACTTTTTATCTCATAAAACTGTTCTCATGGGATAGAAATAACACTTAAACATTTCCATAGAAACGACGCGCGCGAAGCACAGACGGGCATGAGCCCAAAAGTGGGCTACTATATACTTCATAGCGTTTTCCACAACCTTCAACAGGACACGGGCTAAGACAACATTTTAAAGCATAATTTAGCAAGTAAATCAGTGGCTTAAACTTAACTCAGTTACAAAAATGAATTTATAAACTTCCATACTTATTTGCGCCTCAGTCGTGGTTGGGTTAACAACAACTTTTCTCACTTTTTCTAAGGGAAAAGCTTTGGGTAGAATGCCTCCGTACTGCCACTCCTGCCCGGGGAACTCCTTCATGTATTGCGATGAGGTGCTTACTGGAAATAAGCTTCGTTTTACGTAATCCTTCTACTTAACCTAACTAATCCAGGTACCTAACCTGTGTGGATAACATGGTCGGATTATGGTCGGTGTTAGCACGGTAATATTATCCTATATAATATTACCGTGGTATTAGGTACCTACTATCAACTTTTAAAATGTAAAGAGTAGTTATAGTGACATAACTACAATAGTTAGACATTATATGTTACCACGAAGTTTTTTGTAGACCTTGATTATGTTCATATTGTAGCACATTTTTAGGGTTTCGAAGATCGGTTTCGAAACCCTTATGGTCTCGCTTTGTCTGTCCTTTTTTCCCTTCTTAATAACTCAGCAACTACAGCAGCTATCAACTTGAAATTTAAAATAATAATACATTTCGTGCGCCTGTACAAATTTTAAGAAAAAAAAATAAAATAAATGAAAAATGAAAATGAACATATTCCATACAAATTGAGATGTCAAAATTTTAAAAGAGACCTACAGAGTCAAGTGTGGTATCAAATGAAAGGTATTAGTTTGTACATTTCAAAATAGTTTCTGAAATTTCTGTAGGTTTTATACTTTTTGAAATATTTTGAAAATAGTCGAAAAAATACCCATTCCCCCCCCCCCCTATCTCCGAAGTTTGCAGAGCGATCCATTCAAAATGTATGGAGCGTTTGTAGATATAGATCTATATTTTACAGGAAAAATATAGAAAAGTCTGTGAAATGAACCCTTTTTGAAAAATGGTCAAAAAGAGGGGGGATATTTTTCAAAAAGGGGGGTTACCCCAATGAGTGGGGTATCATATGAAAGGTATCGGTTTGTACATTTCAAAACAGTTTTTGAAATTTCTGTTGGTTTCATACTTTTTGAAATATTTTGAAAATAGTCGAAAAAATACCCGCTCCCCCCCCCCTATCTCCGAAGTTTGCAGAGCGATCCATTTAAAATGTATGAAGCGTTTGTAGATATAGATCTATATTTTACAGGAAAAATATAGAGAAGTCTGAAAACGAACACTTTTTGAAAAATGGTAAAAAAAGGGGGGAATAATTTTCAAAAGGGGAGGCTACCCCACCGAGTTGGATATCATATGAAAGGTATCGGTTTGTACACTTCAAAACAGTTTTTAAAATTTCGGTAGGATTCATACTTCTTGAAATATTTTGAAAATAGTCGAAAAAATACCCATTCCCCCCCCCTTATCTCCGAAGTTTGCAGAGCGATCCATGCAAAATGTATGAAGCGTTTGTAGATATAGATCTATATTTTACAGGAAAAATATAGAGAAGTCTGAAAAACTAACACTTTTTGAAAAATCGTCAAAAAAGGGGGGAATAATTTTCAAAAGGGGAGGCTACCCCACCGAGTGGGGTATCATATGAAAGGTATTGGTTTGTGCATTTCAAAACAGTTTTTAAAATTTCTGTAGGTTTCATACTTTTTGAAATATTTTGAAAATAGTCGAAAAATACCCATTCCCCCCCCCTTATCTCCGAAGTTTGCAGAGCGATCCATTTAAAATGTATGGAGCGTTTGTAGATATAGATCTATATTTTACAGGAAAAATATAGAAAAGTCTGTAAAATGAACCTTTTTTGAAAAATTTTCAAAAAAAGGGGGGGGGGGGTAATTTTCAAAAAGGGGGGTTACCCCAATGAGTGGGGTATCATATGAAAGGTATCGGTTTGTACATTTCAAAACAGTTTTTGAAATTTCTGTTGGTTCAATACTTTTCGAAATATCTTGAAAAAAGTCGAAAAATTTACCGCTACACCCTATCACCGAAGCATGCAGAGAGATCCATCTGAAATGTAGGTGGGTTGGGTACCTACTAGTTGTAGGTCTTCATTAAATTTGGGAGTTTCTAACCGGTACCTATAGTACATACCTACTTGTTCACAAACGTTCGAAACCCTCGGCGCGCGAGTCACACTCGCACTTGACGGGTCTTGTTTTATTCTATCATCAATAGTTTCGAGTTTCGAGTTAGCGCATGCGATGAAAGACGTTTTATGGCAAGAAACATTACATCTAGGGTTACATTATTGAAGTTTTAGTAGGGATCCCTTTAGGGATTTTGGAATTTAGGAAAATTTATTATTTTTTAAAATTTATTTTTTAGGGATTTAGGAAAATTTATTTTACCTAGTAATAAATATAGCCTATGTTACTCAGGAATAATGTAGCATTTTAACGGTGAAAGAATTTTTGATATCGGTCCAGTAGTTTTTGAGTTCATTCGTTACAAACATACTAAAATACAAACTTTCCTCTTTATAATAATATGTGTAGAGGTAGATTTAGTTTTTAAATGTCATAGTAGCAAATAAACTACTAAACTGGCATACTTATCTGTGCGCTGATCGCTGGTGAAACATTATATTCCAAACGTTTCAAGGACAATTCATATGGTAGCTGGTCATCATATCGCCACGGTCGTGCTAGAAAGGCCCTAAAGACCTTCAACGTTTGTTTTACTGGAACCAAGCTCTTGATTTTTGCATAAACTTGCAACCTAGAATGACCTACTTAGTGTTGTAGAATTTTCTACCTACCTGTGTAGATTTGTATTTTGAACTTACAGTGTCCTGACTCCAACGTGGGATAAACAGTTGAGACATTAACCGTGTTATAAACTTGTCCTGTTCGTGCTTCAATAATATTGGCAGACATATTTACTGTCCCCACAATAAACAATAATCCTACAACTAGCAACTTCATTCTCCTTGTCGCTACCGACCATTTCGTTTCAACTATGAAAATACAGTCATAAAAGTTATAGCATAAAAAACGAATAATCCAACTCGAAAATACCTATCAGACCAACCACCCAACCCCCGGTTAAAAGTCCATAAGTAGGTACTTAACTACTATCGAAAACCATTACCATAACTTAGTTTATACATACTCGTGTAACCAACGGCAGCTTCGCCCTGCCTGTCGAGAATATCGCAAAACTGCAGCCTGATCAGGCGCGGTCCCGGGGGGGGGGGGGGGGGGTCACGGGGGTCATGACCCCCCCCAAAATCTTAGTTTAGGTATTTGAAAAATTGCAACCCACAGCTTGATGATTATATTTTCCTGTTTACTTCCGTTACCTACATTGATTATGGTTACCAACTGCAGAAAACAAAAAATCGCGGCTCGCTACGCTCGCCGATATTACTGTTGTTTGTGCTCTGTGTTTTGATTAGCACAGAGGCAACGTTCCCAATTTTATTGGTCTGGCTGGTCCGCTATTGTCTGTTTGTATCAATCCAACCAACACAATAAAAAGCACCAAAATGTAACAAATAATCTGCGAGGTCACGTTGTCAATCAGTACAAAAAATTAGTAGAAAACAAAATTTTCGCGTTTTGGTCCGGTCGCTGATAACATTTGTTCTTTCTGACTATGATCCAAAGCTCAAAACCCGCCCCGCTTTAGGTCACTTTGCCAATTTTTCTAAAAACTTGCCCAAAATCTAACAAAAACCAAAAATTGTCGCAGCTCGCTCAGCTTGCCGGCAACTTTAAACTGTCTGCCTCTGGTCATGGCTCATCCCTCGTTTGAGGTCAGTTTTCCAAACACTCCAAAAATCTAACGAAACCACTAAATTATCGCAGCACGCTCAGCTTGCCTCTGATAACATTCTGCTGTTTCGATAAGCTTCTGGCTTGCTCTAGTCCAGGACTCCTTCTCCGTTTCAGGCGAGTTTGCAACTGCAAAATATCTTATACCAAACAACTCACACGCACAGCCAGATCATAAAAATTTTCGCGGCTCGCTTCGCTCGCCGTTGATTCTATGTGATATCTGGTCTGTTGTCCGCATATTTGGTTGTTATTCGACAAACTTTAAAATTGTTCTTAGCTCATAATTTAGCTCCCTTGCATGGACGCATGCCTCACCAATTTCAAAAAAGGCTGCGGCTCTTTCAGAGCTCGCTCCACTCGCTGTTATTTATTTTCTGAACCAGTTTGTGACAGCCCGAAAAAGGGAACAAAAATTTCGGCGGCTCGCTCCGCTCGCCGCTACATCTTTTTCGATGTCTCTTTTGTATTTCAAATTTTTTGTTCATCTCCTTTGCTCCGCTCGCCCCGATTTATATTCATAGCTTTATATCTACCACCGCAAAGTATTTAAAATTTTCGGGGTAGGTTTCGCTCACTTTATTTTGTCATAAGCTCTGGCTTTTTCCCCAAACATCAGAAAAATCTCCAACATTTTTGAGGATCGTTTCGCTCGCCATTACTTATACTTCCTATTGTTGGGTTGAGAGTTGAGGGAAGGGATGTCATGTTTGCGGCCAATATGCAAAACACAGCATTTTTGCGGCTCGTTCCGCTCGCCGATAGTATTTTGTCCTTCTCTGTATTTGGTCCAGTGCTTGACACTTGTCTTGTTTAACATCATTTTCATCGTTGCATTTTTTTCCATGTCTTTTTTGCATTCCCAATTTTTTGTTGATGCTCTTGCTCCGCTCGCCTCTATTTATTTTCATAGCTTTATATCTACTACCGCAGTCTCTAAAATTTTCGGGGCTTGCTACGCTCGCTATCATTTATTTTTTTATAGAGACCTATCAACAACAAAATAAATGATGCGAGCGAGAGTAAGCAAGTGTACCTACTCTTGCTTACATTTGCCCAAACTTCAGAAAACATCTCCAAAATTTCGAGGCTCGCTTCGCTCGCTATAACTTATACCTACTATTGTTGGGAGTTGAGTATAAATTTTTCGCAGCTCGCTTCGCTCGCCGATAAAGATTAATGGTTTTCAGTGGGGTCTGCAACCGCCTACAAGTACATTTGGTGCTACGGCCCGCACCAAGTGTGACCCCACCCAAAGTCTTGGGCTGCGACCGCGCCTGAGCCTGATTCACGGAGAAGCAATCGGTGCTAGTGGGCTGATTCACCTAAGATTGCTGTCGTTATGGTCAAAATATTACGAAGTAACCTACTTACTAGATTTATTACTTAATATCAAGTCAAGTATGACGAAGTACCTTTATAAAGATTTCTTTAGCCTAGTTTAAGAGATCAACAGCCTGTTGGCAGAAAAACACCATTTCAAACTTAAACTTTTTGAATATCGCTAGCAGATGCTAAGGTAATTTTCATGAAGGGCAAATGGAAAGGAGATTGTGCTATTGAAAAATAATAATTTCACACCACGATATTTACTCTAAATTTTAAAACACCAAGAGGCAAACATTGCATATTTTTATTTGTTTTTATATAAATCAAGAGACGTAGCGCAGGTGTTGCAGGTGGTTCAAACTATGTGTTTCAAGTTTTTAGCACTGTATTGCTGAAAAAGAAAGTAACATAATTATATAGCTTGGCTAACGTAGCTCAGGTACAGACGTCTAAGTTCTAAGGCAGCTACAGTTAGGACGCTGCCTCCAGCAAATGGAGTGACACAAGGTCATCGGTACAAGCTGGATACGACAAGTTGAAAACTACACAAAGTGGCGCACGTAGGGGCAGGCACAGGCCTGTCTGGATAGGTATAGACCTATGCAGCAGCAGACTGATAACTGACTGAGGATTATATTTGGGTTGTGTGGTATCACTGCAGGGCTTCCACACTTCACGGTCAAGATCTGAAATACATACGTGAGTTGAACCTTCCTTTTATCCTCTCCGAGCCCATCCAGCCAATCGGCGACGGCCCCCACTGTGGAGAACACAGCGGGCTGGTCTGCCTTGTCGCATCTCTTGGACGAGAAGGAGAGGATCCCAATCAGGACACCATCCATCAATGCCGGTCCTCCTGCATCGTGCTGCAACGTGTTCAAATTGTCTCAAGTGAAAAGTTCTTGCACTTAATATTAATGTTGTCTTAGGATGTGAGTAAGGAGTTTCATCACAGGATGAGCAGCGGCACCTTATAGTGTACAAATGATTCCCCTCTTGACTGCTATCAAAAATCAACTGCCTTATATCACTAACCCCCCAGTCCCCCTCTTTTACCACTATCTGTCTAGTCCGTCCACTTTTGGGACAGATAAGTGGGACATTTTATACTTGTGTGTGTACCACATATTTATTTTTATTGTTTGTATAAGTGAATTATTTTGTATTTTTAAGATTGTATAATTATTCTATGTACTAGGTATAACGGTTTGGAGGAATCCTGTAATGTTGTGGTCTTGTTTAAATAAATAATTTGAATTTGAATTTGAGAATTGCATATTATCTAAATGTTGCTCACATTGCACACGTTCTTTGCGACGGAGATGTAGCCAGCACAGAAGTTGTTGCGGGTCACCAGATCCCTGTAATATGAATCGTTATAATACTGTTATCTTGTTTTGGGCCTTTTAAAGATATTTACCTATGGTCTTTATTTATTTAGCTAATTTAATTACTTCCAAACTCAGTGATTCGACTCGCAGAAGCGCGTCGTCGTCTTCGAAGCGGTTTTCGAAGTTCTTTTTTTATTGGTAATGGTCAAGCGTTTGGCCACTATCTCTCTTATGTAAGTATTAATGTAAGTAGTAATGTGGCCTAAGATAGAGCACGATTTCCGAGAAAGAACTTATTCACCCTGGATATTTCCTTTTTCACTTACAGCATTTGTGTCACTGACCCACTAAGCGTATAGGACCGCAGGGGGTGGTACAATACTCGTGTAATGTGAGTCTTCTACTCCAGACCCGAGATTAGTGAGAGAAGTAGGTGCAGATGCTGGCCTCCTTACCGTCCGTACACATCTTGACAATCAGCTATGTCGTAGATCGGCAGTTCCACCCGCTGCAGCAACACCAGCCCGCCCTTGCCTGGACTCTGAAAAAAAAAAACAAAAAAAACAAGCAATACTTATATTCTTGCTTTTCTGTAGTAACTTTCTTATACTGTTATAGGTATTTCTATTAATTCGCTCAATCAATACCTAATTTACAATAGAGGAGTCTTTATGTAAGTAGGTACCTACTGTATTCTTTTTCCCATACATGTATCTTTCTTTCTTTCTTTCTTTCTGTATCTTCTATAATATTCTTAGACAGCAACCAAAAGAACAGAAGATATTTATGCAGGGACCACCGTTATCTGTCTAAAGGTATTGGCGAATTAATGAGTTTAGTATTTTGTTCGTAACAGTATAAATTAAGGCTTACCAACACCGACCCCCATCCCAAGAACTGTATCTTATTATTCAGCGGGACCACCTTAGCATTGCTGTACGCTATCGCCTCCGCCCTCGCCTCCTCCGTTCCAAACGACAAGTTCTTATGGAGCTTTATTACTGCGAAGTTGAACTCCAAGGTTTCAGACTTGTAGTTAGGATGGAACATGAGCTCCGTGACTCGGAGGAGCTCTCCCCCGAAGGTTGCGTTAGAGGAGCCCACGCGGACGGAGAGCATCTTGATGTACTCGCGGTAGAGGCGGTTTTTGTATTGTCTGGGGATTGGTAAGGATGAGGTCGAAAATGTGGATTAACTGCATAGCTACGTCGTATACGCATGAGTTAGA
Organism: Eupithecia subfuscata; assembly: GCA_963564075.1. NCBI lineage: Eukaryota > Metazoa > Arthropoda > Insecta > Lepidoptera > Geometridae > Eupithecia > Eupithecia subfuscata. The sequence continues at coordinate 12,128,892 of OY751118.1, read as the reverse complement.
ACACATTAGATATACAATACGATGGTGATGATGTCCCAACCGATTTCGGCTACGGTGACTGTGTTACTGGGCGACCATTTTTAACTTAGACTATTTACAGGGTGTTGGTTGTCTACCCTGTGGTGTGCTCTTTGGTGGCTTGTATACCCAAGTTTATGGCTAAATGTATTACATATAATATAATACATGAGTTATTTCATACGGTTTGGTTTATATGTAGTTATTACACTATGGTAACTAGTTCTCGTAACTGTCTTTCTGACGTTTATTTCTGGGTTCGCAATCTTCGTGTTAATACCGGTAGTTATAACTTGGAAGTCAAATCATATCGAGTGGCAACAGAACGACAAAATACATGTCATACTGACAAAATACTTCAGAAGAAAATTATTAATAGGGAAATTATACCAACTGTGGCAGACTCATCCTCACGTTGACCTGATCTGACACTTCTCAATTTGATGTTAGGTACACGTTTCCGATTGGAGACTCATCGCAGTATCAAATAGTTTATGCTAATCACCTAACATCTGTCCTGCCTTTAGACTCACAATTGCAGACAATGCGCCGCAGTCAGCACCTTGTCTCTGCCGACGATGACGCCGCCGCACCAGAGCTCGCGGTTCATCAGCACCGCCGCCATAAACGGATAGTCGTCGATGCTGGAGGTCTCATCGGGGTCGAAGACGCGGCGCGACCTTCGGTCCAGAGGGGGGCTCATCTGCGTCGTGTATTCCGTGGTTGTGGTCGACATTGTGGTGGTTGCTATAACGGTGTCATACGATTAACCCGCATAGTATCCTTTCGATCCCCAACATTTTTTATAAGACCCAATGTATGACACCTGTGGCCGATCGGGCCATACGCGATTTACTGGGTTTAAGATCGAGTTCGGTTAGGTTAGACAAGTTAGGGTTCATGTTATAAGAATCGAAGTGTATCTAATTTCTGGGTCAACGAAACTGATGAGGAATATTTTGTAGCTGTTACTACTAGTTATAGCTGCGTGATGTAAACAGAGAGCCATGATAAATAAATATATCAGGTGAGCTGATTACTATAAATAAATAAATAATGCTGGACAATTCACACAGCATTATCTAGCCCCAAGCTAAGCAGAGCTTGTGTTATGGGTACTAGATAACTGATATACTACTTAATACAATACACTACTACATAGATAGATATTTTTTTTATTATACATAGAAAACATCCAGAGCACCCTGAACAAATATTTGCAGATTGTACAAACATTTGTCCCGAGGCGGGAATCGAAGGCAGCCTTCCGCGTCGCAGGAGGACCTTCGCCCGCTGCGCCACAGAGGTCGTCAGATTACTAAATGGATGGTGTGATTCGACCGAGTGGTTACAGGGTTAGTGTAGGGCAAAATTAAATTTTGTTTTCTGCGTTTTACATATGATAAAACTAAGGGAAAAGTAATTCACCGCAAATCGTAAACCATTATAAATGACCAACCAATGATGAAAACAACTTCGAATCAATCTTATAAATATCTATCATCTAGTTCCAAAAAGTTTTTGAAATTTTTCCAGGTTTCATACTTTCTGAAATATTTGAAAAAAGTCAAAAAATTTACCTGATCTCCGAAGTACCTATGCAGAGCGATCCATCTAAAATGTAGTTTGGTACCTACTATTTTTAGGTATTCATCAAATAGCGATATCTCTTACCGGTACCTTTATAATACAGGGTGGAATTTTGTAATGCCACCTGGAGGGAAAGTACTCTTAATACTGTAGATAGAAAATTGTACTAAAAGAAAACATTCCTTTATTTTTGAAAAGAAAGAAAACTGCATTCAAAGATTTTCGAAAATTCGCTTGCCACACCCGGGAATCGAACCGACTAAAATCTGTAAAAATTACATCCTGTACTTTTATTGCATAGATCGTTAGGGTCAATAATAAGGATGAAATCTCTCTAAAAAACTTAATAAATTAAATGAAAGGAAAACCATGAAATCTTAAATTTTAATTTAATGGTTCAAGTTAAGCACTTTAACCTAAAGATCAATCTGTTTACTTGTGTCAGTAATTAATTAATAATCCATTAAAATGACGAATTAATATTTAGATAAGACGATTGAAATTTGCACGTGTTTGTACCTAATGCATTCTACATAGGTACTCTTCTATCTTAAAATACTGGATCTCTTAAGAAATTAGTTAAATGGTTTCCCCGAGGCAGAGCGAAACCAAATAATTCTACAGCAAGATGGTGCTCCAGCCCATAACAGCAGAATCATAACCATTTTAATACCTGGATTGGTACCAGCGGCACAATCAGATGGCCTGCGAGATCACCCCTTTAGATTTTTTTTGTGGGATATGTAAAAAATCTAATTTACATGAAATCTTATGCAAATGTAAACGAGTTGAGAGTTGAAGTTCAGAATACGATTTTTAATATTCACCACAACACGTTATTAAAAGTTACTAGAAATGAATTTATTAGAAGAATAAATTTTTGTATCCAAGAAAATGGAGCCCATTTTGAGCAACTAATTAGTAGGTAGTTAGTTGACTTTTTATTGTAAATAATTAAAATAATTTAAGATTTCATGGTTTTCCTTTCATTTAATTTATTAAGTTTGTTAGAGAGATTTCATCCTTATAATTGACCCTAACGATATAAGCAATAAAAATACAGGGTGTAATTTTTACAGATTTTAGTCGGTTCGATTCCCGGGTGTGGCAAGCAAATTTTCGAAAATCTTTGAATGCAGTTTTCTTTCTTTTTAAAAATAAAGGAATGTTTTCTTTGAGTAAAATTTTCTATCTACAGTATTAAGAGTACTTTCCCTCCAGGTGGCATTACAAAATTCCACCCTGTATATTTGTATAATTGACAAACGTTCGAAGCCCTCGGCGTGCGAGTTACACTCGCACTTGACGGATCTTGTTTACAATAGATAATAGGTACCTACTACACTACCTATTTTAAATTACATACGTATTTTAAAAACACGCTGGTTATGTGGTCTTTTGCTTTTAATGACCCATTATCAGTAACACGAATGGTAATAATAAAAAAACCTACCTACCTACCAAATCCTACTAATATTATAAAGCCGAAAGTTTGTGAAATCTGAATTTTTGTTACCTAGGATCTTCAAAACTACTGAACAGATCAAGATGAAATTTGGCGTACGCTTAGAGCATAGCCTAACGTAGATAATTAAAACAAGGCTACTTCTTATACCGAAAATATGCGTGCAAAGCCGCGAGCAGAATCTAGTACTTACATAAAGACATGTCATACTTATCTCTGTCGTCGCGGACGTTGTTTCATTAAGCGTGTCTGCCATCCTCCTGGAGGGGATCTCTATCGGCAGCCCCTCGTACTGCCACTCCTGGCCTGGCAAGTCCCGTCGGAACTGCATGTTCGAGTCCACTAAGAAGCAAGCTTTGTTTAAAACGCGAAGGAACCAAGCAAGAACTGTACTTGCGTAGTTGCGTAGGACTTGCTACGAAAAAGCTTTAAAACTCATGGTTATTAACACTAATAGTAGTAGTAACTGGTCAATAATAATTTAACATCATATAAGCTAAATTTTGGTATGTGAGCACAGTCGCATGCACCATCATCACGGAATAACTGAAGTCGCTTGGAGTTTTCATTGACAGATACCTTTGTCTTTTGCTACAAAAATTACCACGACTACCGGTTTCATTATAAAACGCAACTCGATCACGACTGCTAAAGGATATATATTAAGGTGATGGGTCACACGTGAAAAAGATCAAGTTTTTACTATTTTCTACAAGTAAAATTATATAGCAGATAAGAAGTTTTGTGCAAATTGTAAGGCATTTGCTTTGAATATTTGCTTCGATCAATTGTAGTTTTGGACTCGACTGATTTTAGTGATAAATCTCATAATGTACCACCTTAAGTTTGAAGATTTGATGGCACGGGCCTGTTATTGATCATTTTACTTCATCTATATTAACGCGTTCAATGCCACCACGATTTTCATAATGTATTGCCGGATGCCGGGAACATTTCACGGTGGACGCGCTAGGGGAGTCACCGGTACTGGAATACGAATTACGTGAACACGCGAGGGGAGTCAGTGGCACTGGACGTGTAAGAGGAAAGATTTAATTGTTTGTTTGTTGTATTGAATAGGCACCGAAACAACTGGACCGATTTGAAAAATTCTTTCACCGTTAGGAAGCTTACTTTTCAGGGAGTGACATAGGCCATATTTTATCCCGGAATTCCCACGGGAACGGGAACTACGCGGGTGAAACCGCGAGGCAATCGTCTAGTCATTTTATAAATCCGAAGGCCCGTGACAGGTCACCCATAAAATGTAATGTAACAATTGTGACCAGTCGGGTATATATAGAAACTCACAACGATTGCCTTCCTCCGAAGATGATGAGGAGGTGTCTCGGCCCCCGCGCCGCAGATCCTCCATTCCTTCCTCATGACCTGATATCCTCAAGGTACGTACAATAAGCAACAAGCCCACAAGTGCTAACTTCATGTTCTTTGCTTCTTCTACGTTCCGACACAATTTGCATAAAGACATAAAAATACAAATAAAACGAAAAAAGGATTGGAAAATTGTAATAAAAATAAACAATAGGTACTGGACCGACTACATCATACCTAGGTTAGGTAGGCTCGAAGTAAAACAGCACTATAAAGACAGGAAATGTTTGAAACTCCTACTAGGATATAGTTTTAGCTATTCTGTTTGTGATCATTCGGAGACCGAATTATATGCAACATAAAAAGCCCGAAATGTGCATGCAAATGTGCATGTAAAAATCTTGATATACTTATGCATGAAAACGACTGAAAAGTGTCAATATATTAACATTAAATAGTAAAAACAGTAATTCTAAAAGTTTACAATGTATGTATAGTAAGAATTAAATAACAGGAGGCAGTAAAACCATCTGAACTGTTAACCTTAAGTAGTATCGAGAAATGACATTTTTGATGGGATTCGGTAGAGTGCAGACAAGGAGCTGCGCAGATCCCATACAACAATGTAACCTCTCGATCACGCCTAGATATATCTATCATGTAACCAACTCAGGACTCTGATGATCAGCGAAGAGAGAATCTAGATTAACACCGGCCACGAAATATCAGTCAGAACTGAAGCACAAAACAACTAGGTATAGAGACCAAAAAGTTTAATGCCACCCTTGACCTCCCCACCCGCCGGCCTGCCAGCCCCCCCAGTTGTCATGTTCCCCCTGGTAGCCGATAGCGGGGAGGGCGAAGCTGAGCGGGGGGGCCAGCACGCGGTAGTTGACAGGGTTAAAGCGGATGCCGTAGAGAGACTGCTCGTGACCGTAGCCGTGGCCGTAGCCAACTCCGGCCGGCGACGGCACCAGGAGAGGGGCGGCTGCGGGACATAGAGCGGGTTCTTATTAATCCTATATTAACATAAAAAGGCACAAAGTTTGTGAAGATGTTTGGATTAAGACAAGATCAAAGCTAGGATTCCTGTATTCAGAAAATATTAAGGAGCTTTCTGACGTGAATGCTTGTTGCGATCGCTCTCAACCAACTACAAAATTTTATTTTCGAAACAATATAAATCGCGAAGATAAAATTGAAACTGACAATGACCACCTGTTTCATGCTGACCAAAATGACCTTAGCGGGACAGCATGAAGGAGGTTGTCATATGTCAGTCATTATCTACACGACCTATTGATAGTAATCGCGACAAGTAATTACGACAATTCTTCCTAAATAAAGACTAGAATCGTGCTGTTACTTAGCAAGCATTTAGCAAGTTATTCTAGACCTAAAATTTTAATCACAGAAAAACGTATGCGAAGCCGCGTTTATAAAGTAGGTTTCTATTACAATAATCGCATTTTTATGAGATAAAATAATATCTCGCGAGGCACTGGTAAGGACTTTGAGCAGTTCTACAGTAGCGTTCATTCTTAGGTAACCCCCCCCCCCCCCCTGATAAGTTACAAGTCTCGTAATTATTTATTAGTTCTGGTTCCTTATTATGATATTTGTTGTTTTTACATAAAACAGCTTGCTATCTTAATTTTTCCGAAGGGTTCGGGTTTTAAAATATTTCTATACAAAAATTGTCTTTAAATTTAACAGGGGGGTTACCGATCGATGAACGTCGCTGCACTAATTAAAGATGGTTCACAAGGTCAGCCCCTGAATTTAAGGTGTAATATTCTTGTCATTTAACTCTTGGGTAAGTGATCATTTACCTACCTAGTGGTTGAGGGTTTTCCTCAACTTGATGGCCAAGTTGAGGAACTCTGCTCGGCGCCCACTGCTCCGCCCTAGATATTTCACTCAATCACTACGTGTTCTCAACTTATTAAAGTCTTGACAAAATAAGAAATGCACTGAACACCTATCCATCTATCTGTACTCTTAAAAAACCCACCTCAGGTACCTTCAATGCCTTCTCGCCCATGTTAGTGTTTCGTCAAATGGTAAAGTAACATTCCATATTCCATTCCATGGATCTTAATCATCTGCGAACAGCTTCACCCACTACTGGGTATTGTATAAGCCTCTCATTGACAGGACCATCGATTATTACCTAATTTGAGCCATCCACTACGATCCTGCGACATCATAAGGGTCTCCTCATGGCGCATCATTAATGCTAAGCGTTCAGGATATGTACATTATGATAGCTTAGGTTTTTTGTAAAATAACTAATTGACAAAATCGAACCAATTGTTTTACAAAAACAAAACGTCATCAAAAGTATATCTTCCTATGCTACCGATAACAAAGAAATACTTACCAATTCCTAACCCCCTGGGAGGCACGCCGACGGGGACTGCGCTGCCGTAGGGGTTGGCCACCGCCAGCCCGATGAGCGCCAGAACTATGGCCACCTGTGGGATTTACACAAAATGTTCCCATGGCGGTCATCTACTTTTCAGTACAGAGTTCGGCCAGCAAAACTTTCACTTCAAGATATGATTCCGCACTCTTGCACAAAATTATGATATTCTATAAAATAAAAAAAAAATGTTTTAACGAAGTGTGAGAAAACAATCCATAGCCAATAGCCAATAGTACGTGCATTGCAATATAAGAAATAATCGCTCGTCCCAAATTTCTTAACGTCTTCAAATGCATCTTCGACGCTTCCGGTTGAATATTGTTTTGGATCAGTACGCAGATAGCCCAAATATGAATTTTGTAAAAACTTCGGTATTAGGTATTTATATTCTACCGTTGTTGTGTTGGTACACATTCAATTGGTTACACAGAAGTTCTTGAAAAAAAGCACCAAAGGGAACAGACCACCCCGGAAAACAGACAAACAATGACTCTTTTTGTACATGCAAACAAAAGAACAAACGGTTGGTTGTATAAAACCTAAAAATATAATTAAAATCAAAATATACTAAATTAAAAGGTATATCAGAATAAACTGCCGCATTTAATTGCATCTACTATAAATATAATATTAAGATAGTTGTAACTTTCTTTGTAAATAAATAAAAATCTACTCACAGCACACTTCATGATCCAAGTAGCAATGTACCGGAACAGCGCGTGTTGGATAATTACCCCTCGCTTATATACGAGTTCACCGTTCTGGTCCATTACCGACGGATCCTTCGGACGGTTTCTCTTCAGCTAGATGAGGCCTTCTGAATCTATCGAATGGATTCTAGAATCGTTCCTCTGGTAGAGAACAAACTAAATAAATAACAAAACACTATCATACTAATAATGAAATGAAATAAAAATATTTACTGAAAAAGAAATACAAAATAACGATGATTTAAAGTGTGGTGTTATCACTTTCTCGTCAAGTAAAATTAAGTATAAATTGGGTCATTCTTCGGAAACTCATTTTTTGGTTGACTTTCCTGTCACATTTTTTTTTGTTGAAATTACACATAATGATGAAATATTATCATTAAAGATTTAATTTAAAATTTATTGGTAGCAGAGGGCACTTAATTGGATCAATGGTTACGAAGTTATTCAATTTTAAAAATATGGTGTCCACGGAAATCAGCATTCATATCACCGAAATCAATTATATAAAAATATTCGTCAATTATGTTTTGAAACATACATTTTGTGTGAACTAGCATATCATAATCATTGTAAGAAGGAATTTCGGGATGGTTTATAAATAAAATAATGTGTTTTCAGTAGAAAGTAGATAGAAAATTTCTTAAAATTGAGAAACAATTGTTTTATAATTGTAGTTTTCTTCTAAGAAAGTATAACAAACAAAATTTAACATTAGAAAAACACTCTTAAATCACCACTATATTTACTTCTTAATCAGTTTTTGAGTTTAATTTTGTTTATTAGAGAAGAGTTTGCTTTTCTCTAGGAATTCAATGCTGACGAGTATCTAATTCTAATTCTAATTCTGTTTGAGGGGAACTGAGATCTGCACGGACATCTCGCATAGGAGTGTATTGTGCATTATCCCCCTGCCTAAACAGGCCCTAACCAGCCCAGCTCCTTGAAGTACCGGAGCAGGACTTTTGGTGACTGACAGCTTCGTTTCAGCTTCTCTGTGGGTGTAGACAAGTATCTAATTCACTAACTGATTTTATCATCCCAGAAGGGATGCCTATCTGGCAGTGACGAAACGGCTTGTAGTCTATGTGAACGAGCGACCATTAGCCAATCCGAAGCCACGATGATTCTTGGTTTTGAAATGGACATAGCCCTTAAAAGCCCTGGGAGAGCCACATAGACAAAATATACGAAAAGATACGTAGCGCATGTTTTGCGCTCCGACGGGTGGCTCGTGTGGTTCCGGCGGAGGTGGCACGAAACTGTTACTTCGCAACTGTTCACTCGGTGCTACAGTATGGTGCTGAGCTATGGGGCTGCGCCGCTGACTGGGAGTGTGCCTTCCGGATGCAAAAACGAGCCATACGCACCCTAGTTAACATACGTCGTGACGTCTCCGCCAGACCACATTTCAAAAAGCTAGGCATACTTATACTGCCCAGCATTGTGATAATGCAAGTGGCGGTGTATGTTCGTCTGAACCTAGATAAATACATGAAGATCGGCGAGACCCACTCGTACGGGACGCGGAACACAGGAAAGCTCTCGACTATCGCCCGCTCCCTCACGAAGTTCTCAAAGTTGACTCACGTTATGGGTCCGGCAGTATACAACAAACTGCCAGAAGCTGTCACAGCTGCTAGCAGTCTAATTAGCTTCAAGTTCCGTCTAAAACGTTGGCTTGTCGAGCAGAATTTTTATTCTGTAGCAGAATTACTCGAGAAAACGGAGACTAATGTTAATTAATTCTAATATTTTTACGTGGCTTTTGACTTTTTAATAACTTATTCTTGATCATTTAATTACAAATGTTTTGTATTGTATTTCTGTATTTGTATTTCTATTTTGGGCTCTCCAACGTCTTTCAGCCAATCTTTTTGCAACTAAGCGATCTTCTCGTGAGTAGACCATATTCCCAGTGAGTAGTACTGATAAAACATTATAAAAATTAACCATATAAAAAAGTTAACCAACATGCAAATTAAATTTTCATGGTTTAAATTGACATTGTGTACTTTTTGCCCACGGAAAACACGAAAATCAATACCACGACAATCAAAAAAGAGTACAAAATCCTAACTAATTTCCTAAATTGCTGGTATATATTACTTTGGCGTCTGCAGTCGGTATTAGGAACCCAAAAGGCATATTTTGTTACAATCATTGAAACAATAGGATAAGTATAAACGAATTTACAGTCTACATGGTAATCAACATTTGCGGTATACCAAGCCACGGAAAGTGATTACTTACCTTAATAACAGAGCGACGCGGAGAGATAGAGAAGTGTTGTCCACACCACTGATGGAGCGCAACTGATAGTTTGGCTTGGTCTAACAACTATTCACGTAGTTACTAAAGTGCAGTATATATGAATGAATTAGTGCGCGCCAGGGGTATCAACGCCAAACGTCGGACGCGAAGAGATCTAGTTTTAACTTTTCAACTAAAGCTTATTGTTGTGTACTAATAGTGTCAGTTAAGCTAGTAACTATCTGGTTATTTGTGAACCTGTGTGAAATAGTGCTATTAATCATAGGAAATATTATAAAAATGTTTTAACAGTGGAACATGAGGTCCGGACGCACCACGAAAGTCAATATTTCCAAGGTTTTTATTTATTTTTACGTATTAAGATTAAGAAAATTAAAAAACAAAAATAGGCCTCCCTGGTATTTTCGTCTAATCTACTATACAAAAAAAAATCCAAGGGCTAGGGATACTTTTTGTATGTTTTTTCGAACCGGACACGTATTTTTGAGCCCTGTGAGAATTACCCAATTACAGAAATTAGTTTGAATTAGGCATGTAGCAATATGTAGAGATCAGGAAAGGTTCGTATTTGAGAAAGTTTGGATGGATGGATGGATGTTTGTATTGCTTCTTCACGCGAAAACTGGATCGCGCTGAAAATTGCATAAATGACCTGGTTTATAACACATAGGTCATTTCTTGTCCAGTTTCCATAGATTGTTTCTATGGAAACTTTTAAAAGTTATATGCAGAAACTAGAAATTAGTAACGAATACTTAAATCCAACAGAAAATCAAAGTTATTGACATAACTCAAAGAATTAACAAGTTGAAGTGGCTGTGGGCCGGCCATATCTCGCAAGATCCGACAACCGCTGGGGTAAACGTGTTCTTGAGTGGAGACCACGAGTCGGCAAACGTTGTGTGGACGCCCTCCGGCCAGGTGGGATGACGATCTGCGAAAGACTGCAGGCGGATGCTGGATGCGATAAGCTGACTGTCTTCAGCTTATGCGCTATGGCGGTCATTAGGGGAGACCTGTCCAGCAATTATGATGATGATGATGACGGTGTATTTCAGTATTTGTCCACTACTGATGATAATGATGAATCTTCTACTTATTGTGGGTGCTGGTAGTTATGGCAATTTTAAACTCAAAGTAATTATAACATCCTGCGATTTGTATATACAGGGTTATTGGTAATTCACTGCATGAACTGCAGGTCCTGCCCATCATCACGAACACCGTAAAGACGCCAGTCTTCATTCTTTAAATTTGGAACTGGTAGTAGGTACCCTCTCCATTAAGCTCGTCGACGCAAGCTCTACGATTCGCCACGCTACGTCGTAGTCCCGCTACGTCGTAGTCCCTCTACGTCGTAGCCTCTCTACGTCGTAACCCCTCTACACCGTAGTCCATCTACGCGGCGGAGCCGGATTTATGAATAAACTTGGTGGTATAATGTTAAATTAAATCCTCCTTGAATTCTTCTACCATGCAAGAGTTGCACTTGCTACTTTCCAATCTTGGTTGACGCACAGTCATGTGCCCAGTTCTTGTCTACGGAATAAAAAGCACATCAATAAAAAAAGTTTCTCTCAAAATCATTTTATTAAAGGGTGTTATCAATATTAAATTATCAGTTGCTAATTTTCATATTCTAAATAATCGATTGAATAAAAACATCGTACCTAAAAAAGACCGTCGTAATAACAGTGAAAGAAATGGTAGATCTGTCACTTTACATAAAACTTAGATTCGCCAACAGGTTTACAGCACATAACCAAGACATCGCTTTGGGCTCCGCCGAGTGGCAGTCCAGGCTTGTTCTTGTAACATCATTATTAGTTAAAGAGGTTATTACTTCAGCCTGAAGTCTCACTGCAGGGCAAGGGCCGCATCAACCCAACAAAATTGTTCGATCATTATAAACTATATAAATATGCTTTTAAATACTTTCTTTAAAATAACTTAATCTAAGGCTGTAAATACCAATCTTAATTTAGCATTTTACGATTTTTTTGTGACGCTATATTTTTAATTAGCGAACTAATTTTAGTGACAAATCTATCATTTGATGTGAACGCTCTACCCACACCCTTTAAAATAAATAATGTATTATACAACTTAATTCATTTGTTATTGCAAAGGTTAATAACAATGAATGAGATAAACGTATAGCGATGAAAAGAGTGGACACAAGATGTCTCAACTTATATCAAACACGTGTCTTGCCGGAAGACGCCGGAGCTCAGGAGCTTCTGCTGCAACAAAAGAACATTTTTACTTAACAATACAATCAAATAATAGAAACAAACTAGAACCAGTATTTACAATTGAAACAATTGAGTTAATTAATGATGTTATTCAGCATTGCCATGTCATGGGGCGACTAGTCAGTCGCCGCGATCGCTGTAACGCGGAAAACGTAGGGGAAATAATAAGAAAAGGTACGCGATAAATATGTTCACCAATCGTAAGTTTGACGACGAATCTAGACCGTACAGATAACATACAATATCTCGGCATAACCCGAGACAGAAAGTTAACGTGGGTGAGCCAGATTAAACATCTGTCGGGGCGTACCAGTAAGCTCATGTGTGTCTTTAAGCAGCTCCGACATGTTCTTTCTTGTTAAGTTGTTGATTAGTGTTTATCAATGTCATGCACAATCAATACTGACCTACTGTCACCCCATCAGGGAGTTTCTGCGTTAACCCACCTTATTAAAATAGAAAGAGCGCAGCGAGTGTTCTTCAAAATAATTACCTTTAAGCCTAAACTATATCCCACTGAGTTGGTCTATAAAAATTGCTCTGTCCTAAGCATTAGGTAGCTCTTTATCATGGCAGTGATAAGCAAACAACATCACCTTGTCAGTGAAGAAATCATGCAAAAACTTAAAAAGGAACATCGAAAAGAGAAACTACTTAAGACCATTATTGGTACGCGAACAAAGCTAGGGGAACGACGCCTATCGGTTATAGGATCCTGGTTGTACAGCCGTGTCAGTAAAGACGGTTTGTTCCGCCCAGACAACCAAACTTGACAACTGGTTGTCTACGCGGAAGAAATTTTCCGCGGGGACAACCAGTTACATGGGCGGAATTTTATTTCCGTCTACACAACTGCTTGGTAACTAGTTGTCTCGACGGAAAATTTTCTTCCGCGGAGGCAACCAGTTACCTGGACGGAATTTTATCTCCGTCTACACAACTGTTTGGTAACTAGTTGTCTCGATGGAAAATTATCTTCCACGGAGACCACCAGTTACCTGGACGGAATTATGTTAGAGAACATTTTTTACTTGTTTTAGTGTCTTCTATCCAAATAGGTACCTATGTTTTTTGTTGTGCACCGCTAATTTGAAAAAAAAAACGAAAACCAAATTGTGACCGATATGCGATTGACTGCATGCAAAAATAAGAGAAAAATTCATATTATAATAAAGTAGGTAAACATAATCTTTATCCACAAAAAAAAACATGAAATAATATAAATAAATTAGAATTTATTTACAATTGAGACAATTGAGCTAACTGCAGACTATTGCAAACAATCTACCGGTAGCTCAAGTGATCCATGGTGTAAATACCACTTTTTATTGCGAAATTAACAAGTTTTTTTATGACAAGGTCTAAACAAAGGATTAAAAGGAGTACGCGATTTCGAATCTTATTCACAGACAAAAGGGTGTTTTCAGTATTTTGATGCGGAAACTGAAAAAAGATGCATAAAAAATAGATGTGTAGATGGCTATAAAATTCCGTCCAGGTAACTGGTTGACTCCGCGGAAGAAAATTTTCCGTCGAGACAACTAGTTACCAAGCAGTTGTGTAGACGGAAATAAAATTCCGCCCATGTAACTGGTTGTGCCCGCGGAAAATTTCTTCCGCGTAGACAACCAGCTGTCAAGTTTGGTTTTCTGGGCGGAACAAACCGTAAAGACATATCAAAAGCAAGCCTGAATCATAATCACCTTAAAAAAACTATCACGAGTTACTTGTTAATTCCAAAACTACACTGCATATAACTGCTTACTGAAATAAAAATTATTTTATTTTTAGGGTTCCGTACCTTAAGGCTAAACGAGTCGCTCATCTTTCCATACAAACGTGGAAGGGTAACTACTACGCTGTTTGATGTTGACCATCCAAAACTAAGGATAGTATCAATTTATCTCGTCAATTAGTTTGGTTTTTTAGTTTATGTCTGTACACACCCGAAACCGTAAAAAAAAAATAAAAAAAAATACAAGCTTCTAAGCTTTCGTATTTCAACACCGATTTTAGCCCAACTTTGGGCGAAAATAAATAACATACGGAGAAAGAAAACTCTAAAATAAAGCCCGTACCGACATAGTTTAGTTGTTCAAAAGCTGAAATAAATTTATTTTGTAAAGATACTCTCAATAGTTTTTCTATAATAAGTTATTTGGGTTATTTTTAATAACCCTTGTGCTACAAGTCTATTGCCATTTTTTTACGCAGCCGTTTTACCAATAAATGTATGTGCATTTCATCAAGCGCGCAGGAATGTCTATTATGTCAGGTGAGATGGCATACATTTAGGCCACGCCCACTGATGAGTTGGACCGAGCGGCTTGTGCAACCTTAAAAGGAAAAAAGGAAACCTTGTAGGATCACTTTGTTGTCCGTCTGTCTGTCTGTCTGTCCGTCGGTCTGTCAACCCCCTTTTCTCAGAAACGCGTGGACGTATCGAGTTCAAATTAACGTCAAATGCTCAAGTCCGTAACCTCTTGGAGCCGCGATTTAAATAAAACTTCTAAGTCAACGCACTGAAAAGTTACACCGTTTAAGTCCGAATATTTTGAAATTTCCAAGGGAATCACATGCACACAAAACCTATAGGTTACTTCCCGTAGACCTAGAATTATGAAATTTGGGAAGAAGCAAGGCCTTATAGCATATTTAAGGATCAAAATCTACAGGGCCTACTTCTCGTTGATCTAGAATCACGATAATTTGGCAAGACACAAGGTCTTATGGAACCATTAATGGCGAGTCCAACTCGCACTTGACGTTTTATTTATTTATTATCCAATAATAATAACAAATAACGGCAAAAAAACTAACTCAAAAAAGGGTAATTATGATGCTATCGCTACAGCCCTCGTACGGCGACGGCGGCGGCGCGCCGCCGCGGCGGGGCGAGGCCGGGGCGAGGCCGCGGCGGGGCGGGCGGGGCGCCGCGCTGGGCAGCGGGAGAAAGTATGTCAAAATTAACATGGCATCCGTAGTATTTTATTAGTTTTCTAAGTATGCAATCTGTCGGATAGGGTTTGGCAACAGATCTTAATCTAAGAATCAAGAATCAAACAATCAGAAACTCGTTATTTCCATAAATGCAATATATGTACACTTAGAATTGGTCAAAGTTTTAAAATTATACACTGACACGGAAATAAAGTGATAATTTTGATTTCTGTTGCTTCGGTACCTATGTAGACTAAAGTAAAGAAGCTACGAAGAAACGTTTAGTTGTTATTTTTCCCGTTATAGAAAACTCCGTTCTAATGCTTTTTTATCCTTTGGATAATCTGATATTTTATAGTAAGCCTTTTTGTACAGGAAGGTTTTAACAACTTGTTTGAATTTATTTACTGACAATTTTTGTAACTCACTAGAAGTTTTGTTGTAGAAGCTTATTTATACATTTCCCTTTAAAATATATTGTATCACAAGATATTTATTTTGTGTAGCTTATTTTAGGGAAAAACTAACAGTATAAAACTCTTAGAATAAAGAAACTACCTAATTAGCGAAAGAGACACACAAGACAGCATTTAGCAAATAAATCAAAGATAGCATAAGAAAGGACAGAAAACAAAGCAGAATGGAAACTATAGAAAAATGTATACCCTAAACGAGTGAAATCAAAAAGGCGTACAAGGATCTAACGTATGCAATGGATTGTGTAGTAAAAATGAAGAACGATAGTGGAAAATGGAATCATCGTAGGGAAGACATAATTGAAATAGCTACATCTTACTACAAGAAACTTTACGAAAGCACAACACAAGACGAATTCGATTTCGACGAAACCTCAGACATCCTTAACATCCTTCATACTGAAGTCAAGAAAGCTATAGAAACCCAAAGAGAAGACAAAGCAGCAGGACCCGACGACATACACAACGAAATTCTAAGACACAGCAAAGAAGTCCTGATACCTGTTCTCACCGAATTTTTATTTTATTATTTTATATTATCCTGCTGTACAAGAACGGAGATAAACAAAGACAAGTAGGTACTATTGACCTTAGTACCTACAGATTTAAAAAAAAAAAAAAAACAACCTTTGTCTGCCTTCCACTTGTTGTTACGCCCAACAGGGTTCACATTGTGATACTTACTTCGAGATAATTACCTACCTACTAATGTAATGACCAATGAGTATTCAGACTATTAGACATGTTTACTACATGATATCGGAAACTACCGCCCTATTAGCCTCATGTCCAACATTTCTAAGGTTTTTGCTACGATAATCGTTAAACTGATTAAAAGAACACAAGATGAACATGATCAACCCATTGAGCAAGCCGGATTTAGAGAAGATTACTCGGTGATCGATCACATTCATGTAGTGCACCAAGTACTAGAAAAGTACAACGAATACCAGCTTACATACTGCATTGCATTCATAGACTACAGTAAAGCTTTCGATTCTCTTTTGCACGGAAAAATATGTCTTTTGCACTATTGGAGCAAGGAGTTGAACAAAAGTACATTCGATTAATTAAAAACATAAACAATCATAGCACAGCGAGGATCCAACTAGAAAAGTAAGGCGTTTCATTCAGAGTTGGAAAAGGTGTTAGACAGGGAGACCCGCTTTCTCCAAAACTGTTCTCGGCGGTACTGGAATCAAGAGGACTCGATTACATCTCGGGATTAATATAGATGGTGTACACCTGAAACATTTAAGATTCGCTGACGATATAGTGCTGTTCGCGAAAAGATCGAACGCCTTAAGCATCATGATAAAAGAGCGTACAATAGGAAGCAAGAAAGTAGGGTTAAAGCTGAATCCAGAAAAAACAGGAGCGATGACAAATGGAAGTGCAAACACAATACAACTAGGAAATATCGAAATAAATTACACTGACGAATACATATGGGATAGGTTATAAGCAAAAAAGAACCCATACAAAAAGAAGTCGACAGGAGAATAACAAACGGCTGGAAGAGATTTTGGAGTTTGAGACCTACATATAAAATATAAAAAGTAAATTATTTAACACCTGCATACGACGGAGTGGCTAAAGAAAGATCCGAATGGAAAAGGAAGGTTGGAGGAGGCCTTTGCCGATTGGCAAACAGATCTGCAAAAAATAAATAAACTACAAATATTAGGTTAAGTTTAATCTAATTTTAATTTAGTTATATTTTTATTTTTAAGTTTAAACGTGTTATTTTAGGTCTGAATAAAAGGCTATATTATTATATTTTAGGCTTAGTATTATTATATTTTAGGGAACTGTTTGATATTTGTATGACTCTAGGACTTAAGACACCTAAGACTTTTGCCGTACCCTATCCGACCGATTACAAACTTACAAGACTCTAGAATATTTTTGTGAAAGGCGTAAGTACTCACAGTGTAGGTCGTTATTTCCACCGATCGTTGTCGTAGTCCCAATGGGAGGTCAGGCCATCGATGGGGTTCACTCGCAGCTCGATCATGCGCCGGAGTTGCGCCTTTTGAGACGCCTTCGACAGACTCGCGGGCAGCGTCTCGTACACTGGCGGAGAGACACTCTTTTATAGTTAAAATCTTACATATACAAAGTGACATGGATTCCTAGGTTTATTGCAGTCACTAAAACTATTCCTTTACACCTTAAACTGGAATTTTAATATAAATAATATTAATTTAGTATCTGAATATCTGGCACAGCGTATCAGCATTGCCATACAGCGTGGCAATGCACCCAGCGTCTTGGGGACGCTTCCGACTGGTGTTGATATGGATCAGTTGAGCTATCTGTAGACTGTTTGCAACAGTCGGCAGTTAGCTCAATTGTTTCAATTGTAAATACTAGTATAATTTTCTTTGTGAATAAATGTCATGATTTAGTATTAATATTAATGAATTATAAATCATGTCGTTACTAGCCAAATCACATTAATATTACAAATGCGAAAGTTTGGATGGATAGATGGATGGATGGATGTTTGTTACCTCTTCACGCCAAAACTACTTAACGGATCGGTCTGAAATTTTGCATACAGTTAATTCTATGCCTGGAATAAAACATAGGCTACTTTTTATCCCATAAATCAGTTCCCGTGGGATAGAAATCACCTTTAAAGGTTTTCATAGAAACAACGCGTGCGAAGCCGCGGGCAGAAGCTATTAATGAAACTACATGGGCAGAAGCTATTATTTCCTTTTGATGTAAGCCATATCAAGGTACCATGAAACGTTCCTCCATTTTATAATTTCTGCTTTTATCACATAGTTTGCGTAACCAATATTTTTATTTTTGGATATACATACTATTATTTCTCAGGATTTTTTTAATTTTGGGTAACTAAGACCAATATTCCTCTTTTATAGTAGAATTTTTTATTTTGTGTTTTGAGTTAGTACCTATTTATAGTCTAATCTAAGTATTTTAAAACCTGGTAGAAAATGTGCCATAGATAACGTATTAGATTAGTGAATAGTGAATAATGTTATTTATTATTGTGTTTACATAATAAGGTGAATTAAATAAAAAAAATTGTTTCTCTACCTACAAAAAAGTAAACTTTGTTCTCCATCAAGCTGAGCTGATGGTTTAGTTTCCTTGTTGTGTTACATAATAACTGAAATAAGTACCTACTACAAATTATACACAGAAACCCCCAAACCGAAACAAAAACTTGCATATCATACGAACATCGCGCGTCGGGAATCGAACCCACTGCTTTCTGCGTCTCAGGCGAAATTTTGTCCAATGCCACGGGACGTTCCTGCACTAAGATTTACCGTGTTGCCGGCTTACAATTTAATTTGTATTTATTTATTTATTCCATCGTATGTACACTTGTGTTACACTTGACTTTGAAAAAGAGTATATATTTTACTATTAGTAATGTTTGTGTTATTAATCTTAAAGATACATTTTTAATGTTCTTTGTGTATTTGTAGAACTTACAGTTCATAGAATTGTTTAGCTTAGGTAAATCTAAGTGAGTCTTAGATTTATGGATATGAAACATGAGCTATAGAATTTGCACTACCCAAACTCTTCCCGCGGGTGCCGCAAGAGGCGGCTAAGGGACTTCCAGCGGGGGGTCTCGGGTGGGCAGTAGCGCCTCTGCCAACAGACCCACCACCACCGATCTGCGATCGCTAACTTACGGCAAACCCAAAAAAAGAGTAAATCTTTGTGGAGGCCTATGACTGATCAGGAAACAATGGCGGCGCAAGAGCAGGCGTCCATCAGGACCACTCTGTCAAGAACGACTAAGAAGATTGATTTATCCAGCAATTTAGAGAGATGTGAGATATGTACCGTAGTAGTGGTAGAACATGGCTGTCCAGAATCCATATGTGACGCAGATGAGGATTAACCCAAGGATCATCTTCCACTGACCCGTACAGTGGTTGAACTCCGAATAGGTCTGGCAGAACGACGCGCGGTACAGGGCCTTCTTCTCCTCGCAGCACAGCATCTTCCAGTCGCCTCGTTCTTTTTCACGCAGCGCCTGCCATCATTAAATAAAGATAAGACTTGTCTACAGAATTCTAAATACACCTTTAGATTGTCTTGATAAGTGTTTAACAATAGGCCAAAGAACTGCAGACCGCCCCAGGTTGGTCTTCCTCTGGTTTCTTAAAGGAGAAGCCGATCTTCGATATTAGACACAATCGAGGTGTCACCAATTCACAATTATTAATTAATTAAATAATTACAGCGGTCATTTGGCGTACACGAAGATGGAACTACACTTTCCCTCTGACACCGGAGCAATATTTTCCGAAATGCCGTTCAAAATGAGAGACTGGTGAGGTCTTCTATCAGAGGCCAAGATTCACTTTGGGTCGGTAAATTCAATTGCAAACAGCTCTAGTCCCATACAGTACTACAGTACCAGGACAATGCAAGCTAAAATTATAAACAATGTTTTATGTATCGGATGGATGCTTTTATCACCCTTCTATGGTGATTTTGCGACTCACTGGGCATCAGCTACCCGCCATAAATCATAGACAGATTCAGAACATCAGCTGTGACAAGTAGTCTATCGTCGAAAGGTAGGAGGACACCCTCCACGTTTTTTGTATTCTACAAGCGGGATTCTTTAGATCACTGCCAACCAGCTAGCATCCAACGCAACAGTGCAAACGGCACTTACGCAAATATCTCTTGTGTTCTCCTTGAACCTCACAGCTGGGAATGGGAACAAAGGGTTATCCTGGTAGTTTGCCGAGCCATTCTTGCCGAAGCCTACCCAGTCCCTGTTACCGATCCGACACCTATTGTGGATTGCACGCACGTGTGAGGGTATGAAAATTGGAGATCCTATAGATCTTATAGCAAAAAAAGACATTTTGATTTAGTGTCATAACACATTTTGCATCATTTGTGTCATCGCGGTTGACAATGGTTTGAGATTCGAATAAGTTTTTAGTAGATTTGACAGATTTCAACGAAAAGAGGTTTCGATAATAGATTGGGAAATGTCATTTCGATGAGAAAAGAGGCAATAACTCTAATCATTGAATCTCAGCCTGCCTCAGGAAAGAACGGATTTCTCTTACAATTCAAGCTTAGGTAGTTACTACCGTCTCTCAAAACAGTTCTAAGAGCTAAATAAACTGTAAAATGTAAGAGAGCCAAATCGTTTAAGATGCATGATAGGCAGGTATAGTCATTTAATTTATTAACAACTAGCGACCCACCCCGGCTTGGCTCGGGTGCAATGCTTCTCTCCTATATTATGCATGTATTACCTTCCTCTTGAATCACTCTATCAATAAAAAAAAACCGCGTCAAAATCCGTTGCGGAGTTTTGAAGATTTAAGCATACATAGGGACAGAGAAAGCGACTTTGTTTTATACTATGTAGTGATGAAAATTACAATAACAAAATAAAACAATACAAGTAATATTTAAACTTAAGTAGGTAGGTATATTATTTCCTAAAAATCTAAGCCGTCGTCACCAGAAGTACAGAATATTAATAATTATAGTAGTTACTACGCACCAGAAGGCAGAATGCTAATTCGTTGACCGAAACAGAAGCCAGCATTCCGATCACCTGTCTTCTGGATTCTGCGAGAAGTTTTGTAAGATCTGTAGTATACGTATATTGCGTGTGCCCCAGGACCCTAGAGTTTCCACCCCAAACGGCTTAAATATTTATTTATTTTTGCTTGCATGTACATTCATTCTTAGGTCTAAGTGAATGGTTAGTTATCTAAGTGAATGGTTAGGTATTATCACTAAAAATGGGTCACCTATGTCGGGATTAGCGAATTTTCGCCGTTTGAGGGACTCCGCCGATGTTGCTGCGGAGCCTGCCCTGACCCTGACCGATGTACTTGCAAGATGTATTTAAAGGCGCTGGGGTTACATTACACACGTCGCATCCTAAACTAAAGGTCGACCCAGGGAGGAGAGAAAATTTTCCCTCTTCCATGGGTCGACCCATCTTCCAAGTAATCGGACTCATACCGTCAGGTCTATTACCATCATCTCGCATAAGGCCACGTGGTTTGAGGGTAGCTGCCACACTGATGCTGGGAAAACTCATTGGATGACGCAATTAATTGAACTATGACGAGACACACATCCTGCACTAGAGACACTTGCCAGTGCATGGTGACCGAACTTTTCAACGGTTTCACGAATCTAGTAACGGTCTACAACTAGACAAAGTGAACCTAAACGCAAAGAGGTGGCCACCCCAAAATGTGTTATCGTTTATGTAGGGTACCTTAATTTTTGGAAGGCAGAACATGTACCACTCGGAATTATTATGTTTATGTTTTCTTTCACTTAAATGTGGCAAACTACTACACAGCCATCACATCCGTTGTTTATTTTTAGGGCTTAGGTTAGGTACCTACTATTTTTACACGACTGCCCAAAGAATTACCGTAGGTAATGTTTTAAGAATTCATGTTTTACGAAAGTAGGTACATATTTAAAAGAAACATGAGGGTTAGACAATGAATCGTATAATCTCACAAAATATAGGTAAGTAATCACATACACTTGGGCAGTCGCGCCCTGTTTTGATACGCTATGAGTCGCTACCGTGTCCACCGTACCCAGTTCAATATTGCCGAATTTTTCTAAACCTGCCGAATTTAATGTTATAGTGTATTTCCTAACAGTAATTATATTCTAAAATAAAATTACAAATGGTATTAATCATTTGTATATATTACTTTTATTCATAAAAAAACGCTATTTAAAAACATACTAAAATTCAACTTCCTTTAACGAGACATTTTAACTTTTATCTTATATCTTAATAAATAAAGATAATAACATTAAATTTCTTTATTTTACTAATACTACTATAATGTACTTATTCAAAATCACAAAAAGAGATTAATCATTATTTCGTAAAAAAAACAAAAAAACTTCTCTAAAAATCAACTATCTAAAAATAACTTCTTTGGAACTTAACTCAAACTTTGCTTAAGTTTGTCACTTTGCAAGTCAAATATTATTATTGTAGTTCACACATATTGCTATAGTGTGTTCTCCATAAATTGGGATTTTGCATTTAACGCAAGAAATTTTAGTTTTTCTGTCTTTTTTCCAATTGCAAAGACCACAACGCACTTTTTGTCCAATAACTGGCGAGCTCATTTATTTTTAGTAAAGTCTTCTATTTCTGAGCAGTCTTCATTCTCTAATTCTTCGTTCAAGCATTCTGAAATATCCCATAAGCTATTGGTTTCCATTTTCTATAATAAAAGCAATTTTAAATAATTAATTAGGGTTATATAGTTAAGGAAAATCACTTGCGTATTTAGTCGCTACCGGGTCGAAAGAACCCATACGCACCTTTTTCGTCCTTAGCACTCGAGCGCAGCGGGTCAACTGACTGCGAGGACCGTTATTCGCTGTCTCACTCTAACCTCGGAAGGTACTAAGAGCGGCAAAGTCGCAATCCTTAAGATTCAGTAGTTACCATGCAAAATATGGACGACTGGGTCTGGTAGAGCCATTAGCGACTGCTTAAGTGTTAAACTATAAAGGTAACGGAGGTATGGAAGTATAGTTTACTGTACAATAATCTAGGCTAGAATCTACCAGGACTCAGTATTAATTAATTGGAGTTTACTGTCCGGCGACGGGCCTAGTACGCCTAATGCGCCAGAAACGTATAAATCGGAGCGGAGTTGTAGCGTAGTCGAAGTCGAAGTTGAGCGGATAACTTGTTTCGTATTGTGCCAACCAATAGACGTTAACGGATACGCTGAACGAGCAGCGCAGCTCAACGGTTAGTTAGAGTGCAAGATTGAACAGAATATCTATGTATTATCTTTCAAATTATTGTACAACTAGACGATCGCCTCGCGGTTTCACGCGCGTAGTTCCCGTTCCCGTGGGAATTCCGGGATAAAATATAGCCTATGTCACTCCCTGAAAAGTAAGCTTCCTAACGGTGAAAGAATTTTTCAAATCGGTCCAGTAGTTTCGGAGCCTATTCAATTCATACAAACAAACAAACAAACAAAAAATCAAACCTTTCCTCTTTATAATATTAGTATAGATTACATTGAAATTAAAATATTTAGAGAAACGTTAAATACAGATGAGATCTTCTCGACGAGTTTTACATTTTAATAAGCATCACATAAAGTCGATAACTCTCTGTCTTAAAATTCATTACATTTATAGATTTTGACTTGACTATAGAAAAAAAAAAACACAATTGCCATCTATATTTTGACACCTACTTATCATCTATGTGACTTAAAAACATTTAATAATGCTTTTACGTTCACAGACGTTTAAATAGTTTTGGCTTTAATTCAACATTTGCACTTTACCTACTACTTTTCCCTACCTACCTACAAAGTCTTTTGTCTGTCGTTTGATGATTCCTTACAATGGAAAAACATTCGAAGTGATTTTTTTTTTAATTTTTTTAATATTTTTATTTATTTACAATGAACAAGTACATTATGTAGCTAAAATACAATGGAACACTGGAAAGCGCATAAGTTAAAAACTGTGTTGCACCTCCCAGCGCCCAAACTCAGGATATAGTTAAAGCCCAATTCACCAAGCAGAAAGCACAGCATATCCCTAAAGTTTCCGATTTAACTTATATATATAAAACTAAATGGTTGCAACATTTCTACTTGGTAGAATCGGGCTCCCGGAGATCTGACGTTCACTATAAAATATTACTTAGATACTTAAAGAATTATTATACAATAATATGAAAAGACTAAAGCCTAAAAATAATTTGATTTGAAACTCTCACATTTGTATTATGATTGTGTGCTTGAGGAGCTCCTGAGGACACCGGTCTCTTAAGAGTCCGGGCAACAGGAGCTACCAGTGTTAGGACGTGTGTGTGTGTGAGGGTGTGTGTGAGGGTGTGTGTGTGTGTGAGGGTGTGTGTGTGAGGGTGTGTGTGAGGGTGTGCGTGTGTGAGGGTGTGTGTGTGAGGGGGTGTGTGTGCGAAGGTGTGTGTGTGTATGGAGCTCTTGGGGACTAATTAAATTGTATCGTATTGCTACCAGTAATAGAATGTGTGCTTAAATTTATAAGAAAAAAAAAGAAAAGTAGCACCTGGTCAAATTTGTAATTGTAATCGTTTTTAAGTACACTGTAAGAACAACAACACAGATGTTATATTCCTACATCTGTGTAGGTACAACAAGTGTCTGCTTTACAGAAATGCGACAAGAAGAAAAACTCATCTATGCACGTGCAAGGAACTTTTATGGAGGTATAGGTATGTGTATTCCCGGCTTTAAGTTAGGTTAAGTTGGTTAAATTAGAAAGGTTAAGTTTGAATGAGAATGAATGCTGTGCTTAATGTATTTTATTTTTTTTGAAAATGACTTTTATTCTTCTGGCATTTATAGTCTTTATACCTAATCAATAAACCAATTATTCACGAGGTTCATAACTTATATCAAAATCTCTATAATATAGCAAGAAAATCATCATCACTATTACTTTTCTTGTAATCTTGTCTTTTATTACTTTTTCTTTCAAAGCGTTCGTCATATCGTGCTATTTTTTCGTCTTCATCTGTCATCGGTCTTCGTTTATAATCTGATTTATCATAAGCACGGAGTCTATCATTTTTGTACGTTTTTACATTTCGCAAGATGTCTTTATAGTTATAGTCAAATTCATCATTAGGTATTGTCGCGGCTTTGCCAGCAGCATTATAGTTAGTTTCAGTAGTTCTTTGTGGTATATTAGCATCATTATCATAATCATAATTCTGAGCACTGTGTCTCTGCATTTGCTTCCCTTTATTTAGATTATAGTCAGGTGTTTCTTGAAAATTGTTTTTGTACTGGTACTTTTTGCTGTAATCATCATCATCACCAGCTGAATCTTTTCGCATTCGTTCGTTTTCATATTGATTGTTTTCTGTTTCTTGGCTAATATATTTTTTGTGATATTTTTTTCCTTTGTCTCTGATTTGAAACTCTTTATTTGGCGTGGACCTTGGCTTTTCGTATAAATTATTTTTGTTATATTCTTGGTTTTTATTATAGCTATCACTGCGTAAATTTCTTCCCATCTGATCCATTTCATCCTGCTGGTTGTCTTGAAGATGATATTTGGTACGTTGTTGTTTTTTGTCATCAACATTCTCTCCACTGTATTGATCGGCTCCGACCCGATCCATTTCATGTGGTTTTAGTCTTGAATTTTCTTCCAAATCGTTTTTGTTATGTTGTTGTTTTATGTCTTTATCTTCTAATTTTTTATCACTAGATTTGTCTACTCTAATTCGATCCATTTTATCTTGTTGGTATTCTTCAAAATCATCTAAATTAAGCACGACATTTTCATATTTTTTTAAACTCTTAGTTGTACTTAGTGTTGTTTCTGTTTGTGTATGTTTAGCAGTTATTACATTTCTTTCATCATCATAATAATCATCAATTTTATCCCTTATTTCCCCTCCTAACTTACTGGATAAATCATCGGCTACTTCGTTGCTATTTTTTGTATTTCGATATAACATAGTATTAAGAAAACGATTAGTTACTTTTTTCTTAGAACTTTCAGTGCTTGTGCTATCTGGATGATCGATAGAAATGGTTTTTTTTTCAGAATAGTTTTCATCCGCAATATCGTTATTTGTATCTGGTTTATCAGACTGAGAAAAAAGTGAATTTAGTAATTCAATTTGTGATGAAACCTCCCCTTCATCGTAACTGCTTAATTCTTGAGAGTTTACAACAATAGGCTCAGGTATAATTGTTTTAGAACGCACCGGATGTATAATTTCTTCGGGTTTTTCTATTAGGAATACGCTTTTGTTGACTAGTTGATGATGCATAACATTGACTGATTCTGTTGTTGATAGTAAGTACTTTGCTTCAACATTATCTTCAACGATATCTCCATAGAGAATATAGTCGACGACACTGGTGTTTGAAAGTATGATCTCCTTAAGTATTTCTTTTAGAATTAATGCATGGTCGGGGTAAATTTCTGTGGTCAGACTAGCAGATTTTGAGAAAAGAGTAGGGTGAAAATATGTCTTTGTAAAAGGGAGACTTATGTTTGATAGATCCTCGGGAGTCACGGTCACCAATCGAAGCGATTTGAGCTTTCGTTTGAGTTTTAGCTCGTTTGGAACTCGAAGTATTGGTCTAGGTGATCTTAGTGATTCCGGCTGTGGTGGTGGCGTCAAAATGGTATTTATCTTCATTGAAACTTGTGGCTGTGCTAGAAGTGTGGTTTTGTGTGGTATTTGTGGCAGTATCGCTGGTATAGTATTACTTATAGGTAATAATGTTTGTTGTTCTGTCGTTGCTTGTTGCTCTGTCTCCGGTCCTGTTATTGTTGTTGTTTCAAGCTTGAGGCTCCGTTCCTGAAATTTAAAAGTGAATTGTTTTATCTCATTATCGTCGTCATCATCAGTTTAGTAACTTCTGTTAAGCAAAGACCTTTCAAACTCCATGTTCCCCATTCGCATTGATTTTGCGTCAGTCCGGAAGTCACGGTGATTAAACGCGACGCTTTTAATATTTTAAACAAATATCTACAGATGGTTTTCTTCTTACCCGATTGATAACAGAAGTAATCCATTCTACGTTGTTTGCTATCTTGGTGAAGACAGTGGGTGAGGCGGCCTGGCCGCAGACAGAAGGCCCAAAGCTGATCACACCAGCAAGCTCTCCGCCCACAATGCCCGGCCCACCCGTGTCTTTCTGCCCAAATAATTAGGTATTGTTATGATCACCATTGCTAATATGACCATGATCATCTACATCCTTTTAAATATTGTCAATGTAAATCGTTATCAAAATGGTTGCTAATTTATTAATCACAGACTACATCAGTATTTGTAACCATAAGGAAACCTGATCAAGTAATGATCGAGTTTTGAAGCTGACAGTGCCAATGATGTGTTTTGCTTTAATGTTCTTAATGATAAGGACACTAACATTACAAGCACCACCGCCTTTGTCACTGAATCCAGCACAGAAGTTACTGTCTTTGACAAAAAATCTGAAACAGAAGATCAGTAGTTATGTCAATCCGTAAAGGGTCTTTTTAGTTAAAGATTTACTAGACAATTTTACCCTGAGTACATGGTCGTACATATATTCATATCGAATAAATACAATCTCGCTACAGACACTTTCTGTTTAAAATTTACTTCTTTGTTAGCCTGAAACAAAGGTATCGATCGCTTCGTAAGAAAATATTGCCTTTGTCTATAGCAAAACCAATAAAACATGGACACTACTGACATCTTTAGCCCCCCACCCAAGAACAATAACCAAGCTATTCTTCTCGAAAACACCCTTTTTATCATAAAGTATTCTCTGGATCTTTCGCTTGTCAGAGAACCTCAGTCTTTTCACCAGCTTCACAATCGCAAGGTTGTTTTGCAGACTGTGAGGGTCGTAGCCTGGGTGGAAGATGACATCGACAACTGAGACGAGGCTGCCCTCTTTAACGGCGTAGTCACTGCCAACTCTGACGAGGACGGAGCCAAGAAGTTCTTTGTATTTATTGCTCTTGTACAATCTGAAATCTATAAAAGTTGAAATATTATCTGTAATCACTGAGAAACAAAAAGATATGAAATAAAAACTACAGAAACTGCAAAAGTTACAATATTTACAGCTTATCTTATACCTAAGCAAGTTGGTAAAAAAGCACTTAGTCAGTACGGAAAAACAGCTGGATCAAACAAAGCCAATGTGATGGTGTCATCGAAGTAGTCATCGAATAGTCAAGGCCGTTTGGAAGAAAAAAAATATGTTTTACCTATTTTTTATATATTCATACTGCTAAGAATTTATAAAATCAACCAATATTAAGTTTAAAATTCAGAATCCTTTACATATTAAGTCCAGTCGCTGCAGTGATCACTAAATCTTTGCTAATGATGGAGCCAGCACTCGTAAACACATTGTTGATTAGGATGCTGACGAGGAACGGAAAGTCCTTGATTTTAGCCTTCTTGCCTTTATAAATCCTCCGAGTGTTGTTGAATAAGTCGAAGTGTTCCACTGAGGCTGGTTCTGAAACGAATGATCAGACTATCATGGGACGTACAATACTAAGTATATTTACACACCAACACCAAACAACAATATAACAGGAAACCTTAAACTTATAGTGAAATAGGTATGCCCAACTCTATTAAAAGTTTGTTTCCAGCAAACATAATTAGAAGGAAACAATACGACAAGAGATACAAGTCGTGGTTTTTCTTGAATTTGCACGATCAATTACTTACGCCAGACTTTAATATCGCGAGTGCGTTTCCATGGTGTTTTCAAAATTGGACTTTTTATCACACGTTTTGTTATTTTAATATCATTTCTCATAGAGATCTTAAGAGCTTTGTCAAAGAAAATGTTCACGAAGACTGCAAATTCTCTGTCAAACTTATTTACTGATGTTTTTTCGACGTAATTTTTATTGGAGTGATGCATTTCTTCTCTCATGATATCTTCTAAAATATTTCGTAAATACAATGAATTTTCGGTGATATTGGATGCAGTTATGTTTTGAATTCCATCAAAAGTACTTAGTAAATTTTCTGCTATGTGATTTTGGTGTTTGAACAGAGTCAGAAGTGCTTGGCTTTTATTCAATTTTACATATTTTTGTTCCTGATCCAAAAAGTTGAATACTTTGATCGATACATTGTGGAGGAAAGCACTTTTCCAATTGAAATTGTTTTTTTCTGACTCAGGGACATCAAAGACAGTTTGTGTTTTTATGCAAATTAAGTTAAAATATAAAATAAGTATTAGAACTGGCCTTTTATACATAATAATGTCTGAAACGTTGACGTTACTTGATCTGAAGTTTAATAGTCTAGCAAGTCATAAAATGCGATAACGTGGAAATTGAAAGCAAGCCACAAAATGTGTTTATTGAGAAAATAAAATTGGAAACGAAACTTTTAAGATGTACCAAGCAAAGACCCAATAAAACAATAATGCTATCAAACAAATACCTCCAGTTGGTTCTATTCAATATTAAAATTTGCATATTTACTCTGGGATTAGAAGTCAATTTATCTGCTAAAGACACCATTACCTGGTCAGGTAGCAATATAATACAAACGGCAACATCTATAAAGGAAATAACAAATGATATATTTTTTGCGTTAAAACTAAAGAAATCTAAGAGTAATGAACGATTAAAACAATACGCCGTAACATACAATTACTTTTCGTCGATAACTTCAAAAGACGATGAGAACTTACATCAAATATCTATAGCATCAAGAGTTGATAACACTGTCGGCAATGTGTCTCGCGATCTGGTGGGTGTTATCAACGAGGTTCTCAACGAAGAACCAGGAAACAACACCGAAGAATCTAAGCAGGATGATTTACAAGTTTATGTGGATCATTTCTTAAAAAACCTGGAATACCTGAAGAACAGTAATGGTGTAAACAACATCAGTTATGATATAGACAATCAAATATTACAATTAATGAGATCTGACGAACACGATAATGTGACCAAGGAAGACCCAGATGTTGATGATGAATCTAGTGATAATGAATTTTGGAGTGAGTCAAACATTCTTTTGAAAAAGGAATTAGTTAGATCTTAAGTAAATTAATAAATCACACGTGTTGATACCTATTTACGCCAACGCTACCGAGCTGAGCACTACTTACTAAAACTACTGCTTCAGTGAAGTGACACTAAAGGTGTTATTTATGTATCTAGCTTTGATTATACGCCGGAAGTTGATACGGGTATAGAGCAAAGCAATGTAAATAACCATTCGATTAGTTAATTTACGAAGCGGACCGTTCAGAAAACAACAGCTCATAACTGACTAAATAACGCTGATTAAAAGCTATAAGAAAATAAACTGTACAGATGAAATTTATATAACTTTTATATTATGTAGTTCTAGGACAATTTGGGTTCATGTTTTACCAGCTCTGGATACGCAAGTAGGACAAAGCTCCAAAGGTAGGTTTCGGGACTTCATTATTTCTGTAAACGTTTCCAAAGGGCCAGGCGACAACACAAGACGCATCTATAAAGGCGAGAACACCAAGGTCCGATACTTCCCGTTCATGGCCAGCGTCCACATCTTCCAGAACTTCCAGTGCGGCGGCTCCATCATCAAGTCGGACCTCGTCATCACTGCGGCTTCGTGTCTGCAACTGTAAGTGAAAGTTGCTTCAGGTCGTGCCAACTCTCCACTGCCTCGCACCCTCGCCGGTCGCCGGGCTCAACAGAGTTCTGACCAGACCCCTGACTGTGATAACTTTGCAGATGAAGAGTTTAATGTTCGTATGCCTGAGGTTTTGCGAGAGTGATGAATGAAAGGATGCTTGTTTGTTTTGCCAGTATTATTGAAATTTGTATTAGTCATTTAAATTTTATGAAAATATTATTTAATTACTAGCTTCTGCCCGCGGCTTCGCACGCGTTGTTTCTATGGAAACGCTTAAAGGTGATTTCTATCCCATGGGAAATGATTTATGGGATAAAAAGTAGCCTATGTTTTATTCCAGGCCTAGAATTATCTGTATACAAAATGTCAGTCCTATCTGTTCAGTAGTTTTGGCGTGAAGAGGTAACAAACATCCATCCATCCATACATCCAAACTTTCACATTTATAATATTAGTGTGATGTTTTTTAATTTTAAGTGACTAGTGTAATTAGTTTTCATAAATCATGGTAGTAACAAATAAAATAAACGGGTTTTCCCCCATTCATCGTCATTTAGCGCGTAAACTATTGAATAATGTCCGAAAATTACGTCTAAACCAAATTTCAAAAGCTTAATTAACAGTGCGACCCGAAGAAGCGCGCCGTTTTTGATTGAAACATTTTCTTAAGTTGAGCTTCGATTTTCAGAAACTGGCCATTACGTCCTTCTTTATCCATTACATCTAGGGAATGGCGGTAATGGACGTATTGACAATACCGGTAATTTTTCGGTATCAATATTTTTAAAACCGGGATCCCGGTATTTCGGTAGTTTTTCGGTATTTTACTATAAATATTAAAATTGTTGAAAAAAATATTTTCTTCTGCGTGTTTTATTGTTTTAGACTGAATAAGTATATTTAAATTGTAATAAAAAAGGATTCTTAAAAAAGCAATACTTTTAAATCAACTTGAACTTTAATTGGGAATTTTTGGTACTTAGGTACATAGGTTACTATACAGTCTTTCTTTAACTTAAACATACATAACAATCAAATATTTATCTCTACAAAAAACAAATACAAACTTAATAAAACATTTAAACTCGAAGGTTTTCACACACCAATAAAACAAAATAATCACGATGAAATCAAACAGATAATAAAAAATTTAGAAATCTATACATTCTTAATAACACATTAATAAAGATTCGAAATAATCAACATTTAGAACTCCAAAGATCTTTTCTGACATAATTATAATTATCTATTTAATTTAACAGACAAAATTTTAAACTCTATAAATATTTTTCTTCTCACACATTTACATCCATCAGTAATTCAGCATAATAGTTATTTATTTGCCCTAGACATTAAGACGTGCAATATGAAAGTACCGATACAGTAAATTGTTTGAGAAATAACTAAATGAAATGATATGAAATGTTACTTACCGTTTATCCTTTCGGTGATTGTTTTTCGTCTCCAAAACCAAACCAACAACACAAACTGTTTTTGAACTTCTTGTCACTGCGAAATGCTACAATACACTAATTACCGTTTGAACCATGTGCGTGACAAAAAAGAGGCACCGCACGGGTACGACGGTTTTTTTTCCAAGAAATTACAGGAATAATACTTGTTTTGCACTCGCACGTGCATTCGTCGCTAATTTCGCCAATCAGTTTTGAGCTTGATGCATACAGAAATAATGTCCCTGACGCTATGCTCGCTATTAGCTAGGTGGCTTGCTCAAAGCCACCCGCGTTCGTCTATCTGCTTGCTCGTACACATTGACTAATTTGCAGTTTTAAAATATCTATTTATGATATTATAAACTTTTTATAAAAGTAAAGATTTAAATCAAAAAACAGCCGACACTATCCTACGGGCATTTGTTCGTTTATTTATTTTGAAGCCGGTTTGTGACCACGTGAAGACATGGTGAAGCGAAAAAGTAGACTGTCCATCAATTTTACAATCATTATAAATTTAAAATAAGTTGTTTGTTATTTGTGTAATCTAGAGCCGCCTTTATGAGTTTATTCATTTATTTTAACGTTTAATTCAAAATAGAGAATTACCGGTATTTGCAATTTCAATACCGGTATTCCGAAGTGCCTTAAATAACTCGGTATTACCGGTTTTTCGGTAATACCGAATACCGGTGTCCATTCCCTAATTACATCATTTAAGAGATGGTGGAAAGTAGCCTTGTTTAAAGTTTTATTTTATGTTATTTTGAGTCTGTGGTCTTTATATTGGTTCTTATTTATGCTGAACCACTTTACCATCACTTTATGAACCTTGCTGATATTATAACCTTGCTTGTTTTCCAATTGCCTATTTTAAAAGTGTATGCTTATATCTTTCCCCAGAGCTTACAACAACCGTTTCTTCCGCGAGAATCCCGCCTTTCTCTCCGTGCGAATTGGCAGTAACTACTACGTCGGCGGCGGCGAGTCCATAGCGGTCCTCGAGGTCTACTTTCACCCCACCTACGACCCCAAGTCTCTGAACAACAACGTCGCCATCATGCGCCTCGATCGACGCATCAAGTTCAAGAAGGGGAAGAGTAGGGTGAAGAAAATTGAGTTCGACCGCAACGCGCACCGGTTGCCGATGTCGGGCATCGAGGAGGGTATCACTATCATCGGGTGGGGGGCTAAAGGTGTAAGTAGGCTTTGTTTTTGACTGACATTATTTAGTGGTATGATAATAATAACGTTAGCAACGTGCGTTACACTAAATTACATTACACCTTTCAAAATAAAAAATGAAAAACAAACGGATCGGTCATCTTTCGTTTTATGCGATCCGCCATCCGTCAACTTTGTTATACAGTTACATAAATTATGTTTACATTTTTTTCATTTCATTTTACATAATACATAAAAAAACATACAGACGAATTGAGAACCTCCTGCTTTTTTCGTTGGTTGAAAAATAAACAAAATGTTAATATCTAGTAAGATGTGGTAAAAACATCGAGCACATACCCGATAGAGAGGAAATATGGCCTTTCGAATTCCGAAACTGATCAGTGACTTGTCACTTATAAATAAATGTCTATCATACCTACTAGTGTTGTGCTGATATAATAAAATTATTATGTATCGATATGACTCCTGATCTAACAAGAAGTACCTAATTAAAATTTATGAATTTAATTGAGTTACTGTTGATCAGTGTAAGTTTTATACAATATTCCGGGCATATTACGACTCCGTAATCAGTATATTAATGTATCTTTAATTTTTCTATTTCAAGTACCTATCATTATTAGGGCATCAAAACTTACGGTATGTAAACTAGTTCATATAATAATTATACCTAAGTTTACCTTCCATATTACTAACTTTAACTAAATTTTCTTTTTTTGTTTTTGTTATTTTTATTATTTAATAGATTTTTTATTTCTGTTATAGCTGCTGTTGATAATATTATTATCGCTCGCGAAATGCTTTAATAGAAACAAAAAGTCTAAAAAGTAATAAAAATAACAAAAAACAAAATTTTCTTTTATGTAACTGTGAAATCCAAGTGATTATTTAATTTTACGTGGGCTTTAGCATGTAGTCTTTTTAATTAATAAAGCCATTTCCGAGCAAGTGGGAGTAAAAAAATACCATGTCTAGGTATGGCTTGTTGTAGTTACGAACCAACGATTATTATTAGCCCTGAATAATTAGCAATTTGTGTTCCTGTACCGTATTTGATTTGTTTGCTTTAAAAAAAAATTGGTTGCCTGTAAAGTCGGTATACGGGCGAAAGTTTTACGTGACAACGACCGTAACGCAGTTTCTTGAAGTGAGCGGAGCGTAACGCAGTTTCTTAAAGTGTCACCCGGCAAACCAATTTATAAGACGTTGTCACGTCAAAAACTATAAATTCACTATCGTTGAGGTAAATAATTTTCGCGATGCTCATAGTTTTGTTTAACATTGACTATCGATATCGATAAAAATATATGCTTGCCCAACTTGAGTGTGATGCTTGACTTTGAGTCGGCCAATCGGAGCGCAGCGGTCGCCGCAGCGATTTGCCGGAATTGTTGTCTAAACAAAATAAATGACATTTCCTCTCTATTGGGTATGTGCTCGATGTAGGGTATATAGAAACAACGCAAAGGGCAGATGTTTTCCCGATAGCATTGAGACGTTTCATTTTTGTATGGGATTTGTATCAGGTATTTTATACATGTTGTGCCAACCCCACCTGGCATGCACCTTCAAGAAGAAGATTCTTTAATGGTATGGTAACCTTTCATACCACTTTCATGACCTTTTGCCAAAGCGTAGCACTAGTATATAGTTATTCTGTGCCTGTTCCTTGTTTTGAAGGTGAGCAACGTGGTCCGGGACCCGTGGAACAACCGCCTCTCATTCGCCGTGCTAGACGTATACCCTCTGAGAGAGTGCCAAGAGATTTATTCCAAGTAAGCTAATTACATTATCAGATTTACCCATTTCTGCTGGCAATCAGCATCTTAAAAAAGACAGTATGGAGAGTGACCTGTAGCAGAGAATATTCATTATAATAATACCAACCCTACGCGTGCCTGTAGGTACCACAAGTCTTTCTTAAACCCATCTCTGACACCGGTCTTTCACAAAACATAGATGTAGTGTTTTTGTGAGAGACAAATAAATGGACTTTTTATATCTTATATTATTTATAACCAAAGCGCCAGTTCTAGCTGCTTGAATTAGGTAGATTCTGACTTACTATATTTTCGTTCTTTTCAGGAAATACGTTACCCAGAACACCTTCTGTGCTGGCTTCTTTTCTAAGGGCGGTGGCGCCTGCAGCGTGAGTAGAGGCTTTTATAGTAATTGTATAGTAATTGTAGGTACTACGGAATACCGGAAGTTGAAATACCGGAGAACGGTATACCGAAAGTACACGAAACCGCAGAACGAAATACCAAAAGATACATGAGATACATGAGGTCGCATAACGGAGTACCGAAAGCACACAACACCGAAAAGCAATACTTACTCTAATATTGTAGCAAGTCATGCTATACAAATAAATAAATAATCTAGGACCACACAGCATCATGCAATACTTAACATATAAACACCACATATAAAACAATATTTTAAGGAACCAGAAGTGAACCAATATTTTTAAAAGAAATACAAAAATAACCTATACGATTTATAACGAAAACTACAGCAAACAAATTATTCTTCAGAACACAAATTAGATTTTAGCAAGCAACACAAGAAAAACGTCCGCACGCCCCTTGTTCCGACAAGTGATGAGGCCACGTCAATTGCCTGCTCCATAGATAACAAAACTTTATTTTACGACTCCGTATCTCCTGGCACGGCTTCTCCTGATCCCTGATGCTCTCGGCAGGCTCTCCA
Organism: Eupithecia subfuscata; assembly: GCA_963564075.1. NCBI lineage: Eukaryota > Metazoa > Arthropoda > Insecta > Lepidoptera > Geometridae > Eupithecia > Eupithecia subfuscata. Next base: position 12,092,875 of record OY751118.1, on the reverse strand, counting down.
TCTGGTACAATAGCAAGGAAAGGCATAGACCTGGCTTAGAGGTGGTCTGGCCTTGAGGACGGGCCTGGTCGAACTTCTGTTGTTGTTGGCGGATCTGTTCGTCCATCAGCCTCGTCATAGGCTTGGTCAGGATTATTATCATCATCATCGTCATCTGAAAAATGCAACACACCGTTACACATAGATGTCTGTTTTTTTTTCTCTTTTTTAATCAAGTAGAAATTAGTGTCAGGTCAAGTACTGAACATGAACATTAGAAAAAGAAATTATAACCCAACACTACAACAGTACAGTGCATGAACAGTATAGGTAGCGTACGTACAAAACTCATGGCAGAGGCACTTGCATGAAAGCAATACGGGTAGCGTATCGACAAAACACATGGCAGAGGCACTTGCGTATAAGCAATATAGATAGCGTACCGACATAACACATGACAATACCACAGCCTACCTATATGTTTTACCTCACTGAGTGGCGTATCAAATGATAGGTATCATCTTGTACATTTCAAAACAGTTTTTAAAATTTCTCTAAGTTATTACTATACTTTTTTTTATATCCTGCAAAAGTCGAAAAATTTACCATTATCACCGAAGCATGCAGAGAGATCTGAATAGAAACCTACTACACCTACTATTTTTAGGTATTCATTAAATTGCGATGTCTCGAACCGGTTAATACCTTTATACCTATGTACTAAAGAACCGGTTCGAGACTTCGACCTACTTGTTGACAAACGTTCGAAACCCTCGGCGCGCGAGTTACACTCGCACTTGACGGATCTTGTTTTATTTAGATATAAGATTTTTTTTTGTATCGTTTCTCATGTACAATAAAGTGTTAAATCAATCAATTAACCAGGGCGACGTGGGCGGTCCTGGCATAATAGCCGGCGTTCTGACCGGCATCATCAGCTTCGGCTCCCCCCGCTGCGGCACCCCCGACGCCCCCACCGTCTTCTCCAAGGTCGGCTTCTTCGCCGAATGGATCGACGAGATCATGGAACAGGTGATTATATTACCTGATCTTTTCTATTCCTAACGTTTACTAAAATATCACCCAGCCTCTGAAGTAGGTAACTCAGGTAAGGAAGCGTGAAGTGAATGAGAGCCATGTGAGATTTGCAATTATTCCGAGGTGTATTGGAGCCGTATTGGTAACGGAACCCATGATAGCCATAGCCGTAGGTACACTTGGGTATGCACGACCCAAAGAGCGCAGCAAGGGGTAGGCAATCAACGCCCTGTAAATATTTGTATAGTAGGTAAGGTACCTATTGGTGTCGATTCTGTAGTTTCATTACTAGACTTAGGTACCTACTAAAAACTAATTATCGTAGTCCTTGTTATTTTGATGTGATGTGTATGAATGCGGTTAGCGCACGACCGTAGTGGATGACACAACGTTTGGGAAGCATATACCTCACCTACCCAGCAGTAGGTACATTATGTAAAATCCGGCCAAAGATGATGATTACAAAGCTGCTATCACACTTGAACTTACGGGAACTCTTGAAATTTCAGGACGTCCCTGTGCACAAACGCTTCACAACCACGCCACCACCGCCAACGCCTTTCACGGTACCTCCGAACAGGAAAAAAACCACCTACGTTATGCAACCCATCTTTGAAGAAGGCTTTGTACCTGCGGCCGTCAATCATGTCGACCCGCCGCCAGAGTATCCGCTAAGGTCAGGCACGAAAAAAACTAAAAAAACACATCTAAAGAAAGATGATCTGGAGACCGAAGATGATAATCTATTCAAAGAGTTCCTAGCTGTCATGTTCGGGAGTAACGAGGTAAACGATTATGAAAAATTATTAAGTAAAGGAAAAACAGCTGAAGTGCAATTGAAAAAAATAAAGAAAAAAATCACGACCACACCTAGTGGCTGGGATGAAAACAGAGATGATAAAAAGTATAATAAGAAAGCTCGAACTCGTTCGTATAAAAGTACCGCGCTTGTTGAAGAGTCAATAGAACATGAAAGTAACGAAAACGAAGTGCCTTTATTCGATGACCATGATGTGGTCGGCGCCAACACCCCAGCTGACGGCGACAACCTCGATGCCGGTGATAACCTTGAAGACGATGGAGACATCTTGGAGGAGAATATATTAAAACTTATCGAGAGCCTCGACATGAATTCCGAAAAGGAAATTGATAAACTTGTTGCTCAAATTTCTGATGAACCCCATAACCAGGAAACATTTGAAGAAGATAAGAAACGAAAAAAACCAAGAAAAAAGAAGTTGACATCATCTCGGAAAGATAAAGATACCGTTGATAATCTAGATATACAAAATGAGAACGTAGATAATGACGTAATTTTTGAAATCAACGATCATGACACCTTGGACGATGGTGTAAGTGTAACTACTGGATTTGAAGACTTAATACTGCGAGAAAAGGAAAACAACAATAACGAAAAGGATAAGTCAGACGAAAGTGATTCAATTTTTGATTTCTTGCCCAAAGAGGACATGTATCAACTTTTAGCTCAAGCGGTTGATGAGATAACTAAATCGGAGATTCAGGAACATCAGAAAAATTGAGATTTGTATTGGTTATGTAAGTAGTAATTGGTGACAATTAAACAGTTTATAAATACAGGTTTAGACATCCTACTTCAAACTTTTTTTAAAAATCATACCTATGTCACTCAGCGTAGAACGAAACGTAGAAATAGTTTGTTTCTTGTCCATTCGTGTTATTTCGATAAGACCCGAGTTCACCAACAGATGGTTAAATTTTAATCAGTTGTTTTAACGTTTTTGACACAAGTTTTCATACATTATGACATAACGAACATAACGACAACGTTATCCGACGAGCCAGCATAATTGTCCCATGTTTATTGGTGAACACAGACCAAAATCGATTAGATGTTTCCTTGCCAACTTTTAAAATTTTCCTGTTTATGTGAACACTCCCATTCATAACTTGCCAATTTTTTGTGCAATAGGTAGGCAGTAGGTACCCAAGCAGCAAAATCTAATCGTATAAAAGAACATAGAACCTTTTGTAAATCACCTGGTATTGGTGTTATAAAACACCTAAGAAGGTGTATGTAACAGAACAGATCATAATCTGCCTGTTGTTGCAAATATAAAATAATTACTAGTCCTTTTTAATCTATGGTAATAAAATAACCAGATTTATGGCATTTTTTACACTATTTGGTAGTATTAATTAATTTAGCCTGAAGGTTAATTGTGTATAGTAGCTTTAAGGTAAATAAAAATATTCTGTCTATCTCTCTCTCTCTCTTTTCATGAAAAAAATCGGCTTGGATTTTAAGTTACGACACATTAATTTTCTGATTTTAATCGATAAATATGCCGGGTATCCACACATCTCGTTTGATCAAGATTTATATGTTTATTTAATTTGCACATCGTATGTGACTTTAGGACAATATGTTGTAGAATATAATAATGTATTATATAACTATATATATGTCGGCGCGAAGGCGTTATTTCAATAGGAAAATCTAGTTTTGAGAGTTATTTAATTGTTAAACAACTAAATCTTATCATAGAATTGAGTTAGGTTACAAAACATTGTAAAAAGTCAAAGTATTAGCTTCGCGACGGCGATTTTCGCTCGCGTTCGTAATCGTTCGACGCGGGGCTAAGCTTTGCTATAAATACGGCCGTCGGCCGGGCTAGAATTCACTCTTGCTCGAGTCGTCGGACGGAACGGACCTCTGCTATGGAATAAATCTACTGCCACAACAACTTCGTGTTTTCCTTCCAATGGATCCCGGCGTGACGAGGATGCCAGTGACGTCGGCGCTGCTGACGTCACCCTCTTCAAAAAGCGTACGGAGAGGGTTCTTCTCCGTCATATACAATATATAATAATATACATATGTTGCGTGACGATGGTAAGAGACCCGACGGTATTACACTAGTCCCATGGGAGTTGTGGAGGCCCATTGTGTAGGACGCTACATGCGTCGACACACTTGCGCTTTACCATCTTCCGGGGATATCCGTGAGGGCGGGTGCGGCGGCAGATTTGGCCGAGGATCTCTGGAGGCGCAAATATGCAGGTCTCGACAGAGCCTACACAATTACTCCCCTCGCGAAAATTGCGGCGCACAATAATTGTTATATATTTGGATACAGGACACAATATGTTCTAAAGCATTTTTTGAGATATTTCGGTTTCTGAGATATTCACATAATCATCATCATAATATGATAAAATAAAGGTAGGTAGTTATTTTCATCTGACATTATGTTTTAAAGTCATTTTTTATTTGCTTAGTGTCGCCTTTATCCAAATATGTGACTTTATTGTACGCGGCGATCTAGAAAAAATAAATACAAATGTTAGGGCTACCCTACATCATCAAAATCGTCAAACCCTTTACACATTCTTGTCCCAGATCTAAGAAGTTTAATATTTTGATCGATACATTGTGGTGGCACGTGAATGCACTTTTATAAAAATTTTGTTTTCTGAGTCAGGGACATCAATGCAAGTAAATTTACAACTGGCTTTCTACATAATAATGTCTGAAACGTTGACGTTACTTGATCTAAGGTTTAATAGTCTAGCAAGTCATAAAATGCGATTTAACGTGGAGATTGAAAGCAGCCGGCTGTATGTGTTTATTGAGAAAATAAAATAGGAAATGCAATTTTTAAGATGTAATAAGCAAAGACTCTATAGAACAATAATGCTATCAAACAAATACCTGCAGTTGGTTCTATTCAATATTTGTATACTTACTCTGGGATTAGAAGTCAATTTATCAGCTAAAGATTACATTACCTGGTCAGGCAGCAATATAATACAAACGGCAAAATCCATAAAGAGAATCACAAATGATATATTTTTTGCGTTAAAACTAAAGAAATCTAAGAGTAATGAGGGATTGAAACAATACGCTGTAACATACAATTATTTTTCGTCGATAACTTCAAAAGACGATGAGAACTTACATCAAATATCTATAGCATCAAGAGTTGATAACACTGTCGGAAATGTGTCTCGCGATTTGGTGGATGTTATCAACGAGGTTCTCAACGAAGAACCAGGAAACAACACCGAAGAAACTAAGCATGATGATTTACAAGTTTATGTGGATCATTTCTTAAAAAACCTGGAATACCTGAAGAACAGTAATGGTGTAAACAACATCAATAATTATGATATAGACAGTAAAATATTACAATTAATGAGAACTGACGAACGTGATAATGTGGCTAAGGAAGACCCAGATGTTGATGATAATTCTAGTGACAATGAATTTTGGAGTAAGTTAAACATTGTTTTGTAAAAGGAATCAGTTAAAATTCAAATAAAGTAATAACTATTCAGAATCACCCATGTTGTTACCCTTTCACGCCAAAACTTCTGAGCGAAATACTACTAAAACTACTGCATATACATACGTACTTCTTGGTCAAAATCTTTTTTAACAGAAAAACTTACAATTAGAAATAGAAACAAATCAGACCTAGTACTAAGTACCTGTTTATATTGCAACATTAGAGCTAACTGTGTAATTATTTCTGTTTCCTTTTTCAAAGGGCCAGGCGACAACACCAGACGAATTTACAAAGGCAAGAACACCAAGGTCCGATACTTCCCGTTCATGGCCAGCGTCCACATCTTCCAGAACTTCCAGTGCGGCGGCTCCATCATCAAGTCGGACCTCGTCATCACTGCGGCTTCGTGTCTGCAACTGTAAGCATGAATGATTAGGAAGAACCCTGAAACAAAATACAAAAAAATACAAAATCATTTATTTTTAAAAATATTTGTAACCAATAAAGTTAGAGCTCTGTCTCCTGTGGTAGCTACAGTGTAGCTGTGTTACAGGAGAACAGCTTCTCCCAACAGCTTTGCTGTTTCAGGGTTCTTCATAATCATTCAACTAACTGAAGCGCGCAATTATTGGATCATATCCTTACTACTTCACCATCACTTTATAAATCTTGATATTTGTTGAGTTTTGTTTTCTAATTGCTGTTATTTTTAAGAGTTTTGTATTCTATTTCCTTTCCCAAGAGCGTACAACAACCGTTTCTTCCGCGAGAATCCCGCCTTTCTCTCCGTGCGAATTGGCAGTAACTACTACGTCGGCGGCGGCGAGTCCATAGCGGTCCTCGAGGTCTACTTTCACCCCACCTACGACCCCAAGTCTCTGAACAACAACGTCGCCATCATGCGCCTCGATCGACGCATCAAGTTCAAGAAGGGGAAGAGCCGGGTGAAGAAGATTCAGATTGATCGCAGCGCTCACAGGTTGCCGAAGTCGGGGGTTAAGGAGGGGGTTACTATCGTCGGGTGGGGTGCTAAGGGAGTAAGTTGAAATATTGATTTTAAATAAATAAACAATGCTGGAGAATCCACACAGCATCATCTTACCCTAAGCTAAGCAGAGCTTGTGTTATGTTATGGGTACTGGATAGCTGATATACATAACGACGTAGTAGGTGCCATTTAATAGGGTAGTGTCCTGGGCAAAAAAAATATTATTCTATTTAGTCCGTCATTAAAAAAATGACAAAAATAAAGCGCGTCATAGGGGAGTGGGGGTTAGTGGCGTGGCGTTACACCTTTCTAAAAAGTGTCGCAAGGTGTGACGTCACGTCACACGTGTGTAGCCTAGTTGTGGGCACAGCGATCTTATGTTTGTTTCTGGTATTCAAATTATGTTTATCGCTATTTTTAGGGAACCGATTTATATTTTTATGAGTGCACAATAAGTTTTCATAAGTATATTTTCATGGTACTGTCATTATGTTTATTTCTTTGAATTTATCACGCAGGGATTCTCTGGGACCCATATTATAGATTGCACGAACAGCCCTCTTCTGCAGCACAAATACGGTGTGTTAATATCTGCAGCTTTCCCCCACAGCAGTATACCATAAGACATAATACTATGGAAATAGCTGAAATAGACAAGTCTAGATGTATCCACGTCTGTAAGATGACGGATTTTTTTGACTGCATGCGCTGCAGAACTAAGTCTCTTCGATAGCTTATCTATGTGTGGGCCCCATTGAAGTTTATTATCTAAGGTGATTCCTAAGAATACGGTACTTTCTACTATTTCCGACTATACCGAGGTGGCCTCGGGAATACTCGGGATTCAAAAAATCGTTCCCACCTGGCCCGGAGAGCGTCCTACACTATGTTTGCCGAGTCGCGGTCGCTTGTTAATTTTTTGATCTATGTTGATAACTTTGGTTCTCTGTCGGATATTATTCGTTACGAATCCTATCCCTCATAGAAACTTTGAGCATAACTTTTTCCATAGCTCGCTGAGCGACTTTGAACTGGTGGACCAGCCCTACCGTGAGTGTCCACGTCTCAGCTCCGTAGGTCGATGAATGGTTCCTACTTATACTATCATGATTATTCGTACTTAATACTTTAAAAGGGGATTTGATTTGTTTTGAAGGTGAGGAACGTAGTCCGGGACCCGTGGAACAACCCGCTGTCCTTCGCCGTGCTAGGCGTATACTATTTGAAAGATTGCCAGGACATTTACTCCAAGTTAGTGAAGTTTATGTATCAGATGTCCATAATACCTTCTTGACCATTTCTGCAATGAGCATCTTCTTTATTTTTCTTCCACTTGTGGACAAAAAGTTGAAGTGAAGAGAATCAATCAATACTCGGTCAAGTTTCAGTAGGTACGACATCAGCACGGTCGGTATACGCGGTACCGCAACCTTACCGAGCGCCTATACTTCTTATGGAACGTTCCTGATTAGGCGGCAAGCGCGGTAAAATGTTGCATGACCCGTGCAGTACGGACTCGGTACTGCACGCGCACGCGCACGCGTCATTCAACATTACCGAGCCGGACAACCGTCAAAACAGTTGCCGCTTCGAACCCGTTTTTATAGTGGATAAAAACGGGTGACACACGGTACGGCACTGTCTCATATGTCGTATGGATGTGAAAAGTGCCGAAGACGATATTATTTCACTACGTCACAAGCGGGTCTGCGTAATTTTTTGCAGACCAGTGTCCTTCACTTTTGGTTGAGGGTACAACTGATCCGAATCTAAAACTAAGAGATTTTTGATTGAACCGAAACTTTACCGAGTAATCAGAAAAGGCACTATCACGAATTCACGATACCTATCAAGATGCCAGTTCCAGCTGCTTGAACTAGATACCTAATTATGCCTTATTTTCATTCTTTTCAGGAAATACGTTACCAAGAGACACTTCTGCGTTGGCTTCATTTCTAGGGGCGGTGGGGCTTGCAGCGTGAGTGGAGGCCTTTTTATTACTCTCCTCAAGTCTAGGACTAAACTAAACTAAATAACTAAATAATGCTGGATAATTCACACAGCATCATCTAGCCCCAAGCTAAGCAGAGCTTGTATAATGGGTACCTACTAGATAATGCAATAACGCATAGATAGGTATCTACTCAGATATTTTTTACAATAAATAGAAAACACCCGGAAAAAATTGTTGCAGACCGTACAAGCGTTTGTCCCTAGGTGAGTTTTAACTCTATAGACCCGAGGGAATGCAAACGAGGTAACTCACCAAAATAAATTATAATTATGTACAATAATTTACATTCCTTTCTTTTCACCACTAAAAAACGACCTAAACCTCACATAGTCGTCCCCTGTCTTCTCTACCAAATCAATGCAGTCTCGCCTGCCCGCCATGAAGTTCACACGTCCGGTCCGTAACAGCAGGAATCGAACTCGCGACCTCCTCCATCGCAGGCGGACTTTCGCCCGTTGCGCCACAGAGGTCTTATACCCTATTTTAATTTTTTTCTTTATTCATCTAAGGTGCATCAGGGGACGCCTAAGTCCAGCTGTGGACTTGTAAAAGGTTATGATCGAAAGCCTCTGGTTTCGTTTCCACCAGGGCGACGTCGGCGGTCCCGGCATAATTGCTGGGAAGCTGGCTGGCATCATCAGCTTCGGCTCCCCCCGCTGCGGCACCCCCGACGCACCCACCGTCTTCACCAAGGTCGGCTTCTACAACGACTGGATTGACGAGGTTATGAAACAGGTGATTATATTATTTACCATACCTTTTCTCTTCCTGACGTTTACTGAAAGATCACCCCAGACTCTGAAGCAGTAGTCAAGGTAAGATGAAGTGAACACGTGTCATATGGGATGTATGATTATTCCGAGGTGTATATAGGAATACCAATTGGTGTCGCTTCTGTTTTTTCAACTCACTTACTAAACTAATTTAAATGTGCAGATACGTTTAAGTTCTTTTCATTTTGACGGCAAAGTAAATGCATAGAAAATAATTTTTCTCATGCTCTTTAATTATTAGAGTCCGATACGATAAGACGTACACGGACCAACATGAGTCACTGTCATATAGGGAGTCACACGAACGAAAACAAATCGTGCATTGTCAATGGTGTCAATAATGATATACCAAATGAATGCAGTCTCGCCTGCCCGCCATGAAGTTCACACGTCCGTAACAGCAGGAATCGAACTCGCGAACTCGCTCGTATTAAACGGCGCGCCCTTTTTGACAGTGACTCATGTTGGTCCAGTTTATACGTGTCTTACCGGGCTATAATAATGAAAGAGCATGAGAAACAAAATTACCTCAAGATACTGCCTACCTACAATAGGAGGTTCCAAGCGAAGAGATTCCATAGGTATCTTGATTAAATGAGGTAGGAAGGTTGTTTTCATAAGGAATAAAACTAAACTAACAGATGCATTCTGCCATGCTCTCCGTCGTAAATGGAAATGGGCAGGGCGCCTAGCACGCAATACCGTCTTTACCATAAGGGCACACGGGGCCCGTGCCCAGGGCCCCCATTCTCAGGGGGCCCCGAAGGATCGACAATTTCTCTTACACAATTATTCTCAAACCATTTTTGCCGGGCACATTACACTTTTTTCACAGATCAGTAATCTTAACAGAAGGTATTTACCTACTTCGCCATTATATCGATGACTGCGCCTATTCCTACTGTACTAATTAATAATATTTCCGAACGCATACTACCTAATTTACTAAGTACACCATCTAGCGATCACTCACGCAATCACTCGGGGACTCGGGATTCCAAAGTCAAGCTGCGACCATATTATGGCCGATTTTCCGAATTTTATTTTTTGTTGTTTTTTGTTTCGTCGCATTTATGTACTTAGAGTCAACTTTTCAGCCATGTCTTAAAAGTTGACTGACAGTGTCAAGCTGACGTTAAATCCATAAACTAACCAAGTCTAGAAGAAATTAAAAAAAACGTATATTTAAAATTGAAATCTGACACCCGCGCCTTTTTATCGTTTTTTCTGAATTAAAATTAATTTATATTAAATGGCTTGGAAATGTGTTCTTTTTTGTGTTTAGTGTAATAATATGATGGTAAATCTCTAAAATAAAACTCAAACTGGACATAAAAACGGTAAAGTTTTTTTTATGATTTTTTTTTTAATTTTGAAATTTTACCATTTTTCCGCAATTATAATTTAATTTTAATCAACCTCATTAATTACGTTATACAACATCAGAATGTTTCCACGCTGTTTTGTAGGAAATTTTATGGAGAATCCAAATATATATTATAGATGTTACGCGGTGTTAGTAGATAATAATCAAGAAATCAGCGAAATAATGCATTGTGATGCATTTCCGCGGATTTTTGCGGAAGTACCTGCCACACAACGGCGGTAGCGGGGCGCGGGGTGTGCCACTTGAGAGGTTAATGACATTATATCATACTATATTTTGATTACCTATAATAAATGGTCATAGGTACTTAGTAAAAGATGTTATATAATTCGCTTTTTTACTTTCCAAAAGGGCCGCGAATTCTTGTGTGCCCAAGGGCCCCAGCCTAGTTTAAGACGGCCCTGCTAGCACGTCTCACAGACAAAAGATGGACAGTAGAGGCAACCAAATGGATAGGGCCTCGCCTCATGGTACAAAAAGAGCAGGGCAACCAAGCGAAACGATGGACTGGCGACAGAACAGCAACAGCAGGCAGGGAAAGGATAACCAAAGCTAAGAATAGAGAAGTTTGGAATATGCTGGACGAGGCCTATACCCAAAATTGTGGTTCCAACCCAAAAAAACTAGGTTATAGGTATTATTATTATTAGGTAGGTACTGTAGGTAGGTTATAATTAGATGTGTCAATTAATGCGGCTAGAGCAGGACCGCAGTCGAAGGCAATAACTTCGGAAGTCCTATACCTACCAAGCAGTAGAGGCTTTCCGAAGTAGGTAAAATTCGGCCGAGGATGACGATGATGATAACGTTACACTTGAACTTACTTACGGGAACTCTTGCAATTTCAGAAGGTACCTACCCGCAGCCGCGTTACGACCACGCCAACGCCTTTTACAGTACCACCGAATAGGGAACATACCACCTTCGCTATGAAACCCATCTTCGTTAAGGACTTGTTGCATGTGCCCATCGATCAGGCCGAAGAGCAGCCTCTCCATTCACTAAGGACAGAGACGAAAATAACTAAAAAAACATATCCAAAGAAACATGATCAGAAGATCGAAGATGTTAATCTGTTAGACAAGTTCTTGGCTATGATGCTCGGGAGTAACGAGTTTAACGATTATGAACATTTATTAGATAAAGGAAACGAAGCTAGAAAAAGGCAAATTAAAAACGTAGATGAACGGAAAATGATCATGACCACACGCGCTGATGAATCAGATTCGGAAACTACTGTGGAATGGTCTCCAGTTGTTTCCGAATCTGATTCCCAGCCATGGGGCTGCGATGAAAACAGCGCTGATGAAGAGCATGAAACGGAAGCTACTTGTACGTATCAAACTACCGCGATTGTTGAAGAGTATAAGCCAAGAACAATAGAACATGAAAGCAACAAACATTTAATCGACGACCATGTCGTGCTCCGCGCCAACACCCCAGCTGACGGCGACAACCTCGACGCCGGTGATTACATTGAAAACGATGGAGACATCTTGAAGGAGAATATTTTAAAACTTATCGAGAATCTCGACATGAATCTCACTTCCAAAAATGAAATTGATAAACTATTAGCTCAGATTTCTGATGAACCCCATAACCAGGAAACATTTAAAGAAAATGAAAAAACAAGAATAAAGAACGAGTTGAAATTATCTTGGAAAGATACAAACACCGTAGATAATGTAGACATTCAATATGAGAGCGTGGATACTGACAAAATCTTTGAAATTAACGATCTTACCGGGATATATTAACCTTTTACGAATGTGTTAGTGTAACTTCTGGATTTAAAGACTTATCGCTGCGAGAAAAGAAAAACATTAATAACGAAAAGGTTATAGGACACGAAGTTTTATTTTCTTTTATTTATTATTTTTACCTCTTAAGGGTAACACAATCATACATAAATATTAACAGATTATCTTTCAGCACCAGTCTAATATAAATCTTCCATACCCCTTGCATTTAAGGGGAGTCCGGGTCTCTCTAAACTGGACGTGAACAATATGGTACCTTAATGTACCTACATACATTTGGTTAACTAGCCTATTATGTACAGTCGAACTCATTATGACATAATATCACTGATTTACCCTTTTCTCTGGCAATGTTACGGTTCACCGTCAACATGAATTTACAGGCACAAAGTCATTTCGTCCGCTGTTGGCTGTCAGCAGGCGACCCTCTTGGTTATGCCATTATTTAGCCTTGCCATCCAACCGATAATTCGATGTCTCCAATCCTAGCTCAATGTATGGTAAGTATTTGGATAGTAAAACATTAGAATAGTGAAACACAGCTTTTGATGATCTAAAAATTTCGAAATTCGACAACTAAAGGTTTGGAATTAAATGTTTCAAAGTGCGAACTTTTTATTTCGGACTCTTGTGTAGACCAAAACAATATCATATCATTGGAAAATTCAATAGTTTGGCCCGCAGCATGAAGTAGATACAGTGTGTACCTAAATTTATGTATTCTTTGATGTAGTCGACTGTGGAAACACAGCGAGCTCTTGGAAGGCTTACCGGCATTAATTTTATTACTAACCTGAAGGCTAGGCTGGACTTTCCTCGAGAACTTAGCGTCCGGATGGTCTAGAAACTGTGTAGAATTCAGCGCGAAACCGGAAGGGTTCCCACACTGTTTTAGCCGGTCAGCCTCGCCTCCAGCATTTAGACCACTTATTAAAGTATACTCATCATCGGTTTAGAATATCGATTTAGATGACAATTCATGTCGCAGGCCTCCCTGCCTGTCAAATTGGGAGGCTTAGGTATACGCAAAATTTCAAGTGTAGCCCTACCAGCGTTCTTGTCTTCTGTCTACAGCACTAGCTCTATAGTTGAAAAATTTTTAAGCTCACCTAGAATGTTATTGAAAATTTTATTTTTAGACGACGCCGAAAGGCTTGGCTTTGTGCTTGCCACGATGCTGCTCGCCCAAAATATCTTTTGTCCCTACGGCAATGGGACGGGCCTCCGTGTGAGTTGACACGGAACTGTTGGTTACGAACAAGGATCGTGCCCGCCTCCTGGCCGTTTCTAAATGGGAGTCAGAACATTGGTTGCAAGCATTTCGGTTTAAAGAATCTTTATTTTCTCAAAGAACATAAATACAGTTCACTTAAATGAGAAAAACAAAATTGGTACATATATTTATGTATCTACTTAGGTTTATATTTAAGTTCGAGTGTGCTTATCTACCTATTAACATAATGTACAAACTACTTAGTAGGTACAATACAAAAGAAAAAAAAAGCAATGGTAAAAATAAAAACAACCCAATCCAATACGCACGTAAAGGAACAAAACACATTTGGTATTCATCCCTGTACATAGAAAACCCACTATCCATCACTTTCTATAGACCAAGGTACCTTAATCTACTTATTTTTAGAATTAGTATTTTAACAAAGAATACCAGCTAGATAAAACAAAATAATAGAAATTGTGATGTTGACCACACGGGCCTACCCTCATTTTTGCCCGGCCGCCTGCTCGTAGGCCTGCGCTATTGTTCTGCCAAGCGTTTTTTGTGCACGTTGACAAAGTGTGCGCAAGTAGTCTAGGAGCAGGGAAGCTTTAATATTATCTTATGTTGCCCTTTGTATGAATTTGATAATGGTGGTTTTAGTTAAATACAGTTAAATAATTTTTGATTATGTTTGTTTACTTAATTTATCTAAAATCACGTATTATTTTAAATTATTCCCTTCAAGTTATTGTTTTTTTTTTTAACTATTCTGTTCTTTAGCCAGAAAATGTTGCTTTAATTTATTTTTAAAAATTTGCATACTCATAGAATCTTTTATTTCTCCCGGTAGTTTATTATATATCAGTACCCCTTCATAAAGTAGGTTCTTTTTGCCGTAGTTAACCGTTCTGGGGGGGCGTACATACAGTTTATTTGTATTTCTTAGGTTATATTTATATTTTTTAACTGTGAGTGTAATATTGGACTGGATTTTTTTCGTTAATATTTTTCTTATGAGTAAACATGTATTTATATTGAATATTTGTGTTAAATTTAGTAATTTGGTTTTGTTATACAGAGTTTCTGTTGGAGTTAGGTAGTCATAACTATATAATCTTTTAATAACTTTGTTTTGTGCTATTTGCAACTGTTTAATTGTAGTTTTTGGGGCTGATCCCCATATTTCAACTAGATATTCCAGATGAGGTTTAATAAGTGCATTATAGACGGTGTTTCTTATTTTTGGGGGTACGCAATTGCTCATATTGCGCAGGGCGCCAGAAAGGGATGTTAGTTTGGATCTTACAAAGTCGATATGCGGCTTCCATGATAATTTGTCATCCAGCAGCAAACCTAGATACTTTTCTGTACCCGACCGTTTTATTGGGATGTTGTTTACTTTAGGTGGGTTATAATTTGATATTATTTTGTTCTTAGCAGCAAAAATCATGTAGGAGGTTTTTGAAACATTTATTGTGAGTAGGTTGTGTAAAAGCCACTCATTTAACGTGTCAAGATCTTTTTTTTATCACTAGTACTTACTTTATTGGGTCCCGTAACTTTCCGTATCGCAACATGTCTTCGGTTGGGTGCAAGGTGTTACGCGCCTCATGCCAGTGCGGTACTGCTGTCGAACAGCTTGGTCATCACGGATTATCGCCTACTAGTGCTGGCGGACGGATATCTCGCCACGCTAGCCTTATCCGGCAGGCCTTTGTCACCGCTAACGTACCAGCTATTCTCGAACCGAATGATCTGTTGCGTGACGATGGTATGACACTAGTCCCATGGGAGTTCGGGAGGCCCATTCTGTGGGACGCTAGGTCCGCGTCGACACACTTGCGCCTTCCCATCTTCCGAGGACCGTGCATGTACATTAGATACATATGCATGTTTGTAAAATCTTACCCCTAACACTTCAAACTCAACACTTCCAATCGTAAGGATATTAACACTAGACACAAATGAGCAAAATTCAATAATCTTATAATCTGTTAGGTATACAAGCCACAATGCCATAAGCGGATCTATGAGAAAAATGTACCTATATCGGTAGGTAATATGTGCATCATTATCATGTTTCTCTATTGTAATTAAATTATTCTACTCAAAATCTTAATTTTGAGTAGAATAATTTATTATGTTTTGACTATGATTGTTAATTAGTTATTGTTTGTTAACTATTTATCTTCGATTGTATTGTTCTCGATTATTTTTAAATTGATTATTTTAACGATTTGCATCATTGTGAGTTAATATTTGCACACCTGCTTGCGGGTTGAATACATTTGACATCACTCTAGTCATAAGATCTGACATATACCATGTACCTGTAATAATGTACTCGGCAAATAAATGATTTGATTTGATATCCCTGAGGGTGGGCGCGGCGGCAGATTTGGCCGAAGATCTCAAGAAGCGCAAATATGCAGGTCTCGACAGTGCCTACACATTTGCTCCCCTTGGAGTCGAGATCTTAGGTCCGTGGGGTACCGAGCTCTGTGGGTTTTTAAAATATTATCTGAGCGAAGCGACGCGAGACCGTGGTCAGTATCTGGCGCAGCGAATCAGCATTGCCATACAGCGGGGCATTGCAGCCAGCGTCTTGGGGATGCTTGTCACTGGTATTGATATGGATCATTTGAGCTACTTGTAGATTGTTTGCAACAGTCTGCAGTTAGCTCAATTATTTTAATTTTAAATACCTACTAGTTATAATTTATTTATAATATTTGATTGTAATTTTCTTGATGAGTAAAGAATTATGATATGACATATTAATAAATAACATGAGTTGATCAAGGAGCAGTCTTCTCTGTTTCAGAGTGGGGAGCGAGTATTTGCAAAGTAGGTGATCGTAGGAGTACCTACCTACCTACATCGAAGCATCATCGGGATGGAAGGTTGATTTTTATGATTTCTTGCCCAAAGAGAACATTATTGTATCAACTTTAAGCTCAAGCAGTTGATGAGATCACTCCATTGGTGATTCAGGAACTTCAGAAAAATTGGGATTATTATTGGTTATGTAGGTAGGTACCTACCTAGTACAAAAAATGATCTCTTAGCAATAATATTCCGTTATATACACAGGTACATACTATTGACTTTTTTTACACCTTTTAGTCACTCAGCGTAAAATGAAACGTAAAACCGTTTGCTTTTTTTTGTTCATTCGTGGCGCTAGTTTCGCTATATCGATTTAGATTTTTATTGCCAACCTTTAAAGTTTTCCTGCTTTTTAGGTGAACCGTAGAAAGATCGATCTACGAGGTGAGCACTCCCATTCAAAAATATTGTTACGTTTTTGTATATTACCTACAATCGGTTTTTGAATTAAATTTGATTTTATTTATACAGTACAGGGTGTTAGGGTGAACAGTCTTATCCTTGAAACCAGACGTTACAAAATATGAGTGGAGTCCAAAAACCGATGGAAAATATTAAATAATGTTTACAAAGTTTTGAGAATTAATTAATTTATTTATTTTTGGACAGGCCTCCTCGATGTTACCTAAATGTGTGTGTGCGTGTGTTTTTGTGTGTGTCTGTTATGTTTCCGAAACCTCAAGTGCCGTGCGTATCAATATCTCAGTCTTGTCTAATATTAAATTTAAAAATCTAAAAACCAACTTCAAATTCATTTAGATTTATGCGCGCCGGTGACTCGGTGAACTTCGCTAGTAATTTGGTCATAACTTCGTCAATTTTTGACGTAGAACCAAAATTTTTGTACTGTGTGTTAAGGATTTCTTAGCTCTATAAATCTGCATTCTCAACTAAAAACTTTACGGATCCTCATTGACGTAGAAATCAGCGAACATACATACAGCCGAACAAAGAACCTCCTCGTTTTTTTCGAAGTTGGTAAACATAGATTATAATAAAAAGCCTGTGTTAGAATGCAGTTTAGTAGAAGATTAGAAAAGGCTTTTGAAAGTCCCACCTAGAGAATGTAATCCATATAGAAAATCCATGGATATCGGGATTCGGGATTAAGCTCAGGCAATCCCTTTCGCAGTAGAAAAACGAATTGGACTTTGTCCAATTGGACTGTTATTAAGTAGGTATCTAGTAGTCATATAATATAACACTTCTGCTACTTGTGTATTAAATAAATAATGCTGGACAATTCACTCAGCATTATCTAGCCCCAAGATAAGCAGAGCTTGTGTTATGGGTACTAGATAACTGATATACTTAATACAATACACTACATAGATAGATATTTCTTATTATACCTAGAAAACATCCAGAACGCCCTGGACAAATGTCCGCACATCGTACAAACATTTGTCCCGAGGCGGGAATCGAACCCGCAACCTCCTGCGTCGCAGCCAGACCACGACGACAACGCGCTAAAACCCTTTGATGTGTTGAAAAAACCGGCACCTGAGCTATTGCATAGCGTCTAATGCCATTAATAATGCCGTTAATATATGAACACAATGAAACCTTGGCCACATCTGCGTGACGCCCAAATTAGCGCGCTAAGTAACGCGTTAGGACGCAGGTGGAGCCGTAGCATTAGAAAAACAAAGACGGGACTACGGGATAAATTTTATTTACAGTGGGAAACACCGCCTAGTTGTACAAATAATTTCGGGGTGGTGTTTTGGAAAGAAATTTCAAAGAAAAGGTAAAATTAGTGTTTTCCAAAGCAATTTCTGTGTATAAATGCTATTTAGCGCTTCATTTGTGTGTGATTTGTAGGTAGAGAGATTTATTCACGAAAGGTAAGTGTCAAAGATAACCAAACTTTTTGTGTTCCTATTTCAAAGTTTGTGCATAAAACTAGGGTTCTTCTGTTTTTAATAGCCCTGAAGTAATTAATAATTGATATGCTTGTATTTCCAATCTATGTTATCCAAAGCCGGCTACAAGACAAATTTTCGTGTTATGTAACTCCTTCAGATCGATTGATATTGGAAAAGTAACCTTATTGACGTTATCGGAAACTTATCTATTTTACCTGGATTCTACCTTAAAAATCTTTTGCAGACATCCTATTTGCCACGCTTTGTGTAGGTATTAGGTGACATATGAATTTTGTATTATGTGTAGGCCAGCCAGTATCTACCATTGTTGATATTATGACAGCTGATTCAGTTTCTTCCTCCTACCCCATCTTCAAATCGAATGTGTCACATAATAAACAACCTATTGTGTCTGGTGTCTCATAGCTCTCCGGCAAGCTTGAATTTTCCACCCAGTTTTTTACCTATGTATCTGATACAATGGTAATAATAATTACTTACCAAGTCCGTTAGGACTTGGTACAGGCCTTAGTTGGTGTCCTGCACTAAAAGACTTAATAGTACAATATTTCAGTGCTGTCAATTTGTATAAAATGTCCTAGCCGAATTTCGACCACAACAAATACAAATATTCTTTATTGCACACCATGAAATCAAAAATCACAGAAAACAAAAAACAAATACAGGTAATGTACAATAGGCGGCCTTATCGCTAAAAGCGATCTCTTCCAGGCAACCTTAGGATGGACAAGTGTTTGAAAAAGTTATGTGGTGGCGTGAAATCAGAAATAATGTTTAGGAAGAAATAAATAGACTAAGCTATCTAAATATATATACTTATAACAAAAATATATGTCGCCGCAGCGAACCTTCAGCCGACCAGTTTGAAGAACCCTTATTTAAAAACAACAACGCTTTTATGATAACCTTAGTAATATCTGCAAATTGCCATCATAAATCTTAAAATAATATTGAAACTACGAGTTAAGTTATCAATTTATGATTAGTTAGCTTTTCTATAAATCAATAATGTTTTGATACCAAGTACTCGAGTCTACTTATTTTTGAAAATGGTAATTTGGTTAGATTTCTCTGCTATTAAAATTCCTTAAATAATTAATAAGGAATTTAGAAATAGGCTTGAGATTGAATGTAAGCATTGAGATTCCAATTTTAAATTAATAATGAGTTCGCGGGTGAAATTGTTAAAACCTAGGTTTAGCTAGCGGTATTTCTTCCTGAAAATAATAAAATAATAAGTAATGGATTTAGAAATAGATCTAAGATTTAATCTGAACGATTTTGTAATATTAGAGGTTTTGTGACCATCTGTCATTACGTCAGAACCTTGTTTAAAAGAATTGAAAAGTAAATGTTAAGCTATCTAGTTTAAATAGCATTCTTAAATCTTTAGGGAATTATTAATAAATTTAGAAGTCCTTAAGAGATTCATCCCTCATTGTTGCGTAACATTGAGAGCAAGTCGTGAATGTCTGAATTTGTAAGCAGTTTAATTTATTTTGTTTTAATCGCCTTCAAAAATGTCAAATAATTATTATTTAATTTAGATAGAGTTTTTGTGTCCAAATCAATGTTATTTTAAGTGATTATTGTGAACTTGAAGTATTCTTGAGTTTCCCGCCATTTTCGAACGCTCGTAACAAGTTTGCTTGGAGTGGAGGGGGAAAATAGCGCGGGAAACATGGAGAATACTGAAGGAACGACATTCTGATTGGAGGTGTGAAGCAGACAACACGTGTAAGTTGAAACCATTGTAAACTTCAAATAAAAATAATTTTGTAACCCTTGTGAACGATCTTTATTTCATTTGGTTAGTTTAAATTAATAGCTTCAGCCTAGATTTTCCCTTGCTTTTTAAAACATTAAAATTAGTAAGCGAGCTCGTAGGTTTGAATGGGCTGAGTAGATTTTTATAATTGCTAAGGCAGGATCGATGGCCGAATCATTAGGTCGTCGGTTCTGCTTATTTTAAAAACCCTAGTTTCATGATTTATTCGTTATCAGAAGTGGGATTGTGTCCACAATCCCTCGACTCTGCTACCGTTACTGCCCTCTCGTTATCTCAGTTTCAGGTCCTGGCTGCAGCAGTCGCATTCTACAAGATGCACCGTGAGCGAGCCCGGAGAGGATCCACCAGTACCAGAGCCACCGACCACGTGCACACCTTATGGCGCCAACACGTGGACACAAGATGGTGCAACCACTGCAGCGAACATGCCCAGCACGTGGGCGCGGGGTCCAGCAGGACAAACGACGCATATTGATGCAAGCCCGGTAGTATCTCTCCAAATAGGTATTGTATGTACCTACCTCCTGATTTGTAATGAATGCATAAACATTATGGTCGCTATAATAGCAAGTGTGTTTTTCGACGTCAAAAATCATCTGGTGATAAAAATAAGATAACCGCCTAGGACCCATGCATGACTCGGACTGTAGATTCGAAGTCCGCAAGTGGTGCAATGGTATCAGTAGGACCAAAAACCTAGGCACACATTTGACACTGGTTACAAAAGAAAATAGTAATACTAGATATTGTGCACCCTAGGATGATACTCGCTTTGTGTAGCCCTCGCTTTTCGATTCTCTCACAAAGAACTGTTGGCACTAGTCCCACGCATGACTCCATAGGACCGGGTAACTATTAGCCTGAGATCATGGAAATGAGAAACGCATAATAATAATTTATGAAATATAATTTACTACGTAACGAAAAATACAATAAAAGAACGGAAATGAAGTAGAACTAGTATTTGATTTGAAACAGTTGGTTTAACTGCAGTCCGTTGCAAAAAAATCTAGAGGTAGCTCGATAATTAATAAAGATTTATGAATTATTTTCACAGTCCAATAAAACACCATGCCTTGCACAAAACTAACTCAAAATTAAGATTTGACTCTTTATTACTAATACTAAATGCAAGTGCCTCCTCTAGATTGAAAAGCTTTTGCTTTTGAGTCTAAAAATCCAACTCTGTTTATTCCTTTTGCAAAAATTGTTCGTTTGAGTTCTTGATATGTGGGTACCTTCCAGTTCCCTCAGCGTGTAGGTCGCATTTATTACCTTCCAGTTCCCTCAGCGTGTAGGTCGCATTTATGTGTGGACGGATAATTTCCAGCTCACATTTATTGTAGTTGGAAGTTGGAGCTCAAGTCTTGTCTTGTTAGTGACCCATTAGTATGAAAAATCTTGTATAAGCGTAGCCGTGTAGGTATGCTTTTCTGACCGCAAATTTTGCTTTAATTTTGGCAGATGACTTTGCAGGGACTTATGTAAGTACCTAGGTACTACCTAAAACTTGTGGAGGAAATTCTTCGCTTACGTAGATGTTCTAGTTTGTTTTTATTCTTCAAAATGTTTACCATCATTCCATAAGTTGTGGTTATGTTTATAGGACTTTTGTCTCGTCTTATCATTTAGTTTTATTATTCCATTCCTTCGTGGATGAGATTGAACTTCTACTTGATGTTTTGGTTCAATTGGATGTTAATCTTCCTTCCTATTCACGAAGTAGGTACTATGTTCATGTAAGACATTTCCTGCCTCTGAGAGAGGGGATTTTTCAACAAAACCATAATGCGTCCCTCTGGAAACAAAGAGTTCTAAAGTATGAGTCAGTAACTTTTACAATTGGTTGGTTAACTAACCTACCGTAGCTAAAAAGTAAAACCAAGAAAGAAACTACCTCCATTATTTTTATAGTGAATCCTCGGATTTTCTCTCTTTTTCTTCTTGGCTCTGCATTATGGTTAGACACAATTCTGCCAATGTCAGTTTCCAATTACGCATATTTACTATTTCTCAACAACCATGCTCTGCCACGATTTTTCATACGCTTGTGACAGCGCTTTATGTGCAGTAGGTAAGCACCTACCTATCAATATCGATGCAATCGATCAATCATCTGACGTGACGAACGCGTTGACGAGTGCGCCAGAATTCAAATAAAGAAATGTTATTTCATCACATAGGTACGCTACTTTCCTGTAAACATCATTAGTGTCTCGATTTCAAGACGTTCCAATTAAACTTTGTCTCTTGCAATCTAATTTCAACTTCTTGGAAAATGACAAGTCTTTTGTCGTCACGTAAAAAAAAAAAGAAAATCCATGGGTTTTCGTAGTCAGCGCGGCGCGGGCGGCCGCGCCGCCGCCAGTAGCATCCGAAGAACGGATAATGTTCAATTCAACTTCTTATTTTATGGCTGCCACAACTCTGCCAGTGGCTAACTTCAACTTGTTGTCTTCTAGCCAAAAGAATCATAAACATCTAGAGTATTTATGTATCTACCCACTATCTACCGGTATTGAATCTGCGGTACTCCCTTTTCTGTCAAACTGAAGTTGACGTTTCAAAGTTTACAAACGGAATTTGTCAGTGGTCTTACAATTGCTTGTTTTGGTGGCGCCATTATAAAAGAAGTTGAAGTTGGTCAAAGAAAATACAATGTTTGTTTACGAAACGAACGTTGGAAGTCTAAATAGTTCATGGAGCTTTAAATTGTCCTCGTGTGAGCGAGTTCTCAAGGTGTAAAGTGGACTTTCGTTAGAATGTGGACTTTCCAATGTATTTGTAGACTTTCCGAATGATCTTTGAAGACGGTCTTCCTCTCTGAATGGATCGTGGTAGGTAATTCGCAGGTTTTACTATTAATTTCTTTCAAATGAAATGTTAGCTCACTTGCTGTTGTATCACTACCGCACACGCGCACCTACCGGATCTCTGCTACTTCCTCGCATACACAGATGATGGGTATTTATCCAAAATTGACAATGAGTGACAGGAAGGGCGAGCGGATTCAGCATGCTTACATTTTAAGCCGAAACTCGACATAGGTACCCAGCATTGATGCGCTTCTTATGAAATGAATCGCCTGCCGAATATATTACATGGGTACATCGTTGTCATCATCAGCCTATATTAGCCCACAGTTGGACATAGGCCTCGCCTAATGAGCACCATAGCGCCCTGTCTTCATCAGCATCTGCCGGCAGTCTTTCACAGGTCATCATCCCACCTGGCTGAAGGATGTCCGACACAAGTTTTCTTTGTAATGTATTTAGGTATAGCCATTACTTAGTACCCATTACACTAAGCATGGCTTAATTTGGGGCTAGGTGATGCTGTGTGAATTGTCCAGCACTACCTATTATTTATTTACATGTATGGACCGCAACAAATAATAGTGGATGATGGGCGTGAGATCTTAGGTGGAAGACCTTGAGCTAATTTAAAATTATCTGCTTATTCCATTGAACATAAAGGGAAAGAAATGATTACCAACTCTCTTCCTATCAGTTACATTGTTTTAGTATAGTCTTGTAGTAACACAATTTTTATGTGAGCGTAATCGTGCCTCTGTACTATAAGTGTTTGTTTACCTTGCCTCCCCCTTAGAAAATTGGAGGGGGGTGTTTGGGGCAATTTTTGTATTGCTTTCCCCTCTTTTATTTTCAAAGGCTAAACGAAACCATTCTTGATCTCAAACTCTTTGCTCTATGAAATTTACAGAAACCTGAAGTACAACTGCTACCTACGAAGAAGGTAGAGGGTCATAATGGATGACCCTGCAACGTGGCGCACAATCAGCTACGGCGTAGACAAAGCCCAGACATCTGTGTTCAGGCAGCCGTGTCGCCCAAACATAAGCCAGCACATTTCAATCCCGGTGAGAAACTTTCATAATGCACCCGCATACATACATGCATACATACAAACTCGACAGGCAAGCACTCTCACACACACCCACTTCTTCGTTTTACCAGAGACACCGAGTCAAGTGTCTAGGCATCTTGGTATCAGAGGATACCTAGAGCACAAAATCATCATCATCATCATCATCTTCATCAGATCACAAAAACAAAAAGACACTTCGAGTGTCTAGGCATCTTGGTATCGGACGATACCTAGAGCCCAAAATCATCATCATTATCATCATCATCATCATCAGATCATAAAACAAAATGCTGCGATGACTCATGGGGGTCATCAAAGCCACCTATCAAAAGTTGCTGCGATGACACGTGGGTGTCATCAAAGCCAACTATCAAAAGATGCTGCGATGACACGCGGGGGTCGTCAAAGCCAAAAATTGTCCTATCCTAGTCCCCTATGTACCGCGGCGTACAAGACCGCCTAGAGCATAGCATCAACCTATACCATCATCCTAGGGCCTCTGCTCTGAGCAGCATCGACCTCTCACTCACCTCTATCCTTCCCTTTTTCTTTTTACACACAAACACTATCACACTGTGATAAACTTTACCATCAAAACAAACTTGCGTGGAGTGAGTCATGTTTTCTAGAAATGTGGATTATCTGTCCTAATAAGACAAAACTTGAGTGGCGCAAGTTGTGTCATTACAAAATTTGGGTTATTGTGCCGTGTTCTGTCTATCGTCGAGTGTTACAATTTATAAAGATTAGATGTGCTGTGGAAGCATCTAGCCTTTCAGTCAACATGAAGCTATAGGTAATAGGTTACTGTGGAAGTGCCTAGCCTCAACACTTGTTATCTCTTTCCAGCAACAAACCCCTGGGAGCGACGCTGAGCACGCGACGCATCTCAGAATGGCCGTGTCGCCGCAGCGAACCTTCAGCCGACCAGTTTGAAGAACCCTTATTTAAAAACAACAACGCTTTTATGATAACCTTAGTAATATCTGCAAATTGCCATCATAAATCTTAAAATAATATTGAAACTACGAGTTAAGTTATCAATTTATGATTAGTTAGCTTTTCTATAAATCAATAATGTTTTGATACCAAGTACTCGAGTCTACTTATTTTTGAAAATGGTAATTTGGTTAGATTTCTCTGCTATTAAAATTCCTTAAATAATTAATAAGGAATTTAGAAATAGGCTTGAGATTGAATGTAAGCATTGAGATTCCAATTTTAAATTAATAATGAGTTCGCGGGTGAAATTGTTAAAACCTAGGTTTAGCTAGCGGTATTTCTTCCTGAAAATAATAAAATAATAAGTAATGGATTTAGAAATAGATCTAAGATTTAATCTGAACGATTTTGTAATATTAGAGGTTTTGTGACCATCTGTCATTACGTCAGAACCTTGTTTAAAAGAATTGAAAAGTAAATGTTAAGCTATCTAGTTTAAATAGCATTCTTAAATCTTTAGGGAATTATTAATAAATTTAGAAGTCCTTAAGAGATTCATCCCTCATTGTTGCGTAACATTGAGAGCAAGTCGTGAATGTCTGAATTTGTAAGCAGTTTAATTTATTTTGTTTTAATCGCCTTCAAAAATGTCAAATAATTATTATTTAATTTAGATAGAGTTTTTGTGTCCAAATCAATGTTATTTTAAGTGATTATTGTGAACTTGAAGTATTCTTGAGTTTCCCGCCATTTTCGAACGCTCGTAACAAGTTTGCTTGGAGTGGAGGGGGAAAATAGCGCGGGAAACATGGAGAATACTGAAGGAACGACATTCTGATTGGAGGTGTGAAGCAGACAACACGTGTAAGTTGAAACCATTGTAAACTTCAAATAAAAATAATTTTGTAACCCTTGTGAACGATCTTTATTTCATTTGGTTAGTTTAAATTAATAGCTTCAGCCTAGATTTTCCCTTGCTTTTTAAAACATTAAAATTAGTAAGCGAGCTCGTAGGTTTGAATGGGCTGAGTAGATTTTTATAATTGCTAAGGCAGGATCGATGGCCGAATCATTAGGTCGTCGGTTCTGCTTATTTTAAAAACCCTAGTTTCATGATTTATTCGTTATATACTATATTGTCGTGCGAGAAGTCAAGTAACAATTTTGGCCAAAATGACTTTTAATGATGCCAAAGTATTTTTACACCCATTGTATACTTTATGAGAAGGTAAAAGAGCTGTTTTTATTTTAATTAAAAAATAAAATGGGAAATACAAGAATGTCAGAACTACTTATCTGCTTGTTGAGCCAAAAATCTGGCTACAAAAAAGTACTAAGGGTACTTAAGTAGTTTATTTCAATCATTTACTAACATTTTTTCAATTACTGGGGCTGCACTGCTCTTTAAAGTCACTTAGTGACATTTCGCGTATACGTAATTGTATTTTATCCTTTGAACTCACATTTAATATGTCACTAATTCTAACATGGAAAGTTAATTAACTAACATAATAACATCTTATTGAGTTTAAGAACTAAAAGACAACATTTATCATGTTGTTGCAGCATCATGGCCAATGTACTGTTGCGCCGCGCGTTGTTAGATGCAATCCGGGTGCCCGTGGCCACGCGCTCCACCTCCTCCAACATCGGGGAGTTTGAGAAGGTACATACATAGTTGCTGGTCATACAAGGTCATACAAACTATTGTAGCTTGATGATCTCATTGTGAATGTGAGCAGGTTACTACCAAGTTTGTCAGTGTTGGAAGGATACCAACATTTCAATCCATAAAGAGGGAACTTGTCAGGGTAATTGCTGAGGAATTTAACATGACACATTTGTGATGATGAGAGTTCTTCATTATAATTTTTACACCCACAGATTGACAGCATAAGCGCTCATTAGGGGAGGCCTATGTCCAGCAGTGGAGTAATATACTCGTACATAGGTTGATGCTTATGATGATGATTGACAACAATAAATACTGACTGATTACTGATAAGTAGGAGTGATGCTTACAACATTCTGATATAAACTTACTTGAGTCTGGAACTTTAAAACTTAACCTTTATTAATATGGTGAATAAAATATAGTAATGTTTATCTCCCTTCAGATTGGCAAACGAGAATGGGTTGGGTTTGGTTACAATGGCATGCCCAACTACGTGGACCGCGCTGACTTCCCTCTGCCAGCTGTGAGGTTCCGCGAGAACACACCCGATATCAAGGTAACTAGTATTTTATATGGATTTTAAACGTGGGCACAGAATAAGTATAAAGTACACATGGGGCTGAAGGTCTAACTAAAGGGCTGACCAATCAGGTCTATACTCCGGTGAAAAGACTTCATTATAGACATTTTAGGCAGATTGATATTGATTGAGATTGGACTGATCGGTTGTATTAGAATATTTTGCTTGATTATGTGGAAAGAGAAAATAATAACAATAATTTATTTATTTCAGACAACTTGGAACAGTTATAGATTTTTTTTAAAAAGCCACACATTTACTTCTTTCACTAAAATGATTTCTGTCCCAGGTCCTCCGCGAGAAAGAAAAGGGAGACTGGCGCAAAATGACCATCGAGGAGAAGAAAGCCCTCTACCGCGCCGCCTTCTGCCAGACGTTCGCCGAGTTCCAGGCGCCCACCGGGGAATGGAAGGGCGTGGTGGGCTGGGGACTGGCCATCGCCTCCCTCTCCGTGTGGATCTACATGGCTATGAAAGTCTGGGGTCAGTTGACCTCTCCCGTTGATCACTAATTACAGAATATTCAGATGGCACCGAAGCTTTCTGTGTCGAAAATCGGGCATCCGGATAATCTTCCCTGGTACAATCTATCTCCTTGGCAACTATCATTATCAATTTAGTTGTGCCAGAGAGGCAGAGATATTTTGTTGGAGACTTTAACAGGAAGACTGATTGACCGCTGGTCAATCAGTCTTCTTTTCTTGAATGTGCTATGGATAGATCCTTCACAATCAATGACAAACTAAAACCCATAATAATAACACCAATCTGCGATGGATGCGAAAGGGCGAATATGTACGACGAGGAGGTTCGACTCCCGCCTTGAAACAAATGTTTGTACGATCTTAGCTTGGAGCTGATGGTGCTGTGTGGATTATCCAGCATTATTCATTATTTAATATATAATATCTCGTCCCCAGTGTACAGCGAGCTGCCGGAGACCCTGGACGAGGAGCACCAGAAGGCGCAGCTCCAGCGCATGCTAGACCTCAAGATGAACCCTGTGGACGGGCTGGCTTCCAAGTGGGACTACGAGAACAACCGCTGGAAGTAAATGTAGGTAGCAGCTACTACAAGGGAATTTATTACTAACGCTTATGGTTGATCGTTCATGTTGGCGGGAGATTAAATTTTTTTTTGGTGGTTTTAAATGTTTTCTGCGTTCTACAAGGAATAAAAGTAGCGGAGAAGTAATTTTCCGCAAATCGTGAACTATATTTTATGAAACCATGTTAGAACCATCCTCGATTCAATTGTAATTTGGGAGCATTTGGGAAAATGTTGATTTTTAGCCTAAAACTTCTTATTTTCCCATATGGTAAGAAAAATACCAATGAATCGAAGTTAGTTTTTCACAAAGAAAATTACAATCAAATTTTAGAAATAAATTAGAAGTATGTAGTACTTAGGTATTTTCAATTGAAACAAAGCTAACGTTATAGTTTTTCATAAGTTTATAGAAAATGGTTTACGATTTGCGGCAAATTACTTTTCTGTTTTCACTTTTTAAGGGTTCCGTATCCGAAGGGTGCCAATGAAACCCTATTTATTACTAAGTCTCCGCTGTCTGTCTGTCTGTCCTGTGTCCATGAACCGTAAGAACTAGACAGTTGAAAGCTTCACAAAATGTTTATTTTTCTTGCCACTATAACAACAAATGCTAAAAATAAAATAAAAATTAAATTTAAAGGGGCTCCCATACAAAAACAAGATTTCTTGCTAATTTTCGAACGAGGAAGAAACCCTCGGTGTCCGAGTATACTCGCACTTGGCCGGTTTATTTGGAGATACCCTGTTGTAATTACATTTTTCTTTTCAGATCTACCATTGGAGTACGCGACGCAACGCTTAACGGGATAGAATAGAATCAATTGTTATTTAAGAGAAGTTATGTAAGATACATAAAATTATTCCAATTACTTTGGATTTCATTTCAAACTCCTAGCTGTAAGGTGGGCACTGGCCGGTGTTACGCGTCGTACTGCACCATTCGCAGCGAGCATGTTACGTTACTCCGTGTGCTACAATTCGTCTCGTGGCTCGTTGCTCACGCCTTCTTCCCCCGCACTGACGACGGCACGGACGATCGCCGTGTAACACGTTACATTACGAGCGCTGTAACGCCGGTCAGTACCCGGCACAACACAAAAATGTACACTCACAATGGGCTTTAAATAAATAAATATATAGTGCTGGACAATTCACACAGCATTGTCTAGCCCCAAGGTAAGCAGAGCTTGTGTTATGGGTACTAGATAACTGATATACTGTATTATGTATATCAGTTATCTAGTACCCATAACACAAGCTCTGCTTAGCTTGGGGCTAGATAATGCTGTGTAAATTGTCCAGCATTATTTATTTATTTATTTATTTATTTATACTTAATACAATACACTACATAGATATATATTTTTTATTATACTTAGAAAACATCCAGAACGCCCTGGACAAAATGTCTGCAGATCGTACAAATATTTGTCCCAAGGCGGGAATCGAAACCGCAACCTCCTACGTCGCAGGCAGACCTTCGCCCGCTGCGCCACAGAGGTCGTCGCTTTAACTTGTAACATTTTAATAAAAAATTATCTTGACGGTATCAGATGACAGACAGCTCGCGGGCCACTCGTCTGAACCACAGAGGTAAGCGTTTGTCACTCTAAAATGTACCTATTATAAAAGATAAACAAGTTTTTAGTCCATATTTGAATGCACGTTTTTGTGCTGTGCGGTAGCGGTATTGGATAACTAGGCGCAGAGCTCTAGAATGTACATTAACTAGGGATGGCCCGGGCTCGCTCGTTCTTTGGATAATGTAACTACCTACCTCCTAGTAAAAGAGATTTTAAAATTTTACGGTAATGTTCGGTAACGAAGATTGTCCTAAATAATAACTTAAGTGCTTTTTAATACGAGTTGAGATTTATGAAAGACGAACCTCTAGAAATCAATAATAACTGCTTACAAAATAAGCACTCGGACAAGTCAAATTTAAACTACACTATCATCAAATAAGAAAAAAAAAGATTATCAAGAAAGGCTGTTAGCCCATTATTTCCAACCATTGAAGGGCGGAACGATACTTTAACTAGCTGCTGCCCGCGGCATCGCACGCTCTGTTCCGAGATAGAAAGTAGCCCATGTCCGTCCCCGGTATATCATCTATCACCATGCCAAATTACATTACAATCCGTTCAGCCGTTTTGACGTGAAACGGTAACATAGACTAACTTTCGAATTTCTAGTATTGGGAGCATGGATAACTAGACCTGCCCTCCGATAGCTAAAACATCGCTAAGCCACCAGGGGGCCGATTTTGAGTTTTTGATACCATTCTACATTGAAAAAATTCTCTATCCATCTGGTTTAGAATCATTCTTGTAGCGTTTTTAGTTCAGGAGATAGCTCTAGCAAAAACGGCGTAAACTACTATTAAAACTACGCTAAACATCAATACATGGCTAAATAGTCACTTGCAGCCTTTAGTTTAGTTTAACGTTGTCAGCATATAAAAAATATTCCGTTCTTTGCTTAGCTAAAAAAATATTCAATGAGACAAAAAACTACTTGCTAACTATTTACGACTGATTATATTTTCACTAATTCAAAGTTCGTTAGGCTTTACCCTAGGTAGGTACCTACCTAGTCGTTATGACACTTCTGCGATCTTTAAGTAAGTCATGGTTGAGCCAAAAAACGACATTAATAAGCTAAAAAGACGCCATACAACAATGCTACTTGTTATTAACACTCAATGTAACATTTTATTATTAACTAGCTGCGCCCCGCGGCTTCGCCCCCGTGGAAATTTATGTTTCCAACTTTCTTAATTTTTTCTTTCATTAGAACCTTCTCCTGACAATAACAAACACAACAAAGAAAGAATTAGCGAAATCGGTCCAGCCGTTCACGCGTGATGCCGTGACCATGGAAAACGGGTTTCATTTTTATATATATAGACTAGCTGCGCCCCGCGGCTTCGCCCCCGTGGAAATTTATGTTTCCAACTTTCTTAATTTTTTCTTTCATAAGAACCTTCTCCTGACAATAACAAACACAACAAAGAAAGAATTAGCGAAATCGGTCCAGGCGTTGTTGAGTTATGCGCTTACCAACACATTTTGCGATTCATTTTTATATTATAGACTAGCTGCGCCCCGCGGCTTCGCCCCCGTGGAAATTTATGTTTCCAACTTTCTTAATTTTTTCTTTCATAAGAACCTTCTCCTGACAATAACAAACACAACAAAGAAAGAATTAGCGAAATCGGTCCAGGCGTTGTTGAGTTATGCGCTTACCAACACATTTTGCGATTCATTTTTATATTATAGACTAGCTGCGCCCCGCGGCTTCGCCCCCGTGGAAATTTATGTTTCCAACTTTCTTAATTTTTTCTTTCATAAGAACCTTCTCCTGACAATAACAAACACAACAAAGAAAGAATTAGCGAAATCGGTCCAGCCGTTCACGCGTGATGCCGTGACAACGCGAAACGGGTTTCATTTTTATATATAAGACTAGCTGCGCCCCGCGGCTTCGCCCCCGTGGAAATTTATGTTTCCAACTTTCTTAATTTTTTCTTTCATAAGAACCTTCTCCTGACAATAACAAACACAACAAAGAAAGAATTAGCGAAATCGGTCCAGCCGTTCACGCGTGATGCGATGACAACGGAAAACGGGTTTCATTTTTATATATAAGAAGAAGATTACAACGATCTAAACTCTTTGACTTCTTTAATTTGACCACACCCGACAAGTAGCCGAAACATTGGACCTTCAGAGATGACTACAACGGACCTACGCACGCACAACCATTGTTGATGCCAACAGTCATTTCGAAGACAAAGAAGATTTCCAAGAGACACAAAGAGCGCTGTCCTGAGGCACACAACCGATCACTACGAAGACGGTACGGCCAGCCCTCTATCCTATCCAGAAACGCCTATCCCTACTTGTTTTAATATCCGTGGTAAACTGTTTCAGTGTTTGAGCCGCAGTGAGTTTCCTCGTTTGCAAGTGTCTAGCAGTGTGTGCCGTTGCCAGCATCAGCTGCCGCTTACAAAACGTGAGTACTCCACCTTTCACTAAACCTCCAGGATGACAGACAGGAATAGGTCCCCTTCTCCAATATGTAAAATAACCGTTACGAGTGATGACGCCACAAACATACTTTTAAGCGATTGTTAAAAAGCGCTCCATTGTCCAAGGCCGTCTTACTCGCTTCTCTAACTATTTAAACGCAATAAGTACCAATGAAATTTTGCCCGAAAAAGCTCGCGTAGAACCACGGAAATGGAAGTTAGAGTGGAAGCACAATGCAACAAAATTACTAAGGGCACCGGTGTCGCCAAACTCACACAAATAAACCAGTAATCATATAATGCATTACAAAGAAACAATTCGTTTGATTGGTAGTTTAAGTTTAGTCAAAACTAGCCAACGTCACTGATTTGGAAATAAACCTTGACTTCTACAGATAAGATTTATTTTACTTTAGCATCAGAACGTATTTACGGTCTATAGTAACCAAACATTCGATTGACAAGTTAATTCCGCTACTTGACCATAGATGGCGGTATTTTCAGTGGTCGCAATTATAAACTTAATTTCCTCAGACTTAAGATTGACATTCGCGTGATAGGTCGACCATCGACTGCTACTCGATTAGAGCTGTACCAGGTAGCACATTGAAGTACATTATCGATATCGATAGATACCCGATTTTTTGTTCAATTCGCAAAAAAATGAACTTGTTGGTAGTTTATTTACTTACTTGGCACACAAAGAGCTGTATATTTTAAACCATTTATAAATAGACACAGACAGGCAGGTAAAAATAAATGTATGTTGCTTATGCCCCTGAAATAAAACGTATTTATTAGGAAACTGGTGTTTGGAAAGTTTTATGTTTAATTTTAGTAAATGGTGTATGTGAACATTTATATATTTAAACTTAACGATTTTCAGTGATACAAGCGCTGTATGTTTCGTAATTGTATATCTATATGATTTTCAGTGATACAAGCGCTGTATGTTTCGTAATTGTATATCTATATCTTTTATTTGATATTTTGAAATCGACTTCCAAAAAGTGTTCAGAGCATATCGTGCTTGATTTGGTTGGCATCCAATTAACTCTACCCGTTGCATCTATCCATTTCTCTTTGACGTTTGTATCTTTGGGAAACCTACAAATATTTAAGATAAAGGTTAGAGGACCTAATGATGTCAATTTAGTGACTTGTAATCTAAATACTAAATAAATAATTAATTTACATAATAATACTAATCACTTATTTAACATTAACATTAAAATTAGAAATTAAAATTGAATTTCTTGTATCGATATCAATCGACAAAATCAACATCCGACTTGACTACATCACTAATTGAGTAGCGAAGAATAGAATCAATCCAAAATCAACTTTATCTTAATTGCATAAGGTTGATTTTGACTAACCCTTCTATTAAATTATTGACAAATTGAAATAAAATAAGATTTTATTACAAAACAATAAAAACCTTTCTCCCCGATGGTACGAGACACCTCCATTTTGAAGATTTTTTCTCCTACTATCATTTTTACACTCTAAAATCGAACAATACGGCATGATTACGGAAAAAATGAATTGGTTGCGAGACTAGCTACTCCACGCGATGTTAGAACCCGACTGGGGTCGAGTAAGCATACCAGCGCTTACTTGTAGCACGCGTGCCACGCCCACTTACCATTTCCCCTTACCGTAGAACTTAGAATACGTGTAAAAGGAGTAGAGAGTTTATTTAGCGATTTCAACAATCTTCAATCACGTCGGGGTCACCACTTTTGTATTACTATATATAAAGCTAAATTTTGTCTATATACCTAGTCTATCTTTAAGGCGAATGTAGGGTGTAGTGGTAAATATGTAGTGGCGCCGCTACATATTTAATGTTATAACTACGATATACTAAGGAATTATCAAGAAAGCGGACCACGCGTAGACGATATCTATCATAAGCTTTTTTTAAATGTATCTGTAATAGTTTTGTTTTGTGTTATTCAATCAAAAACCTTGTTTGGAGACCTTGGTGGCCACCAATAGGAACTAAACTCTTGAAACAAGTATCTGCCTAAATAATACAGTACAAAACTATTAAAGATACATTTAAAAAAAGCTTATGATAGATATCGTCTACGCGCGGTCCGATTTTTTGATAATTCTTCTGTATAACGTAATTATAAAATTAAATATGTAGTGGCGCCACTATACACCCTACTATTCGCCTTATCTATGTGGGTTGGTTGGAATAAAAGATGTTGTTAACTTCACTGAGCATTCTCGCTGCGGTAACCGTGCGAGGCGAACGTGTTTACGAGTTAAGTGCACTCCTTAGCCGCGCATTGCGATAAGCCCGGCTTGGTGTTGCTACCCGGCCGGGCGCGTTTTCGCGCGCTCCTCAACAACAATGGAAGGTTCCGATAGTGATGCTCATACAGTGGATATAGAATTAGATGAAGAGATTACAGAGAATACAAGTGTGAAGCGACCTCGCGAACAGAAAGAGAACAGTGATGATGATTGGCAGACAGTGTCAAGTAAACACAAGAAACAGAAGAAGACACCAGAAGAGGAAAGAAAGAAAGAGATTTACATTTCGAGTGATGATCCCTTGCCAAAGCAATTCGCTTTGGCAAGATTATTTAAAGATATAAATTTATGCGATGTTACCAACATAAAATATATGAATCCATATAAAGTAAGAGTTACGTTTGTCGAAGAAAAGAGTATCTATGACCTCTTTTCCATGGACGCTTTGAAAAACAAAGGATGGAGATTTACCAAATCATCGGAAGTAAGTTACTCTTATGGCGTCATGAAAGATGTTGACATGGAGTTAACAGAAAAAGAGATAATGGAAAATATAACCTGCGCTGAATCTGTGGAGTTGATATCATTAAAGAGACTGTCTCGTAGAAGTAAAGACAAAGAAAATAAAGAAGGAAGATGGAGTCCCTCGGAGTCCGTACGCCTTTGTTTCAAGGGCAACTGGCTACCTACTTTTGTATATGTACATGGAGTGAAAATAATTATTGAGCCCTACGTGTACCCTGTTACTCAGTGTTTCAAATGCTGGGCGCTGGGCCACACTGCCAAGACTTGTACTGTCCGAAGAGAGGTATGTCCTAAATGTAGCGGAGATCATGAAACCTGTAACCCTAAAACATTCACATGCGTAAATTGCTCAGGACCGCATATATCTATGTCAAAAACGTGCCCAGTTTATTTGAAGGAAAGACAGATAAGAGTGATCATGGCTGAACATAATTGTACCTACAGCAAAGCGTCTCATATCTATGCGCAGTCCCCTATCATCATTCCGGCTGCTAAAAGTGAGCCGAAATCAAAGACTCAGATAGTTACGCAAACTAGTGGAGCAGATTTTATATCCTTCCAGGGCCCTAGTACAAGTCAAGAACCATCAGATGCGCAATCCGAAAGAAGCGTTATTCTACCTAGAAGACAGTTGAAGAAAAGACCGAAAAAGAATAAAAATGATTGGAGCGAACCATTGGAATGGAATGAGTTACAAGAAGAGGTACACGAAAATGAACCTCCGCAACAAGAAAAAAATACAGAAGAAAATTCATCCTTTAGCGAGCTAATGTCCAGAATAAAAGAAATTTTATTCATAAAAAATATTGACATGAAATCAAAGATTAAAAGTGTTTTTAAGTTATGTGTCGAGTGGCTTATTATGGTGGTAGTAAATAATGTTTCGGATTGGCCTTTTGCTGATTTACTCTCCGGAATATTAAACCATAATGGTTAATAAGCCCTTTATCAAACTGAATATTGTACAGTGGAATGCCCAAAGTGTTAAAAATAAACGTATGCCATTTGAGCAATTATTATTGCAAGAAAAAGTCCACGTCGCTTGCTTAAGTGAAACATGGTTAGCAGAGGACAGCTCGTTTAGGGTAAGTCAATACAATATCTATCGCGCTGATCGTGACTCACACGGCGGGGGCGTGGCCATATTTATTCATAGATCTATCCAGTCGCAGGTACACCAATTAACATTGCGTAATCGCAGCATAGAAATTGTTTGTGTGAAAGTTTTTAATTGTAAACATTTAGAAAATATTATATCGATATATTTCCCACAATCATCGAACCCGACATTTAACGATTTTAGCGATCTTTTATCAATCTTTGGTAAACGTACCCTTATCCTTGGAGATTTTAATGCCCATCATTCGTCATGGTCATGTAAAACCGATACGAAAGGAAAGCTTTTATTTGACGCAATCATAGATAGTAGGTATGTAGTTTTGAATGACGGTCGTAATACTCGTGTCAAGTTAGTTGACGGAAACCTGCAGAAGACATCTCCCGATATATCTTTAGCCACGTCTGATATTGCAATTGAATTTAGCTGGGCAGTTCTTCAAGAAAATCTAGGTAGTGACCACCTTATCTTAAAATTAAGTACGAGCTATCATTCGCATAATAAACCTATTACTAAAAGAAATTACAAAGAAGCCGATTGGAAAGGTTACAATTCTTGTTTACGTGACTTATTTGATACAATAGAAATTCCATTAGATAATCAGACATTTTATGATTTGTTTTTAGACTATTTAAACTTAGCAGCTGATATTCATATTCCCTTTAAACAAATTAATCAAAACCCAGAGTCAAAATTTAAGCCTAAGCCATACTGGAATAGCGAATTATCGAGAGCAGTAGCTTTAAGAAGATTAGCATTATCTAAATTTAGAAAAAACCCTATTCCTTCGAATTTAGATATCTTAAATTCGAAAATAAGTGAAGCGCATAAATTAATAAGCGAAGCGAAAAGTAAGTATTGGCAAGAGTTCTGTACATCTGTTAACGAAAAAACATCTTCGTCACAGATGTGGCAGCACATGAGATGGGTTAAAGGTCGAAGTTATAACCAACAACACATCAGCGAGGTACAAGCATCCAACTTTCTTAATTCTCTGGCTCCAGCCTATGTCAGTCCTAATCAGCCGACATTTTCAGATTTTCATTCACAATTAGATATTGATATCTCCCTTCAGGAGCTCGAGGCGTGTATTAAATCAAAGGATACATCTCCTGGATGTGATGATGTTACGTATTCTATGATAAAACACCTACCAAGTAATGGTAAGCGTTTACTTTTATCATTATACAATAGATTTTTATCAACTGGTTTTGTACCTATGCAGTGGCGAACGGTTAAGATAGTACCTATCGTGAAACCGGGGCGTGATCCTAATGAAGTTACGTCATTGAGGCCTATCTCCTTACTGTCGTGCTTATGCAAGATGTTTCATTCAATTTTAAATAAGAGAATAGAGTGGTTTTTGGAACACGATAATATGTTTTCGCTGAATATGACTGGATTTAGGAAAAGTAAATCATGTATAGATAATTTAAGTAGTCTATATGATAACAATAGGATGCTTCATAGATATTTTAAATGCATACAACAATGTAGATATAACTGTATTGTTATCTTTATTAAATAAAATTAGGGTTGGCCCAAAGATATGCCATTACTTATGGAATTTCCTCAAACAAAGAAAGTTACAATTGAATGTTGGTAATAAATTTTTGACAAGAGTAACCGGTATGGGATTAGCCCAAGGGGACCCTCTTTCACCCCTCCTATTTAATATAATAACAATAGATATTTGTAAGACAATGGAAGATCATATTTATATCTCGCAGTACGCGGATGACTTCGTTATTTATAATCAATGTAAAAATATTAATGAAGGAGGAGACAGATTAAAACGTAACTTAAATATATTGTGTTCTCTTTTAGCAAATCTAGGTTTAGATATTTCACCTCATAAAACGAAAATATGTATTTTTAAACGGGGTTTTTTCATGAATACTTTGAATATGGAAATAAACAACACATCAGTCGAGATTGTAGAAAATGTTAAATACTTGGGATTATGGTTGGACAGAGGATTAAGATGGACAAAACACATTAATGAAATTTACGAAAAATGTTTGAAATTTATTAATATCTTTAAAATATTGACAGGTTCATCATGGGGTGTCCACCCTATACACTTGAGACGCTTATATTTAGCTATTGTTCGAAGTCGCATTGATTATGCAAGCTTTTTGTTTGATAACTGTTGTCGCACTAGAATTAACAGATTAGATACACTACAAAACAAGTTTTTACGGCTTATAGGTGGATTCATTAAGAGTACGCCTATACATGTGATGGAGTCGGAACTTTGTATAGCTCCTCTGTTTGCTCGTAGGAAATATTTAGCGTCAAAGTATTGGCTTAAATCTAAGTCAATACGCGATAATGTTACTATTGACTTGCTCGACGAGCTGTCCCTTCTACTGAGATTACCTTATTGGCGTAGAAAGAAGATACCTTTATTAGTGACTGTTCATAACTCTCTCCGTTCTTTAAGGTTTCATATTAGTATACAATTGGAAATGTTTAGTATGAATACATGGGTAAGTAATATCAATCTGCGAGATGTATTGGAGCTCAATATTCGCACTATAGATAAACCGAAAAGATGTTTCAACCCTTTGGATCTTAATTTTAAATGTGTTAACTATTTATCGAGTACATACTCAGGATATTATAGAATATTTTCGGACGGATCTATGATAGACCAAAGAAGAGGATCAGCTTTTTTAGATGCGGAGACGGGGCACAGCGTAAAGTTTTTAATACAATCAAAAATATGTGTAATGAATTTGGAATGTATAGCTTTATTAGAAGCTTTGTCTTATGTCGAGTCTATAAATTACGATAAATTTGTTATTTTTACTGATTGTAAGAGCGCCATGTTTCACTTAGCCCGATGTGTGTCTGGGTCTAGCTTTAGAGGCATTCCAATAGCTTATAGTTTATTAAATAGTTTAAGTCGATTAAGAAGCATGAACAAATTAATTAAAATCCAGTGGATTCCATCTCATGTTGGCCTGGCGGGCAACGAACAAGTAGATAACCTCGCGAAAGAAGCAGCTGTTGATGGAGTAATATTTAATTGTCTACCTAACTATACTGATTTCATCCCAGATATAAAAAATAATACATTTGATAGTTGGTCTGAATATTTTGATGAAAGATCATTAACTAAGGGGATTTGGTATAAAACTGTTCAACCATCATTGCTTCGTTCTCCGTGGTTTTTGAGGGCCGACATGGATAGGAACGAAATTGTAACAGCTGCACGGCTTCGCTCTGGGCATGTTCCATTAAACATGTTTGGGTTTATGATGGGCAAATCTGAGACACCTAATTGCAATCGCTGTGGCACAATCGAAGATGTTTACCACATTTTAATGGAGTGTGCGTGGGGCGAAGAAATTCGTCAAAGATTGTTTAATTCTCTTCATACATTCTGGAATGTAGGAGGTTGCAACAGCATCCTCTCAGAACCAGTGTCCCTGGATGCCAGGGCGCTGATAGAAATATATCGTGCAGTTCTTAGAGAAAGATCACAATCGGATTAGTAATGTAAGACTTAATTCATAAGGGTGACATAATTATTTAAAACCCTGTATAAAAATAATAAAAGATTTAAAAAAAACTTCACTGAGTCTATTCAATACCAGTAAACACGAGTACATAAAATTACATTCACGAAAATCTATAATCCTTAATTTAGGATATGTGTGTTCTAGGCAAAGGTATGAGGAGTGACTGCCGGTGAGGCGGCGATCGGCTAGGCTAATCGGCTTAGACTGTAAAAATGCCGATTAATCGAAACGCGTTTGCGCCGCGTACTTTATGTTAATCTGTATCACACTCTCTTATTGCTTTTTATAGCGTACGATTGCGGGCATAACAATAAACAGTTTACTTTTCTCGAAAACTCTATCCGCCTTTAAATACTTTGATGATAAATTAACTTTGTGCGAATCCTACGCTATGCTACAAGAACGCTAAGCCACAATACTTAGCTAAAACATCGCTACCTGCGCTCACGTCTCAAAGCAATACTGAACTATAGTAACGTTAAATAATTTTATTTAATAAAAAAACGGGTCACAATGCACGCATCCTACGCTAAAATATCGCTAGAGTGAACTTAGCGATATTTTTGTAAAGTAAGTATATAATAGTAAAATAACATTCCATAGTAAAAACACCTAAACACATTTTTCTCCTTTTAAAACTAGTTATTTAAAATCGAGATATTTGCTACTCGACACTAAATGAAATGAGCTATCTTTTGATAATTCAAAATTTTTGATATTAAGTACTAATAAATAGTAACAGAATAATAATGGAATCACTTTAAAAAATCCCGCGATTTTCGTTGATATCTCAAAACTTATTGGCTTAGCTATGTTTTAGCAATCGGAAGGCAGTGTATCGTTTCACCTATTGAGGGACATTAGCACGACACTTTACTAATAATAATAATAATAATAACTCTTTATTGCAGACACAATGATCCATATTTTAACTGCAGAATGTACAAAAATAATATTAAATCTATATACAAAAGTATATTGTTTTAGGTGGCAATATCCACCCACCGTCTAAATGTAATTGTATGAATAAGTCGTTCTGCCAGACTTGATAATCGAATTATCGCACGAGCCAACTCTGGACATAAAAGACGCAATCCTCTTTCGCTGAATAGCGTTGAAAGAGTCTACGCGGGCCTGTGTTAGCATCTCAGAAGCACTACAGAAGCGCTTCAAGCCCATCAGTTGCCTGAAAATGTTATTATAGGCCACACGTATTCTATCATGCGTCTTTTTGGTGTACTCGGTCCAGAGCTGACAGGTGTAAAATGTCTGGCAGAAAGACCTAAACAATGTCAGTTTCACGTCAGGCGACGACCTATAGAACTTTCTCGCGATCATGTTCCCTACGATACAGAGTGATCTACGCTGCCGTTCCACATCATCATCATCTTTAAGGTTAGATGTCACAATGTGGCCAAGGTACTTGAATTTCTCGACTATTTTTACAGGCTGCCGGTTCAAATAGACCTCCGGTACGTTCGCCGGTCCCTTCCCGGACCTGACTATCACCATTTCTGTCTTTCTTGTGTTATATATTAAGTCATGATCTTTCGCATATCTTTCACAGATTTTAATTAGTTTTCTCATGCCTTTAATCGAAGGGCTAAGCAGCACCATATCATCGGCATAGCTCAGGTTGTTGACGTATCTGTCATCCAATCTGAGCCCTACCGGGGTTCTGCTTAGCTCCGCGATTAAATCATTCACATAGGTGTTAAACAGCTACTGTCACGCAGCTTTTTCCACAGGAGGTCGTGGTTCAGCTGTTACTGTCTTGTCTGTTTTAAATAATGATTATTAAGGTATACCTAGCTATACTTATTGATAATGGATAGTAGAATAAGATAGTAAGATCTATACTTGTTCTAGATCTATGCTGTCTGAAATAAATGTACCTATTATTATTATCGTAAAAGGAATTTGAAACCTAACTGCTGCGCTCCTGGTAGGTACTTTGAGTTACCTTGAAAATTTACCTACGGTTACTAGGATAGCATAAACCTGACAGAAGTACTTATTTGGTTTTCAATCTCCAATGAACTTCTGCTCTTCTAGTACTAAGTGGGACAACATTAACGTAAAAGAATAGGTACTTACCCCAAGATTTTTGAAACCTAACTGATACGTACATCAAGTTTCCTTGTACCTTCACCTTATTAGGTAAGTAACCTAAAACTTGCCGCATACCTGATAGATAAGCTGCGCTGCTGCACATCACAAACAGTGTTACGAGTTATACCCTGTATGTAAATGCATATTTTCGTGCTGTGTAGCGAGCGGCGTTGGATTAATGTGCGCCAAGCTTAAAGCCAACATTAGTAGCTTTGATACTTCTTTGATTAGAAGAGTCGATTCCTTACACCGCGCGCCGCCGCCGCTGCGACCGCCCGCGCCATGGCGGTCGGCCACGGCCACGGCACGAGA
This sequence comes from Eupithecia subfuscata, assembly GCA_963564075.1. Classification (NCBI taxonomy): domain Eukaryota; kingdom Metazoa; phylum Arthropoda; class Insecta; order Lepidoptera; family Geometridae; genus Eupithecia; species Eupithecia subfuscata. The sequence goes on along the minus strand of OY751118.1, from coordinate 12,050,845 downwards.
GTTTAACTCACTCAGGGTGGGAAATATGGTATACTTGGAAATCATGGAAATGGGATAATGTAAAAATAAACAACATGGACATTTGGGAACGCTTTTTATTCTATATATCTTTAGAAAAACAACATTCCAATATTAATTACGGTAGAGAATCTCATTCAAACATTTACTGTAAATAATTTAAGGCTTCTTGTAGCCACATTTCAAATATTCATTGATTTTCTATTTATTTAGACTCTATTATTTACCAATATGTAATAACTATATTTATACACTGTTTTGTGTAGATGTAGATTTCTTTTAGGATGAGATTATGATAAAACCAAAGTTACAAGTAGGTACTTTTAGAAAGCCGCGATAATATAACAAGAAATAAAAACAATGGTTTTATCTACAATTCTACATTTGTTTATTTTTTTCTAATGTTTTATGGGAAGTTTACTTGTAACTTTTGGGCATTTATCCTATTTTACAAAAATACAGTTGGACAAACAGTAGGAATACCTACATTTAAATAACTCTTACTCACCAAACATACACCGTCACAATAATACAATAAATTCATGATTATAATAATATAAATTATTATTTTAAAACACCTATCACATTATTATTTAAGTCTCAACATCGATTGAACGTTTACTTTTTAACAAATTAATGTAACATGTATTCAAAAGGAGAAATAATTATGTACAGTACTTTTAGTTCCTTTGGCCTGATTCCAGGATTCAGTACCTACTAACTTAAGAGATTCTTAGATGTTTAGTAGGAAAGGAAATAGGTAGTGACTACTTACAGTGGTCATACGTTTTACAAGAAGTTGAAGGAATACTCTAACTAAATCGATAGTCGAAATTCTAATACTAAGCTAATAGAGACATTGAAAGCGATATAGAAATATAGACGAAAGTTTGCTTTACGCTAAAATATTTAATCTTTCCTTATTATAATCATAAGAAAATTTGGGGTGTATCGTACCCCTAATACTTAGCAACTTGTAAAGAATACTTTTTTTAACAAAATTTACATACATTTCTTACAAACATAATATTTTAAAAACTACCACTAAAGAAACACTTAGATAAATAAGATCTAGGAATATTTATGAACTAAAATGCTTTTAATTTATTAAAACACCGATATTTTGTAAAGAGGCTACTGTATCTACGATTATGCACCATTTTAGCTTAATTTTTGTTACAACTCACGGTTTTTTTATTTAATACGTGGGTACTTAGGTACCTATTCTTAAGGTAATCATTTTAATATAATATAATAACTTAAATATTTTCACAGCATAGATAGAAACAATGTTTTCTTTTGTTTCATTCTCCTTTATCACCGAGAAACGTACTAAATTTGTTAGCTTAGGACATGCATTTAAAGTATGATTAGCTTACATGTTTTGGTAATGACTGTTAGTATTTTGACTAGAAATGAAACGAAATGACAAACACAAATTTTACCGCAAAGCCATATAAAATTAGGTCATATAGTACTTAAGCTACCTAACTACTTTTTCTAGGTACATATTTTTTGACTAGAACAATTTTAGCTTTAAAAAAAATCGGAGGGTTTGTATAGTTTCTGACAAACACAACCCGCGAAGAGGCATCAGATAGGAGCACATCAAATGTTTGGATACTTAGAATCCTTAAAGGTACAGAGGAGATGAACATAACGTCTAATGTACCTACTTAACGGGTCCAGTGCCCAATAATAAATAGATAACGTAGTAGATAACTAAACTAAAGTAAGCTAGCTTTTCTACTGAATTTAAAACCCTCTTCAAGATCATGTACAGATCCAACTCTTGTCCCCTTTGTTTCTCTGTCCAACGAAAATCTAACATATCTCGAGTCAACAAGAGAGGAAAAGGAATCCTCTGTAAAGTAAACCACATATTGTACGTAGGTACTACCTTTCTAATGCCAAGCAGTTTTGCTGTGTTTGAAAATTTTGCTGCAATTACAGGCACATGATGCATAGCTAAGCCCCTCAGGTTTGAGACGTCGAGACGCATCGTAGAGCGCACTTCTAGCGTTTGTGTTACTTATTACTGTTATGACTTCATTTCAGCCGCAGCAGAAGGCCAGTCTCAACTTAGAGCCATGTTACAGTGAGCAAACACAATGCACTCTCTATTCCTCCATTGCTGTTAGACGCGATGGTTTTACCACTTCAGTTGGGCGATCTGCTTGTTCCATCAATAGGTTCGCGTCGCCATCAAAATTCCAGTCAGTTTGCATCGACCGGTGGGTATAGGCCTCCCCTTTAATATAGAATTAATCTAATTCTTGAATGCGACGCCATTCTTTCCGGTCCCTTATTAAGTGGTTTCCAACGAATAGTCGTCATTCTATCGGGCAGGTGGTCTGCCTCTTGGTCGCTTCGCGTTCCTTGGCCCCTAGGCCATTCGTCAGTTCAATAGTAAAACAATAAACAAGCCCCGAAGATCTAGTCTCTGAAAGGAAATAGGCCCCCGACGCCCTGCGCGTCCCAGTCCGCCACCTCGACCGGCCCGAAGCACTCGTCGAAGAACTGCTCCATGGTCCGGTGCAGGTGGATGGTGGAGCGCTCAAAACTGTGCCCCTCGTCCGGGTATACCTGGAATGGAAGTGATGGTAAGTTAGTCCAGTTCAGAAGGCGGGCGTTTGCCGTTTACCCCAGACCGTAACTCGTAAGGGAATGAAATAAAATAAAATATTTTTTTTTTAAATTTGTATACATAATGAGTTTTTTTTGAAGTGCTATGCTTGATTTGAAATAAATAAATAATAAATTATTTAGATGCATTCTGCAAGTATTTTTACGTAAGTATCTCCACCTATGTCCCGATTTCTGGCAAGGGTCACGTTCCTATATAAGTAGGTACCTACCTAATTAACTTGATGTAGCTAATTTCTAAGAAATCGAATAATATCGCAAAAATTTTCGACTTCGACGGAACTTGAACCCGCGTCCTCCCCTCAGTACGGGGATGTGATAACCAACTACACCACGAAGTCAAGTGACGTGGGAGTCGAAAATCTTTTGCGACTTTCTACGGACTCAAGCGCCGTTAGCTCCACCTACAGGGGAAACATTGAAGTCTATCCAATCCTGTTCAAAGACTAAAGTTACGTTTAGTTCATTTGACGAGAGGTATCGCGTTGCTCTAAATCTAACGTTTTTGTTATTATAGTGCGTAAGCCTCGCACTCTGGATAATTTCTAATTTCCAAGAAATCGAATAATATCGCAATGATGATTGATGTAGCTAGTTCTCATACGAAATATTTAGTGGATCTTCACCATCCAAACAATAGGTAGGTACTTAAACTGAACGCGGTGTCACTCGTGACTTGTCTACCATCTTTACCCCAGCGGTTGTATTATTTGGAAGTCAGGCTGGCCAATCCCACTTAAGCTTGCTGATTCGCTTGGTACTGGAAGTAGCCACGTTGGTCGATTTTGACTAACCTGATGTGTATACAGCGCTCCAGCCTTGATGAGCGCCCTCGCCAACGCCAGCGCGTGGTTGGGGTGCGCCGTGGTGTCCGCCACCGCGTGCGCCAGCAGCACACGCCGCGGGGGCAGGTTCCCGGCGCGGCGCCACACCGCGGCCGCGCCCAGGGCTCCGGCCCAGGACGCGCCGTAGCCGCCGTAGCGCTCCGTCCAGAATGAAACTGGAAATGTACATTCAGCTATAAGAATCAAGGTTAGGTAGGTCGCCCACTCTAAAAGTACTTATCTATTTCACAAAAGTAATATTTGTATTACAGTTAGGTACTATTAGCGTTATCTAATCTGTGCTATTAGCCTGGTGCTTCCTCTGCTGGGTACTCACCTAAATGTTAGGTTACTTATAACTTTCCTTTGTTTTCTTTTGGCCTTGTAAATACTTTATTTTTTGTTCTTCTTCGTCCTTGTTTGTTGTTTTACGCGCGTATCACAGTTGCTCCTGCTGCGCCCTCTAGGTGTCGCATACAATCAGCGCACAGTAGCGCCATCAAGCTGAGCGACAACCGTTTTTGATGTCACAGGTGGTAACTTTTATTTGTTTGTACTAACTTTACTTGTAATTTTGTGACACAGAATAAATACTCTTTACTTTTACTGTCGGTGCAGGTCCTGGGGGTCTGCCAACACTGCGTCTTCCATTAGGTGCCTACGTGGTCTGGACTCGATAGCCTTATGGTCCGGTCAACAGCCATCGATTCAGCAAGTTATCTAGCCTTGATTGATACGATCTGCCTCAAAGCTACTCACTATGATGTGTAAGATCCGTCAGAGGCGCCACTGCCGCCACGCATCTCGTCACGTTCCGGACGTCATCGGTAGCCAGCGCCGCCGCCGCGCCGCCGCCGTAGCCGTGCCCCCACACGCCGACTCGAGACCCGTCTACCATCTTAAGGTTGTCGCGAAGGTAGCTGGAATTACACGAATAATTCTTAATTCATTCATCATCATTATCATCATCATCAGCCTATATTAGTCCACGGCTGGACATAGGCCTCCCCTAATGTGCGCCATCTGCCTGCAGTCTTTCGCAGATCGTCATCCCACCTGGCCGGAGCGCGTCCTACACTACGTTTGCCAAGTCATCTTAATTCATTGCTACACACGAAATATCGTTATCTGTATGTTAGTAGCCGTGTGGTGCCAGCTCTTCCCGCGGGTGTCTAGAAAGGTGACTAAGGAATCTCCACCGCGGGCGACAGCAGTGCCTGTTGCAGGACAGATCCACCACCGAACTGTGATCCCCAACCCGCATGTCCAGCGGGGGATTATGGGCATTACTTCCCACATCCTTATACCTACCCTATATATTTTCGCAATATTTTGGATATGGCTAGCCTGGCAATCTAGCTGAGATTGCCAGCACAGCTGTTTTCCCAGAGAGTCCATTCGGCGGAAGTCCCAATGCACTAGTCGTCATACCACTTTAGAATACTCACGACAAGACAGCGATTTGATCTTCCACGTCCACCGACAGCAGCTTGTGATAAATCTCGGTTCTGAGTTCTTCTCCCTGAAACAACAAACATACAGTAATGTCATGGTACAAACTCCGACCGACCACCGTATACTCAGTTCTAGGAAACAAGATATTTTATATCAACAAAGACATTTAAACTGATATCATATAACAGAAAATAGCAAGGTAGCAAATTTCAACCACGCATAATTAATAAAAGACTACACGCACAGTGAAAAACGTCAAATGCGTAGGTATTCGAAAAGGGTGCACCAAAAATTGTTTCAAACTACTGCGATTTGCTCCGATTGCTGAGACCAGTGTCGTACGTATAATATTTTCCACCACCATTTCTTTGGTTTCGTAGCACCTTTTCGTTCATAAAACTTACATATCTAGGACTCTAAAACCGAGTATAGATAGGTCGTTCGAGATTTGTTTATATTTATTCCAGCGTAGGTACCTACACATGTTACACTTACACTTGATGTCGTTAAAGTTCTAGATCTTGTGGTCGCTTGCCACGCAATGGTTTTATTTGACAGGCCATATTAAGGCGTCTTGCCACGGGAGAGGATAATAATCACACACAAAGTTTTAAAGAAGTAAACTTTATGGGATTGTAAAAAAAAAACGTCAAGTGTGAGTCGGACTCGCGCACTAAGGGTTCCGTTTATTTGTAAGACCTTGTTTCTTGCTAAATATCATGATTCTGGGTCAACATGAAGCAGGCACCTACCCTGTTTATTTTGGTCGAGGGAGAGAATCAAAAATTATTATTATTTTGTTTATAAACTACAAATTTACGGTTTTCAGATATTTCTCGTTATTTGTGCCATTATGACCTTGCTTCTTACCAAATTTTATGCTTTTAGGTAAACGGGAAGTACCCGAAAGGTTTTAGTCCATGGCGAGATTCAAAAGTATTTTTTTTTGTGAATAAACAACAAATTTACTGTTATCAGATTTTTTCCTTCATTTATGCTATAAGACCTTGCTGCTCACCAAGTTTCATGATTCTTGGTCCACGGGAAGTACCCTATAGGTTATGTGTACATGTGAAAGCCCCTTGGAAAGTTCAAAATATTCGGCCATAAACGGCTGTAATATTTGAGTGCGTTGACTTAGAAGTTTTATTTATATCGCGGATTCAAGAGGTTACGGACTTGAGTATTTGACGTTAATTTCAACTCGATGATGATGATGACGTCCACGCCCTCCTAAGAAAAGAGGGTTGACAGACGGACAGGCAGACAGACAGACGGACAACAAAGTGATCCTATAAGGGTTTCTTTTTTCCATTTGAGATACGGAACCCTAAAAACAGACAGATGATTCTTCTCGTACTTCAAAATACACAAAATAACAATGTATTGTCAAAGATTAGAGCTATGATCCTATATGATAGAGACTTTGAAGGAGTCTATCTCACCTGTCCGCCCGAGCCTCGCGCGTCGATCTCGGCCACGATGAAGTTCCTGGCGGCGGCGAGGTACCAGCCCCAGCCTGGCTTCCAGCGCTCCGTCACCAACTGCCCGCCCGGTTCTGAAGACCTGGTGGACGCAATCACATGATTAGCAAGTTAAACTAACCTACACAATCATTAGACTTACCTAAATTGGAATTGGTGTTAAGTTTTTAGGAAGACCCTGCACTAAAAACAAAGTTTTCCTTTCCTTCTGTCTGCCTCAAACACAAAACGCTCGTAGTAAGCTTGCAGAGTGTAGTAAGGTGTAGTAAGAAAGAGTGAACTGGATGCTAACTTACCATCTCTTGAAATCAACTTCAATATCGATCAGTTCAGAATTTAAATACAATCTCCCAGTTGATAGCTGACCAGATGGCAACGAAATCTAGCCACAAGTATTTACGATTTGTAATCGACTTCGAAATAAGGTTCTTTTTTTAGCTGTAGATATAAATGGTTTTTTATTTTTTGTTTGTACGTATGTTCATGGATATCGGACCAACAGACTGAAGGCTCCATACTCACACATGCAGCACCAAGGGCAGAGGCAGGTCATCCGTCTCCCGGAACCCAGGCGGCAGCAGCAGCCGGACCCGGGCTTCTCTGTTGGCTTGCACCTGGACAAAAAACAAGATTGAACACTCATGATCAAACTATACCTACCGACTGAGACCATCCCTTACGCTTTTGTATGTGTAGTGTATCAGTATACGCGTGCAAGATCCAAACAACAGACCGCGACGCAAGGCAAATTGAAACTGTTTGTTTTGAGACACGTTCTTTTTGTTCTGAGTCACGTGCCGTAAGAAAGGAGGCCTATCAGACCTCTGAGTTCACTTGGTTTTACGATAGCATAGACAAACCCGCGACTTAAATGGGTCAACATGCAGGAACCTAGAATAACCTGGAAGTAATCCTCTTAAAAGAACCCAATAATTCGTCTCCAAGTGATACAAAAGTCGATCTTATTACCTCGACTCTGAAGACCTTCTGCTGCGGCTGCTTGAGCGCCCGGAACTTGTGTCGCAGCGCGTGTCCCGCCCACAGCACGGAGAGCCGCGCGCCGCCGCGGGCGCAGAGGAAAACTGCAGGAGGGCCAGGGCCTAGACATTCCTGGAGGGAAACAAATTTACCTGTTATAGTTAATGAACCACTCATTGGGGCCAACTACTCAACCCTCTTACCGAAGGTGGCAAGGGTGAGGGAGGCAAAAGAATACGTGCAGCGTCTGACCAAGTTAAGGAAATACTAATGGTAGGACGTTTATGCGGAGCTTGCATACCAGACAGAGCACAGCAACTGGAATCAGAGGGGTCACATGGTATACCGACATAAATAAATAATAAAACCCGCACTTGGTCGACAGTGAGGTCGTGAAAGTGGAGGCCACAGTTATAAACAGAACAGAATGACAAAATATTGGAAAAGCTTAATTATCTACGTACATAAGACATTTAACAGTCTTAGTGATTCTAGGTAGGTAGTGTTTTGCACTTATATTATAAATGCGAAAGTTTGATTGATTGGATGGATGCATAGATTCACGCTCAAACTACTGAACGTATCGAGCTGAAATTTGGCGTAGATATAGATCTAGACCTGAAATAAAGGCTACTTTTTATCCCATGAGAACTGATTTAGTTCTTATGGGATAGAAATAACCCTTAAGGACGTAATTACAAATTTGACACGCTCAAATTTAGGAATCTGAGCCTGCACACTAACACAAAAACTCCACGCACACATTGAAGCCGCTTTACGCTTGCTTTTATACATAAACTAACAAATCTTGATACTTGAAGCTTTGGTAGGATCGATGTAGGTACCTACAAAAAATTGCAATAGCATAGCAAGTTATTTATCTTTTATCTATTCTATGCATAATAAAATAAACAAGATCCGTCAAGTGCGAGTGTGAATCGCGCTCCAAACTTTTGTCAATTTACTACTAATATAGGTACCAGGTACTTCGGAGATTAGTGAGTGGTGAGTCTCGGAAAGGCGTGATCAAGACGTCGACTTCTCGATTACTATCACGATAGCTACTGGACTACCAACAGTCGAGACGGTTAGTAGTCGTGGACGTGTCGAGTAGCTGTCAAGCAGGGATATAAAAATAAAACGTCAAGTGCGAGTCTGAATCGCGCACTAAGGGTTCCGTTTAATTATAAGACCTTGTTTCTTGCCAAATATTATGATTCTAGGTACACGAGAAGTACCCTATAGGTTTTGATCCATGGCGACCATTAAAAGTAATTTTTTTAGTGAATAGATTATGAATTTATGATTTTTCCCTTTACTTGTGCTGTAAGACCCTGCTGCTCACCAAATTTCATGATTCTAGGTCTAGAGGAAGTGTCCTATAGGTTTTGGGTGCATGTGATTCCCTTGGAAATTTGAAAATTTTCGGACAAAAATGGCTGTAACTTTTGAGTGCGTTGACTTAGCAGTTTAATTTATATCACGGCTTTAAGAAGTTACGGACTTGAGTATTTGATGTTAATATCAACTCGATACCTCCACGCGTTCCTGAGAAAATAGGGTTGACAGACGGACAGACAGACGGACAACAAAGTGATCCTATAAGGGTTCCTTTTTTCCTTTTGAGGGTTTTTTATATGAAACGCAGCTCATATACGAACCATTGATATTTACCACTTGACGACTCAAAGGCAAGCTTATTTGATTTTCTCGTTTATAGTAAAATAAAATGAGCGCCATCAGTTCTGCGTATTTTTTTTTGTAACGTATTTCTAATTTTTAAAATATCATAATAAACAAGCGATTTTAGCACTGTGTTTTGGTAAAGTAAAGAACTTCACTGTCTTGGAAACTAGAGGGTAGTTATAGTTGCTTTACTAAGAGATGGCTTTGGAGTCGCTAGTATGTTAACATAATTATTTACGCCTTATTTTATAGGTGTCTACGTATTCTTTATCAACTGATATGATAACACCCTGACAAAACTGAGGTAGGTACAGTCAGCAACGAAAGTCCCACACATCCAAAGTTCCAAAACATCTTAACACTAAACCGTTCCATAATTCGGTGCTAAGAGGAATCAACGAAATTAAACATAGCTATTATTTTGACATTAGAAACAGACACTTCAATTTGTAATTCGGTAAGAACGAACCTATAGATGAAAATGAAATGGAGAATTTTCCAAATTTTCAAAACAACGTAAATAGCTCAAAATTTTTTAAAATGATAAAAAAATCTTATTCCAGTTTTTTGCATTTTCTGAGAACATTTACTACATTACATACAATTTTTTTACACCATCGGAAAGTAGAGATTTCAACAAACAGAAAGCATACCAACTTATTGAAAAAAGCTAATATTTTGACGGGTTAATTCTCGATTCAAAATGAGGGTGCTTTTTTCGATATTGAGTCAAAATGAGGTGAAAAAATAAGTATTACAAATCAAATTAATTACAGTGTATTTGGGACATAAAAAGATAAGTTTTTACCAAATTTCGTGAAAAAAAGAATTATTTTGTAAAAGATAAAAATAAAAAACCAAAAAATTGGTTTTTTGAATTTTTTATATAAATTTTGAGGTTATCTGAAAAAAGTGTAAAACAAAAGTTGTAGATCTTTTTATTACCTACAACTTTGCCATTTGATTTTTTTCCATAGGACTTGTAGTTTTGCCGGAAATCGAGATAAACCGTTTTTTACCCTTAAAACTACCCCTTCCCCACCTCTGATCGCCCGTAAATAATTTTTCCTAACATTTTTATATTATTCTCCTCCTTTGCCAATGGGTTTCATGCTACTATGAATTTGTTTAACTTTTTATTATTTTTAAACCCTGGTCTATAATTATATGTTGATGATGATGATGTTGACTTTTTCCAAATCATACATATTTAGACACATATACTTTCGGTCCAAAAAAGTGTCAATGTTATCAAGTCACAGTACACAACACACATACGGTTCTTTGGAACTTTGTCGTTCTAATTATTTGCAAAAAATTCGACATACCCGTGCTTCCATGAGCGCGTCTGACGCGCGACTGACAAATAAAATGAAATAGAGTCTATGTGCAGCGCGTTCTGAAACCTTTTCATAGAAAAATGTATGGAAAAATCATGGTGGATTTTCGGCATCCATTCTTACTCATAAATAAAAAAGTATTTGATTTGGGTACAAAATAATACCCAAGACGTGCAGGGGACTATATAAGCACATTTTTTTATTACTTTCACGTTGAAATATGCAGCAGAAGTGGCTATTTATGTACCTATCCAGACCCCATTTTTCAATATTTTCAGCGATTCTTGCGTTGGTAAAAACGTATTTATGTAAAAATATTGTATGGGACTCCTATTTTATTTTCGCACCCTGTAAAGATTAATATATTACCTTTCATTTTATACCCTGAAATCTAAACAGTAGTGATTCCTGGTTCATTAAATGGTACCTAAAAACCAATGAAATTTGTAATTACGTCCTAGAGACAACGCCTGCGAAGCAATAATTCGCGGCAAAATTAATCTTCTACCTGAGGAGACGCCTCGACCATCGACATTATACTCACATGCACATAGTAGCTGTAGTTCTTGCTGAACATGACTCTGTTGTAGAGACAGTCGGAGGGCAGCGAGTCGTTGTCGTGGGCCACGTGCGGCAGGACGGTGGACGTGGGCCACGAGGGGAGCGACGACGTGCTGTTGTCGTACTCCTGGAGACATGAGACAGTACTCAAATTTGAATTCAATAAAATAAACTTCACTGTACACCAACAAAAATACGTCATATCAAGCAGACAATACATAAGTACAATGGGCGGCCTTATAGCTTAGAAGCGATCTTCCAGGAAATTCCTGTACGATTTAGCTAATAATTAAAAAACGTCACTCCCCGATTGAGATTTTCATCGAAAATGGTTTAAATGTGACTTGCTAGAGAATTGCTCAGATATATCTACTTAGCGAGTCAAGACTGCCCATGACTCTTCAACATGTGAATGAATGCATTATGAAAACTGATTGACCTTGTGGGATGGGTGCTGGTAAGACTAAGAGAATTCCTGTCAAACTGAACGCTTATCTTTCCGAGACAAACATGCCGATGGAGTTAAAACAAGTAAATTCTGACGATTCGTCCGACACAGCATGAACAAGTGAGCCAGGGCGGCAGGGGGCCATACCGGTGCGTCAGTGGTGCCGGCGCCGGGGTCGTCAGGCACGGCGGCGGGGCAGGTGAGGCAGGCGGGCGGCGCGGGCCACGCGCCCTCGGCCGGGAGGGCCACGCGGAACAAGTGCCGCTCGCCCGCTGCAGATGGGAGAGTGCCCATAAGGTATCTGTAATGAAAGAAAAATTGTTGCAGAATTTGAATTGTTTTTGGACTTTTACTTCTCAAAAAGGAAGTGATTCCCCCTAACAAACTTTGTGCAGATCGTAACAAGAGTTAAACGTATATTGCAGAAGAAGGCCGTAGAAAAGAATAATTTTCTTATTAAGACATACATACTGAACAGGAAGGTGAGTAAAAATCACACCAGGGATCGGACATCTTCATGATTCAAAACAATTCTCCAACTAACCAAGCGTGATCAAGACATTAACCGTCTTTGATAGTTAGTTATTACATTGAGAAATCAATCACATAAAAAAAAATCGACTTCGCTGAGTTTTGAACTCGCATCCATTTCTGAGTACGGGAATGCGCTAACCAATTGCGCCACGAAGTCAAGTGACGTAGGAGTCGAAAAACTGTAGCGCCGTTAAGGTTCTTAGAAATAACCCAGAATGCGAGGGCTTACACACTGTAATAACAAAAACCTTTCACCATTCACGGTTATGCTCTATGAAGACTCAAAGATATCATATTACTACTTCATATTTTGCATGGCCTATAAAGAAATCAATAAATTTTGGATTCTTGTAGTTTTTAGATCATCTTCCAGACTGGCCCATAACATAGGGGGAATAAAGAAATACATAGACAAAAAAACTGGAAAGGGAGGAACTAAAAGGAGCCGAGGAAGGTCTGCCCTGCAGTAGGACAATGGTATGGGCTGTTGATTTACCACAAAGCTACTCACAAGAGCTGCCTTCGTTCATCCCAGCCCACGAGCTGCGTGATCTCGTAGCTGCCTTGCGTCAGAGTCACTCGCGCCTCCCCGGAGATCCGTACAGCGTGTCGCCAAGCCGCGCCTCGAGGTGCCTCGTTCACCTGAGAAAGGATAATATTAGTAAAGGTATTCTAATGCCCACCATACTGGGGCAGTTGTGTGAAAAATGAAACTGGCACCTTCCGAAAATCAAATACACCTCTGCTAGAAAAGTAAAACGCTGCTTAGAAAATTGTATTTCACATCCACTCCCTCTTGTTATAGAAGGTCGTCTACGCATCAGAGGGATTTCGAGAACCAATTTTAAAACTTTCATGAGATCTCCTTACTTAGGTCTCCCTACAACTTTGTACCTAATAAATGCAAAAGTTTGTGAGTGAAAATGTATGTGAAATTGTGAATATGTTTATCTTGGCGCTCATTAGGGGAGGCCTATGTCCAGCAGTGGACTAATATAGGTTGATGATGATGATGATGTTTATCTCTAAACTAATGAAGGTCTCTGCCCTGAGTTCAGTTTGACGTGAGTATCGAGACGACATACGCCGTTTTATTTTTGTATGTGTTTCTATCGTCCAATCGAACTTAGGGCTCTGGTCAAGATGAAATGTATCGTACATTTTCTTTTTCTTTTTTGTATTTCTTTATTAATCAAAAACATATTCTATTCTTATTTCTACGACACATGAACAACATCTTTTTTACGCTAGTAGCTAGCAAGCTAGTATGGAAATCGACATGATGGTTATAACTCATACCGGCGCCGTGGTGAAGACGGCTCCCTTGGCGCCCAGCAGGGCTCCGCCCCCGCAGTACCCGCAGTCCTCCTCAGCGGGCTCCGCGCCCAGCCCCGACCAGCGCGTGCCGTCGCTCTCGTCGCGATACATCTGAAAGATAAATGTAATTGAAATAGAAAGACATAATACTATACAGATCGTAAGACGTCGGTCCACGCCTGTTTTCTTGACCTATCTAAAGCCTTTGACTTAGTGTCATATGACGTTCTTTGGAGAAAGTTGAGAGACAGGGGTGTGCCGGCGGAAATACTGAATATGTTTAGGTATTGGTATGCATACCAAACCAATTTTGTAAAGTGGGCTGACTCACTATCTGAGGCGTATGTGTTGGAGAGCGGTGTGAGACAAGGGGGGCTGACATCTCCCCTGCTCTTCAACATATACGTTGACGATCTCATCGTGAGGCTGAGCAGCATGCGTGTCGGATGTCGGATAGATGGCGTAAGCATTAATAATATTAGCTATGCGGACGACATGGTGCTGCTCTGCCCCACGGCGGGTGGCCTACAGGAACTGCTGGGGGTCTGTGAGCAATACGCTGACGAACATGGGTTGACATATAATGTCAAAAAAACTGAGTACATGGTCTTTGAGGCTGCCGGCAATAATGGTCCAGATAAGAATGCCTATAATATTACCCTTAATGGAATGAACGTAAGAAGAGTGAATAAATTTAGATATCTTGGACATATCATTGCCGACAGCCTCAAAGATGACGCTGACATTGAAAGGGAGCGTAGGGCGCTGGCAGTTAGAGGTAATATGCTGGCCCGCAGGTTTTCCCGGTGTACAGAGCAAGTAAAGATAACTCTTTTCAAAGCCTACTGCCAAAATATGTACACGGGAAGCTTGTGGGTTGGTTATACCAAAAACTCGCTAGCGACCCTACGTATCCAATATAATAATATTTTCAGGATGATGCTGGGGCTGCCTCGTTTCTGCAGTGCGTCGGGGATGTTTGCAGAATATCAAACGGATGGCTTCGAAGCCATTATCCGCAAAAAAACTGCATCCCTGATCCGCAGAGTGCGGGACAGCCACAACAGCATCCTGAAAACCATAGCGGATAGGTTCTCATCGCCGCTGTGGGCAAGCCTGGTTCGCAGAGTGATCCCGGCAAACGTCTCTTTCCTATGATGATCACTCTGGGAACGGGGCATGCTTAAGTAATTAGGTATTGTATTTTTAAGGTTGTACTAACGCTCTTTCCACTTTTATTTTATTTTTGTGTGCTTACTAACCCCATATGGATCCATGGACATCCGAAATAAAGAGATTTTATTTATTATTTATTTTATTTATAATATTTATAACAACAATACAAACAGTTGAAAACAGGACACACTTATATGATAGGTACATACATACAGTTGTTATAAAAAGGCCTAAAGACCTAAAGGTTCGATAAGAAACCCAGCCAGCGCTGGTCAGCCGGGAGTAGTAGCCAGTAGTCCATATAAATAGGAATAGTAGAGGCACAATGTATGGTAGGGGCAATAGCCAGTAGATTTTTTAAATTCATTTCCATATCAATTATTGTGATTTTATATACATACTTATTACAGGTATTGTTCTTAGGTGTAGGTAGTCTCAGTGGGTACAAAATGCATAAAAACTCTGTCAGGGCGCTACAATTATTTTGGGTTCGCTCTTGTTACATTGATAACTTTTATACTTCATATTTTATAGTATTTTATTTTAATTTAGGAATGTCATGTTTAAGATAAGTATTGGTTATAAGGATACTTAAAAATATTTAATGATTTAGCCGTTATTTGTTTAACGGGTAACTTATTTTCTCATATTTTCCGAAGTTGTACTACATTACAGCGGTCATTCCTAGTTTGAAATATTTAATTATTGAGGGCAGTCGTTGAAAGGATTGTCAGTTCAGTATTCTTAAAAAATTACCCGCCAAGATCATTAAATCGGTAGGTCCGGTAGTCGCTCCGTGGCATTGCGTTACTTTTTGGGTTTACTTCCCAATATTTCGACCGCGTTGCAGCAAGGATGACTGAGCGATTACAGGATGACTGATAGGTACTGGTACGAAGCCGTGGCCAGATTTGGGAAAGAAATAAATAAAATAAAATAATATTTATTTGTCTAACAAGTTTACAATAAGTTATTCGATAGTTGAGACTCATTTAAACTTGTGTTAGAGGATCTCGCTTTTCTATATCAAACGTTACAGATGACATAATTAATGTAAAAAAAAACATAAATAAAAAGTTACTTAATTTTGAATCTACATAGTTCCACCTGAGGTATTAAATATGGGTTATTCCAGTTTTCCCCCTTGAAATCCCCCTTGAGGGGGAAAACTGGAAGTCAAAAAAATGAATTCCAGTTTTCCCCCTTGAAGATTGGCCTTAAGGGGGAAATTTGAAATAAATAAATTTATAATGCTGGACAATTCACACAGCATTATCTAGCCCAAACTAAGCGGAGCTTGTGTTATGGGTACTAGATAACTGAATTCATTTTTTGACTTCCAGTTTTCCCCCTTCCAAATCCCCCTTAAGGGGGAAAACTGGAATTATTATTTTTACAATTCCAGTTTCCTCCTTAGACGTAATTTGTATAGTAATCACATATTACGAACCAAATTAGAGGAAACAAATTATGACATAATATTCTATTCTAAGTATGTACAGTTTATTTAATAACAAGAAGGTAAAATGTGCGATTTGTGTAATATGACTGTCGCTGATGTCTTGGGTCCCCTGAGAACAACGTCTCATAAGAATAAGTCTGGGAAAACCGAAAAGAAATCAAAGAGGAATCTAGAGTAATCAGAACTCAAGTCTTACATCGGTGCAGTTGTAATGCTGCGCGCTGCAGACAGTGATGACGGAGACATTCTGCGGCCGGTTCAGCAGCAGCACCGCCACCTGCTTCTCAGTCATCCAGGTGGACCAGCGGACGTACCAGTCTGAAAAATGAGCAGAACAACTGACTTATACCAATGCGCTAATGAACGTACAGTGGTGTATAATGAATGAATGACGGACAGTCGCTATCTGATATTTATTCATACGAGCTTACTGCTATGCGGCGCGGCGTAGCAACCTTTCTTTTATGCATGACAGATACCGCACTTAGTACCTATTAAGTACATATTTTTACAGCCTCTGCAGTTAGACGTAAGTTTTTACTTTAGTACGTCATACTGAAGAGCCCTAGTTAGTAGCCTACCATATCAATCGACGTGGGGCAGACCTTACCCGGTCGGAAAAGGTTTTCAATTACCCGAAAAGTAGCAATACTTAGTTAATACTCAGTGTAATTTTATTATGGGTGTAAAGGTCATTCGCACAGAATTTTCGAGTATGAAAGAGAAATTAAAAATGGTGGTTAGGCAAGAGTAAAGGGGGCTGCTGTGTGCCTTCTTCTTTTATTATTATCTGAGTGTGATTCGGCTTACCCTTGTCGATCTGCGGCGTGAACTGCAGCGAATGAGGGAACAGGTACTTGGGAGTCTTCAGACTGACCACGTTCACAGTCACCACTGGGTTGTTGGTGTTCAGCTGAATAGTTGACAGAACATTATCATTAGTATAAATAAATAAATAAATAATGCTGGACAATTCACACAGCATTATCTAGCCCCAAACTAAGCAGAGTTTGTGTTATGGTACTAGATAATTGATATACTTAATACAATACACTACATAGATAGATTTTTTTTTGTTATACATAGAAAACATCCAGAACGCCCTGGACAAATGTCTGCAGATCGTACTAACATTTGTCCCGAGGCGGGAATCGAACCCGCAGCCTCCTGCGTCGCAGGCAGACCTTCGCCCGCTGCGCCACAGAACGTTATCATTAGTATCTTATAGTATCGGATTCAGAAAAATCTACCAGTTATTGCTTCTCGTGCTCGTTAAGCTATGATGAAGCCGCAAAAATATAACTTCATTTCCATGTCTATTTTTTAAGAATTTGACCGTTTCTAAGTGTAGGTACTGTTAATGTATTTAGGGAAATAAAGAGTTTATTATTGTTTTCTTCTTGACAGACTTACCTTAGGATACCGAAGAGTCCGAACGCTGGGATAGGCCGGTGGCTCCGTATCATCCAGCCCGTACCACGGGTACCTGTGCTCGCCCACCTGGCTACAGTTGTACGTGAGGAACAGCAGCGTTTGAGCATCAGGGCTGTACCAGAGCGCGCGGTCGAGGCGCAGGACCTGCGTCTCGTAGAGGAAGTCGGGCACGCCGTTGAAGATCACGCCTGGGACTCCTGGAGAGATAATATATAATGCTGGACAATTCACACAGCATCATCTGGGCCCAAAGTAGGCAGAGCTTATATTGGGTACTAGATAACTGTTAAATTCACTGGACATCAAGGGGTGATTCTGGAAATCACCCCTTGATGTCCAGAATCATCCCCTTTCGGCTTAATACACCCTTGTCTTGTATATAATGATAATACATCACAAACATAGATCGTTATTTATTATTTGGTATCGATAGAAAGCACACAGAACTACCGGAAGAAATATCTGCTGATCATAGATGTATAAACGTTTGTCCCGAAGCGAGAATCGAACCCGCAATCTCGTGCGCCACAGAAGTCGTCAGAGATGAACGAAGTGATCGGGACCCTAATTTTTATGAGCACTTCTTTGCAACGCTTGATTTTGTTTGTTGATTGTACAGCGGTTGCCAGGAACAACACGAAAGGTATGTTTTTCTTGGTCAGCGAAAATGGCAACAGTTTTTGAATTTTGCCCTCACAAATATTTAATTTGAGAGATATACTTCAGCCGTTGACCGAAATTGCACTCTAAGTCGTTCCGCATATAATGCAATATGCCTTGTTATGCCCACAGCGAGGTACGTAAACAATTATTATGCACGCTCCAAATTAATTTCATTATTTAAAGAGCTATTCATTATGAACTACATTCATAATGAATACAAGTTTACAATCCCGCTACTAAGTCTAAACGATACTCGGTATTTCGGTGAATATGGGCCATGCCTAAAGTGGCCCATATTGCGGAAACGAGTTGGCTAGGGGTGCCACCTCGTTGTACCACTGAACAATAGGTAGGTCATTCACTAAACCCCTTATTAATAATGGTCTGCTAATTTAAAACAGCTGCTAAACAGTGTTATTTCTCACTCGGACTGTCAATCCAACTAATCCTATCCTATCCTTCCTACTATAATATAATAATCCTACTATCCTATTATTATTATAAAGCCGAAAGTTTGTGAAAAGTTAAATTTTTGTTACATAGGATCTTCAAAATTACTGAACAGATCAAGATGAAGTTTGGCGTACATTTAGAACATATCCTAACTTAGATAATAGGCTACTTATTAAACCGAAAATACACATGCGAAGCCGCGAGCAGAAGCTAGTAAATAATAAATAAGAAGACAGACAGTAGTAAACAATAAATAAGAAGCAGACTATTAGGAATAAGAGGGTAATTGTTTACATGATATTGTTAAGATCTAGATTTTGTTGTCACTCTTCTACTATTATAAAGTTTGGAATTTACACCTATTTTTCTTTGACTTAAGAAAAGGATAATTTTCATAAGAACAGATGAGTCATCAAGAGCACGAACGTAATTTTTTGTGCCACGCCTAAATCCACTTAAAAGTACACCGCACTGTAGAGGTAGCCCACTTCACCATTTTTATGTACCTTCCTACTTACTAAATTGAGATTTAACTGAAGAAACTAATAAGATTTAACTTTTAACTTTTTTCTGAAGCATGAAATTATTTTTCTCACTTCCCAAAAGCGGCAGCCCTGTTGTCATCGCCAACTGTGCAAAAAGTTATAACTTCTCAGTTCAGAGTTACAAACTATTTAAATTATTTCAGCAGCGCCGTGATTCCGCGATTTAATTTATTTGTTGCTGCCTAATTTTGGAATGCATTCTAATTAAATTTTCAGCTCGAGTTTGTTCGAGTTATTAGTTTGAAACGTTTTGGGATAAAGTCAGAAAAACAGCACGCTTGTTACTGATTTTTTCAAGTCTAAAAGGGCACATCAATGTATTTATTTTCTTATTTTAAGAACTTGCCCGTTAGACCCCTACGGCGTAGGCCTGTCCTCTTCCGTGTAGTCTTAGCCCCTACGGCGTAGGCCTGTCTTCTATGGCGCAAGCCTGGCTCCTACGGCGTAGGCCTGTCCTCTACGGCGTAGGCCTGCCATTTTCGACGAAGCATCATGATTGCTACGTTCTATCGTTATTCTACGCAAGTAAGAAAAGTCTGGCAGTTTTAATAACAACAAAAAAATTAGCATTTTAATAAGCTTTGTGGTAGTACGTCCTTGGTGGCTTACTCTTATAGTAATTAGACTGTAAATTGTGTCCATTGCCGGCACGAAAGAAGCAGAAAATATAATTTACTATTTATACAAATTATTTCCTGCTTGCCCCGGTTTCGGCTTGGTGTGTAGACGCCATAAGGCACCACGTGTTCCGTTAGCCCCGGCATCAGTAACAAGTGTACAAAAGTACAAACCATTGTTAGTAATCCTACAGATAAGACTCTTCAGCACCCACGGCTTGTAGTAGATGTCATTGTCGTGCACGAACACGAGAGTCGAACCCACGGGCGACCACTCCGCGTATTGGAGCAGGGGGGCGTTGCGGTCGTCTTCTATTGGAGATACCGGGATCTTGTTCCTGGAAGGAGAAGAAATAAGAATTTTTATTTTATTTTTACGTCTTAGGGATAACAAACAATCATACTTAAATATTAACAGATTATCTTATGTAAACTAAATAGTGACGGACCCACTGGTGGGACAAAACTTTTTCGTGGTCCCACCAAACACACACTTGACCGTCCACATCCTCGGGGGGGGGGGGGTCCACTCAAGAATGAGTGTAGAAATGGGAAGCAACTAGTTCTGACCCGGCAGGGTCGGCAGATGCGCAGATGGAATATCACATTCCAAGTTTTGAATTTGATCAACCTCAAGTGTAACAAAGAAAATTACAATCAAATAACAGAAAAGTGTATTTAAAATTGAAGCAATTGACATAACTGTAGACTGTTGCAAACAATCTACAGGTAGCTCAACTGGTCCATATCAATACCAGTCGTCGCGTCCCCGCTACGCTGGCTGTATTGCCCCGCTGTATGACAATGCTGATGCGCTGAACCAGATACTCACCAGCTCTCGGGTCACGCGTCGCTATGACTAGACGATTAGGTAATTTTTATAAACTCGGAGAAAGTGTAACATGTATTGTGAAAGACGGCTTTACCGAAAAACTCCCTAATAACTATTAGTGGAAATCTACCCTTTTGTCAGGCTTTATACGTAACGATAATACTGGCCATTAGTCAACGTCCTTTAATGGAAGGAGACGTCAACTGAGGACGTAAAAATATGGCACATAAGGACGCGCGCAAACGAGCAAGTTGAAAACTACAAGGAAAACCATTTGATTATTAACAGTAAAAGCAATTGATTGCAGCCGTTGCCTTAAAAAAATTATGGGATAACTGTTAGAGTGGTGGTCTAAAGTGTAGAAACTAATGGAACGATCTTGCCACCCTGTTGGTAATTTTGTCATTTTGTTGATGCAATTTACCAAACAATTTACCAACAGATTTCAAAAATTCTTCGTTTTGAAACGTACAAACCAATAGTTTTCATTTGATACCCCACTCGGTGAGGTAGCCTCCCCTTTTGAAAATGGTTCCCCCCTTTTTGACCATTTTTTAAAAAGTGTTCGTTTTACAAACTTCTCTACATTTTACCTGTAAACTATATATCCATATCCACAAACGTTACATGCATTTTAGATGGATCGCTCTGCAATCTTCGGAGATAGAGGAGAGGAATGGGTAAAATTTCGACTTTTTCAAATATTTCATAAAGTATGAAACCTACAGAAATTTCAAAAACTGTTTTGAAATGTACAAACTAATACCTTTCACCTCACTTGACTTTGTAGGTCTCTTTTAAAATTTTGGCATCACAATTTGTATGGAAAATTAGCATTTTCAATTATTTAAATTTTTTTTCTTTTAATCTGTACAGGCGCACGATATATATTATTATTTTTAATTACAAATTGATAGCTGCGGTAGTTGCTTAGTTATTAAGTAGGGAAAAAAGGACAGACAAAGCGAGACCATAAGGGTCTCGAAACCGATCTTCGATCTCAAAACCCAAAAAATCCTGAAAAACGATGGTTCGTTTGCACCAACTTTTTAATCTACCAGACGCCACTTAATTGAATAAATACCCGCCATCTGTCAGCGCCCTCTGACGGGAAGAAACGTCAAAACGATCTGGGCCGGATTAAGGCTGCCTTGAGCGATGGCCGAGCTTGACTTGGGCTATATTTGTTGAAGATGTGGGAAAAATCATGCTAGCTGAGGCTTTGACGGCCCGCGCCGCGTAAATCAATAAAGTTAAAATAATTTATCACGGAATTCCTCTACACACGTTCACTGCGATGCCTCTGCGGTGCGACCCGTAGCGGTGCAGCTGGCGGTTGAACACGTTCAAGTCCATCGTTTGCGATGAAAGTGTTAAAAAGATTTATGAAACTACATGTGCGAAGCTGAATTGTTTTAAAAGTACACCTCCTACAATTTAGGCAGAAGGACTATTGACTCTATTTTAGCTTGTCTCAATTTGACAGTTCAAAACTTAGCACGTTCGTATGTGCAACCCACGCACACGCTACGCACGAATACGAGATTAATGACGTCATCGCGCGTGGATTGCGCGAATATGGCACCCACGCAGCTCAACGCTGGCAACGCCATGCACGGTACACGCGTATGTAGCTTCACTGCGGGAAGTGGGACGTCAAAACTGTTCTGAGCTACATGTATACAACTTTTTAAAGTGCACGTCCTCTAATTTGGGCAAGAAGGCCTATCGACTCTATTTTTTTGCTTATCTCAATTTGACAGTTCAAAACTGAATACGCTCATATGTGAGCGTCATAACACCCAGGGCCGTATTAAGGCTCCCTTGAGTAATAGCCCACGTTAATCTACCTCGGATCATTTACTGTAGCGAATGGAAGGTATTTTTTTATTCTGAGGGAAAAGGACTGCTCAAGGTTCAGAGGGCTTGAAACTTTTCACGCGATGTTAATTTTCACTGAAAGGTTCGAAGAAAAATGTTGGGATAGTGAAAATCTTTTTGAGTTTTATTGCTGAAAGTTTCGAAACTGGGTTAAGTAGACCTGTAAAAAGCCTAAAAGTACTACTACAAGCTACTTTAAGGCTTTTTACAAGCCTAGCCTAGCGAGGAAGCCGATGAAAATCACACTAGTTGGAATTCGCTCAGCAAATTATGTACAAAAGGTAAATTTTTTGGTTTTTATTTTGTACTATTTGCTGCAATAAATATTTTATACTTTACATAGGTAGGTACTTTACTTTTAGATGGACACGTGGATCACGTACACATCCCACGGCTCCTACATACAAATCGAGAAAGCCCATTTTTACCATTTTGTATGAGGAAACGCATTATTTTTTCTCTAAGGTTACGTTTTACATGCACATTAAAACCCATACTTGTGCGTTGGTGTAATGTGAAGGCGTATCTAGATTCAACGAGAGCTTAGATTGTTTCTAGTCTTATACACACCCACTGTTAATTCAGGGCAGAGACGTTTTTAAGTTTAGTTTCAAATTATACTGTTACAGACGTGTTCGTGATGCTGATGATGGGCAGAACCTGCAGTTTATGCAGTGTCAGTGAATTAACAATAACACTGTATAATTGAAAAATTAAAATTAACAAAGTGAAATTAAACAAGATCCGTCAAGTGCTAGTGTAACTCGCGCACCGAGGGTTTCGAACGTTTGTCAAGCTCCGTATAGGTAGTTTGGAGATTAGGTATTTTTTTGACTTTTTATATTTCAAAAAGTATGAAACCTACAGAAATTTCAAAAACTGTTTTGAAATGTACAAACCGATACCTTTCATTTGATTTCCCACATGAACCTGTAGTTATCTTTTAAAATTTCGACATCACAATTTGTAGGTATGGAAAATGTTCATTTTCATTTTTTTTTCCAAAAATCTGTACAGGCGCACGAAAAGTATTATTATTTTAAATTTCAAGTTGATAGCTGCGGTAGTTGCTGAGTTATTAAGGAGGGAATAAAGGACAGACAAAACGAGACCATAAGGGTTTCGAAACCGATCTTCGAAACCCTAAAAACTAGCAACATTACAAGATTTATAAGGATAATAACTTAATTAGACATGTTTCTGAGTCTGCCCTCTAGCTAGCTTAATAATATCAACCCTTACAACTCTGCCCTTGAAACTAAGTATTACAGTACCTACCTACTTAATACAATTACACCCCACAGACAGAAGGGGTGACTGGCCTCGGAACCACAAGCCTGTTAGTGACAGATTACATTGTGTTGGTGTTTATAGGTGCCTAGGGGACATATACACTAGCCAAACTCGATGTAGAATGATTGTAAACAAACCACGACACAAGTAACTAAAACTCATTTGCTCTGCGTCGAGTTTCAGATATAATTGTAAGCAATATTTATTGAAGGAAGGATCTCAAATCGACAAGTTATGTAAAAAGAATCGACAACAGAGTGAATTTTAGGTTAAGTATTGGCGGTTTGTTAATAAACATTCCACATCGAATTTGGCTAGTATATAGTGTAAGTTACACACTGTTTGCGATAATATTGTGGTATTTTCCACTAATCCAAGATTGAAGGTGTCGCCTTTAGTACACCTCCGCATTCGCATGCGGCAGCGAAACGACGAAAAAACTGTAAGTTGTATGGCAACGTTTCGCATGTGTTATGTCTCGCTCTACTATATAGCTAGATGAAATAGTTGCGTCCTTGTCGGTATTGTTTCGCAAGGACCTGCGAAATGGCCGTTACACAGACGCATACGTTTCGTTAGTGATGTTTCGCATCGCCTTTGACTATTTTATGCCAAAGCTTCCCTGAAAGAAATCGGTTCAAAGCGGGCGGCCATATGGCCGCCCGTTGTAATTTTGTCTTGTATTAATGTCTACCTAATGGTATATTTTATTTTCTGTGTACATTTAAGAGTACTAGTTTATGCCCGCGGCTTCGCACGTGACAGATTTCAATAAACAAATCGAA
Source organism: Eupithecia subfuscata (assembly GCA_963564075.1). Classification (NCBI taxonomy): domain Eukaryota; kingdom Metazoa; phylum Arthropoda; class Insecta; order Lepidoptera; family Geometridae; genus Eupithecia; species Eupithecia subfuscata. Next base: position 12,026,413 of record OY751118.1, on the reverse strand, counting down.
TATTTTTCAATCACAACATTGAAATCAACTGCCACCTAGTGGAAATAGGTCGAGTCTACGGATAGGTGACGATGCAATGTAAACACCGTGCACAAAATAGTATCTCTGAAATGTAACAGATGTCGCTATTATCAACTGCATTTGTAATGAGAACGGTTTTGTGGGTGTTTAGCAACCTTATTTATTTAATCTGTATCAATATAGTAGCAGATAATATTCATAAATCATTAATTGGATAAAAGAGAAGTTTTGTTAAGTTATAATTTCTTTAAATAAAAGTTTGGTATACGATTACGTCAGTTAAATCGGAAATATGATGATAATGGACTGATTTTGTATTTGTTTACTAATTAAATAAACTTATATGTAACAATTCATGAAGCAGATTATATTCATAAATCGTTAATGTAATTATGGATTACCGTTGTTAAATTAGAATCTATTTAAATATAAGTTTGTAATTATCGCTTCATCAGCGAAATCCTGAACATGACGATATTAACCTCTGGGAGATAATGAACCCATTTTGATGACCGGCAAAAGGCTTAGAATAAGTTTCAACATGGGTTTACCATGTTATTTGTTTCGAAAAGGGTTAGATTTAGAATAAAAGTAGATCTGAATGCTGATTGGCTCTGGTGATTCAACAAACATGACCATATTTGGATAGGAAAGAGAATGGGTAGGCCTTGGAGAGGCAGTATAAAATAGAAACATAAGCCAGAACGGGATTCAGTTTGTGTTGTGCAGTTCCAGAGACAAAGTTAAGTAAACCTTCGTTATTATACTCCTTATGTATCTTTCCATGTACACGTACAGGTACATCTACAAGTACCTACTTATATTATTTCTCTTTGTAAATATAGCTTCCGAGTGGAAACTAAATAATAACTGTATGTACCTACATATTACTGTGTACTTTGTTAAACTGAAGTAGTACCTATGTAATTTAATACTTACCTTCTAATTACTATTGTTTTCATTCTTTTATTGTGTGTTGATTTAGCTTCAACGCTTCAAATTAAATTCACAAGTACCTTCATTTGTATTTCTTTTTGTATTATGCCAATTAACATAATTATTATTGAGTACTAGAACTATGTCTTATGTTTTTGATTGATGGTGTGCTTTTGTGAAGATACAATATAGCCAAGGTGCTTAAATAGTTACTACGTGTTGCTTTCTTTCCATACAAATTCGGTAAACCCATGTAGGATAACAGTAAGTAGGTACCCTCCGTACCTACTCTTAGTAACCCCATGTAGGATAATAGAACTATGTCCTATGTTTTCGATTGATGGTATGCTTTTGTGAAATTACAATATAGCCAAGGTACTTAAATAATTTACTATGTGTTTGCTTCCTTTCCATACAACTTAGATTACCCCATGTAGGATAACAGCAAGTAGGTACCCTCCGTACCTACTCTTAAGTTTAAGGATTATGGAAGATGGTGGTTCTATATAGTTTTCAGAAGCTTCTCGTACTTATCCAGCTCCCCATGTTGGATAACAGTAAGTAGGTACCCTCCGTACCTACTCTTAAATTTAAGGATTATGGAAGATGGTTGTTCTATATAGTTTTCAGAAGCTTCTCGTATTTATCCAGCTCCCCACGTTGGATAACAGTAAGTAGGTACCCTCCGTACCTACTCTTAAATTTAAGGATTATGGAGGATGGTTGTTCTATATAGTTTCTAGAAGCTTCTTGTATTTATCCAGCTCCTCATGTTGGAAAACAGTAAGTAGGTACCCTCTGTACCTACTCTTAAATTTAAGGATTATGGAATATGGTTGTTCTACCTAGTTTTCGGAAGCTTCTCGTATTTATCCAGCCCGCGAATTAGTGATCAATGATTGACTGATGACTACAGTAGTATTTCGTTTAATGCATTTACGTAAGAATCCTAAGAATCATCTTGGCTACTTCGCAGTTGTGCAGTATATATAGCAATAGTTACTCGAAGACATACAATCTGTCTAAGGAACCCTACAAATTTTAACATCAGAATTGGGATACCTACATCCTGACTTAATAACTAATCACTTTTTTTTTATTTCAGTACGTTTGGGCCATCATTCAACGACTTCTGCATAATGAATCGTGATGCATTATTGTCGACCCATCTCAAGGAAGACGAAGTTACATTGACCGTTTTCGACCCCTATGTGACCCCGGTGGGCCAACACTTAACGACTTCTTCACAGCAAGTCATGATGCAGATTCATCAACCTGTTACAAGGACCATGACGTCACATTGACTTTCTTCGACCTTGACAAGAATGCCTAGGTATAGCAGGTTGGTGTAATAGATATGTAATAGATACCCTCGTCAAGGAGTTTACATGGAGCAGCATCAGCAACAGCCAAACCGGCAAGGCCCCCAAGAGCCCTGCTTCATCCTGTTTGAGTCCTGAAATGGAACCCTCCAAGGGCAGCAAATGGGACGAATATTCATCCTTACATAAAATTTAGCAGAGCCGTTTGTTTGCTCCTCAGAATCTGTAGAATCGTACGATGTATATGCAAGATAAGTTTTTTTTTAGATTATTTAAGTAGTGCCTTTACTGAGTCACATTTGACTGAATTGATTTGTGTTTATAACTGTGCAATTTCTGTGTCTATATTTTTATCAGTTCTGTGTCTATTATCTATGAAAAGCCGGGGATCGAACAAAACTAAAGAGGCATAGATTTTGATCTAAATATCAGGGGACACAAAATCATAATCTTTTCATAGTTATCCAGATATATATTTTGCTGTGGACGAAAAGTTGTTGATTTACTGCAATAATTGCACTGTGGCTTTACCGTATTAAATCATTTTATTTGTCAAGTCTAGTTCAGTGCTCGCTGGTTGCATTGTGCTAGCAGTTACCAACTACCCACATTTAAGTAAAAAAAATGGTAGGGTTGCAGCAATTTACTTTTGATATTTTTGATATTACTTTTCAAGTCTTTTCATCATTATCAAAATATTTATTCAATCATTATCAAATATTCATTTTAACGTCAATTCTTTTGAGAAATATACATCGTCAACGATTCAAAACAAACATTGTCGATTGCAGTATTTGCATTATATCTAATAAAAATGGTTGTTTTATGGATAATAGAGAGTAGTTAGGCTAAGGTTACTTTAACACCAAATTATGGCGTTGAGTCTAACGAAAGATCAACATTGATCAATTCCGCTGTATCGGAGCAATGTTTATACCAACCCCTTATGTCCATAAATGGACAAAAACCTGTTTCTCTTTCTTTTGAGATTTATACTTTTCACATAATTCCATCTGCACTAATAATTTATAATATCGACCTCTGTGGCACAGCGGGCGAAGGTGACGCAGAAGGTTGTGGGTTCGATTCCTTCCACGGGAAAAATCCTTGTACGATTTGTAGATATTGTTCCGGGTGTTTTCTATGTATAAAAAAAAAAGAACGAAATATGTGAGCAATGTATTGTATTTAGTACTTGTATCAGTATTAAATATACCTGTTGCTAGTATCCATAACACAAGATCTGCTTACTTTGGGGCTGGATGATGCAGTGTGGATTATTAGGATATTTATAATTCTTGTCATAAAATCTAGGTAATATTATCAGACAGTCTAAGTATATTCCAGTTTAGATAAAAATGATTAGAACACCATGGTGTCCACTGGTACAAATGGACCAGTAGAACGATGCTCACCACGGCTGTTGACATGTTTAATACTTTTGTGCCTACTGGTTCGTCAGATTGGCCAGGCGGATTGTGTGATATGGAAGGATACATAAAATTATTTGAACTAAGGTTGAGACATCTATATCTTTTTTTACTCTAATTAGCTTACAAACTTATTGGTTGTAACGAACATTAGCCACTACCTTAACAATCATTTTTCCGTGTATTCAGTGTCACTGTGCTAAGATTACTTTCTCTCAATGATTTTAATCTTGATAGCGAGGGTAATTGCTCTCCAGCATTTACGTAGGTACTGAAATTAAAAAGTAATTTGTCAGTAAACACAATATAACAAGTAATTTATGTTTAGAATGTTGGGACCATAGGCGATTGAACTCCACGTTTAAATAACCCTAGGAAATAACTTCTATTCTCTTCCATGAGGTGGAATAGAAAATTAACTTCAATTTTTATAAAAATAAAAAATACTTGGCCCGAGAAAAATACCTTTAATAAAAACTTGTAGATTAAAAGGTACAGGGAAGTGATGAATATGGGCTATGGCTTGATATGGAAAATAATACTTTGCACCTATTTAATAACATGTCCATGGAAGGGACAAAAAATACAAACTCTAAAAAAAAAATATTAAATCTTTATTGTACACAAATAAAACAATACACAAAAGTTGACAAATTGAAGGACATACACAAAAGCCAGCTTAACCCTACATAGTTGTGTTACAGCAAACCTTTTGGGTAGGTATGGAGAAAAGTAGGGCAATAAATATGGATAGATAAGTGTACATATAAAATAGAAAAATTAAATTAAAGGTATATAATAAATTGGTTAAACAAAAAAAAAATTATAAATTCAAATATGAACAAAAAAAAAAAAACAAACATAAATACATAGTAAGATAAAAATAAAATAAGATAAATTCCTATTCATAAATAAAAATATACTAATAAATATTCTGCTATATATTTATATTTATAAAGGACATGCGAAAAAACGCAGGTTATGGCTTGGTGAATAAGATTATCATGTGTGGGAATGATAATGGTTGATATTCAAAAAGATAAAAGCCGTGGATAGTAGCGTGGATAGGGCCATGGATAGTCCAATGGATAGATATAACGGATAGTTAAAGATATAGCGAATATCTTAATAAATATAAATCATGTGTCACGTTGTTTGTCCGCGATGGACTCCTAAACTACTTAACCGATTTTAAATTAAATTTGCACACCGTGTGCAGTTTGATCCAACTTGAAAGATAGGATAGCTTATTCAGGTGAGAACGGTACGAAGTTCGCCGAGTCAGCTAGTATATAATATGTATATGTATGGATAGGTACATGGGTAAAACCGTAAGTTAAGACAAAAATTAAAATAAATGTTAAAAAAAAAAACCTACGTTAATGGATCCTATGTAGGTACTTCGAGACGAAGTACATGTCAGTGTGGCCGTGACAGATTTCAATAAACAAATCGAATATTTTTCAATCACAACATTGAAATCAACTGCCACCTAGTGGAAATAGGTCGAGTCTACGGATAGGTGACGATGCAATGTAAACACCGTGCACAAAATAGTATCTCTGAAATGTAACAGATGTCGCTATTATCAACTGCATTTGTAATGAGAACGGTTTTGTGGGTGTTTAGCAACCTTATTTATTTAATCTGTATCAATATAGTAGCAGATAATATTCATAAATCATTAATTGGATAAAAGAGAAGTTTTGTTAAGTTATAATTTCTTTAAATAAAAGTTTGGTATACGATTACGTCAGTTAAATCGGAAATATGATGATAATGGACTGATTTTGTATTTGTTTACTAATTAAATAAACTTATATGTAACAATTCATGAAGCAGATTATATTCATAAATCGTTAATGTAATTATGGATTACCGTTGTTAAATTAGAATCTATTTAAATATAAGTTTGTAATTATCGCTTCATCAGCGAAATCCTGAACATGACGATATTAACCTCTGGGAGATAATGAACCCATTTTGATGACCGGCAAAAGGCTTAGAATAAGTTTCAACATGGGTTTACCATGTTATTTGTTTCGAAAAGGGTTAGATTTAGAATAAAAGTAGATCTGAATGCTGATTGGCTCTGGTGATTCAACAAACATGACCATATTTGGATAGGAAAGAGAATGGGTAGGCCTTGGAGAGGCAGTATAAAATAGAAACATAAGCCAGAACGGGATTCAGTTTGTGTTGTGCAGTTCCAGAGACAAAGTTAAGTAAACCTTCGTTATTATACTCCTTATGTATCTTTCCATGTACACGTACAGGTACATCTACAAGTACCTACTTATATTATTTCTCTTTGTAAATATAGCTTCCGAGTGGAAACTAAATAATAACTGTATGTACCTACATATTACTGTGTACTTTGTTAAACTGAAGTAGTACCTATGTAATTTAATACTTACCTTCTAATTACTATTGTTTTCATTCTTTTATTGTGTGTTGATTTAGCTTCAACGCTTCAAATTAAATTCACAAGTACCTTCATTTGTATTTCTTTTTGTATTATGCCAATTAACATAATTATTATTGAGTACTAGAACTATGTCTTATGTTTTTGATTGATGGTGTGCTTTTGTGAAGATACAATATAGCCAAGGTGCTTAAATAGTTACTACGTGTTGCTTTCTTTCCATACAAATTCGGTAAACCCATGTAGGATAACAGTAAGTAGGTACCCTCCGTACCTACTCTTAGTAACCCCATGTAGGATAATAGAACTATGTCCTATGTTTTCGATTGATGGTATGCTTTTGTGAAATTACAATATAGCCAAGGTACTTAAATAATTTACTATGTGTTTGCTTCCTTTCCATACAACTTAGATTACCCCATGTAGGATAACAGCAAGTAGGTACCCTCCGTACCTACTCTTAAGTTTAAGGATTATGGAAGATGGTGGTTCTATATAGTTTTCAGAAGCTTCTCGTACTTATCCAGCTCCCCATGTTGGATAACAGTAAGTAGGTACCCTCCGTACCTACTCTTAAATTTAAGGATTATGGAAGATGGTTGTTCTATATAGTTTTCAGAAGCTTCTCGTATTTATCCAGCTCCCCACGTTGGATAACAGTAAGTAGGTACCCTCCGTACCTACTCTTAAATTTAAGGATTATGGAGGATGGTTGTTCTATATAGTTTCTAGAAGCTTCTTGTATTTATCCAGCTCCTCATGTTGGAAAACAGTAAGTAGGTACCCTCTGTACCTACTCTTAAATTTAAGGATTATGGAATATGGTTGTTCTACCTAGTTTTCGGAAGCTTCTCGTATTTATCCAGCCCGCGAATTAGTGATCAATGATTGACTGATGACTACAGTAGTATTTCGTTTAATGCATTTACGTAAGAATCCTAAGAATCATCTTGGCTACTTCGCAGTTGTGCAGTATATATAGCAATAGTTACTCGAAGACATACAATCTGTCTAAGGAACCCTACAAATTTTAACACACGCGTGGTTTCGATGGAAACGTTTAAAGGTAATTTCTATCCCATGGGAACTGATTTATGGGATAAAAAGCCTATGTTTGATTCCAGGGTTAGACTAACCTGTATGCAAAATTTCAGCCTGATCCGTTCAGTAGTTTTGGCGTGAAGAGGTAACAAACATCCATCCATCCATACATCTATCCATCCAAACTTTCGCATTTATAATATTAGTGTGAAGTGTGATTGCAATCAAATAATAGAATCAAACTAGAACTAGTATTTACAACTGAAACAATTGAGCTAACTGCAGACTGTTGCGAACAATCTACAGGTAGCTCAACTGATCCATATCACATACCAGTCGTCGCTCCCCCAAAACGCTGGCTGCATTGCCCCGCTGTATGGCAATGCTGATGCGCGATGGTAAAGAGTTATTATGTATTGTATTTTATAGAAGGCTTTTTAATGGATCGCAGTGCGCTAAACCCTAACGTAAGACTAAACAAACAGATTTAACAGATCGTGAATGTGGTCGGTGAAAGCGACCGCGACCATGTCTGCCGCAGGCTGAAAATGTGGTCGGAGCTAACAGTGAGTTAGACATGATTCGATAGCGAAATTCACGAAAATTCTCAGTTAAATCCAGGGCCGAAACTTTGTAACGACAGGGTTGAAAAGCGCAACGCCATGACTATCTAAGAGTCAAGGCACACTTAAAGGAAAACTTTTAAAGATAGGATATTTTTATATTTTGATAGGATATTGAAACACAATACAATGTAAAACACTTATTTCTTTCACCAGAAAAAGTCGCGTTAGCCATCTGCAGTTAGCTTAATTGTTTAAATACTAGTTCTGTGGCGTACCTACGCGCCACATGACACTGATCCGAAATGTGCGTTCAAAATTGTATCTGAACACCCATACCTATAGTTCTAATTAATTTCTATTATTTAATAGTAATTTTCTTTGTGAATATAGATTGTATCTAAGAAATTATTGATTCATGGGTATATAACTCCTTCGCCGCTGCGCCGTATCGGTCGCAAGAACTCTAACTCAACCTGTGGATGTCGTATCGTAAGAATCGAGGGAAGGAATAAGGGCATCTGCGAGAGGAAGGGTACCAGCTTCCTTCCGTGTATTATTTAACACCTCCACTGTGATTACCATCCCCCTGCCAAGTGTGGTGATTATGACAAAGCCTCCATGTTTGGGGATGCCCAGCCATGGACGTAGTGTGCTGGTGGGGCAGGTAACAGACTCTAGTACAGTGGACTCTAGGAAATGGTGGTACTGCTTCGTTGGTCTAGCGGTCAGTTTGTTTAACCGCTGATTATGAGGTCCTGGGTTCAAATCCGGATCGGGCCAATAGTTGTTATTGGGGTTTTTCTAGCAAGTAAAATTCACAGTAGCAGCCCGGAATCAGACAGTTGGCGTTGTTACACCCCCGCGCCTCGGAAAGCACATTAAGCCGTTGGTCCTGCGCTTGACCTCTCCCCGGTCGTGTCGGCTCGCCGTCCCATCGGATTATGAGAGTGTACACTATGTATCTGGCGCATCTGGCTAGTCTCCCACGAGACCAGCCGCCGTGGTCGAAATTCGGCTAGGAGGACATTATTATTATAATGAGTTATGTAGTGTACCTGTTGATGACGTCATAGACGTGGTATCGCGCCTTGCGCGCGTGCCGCCAGCCCGGCCGCACGTCGGACACGACCAGCACGAACTTCAGGTCGGCCGACACCTTGAAGTCTACTGCGTTTAGTTGCCTCTGTGAATAAATAAAAGAAGATTGCAGTGAGGCGCTAATGTAGGTAATGTAACAATTTCTTTACTTGGAACATTTTTATAATTTTTGTTCAGCTCATGTTGCCCACTGCTGTGCAAAGGCATTCGAATGTGCGGGGGGAATACCACCAGTCATTTACGAAGGTTCTTGAGGTACATATGTAGTCATTTAGTTTTGCAATGCAGCGCGTCTTGGGAACGCTTTCAATTGGTATTCGGATCAGTTGAGCTACCTTTTACCTATTGTTTAGAACAGTCTGCAGTTAGCTCAACTGTTTAAACTGTAAATACTTTTTGCAATTTGTTTCTCTAATTGTAATTTTTTTTAGTTCTTGTATATTTGAATTTATTTATATCCTGCGGTCGCATGGAAAGAAGTGTTACTCTGATTCAGTACCTATAATGTTGGACATCGTAATAAATAAAAAAAAATCACACTAATCATCTACCGCTTATAGAGAAAGAAGAGTTTTGTGATGACTGAAATACCTTAAATGAGTAATAAATAAATAATGAATGATTCAGATGCATTTATTACACTCAGATACAAAATGTACATTTTTAAAAAGTCAAAAGACACCTACCTATGAATGCAGAAGTAAAAAAAAAAAAAAAAATAGTAGGTACATTCACAATGTAGGCATTATTCATTGCTTATGAATATTGCCTACATTGTGAATGTACCTACTACACTCGAGAGCAATGAATCCGGGTCACTCAAAGAATCCGAAAAATCTCGGAAAGTAAGAATGCTAGGTTAATGCAATAAATTGTATTTAATAGACAATTTAATACTCCTTAAATGAAAGTTAAAAAAATATGAGTCACCATACATTTTATTTACACAAAATTACATAAAGAAAAAAAACTGCTGATCTCTCCTTAAAACAAAAATAGGAAACATGAAATTTTTGAACTTTATGACGATTTTCTTGAATTTCAATACTTCGTATTACCTCCTCGTGCTTCCATTACTGCGTTTACGCGGTTTGGCATGCTGTACACCAAGTTCCTTATACGATTTTGGGCAATATTCTCCCATTCCTCTGTGAGAGCAATTTTGTGCTCAGGTAGCGTGATTGGGGGAGGGATTCGTTGTTTTACGCATCTCCCTAGCTCGTCCCAAGCATGCTCGATCGGGTTGATATCCGGGCTGCGCGCTGGCCACTCCATACAAGTAATGTTCATCTCTTGAAGGTAGTCATTCACAATCCTACCTGTATGAGGTCGGGCATTGTCATGCATAAATATAGCATCCTCACCCAAATTGACCATAAATGGACCAACGTGTTCGTTGAGGATTTCTTCCACATATCTTATGCTAGTTAAAGAGTCGTTTTCTATGATCACCAGCTCTGTGCGACTTTCAGAGGAAATTCCGGCCCACACAAGTACAGACCCACCACCGTAGGCTACTTTTTCTTCGATGCATGCTTGCTTGAATCTTTCCCCTGGTCTTCTATACACTCTGTGTCTTCCATCGTGCTTGTAGAGCATAAATTTTGATTCGTCGGAGAACATAACTTTCGACCAATCTTCAATACTCCAATTTACGTGGTTCTGGGCATATCTTAGTCTTGAAATACGATGGCCACGCTCCAGTTTAGGGCCGTTTGCAGGTCTAAGGGGTTTTAAGTTAGATTCAGCAAGCCGACGTCTTACTGTCCATGCACTTGGGTTACTTCCTCCGAGGCGTCGAAACTGATTTGTGAGTTCAGTTCCTGTGAGAAAGCGATTTCGAAGCATGGTGTTCACCAAGTATCGGTCTTCTCGTGCTGTGGTACACCTAGTTCTGCCCGTTCCTGGTCTGCGTAGGTTAGAACCAGTTTCTTCGTAACGTCGGAGAACTCTTTGTACTGTTGACAGCGACACACCGACAGTCCTGGCTGTATCGCGCTGACTCCGGCCGGTTTCCACCAATGTAAGTATTCTGGTGCATTCTTCAAGTGTAAGCGACATGATTTCAGCTTGAATAATGAATATTGAGCACTATCAACCTGGTTTATGTACCAACATAAATGACAGATTACAAACAAAAGCAAAAACAAATCCTGTAATTTCGTAGTTCCATCTTCGACAGTGTTCCCTTTTCAAATTTGATTTTTTTATGATATAACTTTACAATAACTAAGAAGTTTTAATACTTTCATTTAAGGAGTATTAAATTGTCTATTAAATACAATTTATTGCATTAACCTAGCATTCTTACTTTCCGAGATTTTTTGGATTCTTTGAGTGACCCGGATTCATTGCTCTCGAGTGTATTTTTTTTAATTTTTACTTTAGTTTTGTCTAGTTTATTTAAATTATGGTTTTGTCAACTTTACAAATAAAAGCTGTGAAAGATTTGCTGCTTGGAAAATGTGTTAAGTTCTTATAGAGTCAACGAACAAAATAAAACACGTGAACATTAAATCCGTTGTTCCAACATTTTCAGAGAATCGGCTTTCGAATTAAAGTGCACGCAAAAAATCACCAGCAATTCGTCGTCCGTGTTGTATTTCACAGACGTAGCTTATATGAAACAGCTGTCCCAAAATATTTTTGTAAAGTCATAAGAAGCTCATGCAAAAGCATAAAAAATTAGGTCAAAAAATAGAATTTTAACCCTTGAGACAAACAGACTGGTGTTATCAATTTAAAAGATGTAAGTTTATTATTTCTAGGAGTGTTCTTAGCAGTTTTATGAAAATTAGTGCGGCCGTTCTCTATCATCTGTTATTAATCGTCTCTATAATCAAGTTTCCAAGGAAAATCGTCACAGTTTTTCTTTTATACAACCTATTCTATTATTATTTATTTTATTAGCGAAGTGATAGGAGACTTCCGGGTCGTTCTTGGTGCAAAGGATTGCCATCGCTATTTAGCGAGGGGCTGCAAGCATTATGGGCATCTTTTCACCGGGAATGGTCAGGGGCGGGTTATTTTTATGTTGTTTATACAAATGTACCTATAAAATCTTAAAATTAAAATTTAGTACATTTTTATAAATTAAATAATTAACTAATGCTGGACAATCCACACAACATCATCTAGCCCCAAGCTAAGCTGAGTTTGTGTTATGGGTGCTAGATGACTGATATACTTAATACAATACATTACATCGACAGATATTATTATATTAATTACCTTAATGTACTCAGAATAGCTCGTACTGTCCTACCCATATTAAATCTAAGTGGTATTTGTACTCTAACTGTACTTGCTAATATAATTGTTATGTATTTAATGTAAACAAGATCCTATCAGATCAATTCATTACAGTAATTGAATTAGCAGAACATTCCATTAGTGATCCATGAATCCTGTTCAATCAATGCACTAACACTTAAGTAATCAATCACTATAATGTCAGAAGGTAAGTAAGCAGGTAGGTTATGTACCTACCTATGAATTATGCTTTTAAATGACATATTTAAAGCATATAGGTATATAATAGTAATGGAAATGGTAGTAGTTGTTTTTTTTACAATTAAATTGTCCGTGTGTTTGAAGTTGGAGGGTAGGTGACTTGGCAATTTAATATTGTGCCTAATCCTAATATTTTACATCGATAGGTAGAAGTTATTTTCAAATTACCAATTATAAAATGACAGATTTTCGTAACGCAGAAGTCTGTCTGGTGGTTATCAAGCCCAAGCATACCTAGCTAGGTTCCTACCGATTTCTTATTTAAATCTAAATAGAAAGATCTATTTTCAAAAAACTTCCACAGATCACCTCTTGAGCCGCTGCAAAAAATTGCGCATTTTGAGGCCTGCAAAATCTTGTGGCAACACAATCAAGCCTTCGATATAAGGTTGATCGTTTCGTGTTGGCGCGAGATTCAATGTATTTTGTGCTTTTTAATTTCCAATTTTACTGCGTTTTACGAGGATTAAAACTATTTTAACTATCGATTCAATTGTATTATGGGAGCAATTGGAAAAATGTTGATTTTAGCCCAAAATCGTTTATTTTCTTAAAACGCTTATTTTCCAAAAAAACTTAAAAAAAAATATACCGCGCCAACACTAAGCAATCGACCTTAATACAGAGGGTTATTAATGGTCGATTTCTATTAATTTAAGTTGTGAATCCAGCTGTCTTCCTTCAGACTGTGACACAGAGGAATTAAATAGCGTGCAGCAATTTGCACGCCTGTCAGCTTTCTGGTTTTAATTTCAACACTGACTACCACAGAGGTATTTATTTGTTAAAATAAAAGATGAACGCGGACAGAAGAGAGACCTACTGTAGTACTGATGCTTCGGTATAATGTCACGGCGCGACGTCACGAAACGACTCCGTCGGAAGACCAGCGCGCTGGTATACATACATACGCTGCAGCGTTGGTTGTAACGAGTTTACAGCCAGCTCACGCTGAGACAGAGATGATTTGTGACTCATTCTCATTCTTATATCTCAATGTATGAAAGGAATACGCTTGAAATAGGTACCTGTAAATGACATATAATGAAAAATAATCTAATTTTATTATTTAGGAAAGTGAGTACAGAAGTAAGTAAATACTGGTCTCGACAGAGCCTACACATTTGCTCCCCTTGGAGTCGAGACCCTAGGTCCGTGGGGTAGCGAGGCTCTTCGGGTTTTCAAAAAACTATCTGAGCGTCTGGTCGAAGCGACGCGTGACCCGAGAGCTGGTGAATATCTGGCACAGCGTATCAGCATTGCCATACAGCCAGCGTGGCAATGCAGCCAGCGTCTTGGAGACGCTTCCGACTGGTGTTGATATGGATCAGTTGAGCTATCTGTAGACTGTTTGCAACAGTCGGCAGTTAGCTCAATTGTTTCAATTGTAAATACTAGTATAATTTTCTTTGTGAATAAATGAGATATAGTACAGAATAAAAAACTTGATATCATTTTGTTAATAATTTACCTTATAAAACGAGAATATCTGCAGGCTTGAAGATGTCTCACGATTAGATACAGCTGCCTGCAAGTAACGACGTCTTCGGAAGGTTGTTACCATACAGATCCAGGCCGTTACTGACATAACTGCTGATTTCTCCAGCTCTGCAGAGCTCAGCGGGCATTATGGTAATCCTGCAGGTCGATTCAGATATACCTATTCGTGAGTGTTTCATTCATACTATTTTAGATTTTCCGCATTCGGACTACTTTGGTCCGAACGCAGTGGGACGATGGAGAATAACTCTTTACGGCGCTGATTACCTGCATTTTGATTACGAATAACAAAATAAAATGAACCAAACAGCGGCGAAAATAGGGGTTATTCCAGTTTTCTCCCTTGACAAATCCCCCTTAAGGGGGAAAACTGGAATTGCAAAAATAATAATTCTAGTTTTCCCCCTCAAGGGGGATTTGCAATCTTATCAATTTGCTAATCTTTAAGGGGGAAAACTGGAATTCTTTTTTTTTACTTCCAGTTTTCCCCCTCAAGGGAGATTTCAAGGGGGAAAACTGGAATAACCCGAAAATAGTACCTATCTATGACTATGAGTCACGAAAATATTAGAATCGACCAACAGGGACTCTGTAACGTTGGAGACAAGACATTGTGATTGTAATAGGTACCGATTTCTCAAAGATCGTCTAGGGAAGTGACGAAAATTAATTTTATTTTTATCTAGGTTGAAACTAGACAATTTTTTTTGAATTTTCTTTACCTAGCATCAACCTAGAGTTAGGTACTTACTTTTTGTTAGCGGACTTATTTGACCGTCATCGTTCAGAACTGAATCACCTAGCACTAAATTCACAAGGGGTTATAGTTTATGTTAGTGGAGACACTATTTAGAGCCTTACAATATCGGCATAAGTTGCATGCGCCATGACCAGGGAATTACTAAAGTCACTGCGAGCGAGTTTTGATTGACAGATGTACCGGTCTACCCTCTTTTTTTGTCTTACGTTTAATATTGAGTAACTCACGAGGGGATAGTATGGTAGCTCAGCTGTTTCAATTATTAATACTAATTTGTATCAATTTGTTGTAATTTTCTTAGTTAAAAAAACATAATATTTACTAACTGAACTCATCTGAACCACATAAACAACCCTAGAGTTTCTCAAGCGAGGATCATCTCTATTGAGCAATAACCATTGCTGGTTTTCAACACACGTCTCGCCTGCCACGGCGGAGACCGCGCAATGCATACACAATGCCATAAGTAACCGTATATATGCAGCTAGCACTAATGCGGTAAAGGGGTCGACGTTTCCCACGGTTAGCGGTTTGCTTCTTGAACTTTGTAGAAAAAAAAATCTTTAGATACTTTAATATTGTTCAGGGACACTGCAGATTTATTCAGTTTGAATGTTGGTATGCATGAACGAAGTTAACACTTCGTCGTTTTGGTATAGGTAGGCCTTTTAGGTTTCCTTTGCACCATTTGGGTACGAAACCCATAAAAGAATGGCATCTTTTTTAGTGCGGTCGAATTATTTTAGTTTAGTTTTTCCGACATCTGGATTGACACTGAATGTTTGTTTTCGGATTTTGAACTCAAAGAACCTTATCACACTGACAATTTCCGAGTGATTTCAAAGTGCGGCCGTAGCCCGAGCAAACGTTGAATCTGCGTAATCTCAGCTAAAACTAAATTCAATTTACAACTTGAACCATCTAAACCGATTTGAACGGAGTTAAAGCACGTGTGTTTGTTGGACATCGACGGATCAAGCTGTGTTTTGTTTGTGTTGTGTTTTGTGTAGCTAGAACATAGAACATCGCTCAAACTCCGTTATAAGTACAATAATGTATGTCAGGCTGTAGGTTTGTAACATGTTTTCACTGTGCGAAACCTGTCACCCAATCAACCATCGCAACTTGCGTAGCCAACATTGGTTGAGATACAAATTTTAATATGCACCTGTCGAGTTAGACCTACGTGTTAGAGACATAGACATATCATTTATTTGCTACAATAACTTCATTCACAAAGAAAATTACAATCAAATAATAGAAATAAATTAGAACTAGTATTTGCAACTGAAACAATAGAGCTAACTGCAGACGATCTACAGGTAGCTTAACTGATCCATATCAATACCAGTCGTCGCGTCCCCGCTACGCTGGCTGCATTGCCCCGCTGTATGGCAATGCTGATGCGCTGTGCCAGATACTCACCAGCTCTCGGGTCACGCGTCGCATAATATAAATACCACTAGACTACTTACTATTTCAATCCCATAGGAATAAAAGCGAAAGTTTGCGAAGCAGTGACGTTCTTGTGAAAGTATACTGAACGAATCCGTCTGAAATTTTGCACGCATTAAGTAGGTAATGGTTCTGAAATAACATTATACCCGGATATGTGCAGGCAAAGCCGCGTGCGAAACCTAAAAATAAATTATCTTTGCCATACATCAATAAATAAAGCTTAATATTTTACGTCGCATCATCTAGGACCAAAGAAAGCGGAGCTTGAAGAAATATCTAAAGCTTTACGAATAAAAAACTGATGCCTAGAACCTTCCTTTTCCATCTTCAGACATCAGCACACAAAGGACTGACAGCTCAATCATTTAGCCCGTCCTTTCAGCCCTTGCCGAAAGGATCGCCTACGATAAGGGATGTGGAGAGGTTTTGTACGTTTTGAATCGCGATTCTGATTTTAGGTTAACAATGCTTGTTTTGTTATGAAGGGTTGGGGACAGCGGGGATTGTTGGAATGGGGGGATTCTGCTATGGCGTAATTGGACCTTGGGGGTTCTTACAAAGGTTGCAGATTTGAATTCCGACTTGAAATTTTTCAATAAATTTTCCCATCTTGTTATCTCACAAAGAGATTTTTATATTTCCTGGATACCTGGATACCTTTTTTTTATTTTGTTTTTTTAAGGACTTTATTCGCTTAGCGAATATGCCAGTCCCGTTTACAATCACAAACTTACCTCTACTTTATTTAATAACATCATAAACCATTATGTACAAGGCCTTAGCGGCCTCGCACAGTGGGGTGGAAAGTAAACTTTGAACTAAACCTAATTCTACGAGATTCAAGTTAAAATCAGCGATCAATTGATGTCTCAAAGGCTGAGCCCGAACACATTCCACCAAGAGATGGTGAATGTCTTCTGTGACACCGCACGAAGAGCAATTAGCGGAGTCAACCTTCCTCATGCGGTGGTTGAACTTATTTAGGGGAATATGTCCGGACCGCAGCCTGTGGGCTATAGCAACCAGGTGACGCTTCAACTCACTGTTCATCCACCAGGCGACACGAGGAGGTTCACTCTGAACAATTTTGTACCTTAGACCTTTCGTACAAGATATTTCGAAAAATAATTCTTTCACCTTTTCGAAAACCTTATATCTGTATTTTATAACTGTATCTGTAAGGTAACTACGGAATCGAGCTATTTCACACTGTATTTTCACTCACTCCGCCACGAAGCCTCTCATTCCCATCATCACATTCATCATCTTGCTGCGAACTAATTCTTTAATTTACACATAATTTATATGAACCTAGTTTCAAAAAGTCGCCGCTATCAAAGCTATGGGATTAGCTTCAGATTTTTCTGAATTCTAAGGCCAGCTAACCTACGTTTTATCCAGGTACCCGTCAGTGAAGCCCCCACACAGAAACTACGTAAGTTAAACACAAACACATCGCAATAACACGTCGTTTGTCTTCCGTCTTCCCGTTACTTAATCTCTCTGCCATCCCTGACACTTTCCCTTTTCCCCTTTCCTTCCCCACTTCACCCCTTTTCCCCCAATCCATCCCCTTTTTCATTCCATTGCGTCCCAAATTTTTAATCATCCTTGCCTGGTCCGTCACTGTCATGTCAGCTCTATAGGAGTGGATTATGTTTATCTGAAATACGCAGGAACGTTCCCAAAAGCTAATCTCATTCCATGCCTTTTGTTAAGGAGATAGAGCTGGTATTGCAACGGTAACGTTGCTGATGAGCCCTGAGTTTTTTCCCGACTGCGCAAGGAGTTACTTGTGCATTATTTTGGTGCCTCGAGTTAAAATTAATATTACAGACGAGACGTAGAGTATTTGACTACACTGAACTCCTTACAATAAAGAAAATTACCTACAATAGCTTGGTGGACTTGGATAGTCAAATCAATTTATTGTTTAAAATATTTTATAGCATTTGTGTAGTTTTATCCTAGACCTAATTTATCTTTAGTTCGTTGTAAGTAAAGAGGTAACATTTATTCACAAAGAAAATTATACTAGTATTTACAATTGAAACAATTGAGCTAACTGCCGACTGTTGCAAACAGTCTACAGATAGCTCAACTGATCCATATCAACACCAGTCGGAAGCGTCCCCAAGACGCTGGCTGCATTGCCACGCTGTATGGCAATGCTGATACGCTGTGCCAGATATTCACCAGCTCTCGGGTCACGCGTCGCTTCGACCAGACGCTCAGATAGTTTTTTGAAAACCCGAAGAGCCTCGGTACCCCACGGACCTAGGGTCTCGACTCCAAGGGGAGCAAATGTGTAGGATCTGTCGAGAACTGCATATTTGCGTAACTAAATTAAGAGGTAACTAAATTAATTAATTTGTTTGGCTCTCTCAAGACGATCGCAAGTGGAAGGAGTTAGTACGTTTAGCGAAAAACATCACATTGTAACCTATATTCCAGGAATTTCCAATGTACAATGTTTGTAAACAAATCTCAACACAATAATCCAAAATTTTTTTTTTGGCGCCGTATTCGAAATAATATTGTCGGCGTTATGCATCGTAGGAGAGCTCATATTGACTGGTAGTGCAAATGCTGACTCAAAATCGACAACATGATAGTGATTTTTAGATTAAGTATGAGAGCAATGTTTACAAATATTGTATATTCAGTTTGGTCAGAGTACAGGCCTATTTTTCTCACGTTCTTCAGAGCAATTTGATAGCTAATAGCTAGTCATAAGTTGGTTATAAAAGGTGACTTTAGTTTGTGTTACTTGAGGGGTAAAAGTTTAGTACATTATTATCATTCCATCTCTCTTTCTTTCGGTGAGTTAGAAATCCCAATAAGTATCCCAAAAAAAATTCGACTTCGACGGGACTTGAACCCGCATCCTTCCCTAACTACAGGAATGCGCTAAACAATTGCACCACGAGGTCAAGTGACGTAGGAGTCGAAAAACTTCGTGACTTCCTGCGGACTCTAGCGCCGTTATTTCTTAGAAATTTCCCCGGGTGTGAGGGCTTGTGCAGTAATAACAAAAACCTTTGGTTTATGTTGTCCTTTTTGGCCAACTAAATATAATACAATACACTATTACCCAACTCCAAAACAAATGGCACTCTTGCCAGGGTTCTGAACTAGTCCACATTCAATTGTTTTATGTACCACGTCCACTCGTAAACTCCAGCTGGCTCAGCGCCATCCAGCGACAATGTGGACGTTATGACAGTAGTTTGATATTATGTCATTTTGAAATAGGTCCGGGGTTGCCAGCTCACTTGAGTATGCACTGTACATAAACTACAAAGGTATATTACGTACAAATACGCAAAACTATGTATGTAATGTGCCGGGGTAATGTCATGTACTCAGAATTATAATCAGTAGTAGTGTAGAGAGTAGGTAATTATCCATAGGTCCATAGTATACTAATAATGATCATTAAAAATTGGAAAGTCCTGGCTTTGCTTATGAAAAGATTTATACGGCTGGACAAATCTTAATAAAAGGATAAATGACTATATTAAGTAGGTATATATTTTGGTTTTAATTTAAAACCAAAATTTTACTGCAACTTTACTGCTGCATCCTAACTTAACTTATGTTTAAAAAAACTTTCTTACGCTTTATGAAAATAAACCAAATAATTTATCTAACTAGACTCCTTTGATAAAGCGTGGGTCCAACTTGTTCAGGCTCAGGATGAGATTCATGGAGGGATGAGGTGGATGCCTTCCCAAGAGTTCTGTAAGGTCTAAAGGAAATAATAAACTTTGACTCTTGAATTGCGACATACCGTGGGACGTGAGCTAGGCATAGATAAGTACAATTTGTCAGAGTGTGATTGAATCAAAACTTAAGCAATAAAATATCTCGCTATGACAAGAACTAACAGCGATTAACTAACTTACTTATTATCACTAACTATTCCATTATCACTTACACAAAGGACTATAAAATGAAGCCGTCTTGAGAGCTTTATGGATATTTTACTGTCTGTCTTCTGTTTCTAAGCCCTTATTAATGATGGAATTTCAGGAACCTAAACAAATTTGTCTTGTCTTTATGCTTAGCCTAGAGGGTCTATTTTTAATCGATTTCGAAAAAGAGTGAAGTTTCTTTATTCGACTGTATACATAATAATATTTGTTTATAATACGTGTATATTTTTTTATGTATGTACGTCGATTTGGATGATTATTTTGCAGTTGTAAGTATATGGATGGATAATTCTAGGACCATCTCGGATGATCTCGAGGTGGCCCCCCACATTCCCGAGGGATTAGTAGGTATTTTTCCCGCAAATATGTATTGCGGGTTAAAACAGTTTAATACTAAAGGATTCCAAGTAGATTAGATATAGAAAAGTAAGCTTCCTAACGGTGAAAGAATTTTTCAAATCGGTCAAGTAGTTTCGGAGCCTATTCAATACAAACAAACAAACAGTAAAATCTTTCCTCTTTATAATATTAGAATAGATTTAGTGTTTCCTATTTACTGTAGGGGTTAAAACCCCGCGCATTTTTTTTGTATTTTCTCCAGTAATTTATGATAAAACTATACAAAATATTGTAAATTGAAATATTTTCTCGTGTAAATCAGATATTGGTCATATTTCGTGATTTGTTTCAGTACTTAAATTAGATAAATTACAGAGAAATCTTTAAATCGGTGAGTACAGAATTGTGCAACTTACCGCGGGGGGCAGGGGGCTCTCCTCAGTAAAATATTTGAGCCATCTTCCACCGCGCTGTTCTGATATTCAGCAGAATACGGCGTACCGGGTGATTGTGGCCGGGCGGCGGAAACAAACGTCTCTCTGGGACTCCCTGCGCTCTCGCTTTTTATTTCCAACCGCGCAGCTCATTCGAAACGACTAGTACAATCTCATTTAGAGGTCGGACCTGAACTGAACAGACATAAATCGACCTGACAAGTTAAGGCGAGGATTCCCGGATTTCGGGATTTTTAACTCTCCGTACCTCAATAACTATAAGGCCTATAGTTTTGAAATTCATACATATTATAGTTGAGGATATTTTCTAGTGCATCACTAGACAAAAACACGATTGGTGATATTTCACCCGATAGAAAAAAATTACAAAGTTACCTCTAAATAAAACTTTGAATGATCAGTGTGAATAGAAAAATGAATAAAATGGCACAAAATGTATACCGAAACATTGCAAACGTTATTACGCAGTGCATCACTAGAAAATATTTTTATATGCCATACAAATATTTTTCAAAACACCTAAATACCTACAAAATCGTGCTCGGCTGCCTGCGTACCGTCTTGCTCACTTACTCGCAATCATCGCATCTCGGGAATCCTCGCCTTAAGGGGGTACCTACCCTCAAATTGCTTATTTTCAACTCCGTCGGAACTCCATATCTTCCAAACTACTGAATATTTAACTTTGAAATTTATATATGGTAAAGTTCAGGACTTATTCTATCGATCATATGTTTCGAAAACACGATTCCATAAAATTTTCTCGATAGAAAAAAATCGCAAAGTTACCTCTAATTTTTTACTAAAACCCTAATTTCTCAATAAATACAGATGATACGATCTTGAGATTAAGCATAGTAATTGAGCTAAGTATAAAGAACATTTTATATGTTGCCTTTTTTCAATTAACTATTCTAATGTTTGTGGGGAGCAAATAACTACTAAAAACTTGATTTTTGGGCTTACGCCGCTTTGCTCTGTCCCGCTCCTGTGAACGCGAAATCCTATGCCTATCCTCTTCACACAATAACGAGGTAGGGTACCCCCTTAAGGTTTTTTTCAGCTTACGCGATCAAAACACATTATGATTCAACGATACTTTTAGCGACTCGTAAATTGAACTATAAATTAGTATAGGTACCAAATAGTAAGTTCATCCTTAGTAGGAAGGCACGATACGTGCCAGGTACATACTGTAACCAACTTAAACTCACATATCGATATTATATGAATGCAACAAATAAAATACTAAAACACTGAAAACTCTAGACTATTTACGGGTATTTATCGTGTTCACACAGGATTGTCAAGCATTTTTGTGTGTTATCTATCTTTGCTCCAATTATCATAAGTTATAATACAATAGAACATAAACCTATTGCAACCGAGTGAAATTCAGTTCCATTTCAGCCTTTCACAGCCTTGGTGAGTAGACTAGTCAATTTACAATAAGCCTCTCTACTCGAGACGGACGGGATGCGGACGCTGCAGCTGACCGAAACGATGCATTGATGGATACCACGCTTCGCGCCAGCTTAGGCTGATCTGCAGTGTTCCATCATGGGCGATATAAGAGCTAGTAGGTTCATTGATTCATGTGAGGATTAATGTCAAGAGAGATTCCGATACCAAGCCGGAATACCAAGCTAGGTAAGGTCCGACCACCTTTTGTGAATGTTCTGTCGGAATATTTTTGTTTATCCTTGTACATCTGAAGCAGCTGAACCGATTTTGACGGGACTTTTACTGGCAGATAGCTGATGTTTTAGTGGGTAACTTAAGGAAATTTTTAACCGACTTTGAATAAAGAAGGAGGCTCTATGTTCAGCTGTGTGTATGTTTTATTATTTTTATATGTAAGTCCGTCGATTTCTCCGTCATTTGTGGACCGATTTGGATGATTATTTTCAAGTTGTATTCAGGATGATCCTGAGTTAGTACTAAATTGTATTCCCGAGGGAGTATTTATCCCGCAAAACATAAAAACTGTTTAAAACTAAGGGATTTAAAGTTGGTTTTTAGTTTTATCAATCAAATTATAAGAAAAAAAAGAATCAAAAAATATTAAAATTCATAAAAATGTGAAATGTATGCGGGCGCAGCCGCGGGCACAACAAGTTAGTTTAATAAGAACTTAGCCAATATTAGACTGGATTGACTCAGCTGTCCTTAACGTCCTATGTCCACACTGAGAAGATGGCAAAATGAAAGTCTTTTATTAGTGAGCTTTTGTCCATTTCTGTCAGAAGTTCCAAAAGTACGCCATGATTGTGTGGAGATTTGAATGAGGGTTTCGAGGTTTTATACCTTCCATAAACATCAGTCTTTGTGAAAAAAGTTTTATCTTTTGAATGAAAAAGCTTTTGAAATCATGTAACCGTAAATCTGTGTCCAGCTCGGTGTGCAAAAGTAAGGTAAAAATTACTTTTAAGCACTCTCGCTCGACGACTCGGTGACTTTACTGATCAAAAACAGTGAGCCAAATCGGGTTTTGCTCACATGTGGAATAAAGAATTAATTAAACTTGTTGAAAAAGTAATTTGAATTCAGAACAATGCAACCTTCAAGGAACAAAAATATTCGTCCGTTCATGTTTTGAAAGAGTTATGTAGCATTTTTACCCGCCATGGTTGTTGACCAAAATGAGTTTCTGACATTCGACCTCTTTTTTAAATTACTTACAAAACATTTTCTCGCAAGTCGTGGAGTAAAGTTGTATGTTTTAAGTCGAGGGCTCGTCGTTTCGTGCCTTTAAATCCCTCTCTACCTGAGCAGTCTACTTTAGGACCACTCGCTAAGCTCGTGACTCTATTCTAGACTGCTTGGGATTTATTTACGTTCAACAAAATATAGTTATGCCCACTTGTTGAACTATTAAACTAAAACGTATAAAAACAGTTTATTGTAAGCTGTTATCTACGTGAATCTTACACTATTTGTGCACTAATTCAATCATAATCGTAGATATAAGTAAAATTTTACTTACATCGCGCATCGATGATCTTTATAATTAGAGAGATTATCGATGTAACTATTGTATGTAGATTATTATTGAGATATTATTATATCTATTATAATAAATATAATAATCTTATATAAAAGAACAAGCGATTTTCTGATAACAACGCCCCGCCCAAACCGCTGCAGCTAGAAAGCTAAAATTTGGAGGGGAGGTACTTTTTACTACACAACCTCCCGCTAAGAAGGAATTTTCGGAAATTTCACCCCTAAGGGGGTGAAAGTGGGGGGTTGATGTTTCTAGTAAATAAAAAAAAAAAACGTAAGGGGAGCAGGCCTATGTCCAGCAGTGGGTGTTTTTGAAGGTGTTTTTGATCTGTTACGGACAGCCTCTCTTCTCTTGTTAGCAATTATTTGAACATTAAGTAACTAAATTGCTGAGAATCTATCAGTATCGCTCTTATTGTGGTGCCCGCTAGTTGTGGCGGTTGGGTGTGGCCCATGTCCAGCCGTGAACGTATGCAGGCTAATACCTTACGAAGCTAGAGTAATGTTCAGATACAATGTACTTACGAAGGTAGAGTTGTTCATGAGCAGCCTGGTGGTGAAGTTCTTCACGTTGAAGAGCGTCAGGCCGCCCCACTGGTCGCGGAACACCAGCTCCTGGTCTGTAACAAGGAGTTACAAACTTAATGGAGTATTTTCAATGAATTTTAGGTTGTATGCGATTCTGCCGGCGCGGCGTCTTCGCACGCGTTTTTCTACCCAAAGTGTAGGAATCCTAGTTATAAATAAATAATAATTAATAAATAATGTTGTGTGTGAGCGCGTTGGAAGATATGTTCAAGACGCTGGACTGGAAAGGTAAGGGCATTAACATAAACGGCGGCTACATCTCACACCTGCGATTCGCTGATGACATAGTTTTAATGGCGGAGTCGCTAGAGGAGCTAAACCAGATGCTGGACGGCCTAGCCTCAGCCTCGCGACGCATCGGTCTTGGCATGAATTTGGATAAAACCAAAGTCATGATTAATGGCCTCATTGATCCGGGACCGGTCGTCGTACATGGCCACCTTCTCGAAATTGTTTCCGAGTATACTTACCTTGGGCAAATTCTGCAGTTAGGTAAAAATAATTTTGAGAAGGAGGCCAAGAGGAGGATCCAACTAGGCTGGGCAGCGTTTGGGAAACTACGTCGAGTCTTCTCGTCATCCATACCGCAATGCTTGAAAACGAAAGTCTTCAATCAGTGCGTCCTACCCGTCATGACCTACGGAGCTGAGACGTGGACACTCACGGTAGGGCTGGTCCACCAGTTCAAAGTCGCTCAGCGAGCTATGGAAAGAGCTATGCTCGGAGTCTCTTTGAAGGATAGAATTCGTAACGAATACATCCGACAGAGAACCAAAGTTATCGACATAGCTCAAAGAATTAGCAAGCTGAAGTGGCAGTGGGCCGGCCATATCTCGCGAAGAACCGACAACCGCTGGGGTAAACGAGTTCTTGAGTGGAGACCACGACTCGGCAAACGTAGTGTAGGACGCCCTCCGGCCAGGTGGGATGACGATCTGCGAAAGACTGCAGGCAGATGCTGGATGCGACAAGCTGAAGACAGGGCGCTATGGCGCTCATTAGGGGAGGCCTATGTCCAGCAGTGGACTAATATAGGCTGATGATGATGATGATGATGAAATAATGTTGGACTATCCACACAGAATCATGTAGCCCCAAGCTAAGCAGAGCTTTTTTTTATTTTATTTACGTTATGTCAGATGCTATTCTTTTGCATAAACACACTTTTTAACCCCCGACGCAAAAAGAGAGGGGTGTTATAAGTTAAACGTGTCTGTCTGTGTATCTGTCTGTGGTATCGTAGCTCCCAAACGGATTAACCGATTTTCGTTTGGTTATTATTGTGTAGATAATTTTATCCTGAGTGTTTTTAGCCATGTTTCATGAAAATCTGTCGGTGGGTTTTTAAAATTTTTAATTTTGTTCTCGTTACTAAGATAGTTAGAACAAGAACCGGTGACGACCTCTGTGGCGCAGTAGGTGAAGAGACATCTGGGACGTAAAGGTTGTATTTCATTCCCGAGACAAAAATATTTACATAACTTTTGTCTCGGGTCAGGGTATTTTCTAAATTCAACACGTGTGTTCTTCAATAAACCAAATATCAATCACTCAACTATCTTCATATATCATATATGTAACAACACCTCTAGTAACTATAATAATTCATTGTTTATATTCTATATCCTACAGCACAAGCTCTGCTAGATGATACTGTGTTTAATGGTCCACTAATATATACAAGTTAATCATGCAAGCAATCGTCATATGAAACTCCGAAATGATTGTCCGATCGACTATCAATTCTAGTTATCGCTATTCTCCGAACGGATCGCAAATTGACTTCCGGTGCGAGTCGCTTCCGCTGGCCGGAGGTGCCGCCATATTGTCGGGCTCGGCTGATTTACTTTCAATCCATCATCCGCTCGGGTTTGGGGTATACTTTGTGGTTTATTTCATTCTTATTTCATAAAGAATAGATATATTTAGAGGTGGAATTATTTAGATATTAACTTGTAATTTCCTCCTCTCTATTCGTTCCCTTAGATTTTTCTTCGCCACTCAGTCAGTGGCTTACTGTTTCTCAATTCTAACAAAAAAAAATCTAAGGAAACGATTTTTTTAAAATTAATTACTTACCGAAATAAAATTCGATTCAATTACTATCGAGTCTATTGAAATTTACGAGATTTATTACAAAAATCAAAAATGTCGTTAAATTCTAAAACGACAGTTGATTTGATTCGAAGTTTGTTTTAGCAAATGGCTGTTTCACATCCCACATATCAAAGAATCCCACATACCAAAGAAGAAAAATCGGGTACTTATCGCGTACTTTTTGTTTATATTTCCCCTAGGTTTAACAAATCGCGAAAGGTTTCACTCGGTTATCGCGGTGGTCCCCAGTAGCGTACCTACCTTCCTATTTACTTGAGAATACAATTTCGATCGGCTTCCAAGACGTCCTTTGAAGCTTTGACAATGATATTACAGGAATTTCTTTGACGTGACTTTGTAGCTCGGAATAATAGTGTAAAGGTCGTAGTATATCATCACGACAAAGTTCCCGCACGGCATAATGAATTGAAGTATATTTTAGGTATAATGCCAAGGGTTGTCGTCGTCTCGGTCGATCCAGCACATACGACAGTTCAGTTACACACGGCAGTTCCCGGCAGCCGAGTTTAGAAAAACAACAGAAGACGTGTTGGCATTGGTATAAATATAATAATTAGGTACGAATGAAAAATCTCTATTATCGACTATTTTGTGTTGAAACCTGAAGCAGGCATTTACAGATATGTAGTTCAATTAAGTAAGTAATATATAGTATTTAAGTTATCTAGCATGGGTGCTAACACAAGCTGGGGATAGATATTACTGAGCTAGTTGATGTTGCGTAGATTGTCCAGCACTATAAAAATATATATTTCCTACAAAGCTGTTTGTATTGTTTGATTTACCAAAATATAGTTTAAATATTAAAGAACGTAACAAATAAGCATGACATGGACATGAAACTAGGCACGTTTTACTAATGAGTGTTCAGGACACACTTTACAGTTTACAAAGGCATCAATACCAAACTAAAACAAAAAACGCTCCTAGCCCAGTCGTTGTACTCTTAATACCTTCTTTTTACGCTCGCGTGAATTAAAGCTGTTGCCATGCGGACAGCGAGCATTCGATTTGATTTGGGGCATATGCATCTTTTTACGCTTGCACGAGCTCGAGTTGTTAGTCCGTCCAGATCCCGCTACGTGATACGGTCTGCAGCGACATTTAGCTTGCGTTCCGAGATTTCACTAGGTAAACAGTTTTCGACTCTTTGTTTACACAGAGAGCCAATTCGACAGTTTTTTTCAGAGCCGCATAAAAGTCTAACAGAGCTAGAGCAGACTTTAATAAATC
This sequence comes from Eupithecia subfuscata, assembly GCA_963564075.1. Taxonomy (NCBI): domain Eukaryota; kingdom Metazoa; phylum Arthropoda; class Insecta; order Lepidoptera; family Geometridae; genus Eupithecia; species Eupithecia subfuscata. The sequence continues at coordinate 11,998,666 of OY751118.1, read as the reverse complement.
AATCAATGCAAACTTGCATAGAGCAAACACACCACGCTCCATGCCAACTGTTAAAAGCTTTCAACTGCCGGCATAGGGCATGGTGTGTTTGCTCTAGTTTTAAACATTCAAGGCCTACGAGTCAGCGCACACTGGCCGCTTCGATACCGCGGCATTCCAGCACTTTGCCACGGCATGCCACGGCGTGCAGTATATCACTACGAGCGCCAGAGCACAGCCGGAGTCCGTGGCATGCCGTTGCCTACCGCAGTATGCCACGGCATCCCGCCACGGGAGCCTGTGGCGCGTCTTTTAATGCCGTGCGATAAAATCCCTTTCAATGCCACGGCATCATTTTAAAGCATAGCAATTTATGTCGTTTTCTGTAACAGTACGGTTGAATGTCTATTAGTAAAAATTAAAATCCCTTGCCATGCCGTCCCGGTCTGCGTAGGCTTTTATTGGAAACATCAGCTCAAAGGGAACCACTTCGATCAAATGGATTTTGGTAGGTTAAAACAATAACAACTAGTATTTTGACGTGACAACGTCTTATAAATTGGTTTGCCGGGTGACACTTCAAGAAACTGCGTTACGCTCCGCTCACGTTATGCGCTCACAATGAGAGCGAGTGAGAGGCACGCGTCCCTTCCACTCGGGCATGGTTAGCCCGCCTAAGAGCGAGAGAGACAAACATAAAAAGTGAAAGGAACTCAAAGTCGTTGTCACGTAAAACTTTCGCCCGTATACCGACTTTACAGGCAACCAATTTTTTTTTTTGGTAGCTTAGAATAAATATTAGTTCGGTACTGGCAACATTTCCGCGGAATAGATGATTGAAAAATAGATATCCGTGTACCTGATTTTAATAGGTGTAGATAGGTCCTTTATCTAGATTTTCGGTCAACGATCCATACCCAAAGATTATTCATATTTGGAACAAATAATTTACAAAACTAAAAAAAAAATATTCCAAAATTAATTTTCTAGAAAAACCTGCAAGTTCGAATCTTCCAGAATAATATTTTGTCCCTTACAACTTTTTACCCTACTAAACTGCCATGTTCATCCAATCCATAAAACCCTTTTTTTATTCGTCTCCATAGAGGTAACTTTTAGCTATATCACCTCATACTAACGCAAAGGGTCTCTGTCATAAATTAACGGAAAGGTGCCTCAACTAACCCGATCAAGTTACGCTGGTATCTCATACAGGTGGCTTAACCAACCAATGTTACCCGAGCTATGTTCGAAAACTTAGCAGGTCTGTATAACTTGGTACCTCGTGTATGTTATTCAAAAACCAGCATAAGTAGAGTTTCGGTAAAATTTCAGGGGAGAGATCAGTTAAAGCTGGTTGTTTAGGTATTTTCAGGGTAGGTCTGAGGCAGGTTGAGCTCAGTTGTAAATTCAGAGTGTCGGAAGGTGCGTGATTGGGCGGTGATGCTCCAATTATGGGCTATGTCTGAGCAGTGGGAGCGAAAATTGACTTTGTGTGTAACTTGGTATCTATAACTTTGGGGGCTAATAGGGCTAATACGAAGGTTATAGTTGTTCTATCTCACGAAGTCCGTTGGGCTATGTATGTCATAGTGAATGCATGTACACATTGTTTTAGTGTGCGTAAGCTCAGAAGCAATCAGTCTCGCCCGAGACGCGGTCCGGGTCACTAGTGCTCATTGTATTCACGTCAGATTTTGGTAGCGTATACCGTCAGCATGACAACTAAGCGCAAAGTCACTACTACAACCAGGGCTAAACGGACTTCGTGAGATAGAACAACTGTATCTATAACTATGGGGGCTAATTGGGCTGATATGAGGGTAATAAAATTTACCATGATTTGATGATATTGCATGTTTGGGTGGCCCGTGCACATAATTCTAAATATTGGAAAACTTTCAAGGTGGTTAAAATACATGTATCTAACCAAAGGAGATGAATACAGTCCTTATTAACAAAGAAAATAACAAACAAATAATAGTAACAAATTAGAACTAGTTGTTACAATTGAAACAATTGAGCTAACTCCAGACAGTTTCAAACAAGCTACATGAATACATAACCTTCACAAAAATTTTGGTGTTCACACTTAGGTAGTTTATTATGATTCTATTAGCGAACGCTTATTATAATCTTTCTGTGTCTAATTTAAATTATATTCTAATTAGTTAAACTGATGACAATCCGAACTAAATAAATAAGTAGATTCACACAAATATGGCGATAAGCGCTGCGCTACCGTCTCTTTCGGGAGAATTAACTCCTTCTAAGACAAGGAGATAGATCGTACGTATCCCAAGGACAGACATGAGCTTCATTTAATTCTGGAAAAATGCGTACAAAACCGAAGACAGAAGCTACTATTAAGACCCTGAAGCATAAAGAGAAACCCAAAGTGCCCGCGGCCCGTAATGGAGGACTGGACGTCACGGAATGAGCCCACTTTCTAAACACACGTCGGGTAGGGTCAGGTCAGGGGCTCATATTGATGGGCTCGATAAGGAACGAGGGTCTTGCAGGGCCGACCTTTATGGCTTGGGATACTAATACAGTCTAATTTTAACAATCACTCTTATTGGTTAGGGCTCACTCAGACTTTTTTAAGGACAGGAGAAAATTCCTCCCACTTTATTTTTAATTTTTTAGCATTTGATGTTAACTGCTGTGCATCAACAAACAGACGATACCTAATAATGACGAAGTGTTTTTGTATATTTTATGTGTGTTACTTTTATAGGGATAAACTGAATAAAATGAATTCATGCGTTCAGCTACGTAGATCAAAAAAATATCTGAAAAATGCCAATGGACTTATGCACATAAAGTCTACCAGCCCCAAGTGCTTACTTTGGGGCTGAGTTTGTGTTAAGAGTGTATCAATGACTGTTCTTTGTAATAAAGTTTTCGAATGAAAACATTTCGTCAGTTTATTTATTTAATTATTAATAAGAACAGCGAAATCACCAATTACACTCATTAATTATAATAACACAGGAACAAACATGGTACACTACAACAAAATGTATTGTTCTGATGATGTGATCCTCCTGGCTGGAGTTAGGGCACGGCGGCGGCCAGTCTCAAGACTCAATGGAGACTAGCCCTTAGCGCAGGACATATTATTTTTTTATTTTTAAGGAAGGCCTACAGCTCATACAAATACAAAATAAGTAACAAGAATCTAGCAACAAAAAAGCTAATGAATGGCCGTCGCGGTTAAATGACGGTGTGAATATCAAATACGTTATCCAATCATACAATTTAGAAAATAAACAGTTTAGTTAAACAGTCCTCGAAATTAGCTATCTATACTAATATTATAATGAGGAAAGATTTGATTGTTTGTTTGTTTGTATTGAATAGGCTCCGAAACTACTGGACCGATTTGAAAAATCCTTTCACCGTTTGGAAGCTTACTTTTCAGGGAGTGACATAGGTTATATTTTATCCCGGAATTCCCACGGGAACGGGAACTACGTGGGTGAAACCGCGAGGCGATCGTCTAGTTGTGTTATAGATAGATAGATATAATACTTTATTGTACCACACGAAGACAGATAACAATACAGAAATAAATGCTAAGAGTAGACGAAGTACAAAGGCGGCCTTATCGCTATGAGCGATCTCTTCTAGGCAACCTTGGGATGGACTGGACATGTAAGAACAAAATAGACGGTGGCACGCGAAAAAAAAAATAATACACTACATACTATAATACCTACATATACCCTACAAACAATATAATACACTTACATAAAAATAAAGTTGTCTAACTTTGCAAGGAGGGAGTGATTTGGCAAGTTATATTAGAGTGCACAAGTGTGTGCGCAAACACATTTATTATGTCAAGCTAAAAAGTACAACATTCAACAATCTACGTGGCATTTAATCGTAATTCCTGTAACAGAATAACCAGCTATTTCAGCGTATATTAGAAATCCTTACAGAGCTGTTAGAAACAGGCAGGGCTAGTGAACATTTGGGTCACAGGCAGCTCTCTGATTATATTCACTCGAGTGGGACGTACCGTGAGGCGGTTTCTCGTTCCCCGCGAGAGAGATGGTGTTTTACAGCGTGTTTAGCGATATACTGGCATCTACAGCTGGCAACACACATTTGAAACTCATGTTGATCGTTTTGTCTTGGTGTGTGATAAATTTTTGGGGTATTTAATTATTTACTGCGTTTTACAAAAAAGACTTAGTTAGCTAGCGGGAAAGTATTTTGCCGTTAATGGTAAACCATTTTCTTAAATTATGAAAAAAATAACTTTCGATTTCCGTAGTGTCTAAGTAGGTAGGTCTAGCCACCAGACATTGACAAGGGTCAGAATCAGAACATTGATTTATTTACAGACAACCAGACAGTTGACAAAAGTGGCTGTAGTTCGGAAGGTCCCAATGGTTCCATAGGTCGAGACTTCGAGACATTAGAAAAAAAATATACAAAATACAAAATAATTTATTTGCTATTATGATAACAAAAATATCGTAATGTTCATGATTCATCATCGCAGCCCGTAAGTTTTGAACTTACAAATAAATGTTTTATACACATAAAATCTAAAAAATAAAAAAAGATCTTGTTTTTTTATTGCATTTATTTATTATTTACTAGCTTCTGCCTTCGGCTTCGCACGCGTTGTTTCTATGGAAACGTTTTGAGGTTATTTCTATCGCATGGGAACTGACTTATGGGATAAAAAGTATGTTTGATTCCAGGGTTCGACTTACCTATGCAAAATTTCAGCCCTATCCGTTCAGTAGTTTTAGCGTGAAGAGGCAACAAACATCCATCCATCCATCCATCTATCCATCCATCCATCCAAACTTTCGCATTTATAATATTAGTGTGATGTGATAGTGTGATTCATACTTAATTTACAGAATTACATACATTCCAAAACGTCAAACATTATTTATCATTGCACCCCTGTGTCATGAATTAACACGTTATTTACTATTTGGTAACAATTTGGTTTAAAATGTTACTTGTCTTTGAGCATTATTTGGTAAGTTCAAAGAACAAAATGTTATTGATTTAAATTTATTAAACGACTTTTTTAGTACTGACTTAGTTTTTTGTCCCTTTCGCATCCAAATTACATATAGGAAATTTAATGTTAACGTTAGCATTATCACAATATTATATTAATAACTAGCTGCGCCCCGCGACTTCGCTCGCGTGGAAATTTATGTTTCCCACTTTCTTAATTTTTTCTTTGCTATAAACCTCACGGAGCCCGAGACCTTTCCAACGAATGCAAAACCGTGGAAATCGATTCGTGCGTTCTGGAGTTATAGCGTCAGGAAGGAAAACCCGACTTATTTTTATATAGTAGAAGATGAGTAGGTACCTATGTATAGTGTTTATTCATATTTGTTTAGAATGAAAGTCCAGTAAAACAAAAGAACGTAAACGTGCTAAATACACGTGAATAGTTGGATTAGGTTCATAATGGCAAATTAAATTATACCGAAAATTTGAATTAATTAATGCAAATTTGCGCTACCGCTTTAATCGATAGAAAGTTTGGTTATTTGCTCTCCATATCAGTTTTCAAGCATAAACCGCAAAGTTTGTTCTAGCCACTATTTAAACTGCTTTGTTACGCAATAGGTTATATTGCTACAAAGAGGTTCATTCCAAAGTGTAGTTTTAGGAGTCTAGACACCAAAGTCGCCAACGCCGCCGACACCGCCCGGCGGGTTAGATCATGGCGGCTTGGTCGGCGACATGTTGGCGGCTTTAAGGAGTCAACACACCAAAGCCACCATTGTGTTGCCGCCGCTTTATTAAAGCTACAGGCCCACTGCTGCGCACGGAGAGACTACGCACGTGTGTCTGTCTAGCTTCGCTTGTAAGAGAAGGAAATGTATATTATAATTTCCACTGCAACCCACTAACACGCTGCGCATGAATCCGACATGAAATCAGAGTACCTACTGGAACTAGAAATCAGCAACCTTTGATGAGTCGCGGAGTGTCGTAGACATACCGCCGACATGAAATGTACCAATAGAATGTCAAATATCCAGACGCGATGGTCATGTGACGCTATTTTCACACCATGTTATTGGTTAAGTAAGTTAGATCTCTCTTCTTTGGGAATCCCAATAGGGCTACGCGCTAAAAGCTACGGCGGCGTAGCAAATGTCTACGAGGCTCTACGACGTAGCACCCTCTACGAAAGTCTACGATGGAATTTAAAATAGTTGGTATCGGGTCGGGTATTTGCACCGCACAATCAGAATTGAACCTTTTTTACAACAGGTTATAAGGTTCACAGTGCTCTTTCATAAAGTTTAATAGAAATATCACAATTCAGAAAATATTTTTAGCCTTTTTGACGTTGGCAGGTTTTATCTCAATAATATGTTATTGAAACTGTGAAAGCTGATATTTGCTAGGTTTGCACTCTAAAATATCTCGCTTTAATCTATAAATACCTTTTGAAGGTTCAAAGGCATTTTTATTTGGGCAGTAAGCCAAATAAAAATACTGCTAGCATATTAAAATGAAATGTAAAATACCGGATCACCATCATCATCTCAGCAGAAAGACTTCCAGTGTTGGACATGGGCCATACTAAACAAAGAATTTAAAAATTAAACAGCAAAAAAAATACTCCGCGTCTAGATTCAAACCAGCCTGCGCCAGAAAAACCGGCACGCAAAACGTATTTTCTACCTAATCCTTTACCTTATAATAAGATACGTTTAAACTATAATGCTTTAGGAATAACCACTCTACAGTTCTAGTCTTACGTCATAAAATTGCAAAAATAATTGAAACTCCCATTCACACGTACCACGTAACGCGCGCAATTCCCGCTAGATGGCGCCGTTCGAAATTACCGCCGCCATTATGGCTAGAGGCGTAATTATGTCATACAATACTGTTTAATCCGCCCGTAAGCTGTAATATGCGATCTTAACTGCCTAGGGGTGGGTGAAAAGCCGGAGAATATATTGTCATCGTTAATACACAAAATCTGTGTTTGTTTTTTAAGTTTTAGTAATAATTTGAGTAACAGATTTAAGGATGCGGGTTAACTCGAGTTCAAATGCGGACATAAGAGTAGTTCCACCTAAACCAAAACCTAAGGAAGGATGCGACTGCAGTTTCAAATCCCGAATGACTAAAATTTTCGGCGACAGGATATTTTATTTATCAGTTGCGTGGATATTAGTTTTGGTCTGCTGGGACCTTAGTTTACACAATTTTATGAAGCCAAATGTTATTTCGTAATTTTAAAAGATACTCAGCTCCACTTCCTCAATGATATACTTACCTACTAAAAAGCACCTCAGGTTTAAGCACGTCCTCAAGTCACGATTTTTGACAGATCTTCATTTAATTCTGTCAAAATCGCGACTTTTGACGCGATTAAATCTGAGTTGCGTTTGAGTATTCAAGGGTAAAAAAAAATATAATTCGATCAAAATAACTACTCGTGTAAAATACTACATTGAGTTAGACATTTAACAACCTTGTTCAAGCGGCGCTCACATATGTTTTTAGCCGGACCCCGGAAAGAAAGCCGGACGTTGCACCAACCTTTTCCCGACTGTTGTAATAAAAATAACACTAACCGACCTTTCAAATAATAGAAGGTATCCGTCCGGCCTAAACGACTGTTGAAACTATGCTTGAAACAATTCCATTTTATGAACAAAATCTAGAATTTAGTTTAGCTTTCTGGTTTCGCTTTGTGGTCGGATTTTGTTTCTATGACGATTCCTGGCTCAGGAGTCGTCATAGAATCAAAATGTACGGTCGGTGCGCTAGGACCGGAGAGCTGGCAACGTCGCGAGAACCGCTTTGAATACCGGTATTTTAGGCAAAGTATCCATTACTAGAATTTATCAAGAAGAAAATACCGTTATTACCGCGATAGTACAGGTATTATTACCGGTACCGGTATCAAGCCCTGCTCCTGGTGCGCAACGGGCGAAGATCCGCCGAAGACGCAGAAGGGTAGAATTCCTGCCTCCCGGGACAAATGTTTGTACGATCAGCAGATGTTTGTTCCAGGTGTTCTGGGTGTTTTCTATGTATAATAAAAAAATATACATCTTCTTTTGTATGACCTAAAAGGATTTGTTCCAGGTCTGGGGTGTAGGTATTATGTTATTCAGTCAACTTGTAGGTACCCATAACTTAAGCTATTTAATGAAAGTGGATGAAGTCGCGGCTAACAGCTAGTAGTTATCATATTTTAAGAACCGATCAGGAAGAAATCGATCGCATTTCACCAAGTAGGTAGGTATAACTTGTTATAATTTTAATTTTATTTTAGCGTCCCGTAATGTAGTCAAATAATCAGAAAAACTTTAATTGACACTACACATTAAAACATTTAGATTAGGCGTTTAGAAATGCTTTTATTCACATAGAAAATTATATTAGTATTTACAATTGAAACTATTGAGCTAACTGCAGACTGTTGAAAACAGTCTACAGGTAGCTCAACTGATTCATATCAATACCAGTCGGAAGCGTCCCCAAGACGCTGGCTGCATTGCCACGCTGTATGGCAATGCTGATGCGCTAGAAAAAAAAAGACTGAATTGAATGAATGAATTTAAAAATTAGATTATTACAGAGTTATTGGTAATTCACTGACACTGGGTAAACTGCAGGTTCTGTCCATCATCACGAACACGTTAGTGAAGACGCCAGGTCTTAATTATTAGTTTTTTTGAAATCGCCTCCCATACAAAGTAATGTCCTAAACCCAATTAATTACTAAATACCGATCTCCCACTCCTATTTAAATCCACATCATCATCATTAGCTTATTTTACATCCACGAAAGATGATTTATGTAGCATAAGCCTGGCTGGGAGTCAGCCAAACACACATACACACCCTCTGATATTTCAGGAGAGGGCGGTTATTAGGTTTAGTTTCAAAGAAAACTCATATAATGAACGATGTTTGAATAAGGGGGGGGGGGGGATCATACTAATATCATTCCATTTCCACCAATTTTAAGAATTGAGACCTGGCGTCTTCACGGACGTGTTCATGATGGTGGGCAGAACCTGCAGTTCACATAGTGTCAGTGAATTACCAATAACCCTATATAGATCATCCAGCTAGATAATCTAGTTTGTACCTTAATCTAGATTCTAGATTAAACAAGCCACAACCACCTGTATACTGATATAATACAAGCGCGCATTAGTACCCACATTCCAAGTCCGGTATTGTAGGCTTAGCCCACGCCTGGCTTAAGTAAAGTAATTAACTCGAGCAGGCCCGCCACCTGTTGGGCTTGTGGCTAATGCAGAGGTAGGTGTGCTGGTCTCAGTATAAGAAGGAAAACATAATTTGATTGATTTACGGATGTAAGCGGGTTAACTACTAACCTTATTTGTGTTGGAAGTACACCAACGTTTACTTCCCTAATCGAGGGACATCTTACATCCTTAGTGAATTCGTCAAACTGCGATAGTTTTTAAAGTAAAATAATAGCGGGACGGGCCCTTACCCCCCGCACGATTGCCGTGTCAAAACGCTTTCCTCGAACGACTGTATGCAGATAGGTAGGCTGTGATAACCTTCCAGTAAGTACATTGTGGCGTTGAATTTCGAATGAAAGCCGTCCTCATGAATAATGCCGAAGCCAGAAAAAGTCACGAATAAACCTCTTACATGCAAATAAGAACAAATCTCCCAACTTGCCGCTTCACCCCAAATAAATTAATTTTTATTTTCCCGCCAAAAACCTGCCGCAACCTACCGCTATATTTTCTCGTCAGGTGGGGATGAAAGTTGGTGCTTGTTATTAAGCAGGTGTTGCAATATGGACCCTATGTTTGTTATTTTATGAACCATTAGGTTGACGACCTCCATGGTGTTACGAGTAAAAGTTAGTGCTAAGTACCTACTACGTTGCGTTTTCGATTCTATTCACGGTATTTTTTTTTTCGAAACAGCCTAACTGTTTTGTCTTTCTAAATATGCGAATATTACCACAAACTAATATTTTGTATTTATGTTTGCCTCGTGCCTTAGCGGCGCCAAAGGAAACATCGGGTTATCGTAATTTCTGCGTTCTACGAAGTAATTTATCTAGCAGATTTTTGTAACAATTGTAGGCCATTTGCTTATGAACTCATGCTGAAATAAACTACGAATAACATTTTTTGAACAAGCGTCACGTGCCACCTTAAGGGGGTACCTACCCTCAAATTGCTTATTTTCAACTCCGTCGGACCTCCATATCTTCCAAACTACTGAATATTTAACTTTGAAATTTATATATGGTAAAGTTCAGGACTTATTCTATCGATCATATGTTTCGAAAACACGATTCCATAAAATTTTCTCGATAGAAAAAAATCGCAAAGTTACCTCTAATTTTTTACTAAAACCCTAATTTCTCAATAAATACACATGATACGATCTTGAGATTAAGCATAGTAATTGAGCTAAGTATAAAGAACATTTTATATGTTGCCTTTTTTTCAATTAACTATTCTAATGTTTGTGGGGAGCAAATAACTACTAAAAACTTGATTTTTGGGCTTACGCCGCTTTGCTCTGTCCCGCTCCTGTGAACGCGAAATCCTATGCCTATCCTCTTCACACAATAACGAGGTAGGGTACCCCCTTAAGCGACCTGAAGATGTTTATAAAATGAAATAAAAAAGAACGTTCAAATTGAGCTGGCGGGACAAGCTTGGCGACGCCTAGCCTTGCGGCCTATCATAGCGTTGTCGCGAAGAGTGGAAGAGCAAAGGAGGCAAAAGCCCAGCAGTGGGACAGTAACTGCTGGAAATCGAACAGGTAATTACTATTCCATTACGAAGCAAGATAAGCCACGTGATACAATTAATCTTCTACCTATATTTATCCATTTACAAAAACATTGTTTGAAAAGTATAACGGTGTAACAGATGATGCTAAGTGTTCTTTTAATGCTCCTCCCGCCTAATTGAAATAAGAATAATGGCCGAAACGATAAAATAATTAATTTACCAGCGAAAATGTCTAAAAATGTCTGTAAAATAACGAGCGAGGCGCTTGTAAGATATTGTAATTTATTTAATAATTAATATATAATATAACAAGTATATATAGTGGTAAACAATAAGGTTTCAAAAGATATTCAAACTAAAATGTAACAGGCCTGATTTCCTACTTGTTTTCCCCGCTCAAATTCAAATTCTAGGACAAATCAGTTTCATTTAATAATTAAACTATTTCATATTGCATTATATTGAATATACTAGGTATCTTAAATGTTAATTTATATTTAAGAACATTTGTCATGGATATTATAGCATATTAGAAGATATTTCAATGTATTTAGTTGTGAAATGTTATAACAAACCATTTTGCCGATGTTTGACGGAATGGCTCAAGGTATAACGACAGCCAACGGTTCGTTGAACTAAAGATATTTAAAAAAGATGGTGGGCTGGCTCTGACACTCTTTGATGGCCCTGTAAGCTGAAAGCATCTCTCATTATGGTAAGATATTTTACATTGTAGAACCTTTTTATAGATATTGTGTCCTAGTTTGTTTTAGCATTGAAATTATTGAAGGTCAAGATTAAATTATAAGGTTATCTATTCTTTTATAATGTTTCTGTTCATATGATCTAATGCTTTTGTTTTAATAACGAACATTGTAAGTATAATACACTTAATATGTGATTATTATAAATGTGCTGGTGGTTTCTTTTTCACTTCTTCCACTAGTGGACAAAAGATTGAAGTGAAGAGAATTTCAATAACACTTTATTTCTTATTTGATAGTAATTGATGGGTAGACTTGTATATGTGTTTATCTTGTGAGCCTAAAGGAATAAAGTTATTGACTTCTGACTTCTGATTTCATTATTTCCAATTCCTAAATTGTGAGGTTGCATTGTAAGGTAGGTATTCCATGATTCTATCGAAATAAGATCATTTTATAGGTAGGTAAAGCCCATGAATCTATCACGCTCAAACAATTTTAGGGTTGCTCGCTTTATATCTCCACGTGTTTCGGGTAACTATTAAAAATTTAGGGCCACATTTCCCATTTTATGAAAGCTCTCTCCGAGATTATTTTTAATAGTATCCTATGCAGAGTTTCGTTGAAAGCGTTCTTTTGAAGGATTTTACAAAGTTTCAGATTTTTCAAGTTTACAAGTAGTGAGGTTGCATAGTAAATGGATGCGAAGAAAAGCTTGCATTTTGTGAAAGGAAAAGGAAAATATTTTCATTTATAAAGAGCAATACTTCATAGAGTACTAAATTAATGCATCAATAAATTACTTTTATTAAAGAAAATGTGCATTGTTACGACCAATTTAACATGAGAATAAATAGTATATTTCTATAGGTAGTATTAAGAAGTTTATTTATATGATTTCAATTGTGTTTGTATGGAGGAGACTTTAAAATACCGCGTCGATTAGAAAAATTCGAGAGATTTTATTTCGATATATTTCTGTCTTTTTAAGTATAGGTACTTACAATAACCAGATCAGAGAATAAAGTTCTTAAAAAGTCTCATCCTTCCCTCTTCAAACTTCTCACCACAAAAAGCAACTCAAAACCTCACGGATCCCTAAAACTTCAAAACCATCAATTTAAAGTTCCCGAATCCAATTACCAACTTTCAGTATACCTCCTCACAACCAGTTCGATAAGAGCCCTGGATTGATGGATGCTGTAGGAGGTTGTTCAAAGGTCAGGAGTCAGGGTGTTCTGGGCATTGACTATGCGAGGTGGTAATGATTTGAAGTGGTATGAGATACAATGATTTATTACGAGCCGTATCACACTGGCGATTTGCGAGCGATTTATAAGCGAGGCGATGAAACCAAAGCGAGGCGATGAAACCAAAACTCTTATAGCTGTCGTAGGTAAACTACGAAAAAGGCCTAGGAGCTTCATTAGAACAGAATGTTAGTCAGACGATTGATGACTACTTTAATGGTAAATAGATCCATACAATAAAACAAATATTTGCTGATCAAACAAACATTTATTCCGCAGTGCGAACCCGCATATTCTGCGTCTCAGTCAGACCTACGTCCACTGCGCCATAGAGGTTGTTCAATAGAATTTCGGTGCCAAGACCAAAATTGAGTCAATTTATCTTCCTGAGTCACTGCAAAATACACAAGAATACCTATTCACTTTGTCAAACTGACTTTTACAGTTTGGCCCACTTATCAAACATACTGCTGTGCAATCTGTGTCGCGTACACTCAGCCACGAAAGTTCCCGGTGCACTTTACACTGATATTATTACAGAGGAAGTTTGCATGCTCGCTCAGGTACTGGATATTGTTTTAAGTGCTTTATGGAAGCGAGTCAGGTCAGGACAGCTAATATCAGATTGGATCGATGGTCTCACTAAAGTTTGATTTGCAGAATGATAAAATTAATAAAACTCGTCTAAATTTAGTTAGAAAATGGCGTAGAACTACAGTTCAATAACATATACTTATGTAAGCGCAGAGCAGATGCTGGATGGCTACTGAAGACAGGGTGCTATGGCGCTCATTAGGGGAGGCCTATGTCCAGCAGTGAACTAATATAGGCTGATGAAGTAATTAATGAAAGATGGGAATGAATTTCAATCGTTCATTTCCTATGATTTTCCCAACGTTTCAGCAGAATTACACACCAGCAACGTGGTCAATCGAATCCTCCAATAAACAACATAAGTAATCATTTATTTTAAGTTTATGCCATATATTATTGTAAAAAGTTTAGTGAATAATATTTTATTTGATTAATTTTTAGCTTTAACCCTGAATGGTGGGCGTCCGCAAAAGATCAAGATGCTTCGAAATGTACCTATTGAGGAAAGCCTTTGTTCAGCAGTGGGTCAAGATAGGCTTTTAAGTAAAATATACATTAATGAGCTAAAAAAATATATTAATACATTAAAGTGCTAACATACGTGGCGTGGCGTTGTTTAAGAGATAGCTTGTTCCCTAAATCATAACTGAAGTAGTGACATGAAGTGCACCATTTGTTACACAACCCGGGTACAACCTGCGACCGCATCTGTTTACCTGCGCCCCTGGCGGGCAGCCAGGATGCTGGCGGCATTCCACCAGTCCGCAGGTTTTTGAAGGAAGGAGTATCTACTGGCCTAGTTTATAAGAGTTATTGGATTTTGGGCATGCCGCAGTGCTTATGCATTAGTGCATTTTCGGTTGACAGTGGGAGCAGAATATCGACAGTTTTAATAAAGTTTTTAGAAATTAACATAAACTCACTGTGCCCATACCCTAGTATGGAGTTTATGTTAAAATATACATTAATCTCGTGGAGCCTAATCCACAAGATTAATGTTATTTTAAGGCCTGTTATACGCTTCTACAACAAAACTCGGACTTGAATTTTTTTTAGTAAATATTAAAAGCGGCGCTTATGGCATAAACAAATTATACCTACAAAACTGATCTAAGCATGGATAAGTAGTATAGGCTGAAAATGTACGTATGATGCAATTCGAGCTGATTGTATCACTCATTATAAACATGGTTACGAGATAACCACTTTTGTTCCTAGTTTTACTCGTGTAAAACTTCTATCATATCCAAGAGTCCTGGAATGTCTGAATATAAATAAAATAAATCACTTTGGATTGAGTTTTTCATTGGAATGTTATTCCTTTGCGCAAAAAAAAGATATGAAATATCCCTTCCTGTTCCGGTAACGCAGCCTGTCCTTTCAGGATGCAATTTATCCCTTCCCACATATCTCAATCTGTATAGCGATGTTGTGAGAAGTTCAGTGACAGAACTTCTTCCCATCTTCTTCTTATATATAAAAATGAAACCCGTTTCGCGTTGTCACGGCATCACGCGTGAACGGCTGGACCGATTTCGCTAATTCTTTCTTTGTTGTGTTTGTTATTGTCAGGAGAAGGTTCTTATGAAAGAAAAAATTAAGAATGTTGGAAACATAAATTTCCACGGGGGCGAAGCCGCGGGGCGCAGCTAGTTTATAATAAAAATTCATAAATGCCCGGGACTTTTAGTCAAAAGACCGCTACCAGAATGCCTGATAAGCTATAAGAACACAAATCAAGGAAACTCACTCAGCAACTTAAACAACAATAAATAACTCACAACTCGGTTGCTATAATCTGAGTAAAAAAAAAAAAAAAAAAGTTTATATTTTGCTATCCAGTCAAAATCGTAATCTTCCTACCACTGAAGAAAAACTTTCTGTTGCGAACAGAGAATCAGCTGTCCCGGTAGCCATTTTTAAAACAGCTCCTAGCAATACTGCGCTCCCTCGTAATTCAACTACGTATAATCTCATTATCTATCCACATACTAAAGGCTATACGTTATTCAGGTCTGCTGGGGCATGCGTGGACGGACAGACGGACAGTTTATTGCCTAGACCTTAGATAATTTGATAAAAAGTAGACTATACCACAGATAATTTGATAAGAGTATATGTGGGTCCGTCGTGACGCGTGGAGGGATCAGAAGGGCAGACTTATTTATGATCTCTATGGCCTGAGGGCTAGTACACCTTGTGATAGGTGTGGTATTTTGCTACATTCAGGAAGGTAGTAGGATAGATAAAGCATGTAGTATGTACCTTTTAACCACCGACCGACGCATAAAGAGAGGGGTGTGGTTTGACGTGTCTGTCTGTGTATCTGTCTGTGGTATCGTAGCTCCCAAACGGATGAACCGATTTTCGTTTAGTTTTTTTTTGTGTCATAGATAATTTTATCCCGAGTGTTCTTAGCCATGTTTCATGGAAATCTGTTTAGCCAATAAACGTCGGCCGGTTTTTTAAATTTTTAAATTTTGTCTTGTATCTATTTAAAAAAGCAACCTGACCAATCTCAAAAGCTACCAAGGCTAGTAGGATCACGAAACTTGGTCAGAAAAAACAAAAATAGTGGCGTAGTAAAGCAGTGTGAACCTGGCAATGGACTTTGAGATATTCATGTTTTTTGGACCGCTGACCACACACCGCACCGCTGACCGCTGACTTGACCGCTGTTCCCACAGCTGCGCAGTAAGGGCTCGCCGAGGAAGGAGTTTTCTTGCAAATAGTCATCATCATCCGCAAGCCGACTCTACTCACTGCTGGGTATACTTCCCCAAACTCTAGGGCCACTCTACACGGTACGCGCCAATTTCATCCAGTGTCGCCTGCGATCCAAAAATGGGGTTGTAGGTATACTTATACAGGGTTATTGGTAATTTACTGACACTGAATGAACTGTAGGTTCTGCCCATCATCACGAACACGTTTATGAATACGCCAGGTCTTACTTCTTAAAATTGGTATTGGTGGTAGGTAACTCCCTTCATTCAATTATCGTCCTTTAGAGAGGCCTTATTTGAAACTTAACTTAAAAACGGATCTACCCTGAGACGTTTCTAGTTAGGTATAGCAGCGATGCAGAAAGAATAGGCAGGCATTCCGTAACGTGAGTTTATTCCGACTGTCGGCGCCAACGCGCCGAGCTACCCTCCACCATATTCTTAATGAATGTGTAGGTACTTGGAAATACACTACAACAACAACAGAGGATGTGGGATCGGTCCTTAGTAATTCATTTGGGTTTCGGACAAATGTGTTTTTTTCAATTTGTGTCGGAGGTGCTTTACAAAAAATTTAGAATTAAGACCTGGCGTCTCCACTAACATGTTAGTGATGATGAGCAGAACCTGCAGTACACGTAGTGTCAGTGAATTACCAATGACCCTGTATAATAATTTGCTTTCTTTATTTTATTTTGGCAGTTTAAGACCATTAAATCTATAGATAGGTACATATATACTTACACAAAACGTCTACTTCTAAAAATGTCCTTTCAGTCCACTTCTCAAATTTCATAATTCGCTGCAATGCAAATGATAATATACCCACTAAACTAATCAAATCTGCATATAATTGTCTGGTTAATTCAGTTAATTACAGCAAATTGAACCGTATTGCGATTGGTATTTCATTATGCATGGTTATTAGCAGCGTAGACGACCGCTGCGGCGCAGTGGGCGCAAGAATCAATCCCGACTCGGGACAAGTGTTGGAAGTACGTTCTGCAGTCTGTAAATGTTTGTTCTGTACCTGATTGTGTAACGTAGGACTTGATATCACCTGGTGGTTATCAGTCATCCAGTACCCAAAAAAAAACAGTAGGTACCCATAAATAAATAAGTTAGCATTATTGTCGGAAATAAATGTATTCCTTATTAATTTTTGTTTCGTAAGATGGTGTCAAAAGCTGAAGATGTGTTAAAATATCAAATACTAGTTTATGCCCGCGGCTTCGC
Source organism: Eupithecia subfuscata (assembly GCA_963564075.1). Taxonomy (NCBI): domain Eukaryota; kingdom Metazoa; phylum Arthropoda; class Insecta; order Lepidoptera; family Geometridae; genus Eupithecia; species Eupithecia subfuscata. The sequence continues at coordinate 11,981,402 of OY751118.1, read as the reverse complement.
ACGCGTTGTTTCTATGGAAACGTTTAAAGGAGATTGCTATTCTATAGAATATTAAAAATTAATTAAAAAAACATTGTTCAGCGGACAAAATTGTGAATCTAAACCATTCCCAGATCCCCTTGAACACACACAAAAAATTTCATCAAAATCGGTCCAGTCGTTTGAGAGAAGTTCAGTGACATACACACTCACAGAAGAATTATATATATAAAGACTAGACGATCGCCTCGCGGTTTCACCCGCATAGTTCCCGTTCCCGTGAGAATTCCGGGATAAAATATATCCTATGTCACTCCCTGAAAAGTAAGCTTCCTAACGGTGAAAGAATATTTCAAATCGGTCCAGTAGTTTCGGAGCCTATTCAATACAAACAAACAAACAATCAAATTCCTCTTTATAATATTACTAGCTTCTGCCCGCGGCTTCGCACGCGTTGTTTCTATGGAAACATTTTGAGGTTATTTCTATCCCATAAAAACTGATTTATGGGATAGAAAGTTGCCTATGTTTGATTCCAGGGTTAAACTTACCTGTATGCAAAATTTCAGCCTGATCCGTTCAGTAGTTTTGGCGTGAAGAGGTAACAAACATCCATCCATCTACACAAACTTTCGCATTTATATTATTAGTGTGATTAGTATAGACAAATTCGAACACAATAAGCTGCGTAACTGTTACGGTTATGTATGTCAGTTTACGTTGGTGTTGCCGCCTGAGAAAAACTATTTTGCGAAACAATCGCTCAAAAATGAGCTGCTACGGATTACCGTTACTTACATGAAAAAAATTGGTTGTCTGTAAAGTCGGTTTACTGACGATAGTTGAACGTGACAACGTCTCAGAGCGAGGTAACGCCGCATGAGGTAACGCCGCATGACGTCATGTTTTTTCGTGCGTGCAGCCGGCTCTATCGATTTATAAGACGTTGTCACGTCTAAAATGTCAGCCATCTTGGATTTTGAAATGGACATCTTTTTCGTAATCTACGAGTTCGAGTTAGTCGAAAACGATACTCATATAAGTATGTGTGATGTCACAAAGCAAGGCTCGCTTCGCTCGCCTTGCTGTGTGACGAGTGTCGTGTTGCGGTGAGCGAAGCGAACCGCCGTCATCAAATTCGTCATCCTCGCCTCCATGTTAGTCGAAAACGATACCCATATCAGATTTTTAATGGGGAAGGGGGTTCCGGGGGGGGGGGGGGCACACGAGGGTCACAGCACGGCTCGCTTTGCTCGCTGTTAGTCGAAAACGATACCCATATCAGATTTTTTGATGGGAAAGGAGGTTGAGGAGGGCAGGGGACAGGGGGCGAGGGGGGTCACATCACGGCTCGCTTCGCTCGCCGTGCAGTTCCCCAATAGTCGGATTGCGGTTCGCTTCGCTCACCGCTCTCGCTTGCACTTCAAGTCTTACATGGAACGCCGGTAACGCCGCATGACGTCATAGCGAGGTAACGCCGCATGACGTCATGTTTTTCGTGCGTGCAGCCGGCTCTATCTTGTCACGTCAAAAAGTTACATATAACGTGAATGACTGACACAATTTAAAACTATAATTTGAACTAAGAAATACTAGATTATTGTCGGCCTAACCCTTATGCAGTTTTGTTTGCATGTATCACGGCGTAGCACATGCAAACAAAACTGCCTAACAAGATCGCAAAGGAAACCTTTAAACTACATGACGCTACTACGTCTTACGTGAAGGCTGCACAAGGCACGTCGCAGCCTTATTGACTGGACGCATACAAGTTAAGGAACAAGTTGTTTTATGGCTGCAATCTAGGAATACCGTACGAGTCGTTCTGAAGGAAATCTTATTGAGACCTACCTCACTTCACCGCTACAGCCTACATTGAGCCACTGCAACAGCCTATATTGGTCCACTGCTCAGGGGGAAACCTGATAAGCACCTTATTGGCTGTATCTCATGGAGATAATGCCCCTAATCCCTACGCCGGGCATGCGGGTTGGAGATCGCAGTTCGGTGGTAGAATTGTTCTGCAGGAGACGCTGCTGCCTTGGCCGAAGTTCGGCTATTAGGACATCATGTTTACGACCTCAGTGGCGCAGCAGGTGAAGGTCTGTCTGCGATGCAGGAGGTTACGGGTTCAATTCCCGCCTCAGGACTAATGTTTGTACTATCTGCAAATATTTATTGCGGGTTTCCTGAGTGTTTTCTATGTATTTTACGAGTACATAAATATTGATCTGTATTTGAAATGTATCTCGTAGGTACCGCTACAGGTGGACTCTTCAACATTCATATAAAAATAATGTTTGTCAAGAATGAATCTGCCAGACTTCAATAACATTATTTATTTAGGCTAACTAAATAAGCACTTATACGAGTACAAGTCAAATTTTACACTATAAACTACTTTGTACAATGTGTATTTAATTTTACACTATAAACAGGTTTTGTACAATGTGTATTTAATTTTACACTATAAACAGCTTTGTACAATGTGTATTTAATTTTACACTATAAACAGCTTTGTACAATGTGTATTAAATTTTACACTATAAACAGCTTTGTACAATGTGTATTTAATTTTACATTATAACAGCTTTGTACAATGTGTATTTAATTTTACACTATAAACAGGCTTTGTACAATGTGTATTTAATTTTACACTATAAACAGCTTTGTACAATGTGTATTTAATTTTACACTCTAAACAGCTTTGTACAATGTGTATTTTCAAAACTTGATTAAACGAAAGGTACGTGACAACAATAAAAATCTGAAATATATACATGTACTCGTATACAATAAGTATTAGTATTATTTATTATAATCAAATAAGAAATAAATAAGGTGTTCTTTTTTTTTTCAAATAAATGTATATCTTTATTCACAAAGAAAATTACAATCCATTAATAGAAATAAATTAGAACTAGTATTTATACTTGAAAAAATTAAGCTGAAGACTGTTGCAAACAATCTACAGGTAGCTCAACTGACAAATATCAATACCAGTCGGAAGCGTCCCCAAGACGCTGACTGCATTCTAGGTGCTATTGATTTTCTCTTCACTTCTTGCCAGCATGTGGAAAAACCATAAATCGGACTGAAAAACTATGTAGAATCAGACACGTCAAAAATATCCATAAAAAACCAACAAACAACAAACTGCACAAAACATCCCTGCTCAAGGATAACCCCTTGTTTTCCGCAAAGTCAGCCTTTTAGCTTGTTTGCTCCGGCTGGCTCGGAGCCAAGATCTCCGTCTACTGCAAAGCGATAAGCGATTACCGAGAGACACCGACTTTATTGTGATTCGACATCAGCCGCCTTCCGGAGTTTCACACCACTGCTTGAAGATGACTTTTGAATTTATAAAAATAACTTTATATAATTATAATATCAATTTCACCGAAGTGTCCCAGTGCTCAAATGCTCACATAAGCAGTTTAGTAGCGCCCCGGGAATCACGCATCAACTAATAACTTGGTTCCTTCTCAATTTAAGCAAAAATCCTTACAAATAAATCAGAAAAAAATACATTAAAAATTTGTAAAACCTATATTAGCACGCCAAGTCCCTGTAAAAACATGTGTTTTTGATCGGCAGGTAGAAAATGCCTCGGCATTAAGCCTACCCTTTGTACCTAAGTGCAATAAAGTTTTAAATAAATAAATGATTTCGCACCACTAAACACCAATTTGTAACCAACTGTCGGAAGATCAGCGTTGGTTGTTACGTGGTCTCACCGGCACGGAAACTTGGCCACTCACAATTTTCGCTAAAAGTTTTGTTTTTTATATTTTTGTTTTCTACCAATGATAGTCAGAGGTTCAAAAACAATTTACGGTATTCTTTATTGCCTTCAGAACTGTTTAAGGCCTCCAGATAACAAATAAAGCATGCCATATGAAAATACGAAAAATCAAACAAAAAGTAAGGAATTTTAACAAAACCAAATCCGTTTTATTGTACGCAGGTCAAATGCCAATCATTTTGTACTGTCACTGCGTTATAAATTCACATCTACAAATGAAAAATTTAATTTGATTCAAGAAAGAAACAAAAATCTTTTTCAGTTGTTTTTGTGCGAATTAATAGCGGGTGTTTCCTCTTCTAGCCCTGATGACTGACTGCATCCGATCAGGCATGCTCTGAATTAAGTTTTTGACGTCTTCTTGCGGTATCGTTTCCCAAGCGGCCAGCGCTGCAACGCGGAGCTCATTTAGTGACTGTGGTGGATTGGAACCCGACTTGATCTTTCTTTTTAGCATGTCCCAGATGTGTTCTATCGGGTTTAAGTCCGGGCTACGAGCTGGCCACTGTAACTTCTGGATCCCAACCTCTTGAAGATACTCCTCGACGCAGCGAGCGACGTGGGGGCGAGCATTATCGTGCATCAACAAAAAATCGTCGTACCCAATAAACCCCGAATAGGGTAGAACATGATCCTGGAGAATTTCTTCGATGTATCGAGTAGCGTTTAACCGGTTGTCGACGACCACTAACTCGGTACGAGCCTCGGAACTCACTCCTCCCCAAACCATTATGGAGCCACCATGAAAACTCACTGTTTGTGTAGTGGTAATGGGTAGGTACCTTTCTCCTCTTCTTCTCCACACCCTTTCACGACCGTCTGGAGATCTTAAGGCAATACGGCACTTATCTGTGAAGAGAACTCTGGCCCATTGCTCCTGTGTCCAGTTTACATGTTCTTGGGCGAAACGAAGACGAGCTACTCGGTGCTGTCTGAGGAGTTCAGGGCCACGCGCTGGTCTACGAGCTTTTAAATTCACTTACTTCATTCGTCTTCTCACCGTGCGCTCGCTCACATTAATGCCTCTGACGTTTTGGAGCCGCTGTCGTATCTCAACGGCTGTAAGGTACCGGTTTCTCAAAATTTCCAAGACAATAAACCTGTCGTCCCGAGCTGATGTGCATCTTCTACCACCACTACCTGGTCGCCGGGTGTAGTTCCCTGTCGCTTGATATCGTTTCAGGGCATACTGCATGGAGGAACGTGGTACGTTTAACACAATAGCCACTTCACGCTGTGTCAGTCCCTGGTCGATCAATGCGACGGCTTGCGCGATCTGTTCTGCTGTTAGTGGCATTTTTTTTTAGTGATACAGGTTATTTAGATAACCAATAACACACTCAAAATCCAAAAAAGGATATCTTTTAGATAGAGATTTTTTAAACACACAAAATTAAAATCGTTTCACTAGCTGAAATGACCTGTTTCGACTAAATCTCAAAAAGTGGTGTCAAATTCAACTCAAACTTAATGTATTACCCTCTTAAACGTAAACTGATACTTTTTTTAGCTACCTTCACTACCTACATTCATCAAAAACACTTGAATTTTTTGTTATCGAAAGTTTCGAGCTTGGCCAAGATTCCGTGCCGCTGAGGTAGCTTAAGCTGAGACAGAGACCGTTTTGTGACTCTAATCAACAGAAGCTGTATCTTTTATTTTATTTTTAAATATTGTTTGTTTTTGTTGTTTAAGTGGCAAATAAAATATTCTCTCTCTCTCAATTCAAGCATCAACAGCGCCAAATTCTACAAAATCAAATGAACGAGTAAACTCTTCAAATAGGTAATTACAAGCTTCATCCAACTTGCTAAAGGAAGCGGCGGCGGCCAGAATCTGACTCGCACAAAAGCGCTCATCTCAGACGCCTCATTCTGACAAAGGGATTCTACTTCTCCTGTTACAAACGAAGGAATGCGCTTTCCAACACTTTAATTATAAGTAAAGCAGGTTAGACCGAGGTTTAGCTGTTTTATATTTAAACCTGGTTAATTTCTTTGATTTTAGAGCCTAGATCTATTGAATATATTTTGGGTCCTCCTATACTCCGTCTATGCATTTATTTTCTTTGATTTAATAAAGGATACAACTTGTCATACACACGTAATTAATTACACTGTCAGCTCTATACATATCGAAACTGTCATTATGAATAGAAGCGGGTTAACTACGAACCTAGATTGACCATTATTTTTGAAAAGGAACAGTCTATGGAAGATTGCATTCTTTCTTTCAGTCAAAGAAAATAAATTCGTGATGTTCGAATTTTGATTTCCATGAAACTATCTGTCTCAATTATTGCTTTGGGGGACAACATGATATGCTGAGTAAATTGTTATATTTTTTGTTAGAATTCTAATTATCTTTATGCAGACTTACCATAGAGTATATAAAGCAGAAAATAAATAAACCTAAATAAAATCAAAATCATGGAAAATTAAACCACACAGAATTACTCCAAAATCCTACAGACAACAAAAACAGATTTGTTCGAAATTATGCCGAAATAAAACTTTCCTTGTAGAAGGCCAATGAGGAATTCCTTTTCGGAGTTGGTTTAGGATATTAAATTCTTCAGCTAAGAAGGGTAGAGGGGTGGGGGTAGCGGGCGAATACTAAATAATATTTGCTGAAACTTCACTCTGTTTGAGGCGTGGTTTGATTGATAGCGATATACGTGAATTGTTCCAATTTTCCCGTACACTTATTTCACGATGTTTTATTTCGATGACAAAGTAGGTATCATTGAAATTCCAATTTGATTACGATTTAGTTTTTTTGTCAAACTTTTTTTATTGTATAAAGACCTTCGTTTGACCTCAATCTCACCTGATGGAAAGTGCGCCAAATTCTTGCGCTATGCTATTCAAGGTAGGATTTTATCGTGCCAAAATGCACATTATTGGCTCAAAAACGATATTGCTTATGGAATCGAGTAAAATTACCTACTTTTACATTTTTATACTTATTTAAACTCATTTTGTAGGTTTTCATGCTGCTAATGCAATACCATGATATATTACTCATAGCATTAGGTTAGTTATCAGTTAATTCATTTTCATTTTCAAAACCATTTTAACTCAAATTGAATAATAATTTATAGTACATTAGTATTTATTTTAATGATTTAATAGATACTTTACTCCTCACCTCAACAGCCTATATTGGGCCACTGCTGGACGCGGACCTCCCCTATAAGCGCCTGATAAATGATACTTACCAATTTAATATAAAAAATTTATCAATAAAAATTTTAAATTTATTCCGCCCGCACTACTACCCTCGACGTATCATTCCGGTGGCTCTCCAGTCCCGCCACAACGTGAGTGCACTGGTAATCTTGATTTACACCAGCTGTAGGTACCAGATAGCGCGGCACGAATGTATTTGTGCACTGTCGCGTCTGTCGCCTTATCTTTGTGAATTAGTGGTTGAATTTGGAATGTTTCGTGTTGTTCCGATTTCAAATGAATGGAGGTTTTATCTGATTCCTCTTTGTGCCAAGTTCTTAATGGCTACCAATTTCCTACTTTTAAAACCGTAAATCAATTTGCATGGCCTCGATTTATCGGCTCCTCTTCAAGGCGAGGCGATGAGGCATAATTAGGTATAGTAAAAACACAAAAGAGGAGAGGTTATGATGTTACGTAGGTACTTACTTGCTAGTTTGGACCTTTTCTAACTGTACATACATTTTATTGTAGGTATTTATGTTAATAGACCTTCGATTAGTTTTTGATTTCTTGCGTTGTAAATCGCATACCTATGTATTTGTTTTCAGGGTTCCGTCACGTTTCAAATGAAATCAATCGAAAACTCTTTATTTCCATAAATACAATAAATGTACCTACACTTGGAAAAGGTCATATTATAAAATTAAACATTGACACGGAAATAGAGTGATATTTTTGATTTCTGTCGCTTCGGTATGTAGACTAAAGTAAAGAAGCGACGAAGAAACCTTTAGCCTGTTAGTTGTTATTTTTCGAGTTAGAGCAAAACCCGTCCCAAGCATTTTTGTCCTCAAGATAATCTGATATTTTATAGTACTTAAACCTTTTTGCACAGCAAGGTTTTGAAAATCACCGTCAATCAAAATATGCATTCAATTCCATTTTTAAAGTTCATTATTAAATAAAAATATTAGACAGCACATTTCCAGTGCGAGTTTATATAGGTACCGAGAAAAATACGTCATAAAAAAATTACACCGTTTTATAAGCCATAGGCATTCTATAAGCTTTTTTCACGTATGCATTATTTCATTTCATTTATTCCACCGCAGGCTAAGATTTAAATATTTGATTTAAATCATTGACCGGTACATGTTGATACACTTGATGTCGTTTTAAATTAATTTACTATTGCTTAAATAAACATGTACTCAAGGAAGCACCCTAGTGGATTATACGCAGAGGAAGAGAAAAAGAAAACAGAAAGACAGTGATTCCTATAAAAACAAATAAAAATTAACAAAATATGGTCGATGAAACATCGGGTTATGGTACATCTGGTTCGAATCTCAAACTCATCCGCGGACGAGATGTCCACTTTACTAAGACTTTTGAGTAGGAGTACATCTCGTTCAAATCTAAAGTCTCTTGGTTTTAGATTCGGACGAGTTGTACCCTTAACCAAAAGTGAAGGGGACAACTCATCCGAATCTCGTCGTTATTCTTAAAGGGGTCTGTATCACTTTAAAAGGGTGTTTTTCACCGGTAGAAACCTAAATATGAACTTTGCACAATCGACGTTTTACATACATTATATTCGTTTGTCTCTAGAAAATTCCAAATCTTAAAAATCCCCATCCAGACTTTGAGGTCCACGTCCGACTTAAGTGGGCAACATCGTTTATAGACTTAATAGTCAAAATTACTTTTCTAATAGGGGTAATTCGAGCGCTCGGGGGTAATCTGGCCCTTTAGGGGTAATTGGCCCTTTTAGGGGCAATCACGTGAAAAACGTAAAGACATTCTCAAGAGCAATCTCGCTGCTTAAACATCTCGGCACGGGAAGTACTCGGGGACTAGGAGATGCATGTGTCTTCACTTGTCTTCTCGTTTTGGGGGTGGTGGATATATTAAACCGACTTCGAAAAAACGAGATGGTTCTTCGTTCGGATTTTTTGAATTTAAGTAATTTATTTAGTAACGAATTACATGATTGTAATAACTATTGGAAGTCGATGATACCCGCAGTAGTTTTTAGGAAAACTGTGTCGCGGACACCATCGCCCCCTCCTCACAGACAGGGTGTTCCATTATGTAGGTAAGTACATCATTTTTGTATGATTTTGCATACATAATTTTTGTATGTTTTGTATGTAAGTACTTGCTGTATGTAGGTACTTAAGTTCGCAGGTAACTCCGTCAAATTATGGACCGATTTTGATGATTCTTTTCTCCTTTTGTATAAAAACATCAAATTATCTTATTATACCAGCAAGGCTTTACCCTTCTGTAAAGGGTAATAACATTTATGAAGTGTGCATGTACACAGGTACACCTATGTGTATATCTATTGCAAGGTCCCTTGACTGTTACTAGCCCCAACGGCAGGATAGATGAATAATAATGAAAATTCTTCTGAATCATAAAAATGACATCAAAATAAACAAGGCTACATGAAATGCATCATGGCCGACAAAATAATATCAGTTTACCTAAAGTACCTTCTTATTCTGAGTGGTTGAGTAACACGAGACGTGGTAGGTAATGGTCACAAAGGCCGGAGCCAGCGCGTCGGACAAACAGGTCAGACTAATATATGTCGCAGGGGGCGCTGCGATCGAATGACAGAAGCTTCTGGGCGAAACTACGTAGCGATGACAAACATGCGTATACAGCATTACAAAACGGGTCCTGTTCTGCTAAACCAATCACTGGGAGAACACAACCACACGACAACGGCACGTGGATCGGATGCTAATGTGTATGAAAACTAATAGTTTCTTTTGCACGGACCACATTTTGCCGTCTTATTCGACCGTGTGGTCGGTTCTAACCATAACGAAATTACACGCAAACACAACAATAAGCAACACCGCGGAATAGCCGCCATCCATATTGCAACTACTAGCGTCACCGCAACCACATCGATATTTTGTATTTACCACGATAAACCACTTTTTGCCGATGCGGTGTGGTATGATTGTGGTACGTGTGAATTGTCCCTATGACAATGGTTTCGATACAGAGAGACACGTTTCGGTAAGCTACCTCAGATGAAAGAAACCCGGCCGTGTCGGTCTGCCGGTCCATTGGTTTATGAGAGTGAGGGAATAGAGAGTCTGTGTTTGCGCATACACTTGTGCACTCAAATATATCCTCCGCACATGTATGGCTAGTCTACGTTGAGGCCGCTATAGCCAAAAGGCTAGAAGGACATCATCATTATAAAAGAAACTACAGATGGAAGGACGCATGTAATTTTTGTCACGATTGAAACAATTCTACCAATCTCTCCGTACAAATAACACCGCACGCACTATCTGGAGTTTCTTACGTTAAAGGTGGATGTAACGTGTTACACAGCGAGCGTGCGTGCCGTCAGTGCAGGGGAAGAAGGCGTGAGCAACGAGCAACCAGACGGATTGTAGAACACGGCTTAACGTATCATGCTCGCTGCGAATGGAGTACGCCGCGTAGCACCGGTCAGTACGCGGCTTACGAATTCTACGTGACGATTCTACGATAATACCATTGTCATAGTATTGGTTAGCAGAATTGGCCAAACGCAACTACAAGGATTATATTTTATAGCCGAGTGAACAATGTGATTTAAAAGCCTGTGGTGTTCCACTACCGGGGAAATGGTAAGGACCTCGTTTCCTACTCTTCATTGAAGTACTCATATATAAATGAGAAACCTATGTATATAAATATTGGACAACTGGAAAACCAGTTTTCCAATATGTGGCCATATATAAAACGCAACCAGCCGGTCTTTTAATTTCCGCCAATTGAATCAGAATAGTTTATTTAGCCGAGTGGTACCGGCACCACACTAACACTTCCCGCGGGTGTCGCAAGAGGCGATTAAGGAATATCCACCGGGGGCGGGCAGCACACAGCAGTGCCTCCTGTAGAACAATTTCACCACCAGACTGTGATCCCAAACCGTATGCCCAGTGTGGGGATTATGGGCACTAGAGAAATAAAAGACAATGAGGCGCTTATGCACGGGTGGCCTGAGTCCAATAGGCTCATGTGGTTGAGTTGAGGTTCTTTCTACACTGGATACTGGATTACCAGTCTGCCAAGTATGACCACAGTCCTAAAAATACTAGATTCCCTTAAAATATTTATTTACGATTACAAAAAAGTAGGAAAGTAGAGATAAACCATTCCAAAAATGCACGCCCCTTCCACTAAACGTCATACAATCGCCGTTCATTTTTAGAATGGTTTATCTCTACTTACTTACCTACCCCGACAAAAACATAAACCAATCTTTAGTGAATGACATTTGAGCCCTTTTTTCGCGGCAAAATTTTTGTTTTTGTGTAATCTCATAGATCAGTCGAGCGGTTATGACAGCGGAAAAGTACAAGATTCTTGAATTAAACCCCACGAGCGCTCCACAAATATTGACGCTGCCTTCGAAAACATCCGAACTCGAGGAAAACACATCTCGAACGCAAATATTATTGCCCTTCTTCAGAATTTCGGGAGTTCGGGACACAGATGGAACATAAAGCCTTTATATGAACAACCAAGCTCATAGCTGTAGGTACTCAAGCCATTCTCAAGAACTAATGTTTGTAAACAACTCACAATCCGAAAATCATTTTTTTTTAGTTTTTACGTCGAGTTTGAAATTAACATGTCAGCACTAAAGCCGGGTTTTCACAATGCGAGTACACTCGGACCGAGTGCGCTCGGATTACAACTCGGGACGCTACTTGCTACTTGTTTACCCTAGTTACCGTGTAGGTAAACTCGTGATCCGAAATTATTTTCAAATAAATAGTTAAATTTCAACAAAATTGTAATGGAACAAGAATTAACATATTAATATTAGGTAACAAAGAAAATTACAATCAAATAATAGAAACAAATTAAAGTTAGCATTTATAATTGAAACAATTGAGCTAACTACAGACTGTTGCAAACAATCTACAGGTAGCTCAACTGATCCATATCGGCTGCATTGCACCGCTGAATGGAAATGCTAATGCACTGCGCCAGATACTCACAGCTCTCGGGCAAATTGATTCTCTTCACTTAAATCTTTGCTCAGTGTTGGAAGAAGTGGAAATGAAACCACGCACATAATGTACGGACAACGCGCGTCGAACGCAACGCGTCCATCGTCAATGTACACTCGCACTAAGCCCATTACGCCCCTAATCTTAGTAACGTTTAAACCAGGTTAATCTAAAACATTTCTGCTAAATCCCGACATTTTCGGTTCAGCTCCCATTAATTAAGATTCAACCACTCGGTAGCCTCTCGGCTCTTCAAGGGTCATTGAACCAAAATGGCGACGTTGACACTTCTGATATAATGGCTGCCGGCCGTAAATAATGTAGTAATTGTACTTGTAAGATGATTTATGCACTTGAGTGCTGGACGTTTAGTTGAAGGGGGGTTTTGCAAGGATTGTGTGCCTACTCCAGCCAATAAAGGAGTTTAAAGATTTTGGCCCTGGCATCGGCCACCACTATGGTTTTTTTTTCAGAATTGCGGCGCACAATGTAAGTTATACAAATTTAGATAATATATGACATTATACAAATAAATAATGACATAATAACAATGTCCTAAAGCGTCGGGTTTCTGAGATATTCACACATTAAAAAAATCACGAGGAAAAGTTATTTTCACTATGCGCCGCGATTTTGAAAAAATAAAACAAAGTGGTGGCCAAGTTAGGTTTGGTTAGGTTAGCTCCATACGAAAATCTTCAAAGCCCCTTATGATATTCTCTGTAATGTTACCTACTCATTGAGACCCATTTCGCCACTCATTGGCTGCATTCCGAATACCAACGCGCAGAAAAAGAACCAACAGGTACCTAAGCGGTGAAAATAGTTTCAGCGAGTCACTCTGTGAATGTCATAAATTGACATGCTGGTCGTCGGTCCATCTTGTAAGGGTGAGCAAATAGGAACACTAGGTACGGCGTTGCAGCAGATCAAGACCACCTGCTCGATTGTCAAAAGACACTGTGGGAACTGTGAACGAGAAAAATTAACTCCGCTACCGAATTATCGACACTGAAACTGACACAAATTCGCGCGAATTTCAATATTTTAACGATTAAAAACCGCAAAAATATTTAAATACCGCGCGAATCTGTGTCAGATTACGTATAGATGACTCGGTAGCTGAGACTGAGAGTCTGAATAGCCCTGCTGGACAGTAAAAGTTTCGAATTAAATATTTAAAATCAATGTTTATTTATTTATTCCAGTATTTACAATTCAAGCAATTGAGTTAACTGCAGACTGCTGCAAACAGTCTACAGGTAGCTCAACTGATCCATATCAATACCAGTCGGAAGCGTCCCCAAGACGCTGGCTGCATTGCCCTGCTGTATGGCAATGCTGATGCGCTGTGCCAGATACTCACCAGCTCTCGGGTCACGCGTCGCTTCGACCAGACGCTCAGATAAGTTTTTAAAAACCCAAAGAGCCTCGGTACCCCACGGACCTAGGGTCTCGACTCCAAGGGGAGCAAAAGTGTAGGCTCTGTCGAGACCTGCATATTTGCGCCTCTTGAGATCTTCGGCCAAATCTTAAAAAATAAATTAGTTTGAGAATAAATAACACTGAAACACACAACAGTAGGGAGTCAGTGGATCCGGCTGGCACCAGCCCGCCAGGGGCAGCAAGAGCAATGGGAGATTTAATTGTGTTACAGATTGGTTAGTTAGAGGGATAGAACCACTTACCCGACAACCAGGTGCCATTAAAAGGCGTGTAATGATCCTGCAGCAGATGATGCAGCGTAGGCCTCCGCCCCTTGACCCTGCCGCCGTCGCCGGCCGGCGTCAGCAGCGCTATGCTGAACACGATGAGCCCTAGGACTGCGGCGATCACCAGCAGGGCTATGAGGATCCCACGCCAGTTCCGCTGCGTGGGAGCGGAAGCGGCCAGCTCCTGGAATGGAAGGTGAAGGTGAGATGGTGTCATTAACACTCACGTTTATGCCTAGGAAGTAACCTATATGGCGTTATTTTAGGCATAATCCATACCGCCATGGCAGTGGCCGGCCACGGCGCTGCGGGCTGGACCAATGACAAGACGCGCAGGGTAGCCACGTTTGACCTTGTGATCTTTTCGAGCTTTTCAACTGGTGTATGTAGATAAAGTTTAAAACTATTTGACACATAAAATCAATTGAAAAACGATCCATTTAAATTCAGTTGTACTAAGATAAGTCTCAACCCATATAAATTGATTATTCCTCCACAAAACACATTTCTCTCGACTCACTACAAAAGCTTGTAACAAAACCAAACTCAGCGAAAGTCAATGGATTCGATAATAAATCACTCCATCGCGCTGAAAAAGTAATTTATATCGGTAATGAGATTCCAGCTCATTTCTCTCAGCAGGACAGGGCCGGATTTAGAGGACGCCAACCTGGGGCAGCTGCGATGGCTGCCCTCAACCCTTCTCTTGCGGAGGCCTCGCGTTAAACATTAGAAACTGAATATATAAAACACAAGTTCACAGTGTGAGTGTCAGTCATAAAACCGTTAAAATGTGTTGTGCATTGCTCCACTCGTGCTTAAGTTTTTTTTGACATAGACAAACATTTATTTGCTGGTCGCTCACAAAGCAGAAAACAGACATAAAATATACTTTATACTACACCTGCTCGGGAAGTTGCCTATTCCTTTTCCATTTATAGAATAGAAAGTATGTCTTTGCAGGCCTATAGGAAACCGGGAGGAAAAACTCTATGGAATTTCATTTCTCACGTGTTTTAGCGGGAGGAAAAAGTGCATGGAAATCCATTTCTAACGTGTTATTTTTTTTAATTTACTAAAAGATCGGTCGGTAGCTATGGTTATTTTCGTTCGGTTAAACAACAAAAAGTTTTTACTCCAAGTCCTCCGATTTCCAAACAATATTTTGAAAAAAGAACTCAAATTCTGGCGCGGTCAATGAGGTTTTACCAACATCATTGGGCGCGATTTAAATTAATAATTAATTCTGCTTTTTATTTTCCTCGAAGGTGTAGTATAAAGCACTATTTATCACTCGGCAGAAAGTGCGATTCCTACCTCGTGTGTTTTAAGGCCAAACGACTTAATCGGTAGGAATTGATCACTTTCTCGCCTTGGTGTAAAATGAACTATTGGACAATTAAGAAATACACATTGGTAACTAATATTTCGAGAGAAATAAACAAATCACCGCCGAAGAGTCGCTAAAAATTTCATTCAGAATCGTTCCGCTAGCTCACTCTTTTTGCCCTTGCTTTGTACTTTTTTAGGTCCAGGCTCTTGACCTTTTTGCTGGTTACAAAACATAACAAATAATTAAGGCTCTACTCCTTTGTTGCCCCTTTCCTTTCAGACACTTAAATCCGACCCTGCAGCTATAAGACGAAGCTAATGAAATCTAATTTGAGTTTGAATGGCTTGTAATAGAGTATCTTTTGGAATAATCGTGATTTGTATGACGCCGCTTGGAAGTTTGTTCGTCAGTCTATAGGTTTGTAGATTTAAGAGACTGCTGCTTACCTCGACAGGTGAGTTTGTCGCTGGCGATAGTATTAGAAACGTAACGGGTTTAGTTGTCAAACTAGGCTTAGATCTCAGTACTCACGGGATCCCCGTGGTAAAAACTCGAATTAAAAAAAATTCAATATTTTTTCATCGGTTCCTTGAATGTGAAAACACGATTGTAAAAAAAATTCGATAACAAAATCATGAAAGCGCACTGTTCACACATAACTTGGTCGATATCTCAGGAACCCTGCGGTCTATCGAAATGATTTATGTTATCACACTAATATTATAAATGCGAAAGAATGGATGGATGTACAGAGATGGATGGATGTTTGTTACCTCTTCACGGCAAAACTACAGAACGGATCGGGCTGAAATTTTGCATACAAGTAATTGTAATCCTGGAATCAAACAAAGGCTACTTTTTATCCCATAAATCAGTTCCCGTGATATAAATCACCTTTAAACGTTTCCATAGAAACAACGCGTGCGAAGCCGCGGGGTGCAGCTAGTTACTAATCATTTGGTTCCTTGAACCAGTATCTTCACAAGTTGTGTTATTTTCTTGTAAATAAGCAAAAACTTGATTTTTGCGCCAACGCCGTTCCAAAAACGTATGCTCTGTCCCACTCTTATGAACGTGAAATCCTATGCCTATTCTTTTCACAAAATGGCGCGCAACGCGTCCTCTAAAAAACGTCTTGCCAATGTATGTGGCTGGATTCTGCTCACAATAGATGAAGAGTTGGATATGAAACGTAAAACTTATTTGAAACAATACAAAACGCATCATCATCAGCCTATTAATAAAGGCCTCCCCTAATAGAGGTCATAAGGAGTTGGCCGGGGGCGTTCTACACTACTTTTACCGAGTCGCGGTCTTAACTCAAGAACTCGTTTACCCCAGCGGTTGTCGGTTCTTCGCGAGATATGGCCGGCCCACTGCCACTTCAACTTGCTATTTCTTTGAGCTATGTCGATAACTCTGGTTCTCCGTTGATGTATTCGTACGAATCTTACCCTTCAGAGAAATTCCGAGCATAGCTCTTTCCATAGCTCGCGCGAGAGCGACTTGGAACTGGTGGACCATGAATATGGCCCTGATTTCTACGCCCTGAATATTTCAAGCTTTCGAGATACTTTTTTTCTTACTCACAAAATCCTAAAAAAATAATTTTTATAAGTCCCCAGTCCCATTCCCTCTGTTAGCCGAATGGCCGAAGACTCTATGAATATTGAAAGTTCAGATAATAGGGAGTATTCCGCGATGGAATACCAAATGAGGGCTTTTATGACGGCGGCCTTTTTAGACGCTTTGCCAGGTTTTAATATTTGAGCGGCAGTGGACGGCGAGCTTTGGGATACAGCGAGAGAATGCGGGAGAAAACCTTATCTCATTTAAGTGTAAGAATTATTTTGTATGGACAATAGCCTGTATTCACAAAGAAAATTATACTAGTATTTACAGTTGAAACAATTGAGCTAACTGCAGACTGTTCCAAACAGTCTACAGGTAGCTCAACTGATCCATATCAATACCAGTCGGAAGCGTCCCCAAGATGCTGGTTGCATTATTAATTTAATGAAGAGTTATTAATATAGTATCAATAATGATTAATATGCCACTGCTAGGCTTCCTCTTCATTATGATGGGTATTTATTTACTTTGCACGTTGGCTATTGTAATTCTATCAATTGGTTTGGATCAGTTGATTTATCTCTAAACAACAATGTGCAAATAACATTGTTCCTGCTACCTATGTACGTATATTGTAAATACTTGTGACTAATTTAATGTAACTTAAATATATTTCCCCAAAATCACAAATAATGTCCTCATAGTCATAGACACTGAGACTATCCATGTGCGCTTCCACTTTATAGTGCACGAGTGTGTGCACAAACACTCCCTCACTCTCATGATCCGATGGGGCGCAGACCGACGCCACCGGGGAGAGGAACTCACTTAAGTATAATAATAATAACGGGATATTTTCCATAACTTTTTGTAATGTGTCTGAAAAAAAAAGGATAATAATAAATAAATTTATAGCTCCAAAAGTTAAATATAGTAATAATTACACTTTATAAAGTTTGGAAAGTGTGAAAGTTTGGATGGATGTTTGTTACCTCTTCACGCCTAAACTACTGAACGGATCGGGTTGAAATTTAGCATACAGGTAATTCTAATTCTGGTACCAAACATACTTTTTATGCCATAAATCAGTTCCCACGGGATAGAAATCACCTTTAAACGTTTCCATAGAAACAACGCGTGCGAAGCAGCGGGCATAAACTAGTTATAAAATAATAATAAATAAAAAAAATATCATAAAATTATTTTTATTTTCTTAAGTATGTACCTAAAAGGTGTATTTATTACATGAATTAAATTTAATTTTACAAGTGTTTGTCAGGCAAAAAAGAAAGAAAAAGCACCCGAGAAAAACTTCCCTCGTTAAAATTCAAAACAAGAAACATGCGAATTTCCAACAAAGTTTTACCTAGGATTTTTTTGCGAAATCTTCTGGTGAGTACAAAATAAGATCTTACAATAGCAATGGCCTCTGGTTCTAGTATTTAGCAGATTCCAAGATCCATAATTTAGGAGTTGGACCTTTTCGAAAGGGATAGCCATTCCTAACTAAACTTCCCAAAATAACTCGCTCAGCTCAGCCGTCATAAGTTTTAGAGCAAATGCTTAATTTGGGTGCTAAAATAGTTTGTTAGTGGGTTACCCCAAACTAAACATGTGCGGTAAAGAGGGTAGGTACTCGAAATGTCAAGGTTTGTGCTAAATTTTACTTGAGTTTGAAGACCTCTATGACGCTGTGATATAGGGGCCACCTGAAACGCAGAGTTCCATTCCAGCCTTGTTCTTTTAATTTGTTTAGTTTACGTAGAGTTATATTATTTAGAATTATATTATTTACAATTGGTCATTAGAAGATAATTTATTTAACCCTAGAAAGATAATCTGCGTAAAATTCACATATCCGCGCTCAAAATATTGCTGTCTCTTTCTGAATATCGGGATTTCAAGGACACGCGTCTAGGACATTTCATTCGTCGGCCGGACCTTTTGAGAGGCAAACGCTTTGTTTATGTAAGTATTGCCGTTTTCAAAATATCGGTGTCTAGTGAGTCAAACTTACGCATGACTCGACTGACGCCGACGCGCGACGTATTCTTTGACAGTCTCGCAAAATTACACCATTTGATGCTCTCATTTTTTAATTGTACTCTTTGACCTGTAATTAATAAAATAAATAAATAAATAATGCTGGACAATTCACACAGCATTATCTAGCCCCAAGCTAAGCAGAGCTTGTGATATGGGTTCTAGATAACTGATTTACATAATACAATAGAGTACATAGATAGATATTTTTTTTATACATAGAAAAACATCCAGAACCCCTGAACATCTGCATCTGCAGATCGTACAAACATTTGTCCCGAGGCGGGAATCGAACCCGCAACCTCCTGCGTCGCAGGCGGACCTTCGCCCGCTGCGCAACAGAGGTCGTCAATTGCTATTATTTTGACTATTATTTAAATACATTTTTTTTTACTGTGACATGTTGATGTATTTTTTAAACTTTACAATTGACCTAAGGATTACTACAATCTGTCTATGACTAAGTATTTGTTGTACAACTACCTACTCATTATTCAATTTTAACTGCTTAGTAATGTTTTATGTATGTAATGATCTTTTATTTAACTTTACGTAACTACTTTAGATCTTATAATAATGTTTGACGTTTTGGAATCTATGTAATTCTGTAAGTCAAGTTTGAATAAATAAATAAATGATTATCTTTTACGTGACTTTTAGTACGTAAAAAGGTAGGGGAATGGTTTATGCGTTTGTGTGTTTTCTGTTTTAGTTGTTGTTATATTTGCATCGTAAGTAGTTGTTTTATATTATTGTTGAATATTTTAGATATCCTGGTGCAACAATCACTAAACCAAACTTGGATGAGGGGGATATCTGGTCTGCTCTTCTTCAGAGTGACGTCGAGGTTTCGAGCGATCCTGCGAGCGAACCAGAGAATCACGACAGCGGGGATGATGTACAGAGTGACATAAAAGAGGCGTACGTAGATGAACCACACGTGGAAGAGTCGTCACTTAGCCAAAACCCACCTGCAGGCGAAGAAAACCAAACGCCTAAAGACAAACCAAACGCTTAGAGGTCCCTACATTGAAAATATATTTGTGGGATAATGTCGCTTATATCTACGTTGCCAAATGTGTCCTCCAATTCAACAGAAGACAACACAGAGCCTCCAGGACCAAAGAAACGTACTTGGGTGTATATTGTACGTATTGCCCTTCAAAAATAAGGCGATAAGCTAATGCTTCATTCTTTGCATAGAAAGTTGGAAATACCAAGTGTTATCATTTCAAAATTTAATTGAAGTGGGCAAGTTTTTTATTAGACTCTACTCTCAGGTGGCCATACATTTTTTTCTGCTAGCTAGGATTCTGATTTGCGTACCGAAAGGACCTGCTACTATAGAAGGTACACCGAGATTTGGTTACCTTGCCTACGGTATACCCAACCGTGGGTGATCCCGGACTAGAATGATGATGAGATAGGCAAGTTATCCTCGAACTAGCCCAGTTAATTCCCTGTCTCAATCAACAAACATACAAGATAGAAGCCAATACCTTGATCCTCGTATTAATCCAGCGTCTTGACATTGCTCTCAGAGACAGGGTCTTTGTGAGATTAACTACAACTTTGCCTCCATTCCTTAGATTGCGAGATATTGGACAGATAAAGACTATTGTGTGTTAAGGTAATAGATGTCATGGTTACTTACAGAACAGGTAACGCTTGACAATTCAGGTAGCATCATCTAACCTCAAACTCAGCAGAGCTTTCGCTATAGGTATAGGTAGGTTGACTTCTAATGTTATTAACTTTACTAATGGTACAACAGTTTGTCGGCAGTAGCTCTCGTGGAGCATCTAGGGAAGGATGCGGGTTCAAGTCCCGTCGAAGTCGATTTTTTTTTTGGATATTATTTGATTTCTTAGAAATTATCCAGAGTGTGAGGGATTACGCACTCTAATAACAAGAATCTTATTTATATGTTGTTCACATAAGCACACAGATCCACTATACAATATCCATCCAAAGTTGTCTGGTAGGGATCGCTCTTGAGCGATAAGACCGGCACTGGTCAGTTTTTAAGTTGATTTGTTGCTAACCCCACTTTTTGCAATAAATTGTGTAAAGTGAGAGTTTGGGACAAATTTTCAATAACTACACATATTTTTTTAACGCATGTGACGAATTTAATCTCAATGTATGGAGTTTAAAAAATCCAAGGAATTTACTTTGTGGCAAATGTACGTACAACGACCTGTACAACAACCAAAGACTTAGTATATTTATGATAAAATGTTTATTTATATGTAGCTTTATGCCAAACGCTGTAACTGTCGACACTAGACAAGTAAGTGTCTTTAAAATAAGAATAGAAAATACAATGCATAACAAAAAACTGGAGACTTAACTCGGACTTTAATTGGAGATAGAAAAAAGCTTAATTTTTTAAATTAGCTTGTATATCATCTGGGACCAAAGTGCTTTGGAAGACAATCGCTTTGAAAAAAGCTTGTGGCAGGAACCTAAATAAATACTATTCTAATACAAATAATGGCAAACCATGGTGAAAATATTCTCAAATTAGAAATAATTTTGGTACTACGTTTGTATGGGAAATTCACCCTTAAATGCAGCGCTAGTGAATTGTCCAGCATTATTTTTTTTTTAATCAAAATAACAGAGCATCAATACCTTAACTCTAATCAAATTAAAAAAAAAGATAATCATAAATTACACATTTATACAATAGTAACGGTAGTTAGTAAATAGATTTCTAAAATAAATAAATAAATAACCTATATATATTGAATGTGTGCAAGTATGTGTGTGTGTGTGTAAGGGTTTGTTTTAGCGTGTTGTGTCGAGTGCACCAGAGGTCACCGATCTCATGAGAGTCAGGGCAACACGAGCAACATTTTCCCGAACGATCGGCAGTGTAAAACTACCCTCGAATAATCAGCAGGATTGAACAATGTCAATAAAAAAAACCACTATAATGTAGTGGTTAGAAAACTTTTGGACTATTTGAGGGAGACTATCTCAATCCCCCTTCGTGCATATACAGGTAGCACGTATTTTTATTATTTTTATCTATTTAATTTCATAATTTTCCATGAAAACTCGACTCGACAACAGCTTTTCTAAAGTTCTTACAATTTTCGTTTATTTATCCTTCTAGTTTATGTTTTACTTTATTTAAGTTAAGTTTCCATTTCAATTTACTCAACTTAAGTTTCTATTATTTCGTTTCTACTCCTGTACCCACTTTGCTTACCCTTGCATACTAAATTCCTCAGTTCGCTAACGTAATGAGTTAATTTACTCCTGTATTATACAATTTTAGTACATTTTGTTTTAGTTTTACTGTTATTTTACGTAAAGTCCAGCCATATTAAAGCTTCACCTCGGAGTTCGGTAATAACCAGCTGGAAACTCGTATACGTATAATAATTTTGGCCTTTTCAATCATTTATTTGCAAGACTACAAAATTATTTTAGGTACAATATGTCAGATTCATTATGAATTTAAGCGAGATAACAACGGACCTAGTTTGTGTTGGAAAAACACCAACGTTTCATCCCTTAACGAGGGACTTCATCAGCGCGGACCTTCGCCTGCTGCGCCACAGAGTCCGAGTAAGTAAGTTTTTATGTCAAAATGATGTATGCTATTTGAATAGAAAGGAGTTTCTGATAAAGCCCGCTTCTGATTGGCCATTACCCCGCCGCGCCGGCAGCGCCACCTGAGATGGACTCGTATTGTACTCGATGCAGATTCTCATTGGCTGAGAGTCGCAGTGCTTTAGTTAATGACTTCGGGGATTGCTTCATTTATTTCCCGTTTGTTTAAGTAGAATTTAAATTGGAAATAGATTTTGTTGGATACTTTTGTAGTTCCAGTGCAGGGTCATCAGTTAAACTGGAACTGCGGAGGAGATGTAGAAAAAACAAAAGAGCATTTATGGCTCTTGGACAGATGCGGCATGTGTTGAGTAATTTCCACCTGCAACCGCTGCAATGTCGTCGGTCCATTGAGTGGGAGGTCTTCCCACACTCTGTTACGCATTGCATGGCGGTCGCTACTCGAGAACCATTACTCCCCAACCGTTATCGGTTCTGCAAGCTTTATGGCCTGCCCATCGCCACTTCAGCCTACTAATTCTGAGACCTATGTCGGTTACTTTGAGTCTTCTACGGATTTCCGTGTTCCGGTTTCTATCGTGTAGAGAAACCCCGAGCATAGCTCTCTCCATAGCTCGCTGAGCGACTCTGAGTTTATGCAGGAGGTCTATAGTCATGTCATTGATTAATGCGCTAATCAGTTTATAATAGCTGGGAACAACCACCAGTTAGGTAAAACGAAGGAACGGTGTAAATTGAAAATTCTTTACAACCTGCAACATTTTTGCGATCGTTTACTTCGACAACCAAAACTTGATGTCCTTCAATGATAACAAGCTTACACAACTCATTTTGATTACAACCGTAATTGGGCCCGTGTGGCCAAAAGGCCGCCATTTGCAAATTATGCGAGTCCACGAAATGGATGCGAAAACATCTTTATTGCGTTTTATATCTCTAAGGGAGATAAAAAGTAACTTGTGAAGTAATTGAGAGTGTAGTACGGTGATCTAGAGTATCGTGGATGTTATGAGGCTTGCGGTATACATATTCATACTAATATTATAAATTTCTGCTGTATCTGTGTTATTTATAAGTTTTAGCTTTACTTATAGGTATGATATTTACGTAATAGTTAGGGTTGCACAAGAATTATTTATATTTCTTTTTAATTCGCTTTAAAAATTTTAGTTTTAATCTGTGAACTCAAAAGTAGTCGGAGGT
Source organism: Eupithecia subfuscata (assembly GCA_963564075.1). Classification (NCBI taxonomy): domain Eukaryota; kingdom Metazoa; phylum Arthropoda; class Insecta; order Lepidoptera; family Geometridae; genus Eupithecia; species Eupithecia subfuscata. The sequence goes on along the minus strand of OY751118.1, from coordinate 11,957,955 downwards.
TTGAGCCCTCGTGTCTCAATACAAGTTTAATGTAAACTTAGTTAGAGCGAGGTGTCACTATCTTTGACCATGATAGGTTTAATCCAAGTATGTTTGTACTACAAAGATTACTAATAGGATTAGGATAACCATTAAAATAGTCTATAAGTACCAACTTTGTAAACCTACCTTTTGTGAATAAACAATTATTATTATATTTCGAAAGAAACTCTGTCTGTCTGTCTGTTAACGTTTCACGTCTAAGCGGCTGAATGAATCTTAATGAAATTTGGCATGGAGATAGATGGTATCCCGGGGACGGACATAGGCTGATTTCTATCTCGGAAAAGAGCGTGTGAAGCCGCGGACGGAAGCTAGTTAGATATAAGTAGGTAAAGCCAAGGAATGGCGGAGAACTGCACAAGACAGGAAAAAACAATGGCTGACTGGCTCTTATCGGAGGCTAAGACTCACTTCAGGTCGCTGAGTCATAGAAGTAGGTAAGTAGTGCCTCTGAAAGCTCGCTAAGCCGTTGGTCCCGCACCTGACCACTCCCTGATCGTGTTGGTCTGTCGCCCTATCAGATTATGAGAGTGAGGAAATAGAAAGTGCACATGTGCTTGCGCAATCACTTGGGCACTATAACATGTCCTGTGTACCTGTCTAGTCTCCGTTGAGACTGGCCGCCGTGGTCGAACTTTTAGCTAGGAGGACATCATAGGTACGTAGCTATCTAGATGAGAGAAACCGCGAGCAAAAACTAGTCTTGGATAAAAACAAAATTGACTACATTATCCCTGATTAGTATAGGCTACGTAAAACCGTAGGCAGAAGCACTTTAAAGATATAACCAAAACAAAAACCTGTAGCAACATTATCCAGCTCCCCTCTCGTCTATCGGGTACAAAACAAGGACCTTCCGATCGGGAGCCGCTATTATTAGAAACGTGGTCGATATCACGAGCTTACGAATAAATATTTATTTATGGAGATACTGATATATTTTACAGCGTAATAAGGCGCCTGAAGTTTGAGGTTTGGGATCACGAAGATTTTAAGATAAGTTACACTTTATGTGTAGCTGAAAAATATAACATTAATATGTACTAAAACTAATAAAATTACAGACAGAGCCTACACATTTGCTCCCCTTGGAGTCGAGACCCTTCGTGGGGTAGCGAGGCTCACTGGGGTTTTAAAAATTATCTGAGCGTCTGGTTGAAGCGACGCGTGACCCGAGAGCTGGTGAGTATCTGGCACAGCGTATCAGCATTGCCATACAGCGGGGCAATGCAGCCAGCGTCCTGCAGAGGTTTCCGTCTGGTTGATATGTATATTGATATGGATCAGTTTAGCTACCTGTAGATTGTTTGCAACAGTCTGCAGTTAGCTCAATTTTTTCAATTGTTAATACTAGTTGTAATTTATTTCTATTAGTTGATTGTAATATTCTTGTTGAAGAGTCTTTCTATAAAATTACTAACACCATTTAAACAACATATATACATATAATAATACACACATATAAAATACCTGAAAGCTACAAAATGGTGTTTGACTCTTCATAAGTTATAAGAGCTATATTATAAGGTTATTATACTACAGCGTTGATATTCCGTCGAAACCATTTTGTTTAATACGAGTACTTCAGGGTCTTTATCCAGTTGGCCAGATATGACTTTTATTGCAAGCAATAAATGTGGTTAAATTCTCTTTAAGAACTGGTTAAGAAATTAAATTGGTGAGTGTTGGGTCGTGTTTGCCGTTTGGTGCCGGCTTAGAATTTGCACCATCCCAACTCTTCCCGCGGGTGTCGTAAGAGGCGACTAAGGAATCCACCGGGGGCGGGCAGCAGCGCCCCCTGCAGAACAATTCTACCACCGAACCGCGATCCGCGACCCGCATACCCAGCGTGGGGATTGTGGGCATTACCCCCCATGAGATAAAAGCTAATAAGGCACTTATCAGGGGGAGTCCTGCGTCCAGCAGTGGACGAATACTTAAAGGCTGTCGAGGGGTCGTGGAAGGGAAAGATTATCCAAGTACCTACCTTGGTAGATTCTAAGATAAAACGTATCATAAGTAATGATTTTATCGGGTATTTATCGCATACCTTTTGTTATTAATACCCGATTGTGTTAACAAATCGCGAAAGTTAAATTTTTTTTAAGCGTATCCTGTTTCTCAAGAAAAGCCACAGACAGTAGCTGGTCAACAACAAACTTTGCTAATCTATCGAATCATAATCTCAAGTAGGTGTTATGCAAAGATAGCAACAACTTTGTACAATTCCCATAATTCCGACCCAAAAAGGCCCAGAATCTCGATTTGAATCGCGAAGTTATGGGCGACTTAGCAGCCTCCTGGGCCGTAATCCCAAATCGATTGTGGAATATGTGCTAGAGCTAGGTGAAATGGGTGAAATACAATATACGACATGGCATTAGAAAGGATTGTGTTATTTATCTTAAAGAAATATTTTTATTGGTATTTTATTGTGTACTAGCTTCTGCCCACGGCTTTGCGCGCGTTGTTTCTATGGAAACGTTTTGAGGTTATTTCTATTGCATGGGAACTGATTTATGGGATAAAAAGTTATGATTACGCCTATGTTTGATTTCAGGGTTAGACTTACCTGTATGGAAAATTTCAACCTGATCGGTTCAGTAGTTTTGGCGTGAAGAGGTAACAAACATCCATCCATACATCTATCCATTCAAACTTTCGCATTTATAATATTAGTGTGATTTTGTTGCTACAATTTATAGAATCTTCAGCGTAGGTATAATTTAAGTGAGTCTATAATACTTTATTCACAAAGAAAATTATACTAGTATTTACAATTGAAACAACTGCTGACTGTTGCAAACAGTCTACAGGTAGCTCAACTGATCCATATCAACACCAGTCGGAAGCGTCGTTATCGTCTAGAGAGTCTTAATTGTAAATCCTTCTAATTTAGTTCTAATATTTGTAGTTTGTTTACAAACCTACATCGAAATCAAATACTATCCCAAAAATCTCGAGTGTGCGGCCTTACGCACTTAATAACAAAAACCTTATTCTACGAGTACATCGAATTTGGCTCAAAACATCAAACTGAAAAAAAATCGCGTATACCTACTCATTAGCCCTTATAATCAACAAAAACGCGTTTTACATCAGCTAATAAATAATGGATTGCTGGACAATACACGCAGCATCATCTAGTCTCAAGCTAAGCAGAGCTGGTGTTATGGGTACTAATGATTGATATACATTCAGTCAAAAAAGTATAGGGGATGGATGATTTTTTTATGGTTCCAAATTATTTTTTTTGTTTTTTTAGTACTTTACAATACATTACACAGATAGAATTTTTTTACTATACATAGAAAATACATAAACACCCGGAACCAATATTTGCAGATCGTATAAAGATTTGTCCCAGAACGGGAAATAGATAGGCTAAGGCTTAGATAGATAATAATTTATTCATCACCTTCTAAAACATAGTGAACTTAATTAAACATATTATAGAGAAAGGCAATGGAATATGCGGCCTAATCGTTTAAAGCTCTTCCAGGCAACTAAAATGTAAGAAAAATAAAGGATTCAGATATAAGCAGATAAAGATATTTTTGACAGGTTCGCGTAGTAAAACTCTAACTCTTTCACACAGTGTGACACTTAAATCGCAGAATTAGTGTTTCCGCGGTCAAAAACCAATTCCTATATCGGCTCGACATCTCGCCATCAATTGATCATAACAACTCTAAATCAATTCCGCGCTCCATAAAACAACCTTTCATCAAGCTTCAACGAACTTTTACATGCTACATTTTACGTTTCGTTTCACGCATCAATAAAGCATTTCAAACCTTTTCTCGCGAATACAGAAACCGCTTAGAAAACAAAGTGGGAGAGATAAATAACATAAAATGTTAATGGAACGCGCGTCACTCAATGTCGTGCGTGGAACGGAGCGACACTGTCATGGCGGTTCTGAACTTATGAAATTACGAGGCACTTTCTGTTATTTTGTGAGAAAGTTGCTATTTCTGTCGCCGTCAGTATAATAAAGAGACTATGATATTAATTATCAAACTTATCTTTGATACTAAAATATTATGATGTGTAGACCTTGCCAAAGAAAGTTATGATAAAAACCACGACAAAAAACTAGTACCTAAGGTCGATAAAAAACAAAGGGTAATTTCTAAAAGATCCCAACTAGATGAAGATGCGGGTTTAAGTCCCGTCGAAGTCGAGTTTTTTTTAATACTAATTGATTTCTTAGAAATGTCCCTGAGCAGTAGTTTTATTTTAAATGATTTCTTAAAAAACTAGTAATATGATTAAAACTTCTGTATGTGGCTCTTAAAGAAACGATTTTACGAAATTATAGAATTATCTTTATTTAAATACAATTAATTTTTACACGTTCAATGGGCGAACTGTTGTTTCTAGCTAGTTTATTACTTTGTGGTTTTGATGAACCCACAACCTTTTGCGTCCTAAACGAACCTTTATCCAGGACACCACAGAGGTCGTCGATTGTTAAAGATAAAGATAAAGATACATTTATTTGGCCAAAAAAAACAGGTAGTTACAGGCAAAAGATACAGTGTACAAGTGGCGACTGTGCTGCCCCTGTTGGCCAAAAAGGGTCAAACTCAGCTCTGTGCTGACCCGCGCGTGCGCGCGGATCAACGCTGATTTTCAGTTTATTAAATATAATTCACACTCAGCCAACCAAACGATCAAAAACGTCCGTGACTCCAAACCGTCACGCCAGATCGTGCCAGAATTATAGTTCAAATTCGTCACTGTCAGAGGAATTAAGGCAGTGGTCCATTGCTGACCACAGCGTTAGCATTCAAAGCACGATCTGCCTGCACGAATGTCCCACATATGTGCCAATTATTGCGGTGTCACGTAGATAGGACTATATCTATTGGTTCGCACAGAGATTACTTTGCTCTGTCTTTTGCAGGCTCCAGTCTGTCCCACTTAGACGAGTGGGACAGACATAGACAGTTCAGAAGAAATGAATAATTTATTTCATAGCGAGTAGGTATCCTAGCGAAATATATTCTTCACATCAATACTTCAGTGGGTATAGTGTAATCTTCAGTGTAGTGTTGTATACTTCAGTAAAGTATAGTGGGATGACGACCTGCGAAACACTGCAGGCAGATGCTGGATGCGGCAAGCTGAAGACAGGGCGCTGTGGCGGTCATTAAAGGAGGATTATCTCCAGCAGTTATATAGTTCAATATATATAGTATACTATATTATAGTCAATATAGTATAGTGTAGTAGTACAATAAATAGTCAATATAGGTTAATGACGATGATGAATACTTCGTTGTATGTACTTTAATTTACCTCTTTAACTAATACAGATGTATTAGTTAAAGAGGTAAATTAAAGTATAAAAATATAAACCCCACTGCGTTGTGTTAGCAGGTAACTGGAAAGCAAAGAATGAATCGAATGGAGAAAAATACTTGTACCTGTACTACTAGTTCGATGACCGAACTAATGAATCAAAATAGTAAGAACAAACGAAAAAACAAGCTTACATACTATAAAGTCGTTTATTTTTATTTTTTATTGATAATGGTTAAGCGTTTGGCCACCAACTCACTTAAAGTAAGTGAAGATGTGGCCTAAGATGGAGCACGCTTTCCCAGAAGGAACTTATTTACCCTGGATTTAAAGACTCCAAGATTGTACACTAGCGGGAAACAGACGCAGCAAGCTCATTCCACTCTTTGGCCGTGCTTATTATAAAGGTAGAGCAGAATTTTTCGGTCTCGTACAGTTTTGAAAATGTTTGGTAGACCCCTGTCTGCCAAACATTGATGTCTGCTACGTTTATTACAGACGTATTTTGGGTCTAGATGAACACTATCTTGCGTCAAGATAAGTAACACTGTTGTATGCGTATAAGTGTGGTTCCACCGCTGCAATATTGCCGTCGAACTTTCCCAGCACAAGTTTGACCGAGGAGGTTTGACACATGCAGATTGTAACTTTCACCGCAAAATTCAGTTCTGTGTCAAATCTAAATGGCACCTACTTGACTTTATTGCAGGATAGGTACAGAGTGCTCCGTCGTAGTTGGAGATTGCATAGGGTACTTATGATGATGGGTGGGCCTTAGTATAGCTTTGACAACGTTAACTTAGTACATAATAAGTTAACCAAATAGTTTCAGTATACGTCTGTGTCTGTTTATGCTAAGTAAATATAGAGTCAATACTCTCGCTCGAAACGGTGCCTTTTCAGCTCGAAAATAGTGACGGGAATGTATTTTTGCTTGATCAGCTCAGCTCAGCAGTAAATTTGAGAGCCACTCGCTTCGCTTGTGACTCAACTCTAGACTGTTTCGATAGTTCAAGGTATCGCAAGTGGTATCGGTATGTTAGTAAAAAACAACTGGCTGCGTGACACTTGTTGGTAGAGATGAGCCCTAAATCTACCAAATTTAAATGAAGCGACACTTCTGTCTTTTACAAACTTTACAAAATTAATAAAAGTCAGTCAAGTTGAAAGAAATGGCGCACTTTCGTAAAGATCCCCTTTGTTTCCCGCCAAAAACAAATCAAGCCAAATCCTTATAAAATGGACCGGTTCATTTGTCACCCCGGGTTACGGGCACGGGGTGCGAACTGCGGTTATAGGCCATAAAGGGTAGCTAGGACAATAACGACAGAGAAAATTATTGCTAAATCGACAACGTCTTTTACCCGTCCAAAAACAACACAGACTGTGACACCGCTCTGTTTGAGTGCGTAACTGCCTACCGTGTTTACAACTCATCTATACCTAATCCTATTTTCAGAAAACCCTTCTGTCTAGGTAAACCTAACTTAGGATTTAAGGCACTATTGACTAAAAATAGAACCCTACTGTCTAGGTAAACCTAACTTAGGATTTAAGGCACTATTGACTAAAAATATGTAATCTTTCTTGGCATTAAACGATATCTATCTATCAAAATGGCCAATAAAAAATTATTGTTTTACTCCCGAGTAAAATTATTAATTATATGCATTAAATCTGTCTAGCCGTTCTCGTAGATCCATCTACGCCGTACTACGTCTTAGTAAATGCCGTAATACACGCATCGTAAGGAGTCTACGACGTAGAGGGCCTACGTCGTAGAGGGTCTACGTCGTCGTAGACCCCGTTCGATGCATGTATAAAACAATGCTGCGCGTCGGTAAATGTATCACACTTACCGACACTTACCATAATAAGCTCATATGGTAGGTACTTAAATTAGTTATTGTAAAAGTTTTTGGTAGGTGAAAAAATTCAGTATTTGAAACATGATTATCGACCTTGTGTGAGACTCGTGCCTGTTATAGTTATATGAAAAACCAAAACAAAATAATAATAATTTATCTGCTCCGTAAACCATTTCCTTCTTTCTTTCTTGAAAAATATACCAGCTATTCCGCAAACCTACCCAAAACCCCTGACTTGCCTCAGTGAAATGGGGTCCATTGAAATAAATCGCCCAATGGGCTGTGATGTGACACTTTGTACAAAGGCCCAAGGCTGATATTTTACACGTCATATTTCGGAGGTTTCGCGAGAAATATCATGACGTTGATGTTCTTTTGTCTTTATAAGAACTCACTGTAGGTATTAGTGTGGTGTTAGGCTAAGATGACCCTATTTTAGAAGGGGTATGCAGTGTCAGCATGTTTTGACGTATTGCTTCTTAAGCCTTTTCATATTATAACCAACCAGCTGCTGCCCGCAGCTTCACACGCATTTTTTAAGTAGCCGATATCCGTCCCCGGGATATCAATTACCTCCCTGCCAAATTTTATTGCGATTCGTTCGTCCCTTTAGGCGAGAAAAGGTAACATACAGAAAGACAGACATACAGATAGAGTTACTTACGATTCTAAATGATCTTGGATGAATCAATTTCTTATTATCGACCCTAACATGTTATTTACGAGCTACCTGTTATATTGTGATAATGAAATAATAGCAATTTATATTAATTTAAACTTGGTTGGTACTTGGATGAAACGTATGCAAGTAAGTGGATAATGCAAAAGAGAATGATAGAAACAGAATCTAAGTTGGTAAGTAGAAATTCATTTTGTAAAAGATGTAAGTAAGGGCAAATCGAGATTGAGAGGGGGACAACATGACCGATCTGTGTGGGCGTACTATAAAAGCTTGTTAAGCATAGTTTTTCTACGTAAAACATTTATTTCAATCACAGAGTACCAAACAACGCAATGTCTGAAAACTTTTAAATTAGAATAATAAATAATACAAACGTATTATGCAGGTCTGAGCAGAGCTTAACTCGAAACAGTTCTGAATAATTCAAACTTAAAACTTTACTAAACTTAAGATTCAAGGTCAGAATGGTTTTCTTTATTATTCGTTTTAAAGTTGTGGATAGAAGCATATACTTTACAATAAAGAAATTATAACATTAGCAACATTAGTTTTGTTTATTTGAATTTTAAAGCATTCTAAAGTCAGGATGCTTTATTCGCGTATGACTTGTTATTTTATGCAATTGGTGAGTCACTGTGGAGGAGGCAAGTAGCTCGTATTTATATTGATAATAAATTGATTGCAGTCCATATTAACGAAGAACATAACAATAAAATAATATATTCATTAATTTTTGTTTCCTTTGTTAATAAACACAGAAACTCACCAGCTCTCGGGTCACGCATTACTTTAACAAGACGCTCTGATACATTTTTGTACACCCGGACAGCTTAAATAAAATAAATAAATAAATAATGTTGGACAATTCACACAGCATTAGATAGCCCCAAGCTAAGCAGAGCTTGTGTTATGGGTACTAGATAACTGATACACATAATACAATACACTACATAGATAGACTTTTTATTATACATAGAAAACATCCAGAACGCCCTGGACAAATGTCTGCATCGTACAAACATTTGTCCCGAGGCGGGAATCGAACCCGCAACCTCCTGCGTCTCAGGCAGACCTTCGCCCGCTGCGCCACAGAGGTCGGAGCTTAGGTCCTAGACTTAGAGGGGAGTAAATGCGTAGACTCTGTCGAGACCAGTATATCACTGCATAGGTGCTTAAAATTATTAACTAACTAGTTTGTGCGGCTACGTACGCTTTGTTTCTATGGAAATGTTTAAAGGTTATTTCTATCCCCCGGGAACTTTTTTATGAGATAAAGTAGCTTACGTTTGATTCCAGGGTTGAAGCTTCATCAATGCAAAAAAAATCAGCCCGATCTGTTCATCGATCATCAGTCATCATCAGTCGATATGGCGTGACGAGGTTACAGTCATGCATCCAAACTTTCGCATTTATAATTAGCGATATATAAATTGCTTTACTATCCCAGAGTGCCAAGGGCTACATATTATCTAAGTACCATATAACCCAAAGCCGCAGGCAAAAGCAAATTCCATAAAAAGATAGAATTGGCTAATAATATTGTTTCTTATCGAAAACGACTAGTTTCCTCTTCTTTTTTATTAGGGTTCCGGACCATAATGGTAAAAACAAAAATATTATTGGTGCCCCTGTGTCCATTTGTCCGTCACAGATGATTACGTTTAGCTTAGTATTCCACGAGTTCCCTTTTGCGCAATTGAGAATATTGAGATTGCTCAACTACGAATAGTTGGGCAACGGGGCTTCCCTTTTGTGAAACTAATTTTGTTCACCATTGCTCAACTCAATTACTAAAGACGACATAATAGCCAAGACTAGGCAGTCTTCAGCTTTTTCCGGCTAAGAATAGCTAGGTGGTGCTGGCTTAGAATTTGCACCACCCAACTCTTCCCGCGGGTGTCGCTAGAGGCGACTAAGGGTCGTATGAAAATCCGCCGGGGGCGGGCAGCAGCGCCCCCTGCAGAACAATTCTACCACTGAACTGCGATCCTCAACCCGCATGCCCAGCGTGAGGATTATGGGCATTACCCCATGTGATAAAAGCCAGTAAGGCGTTTATCAAGGGGAGGCCTGCGTCCATTAGTGGATCAATACAGGCTATTGAGGTGGCAGCCTTTAGTATTCGTTTAAGAAAGTTTTATTAAACGTGTTTATATTAAGAAAGGCCATGGTGGTCGTAACTTAATATTTGACACCTTCAACTCAGCCGGTGGATGTCGACAACTGAGATTATGGGGAATCCACCAGAGGAACAACATCTTTAATGCGATCAGTACTCTTCCTGACAAGCGTGGTTAATTTAAAATTAGGATTATAGCAAACACTCTCGTTTAGCGAAGACATGTTCAGTAGTGGACGAGGTACGTATGCGTGCTCAAGAAGAAGATTGTGGAAGCTGGGCGTGTCGACGCCCAGTTGCAAGATAGGTCGAGACGAACACGACGTGTGGCGTCAATGGATGCAGCTACCACAGGATCGTGGTGTATGGTACAAACTTTGGAAGGTCAATACCCAGCAATAGGTGCAATCCCGACTGAGGATGCAAATAAATAAAACATCAAGTGCAAGTCGTCAAGTAAGTAAGGTAAGATACCCTGTAGATTTTGGGCCATGGCGAGGATCAAAAAAATTGTTTTGATGAATTTACTACAAATTTACTAAATACTTATCTGTGTACTTGTGCTAAAAGACCCTGCTTCTTGCTGAATATCATAATTCTAATTATACGGGACCTTTAGGTTTTTAGTGCATGTGATTCCCTTGGAAATTTTAAGATATTCGGACAAAAACGGCTGTAACTTTGATTGCGTCGACTTCGAAGTTTTATTTACTTTTATATTGAAGCACCAAGAGGTAACGGACTTGAGTATTTGATGTTAATTTCAACTCGAGACGGACAACAATGACATTATGTAATTTGAATTTATTAAGTGAATTATTATTATATTGATGTAAAATAATTTGACATTGTAAATTGACGAATTATATATATTATTGTGTAATTTTAGTTTTTAGTTCATGAAATTTTAATTTTTTTATTTTAATTTATATAGACTTTACACTATTGCATTAGGGGCCCCTGTAAAAATAGTGTAAGTATTTTTAATAAATAAATAAAATAAATAAAATAAAAATAAAACAAAGTGATCCTATAAGGGTTCCATTTTTCCTTTTGAGGTACGAAACCCTAAAAAAATGCTGGACAATTCACACAGCATCATCTAGCCCCAAACAAATATAATGATAGAAGGAAACAGTTTCTAAGTTGTCCTACTACGACAATACGAAAGTGGTCGCAACTTTTCGCAGGAAAACGGAAGTTGCCGTAAGAGCGAACACAGCTGAAGCGTGTACTGTCCAATTGGGTTAATTGTTATAGTGCTGACTGTACTTAAGGCTAATCGTTTTGTAAGCGGAGTTACAAACCATTTTCAAGCTGGAATTCTCTTTTTACTATGTTCTACGTCACATGTTGTCTACGACTTCCAGTCATTCAAGTCGCATGACGTTGGTTTTCGTATTTTCGAATAGTTGCTCTTCGCTTAGCTTGTTTTATTCTGTTAAGATCACGCAATTACTCACGCAATTACTTGGAAATGTTTGATTTACTATACAAAATCTGACGGTCTAAAACACAATAGTGTTTTGCTGACGTTATGGTGGCTACACACCAAATTAGGTGGGCTGCCGACAAGTCATAATTAGAATAAGAATAAGAAATCTTTATTTGTAGCATTACAATTTAAACTGAGCCGTAACTAGCCTTCGTCTAGATGCTAACAGTTCTAGATTTGCCCACTTCTTGTTGTACCCAGTTCACAAGACCATTGCTTGGATTCATTCATTTCTTTTATTCCCACCTTATGCACGTAAACTCTACAGCTCCGACGAAATCTTCTGAATAACATATTTTTTGTTATTGCTTTTACAGGAACATTAAACCATTGTTAAATAGGCTTGTTCTTGCTCGGTCAGTAAAGGGATCGCTTCCTACTAGTACAATCGTACTAAAGTACTAGATCTGACTTCTTGAACTATTAGTACCTAGCTCGGCAAAACTTTGAGGGAAACATTTAGTACTACTGAACTAGAGAACCAAATGCATATCTAATTTACTTCACTTCATTACATCAAATTTACTTCCGCGTTCAATTCAGTCCGTCTGACACATGAGTACTGCAGAACTAGTGAACAAAATGGAAAGTTCCTTTTGTTAACAGATTATATATAAACTTTATGGCGTATAAGATAGTGATTTAAACTCTTTTTCGGAACTGATGAGCACTTGAACTAGTGAACCACTAGGAACGAGTTTAACTGCTGTTCAGTTTAACTCGTTCCTAGTGGTTCTTACTCGTGCAGTTGTGGGAACTAATTCATTTTAGTACATCGTTCCTGAACTACACAAGATTATTGTTCAAAACCAAGAACGGAAAGATATCAACTGAAATGAGATAAAGGACTTCTGTGTAGTGGCTTCAAAGTTACAAAATGATGTGCGCCACTACAACAGTTCAAAGCGTCGTAAATAATGCATTGTTATGCACATAACTGTTTGTATGATACTTTAGAGGTCGTTACTATTTTATGAGCGTGTATTAATGCATGGATACTTATTCTGGTTCACCCTGTTATGGGTTCGAGCACAGTTCATTGTCTGAGTTTTGTAAATCGTATCTATTTGAACTCCTTCAAATTCAAACGATTATTTCCATACCTAACGTTCCGATCGTATTCGGTTGATTATGAGTTTGTTTTGCCAGAAAGCATTCTGGGTGAATCAAAAAACAAAGTCGCTGTACAACTCTGATAGTGATATAGCTCCAATGCAAGTCTAAAAACCATAACTCACTCACACAAAAATCTTAAACCGGGGACTGACTGGTGTTAGGGGGCGTAAAAGTGATACGATAATTTCGTGACTTTTTTGTGCGGCAAGCAATTGCTCACTGTTTTGAAACTGAGATAAAGTAAGGTGACATTTTTGCTGTGTTAAAATCATAATAATCTTTAAAGCAGTTAGAGCGGGGTGGCTTTCGCCGCAAACTTTTATCGTAAATGCTTGATATGTTTTTACGGCGATTGGGAGATATAACAAAATGTTAACACTTTCCAATATTCATCCTGATCGGCTTAGCTGATTATTAATTATGTGTATAATTTGGAAAAAGACAAAACTAAACACTATGCTACCTTCTATAAGGCACCACGTAATCGAAGCCGCGGGTTGAAGCTAGTAACGACATAAATCCATGTTTGCGAGTCCATTGCGGTTCCGCTCGGGGACTAGACCACATTTCACACTAAACCCGCAATGTACAGGTCGTAAATCAATCCGCTAGGAAAATGACACGCCAGAGATTTATAGAACGGTTTAAAGGTGACTGCAGACGGGGATGTCGTCGTGCGTGGTTTAATACGGCGATGTCTATAGTGGCTTCTAAGCAAGAGGTTTATTTTGATGAGTAGCTTTGTTCTTGGCTTTGCACGCGTTTTGCAGTCAATTGAATTCGTTTTTCCGAGATAGCGCCTATGTTATTCTAGACCTAAAAATACATTTCAGTTCAATAGTTTTGGATTTGTTTGCTTAACACAAACATCTAACAACCTTGCAACTTCCGAACCGAATTTCACAAATTTTCACCTTAATAATATTTGTAGGTTGATACTATACCCATAGCTATAAATATGATGTCACTGATATACAATCACTGAAATCTATATTTTTTTTTAATTTTAATATCATATTCTCCTTTTTTATCAGAACTGACATTCAATGATTGTATCTACGAGAATGTAAAAAAAACTAATTCGGCTCTATTTTAATGTTAAAAAATTAGTTAAATACTGAGAATTCCTAACAAAAACCTTACATGCACACAGAACCGACTACAGTAGTATTTACTCTAGTGCTCTCTTAATAGTTAATTAGATTTCCCAGAATCTTCTAATCATGCATAAGAAGTTGCAATAGTATATAAAGTGGCAAAAGCTAGAAGGTAAAAATGTCCATTTGACTCTGACATTGTCAAATTCTCTCAACTTTTTCTCAGATTGCCATCATTTGTTTTTATCGCGGCAGTCATTACCGTAAAAACTCTCATTATTTTCTTTGGTTTTCTTAAATTGACACCATTCCAACGTTATTTTTCCATCATTTCGAACAATCTACACTTGCCCTTTACACTTGGTCTAGTAGTATACGCAGTTTTTTGAGAATTTCGTGTTTTATTTTGACCGTATCTTAATAGTACAGTACCCAGTACCCCTGTACCCTAAGCCCGGCAATAAAAGTCCGATATTTTAGAAATCTATACGTCTTCAGATATTGTTTCCTACGACTCAATAGATGGCGCAGATTTTTCGCGGAAGAATAGAGGTTGTCAATGGAATGTCATGTCCAACTATGCACGGGCCATGAAGGATCTATGCCATTTTAATTTGACAAAGCCAAACTAAAACCTTCCTCTCTTCCTCTCTCCTCTTTTCAGACTGGTCGAACCATTTTGACCAATTAATAAAACGCCTCATTCCAGCTAAGCATATCGTTCTTGCCCCAAGTCTATGTTCACCTTAACCAATCTCTGAATATTTATCGGCTATAAAAGAGATTTTATGGTATAAGGTCGCATTTTGATTTGTGGCCTGTGAATCAGCCCAGTCGACCCGCGACGAAATTACGTAATAACTGTGAATTGATTCGGTGTAAAAGGGCCTCAAGGTTCTAATAAAAGATTTCAGCAGGGATTTCGTGAAGATGTAATATAAGATTGGACGAAGTAAGTAACAAAAGTCTGCAGTTAGCTCAATTGTTTCAATAGTAAATACCTACTAGTTCTAGTTTGTTTCTATTATTTTATCGTAATTTTCTTTGTGAGCTTTTTAACATAATGTTGATTTTGGTAAAAAATCTCTTAAGTTCTTTTATTAATGTCAAGATTGTTTTAGTAAAACTTTTTAAACTTTCGCGATTTGTTAACATAGTCAATGATTATATCGGGTATTTATCGCGTACCTTTTGTTTTATTTCTTCAACGTTTCTACCGCGTTACAGCGATCGTGGTCAAGGGGGGACTGGATGTACTCGGAGTTACCGCCGAGAATTGACGTCAGTATCCACGACTACCCTCAATTCGTCATCAGAATCAGGAATGTCCAAGTTCACATTCCGACACACTACACTGACCGTGTCCGATTGCAGTACAGTCGGATCACGACGCACACACATATTAAACAAATAGTACGCGATAAATACCCGATATAATCATTAACTAACATTGTTTTAGGCTTACCCCGCACTGGGGAATCTCACCGCGCGGTTTATTTCGCAGGATTCTGCAACATATGGAAAGAGTATGAAGCTGCGCGTACTTGCACAGCGTAAGTTACGATTCAGTACGCCGATTATAATCCGCAAGACAAAAATTCGTATTGAATTATATCCGCTGTGCGGGGTAAGATTAACGCATTCACTGCCCAGTCTCGGCGATGCGACCTGCAGGGGCGCGCCGCCGCCACACGAGGGTCGAGAGGCTCGTCTGCGTCTTGGGCCATGAACGGGGTGTATGTATGCGTGAGTTCATAGCAAATGATTTACCATCTGCGCAAAGCTTCTTATCAGCTACCTAAATTACTTGTAGAACCCAGGGAGTAGTAAAACTCGTTTTTATCGAGCGTCACCAACCAACTTAATAATGAAAGTAACAAGTAAGAAAAGTTGACTGATTTTGAGAAAAAATAAGTTCTGATTAGAAATGGTTGTTTTGTTGAAAAATATTTTGTTTGTCACGGCTGCCAAGTTATTTTTATACTCACTGACGCGTAAATTACCAAATGTTCGAGAAGTTTCCTATCGATTGCTTACCTGAAAAAGGACAAAAACAGTTAGGTGTTGTTCCGATAAAAAATAAAATAAATGGAAATGCAAGAGAAGCCGGATTGTAATAGTAACATGGTGGAGAGATCCAGGTGTTCCGAATTGATTATTTAAAATTCTCAAATTAAACCACCTGAAGAAACTGGTCATTGTCATGGTTATGTGTGGACATTACCAAGACAATGACCAGTTTTTTCAGGCCGTAGGAGAAGGTTATAATGACATGACCGTGGGGTCATTTCATTATAACCTTCTAGATTTTCATGAAACATGGCTAAGAACACTCGGAATAAAATTATCTATGACACAAAAAAAAAAACTAAACGAAAATCGGTTCATCCGTTTGGGAGCTACGATACCACAGACAGATACACAGACAGACAGAGTAAACTTATAACACCCCTCTCTTTTTGCGTCGGGGGTTAATAAGAACACGAATGTTCTGTCCGGTCAAAAACTCACGAATAGCTTAACCGAAAACTAAGCATTATTGATGTCGATTCTGTTGTTTTAGGATTCCTAATTTAAATTTTACGATTTCTAAATTTTCTAAGTTAGGTTGTTTTAAAATTATGGTAGTCTGTACACATCCTAAAAATCCATATTTCACTCTTTTCAAAAGAATTTGCCCGTTTTTCACTAGTATTAATTGTAATCACGACCAAATTAGATGCCTGCTAAAATTAGGTAAGTAGACGTTTCTAATCAAAGCTAAAATGCAATGCAAAGAATAGGATTTTACTATTTTAAATAATTTGAGTTCTTTTAGATCTGTCAACCTAATTTTAAACCTGACAGTCTAATTTTTGAAACACAGAATAGCTTTCGTCTATTTGACATTCCTAAATCCTAATTTTAGCTAATTTTATCTAATTATAAAACAACAGAATCGACATCGTTTTCGGTTAACAATGAAGTTCCATCACGTCAACAAGCCGTAGGAGAAGGTTATAATGACTTATCCGGTCATTTGTTGTGTCATAGATAATTTTATCTCGAGTGTTCTTAGCCATGTTTCATGAAAACCTGTCGGGGGGTTTTTAACATATTTAATTTTGTTCTTGTATTGGTAGGTAAATGATAATAATAATGTCGGACAATCCACACATCGTCATCTAGCCCAAAGGTAAGCAGAGCTTGTGTTAGGGGTAAAAAATAACCCAGTTTAATATTTTACCTCTTCAAATTTTAATATTGATGATGATGATGTCTTCCTAGCCGAATTTCGATGAGACGGGCCGTCGCCCGTCTCATCGGAGACTAGCCAGATGCGCAAGACATATTATAGTAGACAAATGTGTGCGTAAAGTAAACACAAGTGCACTCTCTATTCCTTCACTCTCATAATCCGAAGGGCGGCAGGCCGACACAACCGGGAGAGGTCAAGAACAGAACCAACTGATTAACGTAAAGCTGTTGGTCCTTCAAATATTAATACGGAGTTGAAGTAAATTCAAACAAATTAGTAATAAATCAATATTCTTATATGTCACAGATTAATTTGCAAGGAAGTAGAAAGGTAGCTTCTTCATAAAGATGGCGGTGGTAGGGTTCCCCAGGGAAATCCAGCACTCAGCTAATGAGGGGCTATTAATAAAATGAGCGTGAGGTAAAAGTTCGAGGTAGAATGCCACTGTAGATCTGCATTTTATTGCAAAAAGCCTATGAGTGACCAGGTTTTAAGTGAATTTGTAATAACGCGTTTTTTGTTAATGCTACGACATTTTGCAAGAGTTTTGGTTTGAGTTGAGCTTTTTTGTAATTGTAGTTTTGCATTTATTGAGACCAGCGACTAATTTCTCTATGGACATGTTACTAGTTTTTTTTAATTTCATGGCATTTTCAACAGAATTAAATGTTTATACATTATTTACATCTGATTAAACTCTTAGAATTCAAATATATCCATATCTAAATATAAACCCAGATAATTAATGATAGACAAATTCAGTTTAGAAAATGGAACATTCATAAACCTGCCCGCAATTTTCTATAGAAATTTTAAAGCCACATGTCATGGCGGCTCTTGAGTCAAAGCATACCCGATAATAATCGTTGCTCTTTCCATTATCGAACTCAATCCTTGCAAAGAAAAAACTCTTGTAACAAAAGCTTTAAGAAATCTAGCTATAACCTATCTAACTACGATTGCAAATTTTCTTCAATCGTCGATAAAACTCGGCTCGTTAGCATTGATACCACTTGATATCTCTTACAGAGCGAAGTTATGCTTCATTAGGTACAAGTAGGTGCTACTTGTTGGAAGCTCTATCGCGATAGTTCAGGTAGTTCTGCCGGGAGAAAGGACTTAGCGATACATATTAATATGCCTTCATAGGGTTGGCAATGCGCGTGTAATTTCTCTGATATTGCAGGCGTTCATAGGCTGCGGTAAATGCTTTATATTCGGCTTGCCGCAAGCCTGTCTGCCGAATTGGTTGTATCTAGTTTAGCGATCTCAAGTTGGATGTCATATTTAAATAAATAAATAAACAAAAAAACCTTTACGCCGCGTTGTCTCACCAAATCTTGCATACAAAAGCGAGCTATTATTTAAAATTTTCACATTGATGCATTGTATACAAACTAAAATTATAGAAAATAGCTATTTCTTTTCATTTCTAAATCCTTTAGTGCAAAAATACAGAGTGTCATAATTTTCTCTTAAATTGAGGTCATGACTCCATTCACGATTTTTCTCTAACACTCTCATGTTTTCGCATTTGACCATCCACTCCCATCTCAACAAGCCACCTTGTATGTACCCATAACGTTAGTTCTTTGAGTACAAAAACTCGACACTCTAAGCAGGCACTTCAACAGAAAATCCTTTAAATTAAATAAAAAACTCGTACTTAAAACGTAATTAAACCCATTTACCCGACGGCCGGTTTTACCCCCTCTCGTCATACACGGGTCTACCCAGCCATCGGCTTTACCCGGGGGAAATCTCCGGCTGATGCGCTGGGTAGATGGGATCAGATTATATGGACAAAGAAGTGGTCTAGCTCTCTAGATGTGAGGCACTTTAGTAGATACGAAGTTACAGCTCAAAACCGGTCTAGTACTTTATTTTTAATGGCGTTTTGATGTGGAGCTGTTTTGGTTTACGATTTTATAGAATTAGGTTAGACCGAATAAACTGTTAGAGGTGGATAATGCTGAATATTCCTCCCAGAATAATTTTATTTATAAAGAAAGCAGAGCTTGTGATACTTCTGTATAAATACTCTTTTGTGAAATTTCCTTTTTTTTACCCGGAACATAGTAAAATCCTAAAAACATTTGTCTAGCGGCGAGAGTCAAACTTACAGGTTTCGTCTCTGGTGTACCCATACCCTCTAGGCAAGCCTCGAGAGGGGTCAAAATCGATCGATTTTTAATAAATAAATAATATTGGACAATTCACACAGCATAATCTAGCCCTAAGCTAAGCAGGGTTTCTGTTGTGGGTAGACACAAGGTAACTGATATACTTAATACATTAGGTACACGGATCAATATTTTTATATCATCCATAGAATATACCCAGAACAAAATATCTAGATCGTACGTATATTTGAATCAAAAAAATTAAAGAATTCTTTTACAAAACCTTAAAAAACATGTAAATCTCTTGTCTATTCACACAAACCACAGATGTAACAAACAGTTTGATTACGCTTTTACGAGGCGGGAATCGAACTCGCACCTGTTAATAAATAAACGATTTTTACGCGCTCTTTACGATTGGCTGTAAAATACCGTATTGAAGAAAAACAGCACTGATTCTGGTTTTTTACGTATTTATGGGTTTTTCTGCTGTAGTTATTGTGTATTTATTCAGTAGGTACACGGGTTTCGAGACCAAACAACGGACGAGTGTATAAATAAATGAAATTCATTCATTTAATATATTGTACAACTTTCAATACACGCACAATCAATACATGCATAGTGTGCTTCTCTATTAAATATGCGCGTACTTATATAAAATATGCGTAACGTCTTTTTAATATGAGTTTTGATATTAGACGCAATAACATATTTGTATTTAAAACTGCGTTTTCAGTGTACAGCAGAATCGAAGTTCTAACAGCTATCAAAATTTCAAAGACTTTGTATGAAATTGAAATTTCAAAAGCTTTATATCGCGCTTGGCGGGCACAAGGTTCCACCGTCGAAAATCAGCTCACGTTTCAGTTGCCTCCCGAAAAAGTACCTCTAGTTCATGCTCCCTTTTTTACGTTTTCTTTCATAGCAAAATAATAATCATCATCTACAGCATATACTAGTCCACTGCTGGTCATAGGACTTCCCAGATAGCTTTAATCATTAGGAGTAATGCGACAATCCCTACGCTGGGCATGGGGTTGGGATTGCCGTTCGGTGGTGGATCTGTTCTGCACGAGGAGCGACAAAAACTGAAGTCAGACCATGAACATCAAAAAAAATTTGGAGTTCAACATACAACCCTAAGAAAAAATTCTGAACAGCGTAGGTATACCTTCGGTTTATTAAGATTTCGGTATAGCAAGCAAGAGGTATCGTCAGCGATCGGTTAAAGTTTTATTCCAGGTCAATAGAAAAATTTCAGCCGGATCTGTTGATAAGTTTTGGCGTGAAGAAGTAACAAACATCCGTCCATTCAACTTTCGCATTTATAGCAGTAAAGTGTGATTTTGAGGTGGTTTAATTTTACCTCAATTACTATGCAAATTAGCAAATTACAAATTAAAAATGAATCTTGGACGCTAAAAAGATATTTGACTAGTGGAATATATAACAGAATACCTAAAGGTGGCCCTTGAGATATTCTGTTTTGCGGTTTCCTGTACTTTCTGGTTATTGTTCCCCGGTATTTCGAGTTCCGGTATTCCGTAGCACAGTCGAGGAGCGCTGCTGCCCGTCCTAACAAAACAAAACAAACGATCCAAGTATTGATATCTTTGTTATTTGAACAATGCAATAATTTCCTTCAGAATTCCTGGGCTCAAACTCGAGCAACAATGTTTCATAAGAAAAATTAAATTATCTGTAAAAATATTTGTTTCAAGATTTCGGCCGGAGGAAGCTAAATGAAATTATTCTCCGTGGAGGAAACGTCAGGCGTTATATAAACTGGCCAAGCGAGAGTCATGCATAGGGTTCCGTACAAATACATCAATATCGATACAATGTCGAGGGTTCTAAGTTGCAAGCAAAGTTACGTAAGTTTGTTTAGTTTTTGTAAGCCTGATTGCGAATTTAATGTAGCTGACGAATAAAATCGTCAGTTAATTTAAATACAGTTCTGTAACATTTGACTACGTTTCCAGAAGCCCTATTCTCATAAACGAATCGCTTAACTATCACAATGGTTTGGTATCGTCTCCAAAGACGTTTTGATATACTGCCTTAGCTAAAAAAACTACAGATGGATAGATGCAGGTCAAAAGTGTTGAGGTTGAGTCCAATCTACTCGTATGGAGTTTCTCTTAACTATGGATTATACGTGGCGATTCTGTGACGATACCTTTGTCATAGTAAAACAATTGTTTATCAAAATTGGGCCTGTCAAAAGCTACAGAGTACTAGTTTTATTTTAAGTAACTCCGTAGATATTTTTATCCATGTCGTAAAGCTGCAGTTTGAGAGACCAACGTGTTTCATACAGAACCCTAAAACAAAAATTGCTCGATTTTCTGATTGGATTTTGTTTCGAAAAACGAAACCCAAGATATGGCGGAAAAGTCGGATTTCAGAAAATATTTCATGATTCTTGGCTCTCCAACATTTATGTGCAGAAGGTAATGTATATAATATGAAGCTTTTACTTGATGAGAAAAGGTAGGTTACGTATTCCTCCAAAGCTTTTTTATTCCATTTTCTGTATTACCGTCCTCTTTAAAATAAGTAAAGAGATGTATTTTTATTAAATATTATTATGAATTTTATGCTCAAGAATTCTACGTACCAGAACAAAATTAAAAAAAATTAAAACCCCCCCGACAGATTTTCATGAAACATGGCTATAGAACACTCGGGATAAAATTATCTATGATACAAAAAAAAACTAAACGAAAATCGGTTAATACGTTTGGGAGCTACGATACCACAGACAGATACACAGATACACAGACAGACACGTTAAACTTATAACACCCCTCTCTTTTTGCGTTGGGGGTTAAAAACATTTTGCATTATGGAACCTCGCACGAGTCATACACGCACTTGACTCTTTTTTCGGTCCTTTGTCATACCTGATTTCTTAGAATATTTTTATTACCAAGGTAAATTTTTCTTTTCTACACCATTTAGCTTACGATTTCTTTTCACCGTTTTATTACTCGAAAAACCTTTTTATGCCTTCCAAATCGTATAATTCTTTCCACTGAACAATAGAACCTCACCTATCCCTATAAGTAGTAAGTAGCTAGGTACTGATTTCTTTCTTCTAAATCGTGCGTTTAGGATCATTGTTCTATCTGTAATTTATTCTTTGATCGCTGCCTTGCTCCGCCAAAACCGACCTTCTAACCACACAATACAATTGAATTTCAACAGTGCTATTTAAAAAATCAGTCGCTACAAATGACATAGACTGAACAGTTGAATAGAGCTGTACTTTCAGCTGGTTAAGGTGGATTTTAGGGTGGGATTCGTGAGTAAACAGTATAGATCGTAAATCTGATAGAATGGGTATTGGATAGTTATTTCGTGTTTTATAGCTTTCTGATACATTGGGTACGGGTGGGTGCGGGCTTAGGAGTATTTGACAACGGGAATATATGCAAAAATGACTTTTATGTAGTAAATATTTTATTACCTCTTTTTTATAAAGAAAGGTGTTCATTCCAGATTTCATAGATTTATTCTTGTGATAACATGTAGTCCGTTGGATACTTGTTTGCTACTTTGAAGCTGAATGATATTCTTTTACTTGCATAATAATATTGAAGACCCATTTACTAATAAGTACCTACCTATATTAGTTAGTTTTGATCGAAAAACCAGCTTGGATAAAAATGTTATGTCAAAAAATGACTCTTTTGGAAGATAAGTATAAACAAAAGAAAAGAGGGTAGAAAGCGACTCATAAATCAACCGTTACCTCTACTAACTTCACACTCCACCAAGTACAGCCAACTTCAGGGCACGACCTCATAACTGCGAAGTTAGCTAATTAGCTATTGTTCTCCGCAGACTTCGCAGAATGTCCGCTCCATTACAGCGGCTGTATGATATGGTTTAGTGTACCAATAGAACAAAGTATGACACAAAACTGTTTAGTCATTTACCCAATCAACAAAATGACTAGTAAGAAATACAAGCCTGAGGGGGAGTCTATTTGATGTTAGTAACTAGACGTGGTCGTGGCGTCTCCTTTTTGAATACAATTTGGTACAGCGCCTCTATCGTGCGGACAGGGACTACCATACTAAAAGTGACGTCACGATTACATCTCGTAACTAACGTCAAATAGAGTCACCCCTCTGTTTCTGACACCACGCGACAGCCGGCGGAAAGACATAAGAACATAGCACATAATATCCATTTTCTGGCAACGGCACTACCAGCCGCACTACCAGTAGTGTCGTTGCCAAATGAACGACACTACCGCGCCTATTTGGATCAAATTGTACAGTCAACACAAGTAAATAGCAACAGCTATCTTAAGAAATGTAACTCTTTATTTTTATAACTAAATAAAAGCAAACTTATGACGAACCACAATGAGGAAAAAAATTAAATCATACTTCGATAAAAAAAATTGTACTACCTTAAATTATAAGTGACCGACTGTAACTGTATCTCCTCATCTGAGTTTATCAAGTGCATGGCCTAAGGTTATCTCATTGTTTAACAGTTGCATTTGCACATGTAAGATAAAATCGTCGCTAGAGATAACTCTTTTAGTTCTTCTAGTTTTACTATTTTGAAGTTTTATGTCTGTGGTTTTCTGAAACTTTTGTAAAATGTTAAGTAAGCGTAACAGATTTACAGTATTTTTGTTTAGATACTTATTCAATTTAGAATTCCAGCCTTCGGAGATGTTGTTAGTACGATGATGTTCTCCAAATACACATAGCATGGTACTGAAATATGGTTTCATCCAAAACCTCTCAATATAATTTATGAATTTTGACATATCCATATTGATACTTTCCAACTTAATGTACTCCCATCCTTCTTTAATAAGTGGCTGTGGAATCAATGGCAGTGCAGCCGTAAGCGAGATAATTCTTTTTTCTGCCTTACATTTTGTGTAGCCCAAGAGTTTTGCCCTCTTCCAGACACTTTTCGACCAGTGATAAAAACAGCCTTTAACTAGAATGTCTTTGTAAATTTCCGTCAAAGCATTTATTGGTGCTATTTCATAATCGCAATGCACTTTTGTGGGCGTAAACTCCGGTAGCTGTGATTTGATTAAGCTAAATAAAATTAAATAACTAGACGTCTTATTATCCGTCATTAAAGCCATTAAAGTCATTAAAGTGTCGTTGTTGACTGTACAATTTGATCCAAATAGGCGCGGTAGTGTCGTTCATTTGGCAACGACACTACTGGTAGTGCGGCTGGTAGTGTCGTTGCCAGAAAATCATAATATCCAGCTCCAATACCGCGCAGCACAAGAATAAAAATTCAAATATGAGCTAAAATTCGTAAGCTTTAGATGCATTTTAGAGTGACAAAATGACTTACCGGAAGCTTACAGCTAGGTTCCCCCGAGCTGTCTGTTATCTAATGCCGTCATTATAAAATGCATCTAAATCTTACTAGTTTATGCTCAGTTGTGAATGCACATTTTTGTGGTGTGCGGCAGTTGGAGTTCAGATCTGCGACCTGTAGGTTTTATATCGTTCTGACCGATTTCAATCGACCACAGAGCCACCACCAAAGCCAAAATCCGTGTTTATCGATCCCTATTAAAGTCCGTGCTCTAGTTTCTGATAGGTCCTAGTCTGTTCGATGCTGGGCCTCTTGAGAAAAAAGTTTTCACCCGGTGCGAGCAACTTTGGGAAAACCAGGCCAGAAGAACCAAAAAAGTAGGAAGGACCGGTAGAGCTCCTTTACGAGGCAGACTTTGAGTTAAATAAATTTATGTTATTTATAAGTTGGTTTTAACATTGTAGGACTACTTATTTTATGTAACGAGAAACTTAGAAGCTAAGTATGATCGAAAAGTGGATAGGTACTTATTTTTAGAGATAAAATCGGCTTCAAACAATCTTTAAATTAAGCTGTTTAGGTTCACATTATGAGTTATTCCAGTTTCTCCCCCTGAAATCCCCCCTAAGGGAGAAAACTTGACTTTAAAAAAATGAATTAAATTTTTCCCCCTTATCCTAAGCGGGAAATCTGGAATCGAAAAAAATGAATTCTAGTTTTCCTCCTTGAAAATTAAGGGGCAAACAGGAATGTTTTTTTTTTAAGTTCAGTTTTCCTCCCTAGACGTTATTAGTGTAGTATTCATATTTATTTTATTTTCAGTTGTAACTGTTCCATTGCTGGGCACATGCCTCTGTCCCAATGCTGGGCACATGTCTCTAATGTCTCCTTTCTCTCTTATCTTCCTCCTCGCGATACATATACCACTAGGTTCTCTAAAATCGCCATCTAACGACTTTTTATAAGATATTAATATTGAACAAAAGCCAAGGCAAGTTCTGCACGAGAGCACATGTCTACCTCTCTATATCCACGTGACGCGGCACGGTTACGACTCCATACAATTGTATTATTCAGAGATGGCTCAGACATCGACCCAAGAATGCGCTTTATGGAACAAAAGCACAACGCGACGACGCGACATGACACTGTTGTCGAGTTTTGCTCCAGCTCGAAAACTAACACCCTAACAAGGTAAAAATTTCTTGTTCGCTTCTTTACTTTACCTTAAAAAGATTGAAGTTAACAAAAAACCAAAGTGATCACCCTATTTCCTAGTTTTACTCATGTAATTGGAATGATTGTGGCGTGTCCAAGATTCCTGTAAGGTCTAAAGGAAATAAAGCATGATGTTTGTTATTAGTCGTTGTCTGTCTTCTAGTGACATCATCAACATCTCGTCACGCCAGACGTGACTTCAATGGGAAAGATGCTTCTGGCTAATGAATAAAAGTTTGACTGTCCGGCGTTACGGGTCGTAACGTGTTACACAGCCAGCGTTCGTGCAGTCAGTACGGAGAAAGAAGGAGCTAGCAATGAGCCACGAGACGGATTGTAGCAGACGGAGTAATGTATCGTGCTCGCTGCCAATGGTACATTACGCCTCGTAATTCGATCAGTACCCGGCTTAGGGATATTCGCCGGCCAGCAGAGGTCTACTTTTAGCTGCAAATTACAAAGTTTGAGGTTGTCAACGGATTCGTTCTTTCGTTGCTATGAAAATAATTTTGGCATTTATTTCTTAGAGATCCGTGTCAGATGGTGAGGCATCCGAAGGTACTTGCTAATGGTAAGACTGTTCGTCAATAGGCTACTTTTTACATGGGAATAGCGCGTGAGAAGCCACGGACAGATGCTACTTTAGAATAATTTGCAGTAAAGTTTATCGGTCATGACTTTGGCGTTAATACTTTTTGTCGCTAGGCAGACCTCCGCCCTTCACATAAATTTTCCGCCCCACGAACTTCAAACAAAGTTTTCGACAATAGGTCATGCCTTAAACTTCTATCTCCAACAAAATAAGGTAATAATTCAAATTGGAAAGCTCTCGAAAAGAATAATTGTTCCGAACCAATAAATCTCAAGAAATTAGAATCTTCGGAACTTATCCAAAGAAACTTCTTCAATAAGTTCAAAGAAGTATAAGAAATTCCCCTGACTGTGCCGATTGCCGAGCGTTGTCACAATTTCACCATTAGTTCCTACAAAATAAATATTCCTTCAAAAGTTTACACAAAACCAATCCTATCTCTATCACCATAATCGCATCTCAACTGCGATGCTAACTCAGAAACAAACCTTTCACCCTTAGATTTGATGTAGTCGTAGTTAAGTCTTTTCACTCCTCCGCCTGTGAGACGTATGGTAGGTGGTTGCTTGACTAGATTAGGTGGTAGGTGGTAGAGGGTTAATACACAGACACTTTTTTTAACGTCATTCGTACACTACGTCGTAGCTCTATAAGGCTTTCTCAACAAGCCAGCGTTTAAGTTTGTTTTGGAATGCAGGCGGACTGGGGGCTTCTGTAACGGAATTGGGAAGCCGGCTGTACACGCCTGACCCAGGACATGTGGCAACTGCTTGGACGACTTCGTCAATGAGCGCTCCACGACGGCGTACTTGTCGCGGCTGCGCGTGTCGTACGAGTGTGACAGATTTCAATAAACAAATCGAATATTTTTCAATCACAACATTGAAATCAACTGCCACCTAGTGGAAATAGGTCGAGTCTACGGATAGGTGACGATGCAATGTAAACACCGTGCACAAAATAGTATCTCTGAAATGTAACAGATGTCGCTATTATCATCTGCATTTGTAATGAGAACGGTTTTGTGGGTGTTTAGCAACCTTATTTATTTAATCTGTATCAATATAGTAGCAGATAATATTCATAAATCATTAATTGGATAAAAGAGAAGTTTTGTTAAGTTATAATTTCTTTAAATAAAAGTTTGGTATACGATTACGTCAGTTAAATCGGAAATATGATGATAATGGACTGATTTTGTATTTGTTTACTAATTAAATAAACTTATATGTAACAATTCATGAAGCAGATTATATTCATAAATCGTTAATGTAATTATGGATTACCGTTGTTAAATTAGAATCTATTTAAATATAAGTTTGTAATTATCGCTTCATCAGCGAAATCCTGAACATGACGATAGTAACCTCTGGGAGATAATGAACCCATTTTGATGACCGGCAAAAGGCTTAGAATAAGTTTCAACATGGGTTTACCATGTTATTTGTTTCGAAAAGGGTTAGATTTAGAATAAAAGTAGATCTGAATGCTGATTGGCTCTGGTGATTCAACAAACATGACCATATTTGGATAGGAAAGAGAATGGGTAGGCCTTGGAGAGGCAGTATAAAATAGAAACATAAGCCAGAACGGGATTCAGTTTGTGTTGTGCAGTTCCAGAGACAAAGTTAAGTAAACCTTCGTTATTATACTCCTTATGTATCTTTCCATGTACACGTACAGGTACATCTACAAGTACCTACTTATATTATTTCTCTTTGTAAATATAGCTTCCGAGTGGAAACTAAATAATAACTGTATGTACCAACATATTACTGTGTACTTTGTTAAACTGAAGTAGTACCTATGTAATTTAATACCTTCTAATTACTATTGTTTTCATTCTTTTATTGTGTGTTGATTTAGCTTCAACGCTTCAAATTAAATTCACAAGTACCTTCATTTGTATTTCTTTTTGTATTATGCCAATTAACATAGTTATTATTGAGTACTAGAACTATGTCTTATGTTTTTGATTGATGGTGTGCTTTTGTGAAGATACAATATAGCCAAGGTGCTTAAATAGTTACTACGTGTTGCTTTCTTTCCATACAAATTCGGTAAACCCATGTAGGATAACAGTAAGTAGGTACCCTCCGTACCTACTCTTAGTAACCCCATGTAGGATAATAGAACTATGTCCTATGTTTTTGATTGATGGTATGCTTTTGTGAAATTACAATATAGCCAAGGTACTTAAATAATTTACTATGTGTTTGCTTCCTTTCCATACAACTTAGATTACCCCATGTAGGATAACAGCAAGTAGGTACCCTCCGTACCTACTCTTAAGTTTAAGGATTATGGAAGATGGTGGTTCTATATAGTTTTCAGAAGCTTCTCGTACTTATCCAGCTCCCCATGTTGGATAACAGTAAGTAGGTACCCTCCGTACCTACTCTTAAATTTAAGGATTATGGAAGATGGTTGTTCTATATAGTTTTCAGAAGCTTCTCGTATTTATCCAGCTCCCCACGTTGGATAACAGTAAGTAGGTACCCTCCGTACCTACTCTTAAATTTAAGGATTATGGAGGATGGTTGTTCTATATAGTTTCTAGAAGCTTCTTGTATTTATCCAGCTCCTCATGTTGGAAAACAGTAAGTAGGTACCCTCTGTACCTACTCTTAAATTTAAGGATTATGGAATATGGTTGTTCTACCTAGTTTTCGGAAGCTTCTCGTATTTATCCAGCCCGCGAATTAGTGATCAATGATTGACTGATGACTACAGTAGTATTTCGTTTAATGCATTTACGTAAGAATCCTAAGAATCATCTTGGCTACTTCGCAGTTGTGCAGTATATATAGCAATAGTTACTCGAAGACATACAATCTGTCTAAGGAACCCTATAAATTTTAACATCAGAATTGGGATACCTACATCCTGACTTAATAACTAATCACTTTTTTTTTATTTCAGTACGTTTGGGCCATCATTCAACGACTTCTGCATAATGAATCGTGATGCATTATTGTCGACCCATCTCAAGGAAGACGAAGTTACATTGACCGTTTTCGACCCCTATGTGACCCCGGTGGGCCAACACTTAACGACTTCTTCACAGCAAGTCATGATGCAGATTCATCAACCTGTTACAAGGACCATGACGTCACATTGACTTTCTTCGACCTTGACAAGAATGCCTAGGTATAGCAGGTTGGTGTAATAGATATGTAATAGATACCCTCGTCAAGGAGTTTACATGGAGCAGCATCAGCAACAGCCAAACCGGCAAGGCCCCCAAGAGCCCTGCTTCATCCTGTTTGAGTCCTGAAATGGAACCCTCCAAGGGCAGCAAATGGGACGAATATTCATCCTTACATAAAATTTAGCAGAGCCGTTTGTTTGCTCCTCAGAATCTGTAGAATCGTACGATGTATATGCAAGATAAGTTTTTTTTTTAGATTATTTAAGTAGTGCCTTTACTGAGTCACATTTGACTGAATTGATTTGTGTTTATAACTGTGCAATTTCTGTGTCTATATTTTTATCAGTTCTGTGTCTATTATCTATGAAAAGCCGGGGATCGAACAAAACTAAAGAGGCATAGATTTTGATCTAAATATCAGGGGACACAAAATCATAATCTTTTCATAGTTATCCAGATATATATTTTGCTGTGGACGAAAAGTTGTTGATTTACTGCAATAATTGCACTGTGGCTTTACCGTATTAAATCATTTTATTTGTCAAGTCTAGTTCAGTGCTCGCTGGTTGCATTGTGCTAGCAGTTACCAACTACCCACATTTAAGTAAAAAAAAATGGTAGGGTTGCAGCAATTTACTTTTGATATTTTTGATATTACTTTTCAAGTCTTTTCATCATTATCAAAATATTTATTCAATCATTATCAAATATTCATTTTAACGTCAATTCTTTTGAGAAATATACATCGTCAACGATTCAAAACAAACATTGTCGATTGCAGGATTTGCATTATATCTAATAAAAATGTTTGTTTTATGGTTAATAGAGAGTAGTTAGGCTAAGGTTACTTTAACACCAAATTATGGCGTTGAGTCTAACGAAAGATCAACATTGATCAATTCCGCTGTATCGGAGCAATGTTTATACCAACCCCTTATGTCCATAAATGGACAAAAACCTGTTTCTCTTTCTTTTGAGATTTATACTTTTCACATAATTCCATCTGCACTAATAATTTATAATATCGACCTCTGTGGCACAGCGGGCGAAGGTGACGCAGAAGGTTGGGGGTTCGATTCCTTCCACGGGAAAAATCCTTGTACGATTTGTAGATATTGTTCCGGGTGTTTTCTATGTATAAAAAAAAAAGAACGAAATATGTGAGCAATGTATTGTATTTAGTACTTGTATCAGTATTAAATATACCTGTTGCTAGTATCCATAACACAAGATCTGCTTACTTTGGGGCTGGATGATGCAGTGTGGATTATTAGGATATTTATAATTCTTGTCATAAAATCTAGGTAATATTATCAGACAGTCTAAGTATATTCCAGTTTAGATAAAAATGATTAGAACACCATGGTGTCCACTGGTACAAATGGACCAGTAGAACGATGCTCACCACGACTGTTGACATGTTTAATACTTTTGTGCCTACTGGTTCGTCAGATTGGCCAGGCGGATTGTGTGATATGGAAGGATACATAAAATTATTTGAACTAAGGTTGAGACATCTATATCTTTTTTTACTCTAATTAGCTTACAAACTTATTGGTTGTAACGAACATTAGCCACTACCTTAACAATAATTTTTCCGTGTATTCAGTGTCACTGTGCTAAGATTACTTTCTCTCAATGATTTTAATCTTGATAGCGAGGGTAATTGCTCTCCAGCATTTACGTAGGTACTGAAATTAAAAAGTAATTTGTCAGTAAACACAATATAACAAGTAATTTATGTTTAGAATGTTGGGACCATAGGCGATTGAACTCCACGTTTAAATAACCCTAGGAAATAACTTCTATTCTCTTCCATGAGGTGGAATAGAAAATTAACTTCAATTTTTATAAAAATAAAAAATACTTGGCCCGAGAAAAATACCTTTAATAAAAACCTGTAGATTAAAAGGTACAGGGAAGTGATGAATATGGGCTATGGCTTGATATGGAAAATAATACTTTGCACCTATTTAATAACATGTCCATGGAAGGGACAAAAAATACAAACTCTAACAAAAAAAAAATATTAAATCTTTATTGTACACAAATAAAACAATACACAAAAGTTGACAAATTGAAGGACATACACAAAAGCCAGCTTAACCCTACATAGTTGTGTTACAGCAAACCTTTTGGGTAGGTATGGAGAAAAGTAGGGCAATAAATATGGATAGATAAGTGTACATATAAAATAGAAAAATTAAATTAAAGGTATATAATAAATTGGTTAAACAAAAAAAAATTTTATAAATTCAAATATGAACAAAAAAAAAAACAAACATAAATACATAGTAAGATAAAAATAAAATAAGATAAATACCTACTCATAAATAAAAATATACTAATAAATATTCTGCTATATATTTATATTTATAAAGGACATGCGAAAAAACGCAGGTTATGGCTTGGTGAATAAGATTATCATGTGTGGGAATGATAATGGTTGATATTCAAAAAGATAAAAGCCGTGGATAGTAGCGTGGATAGGGCCATGGATAGTCCAATGGATAGATATAACGGATAGTTAAAGATATAGCGAATATCTTAATAAATATAAATCATGTGTCACGTTGTTTGTCCGCGATGGACTCCTAAACTACTTAACCGATTTTAAATTAAATTTGCACACCGTGTGCAGTTTGATCCAACTTGAAAGATAGGATAGCTTATTCAGGTGAGAACGGTACGAAGTTCGCCGAGTCAGCTAGTATATAATATGTATATGTATGGATAGGTACATGGGTAAAACCGTAAGTTAAGACAAAAATTTAAATAAATGTTTAAAAAAAAAACCTACGTTAATGGATCCTATGTAGGTACTTCGAGACGAAGTACATGTCAGTGTGGCCGTGACAGATTTCAATAAACAAATCGAATATTTTTCAATCACAACATTGAAATCAACTGCCACCTAGTGGAAATAGGTCGAGTCTACGGATAGGTGACGATGCAATGTAAACACCGTGCACAAAATAGTATCTCTGAAATGTAACAGATGTCGCTATTATCATCTGCATTTGTAATGAGAACGGTTTTGTGGGTGTTTAGCAACCTTATTTATTTAATCTGTATCAATATAGTAGCAGATAATATTCATAAATCATTAATTGGATAAAAGAGAAGTTTTGTTAAGTTATAATTTCTTTAAATAAAAGTTTGGTATACGATTACGTCAGTTAAATCGGAAATATGATGATAATGGACTGATTTTGTATTTGTTTACTAATTAAATAAACTTATATGTAACAATTCATGAAGCAGATTATATTCATAAATCGTTAATGTAATTATGGATTACCGTTGTTAAATTAGAATCTATTTAAATATAAGTTTGTAATTATCGCTTCATCAGCGAAATCCTGAACATGACGATAGTAACCTCTGGGAGATAATGAACCCATTTTGATGACCGGCAAAAGGCTTAGAATAAGTTTCAACATGGGTTTACCATGTTATTTGTTTCGAAAAGGGTTAGATTTAGAATAAAAGTAGATCTGAATGCTGATTGGCTCTGGTGATTCAACAAACATGACCATATTTGGATAGGAAAGAGAATGGGTAGGCCTTGGAGAGGCAGTATAAAATAGAAACATAAGCCAGAACGGGATTCAGTTTGTGTTGTGCAGTTCCAGAGACAAAGTTAAGTAAACCTTCGTTATTATACTCCTTATGTATCTTTCCATGTACACGTACAGGTACATCTACAAGTACCTACTTATATTATTTCTCTTTGTAAATATAGCTTCCGAGTGGAAACTAAATAATAACTGTATGTACCAACATATTACTGTGTACTTTGTTAAACTGAAGTAGTACCTATGTAATTTAATACCTTCTAATTACTATTGTTTTCATTCTTTTATTGTGTGTTGATTTAGCTTCAACGCTTCAAATTAAATTCACAAGTACCTTCATTTGTATTTCTTTTTGTATTATGCCAATTAACATAGTTATTATTGAGTACTAGAACTATGTCTTATGTTTTTGATTGATGGTGTGCTTTTGTGAAGATACAATATAGCCAAGGTGCTTAAATAGTTACTACGTGTTGCTTTCTTTCCATACAAATTCGGTAAACCCATGTAGGATAACAGTAAGTAGGTACCCTCCGTACCTACTCTTAGTAACCCCATGTAGGATAATAGAACTATGTCCTATGTTTTTGATTGATGGTATGCTTTTGTGAAATTACAATATAGCCAAGGTACTTAAATAATTTACTATGTGTTTGCTTCCTTTCCATACAACTTAGATTACCCCATGTAGGATAACAGCAAGTAGGTACCCTCCGTACCTACTCTTAAGTTTAAGGATTATGGAAGATGGTGGTTCTATATAGTTTTCAGAAGCTTCTCGTACTTATCCAGCTCCCCATGTTGGATAACAGTAAGTAGGTACCCTCCGTACCTACTCTTAAATTTAAGGATTATGGAAGATGGTTGTTCTATATAGTTTTCAGAAGCTTCTCGTATTTATCCAGCTCCCCACGTTGGATAACAGTAAGTAGGTACCCTCCGTACCTACTCTTAAATTTAAGGATTATGGAGGATGGTTGTTCTATATAGTTTCTAGAAGCTTCTTGTATTTATCCAGCTCCTCATGTTGGAAAACAGTAAGTAGGTACCCTCTGTACCTACTCTTAAATTTAAGGATTATGGAATATGGTTGTTCTACCTAGTTTTCGGAAGCTTCTCGTATTTATCCAGCCCGCGAATTAGTGATCAATGATTGACTGATGACTACAGTAGTATTTCGTTTAATGCATTTACGTAAGAATCCTAAGAATCATCTTGGCTACTTCGCAGTTGTGCAGTATATATAGCAATAGTTACTCGAAGACATACAATCTGTCTAAGGAACCCTATAAATTTTAACAAGTGCGTACGAGCACGCGTTATTCTATTCACCCACGGGCTGAATTGTAGGGGTCAATCTTACGCGACCGCGATGTGCCTTAATACCTGCTCAATTACAATGAGTATAATACTTTAATACTTTTCCTACTGTCGTGTTACCAAACCGACAGACTTTCGTATTAATAGGATTGATAGGTATTGTGATAGGTATCAAGGGATCGCGGGCGAAGGGTCGACCCGAAACTTTCACATTAATACGCATTGTCCAGCGCGAACTTGGACCTGGCGATAGTTACAAATTTATGTGAGAAGATCCTTTCCTACTCGTAGCCTACGGGTAGGTGGTAGTAGATTATGCGCCGAGGGCACGGAGCAGTCTCATGGTGGGTACAGATCCGTGCGAGTGCGAACGAGTGGGATTCAACGATCGGTACGTTCGTTCCATTTTTCAACCGATGAAAAACGTTCTCAAGTCGATGCGTATATATATTTTTTTCTACGTTTGACCACGCATTACTTTTTACAGAGTAGTCCGATTTCGATAATTCTTTCTTTATTGGAAAGGGTATACTTACCCCGAAGGTAATCCCATTTAAATTTAAAAAAAACCCACCCTAAGGGTAGGAAAACAGGGGATGACTGATTGTTCACTCACTGATTGTAACTTTTGACCACGCATAACTACAGAGTAGTCCGGTTTTTCGTTCCGAATATGGAGATCTAGTGAAATAAAAGAGGCCGGACATTTAGTTTGACAAGGTTCCGTCTCATTTTCAATGGGGCGGGCAGAAACAATGGGTTTTTCAATACAACACAATATAATATAACTTTTTAAACTTTCGAGATTTGTTAACATAACTAATGATTAGAGGGTATTGATTGCGATAAAAGCACAACAAATGTTACGCGATAAATACCCGATAAAATCATAAATAAAAATAAAATATCATCAGAACTATGTGATTTGTACGATGTTAACATAGTGGATACTGCTGTTTTCCAAATTATTTTACCCGCACCATTGAGTGATGCAATAAAATGACATAATATTAGATTAGTTTTACATATAATTTAATTTTAGGCTGTTTCCACCCCACTTTACAGTTAACAGCCTATATTGTTGGTCCACTGCTGGACGCAGCCCTCCCCCTGATAAGCGCCTTATTGGCTTTTCATGCCCAGCGTGGGGATTAAGGGTATTCCCTTAATCCCCACGCTAGGCATGCGAGTTGGGGATCGCGGTTCGGTGGTAGAATTGTTCTGCTGGGGGCGCTGCTGCAAGCTCC
Organism: Eupithecia subfuscata; assembly: GCA_963564075.1. Lineage (NCBI taxonomy): Eukaryota > Metazoa > Arthropoda > Insecta > Lepidoptera > Geometridae > Eupithecia > Eupithecia subfuscata. Next base: position 11,922,440 of record OY751118.1, on the reverse strand, counting down.
CGTTGGATATCCCTTACTCGCCTCTCACGACACCCGCGGGAAGAGTTGGGATAGTGAAAATTGTAAGCCGGCACCACACAGCTAAATAGTTTGTTTGGTTAGAACACGGGACTGACATACTCATACCAATGACTTAACGTCCTTTGAATATTAGGAAAAAAAACCAATAACAACATCCACTTTTGGACAAAATCCCGTTTAAAGTTAAATCGCGCTTGGCAACGAAATGATGATGCAGCTGTAATAAATCTGAAATTGACCTCTGTGGCGCAGGAGGCGAAGGTCCGCTGAAACGCAGCGCGTGGGTTCGATTCCCACCGCGCGGCAAATGTTTGTACGATCTGCAGATATTTATTCCGGGCCAGCAGGTCAATTCAGAAGCGGATCAATATCATTTTTGCCGCTCGTTCGTTCATTTTCTTGCTATTTTGTGAAGAAAATATAGTTTTTTTAAAATGCATATAATTTCGCGTTCCTAGGAGTGGGACAGAGCATAGGTTTTTGGAAAGGCGTAAGCGCAATAATCATGTTATTAATTATTTACAGGAAAATTACAGCAATTAATTAAAAAACTGGCTAAAGAAGGAAATGGCTTAAGTAGATAAACTAAATAATTAGTTAAAATCTACAAATCAATCATTCCGATAGACCGCAGGGTTCCTGAGATCTCGACCAAATTATGTGTGACATAGTGCACTTTCATGATTTTTTAACGAATTTTTATCTCAATCGTCTTTTACATAAGAGGAACCAAAGAAATAATCTTGAATTTTAGGGAATTCGAGTTTTTTACCACAGGGTTCCCGTGAGTATGATCTAGGTCTAGTTTGACAACCAAACCCGTTAGCTTCGCCCAAGCTCTTCTTGTCTTGTCTTCTTTGGGCTTTGATGATGTTCAGCGGATTTTCCAGCAATAGGTATTTATTTGCTTTGTATAATTGCAAAGTTTATTCGCGTTTGGCATCAAAGCGCCGATGCAGCCGCAATAAATCTTGTTCTGGGTATTCCTGCTCAAATGTAGCTTCCACATTAATTTCAATGGCAGAGTTTGAAAGCTGACTTGGCTCCAGCTGCCATCGATCCGGGAAGTCGGAGCAAACATTGTAAAGCTGGAGGGTTACTCTTGACGCTTGATCGTCGCGATTTTATCGTAAATATTGATATTGAGCCGATTTAGCCGTTTGGGGCAAAAATGAAATCAGAGAAAAAGACTCGAAACTGAATAAAAATATGGAGGAGGTCCTCAATTTGATATCTCCACCAACAATTGTTAACTGATTTTGATGGTTATTTCGCTTTTGTAAAGAATAATCCCGAAGTTGTCCCTTATAAGTTTTGTTCCCGAGAGATTACTACTTGTCCCAGCTTTAAAATATTTAGGAATTTGAAGTATGTACATAGTCAGTATAGTCTAGTTTTCCTTCAAAAAAGTCAAATAATTATGCAGTTTGCATTGTTCAATCTGTCAAATTCAGTCACGATCTTATACATTATGTATGAGGTAGAATTCGAGCAAAATCGCGATTGGCACAGGATTAGAATTGTTTTCTATAGTAGCCTCCCCGAATCGGGCCCAGATTAACGTAGCACAACGTCTTCTCTTGAGTGGTTGCGGATGGAAATATGATATTATGATGTGATGTGAAACCTAACGATGCGTGGAACTTTCAATGGAAGGAATATTTCAGGGTTGCTTTACTGGAATCACAGATTGGAATCCATTGTTGCGATTATGTCGTTATTGTATGATTGACGGATCTATTCCTGTTTTGTTCATTATGTGTTGTGTTTTGTTTACGCTGAATAATATTACAAATTGTGCAGTGATAGGTTCGTGTAATGTTCAAAAGGCTAGCTAAAGTGAATTCGTTAAACCTCACAGGTTATTTTAATACAAACCTACTAGCTTCTCGCCACAGCTTCTCTCGTCGGTGGTATCTAGATAAACTTAGTCTAGAGCACTCTGGAATCAGTCTAAGTTTTATTTTACCGAATGATGATTTGTAACTAGTTCAAGGTACTATTATTACAAGGAAACCTTACCTCAGCATTAACATTAGGTGGCATCACAATTTTCTTCTGCGGAGGCGACCGCAGCAGCACGTTCTCATCTCTGATGATGATATGCGGTTCCATGCCCAGCAGCTTCTTCTTGCATTCAGCCATCTGCATGCTTTCCTCCTTCTTCGACAACACTGACTCGGAAGACGCATGCTTCGATGATGACAATGATGTCTTGCTTGACAGCTTGAAGCTGTCAATGCTGGTTGTCATCTTCGAACTGTCTTTTGCGGACGCCATCCTTATTTTTGTTGTTAGATCAGGTTTGAGAAAACATCTTTTGTTTTGTTTTTACTTTTTACTGAGTATTTTTGTCATTACCTATTTTATTTATATTATTTTAGTCTACATTCTGTTTTGAAAGTAATTCACTTCACATCAAATTGTTACCAAAAGTCAAGACAACATTTCAAAAGTTCTTTTCAATTCGCCATTTTGTTTTTCACTTCACTGAACGTCTTTTAACACTCTTTCACCGAGGCCATTTTGTTTTGAAAGCTTTTATTTTATTTTGTGTTTTTCTTTTGTTTTTAACATTTCATTTCTTTAGTTTTTACGAGAGGTTTCGTTGGTTTTGGTAAAGAGATAAAATTAAACTGCTTTTGGCTGTAAAATCTGAGATTGAGTTTATTTCCGAACGTAAAATACCTTTATTTTTCTAGTGCATGAGATAAAACATTTAATGGCAATAAAGAACGTGCAATCTCTATAAGTGATCATAAAACGGGGCTGTTTACTCCGAAGAACGAAGAACGTACGAAGTTAATTAATCGTCTACTTTGGTATAATTACGAAAATAAATCATTCCTGAGTTCAAAATAAGCGTGCTTAGAGTAAAATTAGAATCTATATATTGTAATCAAATATTTAGGTATGAAATGTACCTACAACATAATTAAACAAAAATATAAAAAAAAATCGTGAAGTCCAATCTGCATCGCTTTATGTTGTTCTGATTTGTTGTCCATTCTGCAACGAAGGAACATTCTTACCCACATAAATAAATCTGGCACTAAGCTGAGAAGTAAAAGCGTTAAATTTGATCGTATTGATGTAAACCAAGACGAGGCACTTCGCAGGCTATTCGCGTGGGAGTCCGCGCACAGACACTTGTTCAGAAAAGGCAGCGGTCTGTGTCTGGCACATTGCGGGAAATTGCGTGGGTTTAAATATCTCTGAAAAAGGAGCAACTTCTGAAATTCAGTTCAATAAAAAGACATCGTCTCATGGGAGTTGGGGAGGCCCATTGTGTGGGACGTTACATGCGTCGACACACTTGCGCCTTCCCATCTTCCGAGGACATCCGTGAGGGCGGGCGCGGCGGCAGATTTGGCCGAGGATCTCAAGAGGCGCAAAAATATGCAGGATTCGACAGAGCCTACACATTTGCTCCCCTTGAAGTCGAGACCCTAGTGCCGTGGGGTATCGAGGCTCTTCGGGTTTTTAAATAAATATCTGAGCGTCTGGTCGAGGCGACGCGTGACGCAAGACCAGGCACAGCGCATCAGCATTGCCATACAGCGAGGCAATGCAGCCAGAGTCTTGGGGACGCGACGACGGGTATTGATATAGAACAGTTGAGCTATTTGTAGATTGTTTGCAACAGTCTGCAGTTAGCTCAATAGTTTCAATTGTAAATACTAGCTCTTTATATTTGATTGTAATTATCTCGTTTAAAAAAATATCGGGAGTTTTGTCTCTTTCGATTTCAGTTAGTCAGGGGTAGAGGCTGACTCGTCAGACTGGTCAGCCTCACCTAGTCGATACAATAATTTTATTAAAGCTGCATTCACACTTTCCTTATCGAACACTCCAACGGTACTGACCGGTGTTACGAAGCGTAATGTAACGTGTCACATAACGAGTGTTCGCGTAGACAGTGCGGGGAAAGAAGACGGTCGGAACGAGCGACGACGGTGTAACGTGTGCTAAAATCCGTGTCGTAATGCTCTGAATGGATGCTGCGAATGGTAGGTACGTTACGCCGCGTAACACCAGTCAGTACCCAGCTTAATAAATCGAATTCACGCCTCTACGTAATTTTGTCCACACGAAGTCAGACGAATTAGAAAAAAACTCATTTTGTTTCATTTCGATTCCATCACTGGACGCTATCGTTTCGTATATACGTGCGTTAACCTTAAGGCTGCCCTAACCCTTCCAGAATTTCCACCCTGTTAAGCAATAAGTAGGAAGGTAGGCAAGTATTCGAGTCCATTAATTCGCGCCCTAGTATTGTTACGGTCGCCATACATTCACTGTAAGCAAAACAGATGTCGCAAGGTAACCTTCGCACAATCGACCGAAGTGCGCACAAAGGTCCCTGGTTCCCGGAATAACAGGCAACGGAGTTAAACATAGATTAACTATGAATAGAGAAGTGTACAAAACTTATCCATACTAATAGTATAAATTCGAGAGTAATTATGTCCGTCTGTATGTTTACTCCTTTACACTTCTAAAACGAGTAAACGGTTCTTATAAAAATTTGGCAGGGAAGTAGACGGTATTCCAGGCGCGGACAGAGGCACTTTTTTTCTCGGAAAAGTGCACGTAAAACCGCGGGCAAAAGTGAAGTTCGCAAAAAATCGGTCGAGCGGTTCTTCACTTATCACATTTTTTGTAACAAATGAATTCAATAAATGGTGGATCATTTTAGAGGAAAGGTTTAAAAGGTGAGAGCAGTACGAAGTTCGCCAGGTCAGCTAGTAGGCTTATATAAGTAAAAGTGCAGTTTGTTGATTTGCTCCCTTAGAAATGGAACGAATCTTATGTGCTTCTGTTACATTAGGTCATGAATAGGTGATCATTCTTGCGCAGTGGATGGAAATCCACCAGAGAGGCAAACGATTACAAGTTTCATTTCCAACGTGGGACCGATTTGTGATTGAATTACCAAAGAGAGAGAGAGAGAGAGAGTTAGAGTACAATCTTGAAGTCATCAAATCCAGGGTAAATAAGTCCCTTCTAGGAAAGCGTGCTTCATCTAAGGTCATATCTTTACTTACATGAGTTGGTGGCCAGTAAAACTACTATAGTGGCCTAAAATAGTCATAACTTTTTACGAATATGGCTTTGATAATTATATTTGGGAGTTTACAATGACTTATGAGGCGGTAGTCACTGCAGCCCCTTGTATAAAAAAGTGTGTAGATTTTACACTTCAGGCCTCTGGTAATACTGTGCTTACTTAGCTGCAGATGATGCTTTGCAAATTTCCAGTAGGGATTGTTCTTTTATGATTTATTACCGACGTACGGCGGCAGCAACACCCACTAACTGTACGCATGTTTACACCGAATCTCCAACTTTTAGCAACACCCCATCGATCATAGGTTATTAATGCGCGTCTCAGGGATGTCAGACACATCATAAATAATAAATTACCCAATACTAATCGGTTTCGGAACAGAGACGATTGGGGAATATTTCATTGGGTAATTCATTGTAATTAATAAGCTAGAAGTAAATTATGAGATGCATGAAAGAACGATTTCTTCTTGTAGTAATTTGAACTAATTTTAAGTCACGCATTCGGAGCTACATTCTGAGATATTCCTCGGGAAAAGTGTATAATTATTTAAAACTTATTATTGGAAGCTGTAGGTGTAAATATTTTTTTTATGACTGTAGTCCTGGGCTCTCATAAAAATAATCAGTATTATTAAAATAATAAGTATTTATTATTTTTTTCTCATACTATTTATGAAAAATAATAAGCAGTAAGAGAAACATAGATAGTTACCAGATATTATGAATGCGAGTCAAACTGACATTTGGCATTGAGACCATTATAGGCGACTGGATAATGGTATCCAGTCGCCTACATACATCTCTCAGATTGGATGAAAATAGATGAAATAGTTTCTAAGAAGTAAACGATGTAATTTAAATTAATCTTGAGAAAATAACTAATTTTCTGTGCGCTTGTTTCCCAAAGAGCTTTCAGATTTTGAATAACAAAACACCCATTTTTCCGGGACAGCCCTACCCACCTGTCTTGCCTACCCGCTGTGAGGTGTTAACCGACATCCATCAGCGGGAGAGTAATGCTTTGTTGATAATACAGTTATCTCTACGACCAACACATGGGAGATGGAAATATCTCGAGGAAGTACAAAAAGATGAATTGTGGGTACCATGCTTGAAGACTTTCCCTTAAAACGAAAAGTATCCAGAAAAAAGCAAAGGTATCTGGCACAGCGGATCAGCATTGTCTTACAACGGGGCAATGCAGCCAGCGTGTCGGGGACTCGACGACAGCTATTGAAATGGATGGCTTATTGTAATAATCCCCTGCCATAATCCCCTGCGAAGCGGATTCCTGGACTTTTTGTCCTGAAATCCCCTGCCGGGTCAAAGAGAAGACGCACAGGGGATTTGTGGACAAGAGTTCCAGAAATCCCCTGATCCACTTATTCACACAGTTGTCAGTTGAGCTACATGATGGCAACAGTCTGCAGTTAGCTGAACTGTTTCAATTGTAAATAGATACGGGGTGCCATTTGTTTATTTAAATTTTTTGTTTAATAGGTATAGTAAATAACTATCCAGAAGCGCGATTTAATGTGAGCCAAAGAAGTGGGCGAAGCAAAAACAGTGTCTTTTGATATTTACTAACCTGCACCATTGGCTCGCATTTGGACCCTCCTGTATCTCTAATTGTTTGAACGTATTGGTAGGAAGTGAGAGTGGGTTTTTTTGAAAGATTCACTTGTAACAATGCTGCTACAACTATACATTGAAAAAGCAAATTTAAGATTAACAAAGCCTAGATGTAAACAGCCTCTTCATTTATCTCTATTTTTAAACGACTTCAAAAAGAAGGAGGTTCTCAATTCGTCTGTATGTTTTTTTTAATGTAATTATGGTACTTGATATCTCCGCCTGTGGTAAACCGATTTTACTGATTTTCCATTATTGTAAAGAATGATCCCAAATTGGTCCCATAAAAATGTTATTCCTAAGAGATTGGTATTTCTCCCGTAAATCTTAATAACAACATAATACTTTTCAAAAATCACGACGGCGAAAATTAAATTGGCAAAACAATTTATACTAGATTTTGATGATTCTTTCGATGTTGTATAGAGGTTGATTTTTAGGTGGTACCATAAAAGTTTGACTCTCGAGGAATTGATGATGTGCACACATGATAATTCACATTCATGATAATTTTCACAATCACTGTAAACTAATGGTTTCCATGGCAACGGGCCTAGACAAGAGGTCTACATACAAAAACAAATTCCAAAGTTGACGGATGGTCGATCGCATAAAGCGAAGGATGACCGATCCGTTCGTTTTTGATTTGAAAAGGTCTGGTGTCATTTAGTGTGACATTCAGCAGTATCTACTCGTAAGGTTGTGCGTTTCGTGCGATCCGTCTACCGTATCTTCATATTTCGTGTTTCAAACTAGGCCTCGTTTCATTCTTCGTTTCGTCCATGTGTTTTTAAACTAAATTAGACACGATAACTAGATTTCGCCACTAGAAGAATTTCAAGTCTTTTTATAGTTTTTTAAAACTCGCCAAATTATTATCGACCAATTTCTTGAATCGAGGTGAATACAGGATCGCTAAAATACGTGAATAATCCAAATTAAAACCAGTGCCGCCCTCGCTATTAAAACTCCAATACCTCGAAAGCGAAACATTTAAATACGAAAGGGACGGCCCTTACTACGAGTTACGTCCAAAACTTACCGTGAAAACATTTGCAATTGAATGAGATAATAAGAATAAGATAACGTTAATTGCATTAGGTACTTACACAATTTAAACTTAATCCAGTAACTTAACTTATAGTTAAAAAATAACATTGATACTTAGAGGATCAAGTGGTCTCATTGGTCTTCCATGTTCTTCCTGCCTTCATTTGAAACTTAAAAAGGACCCACTAAACAACGATACTATTTGAAACTTAAAAAGGACCCACTAAACAACGATACTAGGAAGACATACACAAACTATAGAAACATCTGCACTAAACTACTGAAGAAACTAAAAAGAGATTACGAAAGACAAGAATTAAATAAACATCATAATAATAGTAAAGAAACGTGGAGAACGATTAAAAAAATCTGTAACTTCCCCGTAAAAACAAATACTAGTGAAACCCTACTTAAAACAAAAAATAATGAAAAAGAATCACTGAATCACGTCAATGAATATTTTGCCAATGTGGGTGTTAACCTTGCACAAGATATCCTTGCTTTTCAAAATGAAACGGAACATAATCTCGCCAAAACTGCTCGAGTACCCCTTAAATCAGAAATGTCCTCATTCGGGCTTTTAGCTACTGATCCTCAAGAGATCTTTAACATAGTTAGTACGTTAAAAAAAACTAGCGCCCCTGGATGGGATTTAATCACTACAAATTTAATTAATACTGCTCTACCGCATTTGTTGGGTCCTCTCACCCGCATCTGTCAAGCCAGTTTTGATACTGGTGTCTTTCCAAATCTCCTAAAAAAATCGATTATCTGTCCTATCCATAAAGGGGGCACCAAAGATGAAGCGAGCAACTATAGACCAATATCTCTCCTAACTGTAGTTTCGGAAATATTAGAGAAACTTATGAACAAACGCTTAAAACATTACCTAGAATACAAAAACATCCTCTCGCCTAATCAGTATGGCTTCAGATCTGGTCGCAGTACTGATGATGCGGTACTGGCTGTCACAGAATACATCAAATGTAGCCTGGATGCTGGTCAAAGAACACTGGGAGTGTTCTTGGACTTAGCTAAGGCGTTCGACACGGTTTCATCAACAATATTACTGTCTAAGATGGAATCATACGGAATCAGAGGAACAGCACTCCGATGGTTTGAAAGCTACTTATCAAACAGAACTCAAAAAACACGTATCGGGGACTTTGTGAGTGATGAAGCCCAAATAAAGTTTGGTGTGCCTCAGGGCAGTATTCTTGGACCCTGGTTCTTGGTTTCTGATTTATCTAAATGACCTGTGCAATATCAATCTAAATAGCGGGAAAGTAGTCACATACGCTGACGACACGGTAGTTTTATTTCAGGCGAAAACATGGGAGGACGTCGCAATATTGACAAATCAGGGCTTGGACAAAATCTCAGAATGGTTAGAAACCAACTTGTTGACCATAAATATATTGAAAACCAAATATCTCAATTTCACGATGAACAGAAGCACGCGCCCAAAACAGCAGTTACAACTTAAAATCCATTCTGGTATTTGTAAAAATAAACACAAAATTAACTGTCACTGTCCAAACCTTCAACCGACGACTAAAATACGATATTTAGGTGTAATTCTTGATGAAAATATGTCTTGGTCAGAACACATTCAGAGCTTATCTGGTCGTATTAGAAAACTTATCTACATTTTTAAAAGGCTTCGTCATGCGCTTAGTCATAACGATTTAATTAGGGTGTACTGCAGCCTAGCACAATCTATCCTGACATACTGTATAAAAGCATGGGGATCAGCAGACAAAACACATCTAATAGAACTGGAGCGTGCTCAAAGAGCTTTACTAAAGGTACTGTGCTTCAAGCCGCGCCGATTCTCAACAACATCCCTGTACAAGCTATGCTCGGTCCTGACAGTCAGGCAGCTCTTTTTAAAAGAACTCATTGCTAGACAACATTCCCAAGCCAATAACACACTTGAACTAGCAAACAGAAAACGTCGCACTGACATTGTGTTTAAATTACATACCGCAAAAACCAATTTTGGTAGAAAATCCCATAAAGTTTTAGGCCCCTTTATTTATAATAAATTAAACAATGAACTTTCTATGGTGAATTTAAATTATAAGGAACTCAATGCTAGAGTTACCAATCACCTAATTAATCTAACTTATAATGAAACAGAGGACCTTCTAGCTACGATTAAATAATACTCAGTGAAGAGATTTTATGAAGACTTATAAGTACAATATTTAATTATATACAAGCATATACCATAATTATGTGTACAACTTACAAAAGGATTTCACACACTGTTGCCCAGTCTCTCATGAGACTGGTGTCTACAGAAACACTTTCTTTCTATCAATACACGCACACACAAGCAAACACACACACACACACATACACACAAACACCCACGCGAGCACGCATTCATCCATTAACTATCAGACACACAAATACGCATAAACACACTACACAGGGTAGCGTCTCACTCCCCACCACCCTTACACCCAACTGCTCCCCAAGTGCATATAAAAAAAAAAAAAAAAAAACTAGTGTTAGTTATCTTTTAGTTAGGTGCCTTGTTATTATTTTTTAAGTTACTTTTTGTTTTGTTTACACTTTTATTTAATTTTCTCCCCTTGTTGTGTAGAGCAAATACCTACTACTTTAAATTAACTTAATTGACTTGATACTACCTTCTGTCATAGGCTTAGAGAGTCCAAAGCGAATCACTGTAACCTCGCCACACAGGCTCATCAGAGACCTAGTGCGAGGGACAGAGCTCTGCTAAGGCATTAATTTAATTTGTTGAATAAATTTCTTTTTCTTTTTCTTTTCAACATTTCACTGGCCCAATTGGACCGCGGACAAAGGGCGAATTTAAATCGTATTTATATAAAAATTTGACCCATTTCTCAATAACATTGGTACTTGTATCTGAGTGAACCAAAACGTATTCTCAAATACTTGCCCATGGTCTAGAAGACTGACAGAAAAAAAGGATGTTAAGATGGCTCCTACCCGCACGCGTTACTTAAGTAGCCTATGTCCGTTCCCGGTATAAAATTTACCTCCTACCAAATATAATTAAGATGCGTTCAGCCGTTTAGCGTGAAAAGGTAACAAACAGACAGACAGATAGAGTTGCTTTCGAATTTATTATATTAGAGTGGTTAATATACATAATAGTGCGTATATCTCCTTTCGGCTTAGTTCGGCCTAGTTATATTATTTACAAAAAGAACAGGGGGCATATAGGACAGGGACCGCCTTTAAATGCTAAAACAGCAAGTGTAACAACATCTCCAATAAAATAAAAACAATATTTTATTTTTGAACAAAAAATAAAATATTTTTTGGAAAACTGGACTACAAAAAATGATTTCGAGTTATCCCCCTTAAAGGGGATTTGTCAAGGGGGAAAACTGGAATAACCCGCTTTTTCTGTGTTGGGTACTGCTGGATAAAGGCCAAATAGAAAAAAAAACAATATGTACGAGTTCCTTTTCGTAAATAATTTGACAGGTTGTCATAATTTACTGTAAACTCGCTTTCGAGTAGAACTAACAATTACGCTCGTAGTACTGGTTCAGTTATTGAAATTCTAGCAACGTGCCTGAAAAGAAAATACCTAAACCTGTGCGTATTCGTATTGCACATACGTAAGCGATTAGATCTAGGCATCCTATTATTTGACTTGTATTAAGAGACGATTGTCTGATCCGTTCAGTAGTTTTGGCATGAATAAGTAACAGCCATCCATCCATCCAAACTTTCGCATTTATAAATATTAGGGTGATGATAAATTACTAGGTAGGTATTCCAACACTTACAGAATAATAACAAGTTGAAACTACTATTTACAATTTGAAACAGTTGAGCTAACTACAGACTGTTGCAAACAATCTATTTCAGAAATCATAGAAGAACCTGCTTATGGAAATATAGAAATCATTTTGGAGTTATTTAATGATTTGTTTGTGTCCTTTTGTTTTCATGCGAATTTTGATACTAAACCGAGAACCCTAAATTTGCTTGCGGTGTGGGACTCTCAAATTGCCTTACGTTATTTTAATGAGCTTTTGTTCGGCCTAATTATGAAATTGAAAAGCCAGCAGGGTTTCCTCATTTTCCTTTGCAAAGCGTGCTCCATCTGAGGCCACATCTTCATTTATTTGAGTGAGTTTATTTATTTATTTATTAAATAGGAACGCCAACAGCGTATACATAAAGCATTCTTATATTTAAATTATTTAAGCCGGTTCTAATGTATACGCTAATAATAGTTGGTCATTAATTAATAATTAATATTAATTAGTTATTAATTTAGTAATGAGTTGGTGGCGAAACGCTTGAACATCAACAATTAATAAAAAAAAGATTTCATATTTTATTTATGGTATATAATTTGGCATATAAATCTTATTTTTAGGTGTAGAATGCCTAGATTATTAATTTACTAAATCAACATGCAAAACTGATCAGTTTTGCATGGCAATTAAGATATTTAATATGTTACCAAAAAGGTATTTAAGGACTTGTCAATGACATAGTTTAAAAGTGGTATTTAATGTTTTATTTGTTCGATCATGGACATACGAAATTTCTTCTGTTCTGAGGTTGAGACCTTTTTATTTTTATAATCATCTCACTAAAGGTGAAATTACACCTTTAGTGAGATGATTATAAAAATAAAAATGTATTTGAGTTTGAGTTCCATGCAACTGTCTCACTCGCACAATATATTCATGAAATGACCCTAGAAGTCACACACACAGTCGCACGTGTAGCGCAAAACAGTTGCGCGTATGTGTGGCGAGACGCGACTTGTGGAAACATGGTCGGGTGTCTGGGGGGTGGTGCAGGTACGAGATTTGATAGGGTTGACTACATTTTTTGATTACGGCTTTGAATTTTTCAATCCCGTAGTCACAGAATATCTATACAGTACTACGTACTTACATTTTAAATACAATGGCTACTCTAGATGATTGAAAATTGATTCCGAAGTTTCAGTACAAACATACAGACAGATAGCTTTACCCGCGAGGGTTTATTACCTAAGGCTAAATCGATTTTATAATAAGGTATAAAAAAGGTTCGTCTCGAACGTTTTAAGCTTCATTTATAAGTGATCGCCGTTCATTTTGCAAAATAGAAAATGTTTTTTTCTTTTTCGAATAAATGGATTTATTCCTACTTTCCCAGCGTCTAACGTTACCTTCTTTTTGATGCTACCTTTAAGGAAACGTTTCTTAAATAGAGTTGTATCAAGATTGGAGATTTAGCTACTTTGCTTATTTACTACTATACCTTACCAGGAGACAGACCTATTGTTGATCTAAATTAGTTATAATTTTATTGGAACTGCTTAGTGTTATACTGACACCGTGACATCTTCACTGATAGGTAGGTATTATTAACAGCTTTGTTTTTAAAGTTATAAAATTCGTTAAGGTAGATACTTAATTGGCTTGGGGACTGAAGATTGTTAATTGGCGATTCGTTAATAAACAAAGAAAATCTAGAACTGAAAACAAATACGAACTAGTGAGAACAATTGACATAATCGAGTGAACTGCAGACTGTTGCAAACAATTGTTTAATTTATTATTATTAATTGCTTAATAAACTTAAAATTCTATTATAGGAATAAAAAACGTATTTTAACTTAACAAAAGCGTTCGGTACTAATCAATGTGCCAATAAAACACTCTAGATCTCATACCCTTTTTCGAATGCTAAAATATTCTTTCCTAGTGTGTGTTCAAACGATATCGTGTGTCGGAAACTTTGTGATTTTAGAGCGAAATGGACTTGAATATGGATGTGGGCTGGCTGATTGCAATTGCGATTGCGACTCTTTGTCGGATGCCTCCGGATATCCCGGATAAAGGTGTAGTTTCGTTGATTGATTTCAAAAGTTTCATCACTGTTCCAAGTTACATATACAGGGTGGATTTTTTCGACGGAGCAGTTACCATAACCGGTGTTACAGGTCTTAGGAGGTCTTACTGTGTCTTAGGAGACTATCCATAATTTTCAGAGAAATCTTCATGGGGGACGTGAGTTTTTATTCACAGATTTTCAAAAAATTAACACATCAAGAATATGGGAATTTTACAAAAAACTTATTTTTAAATGTCAGTCGATCCTGTTTCTTATAAATGATCAGAAACTTCTATGGGACCAACTGAGGTTGGATTATTAAAACAGTCAGAAATCGCAAAAACTTTTCCCATACATTGTTGAATTTTCTGATTCGTTTTCATGCAAAACCAACTCTTATTTCGCTTGCCATTGCTTTTTTTTTGAAATTAAACAACAACAAATTTATTCACAAAGAAAATTACACTAGTATTTACAATTGAAACAATTGAGCTAACTGCCGACTGTTGCAAACAGTCTACAGATAGCTCAACTGATCCATATCAACACCAGTCGGAAGCGTCCCCAAGACGCTGGCTGCATTGCCACGCTGTATGGCAATGCTGATACGCTGTGCCAGATATTCACCAGCTCTCGGGTCACGCGTCAAGCGTATTGCTTGTACATACTTAATTAAAATATAAGTGTTAAATACCTAGACGAGGGCTTATTCAGGCTATAGGGTATCTTCTAAATTATATGTGTTATATTACGTATTGTTTCAATTGTAAATACTAGTATAATTTTCATTGTGAATAAAGGCTTCTGCTATATTACGTATTTGAATCAAAACCTACCAAGAACTGCAGTAATAAACTGGCTAAAAAGTAAATATTCTCATATGTTTCAGGTACTTGAGTTAATAGGAAAACGTTTCCTACCTACGCTTATAAAATAAATTGAGAGTTAAGATATTGATAAAACCTTTTTCTCAATGCTCAAAAACAGTTTTTCTATTTTCGCTTTTGATATATACTCGTAGAAGGTAAACCAAAAAGGTTTGAGTGAAACTAGACGACGTTGTTTATTTGAGCTGCCTAAACAAACAGAATGTGCTCTAACTTTGCAAATTAAGTCGTTATACGTTGGCAAACTGTAATAATTCCTCTATTTACTCGTGTTATGGAAGCACTAATAGAGACGTTAAACAAACATTTATTATAATTAGAAATAGTTAAAAAAAAATACTGGATAAATCCTATGTTTCTATTTTGTTCTTAAATGATCGATTGTATGTAATTTAATTTTTTAGAATAGTTGACAGTTTCATTTTAATTTTATTAAAGAGTTGTAGTATGTACTAGTATAGTAGGTATTATAATATCAGTGGTTGTAGTATGTTCTTATTTTGAATTAATGTGTTTGTTATGAGATATGGACTAAGTTTTCTGAAAATTGAAAGGTTCATTCATTTCTTTCAATTCACACAGCATCATCTAGCCCCGAAGTAAACAGAGTTTGTGTTATGGGTAACTGATAGGTATGAATACAGTAGATAACAAAAGAATATTATGCATTGATAAAAGCCAGAGGCCTACGCATATCACGCACACATTTTGTCCCCCGTCGGAAATTGAACCCGCAGCTTCGAAGGCGGTTTTTCGTCCGCTGCGCCGTTGAGCTATACTTAAACGATTATCTTTAAACGTAACAACTAACGAGTTAAAAACTAAATTATATTCTCGGTGTCTCGCAAAATAAGTAGGACTAACAAATATGGGACCTATGTATGAAGTCTGAAATAATCAAATTTTGATATTATTATAAGTACTTAAAAATAACCCCACGAGATCTAATGAAGTTATATAAGTTTAGTTATAAAGGTATGTGGTAAGAAAATATTTTTCAGCAATGAGCTTAATTTTATTTCCATCCATATTTCCACCATGTTTTTCTTGTTCATTGCTGTTCATAATTTGGCCCAAAAAGCCATTCACCTAAATATGAAGTCCACTTTCACAATCCTTCCTAGAGCTTTAATGCAAATATCAGCTCATTGGAACTGCCTTGGTTTAGTCACTATCTTATTATTATTATTTTTTTAAATTATCAAACACGAGTAAAAATACATTCAATTTTACTTTTCGATTTTGCTATAAATTAAAAAGGGATAGATTATAAATTATATTATTATTAAGACAAGAACTGCTTTCCACTGTGTCGAAAACCTAAATATACATTGGTAATTTTTACCAAAACCAACCACTTTTTCCACTTAATATTACATGCCACTTTCCCTTCTCAGCTGTCACTTGTTCAATAAAATCAAAACGTCACGTCCACACGTAAGTGCCGCACCCAGGGACACACGTCCGCCTTCGAGCGAGGTCGGCGCCTAACTGACGGCTGAAGCTTGCCTTCAGGGTGTAGGGTACATTGTCTGGGCTGGGGGTGGAGTGACATGAAATAAACTAATGTAGACATTATTATTATTAAAAACGTGCTCGTAATTTTTAAATTTTTTGCTAAGAATAAACTAGATAAACATGATTTTAACGATCCTACTATCGTACGTTCTAGAATCCTAGATAGTTTTTGTAAGCAAGGGGGTTACAAATCCAAGAGATGGATGTATTAAAAGACATTGGTATCATAGCAGCAAATTGCAGAAGCTCAAAACAGTTTTCGGTTGGCTTTCATTCATCATATTTTTTCCCCTCTCGTCCGTTTTTGAAAAAAATCGTTTTGTTTTCGAAATTAATATTTTTTTAATAATAAATTAATGCTGGGCATTTCGTACAGCATCCATTTAGCCCCAAGCTTAGCAAAGCTAATAATGAAATGTTGGTGTTTGAGTTTTGTTTTTAGTGATTACCTACCTAGTTACGGAAACCCCTCACCCCTCTGTTTTAGATTAAGTCTAGACTCTAGAAATGTGCTGATTAGACAGCACATGGTGTTCTTAGAATGTAAGTGCTTACTCGGCGCGACTCTGGTGGTCGATGCATCTGCATGCACCTGTGTGAAACAATAAAGAGTTTGCCTCCGAATCGGCAAGACCTATTTTTGGTATTTTATTCAATTTCCTTCAGTTTTCATCAAAAAGATATCCGTAAAAACGTTCCCAAATCAAGAGTGGCGCAGCCGATACAGATTTCCCTCATTTTCTCGAGTTTTCCGCGATTTTCCAACTTAAAAATCAGTCAGAAAATTCGCCATTAAAATTGTAGAAATTACGGTCTTCTGTGTGAACCAAAAAAATGTCTCTAAACGGGTATCGAAAAGTGAGTGCGGGAGTTGCAGTTGGTTGGTGAGTCAAAATTTTCGCCAAATCCTTCCTAAGTCCTCTCCTGTATTTTAAATGGTTTCTTTTTGTTTAAAAACTAATTAATTTGTTATTATTGAGATCAAACCTTGCTCTTTATAACGCTGGAATAAAATATAAGAGATTTTACATAGAGTTAAGAACAGATAGAAAGTGCACATTTTCAAAATCAAATGTAAGTACTGTAAGAATTAAATTAGGGAATTGTGGATCTTAGCATTGATCAAAAATTAGTCTTAATTATATTCGTTGAAAAATATTTTTATTTTTTGATTTTATATTTTAATTTTACAATTTATTTTTACAAGAATTTTACATTTTCCCTGTTCTAAAATTTTATGCTTGTTTTATAAGTGTAATTTTCACTGTGTTTTTGTGTCGTGTCCCATTTAATTGTTGTGTCGTGTATTTTTCTTATAAGATTGTGAATTAAGCAAGTGTATTCTCTGCCAAGTTATAGCTCTGTGTTTTCGCATTAAGTTACGCGGTAGAGATGGCGAGTGAAACAGTGATTAAACCGATTCCAAGAGAAATATTGCAAATTATTCCAAATTTTACCGGTGATAAAAGACAATTAAATTTTTTCTTGCGAAAATGTCAGTACATAATTGACTAAGGTAGTTCAAAAGAAGAACAAAATTTATACGTGTTCAATATTATCACGAGCAGGCTTACAGAGAATGCAGCTGCCCTTTTATCAGAAAGGAATGAGATTGTGACGTGGTCCGCCCTTAAAGCCTTGCTTATCCAACATTTTGGAGACCCCCGTAGTGAAGCGTGTATTAACATCGAGTTAGAATCATTAAAGATAAAATCGGGTGAGAATTATTTGGATTTTTGCAATCGAATTCAAAGCGTACGGTCATTATTAATTTCAAAAGTGAACTCCAATGCGGAAAGTGATTTAAAAAAGGCTAAATTGATTATTTATGATAATACGGCTCTGAATGTATTTTTGTACAATCTTCCTGAAAATTTGGTAAGAATAGTGAGGTTAAAAGCACCCAGTACTCTAGAAGCGGCATTGAGTGTTGTGCTTGAAGAAGTGAATTTTATAGAGCAATATAACATGAGAAATCGTATTCACGGTAATAATCAAAACTCTACCTCAGGGTCAAGGCCTTTCGTAAATCAAGGTCAACCGATGGGTTATAAGCCTATGTTAGGTGGTAACAGTAATAATGTGACTCCGAAATTTAATTTTGGGATTCCCCAAAATGCGCAGATTAGGATGCCTCAATTTCAAGGCCAAGGTCAAGGGAATTTCGGAACACGCCCACAGGAGGTTTTGGATATCGGCCACAGTATGGTTTTCAGTCACAACATTTCGGCCTTCCGAGATTTCTCAACAAGCATTCGGGTATAGACCTCCGCAACAGTTTGGGATAGAGTCCCACAGCCTTTTGGCTATAGGCCCCCACAACCATTTGGTCTCAAACCAAATTTACCGGCAGTAGGACCACCAAATATTCCTCCTCAAGGACAAATACCACAGTTGCAAAATGCCGACGTATCTATGAGGACAGCGCCTCATAGACCCCTACAAAATGGGTTTAGGTTAAACGAAATAACCACGAATGACCATGAATACAGCGACACCGTTATGCCTACGACGGCATTTTATAATAACGACGCATATTACGATAGTTGTGATGGCTATGGCTATGGTTATGCAAATGAAATGTACTATGGTTATGACGACTCTTCATCATTATTGCCTCTACCATCAATTGAAAATAATGTTACGAAAAATAACAAAAACGTAAAAACTGAGAGTAATGCTAAAAATCCTTCGGATTTTTGCATAACAGCCTCGGATGCCAAGTAGTCTTAGAAATAAAATTGTGACCCAAAATTAAAACTTCCGTATGTTTATTTGGAAGAGATAGACGCAAAAATAATGATTGATACCGGAAGTATGAGATCGTTCTTAAGTCCGCGAAAAGCTAATGAATATTTTCCCCAATTTATTCAGAAGGAACGGTTTCAAGTTGTTAGCACCCACGCATCTAGTATTCACAATGAAGAAGTAGAGATCCCTCTATTCCCATCCTTTGTAAGCAACGATTGCCATAAATTTTACCTTTGTGACGTTGATACGCGTTATGATGGACTGATTGGAAATTATCTTCTGCAACAAATAGGCGCGATTATTGTTTTAAAAGAACAGCTCTTGAAGACAAGTACCAACAACTTGTACTCATATGATCGATATTCCCCCGTGGTCAGAAAAAAGAGTTAAGCTGCCTATAAATCAACATTTAGGCGAAACTATAAAAACACCTCAGATAAATCGAAATGCATCACATTTAAGGCACGTCTATAAGTAACATCATTTAATCAGTCGGAAAGCAAATTAAACCTTACAAAAGATACAATGGATGTAGAGACAGATAATTTATTAGAAGAAAACTTGTGTAAACTCAGACTTGACCATACCAACGAAGAACGTGAAAAAATCTACAAGCTTTGTTTGGACTATAAAGATATTTTCTACTGTGACAAATTCCTTTGAGTTTTATAAACCAAATTAAACACAAAATTAGGAAAAAGAACGAAGACCCTATATAATATGTAAAACCATATAGACAGGCCCCTTTTGTGCAAGAAGAAATTAATAGGCAGGTAGACAAATTGCTGAAAGACAATGTCATCCAAGAGAACTAACGTTGATGCGTTATCTAGGATAAAAATAAACGCTTTAGGCTCAAATGATGATAAAAAAAATCAATGGAGGTTAATATCGATGAAAAGGAGCACAAAGATAGAAGCAAGTTAACAGCTGAAAATAATAGAGAGCGAAAAGATTCTTTATCAGACAATAGTAGGACATTATCAGCGAGCCCTTTCTCTGATAAATTATCAACTTGTTCGGATCACGAACAAGTGCCTGTGCGATCGGAATCGAATAAATCTGAAACCATTCATTCTCACGTAGAGTTAGAGTCTGTAGGAATTCCAATTATACATGAAGCAGTTGACACTAAACCCAATCAGATCTTAGGATATTCTTGGTCTAAGAACGAATTACATGTAAAAGACTTATCTAGAAACAATCAAAAGGTATTGGAAATTTTCTTACCTTTGAAGTCGGAAATTGTTAAAGAATTTTTAAAACGCTACATCAAAGATAAAATATTTCATCTATTTTGAGGAATCAGAACATCGTAGACTATTTGGAAACTTAATAATAGAACTTTTTAAGAAAGGAATGGTATATTTTTACGAATGCACGGAAAGAGTCCTTTAAATTGAAGACGAGAGAGAGCAAAGAGTAGTAACTGTTAAACATCATTAAGGAAAGACATGCCAACGTGGTATCAAGGAAACGTTAGTCAGGATTCGTAGAAATTACTATTGGGAGAGAATGCAAGAAACAGTTGCAGCGGTTATAAATGCTTGTGAAGCATGTCAGAAAATGAAATATGATAGGAAACCAATAAAACCAGTTTTACAGTTGACGCAAACACACGACGCCCCATTTCAAGAAATTTTCATAGATCTTTTTAGTATTGAAGGGAAAACTTATTTGACCCTATTGATGCCTTCAGCAAATTAGGACAGGCTATAAAAATTCAAGGTAAATCAACTCCTGAAGTAGTAAGAGCATTGATGAGCTATTTTACTGGAAAGAAATCCGGGAATACTTCCGGTCAAGGAAGGCAAAGATTTCTTTCAAACTGATTATTGGACTATAGTTAAGGTTATAAACTTGGACAAGATTAAACATGATTTAAATTACGTAACGACCAACGTTGAGCATTTGTGTAGATTAATCGACTGGAATTCGTCATACTCTCAGGAATTTATAAGTGTTAAAATACATACAGAGATTGTACGCGATTTAACTAAAGACAAGTTTAAACAACTTGTTCCATAACAACGATTTAGAAGAGGGCTTATAAATCCATTGGGTTCACTAATAAAAGTTGTTACAGGAAATCTTGATCATGATGACGCGATTAAATTTGATAGAGTGACGTCGGAGTTACAGCATGATCAAATGATTATTTCAAAAAAAATTACCTTGGTCTCTAAAATGTTTGAAAGTTTCATAAATGTAACAGAGTTGATTAATCGAAACACTATCAATTCAGCTAACCGCATTAAGAAGGTAGAAGAAATGATTAGCTATTTATCTAATAAAGAAAAGAGATGGGTATTTTAATCATATGTTTTCGCATTATTTAATGTTGACTGAAGTAATTTTCAAACCATCTTTATCCGGTTAAGTGAAATTGAAACAGCTCTAGCATTAAATAGAGTCTCTTTATTGCACCAGTCTATTGTGAACTCCACCGAATTATTGTATCATTTGAAATTAATTTCGGAATCCGTAAGTTTAGTATATTTTCCTAATGAAAATAACTTGTTAAAATTAGAGGAAACTATTGTTGTAAAATCCTTTACTAAAAATAATCTGATAACGTTTATTTTGGAAATTCCGATAACTGATAATTGTACTTATAATTACTATAAAGTATATTCCTTACCAATTTTCCACCAGCCTGATAACAAACTATCTCCATTTTCCCTAAGTATCCCTACTACCTTTTGGCGAAGCGTACTCAATACATACCAATTGTCAAACCGTGCCGCCCGTTATCTGCTGGCGAACATTTCCTGTGTGCCGAGGATAATCGAGCATTCTACCATGAGCTTACCTGTGTAGAGCAGCTCATGAAGTTCCAAGATGACCCTGATCACTGCACGCAACATCAGGTAGAGATTGAAAGAGTCAAGGTCCAACGAATCACTGAAAACAGTTGGATAATATTCAGCAGAGTTCATATGATGTTATCAAAGCATTGCGACGGCGAGATCACTAAGCAGCCAATATTGGGGACTTACTTGGCAACCATCGACGAACCCTGTGATTTGGAGATCAATGGAATTCGTATACCTACTTCACCGGATCCTTATGGAATCGGATGATGTTGAGCCAATTCCGCTAATCGCCTTACCGCAGCTACGCGTTAAAGCAATGATATCCAGTAAACGTGTGCTTAATATGAACGGAGTTAACTTAGACGAAGTGAAATACATGGCGTATTCTCTAAGGCATAGTGAAGTGATCGAAAGTGTTTTAGGTAATAACAAAGGCTATAACTTCAGTGAAGATTCTAGCGAGCGACTCTAGGTTTAGTAACTTTTAGTTTTCTTTTATTTGCATTTTATGTCCTTCGGCAAAAATTGCTGCGTTTTATGTGTAAGAAAAATTATCGGCACAAATCTCAAATCGATCCAACCGATAATTTTCCTCTTAGGGAGGGAGGAGTTACGGAAACCCCTCACCCCTCTGTTTTAGATTAAGTCTAGACTCTAGAAATGTGCTGATTAGACAGCACATGGTGTTCTTAGAATGTAAGTGCTTACTCGGCGCGACTCTGGTGGTCGATGCATCTGCATGCACCTGTGTGAAACAATAAAGAGTTTGCCTCCGAATCGGCAAGACCTATTTTTGGTATTTTATTCAATTTCCTTCAGTTTTCATCAAAAAGATATCCGTAAAAACGTTCCCAAATCAAGAGTACCTTGTTAGTTTCTGTTATTGTTGTCAGTGTTTGTTAAGTTTTCATTTACAAATGTTTTGATGACATAAAGTATCGTAGATTCTACATCCGGGTATACATTATGTAGGTTAGGTAGGTATGTACCTACAATATTTAAAAAAAAAATCTTCTTTACAAGTTAGGAATCTTTTTAATTTACAAAGCGTTTTTGATAGGGTGATATCCAGCGTTATATTTATTAAATTATTTGGTATTCTATACTAATATTATAAAGAGGAAAGGTTTGATTTTTTGTTTGTTTGTTTGTTTGTATGAATTGAATAGGCTCCGAAACTACTGGACCGATTTGAAAAATTCTTTCACCGTTAGGAAGCTTACTTTTCAGGGAGTGACATAGGCTATATTTTATCCCGGCCATTCCCACGGGAACGGGAACTACGCGGGTGAAACCGCGAGGCGATCGTCTAGTATTTTATATAAACGAGTACTTTGCCCAAAACCAATAATTTTCTTGGAAATATAGTTTCAGTGAATGGCTTCTATTAAATTGAAAGATAATTTAAAAAAATAAAATAATAACATTCGTTTAAAAATCTTATTTTATTTAGAAGAGTAGAATCAGACCATCTTTTATTTTCATACTAGTTTCTGCCCACGGCTTCATACGCGTTTTTTTGTTATTATAGTGCGTAACCCCACACTAAGGGTAATTTCTAAGAAATCAAATAATATCGCAAAATTTTTTGACTTCGACGGGACTTCCGATATTATTTGATTTCATACGCGTTGTTTAAATTACGTTTAAAGGTTATTTCTATCCCATGGGAACTGATTTATGGGATAGATAGGATGTTTTACTCCAGACCTAGAACTACCTGTATGCAAGATTTCACGCCGACCGATCACTATTTCGGCGTGAATAGGTTACAAGCATCCAAACTTTCGCACTAAAAATTATTATTGTGATGTGATTCTCTTTTGTACCATCTTTCACGTGTATTCTACACGCATTACATGTAGAATACTTCATACTAATATTATTACTATGGATGTTTGGATGGATGGAAGGATAGATGAATCGATGGACAAATGGATGGATGTATGTTTGTTACTTCTCCACGCCAAAACTACTGAACGGATCAGGCTGAAATTTTTCGTAGGTCTAGATTTCAAATATCAAATATCAAAGTGCTTTATTTCCTTTAAACTCTTGGACACGTCACAAAAATTCAAATTACATAAGTAAAACTAGGAAATAAAGTGATCACTTTGATTTTTTGTTTACTTCAATCTTTTATTTGAGTAACACTGGCCTTTTATCCCAGTAAGCGGTTAGCATGGGATAGAAAATCCTACGTTTACATAGAAACCACGCACGAAGCCGCGGTAGCTAGTGTATTACAATGTATTTACGTAGAATACACGTGTATTTACGTAGAATACACGTGTATTTACGTAGAATACACGTGTATTCCGACACAATGGTGCTCGATCGTGAAGAGGCAGTATTCATTAGCGGCGCTCGTTATGACAACTTCAGCGGTTGATATTTACTCACTCGTGACTTTACTAGAGTTTTGTAGATAAATATTCGTTTTTTTTGTCGCGGTATCGCTTGTGTTCTGGGTTTTTTAAGTTTTTTAATAAATAATTTTACTCGCCTTAACAATGCCTTTTAATAATCTATGTGATAATTTTTTTTTTCGATAGCAGATTTCAAAATGTAATCAATAAACAAGGTCCATTCTCCTGAAAACGAAAATCTCATTTTCTAATTCGTATTCGTGCAAATGCGATCTTATTTATGTTACATAAAAGTAGGTTTTGCCCGAAAACGTGTCAAAAACTTCGATTTTTTATTTCCGAGTAGACCTCCAGTTCAGTAAGAAGTATCTGGTAGGAGATAATCGCGGCGGTTGTCAAAATAATAATGCTATGTATCTTCTTCATCCATACTAATATTATAAATTCGAAAGTACCTGTTCAGTTACCTTACGGCTGAACAGATTTTAACGAAATTTGGCTGGGAGTTAAACGGTGTCCCGGGGAAGGTCAGGGCTTTGTATATAGAAAAAGAGATTCCGAAGCCACGGGCAAAAGCTAGTTTCGTATATTTTGAGCTTTTGGTCTCTCAAAAAACAGACACTCTCTGTCTGAGCTTGGTACTTTCTTTTTTACACCTAACAGCTGCCAAAAATTTCGCTAATTCCCCGATGCTCAATTGCGAAAAGCTAAGCAAATGAGGTTTTCCCTATTGCGCTAATCATTTTGTTCCCCATTGCTCAACGAATAGTTGAGCAATTTGCTTTCGCCCCCGCTGCTCTCGACCCGCTGCCGCCGAAAAAAGCGTAAAATTAAGAACCAATTTGCTTTGGTATTAGATACCTTAGAATTATTTGAATAAACAGTTCTCCAGCCAGTTGACAGCTGAGCTCTAGAAGAGCTAACAACCTGAAACCCGAGTGAAGCCGGATGAACGAGCTAATGAGAGGCTCTCGGGGCCGGTGTCAGGTGTCACGCGCAGGGGAACCGAACAGCTGATGTACTTGCTACCATCCTACCCTACTAATATTATAAATGCGAAAGTTTGTGTGAATGTTTGATATCACGTATCTCCGAACCTTCTTAACAGATTTAGATGAGATTTGATAAGTAGATAGTTTAGGTTCTATAATAACACATTATTTATATTATGTATGTCGCTATGTTTAGGGAATCGATTGATTTTTCTATGAGTGTATAACAAGTTTTTACAACATTTAGCTTCATTCCTTAAAGTGATGATGTCACGTATATTTTGAATCCTCTGATTGTGACCGTTTTGGCGGATTAGGACCAAGTTACCAATTCTATTAATTTTATTGTGACCCTAACGAAGCTTACCAGTTCTGGACAATTTCATATCGTAACACAAATAGACAAAAATTTCTGTCACCTTGAAAATGCCTTAAAACTATTGGAAGGAACGGGTTGAAATTTTACTTATGGAAATGTTAATATTAGTCGTAGACGTGAAATCCTGACCTTAAATCATAAGTAATACTTATCAACTTTCATCCGGGAGAAACGAGTGCAAAGCTGCAGTCAGAAGGTAGTATTCCAAATTGTAAGTTTATTATATTCAAAAGTTAAAGAACTTTTAATAGAATTTCATCTTCAATCGATAACCGTCCACCGACCAAGTGACTCACACTTGGCCAGTTTTCAGTTCAAAGCATTCTTGAAATACATGTTCACAATGAGAAAAGTTGTTCAGTTGTACTTCCGAGGTAGTTTCTTGGTATTGCCAGTGTTGCCACTTTACTTGGCGGTTTAAAACTGGAGACCGATATATAGTTCTGAATGTCGCTTTTATTTCCCGATGGGACGGGAAAAGTAAATATTTGTGCTAATAAATTTTTGTTGTTCTGTAGAATATCAGAGGTATTTGATATAAGTTTTCCATCACACTAATATTATAAATGTGAAGGTTTGGATGTTTAGATGTATGTATGGATGGATGTTTGTTACCTGTTCTCGCCAAAACTACCGAACGGATCGGGCTGAAATTTTGCATGCTGGTATTTTTAGGTCTAGAATAAAACATAAGCTACTTTTTATCCCATAAATCAGTTCCCGTGGGATAGAGATAACCATAAAATGTTTCCATGGAAACTACGCGGGGACTAACGCGGGCAGAAACTAGTTAGGACTAAATAGGTACATGTTTTTTTGAACCAAATAATTTGATATTCTCTGACTACGTGGTACATATTATCTCTTCTTAGACACGTCCATCTATTCTGTTTCTCCTTGCGACCGGTATAATGTCATCCGTCCAAATGCGAGGAAACTATCTGAGTATGGATACAGTAAGGCGGCTTCTGGTTGAAGCAAATTTATAGCCATTAAGAAATGCAAATGGCACAAAACTAGAAAGACACCGCAGAAACTCAAGATTGAGTTACGGTAGAGAACACGAGAATTGGTCAAGAGTTATGTTTTCAGACGAGTCTAGATTCTGTTTATAGAAGCACGACGGGAGGAGAAGAGTGTACAGAAGACCGGGAGAGCGCTTTATACAAGCCTATAAAGAAGACTTTTTCTTCTACACCATACGGCGGAGAAATTCTGAATGACTAACTATATTATTGGTCCATTTTTAGTGGACATGGGCGTGAATATCGTTTTCATGCAAGACAATGCCCGCCAGCATACAGCTCGGATAGTGTTTGCCTATTGTCAAGAAGTCAGTATCACACATGGAGTGGCCAGCTCGCAGCCCCGACCTAAACCCCATTGAGCATGCATGGGACGAACGGGGACGCGTGTACGTCAGCGGAACCCGCCGTCAATCACGCTACGTGAAATGACAGAAGCTATAATAGAGGAATGACAGAATATTCCGCAGCATCGCCTCAAAAACCTAGTAGAAAGTATGCCAAATCGAATAACAGCAGTATTGCGAGCTAGTACTAACATGCAATCTGTAACCAATGAAATTTATGAATTAATTTATGAAAATACTTGAAAAACTACGCATTTTTATTGATTTTACATTTATTAAAAATAAAAAGCTTGAATTTATTTTTTTTTATTTAAGCAAATTAAAATATTCTTTAATTTAGTCTTTATTTCATAAAGCTAGGTCAGGTACTTTGAAGATATTGAAGATTTTCTAACCGACCCTTTTTCTTTGCCGTCCAGTGTATATACTTGTAGTGTTAATTTATAATCAATTATCTATTTATAATAATTTACATTAATGAACACATTAATGAATTGATTACTTTATATTTTATTGATTAAATTAACTTGATTTTGAACTACAACTAAAACCCGCTACTGCTTATAATTAAAGCCCACTGACCTTTATGCGTAAATTAACCACACTCCCGCAATTGGAGACCAGATCAAAAATTCAGTAGATTAAAGCGCGCACTGTAAACCTATTAACGGCGGTAAACATTCGATTCGTTTGCGCTTGTTTACCGGTGGATTACGTGTGTGCCTTTAGCGTACCTACGCACTAGTGGCAGAACCGCGGCGGTTGTCGCTGTATTTACTATCGTCAAGCCTTGTCACATTCAGCTGTTGCTCGTTGTTAACAACAAGGTAATCAGTGTCACTGGCGCCGGTTCTTTTGGTCTGTTTCTGGATATTTTTATCCCATTCTATCCTGTAAGGTCAATTCAGATGTATACGAGAGTGCACTCATACAAGTTTCGCCTCTCATTGATTCATTTTCTTTGATTTTGAGGCAAAAATGGTATCAATGATACACTTGACGATTATATCTGAATCGGTCAGCTACACAACGGGATTTTCTTTTTGTTTGATTATTCGCCAGTACTTTGGCGAGGCTTTTAGCTCTAATAAACAATAGTCGCTGCAGATAACCGCGCGTTTGAACTGCCAGTGCGTACGGGCTTTTACAATAGCAAACATTATTTAGTTCATTGCGTAGGTAGATTGTCTGCGCTTTCAATATTTCAGCTTAGCAGAGCTCGACGGCGGCTGCTCGGAGCAAACAACGGGCTTGATTGTCAAACTAGGGCCGTCTGAGTAGGTACTCACATTTCAACATTTTTTTCTTTGGTTACAAGAATGGAAAAAAAAATTATAAATCATGAAAGTGCACTGTATCGCACCTAATCTCGCTCAGCAGTGAACGTATGAATAAGGTGGAACTTAAAATATAAATATATAAAAAAAATTAACCTATGTCTCAAATAATTTGCCTTTTGTGGTTCCTCACCTCAACAGCCTATATTGGTTCACTGCCAGACACTGGCCTCCCTCTGATAAGCGCCTTATTGACTTTTATCTCATGGTGCCCATAATCCCCACACTGGGCATGCGGGTTGGCGATCGTAGTTCGGTGGTAGAATTGTTCTGCAGGAGGCGCTGCTGCCCGCCCCCGGTGGATATCCCTTAGTCGCCTCTCTAGACACCCGCGGGAAGAGTTGAATGGTGTAAATCTTAAGACGGTAACACACAGCCTTTTCTTGTATCAAAGAGCAAAACATAAGAGCCTATAGTAGAAGGTTATATATAAATCGCGTAGATGAAGATTGGGATTGAGATGCTGTCCCGTAAGATCATATTCGATCAACAATTATCAAGCGGGACAGCATGAAAGAGGCGGTCATTTTAAATCCCAATCTTAAAGTTTTACAATTTTACTCGACTTATACCTACTTACACGTCATATTAGACAATTACCGACATAAGCTCTTTGCAAAATACGTAGTTACTCTACTACGCGAGGAGACTGCATTCCTGAGAACTAAGTATTTAGAGTTCCGTGGGATTATAATGGAACAAAGGCTTCTGGCTTTTGCTTCTACTGCAGAAGGAATTTTATTAGTATCAAATGAGAGAATAATATACTCGTAAAATCTCGTGGGGAAAAGGTTATAGAATTTACGTTTTTTGTTTTTATAGTGCCTACCCAGAACTAGGAAAAATTCGGCTTATTAAATAAAATCCCAAAAAATAACGACCTAGGCGGGACATGAACCCGCAACCTTCCACCCGTTACAGATCCCATACTAAAATTGGAGTTATTTAAGCTAGTGGTGACAAATCAGATGTTACCAGAACTAAACTAAAGTAGTTTAAAATAATTATAGTCGCTATTGTGTTAAAATAGTTGTTCAAATTGTTTCTACAACCAATAAAAACCTACTAAATAAGCTTTCGGATGCAAGTGTTGCCAGGTGACGCTGTCCTTACTCTCCAGACTCAAATAATATATAGTATTGCAAGTTTATGCCCGCGACTTCGCACGCGTTATTGCTATGGAAACGTTTAAATGTGATTTCTATCTCATTTATCAGATTTATGGGATAAAAAGTATTTCAGCCCGATCCGTTCAGTAGTTTTGGCGTGAAGAGGTAACGAACATCCATCCATCCATCCAAACTTTCGCATTTATAATATTATCTGTGACTCAAATGAAGGTTTCCTCCACTGCATCAGCACAAAAACCTCCACTGCTGAACGTTCCAATAACAAATTTGGAAAACTCCTTATTAATACCTTACGGAACCCGTTGTAAGACTGCAACCCGCTTCGCAGTCTGTCATTTGTGGTCGCTGCTATTTCATGGTCCGTTTCACAGTGCTCGTGGAGTAGGTCTTGGCGCTATTGAAAGCGATTTAGCGTGCTTCCACTTTAAAACAACGATAAAAATAAAAATTGTGGCGTAACAGGTAGCGAGTTCCCGTACTGAGTGGATGGGGTTGAGGGTTCAAGTCCCGTCAAGGTCGTACATTTTAGGGGTATAATTTAAATTCGTAGAACAACAAAACATTCATCATCATCTGCCTATGTTATTCCACTGCTGGACATAGGCTTTTCCTAATAAGAGCCATAGCGCCCTGTCTTCAGCTTCCAGCGTCTGTCTGCAGTCTTTCGCAGGTTAGTCAGTACGTCTATACTACGTTTGCTGAGTCACGGTCTCCACTCAAGAACACATTTACTCCAGCGGTTGTCGGTTCTTTGCGAGATATGGCCGGTCCACTGCCACTTCAGCTTGCTAACTATTCTTTAAGGTATGTTGATAACATTGGTTCTCTGTCAGATGTATTCGTTACGTATCCTAATTCTCCTCCTCGTTCAGACAAATTCCAAGCATAAAACATTCAAACTCTGTAAATTATTTAACGCGGATATTAGGTCACAAAGTGATTTCTATTAACCATAGCTAAAACACTACGTTACATGATTATAAAATGGTTGAACGTGAGTTTGTTTTCAGTTTTATTATAAAATACATAGTTTCTGTCCGCGGCTTACCACGCGTTGTTTTCTATGGAAACGTTATAAGGTTATTTCTATGCCATGGAAACTGATCTAGAGAATAAAAAGTAGCTTATGTTATAAACCAGGCCTTGACTACAGGTATGCAAAATTTCACGCCAATCCATTCAGTAGTTTTGGCGTGAAGAAGTAACAGATATCCATGTACCTATCTAAATTTCCAAATTATCGCATTTATAATAATAATGTGTTTATAAAAAGAACGCCCGCTTACACTATTACCACGCACTTAGGATTAGTATTTCTTTAGTTTGTCTCATTTAGGATTACTTTGAGTACCAATTACAGACTGACTTCAACTTGGACTGAGGAGATCAAAGAGCGGATTTGGATAACATACTTCGTTTTAGCTAGATAGTTAACTATTTACACACTCTATAACTTCTCATATGACACTCAATAATTAATAGGTGATTTTTTAGTTAATTTTCAATAGTGCTGAACTAACGCTTTAAATCCTCCACCACACAGCCGCGCTTTTGAAGCGCGTCTCGTGTCGCGCGATTCGTTGCGATTTTGTAGCGCGATTCCTTACACACAGCTGCGTGCGTTTTTGAAAGCGTGATTTCTAGACGCCGAGCGCCGCCACCGCCCCCTTCTCCTCGTCGTACTACGACTACACCATCTCCACGTCGACCCCCCCCCCCCCCCCCCCCACAAAAATCTCAAAACGCAGGACGCAATCCTAATACAAAATGTTCCGTGAACATAATTATCGCAAAATCGCAAACGGAAACGCGTCTAACAACTAAATGTCGCGTCGATAAAATAGCAGCAGTGTGTAAGATCGTATGCCTCACCTCACCTCAACAGCCTGTTTTTGTCCACTGCTGGACGTAGGCCTCCCCCTGATGAGCGCTTTATTGGCAGGTGGTAGAATTGATCTGCAGGGGGCGCTACTGCCCCCCGGTTGATATCCCTTAGTAGCCTCTTACGACACCCGCGGGAAGAGTTGGGGTGGTGCAAATTCTAAGCCGGCACCACACAGCTGCGTGAAGATCGTATGCGTCTTAGTGCAAAATGTACTGCAAGCAAATATCACGACACAAGACGCGAGGCTCAAAATCGCGGCTGTGGGGTGGAGGCTTCAAATGCAAGGTTCCTACCACTACCCACATTAACAGGTTATTAAATTCAGTTTGACTTGTGTAAGTGTTTATTTTGTAAGCCTGAAGCGATGAAAAAAGAGAATCCCTTCGGTACAGTACAGACTACTAAATCTTTGGCCGAAAGGAATTCAGTTATTGACTTCTGACTTCCGACAAGAGCTTTAAAAGTTTTAACGGAACTTATTTTTGTTAGATGAAATCGGCCCATGTCGATAAAAAATCGTTGAACAGGGTAAACTATCAAAAACCATATAATGTGTAGGTACGTATTAATTCGAAGCGTTTTCCAAATGTAGGTTTATTTCTATAATTGGGAGACATAGTAAATTCAAAAGATACATTGAGAAAAAAAATTGTACAGTTATTCACATCAAGAACCATAACTGTTGCAGTTAGCTCAATTATTTCAATTGTAAATAATAGTATAATTTTTGTGAATAAAGGCACTGTTGTTTAGCGCGTTGCATAAATATAAGTAAAAACTGAGAGTAATCTTAAGGTAATATTTTTTATTAATACGCAGTTTATTCTCTGATTTATGGCGCAGACGGCTTACAGCTCGTGTCTCAGCAAAATACGTTTTAAAATCGCACCTTTGATAAAACCGCAAAGACAACGTGGTGCGGCAAACCGGCAAATGTATTAAGTACAGAAGGATTATAGTCCTTTATAATGTATGCTAGGATTATACGCGAAGGAAAAATAAGAGATGTTGAATATTGTCAAGTGGTTTAAGTTATGTGGCGACATTGGCCAGAAAAACTATAAGATTTATCAATCCTACTAATATTAGATAGATAGAACATTCTTTATTGCACACTTATAGTCTAAGATCCGGCTGCAGAATTAGTGCACCCATCGAGTATGAGCTAAAAACCAAATTTTTACGCATATTTATGAGAAGGAGAATATTTATTTGTCTACTAGGTTGCCGATCAAAATGTGGCCGCTAGTATTTTTAATTAATTTATTTATTTATTAAAAGGGAATCCAACGTGACAAAATAGATAAAAATTTGGTTTTTAGCTCATACTCGACGGGTGCACTAATTCTGCAGTCGGATCTCGTACTATTATCGATAGAAACAATACAACAAAACAGCTTCAAATCTAAGTGACAAGACAAGGTCTTATCGCTCAAGAGCGATAAAACCGCCACTTTGGAGGTTGCGTTTGATTCCTGCCTCGGGATAAATATTTGTATGATCTACAGATATTTGTTCAGGGTGTTCTGGATGTTATCTATGTATAATAAAAAATATTTATTTAAGTATTGTATTGTATTAAGTAAGTATATCATTTAATTAGTAGCCATAACACAAGCTCTGCTTAGCTTGGGGCTAGATAATGCTGTGTGAATTGTCCAACATTATTTATTATGCACCAGATCTAGCTTTTATATTCAATGAATCTATTGATTGTGGCGTATTTCCTGATCTAATGAAATGTAGTAAAGTAATCCCACTCTTTAAATCGGGTAGTAGGTCTGACCCCATTAACTTTAGACCAATATCAGTACTGCCAACTTTCAGCAAAGTTTTTGAAAAACTTATTTTACATCAATTGCTTAGGCATTTTATTGGCAATGACCTGCTACATGGTAAGCAATTCGGGTTTACTCGGGGCAGGTCAACTACTGATGCCGGTGTAGAGTTAGTATCGCATATCTTTGATACTTGGGAGAAGTCGCAAGATGCTTTAGGTGTTTTTTGCGACTTGTCAAAAGCATTCGATTGCGTACACCATGAAACATTAATCAGGAAACTACATCACTATGGAATAAGAGACACCTCTTTGGATCTTTTTACATCTTACTTGAGTGATAGGATACAAAGAGTTGACATTATTAATGGGAAACGGTCTTCGGGGTCTGTAGTTACAATGGGGGTACCGCAGGGCTCTATCCTCGGTCCTTTCCTATTTTTAGTTTATATTAACGACCTACCACATCTTGTTAAGAATAATCACGAGGTTGTGTTGTTTGCTGATGATACTTCATTAATTTTTAAAGTGAAACGACAAAACATAAATTTCGACGATGTGAATAATGCAATCTCAAAAGTAGTACAATGGTTTAGTGTCAATAATCTTTTGCTTAACGAAACCAAAACAAAATGTATAAAATTTACTCTACCTAATGTAAAACAAGTTAAGGCTGATGTAAACGTAAAAGGAGAAACATTAGAAATTGTAAACAGTACAGTATTCTTAGGAATAACCTTAGATAGTAAACTTCAATGGGGCCCACACATAGATAAGCTAGCAAAGAGACTTAGCTCTGTTGGAGAAACACCTTCATGCTCTACACCTTATCCTTTATGGGTATAGAGATGTGAATAATGCAATCTCAAAAGTAGTACATTGGTTTAGGATCAATAATCTTTTGCTTAACGAAACCAAAACGAAATGTATAAAAACTTTCGTAGTTTGACGAATTCATTATGAATGTAAGCGGGTTAACTACGAACCTATTTTGTGTTGGAAGAACACCAACAGGCGCGACGCGAACCGCACTCACCCTGATAGAGGATCTAGAGGATAAAAAAGCTTGGGACGGGTTTTGCTCCAACTCGAAAAATAACAAATAACAGGTTCAGGTATCAGGGTTTCTTCGTCGCTTCTTTACTTTAGTCTACATATCGAAGCGACAGAAATCAAAAATGTCACTTTATTTCCGTGTCAGTGTTTACTTTTATATTTTGACCTTTTCTAAATGTACATTTATTGTATTTATGGAAATAAAGAGTTTTTGATTTTTATTATGAGTAAAAAAATCTTCCTAAGATATCATCCTTATCATGTCGACATTCCTTACACTCGCATTATGCGGTACTTTTTTAAGGGGTTTCTTTAACGTTTATTGTCCGTAACGCTAAGGTTTATAACTCGCTGCTGCGCTGGCTTCTGATTTTCATGTGCGAGTAACATTCTCAATCCTAATAATAGGTAGTACCTAATCGGAAATTAAATTATTCACCTTATGTAGGTATATATATTTTAAGTTTAATTCATTCTTCTCCCATCCACCAGGTTGTCTGGCATAGTTCGCTCTTGAGCGTTAAGACCGCCAATTGTCACTTAAATTATAATTATTTCATTTAAAATTGTTTCTTAGTTTAAGTGCAATAAAGTATTTGCTATCTATCTATCAATAAGCCCGATTGCTGCTCTACAATAACCCATCTCTTCGCCCTAATAGGTTGTTTGTTACTTTCCTATCCACATACATGTATGAGCCCCACCATGTAGTAATTTAAGTACCTAGTTAAATTAAAGGTTGGATGGTTTTAAAAGTGTGAACATTTTACTAAAAGAAAGTTTCTTCATAAAGAATGGCTGTTACTGTTTTGCCTTATTTATGATGTAAGTAGGTACCTATGTTAATTTATACTGTGCATTTATTAATATCTAATATTATTACATTATAATATGATACCCCTTAACTGATTTCGTAGTTATAATTATAATATACAATTTACATACACTTTGTATTGTTTTATTAACACACATGGAAAACTTCCCCGTTATGTAGCTACGTGTCGGTGCGGCGCGGGGCGGGTCGCTCCAGCGTGGCTGGACAGTGAATGGGTTAATAATAATGACTACTTGACTATGACTACTATTGATGTGTCTAACGGCAGCACCTGCGCACTGATATTATAAACCTTTATACAGAACATTCATTTTTACCAACAAAGTTATGGACATAGGTATACATAGCTAGTGCTGTAACCACATTTATGTTTATTCAGGTCTTAGTTTTCTTAGTGTTATTGTTCTTTTATTATTTATCGTCATGTACACGGTAGAATTTTTGAAACCGTTATCAGGTTTATTTTATTAAACCTAATATAAAGTTTCAGCAGCTAGGCAAAGGTCTCCATCATGTTGTCATTTCTTTCCACACCTTGCTGTAGGTATTGTAAACAAAATCTGCCATCACTCAGCTTATGGAATTATAATATTTTCTGACACAGCATTCAATTTGGCAATTTGGTTTTATTGATATGGACTGGATATTTCAACTGCTCTGAAATCAACATTATCAAGAAAAATCTACCAAGTAATCCTAATTTGAATGAAGTGGAAACAATAAAATAGATTTCTGTCATAGAACAAAATACAATACAAATATTAGTAAGTAGAGGTACTTATTCAAAAATCTAATTTAAGTAGGTACCTAATATCAAATCACAGTTCTGTGAAATCTATTTTTCACTTGCGCAGCCAGTGTTTCAATTTTCATAGGTTTGCCTTCATAGAACCTAGAAGGTGCACACTACACATATTTGTAACAGATAAGCTTTCAGGCAGTTAATGATTAGGTTTAGAAATATAGTATTAGTATTATAGTCTATGTATGACAAATAGGTAGGTACCTTGTCGATTTCACAAAATGATATTCCATATACACTCATTTTTACCTACATTATTATTTTATAGTCTGATGTGAAATCTTGTTCTGCACTGCAGTCCACTTTCTTATTTACCTTCCAAGCCAATAATAGTAAAACTACTGAAACAATTCAATTCAAGCTACAATGCAACTACTTACCTATTTGTAGGAAGATATTTATTTCCATTAGCCATGGTGAATGAATAGCCAGCAAAAACCCTGGTTTAGAATGACATTATATTTTCTGACTATATCTCTTATTGATACCGAATCAAACATTGGAATAGTTATCTACTTATGTACCAATCTAATGTTGATGACAGTAGGTTATTTACCTTATTTTCCGGTTTGCACTGATCGAACTGAAGTTGTTGGTGTTAATTTTATAACAATATTTTGAGTTTAGCATAATTTTTATTGTAAAATAGCAAGCATTACACTGGTAGTGGTATCAATTTATCAATTCAGAAGTCACCTTTTGCTTGTGTTAAATATCATCGATCTGCTAACGTAGGTACCTACAATTGGGATTCTTATACTAGATAAAGTTACCGAAAATAATCTCTACCAATCTTTTAAACATGATACACCGAAATTGGCCCACCAAAATCTAAAAAAAGATCATTCACAACAAATTGCTTTTGTTTGTTTTGGATAAATAACTGTTTGACATTTCTGATGTCTTGATTAGTGTCAAGTGAACATGCAATGTCAACGTCAAAAAACAAAATGGCGGATTCTACGAGTTTCATCACCCTAGCTTCGCCCAAGTTGCTATTTTATCCACATTTTCAAAAAAATATTTAATTTTTCATGCAATAAATATGGAAAAACTAAATATACAGTTTTATTCAGAATTTCCGGAGCTATCGATTGATACCCATGCGATCTTTCCTCATGATCACTCATAATTATTCTTGCCATTGGCCAGCTGTTTCGCTTCATATTTAACCGCCATCCTAGAACCTACCATAGCCTACCATTCCATGATAGAATATATTTTTTAGTAGCGACAACACTCAAATGTCCTTGGGTTCGTCTGAGAGTGAGAGAACAAAAAAAAGAAAACGTTTCAAAACATTCGTGGTCAAAGTGATTTCGAGTGCGGAGAGTGTTGAAGTAAGTAATTGATTTTAGTGTTTTATTCATCGTTTTATTACATAAATTATACATCAAAAGACGCGTGACAGTGTAACAAATACGTGAACCAGAGATTAAGTTCAAAATACTTGGTAATATCTGAAATGTTTAAAGTAAAGTTTTATTGTTGTAGTCGAACGCGGTATCTTCATTAGATTTTAGAAGTTGTTACCGCTGTTTTATCAGTAGAAAGCTTGATTACATCACAAAATATTATAGAGCCAATATCATAGAATTGATATCATAACTCTTTTTCGATAAAACTCTTCTTAAGAGCAAGAGATGATCAAAAAAACTAAAAAGGTCGTCAAGGTCAAAATTGTATTGCCGCCATTCGAGTTGTGATTCGAGCGCGTGCTTGCTGTTGTCATGCGTGCTCTCGACTTAAGGTGCGGTTTGTACGTAAGTAAGAGGTCTTCTCTTACTTACGTACAAAATAGAATAAATATTAGCGATAATAACTTTGCTAATCTATTTTTAGTTATTTTGTTTAGTTTTTTTCATGTTTTTTTATTTTTATCATGCCATTTCATTTTTGGGTTGGAGTGGAGTTTACGAGACGCAAGGCAAAAAAGACAGAATATGCGTCGAATTTTTTTTATGTATATAACATTTTTTTTTAATGGAATCATAGAGGTGGTGACAAATGGGGCAACTTTTGTCCAGGTCATTAACCTCGAAGTTCAATGACCTCGGCGCTAAAGGTCAAAATGTGTCGTATTATTTATCGTAAAATCAGTAGTAGGTACCTGAGCGGACCTGCCGTTCGTAACCTGTCATTACACGCCTTTAGAAATAATTATCTTTTTCGTTTTTTTATTGAATCTTTGCTTTTCTTTACTAGAATTATCTTTAAATGGAAGCAACCGGTGAGCAAGTTGAAGGGCGAGGTGGAGGGAGAGGTGAAGGGCGAGATGAAGGGCGAGGCAGGGGGCGAGGCCGAAGCCGAGCTGGAAGAGGACGAGGTCGTGGACGTAATGTGCAGGAGACAACAGCTGAAACGTACTAATGCTTAAACTATTTTTTATTCATACGCACCTTTTGATTTCATTAATATTCACACAAACATATATTTTAGGGAACTTGAGCTGGTTCGCCAGAACGCTCAGATTACGAAGCGGGCGATCTCAAAAATGTCTGCACCAATAAGGGCTGAGTATTACGCTCGAAAAATGGCGAAACAAGCGGAGCGCGTGCTCTTGCCAGATGCTCCTCCACGCAAACGCGCACGGTAAATATTTATTTTATGAGTACAATTTCAGCTTGTTTGTCAATTTGTTAAGTCTATAACATTACATTTTGAACTATAGGAACAATTCACCGAATCGGGTGCCATGCCGGCTGGTGGAAGGAACACCAGCGGTTCCACCGCCACCAAAGCCGCAACCTTGGCAATCGCTGTAAGTTCTTTCACCTTTATCTCCTATTATATTAAGGTTTTTATTTTTATTATAGCCCGGGATAAATTAATATAATTATAAATTAATTATAATTAATTTTTGGGATAAATTAATTTCGTATTACATTATTAAAATATGTATAATGTACATGTCAATTGATAAATTTATTAATAGCAAAATAAATATTTTATAATTATGAATATTATTATAGTGTATTGTAAATGTATTCAAAATCAGTAAATAGTTGTAATAAATAAATTAAGTTCGGCGATGTACTAGTCTTGTTATTTACAGACGGCCCATTGTAAGGGAAGAGGCAGGCACCTCATTTTCGTCGGTGCCACCGCCACCAAACCCGGAGTCCCCGCAATCACAGTAAGTTCTTTCACCTTTTATCTCTTATTGCTGTATTGATATATGTCTGATATATAAATATATTAATAATAAGTACGACCTCCGTGGCGCGGTGGGCGAAAGTCCGCCTGCGGCGCAGGAGGTTGCGGGTTTGATTCCCGCCTCGGGACAAATATTTGTAGGATCTACAGATATTTGTTCAGGGTGTTCTGGTCGTTTTCTATACATAATAAAAAATATCTATCTATGTACTCGTGTTGTATTATGTATATCAGTTATCTAGTACCCATAACACAAGCTCTGCTTAGCTTGGGGCTAGATAATGCTGTGTGATTTGTCCGGCATTATTTATTTATTTATTAAGTAATAAGTAAATGTTTTAAAATATATTAAAATTATTAGTGTGTAAATGTATTCAAAATCAATAAATAGTTGTAATAATTGTTGAGGTGTGATATCCAGGTCATGTGAGATATTGTAGGAAAGGGGGCAAAATCTGAAATGCAGTCTTTTTGTTTACAGGCGGTCCATTGTAAGGGAGGAGGCTACACAAATCACGAGCACCTCCTTTTCATCGGCACCTCCGACTTTGACTTGTGACTGGACGACGGGTGGCCTTCGTAAGTTATTTTTGTTTATTATTGTACAAGATGACGGGCAGATAAATGTCAGCGTTGTATTACTGTTAATATAATTACTAAATTAATTAATAAGCAAATTAACATGTACGTTATATTTTTAAGGACAAGCAGACGCACTCAGCCTGCTAATAAGGCCGCAATCCAGGTGCAGCAGCCCATCAAGGTAAGAAAACCATTTTTCAAACAGCATCATTACAATATAATATTAGACTTTTTTTTCAATTACTTTCAAATTTCTCTATTTCAAGAGTATATTTTTTTCAGCATACCTGAATCGGCCCATGGTGGGACGATGCCGATGAATATAAGTAAGAGTTTTTGTTTTATTACGTAAAATTGGCAAGTTACTTTAGTAAAATTAAAAACTTATAGTACAACCAATTCAAAATTTTAGTTAGGACTAAATTATTAAATGTATGATTCTGGTTTTTGTTCTTCTCATTTTTATGTTCGATCACTTGAAAGTGATCGAACATAAAAATGTTTTAGATACTTGAATGATTGATTTCGTTATAACGTTTTTTTAAATTTTAGGTCAAAATCTGTTAAGGCGTGCGCAACAGTCCCCGGTGTCAGCACCACTGCAGCAGCTCCAGTCTCCACCACCATCACCACCAATACCAACCACTTCCCACTCAAATGGTAAGTTTAAATTGCGGGCGTGGTAATATAGTTTAGATAATAATAGCGGTCAGTAAAACTTAATTCCATAATCTAAATACCAATAACAATAAAAATTAAAAATTTAAACCATACATAATTATCATCATTTAATAATAGACATTGCTTCAGATGGACCGGACCAACGCATTTTGGAGTGGCTGGAGCAGCTAAGTGATGCTGAAGAGGAGACACCTATTAGTGTAGATATTTTACATGTCGACTATACTACCGATGAGCCTGCTCATCTCCCCGACGGCTTGGACGACAACTGTGCCGACTTTTTACAGCGACAAGATGACGACGCTGACCGACTTCTGACTGAATTACTTACAAGAGACAGGACAGAGCACACAACTGTCGATCATACAACTTTTGACTGGACGAACAACAAGGAGAGTTTTCTGGGACGACGGGAGGACTTTGTGGGTCCATCTGGGCCCACATTTAGTATCGAAAACACTGACAGACCACTAGACATTTTCTTAAAATACTTTGACGATGAGATTTTCAACCTCATCGTCACAGAAACCAACAGGAACTGTGAATATTTGACGACAAAGACATACAGTGAACATAGTAGGTTCAACCGACTAAAAGAAACTGACAAGTCTGAGATAGCCATTTTCCTTGCAGTCCTAGTTCTGCAGGGCCTTCTCCCACTGCCTGTGGAGAAGGACTACTTCAAGGAAAATGGGTATCTCACACTGCAACACTTCAAGACCCTCATGACGTATAACAGATTTGTAATGCTCAAACGACTTTTACATCTGACGGACAACAACGACACATCGACTGTTGACAACAGTAAGCTGCGGGAGTTGGGGCCCCTTTTAAATTTACTGCGAAGTAAATTTAAGGGGCTTTACCTTCCGTCGCGTGACATAGCTATTGACGAATCGTTACTGAAATGGCACGGACGACTTAGCTTTGCTCAAAAAATCGCTACGAAAGCAGCAAAGGTAGGGATCAAGACTTACGAATTGTGTGAATCCAGCACCGGGTATTGCTGGGACTTTTTTGTGTACACCGGCAAAGGACATACCCACGACGGACATGACAGAGAAGACATTGACAGACAGGAGACAGATAGACAGGAAACAGACAGACAGGAGACTGACAGACAGGCGACAGACAGACAGGAGACTGACAGACAGGAGACAGACAGACAGGCGACAGACAGACAGGAGACTGACAGACGGGGGGATGAGCCACCTGTGCCGAGGAATTTAACAGCACAAATTGTCCTCGATCTCGCCCGGCCGCTGCTAAACCGGGGGCACACGCTAGTTATGGATAATTTCTACAATTCTCCATTACTAGCGCGGTACCTAAAAAAAAACAAAACTGATTGCTTCGGGACTCTTCGCGTGAATCGTGAGTTTGTTCCCGAAGCAATCAAAAATACCACAAAAGCCATGCTGCGACCGGGCGAGATGGTACAGAGTTACTGTAGGGACTTGTCGGTCGTATTGTGGCGCGACAGCAATGTTGTCGCTATGATTTCGACTATGCATGCGGGGGAAGTGGGAGGCAAAGAAAAATATGGGCTATACAAGTATAAGCCCCAAGTTGTGTTAGATTATAATCTTGCCATGGGAGGGGTCGACAAAAAGGACCAGCTCCTGTCCGCCCATCCCATGGAAAGAAACCGGAACCTGGCATGGTACAAAAAGGTGTTCAGGCGCCTTTTAAACGTCACCATCCTAAATGCGTATGTCGTGTACAAAACTCGGCACCCACGCACCTCACAACGAGAGTTTAGAACGAGCTTGGCCAACGAAATGATTGCTGCATTTAGGCCGCCTCAAGTAGAGCGCCCGCTTAC
The DNA here is from genome assembly GCA_963564075.1 of Eupithecia subfuscata. Taxonomy (NCBI): domain Eukaryota; kingdom Metazoa; phylum Arthropoda; class Insecta; order Lepidoptera; family Geometridae; genus Eupithecia; species Eupithecia subfuscata. The sequence goes on along the minus strand of OY751118.1, from coordinate 11,880,661 downwards.
CGCCGAGGTCCGGGAAGTAGCGGTGATCCAAAAGGGCAAAAATCGGCGTACAATCCTCACTGGCAATCATTTCGTTGGTGCTGGCCGTGCTAGACATTTGAAGTGCGTGCACTGCAAAAACGCGCGAACGAAATACATCTGCAAGCAATGCGATGTATCGCTTTGCTTGGAGGTATGTTTCGAAAACTATCATACGGCAGGTAAATAGTATATAATATATATTATGAAATCTTATATTTATTTGAATAATATATATAATAAAATAAAGAATATATATTAATATATAATAATAATAATTTATACATTCAGATAATAAATAGTCAAATAATATTATATTTATTAGAATAATGTATATATAATAAACGAAAGAATATTTATAAATATATAACATAATAATTTATATTTATTTATTTTATTTATTTATAAACATGTACATAGTATATAATATAGTATATAACACTATTTGCACTACTAGGCTCCAAAAAGATATACATTTTGTAGGGCAATGTATACGCGTCTACAACAGAACTGTAAGTGAGTTGCAAAAAATATCAGTACATAAAATTATTTGCCTGAACACCTTTTTGTACACTAAAAAGATATTCATCACTTCTTCCGCTAGTGGAAAAAAATTATCAGTACCTACCTATATAAATTATTGAAGGAAAAATATAGTTTATAAAAAGCGAAAAATACTACGTAATTTCTTTGTTTTAAAACACTTAAAACAGACTTACTGATAGATTGACAGACTCCCCAATTTTCCCCGCATGCATAGTGTTTTACAAGCTTTCACACTGTAGTGTAAACGTTACACTACTAGTCTTCAAAAAGTTAATGTATACTTAAGAAAGCAATGTATACGCTTCTACAACAGAACTCCAAGTGAGTTGAAAAATTTTTCAGTATATTATAAATTATAAATTAATTAAATTAATGTAATACATAACTTCTAACAGCACGTGAACATGCTACCCTTGAGACCGCACCTTAAATCGGTTGCCATCTTGCGTACACATGCCGAGTAAGGTACAGTACTATTATGCTATTCTGTGGTAGCAAAAGTGTTAAGGCGAATAGTAGGGTGGATAGTGGCGCCACTACATATTTAATTTTATAATTACGTTATACAAAGGAATTATCAAAAAATCGGACCGCGCGTAGACGATATCTATCATAAGCTTTTTTTAAATGTATCTTTAATAGTTTTGTTTTGTGTTATTCAATCAAAAACCTTGTTTGAAGAGCTTGGTGGCCACCAATAGGAACTAAACAAGTATCTCTACTCATACTCTTGAAACAAGTATCTGCCTAAATAATACAGTACAAAACTATTAAAGATACATTTAAAAAAAGCTTATGATAGATACCGTCTACGCGCGGTCCGATTTTTTGATAATTCCTTTGTATAACGTAATTATAAAATTAAATATGTAGTGGCGCCACTGTCCACCCTACTATTCGCCTTAAGAACTGATTACTTCAACTCTGTTTTTTTCTGATATGTGCTTTGATTTTGTGTGTTTGACTTGGACAGTAATAAACTAGATCATATGCTTGATTTTATACTTAAGTTTTACTGGCAGTTATTAGTGGATTAGTAGCTAATAGTCCTGGCAAAAGTACCTCATCTACTCTATGAAAATAGCTCCGTTATTTGAATAAAAAATAATTGTACTCTCAATTTTCATGATACTTCATTTATTTTTTCGGAATATGAAGCGCCAGACTTTGGCCTTTTCAGCAATGTGCATATTTTTGTTCTAGACATTCAAAATTATAATAAAAATGTAATTGTACTTCCGCCTTATTATACGGCACTTTTTCACTGAGCCGTAAATTTTCAGTGGTTTTGTTTATTTTTTTAAGATGATTTTTTGTACTAACGATGTCGGTATTTTTATGATAATAGCAAGCTAAGTTCATGTACTATTGAAATAAATAGAAAATACACTTATCACTTTTATTTTCAAAATAAAACCTTTTTTCCAAAACAACTTCTGATTTTCCACCTAGGACAAGTTTGACCTCTCATTACATAATATTCTGTTACTACACTCGTCAAAATTGCTTTCGTAACTCAATGCTTAGTTATTCAACTGCCTATGGTATAAATTTTGTCCCCTAATCTCAGAAATGAAGCACTTGAGACCATTTTTTACAACGGGCGGAAGCATCTGGCATTTGGCGGTGACGCGGGGCGCGGGGCACTCATCCTACGTACCGCGGCCGCGCGGGGGCATCCAGCATCTGTGTGCAGTCTATCGCAGGTCAGTCAGTACGTCTATACTACGTTTGCTGAGTCACGGTCTCCACTCAAGAACACATTTACTCCAGCGGTTATCGGTTCTTTGCGAGATATGGCCGGTCCACTGCCACTTCAGCTTGCTAACTATTCTTTATGGTATGTTGATAACATTGGTTCTCTGTCAGATGTATTCGTTACGTATCCTAATTCTCCTCCTCGTTCAGACAAATTCCAAGCATAAAACATTCAAACTCTGTAAATTATTTAACGCGGATATTAGGTCACAAAGTGATTTCTATTAACCATAGCTAAAACACTGCGTTACAAGATTATAAAATGGTTGAACGTGAGTTTGTTTTCAGTTTTATTATAAAATACATAGTTTCTGTCCGCGGCTTACCACGCGTTGTTTTCTATGGAAACGTTATAAGGTTATTTCTATGCCATGGAAACTGATCTAGAGAATAAAAAGTAGCTTATGTTATAAACCAGGCCTTGACTACAGGTATGCAAAATTTCACGCCAATCCATTCAGTAGTTTTGGCGTGAAGAAGTAACAGATATCCATGTACCTATCTAAATTTCCAAATTATCGCATTTATAATAATAATGTGTTTATAAAAAGAACGCCCGCTTACACTATTACCACGCACTTAGGATTAGTATTTCTTTAGTTTGTCTCATTTAGGATTACTTTGAGTACCAATTACAGACTGACTTCAACTTGGACTGAGGAGATCAAAGAGCGGATTTGGATAACATACTTCGTTTTAGCTAGATAGTTAACTATTTACAAACTCTATAACTTCTCATATGACACTTAATAATTATTAAGTGATTTTTTAGTTAATTTTCAATAGTGATAAACTAACGCTTTAGCCTCCACCACACAGCCGCGCTTTTGAAGCGCGCCGCCACCGCCCCCTTCCCCCTCGTCGTACTACGACTACACCATCTCCGGCTACGCGTCGAACAACTGCTGTCGCGTCGATAACATAGCAGCAGTGTGTAAGATCGTATGCCTCACCTCACCTCAACAGCCTGTATTGGTCCACTGCTGGACGTAGGCCTCCCATAAGCGCCTTATTGGCAGGTGGTAGAATTGACCTGCAGGGGGTGCTGCTGCCCGCCCCCCCTGGATATCCCTTAGTCGCCTCTTACGACACCCGCATGAAGAGTTGGGGTGGTGCAAATTCTAAGCCGCCGGCACCACACAGCTGCGTACAGATCATATGCGTCTTAGTGCAAAATGTACTGCAAACAAATATCACGACACAAGACGCGAGGCTCAAAATCGCGGCTGTGGGGCGGAGGCTTCAAATGCAAAGTTCCTACCACTACCCACATTAACAGGTTATTAAATCCAATTTGAATTGTGTTAGTGTTTATTTTGTAAGCCTGAAGCGATGAAAAAAGAGAATCCCTTCGGTACAGTACAGACTACTAAATCTTTGGCCGAAAGGAATTCAGTTATTGACTTCTGACTTCCGACAAGAGCTTTAAAAGTTTTAACGGAACTTATTTTTGTTAGATGAAATCGGCCCATGTCGATAAAAAATCGTTGAACAGGGTAAACTATCGAAAACCATATAAAGTGTACGTATTAATTCGAAGCATTTTCCAAATCTAGATTTATTTCTATAATTGGGAGACATACATAGAAAATTCAAAAGATACATTGAGATAAAATTTTGTACAGTTATTCACATCAAGAAAATCATCATCACTGTTGTTTAGCGCTTTGCATATATGTAAATAAAAACTGAGAGTAGGTAATCTTAAGGTTATATTTTTTATTAATACGCAGTTTATTCTCTGATTTATGGCGCAGACGGCTTACAGCTCGTGTCTCAGCAAAATACGTTTTAAAATCGCACCTTTGATAAAACCGCAAAGACAACGTGGTGCGGCAAACCGGCAAATGTATTACAGAAAGATTATAGTCCTTTATAATGTATGCTAGGATTATACACAAAGGAAAAAATAAAGGATGTTGAATATTGTCAAGTGATATAGGTTATGTGGCTACATCAGCAAGAAAAACCATAAGGTTAATCAATATTATTATAATGGAGTAGGTACCCTGATTCAATGAAAACAATCACAGCCCGAACCACTGGTTCTAGAGGCTTGTACGCATAACGCACACGAAGACGCGGGTTACAGCTATTGATTTTGATTTTTTTGATTCAGGGAAGGTTTCGCACGCTCTTTTACTGAATAAGAAGTAGCCTATGCCCTGGGATAATATCCTCCTTTCCAAATTTCATTTAGATTCATTTAGCATCTATACGTATAAGTAAGCGAGAAAAAGGTAAAAGATAGACATACCTATTATAGTTGATTTTGCATTTATTATGAGAAAAAAAATCTTTCTACACCTAAGTACCTACCTAAGCTTCTCCAACAATGAAAAAGTATTTCCTAAACAATGCCATCTGTGAGATACGACCGTTACTAATCTCGCAAGCTCTCTAGAAGCATTCGTATTTCAAACGTTGTGAAAATTGTATTATTTTCACAGTGAAAGAAGAAACAGTTCAAGCGCCATCTCGCGTTAACAGAGAGAACTGTGTTGGAAACTTCAGTTCAACGCGTTTTAGTATTCTACCAGTAGAGAGCGCTACCTCTTCAAAACTATGGTTTCAGTAAATTCACTCAACTAAAGGTTCATGCAATAGAAGGTAATGTGGGGCATTTCTAACAGATGGCGCTATTGAGTCTACGAACACTCGTAGAGGATGCTACGGCGTAGAGGCTCTACGAAATTTATCTATCGTTTGTGTTGTGTTTTGGCCGCGTTTTGGACCACGTGCGAATAGAACTCATGAAATTAGGGTTCCAAATCATCAACCCATAAAACTTTAAGTATCAAATGGACAGTAAAAGCCTCATAAAATCAACAGTTTATAAGTTCTTTTAAACAAAGTTTACGAAAACTTTTAGATATCAGAAAACAGCAAATATGGTAAATATTGCTAGCAAAACCCTTTCCTCCAGATAAAATGAAAATAACTTTATGAGAAGTAGAATCAAACTAATAGGGTAAGGTTCAGCAAAAACGAGCAAATAATCAACCACCTTAAAAGAAAAAGGTTTTTAAATCAAATTTTAATATTAAGATGTATTTTGGCAATATTTTCATAAATTGTAAGTAATTCTGGTAACATTAGAAAAATCTAAAAAGCTTATGATCTTCCCCTTTTACTTGTGAAAAACCAATCAATGGTGTAGGTTTGTACAATCAATGACTACTTAACCAAGCGAAAAAATAATTTCGGCATTTATAGACATACTAGCTTCTGCCCGCGGCTTTGCACGCGTATTTTCGGTTTTGTAAGTGGTCTATTATCTAAGTCAACCTATGTTCTAAATGTACGCCAAATTTCATCATGACCTCTCCAGTAGTTTTGGAAATCTTAGATAACTAAAATTCACATTTCACAAACTTTTGGCTTTATAATATTAGTAGGATAGGAAGCCATTGAACGCATTTATTTTTGTCACCTGTACGAAGTTATTATTTTGATGTTTAGCAAACAATAAAATAGTGCTGAACAATTCACACATCATCATTTAGCCCCATTAAATAAATAATTTGTTTCAAATTTTAAAATAAATACGTACAAGAGCAGGTAAATGCCTTGAAATTAAAGTCTGAGGTGGATGTAAGAGGAGCAAGAAAAAGAACCGTAAGTATACAAGAGGCGAGCAGTTGACACGGATATCTGTTTACGTTACCCTAGTCACCGTAAAGTGTCAAGTATGCTAATTATCACGTACCTACCTACGTTTTGTTAATACAAGAAGGCCCCAATTTGAATTTTTGTGCGTCTCAACGATGTAAAAACAGACAAGTAAGTTTGTAAGCAACCAGATTTTTGAAGACTTTATTTGTGAATGGTCAGGATTTAGAGGAAGGTCATTAAAATAAGGACACACCTCTTAAATGCAAGAAATGTGACATCCCTTAATAAAAGTTCGGGAAAATGTAGGGTCAGTAGCTAAAATGAATGATTTTCCAAAATGTGTTTCCAAAAATATAAGTTATCCTTTAGACTTATATTCATGCAAAACTATACATTATACTATTTTATATTATTTCTGAACTCGTCGAAAATCTATAGATCATCAAAATAAATAATCTAAAAAATTAACGCTGATTGATGCCATCCACATTCATTTAATACTACCACTTCTAGGATAACTGGCTATTTATTGGCTGGCTCCCGGGCTCCCCCGCGACTCAAGGAGGTTGGAGAAATGGTAGGTAAGTCTTGACAAATGTTGATAGGACATGATACAAGGGTTTAGAGTATAGCAATATTTCTATTTTATGCGTCTTTTTGTGACAGGCTTTTTTATAGGGCTTATAATATTTAAGGGACTTTGAATCTTATCTTTGTTAGTTTTAGATACTTATCTAAAATTAACATGGATAAGGTATATACCTTATTTCTTAAACAAACAAACTACTATTTAAAACTAAGTAAGTTATAAATAGTAGTTTGTTTATTAAAATATGGGACTCACAAATAGTCATACCAATGCATGATGTAGATCTAAAACTAACTTTATATATGATTTATAGATAGATAGAGATATAATTATGTTTTTTTTTGTTCACAAACGGATAGCATAAAATACAATCAAACAGACACTAAAGTATAAACAAACATAATTAATTTTATTGCCGCATCACTCATGCCCGAATTCTCAAATGCTACTTACGTTTGAGCACGTCTCTTTTGACAGTTTTCAATAAAAATCTGTCAAATATTGGTCACTTGAGACGTGCCTGCATTTGAAATGCTGTACTTATCACCGGCATCGCTGAAAACCAGCGCTGCTATGGCCCTTGTGCCATAGCAGCACTAAGCTGAGCTGGTGACCTTTTTGTGTTTAATGAACTTTAATTTTATTAGTTATAACTAATTTCAAAAATAAAAATCTAATATTCGGCGGTCAGTGGTGCAAATTCGTAATGTATCAAGTTATGTCACAATAATCCTTTCTCGGCCTTTTGGCAGAGAATATACATATAAATAATAATACTAACCTTTTGGTTAAGATCGTCGAATTAAAGTAATGTCGATGAGACGAAAACGAGATTCGTATGCGTTAGATTTTCACCAGCCCTCGGGTCATGCGTCGCTTCGACCAGATGCCCAGATATTTTTTTTAGGAATATGGAGAAACCCGGAGAGCCTCGGTATCGATATAAATTAGGTACCAATATTATTTATTTCATCCTCGCATTTCATTTAATGCTTAGGTACTAAAGGACAAAGACATTCCGTATAATATTATTATTGTCGTAGCCTATTTCGGCTAAGAATTTCATCTGAAATATGTTTTCTCTTTGTATTGATTTTTCAATAAACAGAAACCCGTTTATTACGCCCGTTTTTAGGGTTCTGTAACAAAGGGAACCAACGGGACCGTATTACTAAGCCTCCGCTGCCTGCCTGTCCGTCCGCCTGTCAGCAAGATACAGCTACAGTATCTCATGATCCGTAAAAGTGGATAATTGCAATTTTCACAGCGTATGTATATATTTCTTTCGTCGCTTTAACAACAAAACTATTCAATATCTCTCTCATTGAAAAATCTAGAAGGCACGAAATTATCGACTTTATAATGTATCAATTTTATAATAGGACAGTTTTATAGTCATGTTTTAGTTGTATATCTTTATTATTGACATTTTATTGTTGGGCAATTTTTATGTTTGGTAATTTTGATTTTTGACATACATACATTTTTCTTGTAGGTCATTTTTATTTTTGGGAAATTTTATGGTTGGTAATTTTTATTTTTTGATATTGGCCCTGGCATTTTTCATTAAGCCACGAGAGAATTGAGCCACGCACGTCCGTCAAAAAACGGTCACCGATTCTTATAACAAGTTGGCTACATCGGAAAATAAGCTTTATTTACTTGTCACAAGAGGATTGTATTGGTCGTATTTATTTTATTACTGTCGAACGTCTGTTTTGTGGCAGATTATAGAAAATATGCTACTTGTACCAGTATTGTAGGTACCTACTAGCTTTTATTAGAACAAGGTTTCATTAAGTCTGGATTTCGAGTCTAAATTATTGAGAAATTCTAGAACTTGGCAGAAAAAATAGCTTCTCTGCGGGCTAAAGGATTTATTTTGTATAAACCCAGGCTTCCATTATACAAAAAACAAAAGACTATCAAAATGTATCCATATCATGTTTATGTGTTTGTAGACGAGATATCAGCAGTAGGATGGCAAGTGCGTCGGTGGCAATCAACGTGTTGACGTCGCGACGACGTCACAAAACCACGCGTCGTCGTTAGCGTCAATAATTGCATGAAAAACAGAAAACAATCGCGTTAGCTTATTAATAAAATTCTATAATGGTATATGTGTCGTGGCCATATCCTAGAATTGATCACTTCATGATGTGACCGACCATTTCAAGAAATGGTAGAATTTCATGAAATGGAAAATACGCGCTGGCCACATCATGATGTAGTCAGGCCAGATCAATGAATAATCAGCTTTTAACGATATGAAAGCTAAACGCACGGCTACTTCATGATAAGGTCAAACAATATCATAAAATAGTTACATTATTCACCGTTAGAGGCGCTGATATTGTTTTGTTTTGTTTTTGACATCTGTGGTTTTTGAGTGTTTGTTTGTTTCTGTTTTGTGATGCATCATGTCGGCGGACAATTATTTAGTTAAAAAAGCGAATAATAATGTGCAAATAGAAGACAAAAATGAAGTAAGGAGCCGTTACGATAAAGAACTACAGGAATTTTATAAAAGTCACTCGAAAAACGAGCATAACATCTAAACTGAAAGCCAACTGCATTAAGCTATTTTTAATTATAAAGTTCCTTCCTAATTCGAATTTTTCATTAAACCTTTTCATCATCATCATCAGCCTATATAAGTCCACTGCTGGACATAGGCCTCCCGTAAAGAGCGCCATAGCCTTAAACCTTTTAATGTCATGGAATACCTACATAAATGATATGGCCAAACGTTGATAGAAATATCATTAAATGTCGATGCTTAAACGATATAGTCAGTTTTAGCTGGCCATGTCATGAAATTCTACCATTTCATGAAATGGTCGATCACATCATGAAGTGATCAATTCTAGGATATGGCCACGACATATGCATTCAGTAACGAAAGTTAGTATGCAAATTGAGGTACAATATTTTGTTATATCAGCGATCAAAGTTATCTAAATAGCATGCAATAATGTAAATACTGACTTTCCTAGAACCTAAATGTACTAATAAAATACTAAGTTGAACAAGTCACTAAAATAAAACACCTTGAACAAAACACCTCGAAGCGCTCATTTCAATAATTTATGAGCAGTAAAAGTAACATCATATTCACTACAAGCTTCTGTGCCTGACTTCACTCTGATGGATAAGTACACGAAGCTTGTGAAATGTCCTTGTGCATCTCGCAATTAAAAAAGTCCAGGCCCTTGCAATTTCTGCGTTCTTTAAGTAATTTAGATAGTACGTGGATATTTTCTTTGTATACCATCTAAAAAACATTTAATGTCTTGCGACCGTAGTAAGTTACTTGCTATAAGCTCGTGCTAAAACAAACTTCGAATCAATTGTCATTTTGGAGTTAGCAATGCAAGAGATTTATTATTAAAATCAACATAATGTTGATAGAGGGATACTTAGGGATACCCACCAGGGGCGGGCAGCATCACCCCCTGCAGAACAATTCTACCACCGAAGTGCGAGCCCCAACCCCCATGGCCAGCGTGGGTATTATTGGCGTTACCCCCATGAGATAAAAGCCAATAAGGCGCTTATCAGGGGGCGGCTTGCGTCTAGCAGTGGACCATATCTAGGCTGTTCAGGTGAGGTGAGGTTAAGGTGATAATGATGAACGGAATGCCACCGTCCAACAACTCAAAATACGAAATATCCTAAAATGAATAAAATTTGTGAAAACGAGCGCTTGACAAGCGATTCAAAAATAGATCTATTTTTCCTCTGGTATTCTGACTTTCAATATAACACTTGGGCATAATCGCTTGAGATTTTACCAGAGACTACAAACTTTACCTCTTTTCTTCATTATATTATTTGGTAATTCAAGTGAAGGTAAGTAACGAAGTCGGTACTACTTACAGGTCTCAAGGTGAGACAAGCAATGAAACTAAGCCGCGGGGAAATTCTACGTAAACAGGACTAATGAGCTAAAATGTACTCAGCCTGAAGGAGATGCTTTAAGTTACCTTAGGTGGTAACTTGAATTTATTTTAGCTACATATTTTTTTCCTTTTATACTTTTTGGGATGTTACTAGCAAGAAATATACCTGTACAGTAGCAGGCCTAAGTTAGGAAGTTGGCGGTGCTACACCCCCGTGCTTCGGAGAGAACGTTAAGCCTGACCTGGGGGAGTACTTGAAAAACAGAAATCGAATTGGTTGATTCGTTTTCGCGCAAAACCAACTCACATGTTACATGAAAAAGATATCGTTTTTTAGGGTTCCGTACCTCAAAAGGAAAAAAGGAACCCTTATAGGATCACTTTGTTGTCCGTCTGTCTGTCTGTCTGTCTGTCCGTCTGTCAACCCTCTTTTCTCAGGAACGCGTGGAGGTAAATTAACAACAAATACTCAAGTCCGTAACCTCTTGAAGCCGTGATAAAAATTAAACTTCTAAGTCAACGCACTCAAAAGTTTCCGAATATTTTGAAATTTCCAAGGGAATCACATGCACCCAAAACCTATAGGGTACTTCCCGTTTAACTAGAATCATAATACTTGGTAAGAAGCAAGGTCATATAGCACAAATAACGATAAAAATCTGATAACCGTAAATTTATAGTTTATTAACTAAAAAGAATAAATTTAGATTTTTTTCCTCGACCAAAATCTACAGGGTACCTACTTCATGTTGACCTAGAATCATAATATTTGGCAAGAAACAAGGTCTTACAATTAAACGGAACCCTTAGTGCGCGAGTGCGACTCGCACTTGACGTTTTATTTTACGAGACTTGACCTCTCCCCGGTAGTGTTGGTCTGCACTCTCTATCCACTTCATTCTCACTCGCTTATAGAGAATAGAAGAGTGCACCTGTGTTTACGCACACACTTGTGCACTATAATTTTATCCTACTCACATGGCTAGTCTCCATTGACACTGGCGGCAGTGGCAGAAACTCGGCTAGGAGGACATCATCACCAGATATCATCAGGTTTTCTAAGGTGCCTGCTCTTTAACAACGGAAATAATCTACATTATTTTAATTTTGTTGGACCATCAACTTGTTCCGTCAATTAGTACAATAAAAAACCTCCGGCGATCTTTTCATTACGTCACTTAATTTTATGTCGCTTTTATAAAAATGAGGCTGACAAAATTTTTAAAGACCATAGACATACAAATGTCGGGCGAAAATTTTCGTATTTTTGAAGCGACCATTAATAAAAGTCTGGGAACATAAATCAAGTCTTATCTTTACTTACATTGGAATTATGTATGTTGGTTTATACCTACTTTAATGACCTAAAGTTCTACCCAAAGGTGACAAGCCGATAAAAAACATGACTCTCCGAATATTATCATGGGGTATTAAATAAATAAGTTATGGACTTTGCCCACAGTATTATCTAGCCCCAAAGCATCAACTTCTTTTCTGATGGCTTCTGCATCTGCCGATGTCTCATGATAGCATCGCCAGCTTAATGGAGTGAGTAGCAACCTCTATGTATATCAGTATTAACAATAGAAAAAATCATTCCGAACCAAAAAAAAACCACAAAACTACAAAACAGAACAAAGGAAAATAACTCAAAACAAGCAGAGCTTTCGTTATTGTAACCTTTATGACTGAGAAACTGCTTTTATTTTTCACCGTCTTCAATAAATGAAGGTATTTCTACATATGTTCAGCTGTATGCGTGTTTTTTTACTATTTTAAAAGTAAAACTAGTTTATGCCCGCGGCTTCACCTGCGTTGTTTCTATAAACGTTTTAAGGTGATTTTTATCCCATGGGAACTGATATAAGGGATAAAATGTATCCTATGTTTGATTCCAGGATTAGAATTACCTGTACGCAAAATTTCAGCCCGATCCGTTCGGTAGTTTTGGCGTAAAGAGATAACAAACATCCATCCATCTATCCATCCATCCATCTATCCAAACTTTGTTCTCGCATTTATAATATTAGCACAGCCGACCTATATTAGTATGATTATGTTCGTCGATAGTTCTTTCGCTATTATGGTGATCCCGACGAGATTCGAGGAATTAGAATTTGTCCCGATAAATTAAAAAATCAGTGTAAATATTAAGGAATTTCAGCTTCATCTTCTAATTTTTTTGAAACAATCAATTTATTTTCACTTGGAAGGAATAAAAAATTGTTATTTCATTTGTTTATTTCTGTACCATTTTATTATAAGCCGGGGTTATGTTTATTCGAGTGTTTCTATGTGGCTATCTAATATTTTTGATATATTTAATTTTCCATTAAACAGTCCTTGGGCTACGTAGTTGTGTTGGTCATTGTTTTTTTTAATGATTTTTAAAGTTTCAATTACTTGTTTTACGCAGCAAACGACAGTTTCCCTGTTTTGTGGGCAGCATTTTTACTAATTTATTTTGCCTATAAAGCGCTGATTGTAATATTATTAAGCAAATCGTTTTGTTTGAATGACATCTGCCTACATTGCCTGAAGATGTCGATCGGAACGTAATGGAAAAACTTTAGAAAAGTTAGATAGAGTTGGAGCCTGCTCAACGGAGCCCTAGCATCTAAGTTTCATGCTAGGTTTGACCGGCCTATTTCATGATTTGATTTAACAATTGATTTAAAAGGAAGAAAGTTATCAAGTCCGTCAAAATCTTTGTGAACACTAAAGTAGTAGAATTTAGTAGGAATATGTTCACAAAAGATTCTATTCAATATGAAATGCACCATTTTCGGTACCTTTTCATTGAAATAGAACAATGTAATGTAATAAAAAGGCCCTGATCGAAAACAGTGTGTTTGAAAACGGTAGACAGGTGTGAATTATTTACACCAAAAGAAATAATAAAGTTTGATTTAACAGATTATTCTATGTATTATGTGTATGTATTGTTTAAGGTAAATTTTGCTAGTGTTTGTTATAACGTTTTCCTCCAAACTAATAAAAAGTTGCTAAGAAATTGGTTCACATTTCTTGCCACCCGTAGCGTACTCTTAAGCGATAACGTGGCTTCCTTCTGCTAGTCCGTCGCACAGATTGTGCCGATTCCGACATCTGTTTGAAGAATGAGAGTATAAGTGGATGGGAGACATTCTGCTCAGAACAGCGCGGTTAGCATACAAATGGGAATGGAAGACAAACGTTTTGAAATCCATTCTCATTCTTACTTTGATGTTGTCTTTGTCTGGTTATACAGGGTTATTAGTAATTTACTGACACTGCGTGAACTGCAGGTTTTGCCCATCATGAACACGTTTGTGATCACGCCAGGTCTTAATTCTTAAATATGATATGGTGGTAGAACCCTTCAAATTCTTAAATAATCTTTCTTTACAGAGGCTGTTTATGAAATTTAGCTTGAAACAGTGGCTGTGAGTATGGGATATCGGTCTTTACTAGTTCATTGGATGTCGTACAAACGTGTTTTTCTTCATATTGTATCAGAGTTAGTCCGCAAAAAAATAAGTATCAGGTCTTAACCTGGTGTCTTCACAAACGTGTTCGTGATGATGGGCAGAACCTGCAGTGTACGCAGTGTCAGTGAATTACCAGTAACCCTGTATATTTAATCGGCTATTTATTAAAGACTAGCTTATGCCTACGGCTTCGCACGTGGTATTCTGCGGGCAGAAGCTAGTCACCCATAACCTCAAGCTCTACTTTGGGCGCAGATGATGCGATGTGAAACGGTCCATTATTAATTTAATTTATTTTATTCACTGAGGCAAACAACAGACGACAGGTTATTTTTATAAGAGAGCAGAATTTTTTGAAGCTGTTGACGAAGCTAAGCCTAATATAGGTTGGTATACACAGCTCTATGGTCAATACTAGGTTCTGCCACAGACGACGCCTCTATTCCCAGATAGAAAGTCTATCATTTAATTTTTGTTTGTTTGTTTAAGAAAATGTTCTATGTTGTAGTTTTGGAGATCTTGTGTAAATTCCATAAGTCTTTAATCAAATTATAATATTATTATGATAGGATAGTAAACCAGGTTTTTTCTCTTCATTAACTTAACAAAAAACAGCTTTCCCGTAGTGTGAAATTAAAACAGATATCATTCAGAATATTTTATTTACAATATTTAAAAGATTAAACATATACTGTTTATAAATCCGCATAAGTCTTCATAATTAAGCATACAAAGCCAGCTTTTTCCTTGTGAAATTTAAAGTCTATTTCCCTCCAATACGAGTTATCTCTGCTATAACGGAGAAAGGAGAGTCTGCAAACATGTCATGTCCTTGTAATTAGAAATTCCTGCAGACAACATTTTGTCCAATTAAAAGTCATGGCAAGTAGGGGAGGCTTTACACTGTACGCTACGATATTCGTGTGTTTTGCCCGTGGCGTGACAGATACTAAAAAATGTGGGTAGCTTTGTCAAGGTGCCTGTAAGAAACTTTACCAAAAATACTAAACTAAGAAATGCGAATATTCAGTTTATTAAAAAAGACTCACTTTAATTTTAGGTACTTTTTTGTACTTTTTTAACAAATGTTGAAAATATCTACCTAAATTATACAGAGATGTGACTTTGTAGATGGTTTTATTAAAAAAAAGTTTTTGTTGTGAAAGGCGAATTTGTTCGCTATAAATCATAACATAAGTATTCTTTACATCCTGTTTATTTACTTTCACACAAAGGCGTTTAAAAAAAACCCTTTAAAGTAATACATTTATTCACAAAGAAAATTATACTAGTATTTACAATTGAAACAATTGAGCTAACTGCCGACTGTTGCAAGCAGTCTACAGATAGCTCAACTGATCCATATCAACACCAGTCGGAAGCGTCCCCAAGACGCTGGCTGCATTGCCACGCTGTATGGCAATGCTGATACGCTGTGCCAGATATTCACCAGCTCTCGGGTCACGCGTCGCTTCGACCAGACGCTCAGATAGTTTAAAGTTTAAAGTAGACTTTCATGATATAATATCATGAAAGTCAACTTTGTTGCTTCGATTAAGAAGGGCATCGATACTCTAAAGCGCCATATTTTCAGACTGATCTAACTATTTGCTAAAATAAAGAAAAGGCCTCATTCTCGTGTAGGACAGTGTGAAAATCCAACATTAGCCAGTGTCGACAAACACGAAGAGCTTTGGATATGTACACGAACATATGGGAGCTTTGACCTTGCAATTTGCGTCAGGTTGACAAATGATCGGCGATTTGTCTTTGTGTCACTTTTTTGGGTGTTTTTGTCGGGCTGATAAATCAGCAGTGCTGAACGAAAATGGGTGAAACAGAAGACAATAGAAGAGATAATATCAGTCTTATTTTGTTACTTTAAAAGATAAATTTTATGTCTCTAGACGATTTTCGGTTACGGTGGCCAGTTTCAACGGAGACATGACATACGCGTAAGACATATTGTAGTGCACAAGTGTGTGCGCAAGCACAAGTGCACTCTCTACTCCCTCACACTCACACTCCCATGGGACAGTAGGCGATGAGACCGGGTAGAAGTCAGGTGCTGGACCAACGGCTTAGCGTGTTTTCTGGGGCACGACGACGGTGTAACACCGCCACTGTGAATGTATGCTAGAAAAATTCAAGATTTTTTAACATGACTCGGGATTTGAACCCTGGACCTCATACGCATGCCCAGCTTGGGGATTATGGGCATTATGTTAAAAAAGATTGATTAATTGAACACTTACATATGACTAGATACAAAAAATCTATATAAAATCTCCTGTCTGCACCGTGTGGTCACACTCCTCGGAAACGGCTCGACCGACATATATTACTCGTATTTTTGTACCAACCGGGCCGCGTTCTGATACCGTTAGTGTTGTGTGTCGTGATCGAGTTGCGTTCGATAATGAAGCCGGTGGTAGTAGTAACGTTCGTAGCAAAAGACAAAAAATGAGGGTAGATAGATATAATATATTATCTGCCAATAACAACTCACTCGCAGTGCCGTCAGTTATTCCGTGATCATGGCGCATGAAACTGTGCCGAAATATTGGAAAGCTCAAAACTCAAATCATGGTAAATATCCCGTTGTTAATGACTTTAGTTTTAATAACCATGATGGATTTAAAAGTTTTACTCGTATTTTGTTATGTTTATTTGGTAGGTATGAGAATAGGTCGTAAAATATATTTCATACCACTATGGTGTCCCTATCCAGATAAAATTCCACGCGGGCAAAGCCGCGGGCCACAGCTAGTAATTTATTTATCTATGGTTTATGTTATTAGAGTACGTAAGCCCTCACACTCTTATTTGTTTTCTTATATGGATAAGTATAAGTCAGTATAAGTGATAAGTTTAAAAAAGCCATTAAGACGCTTATCAGTGGGAAAACTGCGTCCAGCAGTGGACCATTAAAGGCCAGATGTAGACTTACGTCTACCGTCCACTCCTTATGATAATTACAACCAGCTGACCGTATAGTACGGATCGGCACACCCGATAATTGTCGACACATGCCAATTGCCACGACTCGACCAATTTGCTGGCATACGGGCTAACAATGCGTTAAATAATGGACTTCACGCAGAGAATAGTGAGCTATGGACTGGGAGATGGTCATCATCAACATCATCAGCTCGTGTACGTCCACTGCTGGACATAGGCCTCCTCCAAGCAACGCCGCGAATAGCGATTGTGCAGGGCTATTCAGACTCTCCGCTATCGACTCATCGAAACGGGATCTGAGACAGATTCCCGTTAAATTAAAATATTTTAGTGGTTTTAATTAATTTTGCGTCCAGCATGGAATTAATGGGAATGTTTTCGACTTTTTTCAAAATATTTCGAAAAGTATAAGACCTACAGAAATTTCAAAAACTGTTTTGAAATGTAAAAACCAATACCTTTCATTTGATACCCCACGTGACCCTGTAGGTACCTTTACAATGTTGACATCTCAATTAGTATGGAAAATGTTCATTTTCGTTTTTTTTTCTTTTTTTTTCTTAACATATATACAGGTGCACGAAATGAATTATTATTTTAAAGAAGTTGATACCGACACGAGATATTGTCTAGGGTTTCCACCAGAACGGTTTTCAAACCGCACGTTGACGCATGTCTAGGTCAGGCATAATCATTGGTTTATAGTCTATGGATGCCTTACTAAATCTTCCTGTAAAACCTAAAACAATTTAACTTTACAACATGGCAGCTTTATAAAGCAACTAGACGATCACCTCGCGGTTCCACCCGCGTAGTTCCCGTTCCCGTGGGAATTCCGGGTTAAAACCTATAGCCTATGTCACTCCCTGAAAAGTAAGCTTCCTAACGGTGAAAGAATTTTTCAAATCGGTCCAGTAGTTTCGGAGCCTATGCAATACAAACAAAAAAAACAATCAAATTTTTCCTCTTTATAATATTACTAGCTGACCTGGCGAACTTCGTACCGCTCTCACCTTTTAAACCTTAATTTGCATAAATTAATATTGCGGCTATAAATTAAGATGTAAGCTATCCTATCTTTCAAGTTGAATCAAACTGCACACGGTGTGCAAATTTAATTTAAAATCGGTTAAGTAGTTTAGGAGTCCATCGCGGACAAACAACGTGACACGTGATTTATATGGTATATACTGGTTAGCCAAAGCCCATACTATAGATTGGCAAAAATATACAATAAAATACCTGAATACTTAAAAAATGAAGATAAAGATGAAACCTTTTGTAAAAAGATAAAATTGTTTTTATTTGAAAAATGCTATTATTCTATTGACCAATTCGCTACGGACAGACTAAAATGACACTAACCTATGATGAAACAATGACTTAGTTTAAGAATTCTGGCTTCTAGATTCAATTTACTCAACTCTATTATTAAACTTATTTTCTGAGTGACATTAATGTTATTGTTTAAATTAAGTATTTTTAACTCAATTTGACATGATGTAAATAAAGCAGGACGAACTCATTTTTGCAGTGCCCTTCCAGGGTGCATGTACCTAGCTAGTGATAAGCCTATAACTAATCATTCACTTAGACCTAAGAATGAATGTACATGCAAGCAAAAATAAATAAAATAAATAAAATAAAAATAAATAAAAAAATATATATTAAGATAAAATTATAGTATAGAAAAACACAAACTGACAGCAGATCGACCACAAAACTCGAAACAGAACAGCATAAAACCATAGAGTATGGAAAACTTTTAACTTCATAACATGGCCAGACTGACCTGGCCATGGAATATGAAGTCATACTAACTCTACGTTTGGGCCCTTGTTTGTACCTTTTTTCATTGGACTTAGTTACATTCTGGCCTTTTTTGTGTAACGAAATGGAATAGGCATAAATTCAGTCTACGCTACACTAAATAACTTGATCTCGGTGATTTAGTGTCAGTGTTACAGCACTCATGGTATTAAGTTGTTTTAGTCTGCAATGCGATATTAAATAAATAAATAATACTGGAGAACCTACACAGCATCATCTAGCCCCAAGCTAAGCAGAGCTTGTGTTATTATATATAAGTTTATGGGTACTATTAGTCACTGAAAGTGTTATGAACCACTTAGATGTGCGAGTGAGCGAGTAGATAATAATTCACTTTTAATTATACTTAAGCCTCTGTTAAAAATCTTTACGCATTCGTACAAAATAACTTAGTGGGACTATATTAACATACGAGCTCCAAGCTCTGCTTAGCTTGGGCTAGGTGGTGCTGTGTGAACTGTCGAGCATAATTTTTTTTATTATAATACACAATAACTATTACTTGTTTGTTATCTTCTCAGAACAGAAAGTGTGTATGCGGATTTGGATGATATTTGGTACCAGGATAGCATCCTAGATTAAAACATAGTTTTAATTCCGAAAAAATGCAGTAAATTTGTTTCAATATGTTTATCAATACTGGTAACACTGCGGGTCGCAGCTAGTTGAAAGTATAGGTACATCGTTGTCTAAGGTCCGTATTGTATTTGTAATTATTTTTATCTATTTTATCCGTATTTGTCTAAGCTCGCTCAGTCATCGATTTATGCTTGAGTAACGCTTTTCTATGCCATAAAAGTCACTCAAGTAAAGAGCTTCGACTGAGCAAGGTTTCATAATACGGAAATAGAACAGACTAGCTTCTGCCCGCGGCTTCGCACGTGTTGTTTCCATGGAAACGTTTTGAGGTTATTTCTATCGCCTATCTTTGATTCCAGGGTTAGACTTACCCGTTTGCAAAATTTCAGCCTGATCCGTTAAGTAGTTTTGGCGTGAAGAGGTAACAAACATCCATCCATCCATCCATCTATCCATCCAAACTTTCGCATTTATAATATTAGTGTGATATGATAAGTGTGATTCTAAAATCTACTATTATGAACTTGACCACACAGCAATAACATAGCCAGCTGGCTTTACACTTGACTAATGACTAGATCGAGATAATCTCCCAGAGTAAATGCGCTTTTGCTTACGTCCTCACAATGTTGAAAAGCAAACGTCCTTGCAATGTTGGTGCGAATCTGCAAGTTGTAGTGGACACAAGTAATTCGTAGATGAGTGTCGCATTGCGGTGTGGTCCTTTTAGTTAAAATCTCTCAAGGTTTTAAAGTAGCTATACACTGTGCCACTAAACATGTGTACTAAACCGAAAGAGGGTGATACTGGATTCCGAGGGAATCAGCATTTTTTTAATACCGAATATTTTATTGAGCGTCTCAATTTGAAAAAAAATTAGACGCTTTTTAGTTCATATTCGTATTTTATTCCGTGCATTCTTATCTTCTTATACGGGATCGCAGTTCGGTAGTAGAATTGGTCTGCAGGGGGCGCTGCTGCCCGCCCCCGGTGGATATCCCTTAGTCGCCTCTTTCGACACCCGCGGTTTTGTGTTTGGGAGTTCAAGTTCCCGAAGTTTGGGTGGTGCGAATTCTAAGCCGGCACCGCGCGGCAAATTACCTTTACCTATTGGCATTACCCTACCTACTAAGAGCTAAAAAGGCATTTTTACGGCCTAGGTCCAGCAGTGGGTTGTTATATGCTGGTGTTGTTGTTAGCATGTGGAAATGGTCTCTGACTCTTGAAAGAGACCATTTTCGGGGTATTTTTGACCGACTTCGAAAAAAGCAGGAGGTGGTCGTGGTCACGGGGCGACGATCGCTGTAACGCGGTAGAAGCTTAGGATAAATAATAACAAAAGGTACGCGATAATACCCGATATAATCATTAACTTAACAAAGCAAAGTAATGTTCACTGGTAGACCTAGTTCACTTTTTAGTTTCGACACGTGTTCGACACCTCGCTCTAAGTTCAAGGCCTGTGATATAGACGCGAGGGTTCTCTACCTCAGTTAGTTAATAGGTTTACACTATTATAGGACTTAAATAATGCACGTAAAAACTTTAGGAACACATCAAAATATTATAATGTTAAATCTACCTACCTATCTACGTGTCTAAGATGCTGTAAAATTATTGTTTTTGCTGCAAATAAATACATTTTAAGTTTATGTAATATTTATGTTTATTTCTAAGAAGATCTCCAAAGCAACTCTAGACGCAGCTATTTAGAAGTCGGAGAGCATCATTACATCTTAAATAACGAGTCTGGTTGGTTCAGCCCTCGGCCGCTCGGATCCGGTATAAATGTTTTCATTTCCTTCACTAAATGGCCGGAAGCCTACATAAACTACGAAAGTTAAATAGTATGAACACTTTCTTTATCAAGAGGTATTCTCGAGTTAGGTAAAGAAATGGATTTGCCTTTATTTAAAAAGAAAATTACAATCAAATAATTGAAACAAATTAGAACTAGTTTTTACAATTGAAACCATTCAGCTAAATGCAGACTGTTGACAAACAATCTCGGTAGCTCAACTGATCCATATTAAAACCGACCAGAAGTGTCGTCAAGAAGAAATTGAGAAGGTGTTATATTTTTTTTTTTTTTTTTTTTTTTTTAATTTAATAAACATTTATTCACAAAGAAAATTATACTAGTATTTACAATTGAAACAATTGAGCTAACTGCCGACTGTTGCAAACAGTCTACAGATAGCTCAACTGATCCATATCAACACCAGTCGGAAGCGTCCCCAAGACGCTGGCTGCATTGCCACGCTGTATGGCAATGCTGATACGCTGTGCCAGATATTCACCAGCTCTCGGGTCACGCGTCGCTTCGACCAGACGCTCAGATAGTTTTTTGAAAACCCGAAGAGCCTCGGTACCCCACGGACCTAGGGTCTCGACTCCAAGGGGAGCAAATGTGTAGGCTCTGTCGAGACCTGCATATTTGCGCCTCTTGAGATCTTCGGCCAAATCTGCCGCCGCACCCGCCCTCACGGATGTCCTCGGAAGATGGGAAGGCGCAAGTGTGTCGACGCATGTAGCGTCCCACACAATGGGCTTCCCCAACTCCCATGGGACTAGTGTCATACCGTCGGGCCTCTTACCATCGTCACGCAACAGACCATTCGGTTCGAGAATAGCTGGTACGTTAACGGTGACAAAGGCCCGCCGGATGATGTCGTTAAGGCTAGCGTGGCGAGATATCCGACCAGCGGCCCTAGTGCACGATAATCCGTGATGACCAAGCTGTTCGACAGCAGTACCGCACTGGCATTGATGAGGCGCGCAACACCTTGCACCCAACCGGAGACATGTTGCGATACGGAAAGTTACGGGATCCAATAAAGTACCAGTGTTATATGAAGGAAATGCTTGCAACCAATGTCCTGCTATATATCAAGTAGCATTGCATGTCCGTCGAAACATAAATTCGTTCCCAAAACAAGCGGAGATGCATTGCTACAACACTCGCAATGCCGCCGGTGGCTGGCTGGTGCCTGCGGCAAGACGACTGGCCAAATCGGACAAGTTGACGCACGTAATGGGACCGGCTACCTACAACAAGCTCCCAGACAAGGTTAAGGACGCACCAAGTCTCGAAATTTTTAAATGCAGACTAAAAAAATGACTCGTAGAGAAGACGTTTTATACCTACGACGAATTTTTAAATCATGATCAATTTGCTAGTTAATTTTTTTTTTAAAAACTTTTTATCAATTTTATTATTATTTTATGTTAAAACGATTGTGACGTATAATTTGACAAATTATAAATAAAATGTTTATCTGTTTATCTGTTTATCCTGACTCCCATTTAGAAACGGCCAGGAGGCGGGCACGATCTGCAGAGCTGGAGCACGTTTGTAACAAACAGTTCCGTGTCAACTCACACAGAGGCCCGTCCCATTGCCGTTGGGACAAAAGTGATTTTGGGGGAGCAGCATCGGGGCAAGCACTATGCCAAGCCGTTCGAGCTTCGTCTAAAAATGAAATTTTCAATGACATTCCAGGTGGGACCAAAAGAGAAGGATTTAAAAATTTTTCAACTAAAGAACTAGTGCTGTAGACAGAAGACAAGAACGCTGGTAGGGCTACACTTGAAATTTTGCGTATACCTAAGCCTCCCAATTTGACAGGCAGGGAGGCCTGCGACCATGCCTTGTCATCTAAATCGATATTCAAAACCGATGATAATGTATTCATTATGTATTATTATTTTATTTTTATTTATCGCTCTATAATTTATATTGATATTTATTTAGCACATAGAAAATTACATTATCAGAATAAAACAATAGCAACTAGTATATACACGTATGTATATCTATTTCTTAAAAATCTAAGCCGCCAGCAGGAAGCAGAGTGCCCAGAATGCTGGCAGCATTTCCACGTTGAATGGCAATGCTAATTCGTTGACCGAAATAGAAGCCAGCATTCCGATCACCTGTGAACTCTATAAGAAGTTTGGTAAGATCTTTATAAATTGCGTGTGTCCCAGGACCCCAAGGACCAAGGGTTTCAACCCCAAACGGCTCAAATAGGTAACCTCGGTCAAGGTTAGCGTATTTTCGCCGTTTAAGGGATTCTGCTGATGTTGCTGCAGAACTGGCCCTTACCAATGTCTCTGCAAGATGTGAAGGTGCTAGGGTGTCTACACACGTGGCATCCCAAACTTTTTAATTAGAAATAACTGAATATTCAATTTTTAAAAATTAACACTGATACAAATCTTATTTCTGATACCAAAAAAGGAACCTAACTCACAAAAGAGGTCCTCAATTATAACTCATGGAATCCTTACTTGCTCTATTTTATTAAACCTAGCTTCAATATTATTTAATTCTAGTAAAGACTGTAGAAAATATTACGGCTACAATGTTAAGAAGTACCTTACAGTATCTAGGTAGTAGGTACCGCCTGAATAAACAACTTTTGAAATGAACAAAGAACAAACTTTTATTTCTGATACTAAAAATGGAACCTAAGGTACAAAAAAGTTCCTTAATTATACCTTGTTATAAATCCTTATGGAATCGTACATAGCGACTAATTCTTTTTTTATTAAACTTACGTTCAATGTTATTTAATTAATAACTGTAATAAAATTATTAATCTAAAATTTTGATAAAAACTTCCTCAGTACCTACTACAACGTAAAGTATCCAACTAACCACCTACAAAGTACTTACTAGGTACTATACACTAGCCAAAATCGATGTAAAATGTTTGTAAGCAAACCACCTGTACCTAATCTAAACTTCACTCTCCGCGTCTTTTTATACGCCTTGTCGATTTGAGATGTTTCATGCTACAAATATTGTTTACAATTTAGAATCGAAAACAAGTGAGTTTAGAGCACCTACGACACAAGTTTAACCACTCCCCTTAGTATAAGTGCTGTAATCCAAGATCTAGAAGCCAAGCCAAAAAATTTAAAACTAATGGATTGTTGTTACTTACACATAATAAGTTTGCTTGGTTTAAAATAAATAATAATAATTATTATTATAGTTATTTGTGTTATGATTTGTTTACAAACATTCTACCTCGAGTTTGCCTAGTGTGTAAGTAGATTTTTAAACGTGTACTTTAGAAAGCGATACGTATTTAAATAGCTGACTTTACCAAAATGGCTTCTTCATATTCGCCATTGTTAACAAGGGTCCCTGAGGGAACCCTTCGTAAGTCCGTTTTCAAGACCTTTTGGAATATAAAATTTCAACTACTTTAGCCGGTTGGTTTGGTACGCAGAAAATAATTATTATGAAGAGTACAATAGTATATTGTGTACCGAGGTGAGAAAGTGACTGATTCCTCGGTTTTAAAACACACGAGTTAGGAATCGAACTTTCTCCCGAATAATCACCTAGTTCTTTACCTTAATACTTACGAGGAAAATTATTGGTTATGAATCTGCAGAATCACTCGATGATGTTCTGAGTAGATTAAAATTGTAAAATGAAAGCAGCAATA
Source organism: Eupithecia subfuscata (assembly GCA_963564075.1). NCBI lineage: Eukaryota > Metazoa > Arthropoda > Insecta > Lepidoptera > Geometridae > Eupithecia > Eupithecia subfuscata. Next base: position 11,855,928 of record OY751118.1, on the reverse strand, counting down.
CCTGCTCACCCAATCTCACGAGGGGAGGGCTCGGCAAATATCATGGATTTTTTTCCACGAATTTTTAATAAAGGTGGTTCGGTTCGTGGTGGTGCGAGATTGCAATTTGAAATAGAAAACTGTTTATGATTGCGGCAAATAACTTTTTCGTTAGTTTGATTCCTGTAGAATTAAAAAAAAATTTAAGCCTCAAATAAATTTTAATCTCACGTATTTCATTGTTCAATTTTGTTACTGTGATGCTAGACTACGTTCTCGGAAGTCTTACATGCAACACAGATTACCAAACTTATATAGATACCTATTTAAGTTTGGTAATTAATATTAATTAATAATATTAATATTAATTGTTAATATATTAATTATTATTATTAATTATTTATATTAATTAATAAATAACATAAAAAAAATACGCAATTTGAAAAATCTCACGTGATTTATGGGGGTCGAGCAAAATATCACGACATCTCACTAAGGGGAGAGGGGAGACGAAAAATCGACAAAATCACCTCATGTAATTTATGAATGTGAATGAATCTGTATCTGAATTTCGTCGCCAACGTCCGTAAAATTCAGCAAGAGATCATTAGTTATATTATAGAGATCAGCGAGCGCCTATTTTTGAGAATCACTCAAAAAAAAATAAGTTGAAGGTAACAAACAAATTATACTCAAAATGAAAACAAAGTTTTTACGATGGTTCTACGTATGAAAAGGAAACGCGAAATACAAAGGTAGAGATAATACAATTTATTGAAAAACTTATTCTTATGTTTTATGTCCGTTCTTATGTTTTATCTAAAACTCGAGGTACTCTGAAACTAGATTTTATCCATCTTTCTCTAGGGGTTTGAGCATTTCTGTATAAAATTATTACTTTATGTAGATTTATAACGAAAATTTGCTAGACTACGTTTTAGTTAGGTCACGTTTTGTATTGCTTTCCAAATGTTTTAAGTTGTTATCAAAGTAAAGGTAGGTTCAATGTTTTGGTTAATTTGTCACTTTTTTTAACCCCCGACGCAAAAAGTGAGGAGTGTTATAAGTTTAACGTGTCTGTCTGTGTATCTGTCTATTTGTCCGTGGTATCTTCAATTTGATTTGTTTCGTAGCTCTCAAACGGATGAACCGATTTTCGTAAAATTTTTTTTGGGTCATAGATAATTTTATTCTGAGTGATCTTAGCCATGTTTTATGAAAATCTGTACAGCCAAAAACGCCGGCGGGTTTTTAAATTTTTTATTTTGTCGACTAGAGTAGATTCACAGACTTTTTAAGCAATCATACTGACCGAGAACTTAGGTAGGTACTAAAATAACAAAAGAAGCCATTTTGTTATTACAAGGAACATAACGCCAAGATTGAGAAAGCAAACATCTTCAGTGTATAGGTAGGTACAGTGTGATTATTTTAAACTGGGACAGTATGGACTGTGTTAATAATGGGTATTAACCAGATGAGTTACGATAATTATCCTATAAGGTCAGAGTTCTTTTTTGGTTGTAGTCGAGAAAACCATTTTGGCTGTAAACATTTTTTTTTTTTTCATTTATATGAGTCAAATGTTTTCTTTATGGCCATCGACTTAGTTTTATTTACAGATCATTTCATCCGTCTTACAATTTTTTCTACAATCAGTTACTCTTTAATACAATGAAAAATGTAGAAAACCGAACGAGGGGGTACCTATAGGAAAACTTTGTTTTTCTGTGATTTTTATAATGAAACGTAAGTCCTTGGTTATGCCCCCATACTCTCCCAGCAAAAAACATCCTGTATGTATACATCATACACGTGCCATCGAAAGGTTTTAGCGCATATTTTCCTGTCTGTGTTTTCCTTGGCTCCAACAGGTAGATATTCCACGTGGTGTGGCTAAAAGGAAAACAATTTAAAAACACGATTATGTCGACCCTCCGCATTGCGACGCTTTGTTGCCATGTCTTGTGTGTAGGGTGACCAGTAAAATCATCGATTGCGGGATATTTATTTATTTATCTTATCGTGAATAGACCACAATCTCACCTGATGATAGGATAAGTGATGATGTATCACGAAGGTCTACAAGACACCTATTCAACATGCTTTATTTTATTTGAGCTTTCCAATACTTCGGCACAGTTGCACGCGCAAAAGTTTATAGGGTGAACAGGTTCTTAATATAAATTACCTAGGCACCCTAAAGTCCATTAGGTAGTTATGGAATTTTAGTCACAGCATAGTTATTGATATTAACCTAACTTTCATCCTCCTGTATTGTAAAAAAACGCGTACAATTTTTTTTTCTCATCTGTATCTGGCCAGATCCAGTATGAGACCTATTTACTTAAATATCGAGGTACTTACAAGATGCAGCGAAAGGATATTGACGTCTTTACTTACCTGCAAAAGAAATAAAACAAGTTAATAATGTTCTAATTAAATTATCCAAAATGGAATTTAAAGCAAATACAATAGGTACTGACAAACAACCACTATACCGGTAGGTATATTAGTATGCAATCCAAGACAATTTATAATGTTACAAAAACAAACCAAATAAAATGTAAGAAATAAAACACACAATCATAAAAACTCCGCAACAGACAAAATCAGTAGCCTAACCCAAAAACCGTCCCCGAATCAAATTGAGAAATAACCAAAAGGTTTACAAAAAACCTTTTGTCCTTTGTAGTGTATTCAGAGGGTATTGTGGCCATCATTCAATATTTACACGGGAACGTGTCGGGATATTTGATTAGGTGAGGTTCAGTGTGGATCTTTTTGAGGAGACATATTTTGTGGTGACACATTTTTGAAGATTTATGGGTTGGTAGTTAAACTAAAACCGTTGATGTCCTCCTTGCTGAATTTATTGCCACAGAGGCCAGTCTCAACGGACACTTGCCATGTGTTCAGGACATATTAATGATATAATGCATAGGTGTGTGCCCAAACAAGTATACTCTATTCCTTCGCTCGCATAATTCGATAGGACGGCTGGCCGTTAGGTTTGTTCCGCCCAGACAACCAAATTTGACAACTGGTTGTCTACGCGGAAGAAATTTTCCCAGTTACATGGGCGGAATTTTATTTCCGTCTACACAACTGCTTCACGACCACCGGTGAGGTAAGGCATCCTTGAATATACGTACCTGCCAAAATTAAGAAGAGACATCTTTATTTGAAACCATAAATGTTTATTATTGCGAATTTACGATTTTAAATGAATATTTTTAGGTCAGTGGTGGATGATAAAAATTTCAGCGTAGATGGAGAGATAGAAGAAACTTTATTTCACACTGTAAACCATACAGAAACAAACCTTTCCAATCGGGGAAAATCCAGGTATGGATGATAATATAAATTATCAAGCTTGTTTCCTGTCCACAGCTAGAACTATAAATCAAGGTCACCATACTCTCAAGAGGTGTTACGAAGACGTCAGATAGATGGCGCGCATGAGTTATGACGCTGTTATTACTATCTGTCCAACGTAGGGGAGAGCGGGGAAATATTATCTGTCTTGTCTTAAAGTTGTCGGCAGGGATGATGATAGGTACCTGGGAACGGTAGAAGTACATTTTATCTGTGAAAGTAAAGTAAATATATTTATCTACTAGCTTCTGCCCGCGGCTTCACACGCGTTGTTTCTATGGAAACGTTTAAAGATGATTTATATCCCATGAGAACTGATTTATGGAATAAAAAGTAGCCTATGTTTGATTCCAGAATTACAATTACGTGTATGCAAATTTCAGCCTGATCCGTTTAGTAGTTTTGGCGTGAAGAGGTAACAAACATCCATCCATCCATCCATACATCCATCGAAACTTTCGTATTTATAATATTAGTTTCCGTTCCACTCCTTGAAAAGTAAGCTTCCTAACGGTGAAAGAATTTTTCAAATCGGTCCAGTAGTTTCGGAGCCTATTCAATATAAACAAACAAACAAACAATCAATCAAATCGTTCCTCTTTATAATATTAGTATAAACAAGTAAATATTATAAGTACTTAAACCTAAATATTTTTACGCCAAAACTACTAAACAGATCGGACTGAAACTTTGTATTGATGTAGGTCTAGAAATGAAATAAAAAATTTGGCAAGTTTTTATCATATAAATCAGTTCCGATGTAATAGAAATAACCTTTATACGTTTCCATAGAAACAACGCGTGCGATGCTGCTGGCAGAAACCAGTATTTTTATAAATCGTACAAAGTTCCCAATCTCACGTAAGACCTCGAAAAAATTATTATTCAAAAGAAAATAATTTCCAACCACGTACGTAACACATTAGCATTTAAATGTAATTTATCACATTTATTTAACTTCAATTGGAGCACTTACCCCCGAGCGTCACTGGCGTTTTAAATTCTATCCGTAATATTCGCTTAGCTAGAGAGGGGATGCGAACCAAATTAACAAAATATTCGGCTTTCGGCTTCCATTTCTATAGAAAAGAAAAATGCACTCGTGTTGATTTCTGTCGCTTCGATTATCCTAATATTACCTAATATTATAAATGCGAAAGTTTGTGATATGTGAAAGTTTTAGTAGTAAAGTCATGCAATAAATAGTATTTATAAATTCATGGAGCTGCTGTAAAATGGCATTGTCTGATAATTAGTTCTTAATAAATATTAAATAGGTATCACAGTGTTTCTGTTACTTTACCTAAGTAAAATATAGCTGCTAAGAGTGCATTGTCATTGTGGACTAGGCGGCTAACTAATAGTCTATGGTCGTCCAACGATAAATTAAACGTTGTGGCATAGTGGGAACTTGCCCTTAGTAGTTATTAACCGTTGTGACATAATGCCGTCATAAATCCCACTCCAAGCTTTTTCTCCTCTAGATAATCTGATATTTCGTATCGTTGCTGATTGGTCAATTGAATGTCATCGTTCCAAAGTGTTAAGGTATAGTCACATTTACTTGCAGGCTTCCAAAGTCTGTCAAAGAGCGGCCAGTTTTCAGGGGCAAATCTAGATTAATCCATTGGTTAGAACTAGGTTCTTTTTTGTATAAGACCAGGCGCAGTTAAATCCAGCATTTTTATTTGGCATCTATAAATGGCATCGTAAAGTAAATCATGGCTTTTATGCAGCTGAAACATTTTGTCTGTAAAGTAATTAAGTACGGACGCTTCCCACGAGTATTGATATCGATCAGTTGAGCTATCTGTATATTGTTGCAACAGTCTGCAGTCAGCTCAATTGTTTCAATTGTAAATACTAGTTCTAGTTTATTTCTATAATTTGATTGTTATGTCATTTGTGAATAAAGTACTTATTAAGTACGTGCAAAATTATTAGTGAAATTATGCTCTTTCGTTAAACACTGAAAGCGAAGGGAATATCTGTACCGTCGAAATTCCGGTCCCACTTCCGTTGTCCGAAATATCACCCAATTACGACTTGTACGTCATCGTTTCGGGCATATCAAATATTTTTCGGCCTTACCCTTCCCTACTATCAACACTGGGTATTATTGGAAAAATGTAAATTATACCAAATCCCAGGAGGGTCACATTATACTCTCCATCATTTATACGTTTTTTTCGTCAAAACGGCAGAAAATTCAAGGTGTTCTTTTTATGGGCCCGTGCAGGGCCGTTTTAGGGATATTTCGTTATTGAAAAGGGTCAAAGGTTGTGTTGTAAATGTTGCCAGCGGTCTCGGTCTATGGAACTACGTGAATTTTCATAACAACTGGATACATATAGGCGTCGTTGTCATAATTGGCTGATCGCGCGATGGGCCTCGCGTGATGCCAAATCTCTACGTCAGTGCTCGCGCGATGACGGATGACCAATTAGGACACACTAAATACCCTTGTTTAGACTTCTAGGACTCGAGATAGACAGAAATATAAATTGGAGCTTTCAAGCCGACGAAATTTGTAAGGCTCTTAGCAAGTATGCGTACATGCTTTTTAAACTACGCAAAGTCGTCGGTCTAGATGCTCTTAAAACGGTATACCATAGCTATGTATCATCGAAATTACGCTACGGAATTATATTTTGGGGCAACTGCAAAGATAGGGAAATAATATTTAAGGCACAAAAAAGGTGCATCAGAGCAATACAAGGCTTAACGAGCATTTACAGCTGCAAATCCCACTTTGTAACTTTAAAAATATTAACAGTACCATCCCTTTTTATATTTGAAATGGCTCTGTTTGTTAAGTCTAATCAAGAGCTCTACCAAAAACCTACTCATTCACGGAGCAGACGTGACCTGAGCCGCCTTTGCTCAAACGGAGGGCAAACTGCTCTATATCGTAAAAACTTTTGTGGAATAGCTCCAAAAATATTCAATAAACTACCAGCTGCTCTACGGGAGTTAAGCCTTATTATGTTTAAGAAAAAAATATTTAAGATATTGACATTAAAATGCTACTATCATATCAATGAATTTTTCACGGACTCTAACATTAAAATTTTATAAGTTTGACATAAAATTGTAATATGACATTTGTAATTGAAATTGACTTAAATAATTGAAATTTGCTAATTGCTCTGCTTTTTGTTATTTCTATGGACCAATGTTATCTGTAATACCTACTTACTAAAAGTTTGAATGTTTTGATATTATTTTTATTAATTTTCTCATCTGCATGCCGATTTGTTGCTCTTATTATATAATTTTGCACACCAAAGCTGTCTAGCTGGTAAGTCATCGCAAGGGACATTTTAAAATAAGCATACCAACTTGTAACCCGTTGTCTGCAAATAAATGATTTGATTTGATTTGATTTGATTTGACTGTCCTAATTGCTCATGTGATTTATATTAGACGGGTCCTTGTCCGGGCCGGGCCGAGGTCGGGGCGGGCCGGAGCGGAGCCGAAGAGAACGTTAGTAGACGGGCCCGGTCGTGACCCGGATATAACACTGTTTATTATAAACTGCTTCATACAAAATCTATGTATATCTAACGTTTCAAATCCGTGCTCAGTTCGGGCCACGTACACGCCCCGGGCACAGTCTGGTCTAATATAATTCTTCCCTATCGTGTATCACGCCGTGCGACGAAATCGCATCGTTCAGTCGTACGATGTTAGGCATTTATGACAACGCCTTAGAGTTAGAAGTCGATGTCACGCGGTAATAGACGACCTCCATGGCGCAGCAGACGAAGGTCCGCGTGCGACGCAGGAGGTTGCGAGTGCGATTCTCACCTCGGGACAAATGTTTGTATGATACCTATGCAGATATTTGTTCAGGAAATAGACCTCCCCTCATGAGCGCAATAGCGCCCTGTTTTCAGCTTGCCGCATCTAACATCTACCAGCAGTTTCTCGCAGGTCGTCATCACACCTGGCCGGAGGGCGTCCTACACTACGTCGGCTGAGTCTTTGTCTCCACTCAAGGACGAAGATTATTGAATTACCTACACTTCGCAAAACGACCACTTCTCGAAATGTCCACTTCTAAAACTACCCACATCTCACTCTTTCCAAGCTCATCAAAAATTAACTTCCACTTACCTACTCCGCAGATTGTCCTATCTAAGGTAAAGTAACTACAGGTCATGTACGTGGTGACCACGCGAAGACCATAAAACCTTAATGCGCCACGTGAAATATAAATCTGGTGCTACGTGAGGTGACATACGAAGTGTAGTTACAGCAACAAGTATTTCTTTACTGGTCTTCATGTCGTAGGTAAGTGTAAGCAGCTGGACCACTGATGGTGATGATACGACACGAGTGCTAAGTCAACGCAATCCTTTAAACATAAATTAAAGAACTGGCTGATCGAACAATCCTTCTACAGACAGACATCGTACCATAGACACAAACTATAAATTTTCTTATTTTTTGGTCGGTTAGAGCGTGTCTGTAGCCGGCCTAATTTATTAAAAAGACTAGACTTTCTATTTAACACTAGTTTCTGCCCACGGTTTCGCTCGCGTTGTTTCTATGGTATATATGTTTTTTATCCCATAGAAACAGATTTATGGAATATAAGTAACCTATGTTTGATCCCAGGATTAGAATCACCTATATACAAAATTTCAGCCTAATCCGTTCTGTAGTTTTTGCGTGAAGAGGTAACAAACATCCATCCAAACACCCTTACTTCCGCATTTATAATACACTCGAGAGCAATGAATCCGGGTCACTCAAAGAATCCAAAAAATCTCGGAAAGTAAGAATGCTAGGTTAATGCAATAAATTGTATTTAATAGACAATTTAATACTCCTTAAATGAAAGTATTAAAACTTCTTAGTTATTGTAAAGTTATATAGAGAATATTGCCCAAAATCGTATAAGGAACTTGGTGTACAGCATGCCAAACCGCGTAAACGCAGTAATGGAAGCACGAGGAGGTAATACGAAGTATTGAAATTCAAGAAAATCGTCATAAAGTTCAAAAATTTCATGTTTCCTATTTTTGTTTTAAGGAGAGATCAGCAGTTTTTTTTCTTTATGTAATTTTGTGTAAATAAAATGTATGGTGACTCATATTTTTTTAACTTTCATTTAAGGAGTATTAAATTGTCTATTAAATACAATTTATTGCATTAACCTAGCATTCTTACTTTCCGAGATTTTTTGGATTCTTTGAGTGACCCGGATTCATTGCTCTCGAGTGTATTAGTGTGACTATAATATGAAAAAGTTAACCAGCTTTATCGAATTACCAGTGGAAGAGAAGAGATAATCAAAAGGAGGATACTATACCGCGGATACAGCAACACAGCGCCTGGCTTCACGCGGATGACTAACGTTAACGTGCAATGGAACTGCTTTTACGGCGCTACGGGAGACTACGTGACTACACTTCCAACATTGACTTATTGCCGGGCGAGGCTAACTGGCCACATCCTGTTCTTGGCTTCGTTTTCTAAAACTAACTGAACTAATAGAAAACTCAAGATCTATTCTCTCTACTGAAAGAAAGAAAGAATAGTTATTTGTTATACAAGAGTGCAAAGTTGCTTTTTAACCGCGTGCTTAATTTTGATGACCGAGCAAGCGAAGGATTCTAAAATTGAATCACGAGCGTAGCGAGTGATTCAAAAATAAGAATCCTGAGCGTTAGCGAGGGAATCATAAGAGCACGAGGTAAACAATCTTTGCACTCGAGTGCAACACGTAACTTTTCATCCCACCAGCGAGGAAATTACTAAATGCAAAAAAAGAAAATGGCGCGCGCAAAGCAAATTAAATAAAAAGTACACCAAGAAGGTTCGGAGTCTGAGTTGTTAACAAATTTAAAAAGTTTGTATGATAAAATCGGCACCATGGAGGTTGAAGAAAATAGGTTTTGAATAACTAACGTAGTGCACACGATGTTCTAAATTCAATTTTACTTTATCCCCTAGCAGATAAAAACGGCTTTTGCACTCAGATATCGAAGAGCAAAAATACTCTTTTTATAAATTTTACACGGACAAAATGGCTTTGCACAAGCTTCAAACAAGTGGCCCGCGAGCTGTCTGTCATCTGATGCTGTCAATATGCAATGCATCTAAATTTTACAAGTTAAATATTACCCATATTTAAATGCACTATTTCGTGCTGTGCTGTTGCGGAGTGGCTTTGATCTGCGACAACCTTTAGGCTACCAGAAATTATTTCTTTTGTTACATTTTTTTAGAACGAATTCATATTTTTGCTGTTGCTATGAAATTATGATTGGTTCTCTACGCTACGTAACGGAGATTCGTTCACGCTGTTGTTTAATTCCCTCCCATACATCATCGGAATGGTTGAGCGTAACTTAACCCAATCGTGCCGTTTCGCGTTTTTACGCGATTTTTAATCGGAAAAATACCGTTAACATCAGCTTGTACCATAAAATACGGTTTAAAATTTTAGTGCAACTTGATTTTCATAGGCCTCTTTTTGAGGTTGATGTCCAGTTGATAATTATTGAGATTTTGAGTCTTTAGTAATAATTACTAAAGACTCGACATCTCAATTACTAGCTGCGCCCCGCGGCATTTGACGCGTGGAATATTCAGAAATTTTGGCACACCCCCTATTGGTAGTTTTGTAAAGATAAATTATATGTGATTCACTATTTACTTCTAGTTTTTTTTGTACCGAGTTTTGAGTGAATCAAACCAAGGAATAGTCATTTTCCATAGAAATGTTACCACCATTTTTAACACCTTCGGTGGTTAATTTTTGAAAATTAGATTAGTTTATGTATTATTCTATAACTTGAATTATCTACATACAAAATTTTATTTAAATCGGTTAAGTTGTTGCGGAGATGCGTGGTTACAAACATTCACACAAACTTTCGCATTTAGAATATTAGGACAGGATAATAATTCATTGGTTAAATGACCAAATTGCCTTGTACCTTCAGCAAAACTCCAACTGCAATTGGTAGGTAACGCATACCTAGAAAAACGTAACTAAGTTTTTAATGCCTTAAACTGTTTTGATAGTATTATGTTTATGGAAACTTATAATTGGCTGTTAGTTACAAACCATTTTAGAGTTCCAGTTCCTGTCTGTCTGTCTGTCCGTCTGTCAACCCTCTTTTCCTAGAAAAGCGTGGACGTATCGAGTTGAAATTAACGTCTAATACTCAAGTAACCTCTTGAAGCCACAATATAAATAAAAGTTCTAAGTCAACGCATTCAAAAGTTACAGCCGTTTAAGTCCGAATATTTTGAAATTTCCAAAGGAATCAAAATACTTTATTGTATACTAGTTTCTGCCCGCGGCTTCGCACGCGTCGTTTCTATGGACACGTTTTGCGGTTTTATCTATCCCATGGGAACTGATTTATGGCATAAAAAGTAGCCTATGTTTTATTCCAGGCCTAAAATTACCTGTAAGTATGAAAAATTCCAGCCCGATCCTTTCAGTAGTTTTGGCGTGAAGAGGTAACAAACATCCATCCATCCATACATCCAAACTTTCACATTTATAATATTAGTGTGACAACAAAAATACAAAACATGCACACAAACCCTATAGGGTATTTCCCGTTGACGTAGAATCATAAAATTTGGCAAGAAGCAAGGTTTTATAGCACAAGTAAAGGAAAAAATCCTTAAACCGTAAATTTGTAGTTTATTCAATATAAAAAACTTTTGATTCTTGCTATGGACTAAAACCTATAGGGTACTTCCCGTTTACCTAGAATCATAAAATCTGGCAAGAAGCAAGGTCATATAGCACAAATAACGAGAAAAATCTGAAAACCGTAAATTTGTAGTTTATTAACAAAAAATTTACAAGTTTTCTCTCCCTCGACCAAAATATACAGGGTACCTACTTCATGTTGACCTAGAATCATGATATTTGTCAAGAAACAAGGTCTTACAATTAAACGGAACCCTTAGTGCGCGAGTCCGATTCGCACTTGTCGTTTTATTTAATTTAGTTACCTAGATGTTAGTTTCATTAAATTATAAAATTAAAAACCAGGCGAATTAATTTTAACATGGCACTTGGTTTGCACAAAAACTTTATAAAAATATCCAAACATACAAATAACAGGAAAATAATTCTATATGTGATAAAAGGTCATCGTTTTTGCCGTCATGCGCTTGTGCATGTGCCTACCGCACGTGGGTATCCTATACTCGGATATGTATGATTATGACTGAACCGCGACGTACGAGACTATTCTCTGGTCCTACAATGGGGTCTACTTTCCGAGGCACGGGGCTGTAATGGACACCGCCAACTTTAAGCTTAAGGGTCCGGCGACGGATGAATTTCCCATACAAAGGTAGTACCAAAATGATTTGTAATGTGAGAATATTTTCACCATGGTTTGCTATTATTTGTATTAGAATAGTATTTATTTAGCTTCCTAGGTGCGCGACAGGCACCTGTCGCGCACCTGGAATGCACGCTACCACACAGCACAAGAAAATGCATTCGAAGATGGACTTTAACTCGTTACATTTAGTTGCATTTAATATAGACGGCATCTGATGATGACAAACAGCACGCGGGCCATTCGTATAAAGTTTTCGGGAAGCCATTTTGTCACTGTAAAATGTATCTAAAGATAACGAGCCCATATTTTATCCATCACCTCTTCCGAACAGCACAAAAATGTGCTGTTCGGAAAACGTATTAGATGAATGTGCGCAGAGCTTTAGCGTCGAGATTCCAGAGAATTCCATCGGCATTTTAATTGGGCCGCTGATTGTAGCCTCGCGGGTCTTCTTCTAGATTGGATTACGTCAAGTAACGCTCTTTGATTTGAAGCAATCGGAAACAAATTGAACCTTGTTTTTATCGAGTAACACTTGTGTTTCGTTGCGTAATTATTTTATGTTTTTGCTTTTTTAATACTTATGAGAATATAATTTATTTTCCCTAATGTAATAGGCAGGCAATTAAATACAACTGAAAATAGTGTTCTTCAAGTAGTAATAGATGACTCTTTATCATCATCGCCCTATGTAAATACACAGTGCGTATGCCTGTGTATGTCGGGTGTTCTGGTCGTTTTTATGTATAATAAAAAATATCTATCTATGTAATATATTATATTATGTATATCAGTCATCTAGTACCCATAACACAAGCTCTGCTTAGCTTGGGGCTAGATGATGCTGTGTGGATTGTCCACCATTATTTATTATTATTATTATTATGTATATCAGTCCACAGCTGGACCATACACCGCACATAATGAGCGCCATTAGCGCCCTGTCTTCAGCTTGCCGCATCTAGCATCTACCTGCAGTCTTTCAAAGGTTGACATCCCACCTTACCCGAGGGTCTACACTACGTTTGCCAAGTCGTGGCTTCCACTCAAGAGCTCCTTTACCCCTAACGGTGGTCGATTCTGAAAAATGAAAAATATATTAATTTAGTAATAACTTCGCGAGAATATTCCTTTCCTTCGGAGAAACTCCGAAAAAATAGATAACTACTTAAGTGGTACTCTAGAAACTGCTTTCTATGAAAAAAAATTGGTTGTTTGTAAAGTAGGTTTACGATCGAGATGTTTACGTGATAACGTCTTATTGGTGATATAAGTTTTTGGGAAGTAAGGAATTAATGAAGATAATGTATGCCGCTAGAGTGAGAGAGACGGAAGATCGGTCCACTCACTCGAACGCTATGCCAGCCTCCGCTCGTGAGGATTCCGCGTGACAAGTTTCACGGAATGACTGGCAGCGCTCGAGATGAGACGGGAGATCGGTCCGTCTCTCTCTCGTTATACCTGCGATCGCGCTCGCGAGGTTTTGGTGTGACACAAGTTTATGAACATGTCACCCGACTAAAACGATTTTAAAGACGTTATCACGTCAATAATATTTATAGCAAATATACTTTGTATGAAGCAATATTTACTGAAAACATAACCCAGGGGCTATTCAGATTAAAAACATGAATATTTTTCGTTGAAACTTTTTGAAGCCGGAACTCTTTACAAAGGGGAAGCTCGAAACTTTTCTTTATGAATATGCTTTCAGAAACTATTCGAATTTCAAATTGGGTTATACATTCCATCAGAATTTTAGTTTAAAATGGTTATTATTCACGGTTCATAGACGGTTGAATTTTACATAAAACATGGGTCGTTGAGAATCTGCAATGGACTTATAAACCACCCTGACGTACCCCATCACATTTTGGGCATCTCTTGTTAATTTCCCGTTTTGCACTTACGCTTTTTTTTCAGTCTTCTCCAGCACAATTATGAACATGCCTGTCCCAAACTACGAACCTAGTTTGGGTTGGAAGAACACCATGGTTACAAACCATCAGTTTGAGTGCGGTTTGCGTAGCGCCCGTATTGCGTTCTTCTATGCACTGTTACGGGAATTTTAGAGAATAATGTAGTGTTTATTTTACCTACTAACAAATGCGTTCAAAATGTTCCACCTGTGTATAAACAACAGATCAAGTTTTCCTATGGTCAATTTCAGGTAAGTATCGGGTTTACAATTAAAATATGAATCGGCTACACACAGACATAGGTTGCCAAATGTGCCAATCATAGGTAGAACTCTCTCATGCAATCATATGCATATCTTAAGGCAGAAATGTGTGTGAAATTGCTAACACAAATCGATTACAAGCACGTGCAGTTTAGTGTTAATTGTTTCGACGTTTGTGGGTTTAAAACGCATTAATGATAACAGTTTCTAACTCTTCCATTAAGGATGTAAGCGGGTTAACTACGAACCTTATATGTGTTGGAAGAACGCCAACGTTGCAACCCTTAACTGACAACTTTTGATAGACTCTAGATTTTTCGCTGTTACTTAAAAATCACATTACACAAAAACAATGCAGCTTCTACTAATCTTCGGAATTCTCGCGGTCTTGACAGCCATAGCTGCATACGATCGCATAAATAACATATACAGTAAGTAAAGCAAGTATATTTTGTAAATATTTTCTATTCCCACTAGAGTTTATTTTTTGTATATTTGTAATATTTAAAAAAAGTGTGGCCTAGATAAAAGGATTTTGATTCGAGATGCTGGAAGACGACATAAAAAGAGGAATTCGCATAATACCTTGCTTAGTACCTAGTGAATACGTAATAACTTAAGCCACCTTTCTACATTTTATAAGAGTTCTTGTATACCAGCTTGTGCAACCGAGAAGGACTGTCCTAGAGGAGCCCGGTTTGTGTGCAACCCAAGAACCAAATTTTGCAACTACTTGGAGCCCTACTCTGGTCCACCGATCCTGGGACCGATGTTGATTGGAACACCAGGCATAGTTTGGACAGATTAATAAATCCATTTTAAAACGGCAGTTTTCTTTTTTCAATAAATTAGATACAAAAATAATAAATATTTTTCCATGCTTAGTTCGACATAGCTCTCGTAAGGTCTTACGTTGGTATTGGTACATGGCAGAGTTGTTGCTGATCCAGTTTTTAGACACATCAGCGGATGCTAATGCTTATGCTGATATTGGCCAAGTGAGTGTCAGACTCGCAAACCGAGTTTTCCGCACTTCTTTAATATAGAAGATTCCATCATCGAAACCGAGTCTCGATAAATTATGCCGTCTAGAGTTCTGTCCCTAAAGGGTACCAACGGGACTCTATTATTAAGCTTCCGCTGTCTGTCTATCTTTCAGTATGTCAGCGGTCTGTAGGTATCTTATGAATCGTAAAATGTAGAGTTGCAGTTGCAATTTTCACAGAGTTTTTTAAACAAAATTATGACGAAATTCAACATAATATAACATAACATAATTAACATTAGCAAGGTTTGGCTAACCTAATAAATCAAAAAATGGTGATATGATAGGTCTTCACACTAGCACTCACACGCAATGTGTACGAATAAACAGGTTTGTGCTTGTTTACCTAAGGAGCACGAGGAATAAGCGAATTTGTGCAAGTTGCCACTCGAACATCAGCATTGAAAATCAGCATCAATCAATGCGGATGTTGATGCTGATGTCTTAATTAATCAGCGAATGCGAATGCTGATATTCGCAACTACCCTGGTACATAGGTATGTACTAGGGTTGTTGTGAATATCAGCATCAGCATTTGCTGATGATCAGCAGGTACTATTGGTTTTCACCATAGAGACGGCCTACGGATGAACTGATTCAGTTCGTCCGTAGGCCGTCGAACGGGTTTGGTTGTCAAACTAGGCCTGGATCTTAGTAATCACGGGATCCCCGTGGCACAGATATTATAATACTTTACTGGTAAAAAGCACTCAAATTACCTAAAATTCTAAATTGTTTCTTTGGTTTCTTGAATGTGAAAACACGCAAAAAAAATATTAAAAATAATCATGAAAGTGCACCGTTTCGCACATATTTTAGTTCAGATCTCAGGAACTCTGTGGTCTATTGAAATTACTTATGTTTTGATTCGTGGGTTATTACTAATAATTTGGTGGTTTAGAACCAGTTTCTTCATAAATTGTGTAGTTCTCTTGTAAACAAGCTAAAACTTGATTTTTACGATAACGCCTTTCCACAAACATACATATGCTCTGTCCCACTCCTATTAACGCGAAGTGCTATGCCTGTATGTGAAAAGGATACTTTAAAAAAATGGCACATATTGCGTTCTCTTAAAATTTAATAAGTAGTATTTTTCTAAAACATAAATAAATCTGATTCTCAAACGGCAGTGCACGTAGCTCGCAGAACAGATGGCTGTTGGGGCCATAAGACTCTCGTGTGGTGACCACGTACTAGAACGCAGTGTGGGATTGCTTAAACTGCGTCTTCAGTTTAAATGAGCGGTTTCTAGTCCTGCGTTTTACACATTATCTTCCAACAAATTCTGCCGGAAAACGTATGCGGAAAGCTGAAGACAGGGTGCCATGGCGGTCATTAGAGGGGCTGGCGAATGACGCTGTAACGTAATGTAACGCACTCTAGGTACTATAAAAACCTAGGTAAGTAGGTACTTAATTTTGATTGTTGACACAAATTCCAACTTTGATTAAACACCGACTTTAAATTTTATGTAGAATGGAATATAAAATAATTTATTGCACACTAAATTTAATAGAAACTATTATGTAACAACAAAACAACTTAAAAAAATTGGCTGTCTGTAAAGTCGGTTTACTGACGATAGTTGAACGTGACAACGTCTTAAGAAAAGAGCGAGGTAACGCCGCATGAGGTAACGCCGCATGACGTCATGTTTTTTCGTGCGTGCAGCCGGCTCTATCGAATTATAAGACGTTGTCACGTCAAAAATTGGTTGTCTGTAAAGTCGGTTTACTGACGATAGTTGAACGTGACAACGTCTTAAGAAAAGAGCGAGGTAACGCCGCATGAGGTAACGCCACATGACGTCATGTTTTTGACGTGACAACGTCTTATAATTCGATAGAGCCGGCTGCACGCACGAAAAAACATGACGTCATGCGGCGTTACCTCATGCGGCGTTACCTCGCTCTGAGACGTTGTCACGTTCAACTATCGTCAGTAAACCGACTTTACAGACAACCAATTTTTTTTTTGACTACCGAGGTGGCCTCGGGAGCCTGTTGGATTTGGGTGCTAATTAGTTGCACCCGAAGTCAGAGAGATCTTCGGGCGCGAGGCCTGGGGAAAGGTCTCTGCCGCTCGAGCGGCAGTGGCCTTTCCCCCTTCGCACCTTCCCTCTTCGAAGAGGAGAGGGGTTGTCGCCGTATCAGTGTACTGGCACGGCCGTCGGCACCATGAGGAGGGATAGATGTGACGACGTATGAGTGGGCCATGTAGCCATAAGGCTATGTGATAATGAAAGGTGACGGATGGCATGAGACTGGTGGGACAGAACCTGCGATACTCGTGCACAGGTGTGGGACACGCGGGGCAGTGACGCGCGCGCTTGCTTTAGCTGAGTGTGCGCGGCACTGTGCCCGCGTGACTAGAACATAATATGGTTTGAGTGAGAATGTGAGTGTTTGCGTCTGTAAATGCGAGACCCACACCCCACACGGGCACAGAGGTCGACATTTGCGGTTTAAACTGTGTCTGTCCAGTCTGTGTCCAAATCGGGGGAGGAAAGGTGACGGAAGAATGGGGTCGGCGAGTGTGTGGATTGGTGGGTTCGCCGGCCATGTGAAAGAGGAAGAGGGGACGCCAGTTGGGCCAGGTTTTTAAAACGTTCCCGTAGTTCGGCGTAATGGCGAGAGAGGGACACCGGAGAGGTTTTAGTGGCGAAGTAACGTTATCTAATCTGTGGTATTACGTCCTTTTCAGGGCGTCGTCCCACTTAATTCTGGTCCACCCCAGATCAGTTTATTCGCAAATAAATTTCCTCGCCGAATAAAAAAAAAGGTGTGAAATCGGAAACACAAATCGATAATGAATTTTAGTCTTACGCGCCGTGCTAATTGCTTTCGTGGGTATAAAAAAGCATACCCAATAAACAATGGGAATAAACTACTGAGTTTCTTACCTTTTTCACTGTTACTTCAAACAAAATCAATGCAGTTTTTTCTACGTTTGTCCATAATTTTTGCGGTCTTGACCACCATAGCTGGGTCTCTGGTTGACGTGAACCGACGATACAGTAAGTAAATCTATCTAAAAAGCATTTTTTATCGTGAATAAAGACCTTCTTTATATCTTAAATTATGGTACACTAAAGTTTGCACATTTTTGTAGGTTTCATACTTTTTGCAATATTTTGAATAAATCGAAAAATTTACTTTTACCTCTCCGAAGTATGCAAAGCGATCCATCTGAAATGTATTTACTGTGTTTAGGTATTAATTATATAAGAAAAACTCTAACTGGTACCATTAAAACATATTTTGTATTATTGACAAACGTTTGAAAACTTCGGCGCGCGTGATATACTCGCACTTGACGGATCATGTTTCTTGTTTTGCGCTGACGATTCTTATGAAAATATGTCTGAATTGTCGCAGCGGCTTTAATTTATTTGTTTTAAATTATATTTAGTCAACTTTTATTTTAAATTAAAGTACGTACGATACGGAATGTTGCTATGACTTTAGTTTATAGACATTGAGGATTTTTTCCAGAGTTCGAATCTGAATAAAATAGGGTAATTGATTATTTCCCTGACACTGCGTGTAATGCAGGTTCTGCCCATCACCACTAAGACGATCGTGAAGATTCCTTTGTCCCTCCAAGCTGAGGGTCTAACTGATACTATAAACGTCTTTCCAGGTTGTGAAGAGAGCGACGACTGTCCTGATAAGTCGCTGTTTGTCTGCCGGAAAACTAGGACCGGCGTAGGGCTGTGCCAGGATTTGGGATGGACTGGATGAAACCACTTCAATAAACTTTTCATTACTTTATCAAGTGTTTTATTAATCAACAATCACTAAAGTGTGTTTAAAGTAAAGATGAAACTAAAGTAAAGAAGCGACGAGAAACCTTCAATTCAATTCTTGTTTAATGGCTCTGCGTCTGGTCGACGAGAAACCTTTAGCCTGTTAGTTGTTATTTTTCGAGTTGGAGCCAAACCCGTTCCAAGCTTTTTTAACCTCTAGTTATTCTGATATTTTATAGTAAGCCTTTTTGCACAGCAAGGTTTTGACAATTTGCTTGAATTTATTTACTGATAATTTTTGCAACTCACTAGGAGTTTTGTTGTAGAAGCGCATACATTGCTCTCTAAAAGATACATTAATTTTGTGTAGCCTAGTTGTAGGCATAGCGAGTTTAAAAACATAAATAAACATTTCTGGTATTAAAATTATGTTTATCGCTATTTTTAGGGAACCGATTTATATTTCTATGGAAAGAACGAGCGTGATTTCTTGAATTGTGTGTAAGTGATCTAAAATTACGTTCTTTCATCAGAATTGAGAACACAGCGTTTGTTTATTTAAGATTTTGTATTAATCGCGGATTAAAACTATAATTACAAACATAAATTATAATAGTTTGGTGTCAAAGAAAATTATACTAGTATTTACAATTGAAACAATTGAGCTAACTACCGACTGTTGCAAAGCCTTATAGGTGTCAGCCTTACATAATAAAATTTGCCAAGTTAAAACAGTTGCTAAATAGTGTTTTTTCTAACTCTGACTCTATCAAAAAAAGCTAACTAACGAAGCTTTAAAGAGAAAACAGTAGAAAAGAATCAGTAGTAGAGTTATTCGTGCAAGAACAAACATAAACCGAAAATTCTTACATTGATATCCGTGTACTGATCTATACTTCTTTACCTTAGAGCGTTCTAAATGCTCTAAGTTCTATACTATTATTATAAAGAGGAAAGATTTGATTGTTTGTTTGTATTGAATAGGCTCCGAAACTACGGGACTGATTTGAAAAATTCTTTCACCGTTAGGAAGCTTACTTTTCAGGGAGTGACATAGGCTATATTTTATTTCGGAATTCCCACGGGAACGGGAACTACGCGGGTGAAACCGCGAGGCGATCGTCTAGTATTCTATAAGCTTGCAAATTCGTTAAAAATTACCCAGAATATTTTATTAAGTTAATTGAAATACCTAGACGATACGAAATCAGAATAAAGTTGTAATATCTGACTCAAATTAAATATTCATAACGCAGGTCCAAATAAATGGCGGCAAAAAATTACAATGATGACCATTTAAATGATACATCTGACATAAATTTTTATAAAATGCTAAAGAATATGCTGGTACTTAATGAAGACGACCTCTGTGGCGCAGCGGGCGAAGGTCCGCCTGCGACGCAGGAGGTTGCGGGTTTCTATTCCCGCCTCGGGACAAATGTTTGTACGATCTGCAGATGGGGTTCTGGATGTTTTTCTTCTATGTATAAAAAAAAAATCTATCTATGTAGTGTATTGTATTATGTATATCAGTTATCTAGTACCCATAACACAAGCTCTGCTTAGCTTGGGGCTAGATAATGCTGTGTGAATTGTCCAGCATTATTTATTTATTTAATAATGTTATTAAGTTATTATATTATACACTTATTGAATTTTTACTATCTTTGAGGTGCTGCTGCCCGCCCCCCCCGGTGGATATCCCTTAGTCGCCTCTTACGACACCCGCGGGAAGAGTTGGGGTGGCGCACCACTCGGCAGGACACTGCTATATGATGCATTCACTGCCCAGATTGAGACTGGAGACTGGCATCTACCTCTTGGGCAATGAATGTGTTTAATTAAGGTAATGCGTGAAAACAATTAAGCAGTTATTAGTTTCTTAACGATACACAATTTCAATTTAAAGATAACGAAATTAACTAGTCACACTCCTTAATTGATTTTGAGATGACGTATAAAAAGGATTTACTAGAACTTTTACTACTTCGTCGAGAAAATTATGAAGCTGCTATCCACTTTCGTATTTATTGCCATTTTGGCAGCTTCAGTTGCAACGAACATTTACAGACAATACAGTAAGTATAAACGACTTGATTTAAAGTGGTAGGTTCTACATGTGAATTTACATAGGTAGCAGCATAGATCTAAGTAAAATTCTGTAGATATGGTACGTTCTCCCAGCGCTAACTAACAAATGGCCTGTGATAGGTTACAATTACAACATTTACAACTAAAAACAAAGACACGATATTTCCAATCTTGTCGAGTCATCTAAGTTAAACGAGTCGCTCATCTTTCCATACAAACGTGCAAGATACTAAGCTGTTTGATGTTGACCATCCAAAGCTAAGGAAAGTATCAATTTATCTCGTCATTAAAAGACGATTGAGGAGAGGACGCGGGTTCAAGTCCCGTCGAAGTCGAAAATTTTTGCGATATTATTTGATTTCTTAGAAATTAGAAATTATCCAGAGTGCGAGGCTTACGCACTATAATAACAAAAACGTTATCTCGTCATTATTTATGTTTGTAACAATCAAAACTGAAACAAAATATACATTTGCAAAATACAAGCATACATTTTAGGCCGCGCCCACCGACGACTTCGCGCCGACCGCAAACGTCGCGGTGTAAGTACACCAGTGTGTGGACAAGTTCTAACGAATTTGAATAGCACATCGGTCCATCACAATCTTAGTGAGTTCCAGCGGTCACGAAGAAATACTCATATCTTTGGCAACCGGATGACGGCGCTCGGGTGTGGGTCGAGTAGACAGGCGGCCATAATGTATTGCTACTTTGGCGCCGTCAGCTCGTTCTCGGTGGCGTCCCGGTGAAGGTGGCGGTGGACAAATGGCGTAATATCTAACGTCACGTTTCTGAATGCACCTGAATTTTTCGTTTGTTTCTTTCAGAATGCTTCAGTATACACGACTGCCCCCAGGACGACCTCCGCTGGGAGTGCAACCGGGATACCTTCTATTGCAACCTCATGAGTCCGCAGTTTAATATGAAGCTGGCCATGGCCGTCGCCAGACATTAGACTTGCTTTTCTGAAATGTATTTATAGCAACTATGTATTTTTGCATTTATTTTAATTTTGCTAGAGTTGTAAATAATGTAGGTCAAACTTTGTTGTTATCCAAACCACTTTGTGAGTACATTTTTAAACACGAAATCCTTCTAAAGCAGAATGACCCCCTTGTCATCGCCGTGGTGGCTACGGCGTAAGAATCAACTCCTCCAACTCCTGTGAATTTCGTATGTATACGACTAAGAGAACTTATGGGAGCTTTTACATCTCGGCGCAACTTTTTTTTTATTTAACGTACCGAGCGGGCGGCAAGCTACTCAAGCGTAACTTTCTATTGTCTCGCAATTGAACTGACATAGGTCTGCCCTTGATAAGCGCTCGCGCGGTACTGAGGGTAAATAGCCGGCATTCGCCAGCGCATTGAAATATATAAGTACTACTTGTACATAATTCATTAAAAAAAATATTAGTGATTTGAAAAATAAAATTGATATTGTAGTTTAAGCAAATGTTGAAGATTATTTTGGTTTAATTATTGTGTCGAAATGATGTAGAACTTCGGAGATATTGGGGTTTGTTTCGAAGCCTTTTTTGAATTCATTTCAGTTTTTTCTTTCTTTACATAAAGGCCTATAACGAAAATATATTCTGTTATTACGGAAGTATAGGATATTTGTTATCTAATAAAAAATTGTTTTTGATTTTCTATATTCTGAAGAATCTACAAATTAGAGCTTCAAAAACAGGTCTCCGAGAGTTTTTGCCTGAACATGCATCGGTAGAATGATTATTATAAAATAAACAAATAAGTTATCTAAAATTTATTCTATTATTACTGTAGAAGAGAAAAGGAACTATTATTAACAAGTAATTGTTATTTCAAGCAACGAACGAAAACCATATAATTTAAACCAGGTAACTGTGGGATTTCGCGTTTTTTTGTATTAGCCCCCTTAACAGAGGAAGGGCACAGCGTTCGTCAGTGTATTTCTAACACCTGCAATACGATTACTACTCAGCCAGCCATGCGTGTTTGGGGGAGCTCGTTCAGCTGTGGACATTGCCCTGAGGCTGAAGATTTGTGAACAGCTTTTCAAGCTTAGTGCATCTAGGATAGGAATTGAGTTGACTCGGCACGAACAAACGTTAAAATATGATTACAAGAAATTTAAAATTTTACTACCGGACTGATTCTTTCTTGACCTAAAAATTTCGCATCTGGTAGTTTTATTCAAAAAATTGCCATCGTGTTTGTTCACGATTACATGCATGAACATTTTTAATAAAAAATGTTTGTACTCGTAGACCGGTATCGCGAGCAGTGACCTACCCTACAGATATAAAGATATACAGAACACATGACTTGACGCTATCACGGCAACAATTTAAGGCACCGTGAAGAATAACGCAGCTTTTGGACACTTTAAACCATCGATAGACACAGCTCATCTTTTCGTGAAAAATCATTTTCTATTGATGCTGTTAGAATTTGGAACTCTCTTCCCTATGATATCCTGTATCATTTATGTTCTCTGTGACATTTATGTTTATATATTTTCCACAAGCCCACTTTGTCTTGAACTATCGCATAGAAGCTCATTGCATGAGGTATAGCTTAGCAGTATACTACTTTGTATGCAAACTTGATAGTACCTAACTTAGGCATAAACGGATGGTGTGAAAAACACAACCAAGGTCACTTTTATAAAACGGCTACTTCAAAAGTAAAGATCCATTAATTTATTCGTTTGTTTTTACCATACAAAAAAAGATCTTTTGATTTTATTATTTATTTATTTTTTTTTTTTTTTTTATTTATTCATTACAATAACAATAACAATTTATCTTATTTGTACCATATAAACCTTGTGAGGCTTGTCTTGGTACTCACATTCGTTTTCATTTTATATGTAATCTAAGTGTAAGTAATAAAACAACTAACTAATTATAGGCCTTCTACTGTAATTATTATAGGCCTACTATACCTGCTGCATCGGTTATCGTGATCACTCTCTCTCGCTCGCTCAGGGTTAGCGCTAGCCTCATCGTGCATTGTGGGAGGGAGCAAACAAGGTGTGCATATTTGTTTGCATGCGCGTGAGTGCGGCCAGGCAAAATCAGCGTTGTAAGCAAAAGTTAGGTACAGGATGATTCAATTTATTTTAAAATTATATATTCTGCTCGAAATTATTTATTTTTAAGGAGATCTATTATTGTGCACTTTATTTAAGTAGAAAGTTTTGTATTTAGTTTTATAATTTTTATTATTTATTTCTTTTTTAAGTGTAGAAGGCAAAGAGTTTACAATGTGTGGAATTAGGTAGTTGTTAGTACGCCTTCCGTAGAAATTGCTCTGTTTAGGTATATAAAGTTTTTCTTCTGTAATTTTTCTTGTTGTTATTTTATGTTCTACTCTTTTATAAAGATTGTGGTTGCCATATTGCTCGATTAGTAGGTTTAGGTGTACTCTGTCATGTATAGGTATTATTTTGCAGTACGTGAATATTGCATCTACGTCATCTCCGAGTTGTTTTTTTGTGTTTTTGGGTAAGATCGATTTCAGTAATCTTATCTGTAATGCAAATATTTGATATATTTGCAAATATTTTTATTTTGATCATAAAGTTAAATTAAAAATGTCTGCCCCTCATAAAAATCCGCCCAATTTTCCACCGTTCTCAAGATGCCTCAATTTCCTAGAACAAATATGATTGTTCCACAACTATTCATATAAATTCTGTTCAGTAAACAGCTATCAGCTTGCTTTATATGCAAATTGGATGAGTTCAGACTCTGTTGCTTCTCAAATACGATTAAGGCTGAATAGATCAAACATTTTGTTAGACTTAAGCCGTGCGTCCACAGCGTACGCAGATTACGGTCGGTTTCACACTAATATTATAAATGCGAATGTTTGGATGTATGGATGTTTCTATAGATGTTTGTTAACTTCACGCCAAAACTACCTACTGGACGGATCGGGCTGAAATTTGCATACAGGTAGTTCTAGGCCTAGAATAAAACATACTCTACTATTTATCCCATAAATCAGTTCCCATGGGATAGAAATAACCTTAAATCGTTTCCATGGAATCAACTTGTGCAAAGCCGCGGGCAGAAACTCACACAATATGCCTCAGTATCGGCAGGTCTGCTCTTTGATTTATATGGGACAGCATGCACTGATGATATAAATTAATACAAAAACAACAAATCCTTACGCCGCGTACGCTCCGATTCCGATTCGGTAGTAGCGCAGCTTTACTTACTGCCAACACAACGAAACAAAAGATTACCGCTACGTTATGTGGGGTCTTCTATAATTTTTTGGCTTTTTGAGACCACCAGAAACCATGAGAATTAGAGAAAAATCCTGAAAGGATTCATGACCTCAATCAATGTATGAGAAAACGAGTTTCCTCTATTCCTCGTAGTTTTGGATTTGCCATCCACTCCCCTCTATAAAAGGCACCCTATAAAACTCTACAGGTGTATTTTTAGATGGGGCGTCAGACGCGGTCCGTCCTAGGAATAGTCACTTATACCCTATTCATTATTTTGTAAACTATTACTAAGTAACTAAGTGCGTAATAAAGTATTATCTATCTATCGATTTAACTAGTCATTCTTCAAGAAAACGTCGGATCCAGAACATTCAATTTAGATATTACTTTTTAAATTCCTTTAACGGTCATGTTACTTTGTTTGCCAGATGTTTTATCTGAGAAAATTGTTTCCAAAGTATTCGAGAAACTTCCAGACTTGCTGTCTAAAGTTTAGGTCATAAATGCAAGATATAAGTGTCGTGGAACAAAGACTAGGTGCCTATCAGTTGGCACTGGCAGACAGCCAGCACTTGGAGGCGATAGAGTCTTGATAGAGCCTAGATAGCTCTACCAAGTTATCTGTCACTTATCTGAAAATGTAACTGCATTAAGACAAAATTGATGCTGCATTGCGCGCCATTTTGTGAAAAGGATAGGCATAGGGTTTCGCGTTCATAGGAGCGGAACAGAGTATTATGTTTTTGGAACGGTGCTATCGCACAAATCATGTTTTTGCTTACTTACAAGAAAACTACACAACATAGGAGAAAACTGGATCAAGGAACCGTTAGTAATAATTTACAAATAAAAACATAAATCATTTCAATAAACCGCAGGGTTTTTGAGATCTCGATCAAATGATGTGCGAAACAGTGCACTTTCATGATTTATTAATTATAATTCTTTTTCGGACGCTTTTTTTATACGGCCTAGTACAGCAATTTTTGTCAGTTGGCAAAAATGACAGCGTATTCTCATCCAATGCGTAAAATATTTGAATTAAATTCCTTCAACTTCCATAATTTATACAATGTACGCAATTATCTCTTCTACCCTGGACAAAACTTGCCGTGCTAGGGGACCGAGCGACTGGTTCTTCGGCTCACAGATATCTCGTGGTACTGGAACTGCTCTTCAACTGTCTGTCGAATCAAGATGGCTTTGCCTTTTCGATTACATAAAGTTCGATGTAATCAGATTTCCTTGATTTTCTTCGGTCACATGAAGAGTTTTCATTAATTTTGAGTAGTCAATCATTGATCTATTAACATCTACACATACTAATTTGTATAAGATGGCATTAGTTTCGTTATTTAGGATTCGCAGAGCTCTTTCACAGATAAATCTAAACAATAAGACACTATTATCTAGATTTCTATGGTTAAATGCTCCTTTTTGTGTAGTCGCCAAAATAATAGCAGCTGCAGTAACAAATATGAAATGTTTTACATATTTGACACTATAAAATGTTTACAATAGACATATTATAGAGCCCGCACGATTCCGTACTAGCATAGGTAAGCTGTATTAAAAGTTTTATCTATGGGGTCCGCTCATTAATCACGTGATATTTTTTTAGCAAGTTTTTAAACCCTTTGTGGATACGTAGTGAGGTTTTATTATAAAAAAATCATGAATTCACCGAAAAAATAAAAACATGTGACATCACAACATCCTCCCTCCCCCCGTGAGATGTTTCGTGATTTTTTCGACCCCCCCCCCCTTTCACGCCTCACGTAATTAAGGCGCATGTATGACTCAAACTAGCGTCGCTTTTATTTCCTCTACGCAGAATAGCGAAGTTGCTCTTGGTGCCACCGAACTCTGTTTTCGCTTCTCTGTCTAAATAATACGAAACTAAACTATTTCAGATGTATGTGTACGTACAGTGGACATTCAAAAATTCCTTTGATTAACGTAATTATTAAGAAAGAAAAGGCAGCGGCGTTAGTTTGAGGCATACAGCCGCCATAATGAACGACCCTTATCTATCTACACATAACTGAGACTGCAGGCAAAAGCTAGAAGCTGTTTAAGACAAAAATCTACATCATGCTTCGGAGTATTTTAATACTTACTCGCGTACAGCCCGCGAGAACACCCTATTGTATGCAATTGGTGAAACCGCAGTGGAGAGGTTAAAAGCAGGACCAAACCCCTTACAAGATAGCAGATGTAAGCAAGCACGTGCATATGCTAAGTAGATAATGTCAGAGAACGAAGCTTTGCAACATTATCTGCAAGTCGTGGCTGGCAGCCAGAGTAGGTACCTCGTGCTCCAAGAGCGGTTCAAATTTAAACTATACTCGGATCTCGAATACAAGTCAGCTTTTGAAAACACAGACTTTTATGTAAGTTTTCACTTAACAAAGACTGATAACCAACTTAAAACAGATCAGAAACAAATAATAACAAAAATATCAACAACGAATTGCACACAATCATTTAATAGGTGCATATTTGAATTCGTAAGCCGATGAGAAACGAATAGAAAGCTGGCTAAACAAAAAATCTTTACGAATTTCTGAGATTTGTTCCGTTGATACAAGGTGCACAAACACGGAAATCGATAAAAATCTATAGTCAGTACACTACACCAGTAAAATCTATTATATAGACAGACAGACAACGGGTATCCGTTGTCTGTCTGTCTATTATTATCTATATTATATATATAAGAGTTCCATTTTTCCTTTTGGTGTACGGTACCCTAAAAACAGAATATTCTTACCGAATTTTGTCTGCCCCAGAAACAAAATTGGCGTTACCGACCCCATCTGTGATCGATCCTTCTCTCAGTCCCTCATCGCGCTCCACTGTTGTAAAATATTTTCCACTGGTTCTTTGGTTTTGTGGTCCATTTGCTCAGTAACAGTAATACTTCATCGCCTCTTTGTTAACAAAAACTGTATTAGATTCTAAATCCGAGTATAACTCCAACTGGCTTGGTCCAGTTGGAACCGGATGTCGTAAATCTCAGTTCAAGGGCACTTGAGAATCTCCAGTTTGAATCAGATAGTTCCTTCCTAAGAGGGAAGTTAGATAACACTTGTAGTTGTGTAGACAAAATTGAATAAGCCTTACTAAATAATAGAAATCTAACTTAAAACTGATGGATTCATATTATATATTTTATTTTTAAAATTTTTGAGAAACTAACAACTAGGTAGGTATACATATTTCAGATGAACATTATAGAACATGCCTGGATAGACCAGTGCATGTTTGTTGACGGCTAATTATAAGTTTCCTCAGTTATACTTAAAAATAGCATGAGCACATTAAGTTGAAGACGTATTAGAAAAAACAAAAATTTTACGAATAGATAAATACTGAAAAAAAAACAGAACTAAGTTAATTACTAGGTACCTAACATAATTATAAAGTTAGCTTACTTATACACTTTAAATCTGCGTTTGTTTTGTGCAAGGCCTATTACGATCCGGTGGCGACATCATACCAATCACTTATTATCTGGTGGGCTATCTGCTCATTCTATACGACAGTAGTATTAATTATAAATACCAGTTAATCCCACTGCTGGGCAAATACCACCCCGTCCTTTTTGTTCTATAGCCCATTTTAAGTGGCATTATATAACAAAGAATCTAGTTAAATATGTTTAAAGAGAAGTTTTGCTGGATCAACTTACTCATTATCTTCTACACTGTAAAGTTTTAGGTTTAGTTTAGTATTAAACAAGTTTCCGTTTCCGGTTTCACTCGGATCGCTCGGTACCTATCTCTTCTGTCCCTGTCTTACTTTGAGGTTTTTTTGAACCTTATAATAAGTTTGTTAAAAGAGCTCTAGGAAAAAGAATAAAAAAAGAAATAACTTCTTTTTGTGGATTGCCAAGCTAGCCAAGTTTCATACTTCTAATACTAGGAGGATTAGAAGTATGAAACTTTGTAGGCTTTTGTGATTTGTTAATATCAAAAATTAAAGTGCAGAACTCTTGAAAATTAACGAGGATCTTAAGTGCTTCTACCTAGTACCTGGTTCTAAAACTATGTATGTATAACTTGCATCAAGATTTAATTGCAAAACTTACAGTTAGTTACATCAAAACCCCATCACTAAACATTACATCTTTGTGGGTGCTCTAACTCGGAATTAAATAGGTGCTCTAATGGGAATATTCCCTTTATGGAGGTTCTTTAGACCTTACTCTTGGACACGTGACTAAATTCAAATTACATATTAAGTAAAACTAGGAAATAAAGTGATCACTTTGATTTTGTGTTCACTTCAATATTTTTAAGGTAAAGTAAAGAAGCGAATAAGAAACCTTACCCGTTAGTATGTTCGTTTTCGAGCTGGAGCAAAAAAGCTTGGGACGAGCCAAGCTTTTCTATCCTATAGATATTATGATACATATTTTGTAGTGAGCCTTTTTACAAAGGATAGGTATGTTTGAAATTTTTTTTGAATTTATATTGGATATAGAAGATAATTTTTGCAACCCACTAAGAGTTTTGTTGTAAAAGCGTATTCATTGTCCTAAAGATACATTAATCTTACTTAGCCTTGTTGTTTGTGGGCGGCACAGCGAGCAATATATTGAGATGGTACTGTCATTAACGTTAAAAGTTAACATAAGTAATGATTGTTTATCGCGTATTTATCGCATACCTTTTGTTATTATTTCCCCTATGTGTTCTATCGCGTTACAGCAAACGGTCCCCCGTGACCACGATCGCGTAACGCAATAGAAACGTGGGGGACACAAAACGGTTCGCGATAAATATCCGATAAATAATCAATACTTAAAAGTATTGTTATGCTATTTCCCGTAAGAAAACAATGAAAAAAACCTTGGCTGTTCCTTTTTTTTATTGGAAAAGGTTAAGCGTTTGGCCACCAACTCACTTAAAGTAAGTGAAGATGTGGCCTAAGATGGAGCACGCGTTCCCAGAAGGAACTTAATTACCCTGGATTTGAAGACTCCAAGATTGTACTCTAGCGGGAAAACAGACGCAGGAAGCTCATTCCTGAAATAAGTTTATTACCTCTAAGTACATTCTATCTTTATTGGCTATGTTTGATTTTATTTTTTGCTGTCTATCATACGCCCAACATCCTTTGGTTAAAATCGAACAAATATCTGCAAATCTTACAAACAGTTGTCCCAAGGTGAGAATCGAACCCGCTACCTCCTGCGTCTCAGACAGACCTTCGCCCACCGCACCACAGTGGTCCTCAGATTAGATTGAGAGAATTGGTGAGTTACGTTGACGAAGAGGTTAACACTTAGGTACTCACCGAAAACCGTTTGATTTGCAACTCTTGCTTCGACAGATTACTCAATTCACTAAAAACACTTATAACAGGATATTTTCCAAGCTTTCTGTTGGAAGTTTCTCGATATTTCGACACAGCAGCATGCGCCATGATCACGGAATGACTGAAGTCAAAGTCACTTTTAAGGTATTCATTGGCAGGTCTAACCTCATTTTCTTATTATAAAGGTTATTTGAAGTTGTAAAAATTTGTTATCATCAATACCGTGGGTTTTCGAATCAAAGAGACATGACGAGCCCTCGACAGCCACGACAGAACCTCACTTGAGCCACTGGGAGGTGGATCATCTCGAGGGGTTCTTATTCATAAATCAGGTTAGACTAGGATTTTCTCCGTGGCTTAGCATTCATTTTACTGGGATATAAAGTAGCCTTTGTCGGTCCCTGGGATACCTTCTACCTCCCTGACAATTTCATTACGATCTATTCTACCGTTTAGGCTTGAAAAGGTGCGACAGACAGACAGCTACTCTCGAATTTATTATATTAGTAGTCATTCGCAAAGAAAATTACAACTAATAGATACCTACAAGCTTATACATAATTACAAGTTGTTACTATGAGGAAATTGTTGCGGAATTTTTATATAGGTACTAGGTTTTGCCAGCGGCTTCGTCTGCACTGTTCAATTTTAGTGAAAGTCAATCAATTTAGTTTATCTTCTGTTTTTGTACACTTCCTCTACCGATTCCATCGCCTTTACCATCCTATAACTCTAAGGTTTGCTGGAAGAAAACTCTAAGTTAAGCTCGCCTATATAACCTATTAATTGCCGGTAGGCGCCGGTGATTTAATATAACGCGCAGTTGTGCGGCCTACTACGGCGCACTTTAACGAGAATTATGTACAATGGAGCTACAACTTGTTCAAATTTATTTAGTTAAGTACATACTTTGTATTATTGTGTACATCAAAGAATTACAGAATTGTCTGAATAGGATGCAAGAAGCGATGCAGAGCTGGCAGAATATAATTTATATTATTAGTAGGTGTACAAAAATCATTGGGTTAGGAGCACCCTAATATTATAATGATGATGTTGAAGCTGTAGAAAACAGTGACTGTCTACCAATTTTTGCTCCAACCAAACTGACTTGTTTCACCTTAAACCTGATTAACTTTTTTATTGATAACTTAAATTGAAATGTCAGGAACGTTTGAGAGGAACGTTGGTCAATAAGCGATATTGTTATTTCTAGGCCCTCTTCGTTTCTGTTCAATATTTGTGGAAAGAGAATTACCTGTAGTTGAAACAGGAACAGAAGACCGATGGGAATTAAATGATAAGCGTTAAAATCTTTACTTTCTTTACAGCAGTTACTAAAGCGCAGCTAAATTAAAAATGCTTTATTTTCGTTGAGACAATCGATTTCTTTTTACTCGTTTAAAAAAAATCGATTGTATCAACGAAAAACCAAAAATTATTAAATAAGGCTGTGCTGCGGTAGTAGGTACCCATTTTACCCTAGCGCGTGAGAAGGAGGGCTACGCTTACTTACAGACGAATAAAACTAAATCATTCAAAAGAAAAAAAACTCTATTTAATTGATAAGCCAAATAATTTTAAATTAGCTTAACAACCCATGCAGGCCTGGTTCAAACAGAAGCAGCCGGGTGCGGTGCTCGCACATTCAAACGACGATCTACAGCGGAGAGCTGGCTTTCCACCTTTAAAGAAAACAATCAAATTAATAGAGAAGGTTCTTTGCAAAGATAGTTTTATACGAGGTGCCAGATCTGAACTAAAGGTCAGTTCACACGGGGACGCGACGCGACGATGCTTGTATGTATGTAGGTACTAGTATTGCAACACTATTCAATTACAAAGAAAATTACAATCAAATTGAAACAAATTAGAACTAGTATTTACAATTGAGTTAACTACAGACGGTTGCAAACAATCTATGGGTAGCTTAACTCATCATCATCATCATCAGCCATTATACACAGCTGAACATAGGCCTCCCCCAAACGACGTCACAAATAGAGCTCCTGAGCCGCGTCCATCCACCGACTCCCCGCGACCGCTGTAATCGAGTGGGAGGTCTTCCCACACTCCGTCTCGCATTGCACCCTCGAGAATCTTTACTCTCCAACGGTTATCGGTTCTGTGAGCTATATGGCCAGCCTATCACCCCTTCAGCCTGCTAACTCTGAGAGCTACATCGGTTACTCTGATTCATCTACGGATTTCCGTATTCCGGATCATATCGCGTAGAGAAACTCCGAGTATAGCTCTCTCCATAGCCCGCTGAGAGACTTTGAGCACGAGGCCTATTAGTCAGCGACTACGTCCCGGCTCGGTAAGTCATCACTGATAACACACATTGAAGAAAGACATTCGTCTTGAGGCTCTGCGGTATCTGTGACGAGAATATATTGCGAAGTTTCACGAACTCAGGTAGCTCAACTGATCCATATCAATGCCAGTCGTCGCGTCCCCGCTGCGCTGCCTGCATTGCCCCGCTGTATGGCAATGCCGATGCGCGGCGCCAGATACTCACCAGCTCTCGGGTCACGCGTCGCTTTTTGTTTAGTGAATAAAGTCATATTTTTAATCGCTATTTTCACAGCCTATGCATACAGTCGTTTGATGAAGGGTTTTGACAGCAGGGCAATCGTGCGGGAGGCAAGGGATAGGACGGGGGAGGCACGCTCCCGAGTTGCATACATCACCGCAATGCCAAATGAATAATGAATTGCCACCAAAAATTTGCATTAATTTTTTTATTATTTTTTAGATTATAATTGAAACAAACAATAGAGTTGTACCAAAAACAGCGTAGTACAGTGGCGTTCATCATTAGCTGACCTCCGGCAGGTTCCAAATCACAAATTATATTAGTTTTGGTTTTAATTTATTAAATTTGTTGTTTTTACATAAAACGGCTTGCTATCTTCATTTATAATAATACGGAACAATTTTAACGCCCCCTGTTACGTTCGGAGTCAATTTCTATGAAGAAATAGACTTCAAACGTAACAGCGCTAGGCGTACAATGAACGTCCCTGTACATACATTAGTATTGTCAACTGGCGACGGTTTCAGATGTTGCAAAGTTTTGGACTAAAATGCTGTCAGATCCCTAAAATATTTATTTTTTGTTTTCTAAAAGCAATTGTAGTGAAGATAATCAATTACAACATTATTTCCAATTGAGTTAAAAAGTGTTTATTTTGTAAGCCAAAAGTTATTAATTTTTTTATTGCAGATTTCAAATCACTTTATTTGTGGGCTTACAGAATAAGTAAGCACTTCGACAGGACCAATTTTGAAGACATATTGTTAAAAAAGAAATAAAGTATTACTAATTTTTCTCCACTTCAATTTTTTATCCACTAGTGGAAGAAGTCCACTAGTGGACTAGTGATTGTAGTTCGTATGCTCTCTTTTTCTTACCATTTCTCCGCATTGCCTCGTTGACTGCGTTATCGCGCATCAATCGATCACGATTGTTTAACATTGCTTGCGCCATGCTTGCAAAAATGACGAAAATCAACAAAACGGTCAAAAACTTCATAATGAAAATACTGTTTTCTACTATTCGAACACAGAGTCTTTTATAGAAAATCGTAGATAGAAAACAATGTTAAAGTTAATAGCAATTTTATTTTATTACCTACAGGTATGATCATTATGATTTTCAAATAAACATTTATTGTGTGAATTGTGAAATTGTTTAAATTGAATACCTATGTACCTATTAAAAAACCTTTATGTAAGTGAAGACTTTGTTCACAAAGAAAATTACACTAGTATTTGCGCCTCTTGAGATCTTCGGCCAAATCTGCCGCCAAATCAATTTATGTAAGACTAAATAAGGTAAGATAAACAGGTTGTGTATTTTTTTAATAATATTTTATAAGAAAAACACGGGGTACAAAAAATGCAAAAAAATAACACGTCACAAAAACATCATCATTATTACTTACCACTTAGAAATGCCATGATAACTCAAACAAATAAAAAACAACAAACGTTACAAATTAATTTATTTTAAAACTGCCATATTTCATCAATTGTAGACAGATGCCGTTCAAGCACCATTGGTTTGCTCCACATTCAGAATGAAAAATACAAGGCACTGAAAATAACAAAATATTTAGTGAGATTGAGAAGACGCCACTTTATGGCCGAGTTCACATGTAACGCGCGCACGAATATATAAAGAGCATTTAAAGAGAGTTCAGATTGAGATTGTTGACATGTCGTGAGAGTTGCTTGACACCCAAACTAATCTCACATGAGATTTTGAGATTTTTAAAACAGTTATATTCGTAGATGTGTAAAACGTGGTAAATAAGTTAAGTAATCTGTGTTTTATGTAAGTTTTTATTTGCCGCTACCCCCATTTCCTCCACGTGAAATTGGGTGACATTTGATTCGACCCTGTCCCCCCATTAACCTCTCCGCCCATTAATATATAGACACCCCCTCGAGAGTATTCGTCACTACTCGTGAGTCTGATAAAAAAGTACCCACGTTAAAACGCGATGAAAGCGCGCTCAACAGCAAAACGTACGTTAGGTACATTGATTTCAAAGTAAGCGGCAACGCGCGCTCGTCTGTGTTTGGAGACATTTTCTGACACAGCGTCCTACGTGGGCCATATTGACGCGATCACGAAGCGGCAAAACCTCCTTTTTTTTAATTTGGGCCACCGCTTCACAATCGCGTCAAGTTCGCTCACGTAGGATGCGGCCTGGGCCGCGATCACGGCGTGGTAAGTGTAGTTACCTATTGGCATTACGGCTCAAGCGTTAGCAGTTGAAACGTTAGGGTGCGCGTACACAGGCCGGCATCGGACAATCCACTGACAAGTGCGTCCACTGATCGGCAATCCGAATGATGTCATTCGCACTTAACGGAAAAGTTGCCTTCGAGAATTCTCGCGGGTATAGCCGAGTCCGCTCCGTACTGTGCAGATCTTGTCTGGCAAACCATTATTGATGGGGCGAGTGCGGATTGTCCGATGCCGGCCTGTGAACGCGCACCCTAACGTTTCAACTGCTTACGTTTGAGCCGTAATCATCATCAGCCTATATTAGTCCACTGCTGGACATAGGCCTCCCCTAATGAGCGCCATAACGCCCTGTCTTCAGCTTGCCGCATCCAGCATCTGCCTACAGTCTTTCGCAGATCGTCATCCCACCTGGGCGGAGGGCGTCCTACACTACGTTTGCCGAGTCGTGGTCTCCACTCAAGAACACGTTTACCCCAGCGGTTGTCGGTTCTTCGCGAGATATGGCCGGCCCACTGCCACTTCAGCTTGCTAATTCTTTGTGCTATGTCGATAACTTTGGTTCTCTGTCGGATGTATTCGTTACTAATTCTATCCTTCAGAGAGATTCCGAGCATAGCTCTTTCCATAGCTCGCTGAGCGACTTTGAACTGGTGGACCAGCCCTACCGTGAGTGTCCACGTCTCAGCTCCGTAGGTCATGACGGGTAGGACGCACTGATTGAAAACTTGCATTGCGGTATGGATGACGAGAAGACTCGACGTAGTTTCCCAAACGCCGCCCAGCCTAGCTAGATCCTCCTCTTGGCCTCCTTCTCAAAATTATTTTTATCTGACTGCAGAACTTGCCCAAGGTAAGCATACTCGGAAACAATTTCGAGAAGGTGGCCATGTACGACGACCGGTCCCGGATCAATGAGGCCATTGATCATGACTTTGGTTTTATCCAAATTCATGCCAAGACCGATGCGTCGCGAGGCTGAGGCTAGGCCGTCCAGCATCCGGTTCAGCTCCTCTAGCGACTCCGCCATTAAAACTATATCATCAGCGAATCGCAGGTGTGAGATGTAGCCGCCGTTTATGTTGAGCCGTTATGCCAAGAGGTAACTACGCCTACCACACCGTGATTTGTGCGTTGAAAACAATCTACAGGTACGACGCTCAGGACTGCGCCTGAGCGTCGTACCTGTAGATTGTTTTCAACAGTTAGCTCAATTGTAAATTCTAGTTCTGATTCGTAAACAGTGAATGAAATTGTAAGCTGTGAAGTTAAATTGAAACTTACCTCACAAATACAAAAGGGACTAGAGTGCAGTGAACACTATAACTTAGAAAGCCTGAACTGTTTGATAGAAGAACGATTTCACCCTTGCCGCTATCTGTAACCACGAATAAAATTATTTTTCAACATTGAATGGTAAAATCTGATAAAGCGAAGTTTGTTTTTTATCTCCAAGAGTGAATAGATCTTCTAGAGTTTTGTGATACATCGTTAACCACATCGTCACCGTACCAGGTGACATTGTGGTCAATGTCTCACGGAAAAACTCGAAACAAGAAGTTTTAGCGATGAGAAATTTAGTCATATACAAAAAACAGTTACTGTACCTAGTTAAATTCACTACATTCTAGTCCCTTTTATATCTTTTGAGGTAAATTTTCTTGCTACATGTTTTTTGATGATATTTTCAGCAATTTTCTCAAACAACGATTATTGTATCATAACTTCAAACTTATCTCCATTACGGGATATGAATATGAATTTCTAATATTCCAAAGCCTTGTTTATAATCGGTCGAGTTTCCTTAAATTGAATATCATCATTATTTCGATATAAATTATAAAATGGAATGTCAGAGGATAAGGGATGAATTATATTAGCCCGGCCGTGCCCGGGGCGTGCCGTGTACGTGGCCCGGACAGGGCACGGATTTGAAACGTTACATACATTTTGTATGAAGCAGTTTGTATTAACGTTAGTAGACGGACCCGACGGGACACGGATCATGCACTGTTTAAGATAAACTGCTTCATACAAAATGTATGTGACGTTTCAATTCCGTGCCCCGTCCGGGCCACGTACACGGCCCCGGCACGGCCCTGTCTAATATAATTCATCCCTTATCGAACATTTTTAGTAAATTTTATGTGTTTTAATAGTATTTCCCTTACCAGCTGCATTATCCACTATATTAAGCGGATATCCCGGATATTCCTTCGTACGTACTATTACACCTTTTTGTTTAGTTTGTAGTGTGTCGCGAATATCATCTGCAAATACCATGTGTATTTTGGCTAGCGACGTATAGCATAAAACGGTTAAAATAATAAACATGTTCCAAAACTTCATGGTTTGGTATTATGACTTGTTTGAAAAAGAATATTGTGAAAAATACTTTTGCCATTTATATTACGGAAAAATCGTAAAACAACCACTTTAGATTAATACTGGTAATTTGTACAAAACAACTATTATTTTGTTTTATTGATTAAGATTTGTTAATCGTTTATCCGGTAAATCCATAAACTTCACAATATTGTGGTAAAAATACAGATTTTTTAAATATATCTTTCATAACTCATATTGTGTTCAAAAGTAAATAAATTTTAATGGAGGTTCCATTAAAATATATTTTTTGCCATTTTTACAAGCATTATTTTGTCTGTATATAATTAATTATGTTCAACGTAAAAAATCAATTTTATATAAGTTAAATCTATAAGTACACCTGTGCAGGCCAAGTTAATTCCCCTGAATGTTTATTTCACTAAAGTTTAATCACTCAAATTATTAGTAATTTTACTGCGTACTAAAACTACTAATTATTATACCAACATCGTCACTTTATATGAATCTCACTTCATCGTAAAGGTGAGTATAGACTACAGCATTAGCTAAAGCATTGCAGTGTAATGTAAGGTTCTTGCGAATGCTTGACGCTGTGTTCGACGTAATGCTCACGGCGAGTGAGCAATTACCTGTAACAGTTCTTTGTATCTTGCGTAGATTTTCCCTCGGCCCGCGCACCTCGCGTCCCTCCGTCTCCCCCTCTTCCGCGCTGGTGCTTTTGCTTGATAGAATGTTACATAGTGTCGAGCGTCATGTTCGAAGTATGGTTCGAATAAATTTAAAAACAGCGAATGCTCGATGTTCGATGTTGTGAAGTAAATGCTCCAGTCTATATTCCCCTTAAAACTATGAAACTGCAAGAGAAACTAAAGTGCGAAACTAGCACAGCGATGTTGGAAATAGAGGATGCTATTCTGCAGATTTATAAGCTAAGTTGCGGAATAAGCATTGTATTTAACTTACAAAGTATGTCAGTGAGCTTGTCTGTCTGTCTAGTTCTTGAGTTTGTCATTTGTCAGTTGATTGTCTTTTCTATTTTATGAATGTCAAATGCATTTATTTCAAGTGTCTAAGAAAAACAGGACCGAATTATGATCACTATTTTAGTTCATTTTGTTAAGAATAATCAGACTGTATTATTTGTTAATGATACTTCATTAATTTTTAAAATATAACGACAAAACACAAGCTTCAACTACATATGTAAATGATGCAATATCAAAAGTAGTAGGTTTTGTGTCAATAACCGAAACTAAAACGAAATTTATTATATTTATTCTAGATAAAAAAGTATAGCAAAGTTAAGGAAAAAGAAGCAAGTAAAGACAAAGTGTAAACGAAAAAGAAGAACGCTAGAAATTGTAGAGAGTACCGTATTCCTAGGAATAACCTTAGTTAGATAGTAAACTTTAATGCAAATAGATAAGCTATCGAAAAGACTTAGTTCTGCAGCGTATTCAGTCAAAAATATCTTACAGACGTTGATACTTCAAGACTGGTCTATTTGAGTTACTTCCATAGTATTATGTCTTATGGTATACTGCTGTGGGGGAACGCTGCAGATATTAACACCGTATTTGTGCTGCAGAAGAGGGCTGTTCGTGCAATCTATAATATGGGTCCCAGAGAATCTCTACGTAATAAATTTAAAGGCAATGGTGACAGGCAATGATGACAATAATGCCATGTCAATAATAATATATTTATGAAAACTTGTTGTAAACTCTTAGAAATATCAATAGCTTCCCTAAAAATAGCGTTGTACATACATAATCTAATAAATTAATATAAATTCGCTGTGGCCACAATCAGGCATTACAAGATTAATGTATCTTTTAAAGGGTATCTAGCTTTATGTATCCTTATACGCGTGCGTGAGTCGTAAAAAATTAGTAAATAAATTCAAACAAATTGTTAAAAACTTTCTGTGCAAAAGGCATACTTCAATATATCAGATTATTCTCTAGAGGATTTAATATCGTTGTAAAACTGCTAATTCATCAAAAAATGATCCAGTTTATATTAGTAAGAAAATAAAACAAGTTATAATTAGGTAACAGTAACTGAGGAAGAAACAATTTATTAAAATCTAAATGTAGGGCACAAACAAAAGCTGTCAATGCATCGACAGCCTCTCGGGCAGTGGGAGTGCACGGCACATGATTCACCTCCTCCTAAAACAAAAAACAAATTGTAACTAGTATTTTTTTGTTAATAGGAAGTTTATGAAAAACTTTTTAAAGTTTCACGATTTGTTAACTTCCTCAACCTCCTCAACAGCCTATATTGGTCCACTGCTGGACGCATGCCACCCCCTTATAAGCGCCTTATTTACTTTTATCTCATGGGGGTATTTCTCATAATTGTAAACTTATATAATAAGTATTTATCGGATATTTATCGCGTACCTTTTGTTATTATGTCCCCTACGTTTCTACTGCGTTACAGCGATCATGACTCATCAGACTCAACTCACTGCACCGCGGTAGAAACGTATGGGAAAAAATAACGGTACGCGATAAATACCCGATAAATAATCATTATTTATGAAATAACCCAGCCGATACGTCACGGTTGAACGTGCCAGCATCAAACAAGAAGGGTTTTGCTTGATCACCACGCGTGGGAAGCGGATTGGTCATCGCATGTTACATACAATACAAACTTGACAGACGAATGAAATCACACTAATATTATAGATGCCAAACTTTGGATGTTTAGATGTATGGATGGATGGATGTTTGTTGCCTCTTCACCCCAAAACCACGGAAGAAATTTTGAATACAGGTATTTCTGATCCTGTAATCAAACATAGGCTACTTTTTATTTTCAAACATAGGCTACTTTTTATTTTCAAACATAGGATACTTTTTAATTTCAAACATAGGCTACTTTTTATTTTCAAACATAGGCTACTTTTTATTTTCAAACATGGGCTACTTTTTATACCATCAATCAGTTTCCATGGGATAGAAAATGATTCCATTGAAAGAACGCGTGCGAAGCCGCGGGCAGAACCTAGTTATGAATAAAAACTATCAAAAGAAAAACTGTTTTGGACTTGACTATGATACCAGTGTCTTTTTAACTATTAGGGTTTTTTTAATTGAGTTTGTTATCCTTTTATTTACAATTAATATCAAAGATTCTAGGTACCTACTTTCTTACCCGTCATATGTCCTTTAAGCTTCATCGGCTGGTAGTACTTTCCATAGACCATCTTCTTCTTGCGACCACGTTCCTGGTCCTCGTGCCACCTCGCCCAATCATCAGATTCGTCATCAGCCACCACGACGCCGAGGGCTATGACCGTGAGCATTAAAACCGTCAGAAAATTCATAACGTCTTTCGACAAGTATTTTTGATGAACTATAAAAATAACTATGTAGGTATTAAAAACTTGAGGAATGCGTGAGGTTGAAGTAGACGGGCCACTAATACACTTCTAATCGTTAAATTAAAAAATATACTCGGTTAATTTTTGCATACTGTGCAGAGGATGTACATAAAAATAAGTGGTCAAATCCGGAAATAATTCTCCGAAAAAATGGGTTCTTCGGTGTGAGTCTATTTGACGTTAGTAGCGAGACGTGATCGTGAATCGTGATGTCTCCTTTTAAGGCGTACGTATACCCCGATAGTAGCGCCACTACATATTTTATTTTATCATTACGTTATACAAAGGAATTATCAAGAAATCGGACCGCGCGTAGACGATATCTGTCATAAGCTTTTATTATATGTATCTGTAATAGTTATGTACTGTATTATTTAGGCAGATACTGGTTTCAAGAGTTTAGTTCCTATTGGAATCTGTGCTATTGGTGGCCACCAAGCTCTCCAAACAAGGATTGACATTGAATAACACAAAACAAAACTATTACAGATACATTTAAAAAAAGCTAATGATAGATATCGTCTACGCGCGGTACGATTTCTTGATAATTCCTTTGTATAACGTAATGATAAAATAAAATATGTAGTGGCGCTACTATCGGGGTATAAAATAGCCTTAATATGGGATTTGTGTAGGTCCATATCCGCGCGATAGAGGCGCTGCTGCTGTACCAAATGATATGGAAAAAGGAGACGCCACGACCACGTCTCGTTAATAACGTCAAAAAGACTCACCCCTCTGGTCAAAAACTAGTCGTATTAGAAGAAAACATTAAACAGGTCACCTAACGCCTATCTACCTACAGGATAGCAGCTACTCAATGGGTAATGTATACGCTTCTACAACAAAACTCCTAGTGAGTTGCAAAAATTATCAATAAATAAATTACAAACAAATTGTCTAAACCTTGCTGTGCAAAAAGGCTTACTATAAAATATCAGATTATCTAGAGGATAAAAAAGCTTGGGACGGGTTTTGCTCCAACTCGAAAAATAACAACTAACAGGCTAAAGGTTTCTTCGTCGCTTCTTTACTTTAGTCTTCATATCGAAGCGACAGAAATCAAAAAATATCACTTTATTTCCGTGTCAGTGTTTAGTTTTATATTTTGACCTTTTCTAAGTGTACATTTATTGTATTTATGGAAATATAGAGTTTTTGATTTAGATTTTTGATTTCAAAATTATAAACTGCTACAACTTTTATAATAATTCCCTTAAGATTTTCTGAAATTACCTGGTGGCTAGAAAGACGGCTGGCTAGATTCTAGGTAGTAGATGTCTTACAGAGTTATTGGTAACCCCTGCGTGAACTGCAGGATCTGTCCATCATCACGAACACGTTTTTGAAGACTTAATTCTTAAATTTGGTATTGGTAGTAGTCACTCAATCCCCAACCCGCATGCTCAGCAAGGGGATTATGGGCACTACCCCCCATAAAAGCCAATAAGGCGCTTATCAGGGGGAGGCCTGCATCCAGCAGACCGATATAGGCTGTTGAGGTAAGGAGGTGAGGAGTAGTTCCCCCCCCCCCCTTCATCAAAATCGTTCTTTAGAGAGGCTTTATTTGAAACTTAACATGAAAATGGTTCCGGTTTTTAGTAATTCAGTGGATCCCGGACAAACATGTTTTTGTTTTGGTTTGTATTTGTTTTGTAGGGGATTTACGATTTTTTAAAAGAATTATGACCTAGCGTCTTCTCGTCTTCGTACATGTTCGTGACGATGGGCAGAACCTGCAGTTGACTCTGTGTAAGTGAATTACCAATAACACTGTATACGTACCAGCTGAGACCACCTTACTGGCAACTTTTAGTGGTCACGCAACATTGAAGCGAGTGGCGCAGACTATATTAGTGGCTGGTCTGTAGCGCCGAGCCTGCATGTACATAATTATTAAAACAACTTCTGCTTTATTCTGAATGAACCTTGAAATTGCCTTCTAATGAAATCACTTTGTAATAAAATGGATTTCTTTAACTTTATGGGTATTAGAGTTTCATGAATTAGATGACCTAGCTATGTTGTCGAATTATTTACTAGGTACAATCATGGTAAATACAAGGGTAGATAAAATTGATGAATTTTTAAGATAAAGATAAGATAAAGATAAAATATTTTATTTGCCAGAAAACTTATTTAGAAAGTATATTTATAATATCTCGTGTAATAAACTATTGCCTGTCTAGTTTTATATCAGTTTTTGCACCTGCACCGGCATTCTATGATCTACTTTTGGTTGCCTGGAAGAAATCACTTAGTGACGATAAACAAGATCCGCCAAGAGCGAGTGTAACTCGCGCGCCGAGGGTTCCGAACGTTTGTCAATTATACAAATATTGTGTACTACTGGGTTGGGTACCGGTTAGAGAATTCGCTATTTAATGAATACTTAAAAATAGTCCATTTCAGATTGATCGCTCTGCAAACTCCGGAGATAGGAGGGGGGAATGGGTAATTTTTCGACTTTATCCAAAATCACAATTTGTATGGAAATTTTTTTCATCTATCTATACTTATTATAAGTATATAAGTATAAGTATATACAATTACCGTGAAGGGTTCATTATATATATATATATACATATATATATAATATATATATATAATAGATAATAAAACTGTAACAGGTCCAATTCTGTACATTGAAGATATTTTAATTTTTTTTTTGGAGGGCACTCTATTATCGATACTGAAGCCAAAACTATAATTTTTTTCATTCATGTCTGTCTGTCTGTCTGTCTGTCTGTTTCTTAAACGCGCATCACACCGAAACTACTGAAGGTATTGACATGAAACTCGGCATGATTTTAGGTCATACTACGAGGAAGGACATAGAATACTTTTTATCCCGGAATTCAGTCAGGTTCCCCTGGGAGAGAGGATGAAAGTAAAATTCTTTAACCGCTCATCACGACGGAACTGCTGAATGAGTTGGACTGAAACTTGGTATGATTTGAGTTCATACTACAAGGAAGACATGGAATACATTTCATCCCGGAATTCGGTAAGGTTCCCCTGGGAGAGAGGATGAAATTAAAATTATTTAACCGCTCATCACGACGGAACTACTGAATGAATTCGAATGGAAGTCGGCACGATAGAAGTTCATACTACGAGGAGAGATATATTTTATCCTGGAATTCAGTAAGGTTCCCCTGGGAGAAGGGATTAAAGTCAAACTCCTTCACCTCGCATCACGCCGAAACTGCTGAATGAGTTGGACTGAAATGGTACGATTTGAGTTCATTCATACTACAAGGAAGGACATGGGATACATTTTATCCTGGAATTGAGTGAGGTACCCCCGGGAGGGAGGATGAAAGTAAAATCCTATAATCGCGCATCACGACGGAACTACTGAATGAATTCGAATGGAACTCGGCATAATTTGAGTTCCTACTCCGGGGAAAGATAGGTACTTACATTTTATCCCGGAATTTAGTAAGGTTCCCCGTGGAGAGAAGATAAAAGTCATATTCCTGGGCCGCGCATCACGCCAAAAGTGCAGTATGAATTCAAATGAACAATATTTTTTATCCCGGAATCAGTACGGTTCCTTTAGGTTAGGAGAGTGGATGAAAGTAAAAATATGCTACTAAATGAATTCAAATGAAACTATGCATGATTTGATCTCATACTACGAGGAAAAACA
Organism: Eupithecia subfuscata; assembly: GCA_963564075.1. NCBI lineage: Eukaryota > Metazoa > Arthropoda > Insecta > Lepidoptera > Geometridae > Eupithecia > Eupithecia subfuscata. Next base: position 11,811,454 of record OY751118.1, on the reverse strand, counting down.
TAGGATACATTTTATCTGGGACAGTAGGCACGGTTCTCTCGGGAGAGGGGATAAAAGTCAAAATGTGTAAGTACTTAGTTGTACTTCATTAACGCGTCGTCCGATTTCATGCATTCTTTTTTCTTAGAAACAGTGTTGCAATATCGAATTTGACTAAATCAGTAGAAAATCGAGTAGAAAATAGGTAGATTGATGAAATAATCTGTAGATTGAAGAAAAAATCAGTAGAAGGGTAGGTAAGTTCCTATCTATTTATTTTTTGAAGACACCACCCATTACTTAGGTAGAACCTAACTAATGGGTGCGTCAATGCCTATTTCAGGCAAAGTAAAATGTACAAATGGTCCATGCAATCTTCATGAACATGATATTTGGTGGTTTAGCTGGTCCAGTTAACTGTACCACCGAAGTTTGGTTGGAGTAAGTGCTCTAATTGAACGAACTGGACCACAGAACATTTTTTTTTACTTTGATACTCAATCAACTGTACCTACCTACTATCGAAAAAAATTTAAGTCAAATGGATCAAGAGCCCAATTCTACAATACAATTGCTTCACTATGACAATGGAATCGTCTCAGAATTATGACGTAGAATTTCTAGATTTTTTTTTTTTTAGGAAAACAACATTTATTCACAAAGAAAATTATACTAATTATATTATACTATATATTATTATGGCACAGCGTATCAGCATTGCCATACAGCGTGGCAATGCAGCCAGCGTCTTGGGGACGCTTCCGACTGGTGTTGATATGGATCAGTTGAGCTATCTGTAGACTGTTTGCAACAGTCGGCAGTTAGCTCAATTGTTTCAATTGTAAATACTAGTATCATTTCTAGATTAATAAAACTCCAGATAGTACGTGCGAGATAAATTAATGGTTTTAAACCTGTCGCGCGTCTCTCCATCTGCATTCATCATAATTTCTTTCATCTAAGGTAGAATACCAAAACGTGTCATTCTGTGACGATACCCCCCCCCCCCCCCCCTATCATAGTGAAGCGATTAGTTTAGCAGAACATTGCTGAACGGAACCATGAGTCAGAAGTGAAACGAATATGACACTTCTTAACACTGACGCTGGCCGAGTCGTAGCTAAAAGTCGTGTGGATAAAGAATGCGATTGAAGATGACAACATGCTATCCCCCGTAGACCCTACCCGATTTATACACAATTTAACAAGGATCCAAATATAGATGCTTTTATTAAAAGTGTAATAGGTCCAATTCTGCGCATCGAAGTTTTTTTGCACAGCGGCGTTTCATATTTTGAGAGAAACTGTGGTTAAATGTGAACTTAATTAGTCGGCAGGTATGGCAATCGCGAACGAAGTCGCGGGTACAGCTAGTAATTCATAATTCTTTATAGCACAAAATTGGTACAAGTAGAAGATTTACCAGGAAAAATCATGGCAAAGGCGAGCTTAACCCTATAAAGAGTTATCTTCCAGCAAACATTATTGGGAGAGAGAGACAAATTTGTAAAAGTGGGTACATGTGCTTAAACAAAGGATACAAGATTTAATTTTAATCTAAATAGACTACTACATTATTTAATACAATACATAAAATACTATAACTTTACAATATACCATAGTTATATACATAAATAAATTAAATAAATACATAAAATACAACAGAATCATAAAGATAGGTAATGCTCTTTGACTTTACGCTTGAAAGTGAAGAGATTTTCATATTCGTTTACTGTAATTTTTTTCTTTATATCTGTACAGGCATACGAAATGGATTATTAATGTAAATTTCAAGTTGATAGCTGCGGTAATTGCTAAGGACAGACAAAACGAGACCATAAGGGTTTCGAAACCGATCTCCAAACCTTAAAAACGGGTAAGTATTTACTATTTTCTAGGTTCTACAAGTAATTTGGATAGCAGATAAGAAGTTTCGCGCACATTGTAAGCAATTTGCTAAGAACCCGCGCTAAAACAAATTACTAATCAACCGTCGTCGTTTTGGAGTCTATTTTACTAAAATGAACATTATGTCGATTATTTATTATTATATTATACTTAAATCTAACCTTTCCCGGAAGTGAGAGCGGCAATAAAAAATTACAGACGTGCAGTAAGTTCAAATCATAATCAGTAAGCAAGTGACCTACAAATCTTTTTATAGCGCAAAATGAACTGCCAAGCAAAAAGGCGAATCATTTACATTTTGCTGCAACATTTATAAAAACGCCTGCTTAGCATAACCACATGCGATAAAAGGTTTTGTAAATATATAAAATTCGCATTACTGCCCGACTGACCGTCCCAACAAATTTTATTCTCTTGGGTATCTGACATTTGTATAAGTTTGTTCAACTGTACCGGTCTACTGAGAACTACGTAATTAAATAACCTATGAGAGTATCTACAAGTACAAGTATTGTAATAGTTGCAAGCTTTTCTAGTGAACCAATAAATTAATTTTCTTTCTTTCTTTTCTTTCTTTACAAGGTATGTCCCTGTTGGCATGTAGGTTGTATCTATGAATTTTCAACCCGATGGTTTTAAGTTCGACCTTCACAGTAAATACAGAGAGCTCTATCTTTCGATTGGCCCTGTGTGAACAAAGGCCCTTATCTAGGTATATATTATATAAAAATGAAACCCGTTTTCCTTGGGCACGGCATCACGCGTGAACGGCTGGACCGATTTTGCTAATTCTTTCTTTGTTGTGTTTGTTATTGTCAGGAGAAGGTTCTTATGAAAGAAAAAATTAAGATAGTTGGAAACATAAATTTCCACGGGGGCGAAGCCGCGGGGTGCAGATAGTTGAATAATAAAGGCCTTTGTTCACATACGTTTTCTTCGTCGTAAAAATCTACGCTTATTTCGTAGTGCGTAGGCACGATCGCCAGTGTTGTATGGATCACTATGGAAGCTTGTTGACAAAGGTTTTTTCGCCGTAAAAATCGAAGGTAAAATAATTGACATGACATGTGTAGACACGGCCCGTCAACAAGCATACCTAATGATCTATAAAACACCGTACCTACACACGGCGAATTAACTGTAGATCTTTACGGCGAAAAAAACGTGTGTGTACATGAGTCCTAATGTTTCCAAGTTATTGTAATTACCAATGTATATTTAGTTTGGGGCTAGATGTGTTTGTTTGGGGCTGTGTGGATTGTCCAGCACTATTGATATATTATGTGGCTATGTATTTTTAATAAAAAAATTTAAAGTACTGGGGCCGAACTCCACTAAATTAATCGCTTCAAATCAATGGTATCGTCTTAGAAAGTCAAATTTTGGCATTTTACCTTTGCGCGTGTCAAAAGTGTCAAGGTTGAGTCCAATCTATCGATTTTTCCTTGCAAATTTTGCTAAATCAATAGATTCGTATTTAATACGATTCTGCGACGATACCCAATGTCATGGTAAAGCGATTGATTAGCAGAATTCGGGTCCTGTTTTCTCTACTACAACAACAAATTCTATTGTGTGAAACATCTGGCTTCTAACTTAACATGGGAGGAACCTATCAAAGGAGCTCCTTTTAAATAAATATCATCGCATTTTTCATCTTAAATTTATCGTAAAACACGAGTTGTGGAAAACCTTGTGTTGAAATCTGGTGCTTAGCTAGCTAGCTGCAGATATCAAACGCAGCGGGGGCTTAAGTTAAAGGCCGATATCCGTGCTAATCCCCAGGTATTCCCCGGTTAAAGTATCGCAGCAGTTTTTGCACATTTTTCCTTAAAACTTAGCAGGTTGTTATTCTGAGTCGTGCGTGTTGAATAATAATAAATAATGGTTCCGTATATTATTTTGATGAAAATGGGAAGCGTGCATGACGAATCACGAAATTAATTCAGTAACAGGGATTCATGTTGGTAGTACCTGAAATAAGGAATCTTTGTTTATTTACTTCAGCTTTTTTGTTTCCCAGTTAAATAAATATTTGTATTTATTCAAAAACTCCTTTATTTTTAGAGGAAATACCTACCTAATTGAAAAGTAGATAATAATTTAATATATTTAACAGGAGGATATAAAAAAAATTCTAAAAAGTATTTTTTATTCCGTATGACGTTCAAACCTACTTTTATCGGTTTCCGTCGACTTTTCAACATCTAATATTTTCATAAGAATAAGAAACTTTAGACCGTACTTAACACTATAATCATCTACGGCATTTACTTTACAAACTATAAATAATGGTTAACGCAGAGATCGTGGTTGCACTGACGTAGATGGCTTAACACTACAACCATTCCTGCTTGTTGCGCCGCAGAGGCAGAGCAGTGAATGCGTTAAGGTAGCTTGTGAGGGAACAATAGTTGCAACAACAATTTATATAACTATTTTATTTATTTTGTTGTGGTGTTGTGTGTATTCTGACCTTTGTTTTGTTTAATGTTTTTGTCTCTGCAATGTGATTAATAATGTGAATTTCTATTTTGTAAGCATAGTAAGTATTTGTGGTTAATTTAATTTTGCATGCCTTGACGAAGCAGCATGTATAGTATAAAATCAACCGTAAGACCTTTTGTACACCTTCATTCCTGCAAATTAAATGAATATGATAAGTGTTCAAGCGTTTTCCGTCTCCACCACACGGTACCCTAAAACACTGTCATCTCCAAGAAACTTTTTACAACAAGACTAGAACAAACTCGTCTTGCGCCATTTGTATTACTCGACTATACCTATTTACCTATTCTTACCTATTAATCTGTGTTTACCTATTTATGTTCATATAAATGAAGAGCGTCTGTTGCGCGCTCAGTCGACGTCGCTAGTTAGTTGAAGGTTGCCAAAATGAAGTTCCTATTTGGTGAGTGATTCGTATAAAAAATCAGATACCTACTAGATTTTTTATTTATTTTATTCCTTTGTTATTAAACTTATTCTAATTTTAGGGTTTCGTACCACAAAGGGGAAAAAAGGAACCCTTATAGTATTACTTTGTTGTCCGTCTGTCAAGCCAATTTTCTTAGAAACGCGTGGAGGGTATCGAGTTGAAATTAACATAAAATACTCAAATCCATAACTTCCTGAAGCCTCGATAAATAAAACTTCTAGGTCAACGCAATTAAAAGTTACAGCCGTTTATGTCACACGAAACCTATAGGGTACTTCCCGTAGACCTAGAATTATGAAATTTGGCTACAAACCAGGTATTAAAAATAACGTGGATACCACTCTGTTACTTTTAGATTATAACTACAAAGGTACAACTTAATTACTAAAGACAGTATTTTTAAGTGAATGTTTAAAAATACAAAACAGCATTCTTGTAAATTTAAGTTGTCTATGAATGTGAACATACATTGTGACTACGTCAGCGCAAATAATGATTTTGGTAATTTTTTTGTTTATTAATATGAAAAAGAGCTCGGCAAAAACATAACATACCTACTCATAACTCAAAACCATTTCTACATTTGATATCAATGTAACATAATGCTTAATTTCACCAAAAAAGTGAACAAAAACTCTTTCTTTGTTATTTTCGTAGCATAAGACAGGCCCCTCCAACATAAGCCTTTTAGTAAACAAAGAAACTAATTACCCAGCAACAAAGGCTTAAGTTAAGGAATCTTAAAGGTACTTACTTAAACTATTAACTAACCCAACGTCCCATAAATTACAAGCACTTCGCTTGGCGATTACGGAGATCATAAACTGAGGAGAAACCAATTTAAGCTGAAATTGTCTGGGAGGTAAATTACTTTTTGTCTTACAGGCTTGCTACTTGAAATTTTGGAATTTTAGTTTTATTTTTAACACCAGACGCAAACAACTCCTGGGCTTGCGTTTTCCTTCTTAGAAGTCTTGTGTGTGTCATCATTGAATATTATGTTTAATGAGCAATAATAGTAAATTAGATTTCAACGACATCAAGTGTATAAATGTGTACCTACAGTGGATTAAGTGAATTGAATTCTGTCCTGCTTTAGATTTTGTGAGGCTGAGAAACGGGTTTTCACTATTTTCTAGGTTCTAAGTAATTTAGATAGCAGATAAGAAGTTTAACATATTGTAAGCCATTTGCTATGATACCACGCCATAAACGCAAAGACACGCTATTTTCAATCTTTTGCAATATACGTATCTACCTAATGAACAACAAAGATGGAAGACGTACCTAGACCGAAGTGCGAGGCACCTCCGGTCCGACAGTGACTGAGGTGGGTGGACCTAATTTGAGCCTTTCCATTTGGAGAAGCTACTACTAGACCTCCCCAATTTTAATTACATCGATGTAAAATCCGTTTTTTTGGGGCGTCACTAACTACCTTAAAACGCTGAATGCCTCTGCGGCACGCAGCTAGTCGGACTCCTAGATTCACATGAGCGTCGTGGGCAAAGAAAGTGTTAAATGTGTCTGTCTGAGGCATCGTAGCTTGGATAAACTGAATTAGAATAAAGTTGTTTATGTTCGAAACATGACTGGTTCGAAAGGTATTTTTATCCAAGCATAATGAAAAACTTTGCAGCAGTTCTCCTGATAGAAAGGAATTTATTTCCAAAAAGGGTTTTTGATAAAATGAAAATTCCAACCAGAATAATGTTGTTAGGTATTTTTATACTTACCAAAACGCAGAAATTCCTGTAGACTGCAATAGTGAGCCGGGTGTTAGCTCTCGGCTTCAAAGGTAAAGCTAATAGCTTCAGATAATTAACCTATTCTCTCTAGATAGGTCGACCACACTAAGATAATGGTAGGTGCTGACCTAGCCATCCTACTATCCTACCAATATTATAATGCGAAAGTTTGTGAAATGTTAAATTTTTGTTACCTAGGATTTCCAAAACAACGAAACAGATCAAGATGAAATTTGGCATACACTTATAACGTAGTCTAACTTATATAATAGGCTACTTATTATACCGAAAATACGAGTGTTTAAAATATACCTACGATAAGACACTAAATCAGTGTATACTTAACCTACGACCCGGCGTCTTTACAAACGTGTTCGAGATGATGGGCAGAACCTGCAGTTTATGCAGTGTCAGAGAACTACCAATAACTCTGTATACCCACTTGATTCCACAATTCAAGATATTCACAAAGGCATTTCTGAATAAAACTTCCACCATCTCCGTTCAAGGCTCCATTGTTAGATACCGCACCTAACCTCAACAGCCTACATTGGTCCACTGCTGGACGCAGGCCTCCCACTGATGAGCACCTTATTGGCTGTTATATCTTAGGGGGTAATGCCCGTTATCCCCACACTGGGCATGCGCGTTGGGAATTGCAGTTCGGTAGTAGAATTGTTCTGCAGAGGGCGCTGCTGCCCGCCCCCCCGGTGGATATCCCTTAGTCGCCTCTTACGACACCCGCGGGAAGAGTTGGGGTGGTGCAAATTCTAAACCGCCACCACAAGGTTTTGTTAGATAATGCAACAAGAAAAGAAAGACAAAATATTTGCTTGCCATGTGGCACATTTTTAAATGATAAGTTTTTTTTTCAGTGTTTGCCATTATTCTTATGCTGGGATCTCTCGTGGGGGCCGCAGCACCATGCATCTGTACTGCAGACTACACACCGGTGTGCGGTGTCGACAGGCAGACCTACAGCAACAGATGCCAGTGAGTAGACTGTGATATACTTAGTTCACTATAGTCCTACTGCTGGGATCTCTCGTGGGGGCCGCAGCACCATGCATGATACGAGATGATACTCACCAGATACTCACCAGCTCTCGGGTCACGCGTCGCTTCGATCAGACGCTCAGATATATTTTTTTAAACCCGAAAAGCCTTGTTACCCCACGGACCTAGGGTCTCGACTCCAACGGGAGTATATTATATTATAAAATAAATATTATATATACATATATTTCGTAAGCTCTTATGCCTTTAAATGCCTCTTAAACATAACTTTTTAATGTTGTTCCAGTTTGAGCTGCGCGAGAGTAAACTTGGCACACTCGGGCGCTTGTTAAACATATTCAAGATAACTCTACAAGAGAATGAGATGGGACCATTCGAACTGAAACAAATGCAGTCACTTTGACAAGGTTCTATCTCATTTTGACAACACGCAAAATTCATACCAGAAATTTATGGAGTGAAGCTATTTCTCACTTCTGAGAAGAATTCGAATTCTGAATTCGCAACATACCTACTTAATTTTAGAACTTACCTGGTAAAAGCGAGTACACATTAAGCATATCGAATGTATCCGATACATCCGTATGAATATCCAAACGAAGCGACTTTTAAAACGAGTGTTACCAGCGCGCGCTTCAAAACGCCTAATGTGAACTCGCTTTAAGGTTAAAGATTATACTAAAATTCGGGAGCTTAGTAAAAACAAAGATTTTTACGAAGCGTAAAATTATTGTAATAAAACTGTGAAAACTCTTTAGCCTTTTCATTAATTTTGTAACGAAAAAACCTTTATGAAAAATTCTTTTGATCTAATAATTAAGCCTTAGGTAGGGTAGGATAAAAATTAAACCAAGTAACATAAGGGTTAACAATATAATTGAGAAAAAGTAACAATTTTTGAGATTTTTTCATCCATTAGCCGTAGAAGGAAGACTTGCATGGTCCGGGATACCCCATTTTCTGACCATAGCACTTCATGCTACAAAAATAACAAAATACAGTTTAAAAAAGCACATAAGATACAAAAAGATACAGGCGTTTTTATACTATTTTTTTATTTTTATATGTTCAGTAAATAGACCTTCGTTCGACCACAATCTCACCTGGCAATCTCACCTGGCCACATCGTCACTTACCATAAGTGACGATGTTGCCGACGATGTCACACGAAGGTCTAGAAGATAACTATTCACTATTGTCTATAAGAGACTCAGATGGAAAAGGTCTTGTAGTTGGCCGGGAAAATAGAGGCAGGCGAGTATTATGTAGTAGTACAAAGTATATGTATAATTAGTAATAGGGTCCGGTCGGCACCTTTTCAGTACGGAGCCCTAAGGTGAGGCGAGGTCAAAGGTAAAAATGTTTTTTTTTTTAAATTGAAAAATGTCTCATTGGGTTGGATGAATATAACAGGTTTTATTCCATCCGAATCTAGAGGTTACGCTAAAGGGCTTAACAGATTTTGGCCCTAACATCGATCACCATTTTATTTTATTTTTTTTCAAAATCGCGGTGCACTATAAAAGTTATACATTTGGATAGAGGACACAGCATCAGGTTTCTGAGATAATATCATAAATTCTCTTACGAAGAAAAAAGCATCTTTATCTTCTCTTATATATGTCGTGGCCATATCCTAGAATTGATCACTTCATGATGTGACCGACCATTTCATGAAATGGAAGAATTTAATGACATGGCCAACTAAAACTGACTCGTTTAAGCATCAACGTTTAATGATATTTCCATCAACGCTTGGCCATATCATTTATGTAGGGATTCCATGACATCAAAAGGTTTAAGGCTATGGCGCTCATTACGGGAGGCCTATGATGATGATGAAAAGGTTTAATGAAAAATTCGAATTAGGAAGGAACTTTATATTTAAAAATTGCTTAATGCAGTTGGCTTTCAGTTTAGATTCTAAACTGAAAGCCAACTGCATTAAGCAATTCGAGTCACTCGAAAAACGAGCATAACGTCTAAACTTTAGACGTTATGCTCGTTTTTCGAGTGACTTTTATAAAATTCCTGTAGTTTTTTATCGTAACGGCTCCTTACTTCATTTTTGTCTTCTATTTGCACATTACTATTCGCCTTTTTTAACTAAATAATTGTCCGCCGACATGATGCATCACAGAACAGAAACAAACAAACACTCAAAAACCACAGATGTCAAAAACAAAACAATATCAGCGCCTCTAACGGTGGATAATGTAACTATTTTATGATATTGTTTGACCTTATCATGAAGTAGCCGTGCGTTTAGCTTTTCATATCGTTAAACGCTGATTATTCATTGATCTGGCCTGACTACATCATGATATGGCCAGCGCGTATTTTCCATTTCATGAAATTCTACCATTTCTTGAAATGGTCGGTCACATCATGAAGTGATCAATTCTAGGATATGGCCACGACATATATATAAATCAATTGCTGTTCGTTTGTCTCGCTAAAACTCGAGAACGGCTGGACCGATTTCGCTAATTTTGGTTTTGAAATGTTTGTGTAAGTTCAGGGAAGGTTTAAAAGGTGAGAGCGGTACGAAGTTCGCCAGGTCAGCTAGTTATAATTATGTATAAAAGTGAATTGACGTTTGTCTCGCAAAAACTCGGGAATAGCTAGACCGATTTGGATGATTTTGGTTTTGAAATATTTGTAGAAGACCAAGGAAGGTTCAAAAGGTGAGAAAATATAAACTTTTGTCGACGGTACGAAGTTCGCCAGGTCAGCTAGTAGTTTAATTGATTTAAGCAATAAGGCCGCCTATTGTACGTTTTTATTTTATTTAGATAGTTATTTTATTTATTTTATACAATAAGGTGTTCATTCATTCATTCATTAATTTAAGAAACTTTTAATGTGCGCGGTGAATAAAAAAAAATGTGGGCCTTGATTCAAAAATCTTCAAACCCCTTTTTATCACATTTTTTTTAAGTTTCAAAATGAACACGTTACAGATCCGACAGATACTAATGCAATATTTTCCTTTGATTACATGCAATTTTCTTCAATTCAATGAGAAAAATACATATGCCATAAAATTATTATAATAAACTATTTTTTTTATATTTGCTTATTCAGAATGATTACAGTGTTTATCAATGTTTGTGTTGGTGCTTAAACTCGTATTTTACATAAATGTTAGTAATTTTAAATAGAACAATGCATTTGGATAACTTCTTATCATCTACGAGACAAAAGACAGAAACTCGATATTCCACAATCCAATACTACGATAATAACGACAGCTTGTAGATAGGCAGGTACTTGCCAGAATCAACGTACTATCCTGGTTCAATAATATTTAAATTTAGGTATTAAAAATAGTTAGTTTTTTTTGTTGTTTTTTATATCATATTATATAATTACAGATTTACATGAGCACGTCGTGGGCAATGGAAGTGTTAATAGGAATAGACTTACACGCATTCGTTTGAGTAGGTGCATCCTGTTTGAGAGCAAACAGGGTTCCATTCCAAAGTACAGGGACAATTAGGTCGTGATTTAGTGGGACACACCCCGCGCCCAGCCTCGGCTGGTGCCAGGAAACCAGCCAGGAAGATTACTAGGAGACCTGGAATATTTTTTAAAACAGGAAATAAAGCAAAAACTCTAAAATATACAAAATAACTTAGACACCATTTCAAACAGATTATCAAATCACACTAATAATAGAAATGCCAAAGTTTGAATGCTTAGATGGATGGATGGATATTTGTTACTTATTTACGCCAAAACTACTGAATGGATCGGGCTGAAATTTGCGTAGATGTAGTTGTAGGCGTTTTATCTCATAAATCAGTTTCCATGGGATAAAAATACACTTTAAACGTTTCGATAGCGAATCTAGTGACAAATTAAGTATTATTGATTTTCTCTTCACTTCATTTTTTTTCCCAGTAATACGTAGTGTATAGGTTGGCAAGATGGGTGTGAATGGCCAAATCAGAAACTATGAGAGTTACAGAAAAGTTGTGAAAGGAGAGAGAGTGGACTCATGGCTTTATGAACAAATAAAAAGTGTAGATTATTTTTTATGGAATTGTTTGTTATAATTTTCAAAATTCATTAGGAATAGAAGTTTTATCGAGGGTAAACCTCATTAAAATACAGGTTAGGTTATCCTGGCTAGCGGCAGGCACACAAGTTGTTCCAAAAGTAAAAATATGTTGTAAAAAATCGCCATTTCATTCATTTCAATTATTTGCAAAGATAGTCCATATCAGCAACCAACTCCCTTGGTGCAAAAAGACAGGTCGTCTTGTATATATTTTTAAATCAATCGGTTCGATTTCTTCAAGAGTAAAAGATAAAAAAATCTAAGTATTCCGTTTTGGTTTGGTTTTGGTCATAAATCAAGGTCATCACTCCTTTAACAACTTTTCTCTAACTCTCATGGTTTCTGATTTAGCCACTCCCATCTCAAAAAGTCATCCTGTAGGTATAGTAAAGTTAGTGTGTGCCACTAGTGGTAGAATATCTTAAAAAGTGAAGTGTGCAATGAAACTTCTAGTTCCTCGACTTGAGCCGACGATACCCGATTCAACGTAACAGGCCCGAGCGTGACGATTCAGGGCCCGTACTCATAAAAACGAAAATCGCTCATTGCTAATTTGTTTTCGCGCAAAATGCTATCTTATGTAGGTGACATAAGAATAGGTTTTGCACAAAAACGAACTTCGGTTTTCGTTTTCCTAGTAGGCGTCCAGTTTGGTTCACTGTTTAGAAAGTGCCGAAGACGTTATCACTTCAAAGTGACCAGGAACGGTGCCATAATGGACTTCACACCACTGTCGCCGTACCGCCGACGAAACACTGTCGCCGGCCTACAATTATACTCTTACCCTGAAATGTCTCACCAACCCGCCGGACTGTGACACCTACTTTGGCGAGTAATCTATACTAATATAATAAAGAGGAAAGATTTGATTGTTTGTTTGTTTGTATTGAATATGCTCCGAAAGTACTGGACCGTATTGAAAAATTATTTCACCGTTAGGAAGCTTATTTTTCAGGGAGTGACATAGGCTATATTTTATCCCGGAATTCCCACGGGAACGGAAACTACGCGGGTGAAACCGTGAGGCGATCGTCTAGTATTAATATTATAAAGAGGAAAGATTTGATTGTTTGTTTGTATTGAATAGGCTCGGAAAGTACTGGACCGATTTGAAAATTTTTTCACCGTTAATAAGTTTACTTTTTTATTAAAGGATAGTTTTAGTATTTAAAACAAAAATTCAAATAAAACTCTTCTTACCTGCAAAAACCTTCATTTTGTAATATTTTAAATCGCTTGAACAACTGAAAATACGTTTGCAAGACACTCCTTTTATACAAATTTGAACGGATATTATAATGTACAGAATTTACTTTATTATCAAGTTTATTTCTATCGCTTCCTTAGATCGTAAAGGACAAAGTTTTATCAAAGTTGGATGAGGTGTTTTCGGAAACGTGTTTTAACTGCAATGCAGATAAAGTTATCAAGTAATCCAAAGTAACGAGGAAAATAACCTACATGACTTGAATTTTATAAGAAGCGATAAAGATTCTCGAGTTTAGTAACTTTCGTACTGTTTTCCAAAAATCTTCGAAGCCACGGTTGTGTCAGTTTTTTTCAATTTAGTTTGTTGAAAGTTTGTTTCATTTTATTTGTACTTTAGAGAGCACGAACCTTTTCACGAATATTGTAAAAGCTTCATATGAAATTTATTAAATCTGAAATGCGTCTGATTACCAAGTAGAATTTTCAACATGGATTGGGTTTCTTTGTTTACGAGCTTAATGGAGTCTGCCCAATGCACCATATCGGTCATTTTCATCTCGCTAAAGGTTGATACAATATCATTTTATTATCATACTTCATCAGTTACATTATTACGATCAGTCATACTCGATGATCAGTCAAACTTACCACGATATCATTATTCATCATAATTGAATATCACTTTCTGGTTTAAAGTTTCAGAAATTTGGCAAAGGTACCAACGAGAGTTTTGGTAACGACAATATTAATGTAAGGTATTTATTATTATAGTGCGTAAACCCTCACGCTCAGGGTTATTTCTAAGAAATTTAATATTATCCAAAAACTTAACCGACGAACCCCCGAATACACAAACGCAACTCAAATTGAAGCATGTCTCAAGTGACCAATTTTAGACAGATTTTCATTGAAAACTGTCAATAAATTGAGGGGTGCAGTATCATAACCCGCTATAATGCTTTTTGACCAATATCGTGTTAGTACCATCAATCAAAAGTTCTTAAAAATTGCTTTGAAATGGTTGGCTGCTTTTCTATTAAAACCCATTAAAACACAGAGAAATCCGCTGGCAAAGAACGATGTAAGGATCAAAAGCCACTATAATAGCGTAGGTCAGTTTCAAAATCCTCTATAACACAATCGACCAATCACAGCACCGGATTTGCGTCGCCTCATCGAGAAAATAGTATGGCGGTTGTGACTTTCTGTGTACAACAAGTGTTCGGATTTTTAATAAATTTAATGCAAAAACATGGAAGAATTAGCCCAGTTTGTGCAAAAATCAGATCTGAAGCATTTGAGGAAGAGGCCACGCGTTCCGTCATCATGGAAACGTGAAGTGGAGCGCAAGAAATGGTGAGTGAAAATGGAACAAAAATCTCCTGGAAAGTTAGCAAGAAAAGTTTTATGCAAGATGTACCTAGTTAAGTTTTCAGCCAGTTATGTACGTAGATACCATTTTATACCTAAGAGAAACTCGTGTTTAATACATTTTGAATAAAAACTATAATAATACTTCATATCTTTTTATTTTATGTATGTACGCAGGTAAATAATACATTTTAGGTAAAATATCTTTGCTATGTTAACAGTAGGTACCTACCTATTTTTCTTCCTTCACGTGTCAATGAAACAACAATTAAAAATATTATTATTTATTATTATTATTGAAAACATAGTAATCAAATACAATACACCTAGTAATAGTTTTCTATGTATAATAAAAAATATCTATCTATGTACTCGTATATTATTATGTATATCACTTATCTAGTACCCATAACACAAGCTTTGCTTACCTTGGGGCTAGATAATGCTGTGTGAATTGTCCAGCATTATTTATTATTATTATTTATTAGTAATAAAATAATATCCTACCTCCGACCCCTATTTTAAAAATTATGTCGTATAACGCCATCCATCCACCATCTTATTGTTGGTTTTGGTTGGTTGCAAAACCCGCCAAAATATAACTGTTCATTTTCAAAACCCGCCATTATGTAAGATTAGTTTCAAAATCCTCTAAAACGAATTTTAATTTGCTTATAATTCAGTATTTTCTCTATGATTTCTGTTGGTAAAGCTAAGATTAGTGGCGCCATGCCCAGGACTAATCGGCAAGACCAAAAACTATGAATTACGATTCATTGGTCAAGATTTAACAGTTATTTCTAATCTGTGAAAATTTTGAGAAAGCTATTATAGTGGTTTTTGATAATACACCCCTCAATTGCAACTTCAGATGAACTCAAATGCAAGTTGCGATTGAGAATTCAGGCGTTAGACAGCTAACGGCACTTGAGTCCGAAAGAAGTCCCAAATTTTTCCGACTCCTACGTCACTTGACTGGTAGTGCATCACGCACTGAGGGAAAGTGGCGGGCCTAGGTCCCGTCAAAGTCGATTTTTTGGGATATTGTTAAATTTCTTTGATAAAATAACGTATACCTACTTAGCAAGTCTCACATGACAAAAATATTCGACAGTTTTCCATAGAAATATGTTAGAAAAAATTACTTGAGAGCATCTTGAATAGATGGTGGTGTGGTGGGTCTGCGTCAGCAGGTGCCATTTGCCGCCAACTGTGCTCGTTTCTCCGACGCTAGTGCCTAGCACGCAAAGGAGACAAGCAGCCGAAGCGGATCAAGTCTGTCAATACAGCGACCGCATCTGTCGTTCCCGTATACGCCGGGTACTGATCGGTGTCACAGGGCGTCATGTACCATTTGCAGCGAGATAATACGTTACTTACACCATGGACTACAATCCGTCTCGTGGCTCGTTCCCCTGCACTGACTGCACGCACGCTCGCTGTGTCACACGTTACATTACGACCCGTAACGGCCCCAGCTTTACAAGTCATCTACTTATGAAGTGCCGACGAACGAACACCGCCTACAATAACTATCCTTCATTATATAAAAGGCAAATGATGATGATGATAATCTCAAATATGAATGGCGTTTTTGTTTTAGAGGCTTAGATAAGTTTCTTGAAAGTTCCAGACTATTCCAGAAGGTTCTACGACTTTCCAAAGCTTTCTACGCGTTTCTTCACGTCTCTCGAAAGCTCTAGAACAGTATTTTAGGGATTAACCCGTACTTCCACTTTCATATAATCCTATGTCATAGATAAATAAGGTTCTCAAGGACTTACCTGCTCCTGCTTATGGTCCTTCCGCATTGACCCGCCATGTCCACCGGTGCTCTGGACCGTGTTCATCTCAACAACCACTCAACAAAAACAATGGACCAGGTCCGCTACAGAGGCACTTCAGATTACTTCACAGCACATTATTTCACTTTGATGTGATTTTAACACTTTTTTATAGTAGGATAACATTTAAAAACTCACGATTGTCGACAAAACATTGATGTGGCGTCTGAGGAAGACCGTGTAGGTACCTTCCTAGTACAAAAAAGCAATGCAAAATGAATAGATAAATAAATAAATAAATAAATAAATAATGCTGGACAATTCACACAGCATTATCTAGTCCCAAGCTAAGCAGAGCTTGTGTTATGGGTACTAGATAACTGATATACATAATAATATACGAGTACATAGATAGATATTTTTTGATGAATGAAGAATGATTGATTTGTCACTACTTCTATGTTGTCTGAGCATTTTCGTTAGTTTTAAAAAATCGTTATGGCCAAAGCCCTGTTTTTTTGTTGTGCTAAATCATGAACTTACTTGAGACATCGTTGATTTTGCTATAGGAAATTATAACTAAGTATTAGATTTTAAAATTCGAGTACACTTTTATAAATAATCTTATTCTCTTTGGAACTGGTATGGTAGTAAAAGATAACTTACCGTCTTAGTTACAAAATTCATCATAAATCAACAATTCTAACATTATTGTACAAAAAGAACATCCAACTGATTTGAGATCCTCCTACTTTTTTCAAGTCGGTTAAAAAGTAAGCACAGTTTTCAAAACATCTACTTTAAAATGTTTGTAGACTTTCTTAACTGTTGCAAAAGCAAACTGCTGTGTCTGGACTCTCTCCAAAATATATAATGGCAGCTAATGTCATGATGAATTATTATTCCTTTCTGTCTCCCTGGTCTGTCCTTCTATAGGGGGACAAATGGGAAAAAACGTTTGATCTGTCCCCTTTTTATTTTTAAAATTTTTATGAATTGAAAAGGTTCTATCTTTTGTAGACCGTTCAAATATTATGATGAAATGTCAATTATCAACATCTCTGCCCACTTCTGCAATTCCTATCTCATCTTGTGAAAAGATGGCGTCGAATAAAGATGAAATATTAAAACTGGTGACAGAAGACGAAATTACTCTTTTGATTAAAATAATTTTGTTTCTATACTAGCTTCTGCCGACGGTTTTGTTTGCGCTACGACGAGTAAAAAATCCTTTACCGATTTCATCATCATCTTCAACCTTATGTCTAGCAGTGGACTAATATACAGGGTGTATCAAGACTACTACCACTTTTTTCGGACAACAGTTTTTTTTATCGGTTTAATTTTGGAGATATGCACCACTCCCCTTTGTTTTCGGAAGTGGTCTTGACGCACCCTGTATTAGTCCACTGCTAGACATAGGCCACCCTTAATGAGCACCATAGCGCCCTGTCTTCAGCTTGCCACATCCAGCATCTGCCTGCAGTCGTCCGGGTCGTCCTACACTACGTTTCCCGAGTCGTGATCTCCACTCAAGGTTTCCGTTTTCACTCTATACAAATTGTCTTCAAGATAGAGATCAGATTGTTTAAGACAAAGGCTAGACTTTGCTGAGATAATAAATATAATCTATCTCCTTTCTTTATCACCATTAAGATCAGTTCAGCCGTTTACTTTGCATTACACCGGATAAAACACAAGACTGAGAGATTGCTTTTACTTTTTAAATGTTTTCAAACAAAGGTGGGAGGTTCTGTGTTCGGCTGTATGTACGTTTGTCGATTTGTCCGTCATTTATACACAGTCAAATTATTATTATTTTAGTTTCACATGGAAAAAAATATATGAACCAACTGCTTCTGCCCACGGCTTTGCACGCATATTTTCGGTATAATAAGTAGCCTATTATCTAAGTTAAGCTATGTTCTAAATGTACGCCAACTTTCATCAGAACCAGTTCAGTAGTTTTGGAGATCTTATGTAACAAAAATTCACATTTGACAAACTTTTGGCTTTATAATATTACTAGCTTCTGCCCGCAGCTTTACATGTGAATGTTTCGTGCAATAAGTAGTAAGCCTCTTAGTTAGGCTTTGTTCTAAGCGTACGCCAAATTTCATCTTGATCTGTTCAGTAGATCCTAGGTAACAAAAATTCAAATTTCACAAACTTTCGGCTTTATAATATTAGTAGGATAGTAGGTATATAAAAATTGATAATGAATACCTACTTAATTGAAAATAAATCATTCATTTTTGACCACTAATACTGAACACTAAATTCAAAAGAAATTATCTATGATATCGAAAACAGATTAAGTACCCACTTTCCGATATCGTTATAAATTCAAAACTTATCCGTGACTTTGAATCGCGTGATAACACAATCGTTTTATGCTAATCCGAGATGACTTCCGTTTCCGTTACAATAACGACTGTCACACGTCATTTCCGGCAATTTAGGTACTTATCTTATTTATGATCCTTTCGATGGATCCTTTTCATCAATATTTCCTTGTTAAAAGGGTTTTAAAATATTCTGTACACCCCAAAGGGCTCTCCCAATCGGCACAATCGGCTGTTGCTCTTGCGAGTAATTGGTAAGGATATAGGTTCTTTTTACTGTCTTTATAGACCTTCGTTTGACCACAATATCGCCTTATGGTACATAAGTGACGATGTAGCCAACGATGTAACACGAAGGTCGAAGACGCCTATTCAGCCTTGTCTTGTAAAGGGCAATGTATACGCTTCTACAACAAAACTCCTAGTGAGTTGCAAAAATTATCAGTAAATAAATTGCAACAAATTGTCAAAACCTTGCTGTGCAAAATGGCTTACTATAAAATATCAGATAATCTAGAGGATAAAAAAGCTTGGGACGGGTTTTGCTCCAACTAGAAAAATAACAAATAACAGGCTAATGGTTTCTTCGTCGCTTCTTTACTTTAGTCTACATACCGAAGCGACAGAAATAAAAAATATCACTTTATTTCCGTGTCAGTGTTTAGTTTTATATTTTGATCTTTTCTAAGTGTACATTTATTGTATTTATCGAAGTAAAGAGTTTTTGATTTTGATTTTGACTTGAAGAAAAACGGGTTATAATGGTCCGGAAAAAAAGTAAGGGATACTTTTTAGCTTTTGCTTGCAGCTTTGCTCATTTGTGTGGTGCCGGCTTAGAAATTGCGCCACCCCAACTCTTCCCGCGGGTGTCTTACTAAGGGATATCCCCGGGGGCGGGCAGCAGCACCCCCTGCAGAACAATTCTACCACCGAACTGCGATCCCTAACCCGCATGCCCAGCGTGGGGATTATGCGTATATGAGATATAAGCCAATAAGGCGCTTATCAAGTGGAGGCCTGCGTTCAGCAGTGGACCAATATAGGCTGTTGAGGTGAAGTGGTGTGAAAACAACCTAAAACTAAATTATGTATATTTAAATAAATAAATAAATAAATAATGCTGGACAATTCACACAGCATTATCTAGCCCCAAGGTAAGCAGAGCTTGTGTTATGGGTACTAGATAACTGATATACATAATAATATACGAGTACATAGATAGATATTTTTTATTATACATAGAAAACGACCAGAACACCCTGAACAAATATCTGCAGATCGTACAAATATTTGTCCCGAGGCGGGAATCGAACCCGCAACCTCCTGCGTCGCAGGCGGACCTTCGCCCGCTGCGCAACAGAGGTCGTCAAAGTCGTGTAGTGGATACGCACGGATTTAAAACTAACCTAAATATCTAATTTTATTGCATCACTCAGTGGTGCGGCTTAAATAATTTGGATAACACCAGTATCCATTATGTCGTACAAATCTCTTAGTTCTGATGATATTTTATTGTAAATTTATGATTTTATGGGGAATTTATCGCGTTCCATTCACGTCCAGCAGTGGACTAATACATGCTGTTGAGGTTGAGGTTGCTCATGTAGTACCTACTTTGATAAATCATACTCTCTTGACGCAAGACTTGGCGGACGTATGAATGGACCCTTCCAACTCAACCCGTTGATGTCTTAATAGCTGACTAAGGGAACTTTGAAACGAACCTACCAGAGGAAGTACAGCAGCTCTCTTCTGTGTAGTTTTATCCCCCGACGCAAAAGGAGAGGGGTGTTATAAGTTTGACGTGTCTGTCTGTGTATCTGAGTATCTGTATTGCTGTCTGTGGTATCGTAGCTCCCACACGGATGAACCGATTTTCGTTTAGTTTTTTTTGTGTCATAGATAATTTAATCCCGTGTGTGCTTGTTCAGCCAATAAACGTCGGCGGTTTTTAAAAATTTTAATTTTCTCTTGTGATTCATTACACTTCCACTGCGATTGTCAATCACACTGCCAAGCGTGGTGTAGCCAAAGAGGCTTTGCCATAAACTCCACGCTTGGGAAAGACAAGTCCAGCAGTGGAGATGTGTGCTGTAGTGGATACGCACGGATATCTAACCAGTCGTTCTTTTGATTACAAACAATTTTTTTAAATTATTATCATCTTCTTAGCCGAAATCCAGAAGAAAGAAGAAAAATTGCTGGACATAAGGTCCCAAAGATCGCCACAAATGACCGGATCTGCTTTTGCTACCAAATCTTTAAGTCTTTAGTACCTACTGAGATTTTTCCGGCGACCAATATTTACACTGTTTTTTAGGGAAAATAGTAATTCCTAAAAATAAAATTTTATGGATTTTATTGTCTTGACCTTGGAGGTAGATACAAAAATACAGCCTAATTTAGAACCTGCACCTTTTTTGAAGTCGGTTGAAAATGCGTCTACAGAGTGCGATAGCGGGCAAAAGCTAGTATGGTAAATTGTGTCACTAATAACTATGCCTATTCGTAACACAAATATTTATTAAGCATATGTATATTCAGCTAATTAGTCCTGAATAATTAAGTTTATTACTGTTACCGAACTACTGAATTGCGTACATACTGAACTACCCTCATTAAAATAACCTACCTTTGTGATTGTGTACATAATGATCAGCAGATCAACGATAAATTGACTCTGTATACACGCTTAATTCCCTCGTTTTTGTTCATTTTAATGGAGGTATTTGCATTGCATTTCCGTGATAATGTATGCAATGTATTTTCTGTAAATCTATCTAATTCTTTACGTGAAGAAATTTTCAAAAATCGAATTTGTGATTTGTGATAAGAAGTTGCTCTTCTTGGTGACGATGGTGAGCAAAAAAAGCAACTTCGCATCTCTGACCACACTATACAAAATATTTTTTACAGAGGCATTAAAAATAAGCTTATGATAATTATGTATCTCACACAGTAAAATCGATTATTTCTTCGTTATCATAATCCTACTAATATTATAAAGCCGAAAGTTTGTGAAATCTGAATATTTTGGAACCTAGGATGTCCAAAACTACTGAACAGATCAAGATGAAATTTGGCGTACGTTTAGAACTAAGCCTAACTTAGATAATGGGTTACTTATTGTATCGAAAATACACGTGCGCAACCGCGGACAGAAGCTAGTAATAAGATAAAATAGTTGGTTGGTGGCGCTGATTTGGGTCGGGTATGTTCCATAAGGAAGTGGCCTATCTATATATTATATAAAAATGAAACCCGTTTTCCTTGGTCACGGCATCACGCGTGAACGGCTGAACCGATTTCGCTAATTATTTCTTTGTTGTGTTTGTTATTGTCAGGAGAAGATTCTTATGAAAGAAAAAATTAAGAAAGTTGGAAACATAAATTTCCACGGATGCGAAGCCGCGGGGCGCAACTAGTTTAAGATAAATTTTAAAAAGTTTGTGCCAAGCCCTTTTGTTTTTCGTATACCCACTGGATCTGTGACATCAGCGTGAATAATTCTATGACGAACAACTGACAATTACGCTACCTTCTAAATTATCTATAGGTTCAGTTACATTTACGATAAGAGGGAGATTCTATAAATGAAAACTCTTAAGCTTAAATTGTACCACCACTATTTCTACTCATTTAAGTTTTTAAAAGCTTTTGGTTTCCACATAAATAAATAAATAAAGCCTCCATTTTGTATTCGAAAAGCGTTTAAAAATATGTCAAATACGTAACTTTTATAACTGTGCGAAGTTTTATACTGAGTAGCCATTCTGCTTTGAATAGCTTTATCTAGAAACTAAATATTCATGTCATTTTATAATTTTCAGTGGATTTTTGTCCCATTCTCGTTTGTCGTGGATTCGCCCCACTCATTTTCTAATAATAGGACAAAGGGGAAAAAACTAATGTTATTGCTTTTAATATTTTTATAATAGTGGTTACCCGAAAATCTACGGTTATATTCCGAGAAGCTACTTGTTATTTTGACCTTCATTGATCCGTGGAATTAATACGCGAGTTTGATTATTCAGAGAGGGAATTTTATGTGTCAGATAATTATAATTTTGTGTGCCTGAATGATGAAACTAATAATTATAATCTACGATTTTAAAGTGTGGTTGGATTTTTTCTTTCTTTGTTATTTTAGTCAAATTAATTAGGATCAGAGGGCCATATTTTAATTCTCCAACACGAAATTTTGTATTTCGTTTCGGCCGATTGGTGTATTATTACATCGATTCAGAGTAGGTACCAATTTGTACAAAAAACGAAACGAAACAATCGATTGCGTATTTTCTAGGGTTAAAATAGGCCTTCTGGCCCAGAAAAGATCGTTTTATGGACCTAAAAGATTTTTGTCAATATTTTGTTTCGCCTAAATACTCGTACGTTAAAATGTAATTTTCAGCTCCGTTGTTTCAAATGCAAATATCAGTTAAAATTTGTTTCTATTATTTGATTGTTATTTTTTTTATTTTTAAAACTTTTTTTATGAAATCCTAATTTATTATTTTAGGGGTGACGTGATGATGTGAACAAAAACATACATTATCTTACTCGTAGAGAAGCAAAACATTGGCTATCTAATGTTATCACTAACAACAAACACACAACACTGAACAATTAACTCTACCCTCCACAGAATACAGTCTTATCTTCACTAAATAATTACAACCACCTGTAGAATTGCGTAAATTCTATTGATTTTTGAATTTGAATTTT
Organism: Eupithecia subfuscata; assembly: GCA_963564075.1. NCBI lineage: Eukaryota > Metazoa > Arthropoda > Insecta > Lepidoptera > Geometridae > Eupithecia > Eupithecia subfuscata. The sequence goes on along the minus strand of OY751118.1, from coordinate 11,788,364 downwards.
GTATTTTTTTTTATTTTTGTTAGTTGCCAGTTCGTGTTCTGTTTTTGAATGTGACAGCCGGAAGGTGGTTGCCGGATGTGACGTGCGAACTGGGCGAAGGCGCGATTTGCACTGACTCAAGTCTGAAAATGAGGAGCGTAGAGCGAGGATCTCGACTGGTCGACGGATAAATCCAGGATCTTAGGCTTTTGGAATTCAGTACTAACCGGTAGGGGATTGTTTACACTCAGCTGCTACGGTTAATTTGGTGCATTTCAAATTATTTACGATTTTAACGTTATTTACGTGAAACCTACGTTTTCTTCTAGCTTTATCAACAAGAATATTAAAAAAAATCTTTTTGTTTGTTTTAAAATGAATCTAAGGGTATTGTTTGTAGTCCTTATGTGTTGAAAATCACTGCCTGTTTTTGCTGCCGGCCGCATTGTTGTTGAAGAATTTTTTAAAACACGTTCTGAACTTATTAGAACGACGTGGTTTAGAAAATTCTTAACATTATGAGCATCGGTATTTTATATTATTGTTACCTACCTAAGTTTTTATTTTCACGATAACCCATATACTATATAGACTTAGATAGAGATTGCCGTCAAACGAAGATCTATCGACAGAAAAAAAAGTATTCCTAAAAAAATCAACGCACAACATCGGTTGATTACCGATAAACTTCAGCTGCTACCCATTGGGTACAAAAGCGTTAATAAAATTAATAAATCATCCAAAAAGGTCGTAAAATCCCCTACATAATTGTATAAGTAAGATATCCCGTCAGATCTTAAGAGGCACTCCGTGTTTGTGCAGAGTCACCCACAAATAAGGAGTGGAGTGGAAGGTGTAATTTGGAGGGGGACGTGTACACAGAGTGGAAAATGCAGTGGGAAGACATCACATGACAGCCTTTACGAGTCCACGGCTGGACATAGGCCTCCCCTAAAGCTTTTAAATGAAAATAATGAAACCGGCGGCAGTAGCAAAAGACTTGATGGTAGATCGGTATATCTGCCAATAACAACTCACTCGCAGTGCCGTCAGTTATTCCGTGATCATGGCGCATGAAACTGTGCCGAAATAGTGGAAAGATCAAAACTCAAATCATGGTAAATATCTCGTTTGTTGTGACTATAGGCCTCTCCTGCTGTGCAATTACGCTAAAATCTCCCATTCCCATTGAATGGACCACCCGGGGAGACTGGGTATGAACGATTTCGGTTTCCAAAATGTACAATAAAATCAAAGACTTTTTGCTCGATTACAGCAATTCTGATTCAAAGTTAGAAACAGTAAATAAGTAATGAAGCTGTTTTGTTGTATTGTTTCTATCGATAAGTATGCTTTAAAAGATTTTATATCTATCTATCTACCCTAGACAAGGCCTTGACTTGTCTGACCATGCTTAGCCGACCTATCACGAGCAAAGGCGAAGTGTCGATTGTCACTTTTTAGGCTTCATCTACACGTATTTCATTCCCGTGACCGTGGATGACACAATATCGATAACGTGTAAACTTGTTTTTGAGACTCGTATACGATGCCGAATTTCGACCTCAGCGGCCAGTCTCATCGGAGACTAGCCAGATGCGCAGGACGATTTTTAGTGCACAAGTGGGTGCGCAAACACAGGCGCACAAACACGCGTCTTCGTTGAGACTGACCGCCGTAGCCGAAATTCTACTAGGAGGGCATCGTCTTTAATGCTGCTCGGAAAATTATTCGGTGCAATGATACAATTTCCTCCACTTTTCTCTTTCCGATGCGGTCTCTTATACTTCTTTTTTTCTTTTTTCTTAAATTTTTATTTCTACGAGGTATTTAATGAAGCTGTCATGTCGTATAAGATGTCCAGTCCAATCATTCTCCCTCTTGTTTTGTCTGTCTGTTTTGAATGGTCTTCATCAAAAACCTTTTCATCTGAACACCTTGCTCTGTAGTGACTTCTTAAAAAACTACAAGAAAAGAAGATTTATTTACTTAAATAAGTAAGTCACTTATTAGCATATTGCGATCCTATCTACCTCAAGTATCTCTGTAATAAAATGTCTCCGTATTTTCTCCGCGAAGGTAAGTAACCACCTAGTTTTTTTAACTTCCAATAAAAATGCGACGCCATTTTAATAATTCAGGTCAACCAAGGAATGTCTGACAATACGGGGTCAAGATGGCATGCGAGACTGAAACTATCTTTTCACAAATGGACACATATCTATTGTACTATCCAATAATCCTATCCATTCAAGGTTGTCTGGCAGAGATCGCTCTTGAGCGATAAAACCGCCTATTGTCACTTGGGATTTAAGTTGTTGAGGCGTTTTTTCAGCGTCAAACATAGTTCGATCAGAATGAAAAAATGACGCTTTTAGTTTGAAATTAGCTTAGACAATGTTGACATGACACACAACCACAATTTTTATTCTTCAGAGAAAGATCCCTGCCATCTTTTGAGTTCTGAAGTAAATAGGGTTCTTTTTTAGAAAGCGCTTCATTGTTTTTCTTTGATTTAAGTCTGTAAAAAAGTATTTTTTGTCAATGTATCTAAGTATAATTGGACGAAAAATGTAAGAGTTTGGATTGATATTTATTGTAAATAGTCACACCAATACTAGAAATGAATTTTTTTTAATGGATGTAAGGAATCTAAAATTTTGCAAAGATGTGGGTACATCTTTGACCTGGGTCGAAGCAAACTGATGTGCACTCTATACTTTTAAGGTGTTTCATAATAATATGCAACACAATGAAATACATTTTTATAATATCTGTATTCACAAAGAAAATAACAATCCACTAATAGAAATAAATTCCAACTAGTATTTGCAATTGAAACAACTGAGCTAACTGCAGACGGTTCCAAATCTACAGGTAGCTCAACTGATCCATATCGTTACCTGTCGGAAGCGTAAATACATTAATTTCTACTCTGATAACGACGTGTGAAGCCGAGGGCGGAACCTAGAGAAGATAAGTATGTACAGAAAATAGCAATATGAAAGTTAGGTCGTTGCAAAGTTAGTGGCATCAGAACGCAGCCAGCAAATGGCCTGAAATGGAACTTATCTACTTTGCGCAGTTAACAGTCGATCGAGTCGATTTGGTTTTAGTTTCGAATTTGTTGTTATTGTTACAGAAATTTGTGAAACTCTTACTTAAACCAATTTAACTCATAAGAATATAAACAACTAGTTTCTGCCCGCAGCTTTGCACGCGTTGTTTCGATGAAAATATTTTCTATTCCGTTCCCATGGGACTTAAAACGTGATTTATGGGATAAAAGTAGCTTGTTTAATAGCCAGTAGGCATAAGTAGAAATGTATAATTTCAGGATTAGAATAACCTGTATGCGAAATTTATACCTAATATGTTCAGTAGTTTGGGTGTGAAGAGGTAACAAACATCCATACATCTAAACATCCAAACTTCGACGAATTTAATAAGTATTTTTGACGCTTTTTGGCGCTATTTAACCTCCGACGCAAAAAGAGAGCGGTGTTATAAGTTTATTGTTATTAGTTTTTTTTTTCGTGTCTGTCTGTGGTATCGTAGCTCCCAAACGGATGAACAGATTTTCGTTTAGTTTTTTTGTATCATACATAATCTTATCTCGAGTGTTCTTAGCCATGTTTCATGAAATTCGGGGAGTTTAAATTTTGTTCTTGTTTGATAACAAATTCAAAACAAAATAAATGAACCACTGAGCTACAAAAGCAGTGATTTATACACTCATAAATACATCTGAATGGACGATGCACAGCTGTGTGGTGCCGGCTTAGAATTTGCATCGCCCCAACTCTTCCCGCGGGTGTCGTAAGAGGCGACTAAGGGATATCCACTGGGGGCGGGCAGCAGCGCCCCCTCCAGAACAATTCTACTACAGAACTGCGATCCTTAACCCGTATGCCCAGCGTGGGGACTATGGGCATTACCCCCCATGAGATAAAAGCCAATAAGGCGCTTATCAGGGGGAGGCCTGCGTCCAGCAGTGGACCAATACAAGCGGTTGAGGTTGAAGACATGCACATGTAACACTCTGGAAGCCACACACTGTGTCATCGAACCTTTTAAGGTGTACCGCTTACTGAAATGAAATAAAGCGCTGAAATAGCGCGAACATCAATCAATTCGCAGTCAAATGTGATACCGAAATGGCGTAAATTACTTATTTGTCAAATTGTGGAGGTGGCAAATACGAGGTTAATGTGAGGAGATTTGTATTTTTACACAAATGGTGGGTGTAGTGTAAAGCCAAAAGGGGATTTATAATAAAAACACCTGTCGTCAAACGAACTAAGTGTAAAGGTACAGATACACATGCTAAAAAGTAGCGCACTACTAAGCATGCTTGAAAGCATGCTAATATTGAGTATGCTATCGTAATATTTACATATGCTACGTATTCGCATGCTAGTTCTGAGTACCACAGCATTGTGATGCTGGCTTTAGTTGATGATAAGTACTGTTTTTCATATGGACATTGGAACAAATGGAAGAGCTTCTGATGAAGGTGTTTTCGCAAGATCATCTTTGGGACAAGCATTAGAAAGCCATTCTTTAAGTATAGGTACCAGAGCAATCTGTCATCGTTGGAGACGCTGCATTTCCAGCCATAACTCATGAAGCCGTATGCAACAACACCTACCCAGAGAGAAAATATATTTAATTATCGCTTATCCAGAGCCGAAAACGTTTTATGCAGCAGAAGATTAACGCAGCCCCCACTACCCCGCTCCTCAGGTAGTCTGCTAGTAAATCAACAGTTGGTCGATTTACTAGCAAACTACGAGCTAGCATGCGATTTTCAAGCAAGGCCCACTACACACGTGCTACTTGATAGCATTTGCTTAATAATAGCATGCTTTCGTGCTACTTACAAGCATGTGTATCAGTAGCTTAACTCTAGTCTTTGAACAGGATTGGATAAACTTGGATGTGTCCCCTGTAGGTGGAGCTAACCGCGCTAGAGTCCGTAGGAAGTTCCAAAGACACTCGTCAGTACTTGTATACTTGCTCGTGGCGCAATGGATAGTGCATTTCGTGACGTACATACTTATGGAAGGTTATTTCTAAAAATGTCGACCTCACGGCACTTGAACGCGAGTTCAGATATTATTTATTTCTTAGAAATTAACCTGAGTGTGATGGGTTACTATAATAACAAAAAAATCTGGGTTTGATGATTCGGGATTTCAGCTCAGTACTTACTTACATTATTGTTTTAAGTAAGTACTACACGTAAGTACCTTTAGTTTATTTCTCTTTGTTTGATAAGAATATTGATGGGTTTTTTCTGTCTAGTATAGTAGTAGTAGTTTCTATAAGTAAAGTAAAGTGCGTTTATTTTGTAAACTTTATAATATATTGCTTACTAAATAAATGCATTTTACTTTATTAATCTAGTCTTTATCTTTTGTATGTGCTAGTATATTATACATAGCACATACAAGAGATAAAGGTTAATATAAAATTAACAACATAAAGACAACAAAAATAGCCAAAACAAACACATTAAAATAAAAGTTTCGTTTAATTTCTGAAAAGTTTCTGTACTTAATACCTACCTACTAGTTGCCTGTATAACCAGAATTTTTTCTCAAAAATACTATCTTGCGCTGTTTTTTGAGGATAATTTACCTTTACTGTCTGAAATGGTCAGAATTAATTAAAAACCACGATTTCACGAAAAACTCTCCAAGAACTACAAAAATAAAAATATAACGTGTGTATGTTATTATAAAAACTAGAAAGATATATTGTCTGCAATAAAAGAAGCCAGTATGATAAATACGTTTAACAAATTATTTTCATTCGTTGTTGCGAAAATTACTCTGCCTTAGGTTACTAAAAAGGTGTAGTAAAACAGATGTCACTTTTGTATCTACCCAACCACTGTTTGAAAAATGAAGATGCAAAATATGGCTTACTAGAAAAATGTTACAATAGTGTTCTTAAGGAAATAAATAGTTAATTATGGACTATTAATATTCTGTCCCACAGCTAGACAAAGCTACTTTTCCTCTTCTCCCCATTTATCGCTATTTTCACAGTATAAGAAAAAAAACTTGAGAGGTGTCAAGGGACACCCAGATGGAACGAAGTTTATAAGAGAGAGAGAGAGACAGACAGAGAAACATGCGCACGCCGCACGGCTTACAATAGCTTACTATAGCAAAAAGTATCGTTGCAACTTTTTGTATGAAGTTTTTCCGTCTAACCCCCTTTCACAACGCGCGTTATGGAACTTCGTTCCAAAAACAAGCCCTGACTAATCTTCAGTAAGATTTCCTACACCTTTTTGCTCTACAAGGTGTGTTCGGATCAAAAACGTATATGAAGTATGTTTTATTAGGGTTCCGTTTACCCTTTCGATAACAAAGAGATTTTGTTGCGGAACCTGGCCTTTTTCGATCGGAATTAGATGTAGGTAAGGACCTACCTACTTGTAAGATTACACGTATGCGACACGACTGCCTATTTAGTCGTACGATTTTGCTGCGTAATAAGAAGAAGGCGTGACCATATCCAGAAAATAAACCCCTTGAATCTAGCTACGTCATCGTCCTGTGATGTAGTTCTTCCACTGAATTTCAAGCTAAATAAAATCTATTTTTTTTTTTTTTTTTTTTTATAATGCTGGACACTTCACACAACATTATCTAGCCCCAAGTTAAGCAGAGCTTGTGTTATGGGTACTAGATAACTGATATACTTAATACAATACACTACATAAATAGATATTTTTTTATTATATACATAGAAAACATCCAGAACGCCCTGGACAAATGTCTGCAGATCGTACAAAGATTTGTCCCGAGGCGGGAATCGAACCCGCAACCTCCTGCGTCGCAGGCAGACCTTCGCCCGCTGCGCCACAGAGGTCGTCAATGTCTATGTCAGGACACTGTGATAAAATCAAGTATATATTAGTCAAAAATTTATCTGAGCGTCTGTTCAAAGCGACGCGTGACTCGCTGGTGAGTATTTGACGCAGCGCATCAGCATTGCCATACAGCGGGGCAATACACCCAGCGTAGCGGGGACGCTTCCGATTGGTATTGATAATGGATCAGTTGAGCTATCTCTAGATTTTTGCAACAGTCTCCTGTTAGCTCAACTGCTTTAATTGTAAATAGGTACTTACGAGCACTAATTTGTTTCTTTTCCTTAATTTTATTATTGTCTTTGTTAATCTATAATTAATAATACAATTGTCACTGCAAAAAGCACAATTATGTGGTTTTTAGGCGACGTTTATCCCAAGTTTTAGCGTTACGATACTTTTATCGCATCGCACACGTGTGGTCTATAATGAGGATGAAAAACGGGGGTTTTTCTTTTATTTCGTTGAAATAACAATAACATTTCTCTTCAAGCTGGGTAATTGAATTCTTGGCGTTTTACTGAGATCTTTGTAAATGTTGGCTTTGGAGATAAATTTGTTTTCTACCTACATTTAACATTACTTAGGCTTTTCTTGTTATGGTTAGTTTGCTTTCATAAAATATAATCTTTATTCACAAAGAAAGATACAAAAAAATAATATATTAGAACTCGTATTTACAATAGCAACAATTGATATAACTGCAGACTGTTGCAAACAATCTACCGGTAGCTCAACTGATCCATATCAATACCAGTCGTCGCGTCCCCGCTACGCTGGCTGTATGGCAATGCTGATGCGCTGCGCCAGATACTCACCAGCTCTCGTTCGGTTGTAGCGTCCCACGCTGGGACTACCATGAGACTAGTGTCATACCGTCGGTCCTCTTTCCATCGGCACGCAACAGACCATAAAATAATTTAAAAATAGTTGTATTATGTTTTTTTAGGTTGACCGTAAGCATTAAAGATTTCCTTTTATCCTCCAACCCCTCTATCTCGGGAGAAAAACTGTGAAAAGTGCTACAAGATTCGTCGTATGAAATGGCAAAAAGAGGATGTTTACAAATTTTCTGAAAATCGAAGATCGCACCAAAAAATAAATAATTTCCACTATATATATATACTACATTTCACATACATTATAATAAAGATATCTAAAATATATTCTACGTGCGAGGTGCAATGGCAAAAGAAGTTGATTAATTTGTCTATCACTTCTCCCAGTAACTTCAAGCATACGTATTCACTTCTTGATTTCATTATGATGTTGGGACATGTAATAGTATGTTATCCAATCCATTGTATGAAGAAGCCCGCACAATTTGAAACCTTACTTTGAGATATTTCTTTAGAGATTAATTTTAAGATTTCGTTTGTAAAATATCGTAAATATGTATAAATTAGGCGATGTGGTCGCTCAGCGACAAAGCCTTTTGTGTATTTGTTTCTCTATAACTTATTTTCTTCAACACTCTTTTATATTGTTTGTGAAAACTTTTTTGGCCGTCCTTAATCTAAACCTAATTTTTGTTCGTGTTTACCTGTAAGCTTTCCTGAAATAAATAAATAAAATAAGAACTAAGGTAAAATAAATATTCAGAGCAACACAAAACAAAGAAATTAATAACTATATCTGTTTTATATGGACATCGTCAAAAATTAAGTGCAACAAAATAATGATTAAATACTAGTGCTGCAATGCTGTTAGAGGCATTGCTAAAATAAAGAATCTTAATAAAATTATAGAGTACCTAAATGTCATTGATATTTGGGCCCTATTTCAGTCTTGGAATCTACGTACCTACCTACCCCAGGTAACCTATATTCTAAGTCTGAAATAGGGCCCAAATAAGACCATTTTCACCCAGTCTGTTTCTCCGTTTGACGCAGTACGACAAACCGAAGACCCTATGTAAATGTTACCGCGTAAAAGGCACCGCAGGGCCGCATTCGGAATACTAAGTGACGCGTCCATCTGATTTTGTACACGCGCAAATGAAACCGTTGCCTTTTTTTGGACTAGTCTGCATGTGATTTTGCTCATGGTAATCTATATCGCCGCCGAATCAGCGTGTTTGTAGAATGTGTAAGGCGGATGCAAAACGGTGCAATTCAATTTCTTGCCTATGCCGGCTGTGAACGATCAAAGTTCAAGAATATGGCAAAACTTCACTGAGCCATCTCGTCGAATGAAATTATATCAGTTGAGCTACCTGTAGATTGTTTGCAACAGTCTGCAGTTAGTTCAATTATTTCAATTGTACATCTAGTATGTATGTTCTAATTTGCTTCTATTATTCGATTGTAATTTTATTTGTCAACAAATATTTCTGAATTTATTTAAGTATTCCCAATAAAAAAATCGATCGTTTTGCCATCGGAGTAGCCCTTCTAGAAGCCTTTTCCCTGTATGTTAAATAGATAGACAAAAAAAATTTGGTACTACTCTGATTTTAACACTGACTTTCTTATCTACGTACTCGTTGCTTCACGTCATGAAAACGAAATAGTTTTATATAAATGTGTCCTACTCATCGTGGCCTAAGGCTGTATGGCAGTCACGGTAGGGCTGGACCAACAGCTCAAAGTCGCTAAGCGAGCTATGATATTTCTCTGAAGGATAGAATTTGAATATATCCAACAGAGAACCAAAGTTATCGACAGTGGTATCGCAGGGATACGGACAACGCGCATCTGAGTACAACCGCACTCATCCTTAAGAAGACTCTGGATATAAGATGAAAGTTTGTGTTCTTCCAACACAAAATAGGTTCGTAGTTAACCCTTACATTCACAATGAATTTTATAGCCATAGCTCAAAGAATTAGCAAGCTGAAGTGACAGTGGGCCGGCCATATCGCCCGAAGAACCGACAACCGGTGAAACGGTGGCGGTGGGGTAAACGTGGATTGTGTGGAGACCACGATTGATTTTGTTTGTTCCAGAGAACGGAAAGGATTGATTTTTTGTTATTTACTCTAACAAATGATTAACTAACTGTTGTAATTTATGGAATCTATGAGCTTTGCTCAGTTCATATGACGATCTCTAAGCCACGTCTGAGGGACCACATATATCCGGTTGTAACTATTGACTGGATACTTTTACAAATTAGAGACTGTACTAAAAGATGTTTCAGAACATTGACTAAGGAATAGCGTATTCAGCATCATGAAATTCCAAAGTGGACTCTCAGTAGTAACGGACACCGACTTGACACCTCATAAAACCATACACTTACAATTTGAAATAAAAAACAACAGGCACCAACCACGAAATTATTCAACGCACGATTCTGGCAGTACTTTTCCAAAACCTATCCAAAGCTCTCTGGAGGTACCGGCGCTTATGGCTTCTGTCCCCAAGTTGAGCTATAATAATAAAATTAAATGAGCGGGCTGGGAAAACAGCTCTTAATGTAACTGTAATAAGAAGTCATGTCGAAAATCGGAGCTGGTTTTTATCTGAGTGTCCCGGAAAAAGAGTTACCTACCTACCTACTATTTAAAATGTTGTTAGGCTTTTTTAAGGAGTTTCTTTTTGTGGAAAGACTTCGAAAGTGTAAAATAAATTTAAAAACCGTTGTAAGAATTTATATATCTCTAAAAATGTATGGCTCCAAGCATGGATCAAAGTAAAATCTGTAGATATGGTACGTTCTCAACAACGGGCCCTTGTTACAACTACACGCAAACACTCGCTCACAGTTACATTTTCCAATTTTGTGCAATAATTATAAAGAAAAAACACTAGGGCATTGTAGTCTTTTAGTCACTAGATCACACTAAAGATACGTCGTAGCAAGCACGCATAATACTAACGCCGCCGCGCCGGTCCGACTATGACTGAGGTGGGTGAACCGAATTGCCCCTAATTTGAACATTGACTTTCGAGAAGCTAAAAGCTATCTCATTTCCCCTTTTTTACTTAGATCGATGACTTCAAGCTAACTAATTTTCCCTTAGGTGGGTTAACAAACGCCTTAAAAATAAAATAAATAAATAAATAATAAATAATGCTGGACAATCCACACAGCATCATCTAGCCCCAAGCTAAGCAGAGCTTGTGTTATGGGTACTAGATAACTGATATACATAATATAATACATTACATAGATAGATATTTTTTATTATACATAAAAACGACCAGAACTACCGGAACTAATATTTGTAGATCGTACAAATAAGAATTAACCTTAAACTCTTCTGCCCTAAGAAACAAAAGAAAACTCAAGGCAACACGGTTGTCTTCTTTTTAACTTTGTAACTTTAGCGCAAGTTGCAATGAAGGGGGCAAACGACCCTTACCTACTCTCCCTTCGTCGTCCAACAAGACAGCTTCCTTGAAGAAGTTAACAAAGAGCTCTGTAGCGTACTAGCTTTTTCGGTACAGTGTTGTGGGTGGCTTGTTATTGGAGGATCTATTTCTATTTATAACAATACTAGTGGGGGGGGGGGGGGGGGGATTCCTTCGTATTTTCTAAGAATAAAAGGGATTTAAGCCTTGAATATAAATAAACTGAGCAACTTACTTATTATTCCAAGGTTGAAGATAGTCCTTAAGTTTATTCCTGATTTTTTTACTGAAGACATTTTTAAAAGCTTTGTTGGATGACCTCAGTCGCGCAGCGGGCGAAGGTCAGCATGCAACACAGGGGGTTGCGGGTTCGATTCCCGCCTCGGAACAAAAATTTATGCGATCTGCAAATAATTGGTTCAGGTGTTCTGAGGGTTTTCTATAGAAATTAAAAATATCTATTTAATGAAATTTAGGTATTGATTATGCCGATCTAAAATAGAGCTTGAGTTATGGCCTGGGAAATAGATAACTATTATAACTACCCACAACACAACCTCTGGTTAGTTGAGGGCTAAAAAATGCTACGTCGATTGTCCAGCATTATAATTATTAATTTAATTATCCTACTTATATTATATGGGCGAAAGCTTGTGCCGTTGCGAAGATGTTTGGCTGAAGATGACGACATACTACTGAATGGATCGGGCTGAAATTTTTCACACATTAAGATCTAGACTTGGAATATCATATATCATACTTTTTATTCCAAAAAACATTTGCAAAGCCGTGGGCAAAAGCTAGTAGTTACATGAAAACATAGAAGCATCAGCTCTATTTGCTCACAAAATAACAAAAGCACACAATGGAAAAACTCCCAAATAGCCCTTAAGACCGTATTCCTGGCTAATTAAGGAAAACGACTGCGATAACGAAGTCTACCAAAAACGGTAACTTTTAACCGTTTAACGGAACCTACCACTTTAGTGGTTTTAACAGAGCAGACTATAGGAACCAACCGGTTAGTTCGGTTACCGCAACTATGTGCACTGAAGGGATTGGCCACTCTGTTTTAATTAGTTCCTGCCCCTCTAGCACGGAGTTTTGCTATTTGTCTAGGCAAGAATAGCAAAACTTCATTGGCAGACTATCATCAGCAGCAATCGGTAAAGTAAGCCACGTAACCATTGAATAAAACGTCAAGTACGAGTCGGACTCGCGCAACAAGGGTTTCGTATAATCGTAATACCTTGTTTCTTGCCAAATTCTAGTTCAACGGGAAGTATTGATTGGGGGATACTTACCCCATAGTGTATAATTTTTTTGTGTTATTTTTGATTTTTCCCTTTATTTGTGTTATAAGATCTATTATGACTCTAGATCACAGGAAGTACCCTATAATTTTTGTGTGCATGTGATTCCCTTGGAAATTTCAAAACATTCGGACATAAACGGCTGTAAATTTTGAGTGCGTTGACTTAGAAGTTATATTTATATTGAGGCTCCAAGAGGTTACAGACTTGAGTAATTGATGTTAATTTCAATTGGCGCTTTGTCAGCAAAGCTATGGTAAAAGAATAACTGTATGAGTCACTCACGAATACAGATCTGTATCGATCTGCAGGCTATCCATCCTACATCTGGTCCAATTAAAAAGAAAGACCGTACATTACTAAAGAAAAAGAATAGCACAGCTATCCCCATCAATCTCCCTAATCCCTAGCTCCGCGGATCATCCTAATCTATCCTCGATCTTCTATCCCTCTGAAAAGCTGAAAAGCTAAAGGCAAAAACTGTAAACTATCCTCGATCCGTCCGTCACTTCCGCCGGAAATACGTCATTACCGGCGCGTCATTACGCGCATTTGGGTCAATTCCACACCGCGGTCTGGAGGTTTCGCTTTTTACTGTCCCGTGGTTAGTAAATAGGTGTCTGCTGTGTAAAAATATTACCGTTTTGCACAAAAACAAAACGGATATTATGTGAGTGGAGAAACGGACAGCATAGTTTGAAGAATTGCATCTGAAATATGGATGTATATATAGGTTTTTTATAGTCGTTTTTAAATAATGCTGTTCTTTTTCCGTCAAAGTCATAGCAGCAGGTGTGTGACATCTACAATTACTGTCAATGTCAACTCATAGTGTCATCAACACCAGCAAGTACCTTGCTGATGCTGTCCGTTTCTCCACTCACATAATATCCGTTTTGTTTTTGTGCAAAACGGTAATATTATATGTGTTTCGAAACGGACAGCATAGTTTGAAGACCTGTTTGTTATCTGCTGGTGAAAGACGGACAAACGCTATGTGAAAATAAAATGTATGACATGTAACTAAGTAGGTACTTACATGTAATACATAAATAACAAAGTCAAAGATCTTAGGACATAACTTCTAAGACTTTAAAGTTGTGTAAAACAAAATATTGAGTGTTTATCAAATCTAATTGATCAGAAATCAACGATACTTAGCATCACACAAAGTGCCCCTGAAGCACATATTATACACTTGGATCTGGATAGTGGCAGCCGGCGACGCCGTTCTGCAGTTGTATTGTGCGCCGTCATGCAGGTCACTTCGTTGGGGCTTAGGTCTGGATAGTGGCAGCCGGTGACGCCGCAGTTCTGTCGCTGTACAGCAGATCGCTTCGTGGGGCCGGACAATGTTTAAAACTGTCATAAACTGGGTAAAAGGCAGTGATCTAAGTATGAAAATATTGTATGTATAGGTAATATAGGTATTTCATTATATATATGAGTAAAGTTCTGGATTCTATTTGAAACTTTACTATGGACCATTTAGATTCATCAATTTATTAAATAGAATTATGGTATTCATAAAATCTTACTGATCAGAAATTAATTACTGCTCTAAAATGCAAGGTCTAATATTTCAATGAGCGGCATCAATGAATGGAGTTCTGCTTAGTAGAATATTTTCAGTTTGAATGTGGTAGTTATAATTTTATGCAATTCAGGATTTATTTGTTGATCAGATGTTTGGTAATGTGTCATTTGTAGAATCAATAAATTTAATTGATCTTGCTATTATGAGATCTGGGATTCACATAAACATACTTCTTAAGTATATCTTTAGGTAATTAACTGTCTTTAGTTGCATTTAGTTCAAATAGGACTTTTAACATTACAAATATAAAATAAATTATGTTATGGTATGGATAACTTATTTACAAGGGGTTATTTCGCTATAACCCATGCTGTGTAAGTATAGGTATTTGTATGTAATATAAAGATGGTAGTTATTGATATCCACATATAGCTTTTTAGTTCTCTGAACCGCACAACATAAGTACTTGAATCAGGTCCAGTTGCAGAAAACACCAAAACAGGTGTCTGCTTGGGTATGTTATTGTTTTTATGAAAAATACTTGGTTATGAATCCACTGACACCATGACTCCATGGTGTTCCCGCTAGACGATATACTAAATTTAATTGCGGAGAACCACGTCATATCCAACGGGAAAGGGTAATGGTACCTTTGATGGACAATCTGATACAGGACAGTGGGTGACGTGCCCAGTCTTACCACTCGTCTACTTCACCGTACTGTCTACCACCCCCCCCCCCCCCAACTTTTTTACCGAAAGTTCCAGTGTCTCCATCTGAGGGGGGACTTCACTGGGGAGAGAACATTACAACAGCTCAACGAGCTCAGACAGAACCTCAATACAAGATTTAAAATGTATAAGTCATAGATTGTGTGCTATCTTCTCAGGCTCGAATATATTGGCAAAATGTCGGTCACTTTGTTGGGGCGCACATCGCCTGGTATGTATGCCCCATTATCCGGATACAGTCTCCGAGGGCGACGTGTATATTCAGACAAGACTGATCACATTTCGACTGAAGGTGTTATAAAAGTCGACCTGGCCTTGTTATAGCGAGGTATCGCCCGGATACAGTCTCCGAGGGCGACGTGTATATTCAGACAAGACTGAACACACTTCGACTGAAGGTGTTATAAAAGTCGATGCGAGGTATCGCTTTTAAGACCAAGTGTCAACGGGGCCTATAGCCAGCTGTGGACTAATATAGGCTGATGATGATGAAGTGTCATCTAGGAAACCTCTTTTAAATACGGTCCCCGAGGCCAGATGTATTTAAGTACCATTCGAGCCATTGAAGGCGTAGCGAAAAATGCCATCCGTACCTCCTCAGTACTGGAGTTAACATTGTCATTTCCCCTCTGCTAGTTTGCCTCCGAGGCCAGAGGTATTAAGAGCCATTCGGGCCTTTGAAGGTTTTACGAAAAATCGCATCCGTATCTCCTCCACACTGGAGTTAATATTTTTAGTGTCCATCTGCTAGTTTAACCTATCAGGTTTAGCAACGGGGCACCAGAGTCGCCGCCTCTGCGGTTCACACCGGCCGAGAGTCTAGGCCATGAATGGGGTAATACTCATACTCATAAATTTATTCGCCGTAGGAGCACAAGGCACACTTGGTTAATATGAGAAGAAATATAATAATGAGAAGTAATGTACTATTTTACTGTAATAGCCTTCATTTGATGTCTATAATGCCACGCCCCATGTTCCGGATACAGCTTCCGCAGCCGGGGGCAATAAGTACCGTTCCGATACTCTGTTCAGATTATTTGGCTGGCAGACGGCCATGCCGCTATACCTCCCCGAGAGGCATGCTGCCGTAGTAGTGTCCTGAATCGTCAAGGCAGCTCCAGTAACATCATTGCCTAGCCCAAGTAAGCATGCGATGGCCCCTAATTTAGGATATAGCCTCCTTCATTTGATGTCTATAATGCCACGCCCCATGTTCCGGATACAGCTTCCGCAGCCGGGGGCAATAAGTACCGTTCCGATACTCTGTTCAGATTATTTGGCTGTTAGTTGGCCAAACTATAACATAACTCTCTCATGAACATCGCCATTATTAGTTCCAGTTACATTGTTTCTGACCATAGGATAAAATTTCCCTTATTTTATACTTATAATAATAAGTTTCGTTTACCGGTATGAAATGGTATAGTCCCACATATTGGCTTGAGTGTCAGATATTTGATAGGGTCATTGCCCACCTGACTGGAACCTCTCGTTAAAATGAGTGCATCCGATGCATCTCGTCAAAAAGTGGATCACATCCGAGTGAAACCAACTGTAAAGGTTTGTTTATCTATGAGGTTTCAAAGTATTTATTGTAAACCAAATAATTATGTAATGATCCTCTGCTACTTAATTAACAAAGCTAAGAAAAAACTTTGAGCTCTTGTGACTTACACACTCTTAAATATTGTAATAAAAATTGAATATACCAGATTCTGATAGTGTGTTGGTGTGCACTAAACTTCACCTGAAGTGAGTTACACTAACTCAAACAAAACAGCAGTAGGAATTTGTCTTTAATTTAAAGGAATGCCATTGCCCTGCTGTTGGACATCCTAGGCTACTAATAGTAATCTGTATTTGTCTTGATAATTTTTAGTTTGTTGCAGAGAATTTAATTTTGATTATTTCAAACTTTGGCTACTATTAAATAATGTTGTTCTATGAAAGCCATAGGAAACAACTGTGGAAATAACCTATGATTCTGGGAATGTGAAATAAGTTCAATATGTGATGTTAATTCCAACTGTTGTGAACAGATCTTGGAAGTAAATCATGTTTTGGATAGGTAATTCAGAATGTCGGAGATCACCATGACAATGATCTAGAGCATAATATTCAGTTTCAATACACTGAAAGTCACATATGAGAGACTACAAAGTATTTTTATGTTTGCCACCTTACTCCGAGTAAGTGTTGAACATACCTGCAGGTAACTTAATTTCAAGCTGTAATGTTAAAGGTCAATTTGCAGAATCTTTTAACTTCATAGTTATAAGGTAGGTAGGTACTGTTCTTTAAATAATTTAAGCAAAATAAAGCTATAATTATATACCTACTTATGGTATTTTCATAATAATATATTTAACTTCCAATACAATATAGGTTAGTTAGTCAAAAATCAGCTCTTGTTCTGATATATTCTCTGTACTCTGTCTGCAAGTAACAATGAAATAAGTAGCTAAATTCTGATTGTTCAAAATAAAGTGGTGATTCTGCCCCGAACAGTACAAACCGAACCTGGGGACTTATTATCATGATTATTATTATCATGCTAAGGTTTAAGTGTTTAGTATGACAGCTTTTTGCATTAATGTGTCAACTTTTTATTTACCAAACCAGGTTATTTATGTAGGCATTTGTATCTCTTGCCCTGCCAAACTTAGGTGTCAATGATGTTTTTATTTCAAACAATTTGTTCATACCTATTAAGTACATGCACATAACTCGGTTTATAATAGTAGTCATGTTACTAAATCATCATCTTTTCATCAAAAGTATGTTTGTAACACTCATTTAGAGATTGCAAAATGATTTAACATGATCTAGGGTGCTAAAAGGTGGCACCGCACCTTCCGTCTATAGGTTATTATCGCAATAACTTGATAAGACAAAATGTAATAAAGGATCACACTCGTGCGTGTACCGGCCTGATGGTGCCGGCGACATAAATAAATAAAGTATTACCATCCGATGGGAACCCTGTGCCAGGCTCGTTATTATGAGTTTTCCACGCTTACCTCATAGCCAGTGGTCGGGATTATAACTCGGAGAGGTGGGCACGAATTTTGCACAAAGTAAATGCTTGTACTTCACCGTAAACATCGTGTTTTCACCAAAAAACTATAAAACAAAATTTTCCGTATACACCGCTGAAAATTTCAAACGCTATGAGTTGACATTGACAGTAATTGTAGATGTCACACACCTGCTGCTATGACTTTGACGGAAAAAGAACAGCATTATTTAAAAACGACTATAAAAAACCTATATATACATCCATATTTCAGATGCAATTCTTCAAACTATGCTGTCCGTTTCGAAACACATATAATAGCGGGTATTTTGCTACGGATGGTTGAATTTTCATGTTATATTAAGATGGGTAGAAAGTAAGAATCCACGCTACCAACTCAGCCTGTGAATGTGGTAAGAGACCTAGTGGACCTAGCTAGACCAATAAGAGGTCATTTACAACGGGATGTTTACCGTGATTTGAGTTTTGAGCTTTCCAATAATTTGTTTACAGTTTCATGCGCCATGATCACGAAATAACTGACGACGGAATAAGAGACCTAAGCTTTGCGCTCATTAATGCAATACCGCTACGACACAGCACAAAAACTTATATTCAATTATAGGTTGAAACTTACCTTTAGATACATTTTACAGTAACAAATGGGCTTTTCACAGGCTTAAAATGAGTCCGCGACCTGTCTCTCATTCGTGGCCGTCAATATAACATTCATCTAAATTGGGCGAGTCATGGCATGGCATATTTGAATGTAGGTACATTTTTGTGCTGCAGCGGTGCTTTCCAGGTGTGCGACAACACTAAGGAATCCTATCAGAAGAAGAGCAGCAGCTCCCTCCTGATTATTCAACACCTCCACTGCGTTCACAAACCTGCCAATCGTGGTGGTTATGACAAAGCCCTTTATTTGGGGATGTTCTGCACGTGTGCTGATCAGTGTTGAGATCATCTTTCACTTATTCTATTCCTTGTGCACGCAAATTGCATGTTGAATCTCTCAGAGAAGATTTTGCGCGAAATTGTTACTTTATAATTTTTTATTCTGGTTATTTTTCAAATGATGACTTGACGGTACTTAAGTACTTATTTGTACACGCAATTGATGTATGCAATTGATATGTCATCCTGATCGATAACATAACATCTCTAATAGATTTTGGAACTAAATACAGTTCTTGTCGGTATGGCCGAGGTTATCACGCAGGAACTGATTTATTACGTGATAAACTGGGATAAAAAAATGATAATGAATCAGGTTGATCACGCCGTACAATTCCTGCCTTACATTTAATTTAGATTTGATTTTTTCTATACCTACAAATATTTGAAAGTATTATTTCCATCGGACACAATTAATGATTATTTTAAAATAAGTCAGTTATGAAATGAGATAAAATTTAATTATTGCATAGAAACACAAGAAATCAATTCCGAAAACAATCATTTTTCTAAATATAACAAATAGTTAGGTACTTTAAATCTAGGTTTGCGTTAATTTGATTTTTGATTATGTACGCTAGGCTTGTAGCTAAAGCCTGTGTCATAGACATCTATGCCACCCGTCATTACAGTGACAAAAATTATTGTATATATAAAAATAGAATGCCTGTTTCCTTACATAGCTTTTTATGATTAAATATACCTACTATTTGGAATAACTATTATAATCATTACATTTTATTAGTTATGTAGCTAGGCTATTGTCTCAGCTGCCTCATCAACGTTCCACTCGCCCTAAAGGCATTAGCTCCTCATCCCAAACTACATTTTCTCATAAACATTTCAGCTTCATCAATATTAACAAGTCCCTTTGTAGGTTCTTAAATACATACCCCGTTCAATACCAACAAAGCAAGGGTATTTCTATCTACTTTAGAGATGGAATTATAATACCAAGGCCCGGGGATATCATGGTACTTGCTACTTCTATTGAAGGTCCGAGATGTCACTTTCTTGATGGTTAAAGTCACACTAATCCATACTAATATCACAGTCTACCTATTTGCATACAGTCGTTCGACGAAGGCGTTTTGACAGGGCAATCGTGCGGGGGCAAGGGACGAGTCCCTCCCCCGTACCGTCCCTTGCCCCCCGCACGATTGCCCTGTCAAAACCACGTCAAAATGCCATCGTCGAACGACTGTATGCATATAAGTAGGTTATGCTAATATTATAAATTTGAAAATGACACAGTCTGTCTGTCTGTTATCTTTTTACGCCTAAACCCCGCCCTACGAACGCCTAGGTTACAATCCCCTCCTGATCAGTTCCAATTTGTTGACTGTTGACATCATCTATCTAGTCAATGTATCCAATAAAAGTCATCCTCAAGACGTGTAGCAATTTCTAGGCAGTACTTGAAGTACTTGAAGCCAAGGGTTTTTTTTTATACCACTAAGGTGTCAAACTAGCTTACGGTCTGCCTGATGGAGTTACCGCAGCCTATGGAGGCCTGCAGCATCAGGGTCATTACACGCGCGACACGCCGACCTTTTATTTGTCTTAGAAGACCCATTTTTGAGGAACTCCATGTTGTAGTCCTGAGGAAAAACTTCGGCAGGAAGATCGTTCCACAACCTGAGTGTTCGCGGGAGGAAATTCCTCTTGAACCTTACCTACTGTCCGCGAACTAGAAGGCTAAGGTTGGTATTGGCTTCAAGTATTTCAAGGGTCTTCTTCAACACAGGTCGGTATAGTTGCCTAGTACATTGAAGAGCGTACTACGTATATTGAATGAGAAAATCTATTCGGATGCAGCGACTCGTGTTATTTTATTATGGTCAAACTATCATATAATGAGAGTTTCTTTAATTTAGCTCCGATCCCAAAACCCGTATAGCAGCTGCAATACAGTTGATAGATATTGCGTGAACATTATGAAGGGTGAATTTATAGCTTCCTAGCGCCTCACGCTTGACCGTTTTAGGGAATGTTTCCGCAATGTATAAATGGGTCGAAGTGGGAAAACTATAAGTAAATATGGGAAGTGGCCTTCTATATCTATTAACGTAGGTACCGCTGTAAATATCTTAACAAAGTTATTGAAGCGTTTGATACGAGGCGATGTTTATACAATTTTTTTACGAGGCGATGTATGTACAAGTTTTTTGAGATAAAAAACTAGTCTCTGTTACCAGGCTTAGAGCTACATGCAACATTTTAGCCAGATCGGTTCAATGGTTATGGCGTGAAGAGGTAACAAACATCCAAACTTTCGCATTTTTATTTTTATTGTATTTGTGCTGTAGTGTTTAATAAATAGTTTTCTTTCTTTCTTTTTTCTTTCATTTTTAATAGGTACTATTGTCACTACTTGACTATTGTGATGTGATATAAAAACTGATAAAATAGTCAATGTAAAATACAAACCTATCGTGTTCTAATACAACAGATAAGTTCTAGACAACTTATTTATATAAACTCGCTATAGCTTTTCATAGATAGTGTCGGATTTTGATTTCTACTGGGACGGTTAAATAAGCCACATTCGGTATATTCGATACAATTTGTAAACAAACCACAACAGAAAAGATGGAATTCACGTGCTTGGCGTCGAGTTGTACATTTAATTGTTAGCAATATTTATTAAAGGCATGATCTCAAATCAATCGTAAGATAATGTAAGGTGCGTAAAAAATACGCGGCAAAACGGTGGTTGGCCTACAAACATTTAGGATTTAATTTGGCTGGAGTACATATATAATGGGAACATAAGAAGGGAATGTAGTATTTTTACCCTATTTAAGTATTTAGGTATAATTTTTCTTGCTTGAGCGTTTTCATATGAATTTCTGGTAAAGTTTCCCTATGAAATTCCTGTCCTTGTATCAATATTGCTAAAAAAATATACGGATTTTTCGGTAAAATATTTGACCTGATCGGGCGAGTTGGGTTGATATATTTTTGTGTAATATGTACCTTTTGAGGTTATAATAATTGTGGAATCAAAATGGAGAAAAAATAAATAATTCGTTAAATTCAAATATAGATTAAAACCATTTTAAAGACCAGACGAGTATTTGATTCAATCAGCAATATTTCAAAATCGTTTTGATGCATGGTGGAGCCCTGATGCAGCTGAAAACCAGCGCTGCATTGGCTTGGCACTCACGTCAGCTGGCCTCCAGCAAAGAGGACTACATGTTTTTTTAAGCAACCAATAGAACGTCGCTATTCACACATATTGTCTAAGCTTTAGTGGATACCACCGACCAAGCGGAGATGACGTGATCGAAGTGGAGATGTGAGCTGTGCCTCGCAAGCTGGCGACGCGCCGGCACGCAGCGGAGATGAGAAGAAATGTGAGCGGCGTGCAGTGAGCGGCGCCGTTCTCAACAAACATCCAACGCTTGCTTCACGCAGCCTAGTTCTGCTCTAGCCAGCACACATCTTCGCTCTAGCCAGCACACATCTCCGCTCTAGTCTAGCCAGTACGCATCTCCGCACAGCTTCGGTGGATACACCCTCGCTGAAAAATTCTTTTCGTCTCCGCTTCAGACATCTCGGCACATCTTTGCTTTGGTGGAGTCCGGGCGTTACAGCTTACGTCAAAAACGGAGACTCTATTGGGGTTCCCCGATTGGCAGCGTAGCCAATAACATGTGTGTCAAATGTCACTAATAATCCTTTCTTTTGTAATCCAAAAACCAAAACCCTAATCCGTCTATAATATCCTAAAATGTAATCAAAACCGGTTTAATTTGAAGGCAAACGTTAATTTGGTTCCCTCGTAAAGATGTTACAGAAGCTACATTAAATAAAGCTTTATTTCACCGAACTGTAATTAAATTCCAAGAGCTGCGGTGGCATGGCGGCAGATTTAAGATACAAAGAACTTGTAAAGGTATGTTTTATAGTTTGATGGTTGTAAAAAATTTAAAAATCGACTTCATATTCCAGAATATTTACACCATTTTAGGCTTTTGGGACATAAAACAATTATTGGTGCTGTTTATGATTATTTTCTTACACAAAAGCGAAAGAATAATTGGCGGAAGCGAGTAACAAACATAAGTAGTATCTACCTACCTTAACTGGGTCCATAAAAATTATCATCATCATCATCAGCCTATATTAGTCCACTGCTGGACATAGGCCTCCCCTAATGAGCGCCATAGCGCCCTGTCATCAGCTTAAAAATTCAAAAATATACCTACAGCCATATTGAGAAATTACCCCTTTTTTGAAGAAAGTTAAGGATATTGTGAAAATGTTATAATACTTAACATATTATGTTCATAATCAGCCATGTTAGTCCACTGCTGGACATAGGTCTGCCTTAATGAGCGCCATAGTGGCGCGGCGGGCGAAGGTCCGCCTGCGGCGCAGGAGGTTGCGGGTTCGGTTCCCGCCTTGGGACAAATATTTGTACGACCTACAAATATTTGTTTCGGGTGTTCTGGTCGTTTCTATATATAATAAAAATATATCTATTTATGTAATGTATTATATTATGTATATCAGTCATCTAGTACCCATAACACAAGCTCTGCTTAGCTTGATGGTGCTGTGTGGATTGTCCAGTATTATTTATTTATTTATAGTATATATGTCGTGGCCATATCCTAGAATTGATCACTTCATGATGTGACCGACCATTTCATGAAATGATAGAATTTCATGACATGGCCAGCTAAAACTGACTATATCGTTTAAGCATCAACGTTTAATGATATTTCCATCAACGTTTGGCCATATCATTTATGTAGGGATTCCATGAAATCAAAAGGTTTAAGGCTATGGCTCTCATTATGGGAGGCCTATGTCCAGCAGTGGACTAATATAGGCTGATGATGATGATGAAAATGTATAATGAAAAATTCAAATTAGGAAGGAACTTTATATTTAAAAATTGCTTAATGCAGTTGGCTTTCAGTTTAGACGTTATGCTCGTTTTTCGAGTGACTTTTATAAAATTCCTGTAGTTTCTTATCGTAACGGCTCCTTACTTCATTTTTGTCTTCTATTTGCACATTACTATTCGCCTTTTTTAACTAAATAATTGTCCGCCGACATGATGCATCACAGAACAGAAACAAACAAACACTCAAAAACCACAGATGTCAAAAACAAAACAATATCAGCGCCTCTAACGGTGGATAATGTAATTATTTTATGAAGTAGTAGCCGTGCGTTTAGCTTTTCATATCGTTAAACGCTGGTTATTAATTGATCTGGCCTGACTACATCATGATACGGCCAGCGCGTATTTTCCATTTCATGAAATGGTCTGTCACATCATGAAATGATCAATTCTAGGATATGGCCACGACATCTACATTCTGCTACGGATCCTAAACTGGTAGATCGTGGTAGGTAAATTGATAACCTCTTTGATGAGGTGCAACTTGTTTTATACGTAATTACCTGTTGTTTATTTATCTTTGTTTGATAATAACTAAAAAACTCTTTATTCACAAAGAAAATAACAATCTAATAATAGAAATAAATTAGAACTAGTATTTACAATTGCAACAATTGAGCTAAATGCAGACTGTTGTAATCAATCTACAGGTAGCGCAACTGATTCATATCAATTTTTTAAATTTTAAAAGTTCTTTATTAAATAAAAATAGTTGACGGTACATTTCCAGTGTGAGTTTAAATACCTAGAAAAAATACATCATAAAAACATTTACAGCGTTTTCTAAGCCATAGGCTTCTTAAAACTTTTAAGCAATTAACTTGTAATAAATGCGTGAAAAATGTGAACTACTAAGTTCACATTTTTTAGGGCTATCGATCCATATCAATATCAGTCGTCGCGTCCCCGCTACGCTGGCTGCATTGCCCCACTGTATGGCAATGCTGATGCGCTGTGCCAGATACTCACTAGCTCTCGGGTCACGCGTCGCTTCGACCAGACGCTCAGATAATTTAATACTTATTGTAAATTGTAGTTCTAATTTATTTCTATTATTTGATTGTAATTTTCTTTGTGAATAAAGTAATTTATACAGCAATCTAAAATAAATATTGACTAAATAAACTGTATATCCTGTTCGTTATAATTTGGTTCTCTTCATCACAAACCCAAGAGTTAAAATTGTAAGTACAAAAAGCGATATTATGCTATTGAAAAGTCCGCGGCCCAAGTCGTCGCGTTCATTAAAATGTTGGAATTAAACAGTTTTTGGTTAACGTAATTTGTACGCTACCGCACTCGCCCGCTTGCCATTAAGGGTCGGTGCAAACGGGCCACTAGCTAGCAACAAGGGTCAGCAACTGGATAGTACAGTGGCGTTCATTGTTAGCTGACCCCCTTGGCAGATTCCAAGTCTCGTAATTACGTCAGTTTTGGTTGTAATAGATAATCAAAACTGATGTTATTACGGTATGTTTATCACACTAATATTATAAATATAAATGCGAAAGTTTGGATGGATGGATGTTTGCTACCTCTTCACGCCAAAACTACTGAACGGATTTCGCTGAAATTTTGCATACAGGTAATTCTAATCCTGGAATTAAACATAAGCTTTTATCCCATAAATCAGTTCCTATGCTATAGAAATAACCTATAAACGTTATAATAAACGTTTCCATAGAAACAACGCGTGCGAAGCCGCGGGCAGAAGCTAGTTTTAAATAAAACAGCTTGCTTTATTCATTTTACCGAAAGATTCAACTTTGAAATAGTTCTGTATTCATAGAAAATGACTTCAAACGTAACATGCATTGTGATATTTCAGGTATCGGTATACGTGAGGAACAACATAGAATTGTTCACTAGGAATAGTGACGTTCACAGGTATAATACTCGGCGAGCGGACAAGCTTACGACGATAGATATTTTTTTATTACACATAGAAAACATCCAGAACTCCCTGAACAAATATCTGCAGATCATCTGCGAAATAAATAGTTTTTTTTGATACCAATATTTTATTTTGTATCATTTGACTTGACCAAGTATTCCTTGTGAATTTACGGTAAATAAATGATTTGAATTGAATTGAAAAAAAAACGGTGGTTATTCTGAGTTATATTTACAAAAACCTGACCTATGTTTACAAAAAGGCCCCACTCGTAAACTACTAGTTGGTAGCTAACTGTTCTAGTTACAATACAATACGAAATACCTTATTGTACACCAACAAAAGTACATAGAAAGTAGGCGGTCTATCGCTTACAAGCGATCTCTTCCAGCAACCATCGTAGAAATAATTATTATGCTGTTAATTTTTTGTCGTTTTTGACAGAAATTTTCACACATTATACATGCCAATAAAGTAAAGGTAATTAAACAAGAATAAAATTATTCATTTTAATAACCTGCCGACAGATTTTCATGAACCATGGCACGGTAATATTATCCAACAGTATTTGGACTCGGCCGTATCTTTGAAATAAATGCCTACAGCCGCGCGGTAGGTAAACATGCGATAGGGCTGCCCGCCTCCACCATTTTAATTACATTTGCCTACTTTGTGTTTCCATTTAGTTTTGTGATTGTAAATATAGGAAGGTACTTTTTTTATATAAACAAATGAAATACTTTGTGAATTGAATGGGAAGTGTTCAATAAAAATGCGTGTTGTTTTTTGATTGGTAGATTTAATTAAAAAACCTGTTTATGTTTGAATAACAAATCGGTCTTATAAATTTGCGACCGAAAAATATTTGCGCCTCGACTGAGACGTACCTACAAAATGCTTTATTATTAAATTTTAGGAGATTTTTTTGGAGAAAAAGGAATATCTTTTACTTGGTTATAGATACCTGCAGCTCCTTTATTAAATATGTACCTGAACTTATTTTTAGAGAAAAAATCGCGCGGTTATTGTTAAAAAAACATCACACCATCCGTTCGTCACTGCGGCACAGCCGCGACTGTCTGCATGCTGAGCGCATGCCGAGATCGAGGCGCGTAGGTATAGCTCGCGTTTCGCCCGTTTGTATGAAGTCGGATTACTTATAAGATAATATTACCTTGACCATGGCTAAGAACACTGGGGATAAAATTATCTACGACACAAAAAAAAATCGGTTCATCCGTTTGGGACCTACGATAGGTACCACAGACAGACACGTTAAAACACCCCTCTTTTTGCGTCGGGGGTTAAAAATAACCAACATAACAGGTGATCGTCCAATTCTCAAACAACACTATTTATTCGTGAGATTTCTTTATTGTTATTTCTTAGCGGTTCACAGTTTTATTCAAAAAACTGTAAAACCGAACTACCCTAACCAAACTTGATACGTATGGATTAGTGTCACCATCACTGTAATCCGATCCCCCCATCTCCCCTTTACCCCCTAGGGGGGTTCGTGTTAAAATCGTGGTAAGCCGTTGATTTCAGAGCGAACGGTTTGCCAGTTTTAAAGAAAGATTAGGTGACTTTATCTGGTGCTTACTTCTTTTGAAAACTTGGGGAAATTTGCAGAAATATGCCATGACTTCAATTAGAATTGGTAGGTAGTTTCTGTAGGTAGAGTCCGGTAGGTTCCCTTGATTGGCTCTTACAATATGCACGGAATGAGTTCGAAGGGGTCAATTCTTACGGCGCGACCGTCATGGATAGCGTTCATTTATTTATAGCATGGTCAAAGAAACCTTTACCTATTTTGACGAGTGTTTTGATACTTAGTACCTAGTATTTTACCAAAATAATTTTAGCCGTAATGATGCAACGGCCACCAAGAATATTATGTATTTTTTTTTGAAGTGGCTAGTTGACTGGTGAAAGAACTTGAAGGACAGATTCAGTGGGCCCATCTGCGATTGCTTAGACGTGCTTCCACTAACGCCATCTATCAGAAAACTCTTGAACTGCCAACCGTTTCAGGAGCGTTTCGTCTGAACTGAAGCTTTCGTGCGCGTAAACTAAGTTAGCAGCGAAGTGGTACTAAGTTCGATAACTACACAACAGATGGCGGGTTCTGAAATCTGTTTGATGTTGAAACTCACAGATGGCAGTCAAATGGTTTTTGTTAACCAACTAACCGTACCTAGCGATTAGTTTTTCCTTATTACAGGAAGAATTAAAAATATTCAATTGATTCTGTTACATACTTCGTGCAAATACTGGCGCCTAACAATATGAAGTAAAATAACTATCCGTCTGTTTGCCATCTTTTTTCGACCCAAGAGCTAAACGCCGAACGGCCGCTTATGAAATTCTTCAATAAGATAGTATCATGGGGAAAACATCTCTTTCTACCTTATTATTAGAAATAAGTAACTACCTAACGATTCTAGAACGAGTTTTTTCTTTTAGATTGTTATGAACTTGTGAGAAGAAAATAAATTATAATGGACCGCAATCTGCTTGGCAAAGCACCGAATGTCGAGCCAAAAAAGTGTCCACTCAGCATTTCGCTGAGTAGATAAGTTAGATTACGTACTCAGCGCTGGTGCTATGTTGACGTCGTCGTGACGTAAGTTCTTTGCTACAACAAATAACAACATTGTTAGATCAGTATTCACGAATGCACCAGTAGATCGAATGCCCGGCCCCGAGTCTGGGGCTCCAATCTGCGGCGTCACATCGTCTCGATCTGATTTCCCGAGGGACTCTCGTCCTTGCCAGGGCCGGAGTAGGGACGCAGGTTGATTTATTTAATTGACAGAACAACTTGGTAGGTAAAAAGAGAGTAGGTAGGAAATCGGAACCCTGTTTTCCGTATTTTTAAACAACTTCGAAAAAAGGAGAAGGTTCTATGTATGTTCGGCTCGGTTCGGTATGTTTTTTTTTAATATCAGTATGTTCGTCGATTTCTTCGTCAATTATGGACCGATCTGGATGATTCTTGCAATTGCATTTGTATAGAGGTAAAATAAAATGATCCAGAGATGGTAAAATAAAAATGTATTACAGAGGATTCCAGAGGGATTCATATTTATCCCGCAATTTAAAAAAAAGAATCACCTTACAAGTAAAGAATTCGATAGATAGATAGATAGATAATACTTTATTGTACCACACAGACAGATAACAATACAAAAATAAATGCTAAGAGTAGACGAAGTACAAAGGCGGCCTTATCGCTATAGGCTATATCTTCCAGGCAACCTTGGCACGTGAAAAAAAAGAAAACGATACTTACATACTATAATACCTACATATAAACCTACAAACAATATAAGTAATACATTTACATAAACATAAAAATAAAGTTGTCTAACTTTGCAAAGATAGATAATGCTGATGAATACAGTTACAGTTACAAATACAGTTTTTAGTTTTTTTCAAACCAATCAAATTATTTTATTAGCTTAGTGTGAGATACAGTGTAATATTAAAGGGATTACGCCCGAGGTACCCTCACGTCGCGCCAGTCCGCACGCGGCGGTGTGCGCGTGCGGTGGTCTCGAGAGCGATCCATTAAAACATATTCGCGTGTTTCTGTTCCCAGTTCCCTCCCTATAGGAGTGACTGAATCCCACATTGGCGACGAGGACAAAAACAGTATGTACTAAGTAGTTACCAAATCGAAGTTCTCCCACCAACTTATATTTTCGTAAAAGGGGAAGGGTAGACGCGTGATTGAGGTAAGTTTGCTGGAAAAAGTACTCCTTGCGTTAGGATTTCGCTAACGATGTTATTTAGGTATTGTTTTAGTTCAAGTACAATTGATTTTGTTTAGTGCTAGGGTAGAAAGATAAACTATCTCCATACCTTATCCTACACTTTTAAGAAATTGAATACTCTTTCACTAATTGCCTACGATTACGTGTCTACCGCAACCTTAGCATTTTCTCGTGGTGGTTATTACAATCGAGCTCGAGGGGTAACGAACACGACATAATATGTTGAAGATAAAAGGCATAATGTACCTGTCCATAGCAATAATTTACAAACTGTAAAAATATTTCTGGTAGCTGTACTTATGACGGAATAAGTATAAACTGTATCATTGCTATGGACCAACTCCAGGGAATGGACACAAGTTTTTACACGCCTTGATAATTATGTTCCACAATGAGTCAAAAACAAAGTCGGGTAAATTATTTAGATACACATACAATGTATGTTAAGTATCTAAGTACCTACCTACTTATGAAGTCTGTCGGTTCCTACTCATTGTAACTGTGCCACGTATTACTATACGTTACTTTGCCATATTCCAAAGATTCATTGGGAAAATAATCTACATTACCAAGGTACGTAAGTATCTAATCTATTGGTTTCTTCTCATTTAAATTTTGCCAGGTATTTAATCAAATAAAGACTCTCTACTTTGCCGTATTCCGATGTTATAAAGCTAATAAGACCTATAAAATATTTGGGTGCTGATTGCACCTACATACCTAACTTGGTGGTAAGTAGACGCTATAGGTGAGTGAGTACTCCACCACCGAAGTCCCGTCTCAAAGCCGATCTCTGTTCATTAGAGACATCGGGTCGGGACAAGAATAAAAAGGGCTATAGAGATTTTTTGTTGGTTTAAAGTGTAAAATGTATATATAAAACAACGAGCTACCTTACAACATTTCCGTGTCAGTGTTTAGTTTCATATTTTGACCTTTTCTAAGTGTACATTTGTTGCATTTGTGGAAATGAAGAGTTTTTGATTTTGATTTTGAACACTGAAGTGGGCTAAAACTACAGAAATATATTGCAATATTCCGGGTTCACTTTGAGCCTCAGTACCAAGCTACTAATAAACGGAATATTTTTCGTGGAAAGTAACGCGTAGTGGTCCTCCAGGCGGCGGCGGCGCGCCCTGCGGGTTGCATTGCACCGCCGCCGAGGCTGGCCAGTTGCGTTAAGCTCATAAAACAAGATCGATAAAAAAAAACGATAAGTTTGTATTTAGACTGCGGCATCAAAGTAGCAAATGCAACTTTTCAAATGAGAATGAGAACCAAATAGACCAAATAATCGAAAATGTACTTCGACAAAACTATCTTACAGAAATTCTGTATGGTTGACAATGTTGACTTAGACAAAATTTTAACGAAAAAGTGAAAAGATTTAAGCGAACGCGCTTGAAGTTGTTGAAAAAATTACTTAAGTACCTTTTTCAAAGGCAAATCAATGGGCTGCAACCCAAGTGAAATTGAGGTCAAAAAGAAGAAATCAAACTGATTTAATTGCAATAGTTGATTGCAATAAATATGGTAGCAAAAATCGTAAGTCTGATTCTAATCCAAAGCTTGCCCCGCTTTAGATAGAATGTTGGAAATTGATGTGGCTACCGGGGACATTTCCATAGACACTGTCTACTAGATTATTATCTAAGAAAAATACTTTGGTTTCATATCAAACGAAAACTGTAATAAACTAAAACTTAAACTTAAAAACCTAATTCGAATTTTAGTACCTATCAAAGGGTGAAAATATAATTATAGTAAGTAGGTACTTATTCCATTTCAAATGTTAGCACTGAAAATTCAGTAGAAAAACCTAAAACTTTGGTGGTTTATTTATTTTCCATCTAGACTATTCTAGACGATGACGCTGTGCCGAAGTAAACTGAGATTGATCGAGGGTCTCTAAAAATGCTCAGATTCGGGAAGTTTATTCAAAAGTTCTTGATAGTGTGTTTATTTGACGTACGTGTTCAAATTGGATCAGAATGGCAAACTGCCATATTCAATTTTGTTGGATATGGTATACTTACGAAATTAGGTAAGTACCTACAAAATTAATGATTAGGTACAATGTGCATAAATAATTGGTAAAAACATGACTGGCTTTGAATGTCTTGAAATAACTGTGTTACCGGTACCTCTAAATATTCCAAGGAGAAGATGTTCTCACCATGTGAGGGTGTTGTAAATTTTTAGTTATTTCTGGGAAAATGACGAAAAACAGCGCGCACAACTTAAACAGGTATCAAGTCCAAGTTTTAGAAGATAATGACGTTCTTCTGTTATTCTTAAAGATAATAAATGTATTTTTCACGCTAAACAGGTCCAATTTCTTGGACATGATCAGTCAACAAAGGCGTTTAGCTCATCATTAGAGCTGTAGCAAACCGTATGTATTCGGTACTGAGTAACGGGTGCGCCATCGAGTACCGAGTAACGAAACGTTACACACGAATGCATTTCGTTACTCGCATCTTTCGTACTTTGGGTACCTACGCTGTTTCAGTTCGCGCAAGTACCGTTGATGCGTGTATTGAAATGTTCGTATGTTTTACGCATGCGCGCGCTTATTCGGTGAATTTAAAAACGTACGTTACAAAGAACGATGCTTGATCGACAGTGTGACCATTTGTGGTAGATTTCTGCCATTTTGGCAGATTTGGCTATGGAATTTTCAGTTTGGCATATTACGTTGACGAAATAGAAGTGTGGCAGAATTTGACAGATTTGGGAACAAAAACTTTGTGACCTTCTTATATATTTTGGATATTATACGTACTTATACAAAAAAATTAAATTTTATAGTAAGACCAAAAAATTACGGATATTAAATTTTGTTGGAAATAATTTTACCGACACCTGGCAACTCCTAGTCCGAGGTAGTCCTTAAGGGGAATTCCCTTATAATGTTTGTTGATATTTGTACGCCATGTAATCATCAACTGTAAATTCTCTACGTTGTGGGTCCGTGGAGGATGAATTTCCCATACAAACGTAGTACCAAAATGATTTGTAATTTAAGAACATTTTCACCATGGTTTGCTATTATTTGTATTTGAATAGTATTTATTTAGGATCCTGCCACAAGCTTTTTCAAAATACCTTTCTGAAATGAAATTAAACCGAATCGCATTTTTACATCAAAGAACGAATTTTTCATAGTATTTTTCTAGATAAGTAGTAAGTTCTAGTAAGTTCTGCCATTATAACCACAAAAGAAGGCATAAAGGAAATGACTAAACAGATGGGCTTGGAATCAAAATACGACGAAAAGAACGAAGAATATGAAGCGAATGTGGACATTCAAAGTAGTACTGAATGAAGTTATAAGCAAATACTTACTGTTTAATTTAAATTTTATGTATTTGTGTTTCTTTTTTATGTTTTTTAATAAGTCACCTAAGTATATTAATAAGTGTTTTTTTGTTTTCCAATCAAAGAATCACTAAAAAAGTATGTGGCATATTTTATGGCATTTTTCTTGGAGTTTTGGGCAGATTTTGGCAGATTTTCAGTAAGCGTATGGCAGATTCTGTATTTTCTCAATGGTCACACTGTTGATCGAAGAAAAGAATTTTCCGAGTAGACCAGATGTATGATATTGAACGAATCATGTGATAGAATCGAAAAAAAAACACGGGGCATAGACGTTTGTGTTTAGAACACGTTGGGGGCCATTTATTTGTTACGTAAGACGATGTTCGCTCATTTTACCCCTCCCCCCCTATTATAAGAAAAAATAAGAATAGACCGACCCCCTCCCCCCTGTTTAGTATTTATTACGTAAGAATCCAAAGGAAAATATGCACGTTTGGTTTGTTCTAATGTTTATTTTCAAAGTACCTAACAATTTTTAGAAATTTTTATTTGTAGGTACCTAGGTACTTACAAAGGTACTGATAATTTTTAAATAGCAGTAATGAGTGTTGTTTACGCAAACAAGTGACTAGTAGTCCATAAGCGGGGAGTTCCCGGGAGGCGCAGTGCGACTAGTGCGAGTGGCGCGGGCCCGTTGCCATGGAAATGGAAATCATTTACCTATACGCATCCGAGCGAACGTCGGCACTCGCGCGAATGCCCGCGCTTTTTCAAAGTATACCTAATAATAATTTTAATTGTGCGCATTTTTGTGATCTTACGTAAGAACTATCGAGACTCCCTCCCACCCCCTTGTAAGAAAAAATAAGACATGGTCGACTCCCTTCCCCCCTAAATCGTCTTACGTAATAAGTGAATAGCCCCTTGTGACGTCATGAGAATGGTGGCCCTGTACGCGTACGTAATACGACTCGATTCGATGATCTAACATAGCATGTTATGATGAGGTATCAGAAGTAACGAGTAACGATACGATAGTAACGAGTACTAATACATAAAGTAACGAATACATACGGGTACGCATTTTTTCGTTACTTTTACACCTCTACTCATCATCAAAATTATTGATGGAATTAAGTCGTTCCTAGAACTGTAGATAGAGTTCAGAGATTCTTAGAACTACCGACTAATATTGGCAATTGAGCCCCAAATCTATCAACTTTGACCAAATTTAACAGAAAAGTAGACAATTCGCACGCTGATTCGAGTTATTGAGCAGAGTGTAGCAGTCTGCGTGGGTCGGTGGCAGTCAAAGTGTTAAACCTAAATAACATCAACTAAGAGATGTTAAGGCCCTGGGCCATAACGATCCGGGTTATAAAACAATGGCTGATTCAGAGTAGACAGATCGTCCGATAGTAATTTTATTGGTAAAATTGAATTATGTTAGGATGCACCTACCCTTGCGGCGAAGAGTTCGAAATAATCGCGGACCACAAACCTTAAAATTCATAATAAACCTTAAAATACCTTAAAAGTCATAATATTGGGCCCACGATCAAAAGCCCCAGTAAATTGACCGGTGAGTAGTTGGCTCCAAGGTTATAAACCGATTTAAGCTGGTACCGTGCCGAGGGCAAAATATTAGGCCGGTCATCTATCTGAACTGTGTGAAAGTGAAAACTGAAGATGGCTGTGACGCAAATCATTATATTACTTAAAATATCCTCGAGCAGTCACGGTAGGTAACTCTAAACTAATGAAGATCAAGTAAATAATAATTGTTTTAAAGGAATCGTTTCAAAATGATTGTTTTCACTATAAATTGTTTGAGCAAGAACTCCAAAATCGTGGTAAAATTCCTGTAAAATTACGACACAGAATTTTATGAACTGCTCACGAAGGCCATCCCGAATTTGGTCGGCATGAAATCTTGACTAGGGACTCTTGTATGGCTTTCAAGTTTAGTGGCCCAAAATTGATGAAGAATATCGGGTCCATCTAGCTTAGTAAAAAGGTCCATATTTTCATCACAATTTGGGTGGATATTGCGATGCATTTTCTTGGTCTACCTACACTACCAAGTAACCCTGTTGGTGGCTCTCTGTTGGTTCCTAGTTGTTAGTAGTAAATATAGTAGATTTTATTAAATAAAATCATGAAATGAACATTTAAGCAAACTTAACCGCAGAATTAAAGAAAATACTTTCAAGACTGAGAATTCCTACCAACACCACGCTCATAATGGAAGATAATTTGGATGAGTTAAAATAATTTTGTCTAATCTGCATTAGGCACAGCAGAACGGAAAAGTAGAACGTCAGAACCAAGAAAACTGACTGGAAAAACTAAAAGCTACCTACTAGAATATTTAAATATCTAAAATAGCAAATTAACAAATTCTCCAGGCAAACTACTCTTCAACAAACCATTTAGGACAAAGATACAAGAAGTTGCTAAAAAGAAAAAAAAAAAACAGAAGAATAAGGTCGTGGATAGAGACTGTGTTATGAATACCTAGGAAAGAAAAAGGAAAATACATGAACATAAAAAAGAAAAGCAAAAGAACCTGAATTAAGGGTCGAAGAGAAGGTTTATAACACGATTAGAGAAACTAAAGTCGGAATATCGTTAAAACGTTAAACGGTAAAAGGCCATCATCATCATCAGCCTATGTAAGTCCACTGCTGGACATAGGCCTCCCCTAATGAGCACCATAGAGCTTCAGCTTGCCGCATCCAGCATCTGCCTGCAGTTTTTCGCAGGTCGTCGTCCCACCTAGCCGGAAGGCGTCCTACACTACGTTTGCCGAGTCGTGATCTCCACTCAAGAACACGATTTCGCGAGATATGGCGAAACATTCCATGATAGTTGAATGTAATTGAATTCCTAAATGCATTCCTAAAAGCAGAAGAAGAGATGGTATTAACTTAATATAAGATTAATTTGACTAAATTATGTATGACCGGTTAGATTGATTTTGTGATAATCTATGAGATTATAGCTAGCCACTTTAGCCAGTCTATTTTATTTTGTAGCAATTCGATTTGGTTTGGAACTTATAGCCTACTGTTTAAGTAACATATATATACTACATATATTTATTGAAATATATAACATATGTACTTCAATAAAATTGCAACTAATAGAGACGAATTACGTCTAGTAAGTATTCACACTTATGTAACTTTATATCCTACTTACTTACAATTATTGTAAAACTATTTACTTCGGGTGAATCGTTTAAGTTTTCATTCAATTTTGTAAAAGGAAGAGATGTGAGATACAGTGTAATATTAAAGGGATTACGCCCGAGGTACCCTCACGTCGCGCCAGTCCGCACGCGGCGGTGTGCGCGTGCGGTGGTCTCGAGAGCGATCCATTAAAACATATTCGCGTGTTTCTGTTCCCAGTTCCCTCCCTATAGGAGTGACTGAATCCCACACTTAGAATGTTAGTAGACACAAACGAGGTGTAGCCAAAAAAATCAACAAATTAGTCACATTTTCCTGTAATTGTATACCTACGTGCGCTTGAGTGAGTGAAAGCACTAAAGTATAATGCTGGTCAACTCACACGTGGATTCGTCTTGGAATTAAAAATATGAGAAAATTGTTGAAAATTCGGTCCCTCTGCTGTGACATTAGCGGATTTTTCCTCTATGAGTAGCTAAAAATCAAGACGTCATCATCGTGCGTGCAGCGTGCAGATATGGAACTACCCCAATGGCTTTTGACTATTTATTTGATACTAGATTTTGCCCGCGGCTTTTCGCGCGTTTTTTTGGAATAAAATGTAGCCTATAATGTTATTTCAAGTCCAGATCTTTGTGTGCAAAATTTCAGCCTGATCCATTCTGTAGTTTGGGCGTTGGTATTTCGCCAAACATCTTCACAACGGCACAAACTTTCACCATTATAATATAGTGTGATTTATTTAGTTTAAATTCGACTTGTCTATGAACTTAGTTTGTAAGCTAAATAAGTAAAAGTTATTGAATTGACTTTATTTTTGACTCCATCCCTGGCTACTGCCATTCCTATAGGTACGCGGCACTTATTCCTATGTCCTTAAGTCGAACGATAGAGATCACAGCGTAACGAGCGACTCACTGATCTTATTACGGAATTCTGTGGTTATTTCTTGCACCCGTATGTGTTCTGAACGGTTATTTTATGTGCTTGATTAAGTAAAGGTGGGTAGGTTTATCTTTCGGGTGCGCTTTTGGTGAACAGGAGCGATTGAAGAGTATTGAAGGTCGTTCATCGATCAAGATCAAGGTATTTGTCGACTTGGTCCGACTTGGTCCTCCTCCTTGCGTCGATATCCTCAGTGCTGAGGGTCGGAACCTTTATGTAGGACCTTGGAATGATCGATATGTGTCCATCGGGGTTGGTCTTCCGCAGCGCGGATAACGTCGCTCATGCTGGTTTCCAGCGTTGAGTGGATTTGGTCACACCAACCCATAGGCATATGTCCTCGGGATCGTTTTCCGTTGACCTTGCCGGTGACCACGAGTCTTTCCAGGTTGTTTCCGTCTTTCCTGGCAATATGTCCGAAAAACTCAAGGACTCTGCGAATACATGGTGGAGAATCTGATCTTGATAGCTTGATCGATTCTGTCTTTAATGGTACGTTTAAAGAACTATATGTATACTGCACTTCTGTCGCAGGGTCGGAGCCTGTTGGCCTGTAACACTTATCGCAGGCACCAGTCTTACACCATATTGTTTTTAGTTATAGTTGTACTACACTACTCGTTTGTTTGGTCGCTGTGTGGTGCCGGCTTAGAGTTTACACCGCCCCAACTCTTCCCGCGGGTATCGTAAGAGGCGACTAAGGGATATCCATCGGGGGTGGGCAGCAGCGCCCCCTGCAGAACAATTCTACCACCAAACTGCGATCCCTAACCCGCATGCCCAGCGTGGGGATTATGGGCCCACGCTGGGCACCCATGAGATAAAAGTCAATAAGGCGCTTATCAGAGGGAAGTCTGCGTCCAGCAGTGGACCATTATAGGCTATTGAGGTGAGGTTGAGGATACTAATCACACTAATATTATAAATGCGAAAGTTTGGATGGATAGATGGATGGATGTTTGTTACCTCTTCACGCCAAAACTACTGAACGGTTCAGGCTGAAATTTTGCATACAGGTAAGTCTAACCCTGGATTCAAACATAGGCTACTTTTTACTCCATAAATCAGTTCCAATGGGATAGAAATAACTTCAAAACGTTTCCATAGAAACAACGCGTGCAAAGCCGTGGGCAAGCTAGTAGTTTTTAATCTAAGCTTTTTATGCCGCCCCGCACCGCACCGCGCCCTACGAATTCTGACGATTCGACTAACTCGGCGTGGTGAAGTGTGAGAGGTTTCCATTTGGTAAGATTTCAAACGACGATTCGATTCACTCTCTTCGCCCTGTGGCTCGGATACATGTGCATTCATTAATCGACTGTCTAGTCTATAGATACAATAGTTATTTGTTATACAAGAGTGCAAAGT
Source organism: Eupithecia subfuscata (assembly GCA_963564075.1). Lineage (NCBI taxonomy): Eukaryota > Metazoa > Arthropoda > Insecta > Lepidoptera > Geometridae > Eupithecia > Eupithecia subfuscata. The sequence goes on along the minus strand of OY751118.1, from coordinate 11,750,213 downwards.
TACTTTTTAACTGCGTGGTCAATTTCGATGACCGAGCGTTAGTGTGGGAATCAAAAGAGCACGAGGTAAAAGATCTTTGCACTCGAGTGCAACACGTAACTTTTCATCCCACCAGCGAGGAAATGACTAACTGCAAAACAAGAAAATGGCGCGCGCAAAGCAAATTAAATAAAAAGAAAGTACACCAAGTAGGTTCGGAGTCTGAGTTTTTAATAAATTAAAAAAAGGTTGTATGATAAATTCGGCACCATGGAGGTTAAAGTAAATAGGTTTTGAATCACAAACGTAGTGCACAAGATGTACTAAATTCAATTTTACTTTATCCTCTAGCGGTTATAAACGGCTATTACACTCAAATATCGAAGAGCAATTATACTCTTTCCGAGATGGGGGGATGAAAAGAATATTTTATTTTTCTCTCATCCCTTTGATATAATAACGCAAATACCAAGTAATATTAAAGTTGAAAGCAAAACTTTCGCTCGGCAAACTTGGAGTCTGCTCTCGAACTTCAAAGAGTAAGTTCTTAACTAAATCCGTTTATTCGATTTAAAAGTATTAGGATTCGAGCTTTGGACATGTTTGATCTTCCAGAAGGCTTAGTAAGAACACTCTAGACAGCAATTTATTGAGGGTCTGATATGTCTGTCTAAGACATCATCTTGTAGTCGAATTAATTCTTACATCACACTAATATTATAAAGCCGCGCGTTTTTTCTATAGAAACTTTTAAAGGGCATTTCTATCCCATGGGAACTGTTTTATGTATAAGAAGTAGCATATGTTTGATTCCAAAGTTAGAGCTACATCTATGGAATTTCAGCTCGATCGGTTCAGTCGTGTTGGCGTGGTAGCAAACATGCATCCATACATCTAAACATCCAAACTTTCGCATTTATAATATTAGTGTGATGTGATGCGACATCGCACTTGACATCACAATTAGTGTGATGTGATGCGACATCGCACTTGATTGTTCAAGGCAAAGCTACTGAATAGATCGGGTTGAAATTTTGCATAGATGTAGGTCCTGGAATAACACAATATTGGATTCCTTTCATATCTTTTATTGTGTAATAACTAATAACTAATAACCTTCAAATGTTTCCTTGGAAACAACGACCGCGGACAGGCGGTATAGCCGGTATAGAGTTCAAGCTATGGGTGCATCACCGACCACGGTGACGTAGTGGCTGATGAAAGAGATGCTGGTTCAATGGTCGCGTTTTTGCAGATTTTTTTCGGGAGATGATTATTTAAAAACCTTATTGAATTCCGATGGATTTTTTTGATAAAAGTCCCTCCCGCTCCCGCTTAGAAAATGCACCCAATGAAAGATCTGAAAGGTTTGCAATTTCGCAGTGCCACAATTTCTACTATGCCGAGCTCCTATTAGTCATCTGTCGTACACACACACCGTTTCCAAATGTCGGTTCCAATGGCAAATAAAACGAGGCAGTAAAATATAGCTACCATTTATAACTTTCAGATAAAATGGAAAATAGAGAGGTAAACCCACAGTACCTACATAATTATTATAGGTATCGAATCAACATAATGTATACCACAGTCTATACTAAAATAAACTCGATCGTACCTATCCACTTACAGAAATGTAATAAAATTTTAAAGCACATAAAACACGCTCCGATAAAAATAAAAGCATCAACAGAAAAGCATTTCGATGTGATGCATTTCATTTTTGCTACCGTTTTTTGCCTAATAAATGCCAATTCGATAAAAGGTGCGAGTGAAAACTCACTTTTCAATATGACGGATATATTAACAAGTCTTTTGACTACTGGTAATGGTACAAATACAAGAATAGATGATCTTAAATCTAAAATAGAAACTATAAATAAATTCACGCTAAATGCTGACAAGCTCTCACTTCTCCTCATGGACATAACGAGAAATTCAAAACTGAACAATACAAACTTCTTCAATGCGATAATCGATAAAGACCAGTTCAAGGCTGTGTCGAATGATTCTAAAAATCTGTATCTGAAGTTGAAAGAAAAGCTAAATAGAGATGATGTTATGAACATTTTAGCTCAGAAAGCCAATATCGGTGATATGGTGAAGCATGCACGAAGGATGGGGGAACGCCCGGTTGGGACTAAAGAAGACATTGTCAATGAAGTTGTTGATAAAATGCTGGCAGAAACACCGAATGATGAACACAAATATGATGCTAAGGCTAATATGAGTGCATATTGGGGTAAGTACCAACCTAACACTGGCACCAGTTCCCTCACACAACATTTCGTAGTCGATAGTACAATTATGACACAGGTCAGGGTCAGGGTTCATCTACTAGACAAGAATCTAACAATATATATACCTATCTAGGGGTGATTCTGGACCCCGAAGAGAAGATTCAAGAGAGAGATCAACTTGTGACACGATATTTTGAATATCGAATATTTTTTTCTGTTTCACAACTAAGATATACTTTATTTAAAATGGTAGACATTTTAAATAACGTACATCGTTGTAAATAAATTAATAACTTTGGACTATCTACACACCAACTTCTTACCCAAAACTACGGTTGGTACTAGATAACTGATCTACTTAATACATTTCATACATTGATCGATATTTTTTTAATACATCTACATAGAAAATACTCATAATATCCGGAACAAATATCTGCAGATCGTACAAACATTTGTCCTGAGGCGGGAATCGAACACGCAACCTCTTGCGTCACAGGCGGACCTTCGACCGCCGCCGCCCCACATTGGCCTCGTAGTATCAGTTCCGTTATGATTTTAGTATATTGTAACTTATAACAGTTAAGCTACCTGTAGATTGTTTGCAAGAGTCTGCAACCGCAGACTGCATTTCAATTGTATTCAATTACAACTAAAACAAAACAAACTAAAACTAAAACAATTGAACTACATGTTTCATTGATTTGATTGTGATTTTCTTTGTCAATAAAATATTACTATCATCCTACTAATATTATTTAGGCAAAAGTTTATGCCGTTGTAGAGATGCTTGTCCGAAGACAGCGACAAAACTCCTGAATAGATCAACCTGAATGAAATAGGATTCATTTTATTCCAAAAAAAAACGCGTGCGAAGCAGAATCTAGTAATCTATAAAATATCTGTTTAGGTAGTTTGTTATTATAGTGCGTAAGCCCTCACACTCAGGGTAACTAATATATAGGAAATTAAATAATATCCTAAACATTTTTCGACTTCGGCCGGACTTGAACCGCCAATAGGGGGGGACCCCATGCGGCAGTCCCCAGTCCCGTCGAAGTAGATTTTTTTTGGAATATTATTTGATTTCCTAAAATAAATGTCCTCTACTTTTCTCCCAGACCCTCAAGGGGAATTAAACGACCTACAAGAGCACCACCGTCATGACGGACGCCGCATCTTCAAGGGAGAGCGGACCACCGTCAGATACTACCCCTTCATGGTGTCGATCCACGTTATGGGAAGGTTCTGGTGCGGGGGGGTCATCTACTGGGCCGATCTGGTGCTGACGTCCGCTGCTTGCTTGCAATTGTGAGTATGAATCAGTAGTGTGGAATATAACAAAACTACCAGTTGTTTAGAAAAATTCTAAGGAAAAGTTTTACATTTTTAGGTTTAAAGAACTTTATTCTCATACAAATACAGGGTTTACTCAAAATGAGATACATAAGAACAAATTAATCTAGGTTTAAAAATATTTAAACTAACCTCTGGGACCTAAAATAAGTTATATATTTTTCCTATCTATAACTCCTGACACCTGAAAATAATAAAGGGCGAAACTCCTCCCACTCACAAGCGCATACGCGGAAAATGGCGACGGAAAATGGCCTGATCAGGCCTTACAAGAGTAGAGGGACTTGGTGTTCTGTTATTGCCACGAGTGCTGCTCTGATAAGTACTTTCCTTTTGTTATTAAAACTTAATTGTAAGCCGGCCGAGCGAGACAGGTTCTGAACCTAGTGCGGGCACCACAAGTAGCCTGTATAATTTTTGTTTTCCTGAAGGGGAGCACTTAGTTAGAGGGTTATGGAAAACACGATTGCAAAAACAAATTACGATAGCAAAAATCCTGAAAGTGTGTTTGCACCAAACTTTGTAAGTTGTGTAGTTTGTTGTAAATAAGCAACAACGTTTTTGCGGTCACGCCGTTCCAAAACCGTACGCTTCGTCCCGTTCCTATGAACGCAACATACTATGCCTATCCTTTTCGCATAATGGCCATTTTGTGAATGCTCATAAGTAATAAAATATGCCTTTTGTTTGTTGTTTTGTTTTTAATAAAGACAGTGTGAAGAAAGAAAGAATCGCAGGGGACAGAGACCTGCGATATACTGCAGTAGGTGACGCCTATGTTCATTGGACTAGTACAGGCTGATGATGATGATTATGAATGGAAGAAGGAAAGCAAATCCATTAGATTGGAATAATAATGCCAAGTAGAGAAAGAGGCAAACAAGGCACATTGGGGACTTCCCGCGGGTGTCGTTAGAGGCGACTAAGAGATACCCACCGGGGGCGGGCAACAGCACCCTCTGCAGAACAATTCTACCACGGAACTGCGATCCCCAACAAATTCTAATAACAAACAAGTGCTAATAACAAATTCTGTATTCTTCCTAGCTAGCTGTATCTGTACGGCTCGTAGGTACACATAGTAATGTAAGATGAACTCCTACTGTGGTGCGGTGTGTACAAAACCAATTGAAATTTTATAATGTTTTTATTATTTATAATTATAATTATTATCTGTTGACAAGTAGTGAAATTGGTCTCGTATGGCTCCCCAGAATGCACAACAACCGTTTCTTCCGGGAGAACCCCAAGGCTCTGTCTGTTAGAATCGGCAGCAACCATAGCCGAATTGGCGGTGAAAAGATTGAAGCACTTGAGGTAAGACCCGCATGCCCAGCGTGGGGATTATGGGCATTACTCACTTGTTATAAAAGTCAATAAGGCGCTTATCAGGGGGAAGGCTGCGTCCAGCAATGGACCAATACAGGCTGTTGAGGTTGAGGTTGAGGAGGTAAGATAAAAGCTGATTATTTTTTAAAAACATTATAAGCATTATTTATTAGTCAAATAGCCTTTATTAACAAAGTCTATTACAACGTAAGAATAGAAAAAAAATAGAACTAGTATTAACTATTGAAATAATTGAGCTAACTGCAGACTGTTGCAAGCAAGCTAGAGTCTAGATGTCGCTCAACTGATCAATATCAATACTAATCGGACTGCTACTTTGAAAAAAAAAATAACATCAACGCATTTATCCAAATAAAGCAAGGCAAGCTAAAGCTAAAGCCCATAGGCTTCCCCTAATGAGCGCCTTATATGAGTCCACTGCTGGACATATCCAGTGGACTAATATAGGATGTTGATGATTTATCCAAACATGTTCCAAAAATGTAGGGAAGGTGGAGAACTGTACCCTATACAGCGTTTTCTAGGGTCTACTTTTGCCAGATGATGGTTCTTTTGTGATAGTTCTTTCTTCCCCAGGTCTACTTCCATCCCGCCTACAACCCCAAGAACCTCCGCAACAACATCGCTGTTATTCGTCTTCGCCGGAAGCTGACCTTCAACTACCACCGGACTCCCAAGATGATTGCGATCACGCATGAGACCGCGACGGTGCCCAATACGGCCGAGGTGTTGCTTCTTGGATGGGGAGTGACCAAGGTCAGTTGGTTACAGTCATAGTCGAACTGGCGCCGTCGGCGTTCGTGTTTCGCGTGTTGTTTTTTCGGTCGCACTTCAGTCTAGGTAGGTCTTTCCATCTTTGTTGTTTATTAGGTACTTAGGTATGAACATTGTAAAAGATTGGAAATAGCGTGTCTCTGTGTTTAGTTGTAACACAACGCAGTCCATTTGTTGAGTTAGCGCCGGGAGGTGGTACGATCTACATTTCATTTCACTTATCTATGTTTCATCCTTGGCGTCATTATTTAGTCAGCATCAGAGATCAAATAATATCCCAAACATTTTCGACGTCGACGGGACTTGAACCCGCATCCTTCCCTCAGTACGGGAATGTGCTAACCAACTCTGTGGGCAGTGTGACTACCTAAACTGTGTATTGGTGCTTCGGCTAGTTGTAGGCAATAGTTGTGTAAATCTTTGATAATATTAGGTATACTAAGTAGGTATATTATATAATAATGATTAGCTAAGTTTAACTTCATGCCAAATGTGTGGCAACACGCTGTAACTGTCGACACTGGACAAACATTATATGGTTTAAAGTGTCCTAGAAATAAATAAATAAATAAATAATGCTGGACAATTCACACACAGCATTATCTAGCCCCAAAGTAAGCAGAGCTTGTGTTATGGCTACTAGATATCTGATATACTTAATACAATACACTACATAGATAGATATTTTTATTATACATAGAAAACATCCAGAACGCCTTGGACAAATGTCTGTAGATCGTACAAACATTTGTCCCGAGGCGGGAATCGAACCCGCAACCTCCTGCGTCGCAGGCAGACCTTCGCCCGCTGTGCCACAGAGGTCGTCAATAAGAATAGAATAAGTTTTTGATTAATAAAGAAATACAATACAATACAATATAACTACACCACGAGGTCAAGTGACGTAGGAGTCGAAAATCTATCAGACTTCCTACGGTCTCTGGCGCCGTCAGCTCCACCTACAGGGGAAACATTGAAGTTCATCCAATCTTGTTCAAGTTCTGTGTTTGTGTTTCTTATAAATCCCTGAGTATGGGATAACGCACTATAATAACAAAAAAAACCTTAGCATCAGAAATATCAACACACTGCTTAGGTATATTCGCGAAACTATAATAGTTTGTATTGTAAAATCAAAGACATCATTGACAACAACATAAAACTGCGGCGCACGTTGTGCACGCTGCGGCTTTAGCCGCTGACCCACTACCTTCACAGCGGGCACATCGTGCGCCGCAGTGGGCCAGCGGCTTTAGTCTAAAGTCATTAATGTTTAATTTGTCAGAAGGCAATTGTCGATTCAACGAATTTATTCAAAACTAGCTGCGCCCCGCGGCTTCGCCCCCGTGGAAATTTATGTTTCCAACTTTCTTAATTTTTTCTTTCATAAGAACCTTCTCCTGACAATAACAAACACAACAAAGAAAGAATTAGCGAAATCGGTCCAGGCGTTGTTGAGTTATGCGCTTACCAACACATTTTGCGATTCATTTTTATATTATAGAAGATACCTAATACAAACCGTTTTCATAAAGACGTTTTACGCGTTTTGTTCGCCTCAAATCGGTCAGAAAAGTTTAGATTAAAATCAGTTCTCAGGAATTCAAAATTGATTTGAGTGAAAGCAAGTTGAAAGACACCTAATGAAATCAGACTGACAATGGACTCGTTACGGCGGTCACGGCTTTGTAATCACTTACTAGATTGGTCTTGCGTTCAAATATACCAACTCGCTACTGCCTTCCGCTTTGCACGTGATATTTCCAGATGTTCCACCACTGTGATCGGATGATCGATTATTATTACTTTCTCTCTTGTTTAAATAATAATTAACAATTTATCATGCATAATCTTACAATGTCATTTATGTAATTTCAATTTTATATTCGTTTTATAAGTTTCATTGTTTGCATAATTAATAAGTGGAATTGGTGTTTTCGCCGTTCTAATTAATAAAATTCGTCGTAAATATATGACTACTCCTCTCCTTTCAAGGCTATTTTTCAACCCCGACGCAAAAAGAGAGGGGTGTTATAAGTATATCGTGTCTGTCTGTGTATCTGTCTGTGGTATCGTAGCTCCCAAACGGATGAACCGATTTTCATTTAGTTTTTTTTGTGTCATAGATAATTTTATTCCGAGTGTTCTTAGCCATGTTACATGAAAATCTGTCGGGTTTTTTTAAATTTTTGAAAAGTATTGTTCTTGTTGAGACATGAAGTCGTTGTGTGTAAGGTGAGATGACTTTTTACTACATTTCAGTCAAAAATTGGCGGGCAGGGATGATTCGTCAGTTTTCTGAGAAGGATTGATGTTCTGATAATTTGCACCATTTGCTGTCTATTTTACAAGCTTTTATTTCACTTGCCCGGGTAGTACGTGTGGGACAAATCCTGCAAATTGAATTTTAGACCAGTTATCCTCAACCGATTGACCTGAAAGGCATACTCGTGTAAATTTGGTGACAGTGCAATGTCATGGTACCATCGAGCTGGTCTCATGATGGAGACAGAAGGTGGCCTTAGGAACTCCTAAACGAAACGACGTAACCTCATCGAGTTTTGGTTCGTTGCATTTGTCTTCCCAAGCACTTTGGTTCTAGATGATAAGCTAGTTTTTTAAAATATTCAATTTATTTTATTTAATTTAAACACCATTTGCTATTACCAGTGACAGCAATTTATACTATAATTTTATAAAGAGGAAAGATTTGATTGTTTGTTTGTATTGAATAGGCTCCGAAACTACTGGAACCGATTTGAAAAAATCTTTTACCATTAGAAGCCCACATTATTCCTGATGAACATAGGTTACTTTTTACCTCGGGAAAATGTTTCATGCCTACGGGAAAACGGGTAATAGAACAACGGGTAGTAAGAATGCAGCTAGTCACCTAAAATAAGAGAAATGATTATATCTGTGCTATCAACTTTCGTGAGTTAAAGGACCGTCTATGCCCAGTTTGCCTTACATTGCAAACCATTATTTAAGTTAAATCTCACTGCTATCTGTTAGCAGATTTCTATGGACCGGATTCCTCACTATTTTACCTTTAGACAACTTTATAGCCGTAATTCTAATTAATAAAACGCTTGAGTCATGGACAAGAACTAACTATTTATTGAATAAACACACGTGAGTATTACATTCTCTATGGTAGATGGCGCTACTAGTTGGTAATATTGTCGATACTAAATAGACACAAAATAACACCCCCACTTATCGCAATATTCACTAAACAATTTAACATAAATTAATCCATACAAACTATGCCAAGAAGCATCATGAATTTGTAATGTTTTGCTGAACATAAACTTTTCGTTAAAAGGTCAGCCGGCATATCAGCTGTTGGCAAATACAGTACCTTAACAATTTTATCTTTAACTAGATCACGACAAAAATGGTATTTAATATCAATATGCTTTGTACGTTTGTGAAGGACTGGGTTTGCACACAGCTTCTGTGCACCCTGGTTATCATTAAATATGCTGATTGTGTACATCTTATTTGTTATTTGAAATTGTAATCTTTTTAGATATAATGCTTCTCTACACGCCTCAGAGAGACCAATATACTCTGATTCAGTGCTAGAGAGTGCTACACATTTCTGTTTTCTACATTCCCATGATATCACACCATCAGATAACAAAAAACACATTCCAGTGTATGATCTCCTATCTACAGAGTTAGAGGCCCAATCAGCATCTACATAGCCTGTTATTTCTGAATTACCTTCTTTACAATATTTTATTCCATAACATTTAGTTTGTTTTAGATATTTTAATACTCTCTTTGCATATTCCCAATGCTCTTTTGTGTGGCAGTTATTAAATTGGCTTAAAAAGCTTACAGAGTAACTAATATCTGGCCTAGTTAAGACTGACAGGTACATCAAGCTACCAATTAGTTGTTGATAGGGCACCTGACTATTTACACCTACTTGACCTTTGTCTACATTTAGTTTGACCTCCATCGGAGTATCAACAGTCTTACAATCACTTAAATGAAATTTGCTCAAAAGTTGATCAATATAAGTTTCCTGACTCAAAGTTACATATCCATTATCTTTATTGAAGGTTACATTCATTCCAAGACATAGTTTAACTTCACCTAAGTCCTTAATGCTAAACTTATTAGATAAAATCTGTTTCAGGTTCTCATTTTCAGTTTTATCATTGGAAAATATAAAGAAATCGTCGACATAGACTGTTACAATGGTCTTACATTTGTTATTATCCCTTATATACATACATGGCTCTATTTCTGACCTTTTGTAACCATTACTGATCAAACAATTATCAACCTTTTTATTCCAAGCTCTAGAGGCCTGCTTAAGTCCATAAATGGCCTTTTTAAGTTTCAATACTTTACAAACTGAACTACTATTGTTATAACAATCTGGCATTTTCATATAAATGGTTTCCTCTAAATCACCATTCAAGAATGCAGTCTTTACATCTAAATGGTTAACATTTAAACCTAACTTTACAGACAATGCAAATAATAGTCTAAGAGTTGTGTGTCTCACTACAGGGGAAAATGTTTCTGTATAGTCTACACCATGTTTTTGGGTGAAGCCCTTTGCGACTAGACGAGCACGGTAACGCACATTGTTTTCACTATCGTACTTTTTCCGCAAAACCCACTTGCACTGCACTATAGTACCATCTTTTGGTACATCTACGAGTTCCCATGCACTATTTTTCTCGAACGACTGTAACTCATCCTGCACTGCCGCTAACCACTGTGATTTCTCAGGGCCTTCTAAGGCTTCTTGCAACGGTATGTCACCTGTGAACATGTTGTCATCTTCTATATAAGCACTTGCAAGTCCATATCTGTCTGGCTGCTGCCTACGCCTAGGACCACTTGTTGTGTTGACATTGTTGAGTAAAATGGAGTCTTCATTGTCTGTTGTACCAGACTCAGAGCTATCTAATGTATCATTTTCACAAGGTACATACAGTTCACCACTGTCATTTATGTTCTCTGATTGATCAAGTGAATCTTCCTGAGGTGTCAAATCTTCTACCCCCACTGGAACCGTATTCACCTCATCTGAACAATTTTCCTTTACCTCCAGAACATTCTCTGTCTCTATCTTCTCCAATACTATAACATCTCGACTGGTAGTGATGACATTAGACTTCGGGTTGTAAATCCTGTACCCTTTGACATCATTGGAATAGCCGACAAGGATACATTTTTCAGACTTTCTGTCCCACTTTAATCTCTTTTGTTTCGGCACATGTACCATAATTGTACTACCAAAAATGCGTAAATGACTTACATCAGGCTTTCTGCCCGTCCATATCTCGAAAGGAGTTTTATAATTTAATGATGTGGTCACAGTCCTGTTCTGTAAGTACACTGCAGTGTGTGCCGCCTCTGCCCAAAACCTTTTCTCGAGACCTGCATCAAACAGTAGACACTTGGCTTTCTCAACGATAGTCCGGTTGTATCGTTCTGAGAGACCATTCTGCTCAGGTGTGTATGGGTTCGTTTTGTGATGTACTATCCCATGAGACATCAAAAAATCATCAAACTTACTGTTGCAGAATTCTGTCCCATTGTCACTTCTCAAGATCTTTATGCTGCGATTAAGTTGATTCTCAACCTCTGCTTTGTATTGTTGAAAGCATTTCAATGCCTCATCTTTCATTTTTAAAAAATAAATATATGTCATACGACTAAAATCATCTATGAACAGCATAAAGTACCTAGAACCACCTATGGATCTGTTTTCCATTGGTCCACAGAGATCGGTATGCACAATATGTAGCAACTCAGTACTTCTGCTACCTTCTTTGGGAAAAGGTAAGCGGCTCTGCTTGCCCTCACAGCATGCGACACATGATGACTTTGATGTATCAGTCTTGTTATCAAGTGTCAATCCCTGTACAGCATCTTGCATCTTATTCAAATACTGGCTGTTGACATGACCTAGACGTCGATGCCAAACTTCACTGGACACCATCACTGCAGCTGATGAACAATATTCAGGCATGTTTAGTTTATACACCCCATTCAACAGACTCGCTGTAGCCACCAGTACTCCTGCTTGGTTGAAAATCCGACAACCATCATTGTTAAATGAAACTTTGTTTCCTTTTGATATAAGTTGACTAACAGACAACAGATTTGTAGTCAACTTCGGCACACATAATACACCTTGTACTGTAATGTCGTATTCACAGGCGCGCGTCTTTGTCGTAATCTGCACATCTCCAGTACATAATACAGGTACTTTATCTTTGTTTGCCACGACAATTTCCTTGATCTTATGATCCCGCGACACATTTGACAACCATTCTTCGTTCGCAGTAAGATGAACACTCGCCCCGGAGTCAATATACCAATCGCTTTTGCAAAATTCACCATTCAGGAACACGGCGCTAAACGCATTACTGCTTGTACGTTCATTTTTATTTGTATTCGATGAATTTTTGTTCGAAAATGTACACTGGTTGCGGTAATGCCCTGTTTGTTTACATTTGTAGCATGACTTTTGGTTTTGGCTTTGACATCTGAGCGTTGTCTATGGTCGCAGTGCTACCAACATTCCGCTTCTTCTTGAAACTCGCAAACGCACCACTGGAATCTCCGCCGTTTCCGCTCTCTTCCATGTCCAACAACTTGGTTTTAATGGCGTCTGCTGTCAATGGTATGCCGCAATGCTCGATCGCCATTATCATAGGGGAATATTTTTCTGTTAATCCCGCTAATAAAAGCGATGCGATCCACTCATCATTAATGTTGAAACCCGTACCACTCAATTTTTGGCCTGTTTCGATGATTTGTGTCACGTACGAAGTCATTGAAACGCTATTTTCGAGTCGTATGGAAATTAAACTCCTCAGTAAACTGATTCTTCTCGTAAATCCTGAGTCATCAAATAGGTTCTTCAATTTCTTCCACAGCTCATGGGTCGTTCGTACACTTTTTATGTGCACGTACAGCGACGATTCTATTGTCAGAATCAGCTTGGCTCTGGTTTTCGCGTCACCTGCTGCTCCTATTTCTGCTGGTACAGTCGCCGACTTGATGCAATCAGACATTCCCTCCAGAACTAAGAAATTCTCAGCCGCGAAAGCCCACTCATTGTAGTTCTCACGCCCTTTCAATTTAGGCACACTGACAAGGTAGTTCATCGTCATCTTCACAGTCACAGCGTCGATTACAGTTTATCTCAATCTGCAAAGTCTATTTCCACTAGGAATATCCAAGAAAATCGCGAGAAAACTAAAAAAAAACTGGGCCCATAACCTCTAATTAATAAAACGCTTGAGTCATGGACAAGAACTAACTATTTATTGAATAAACACACGTGAGTATTACATTCTCTATGGTAGATGGCGCTACTAGTTGGTAATATTGTCGATACTAAATAGACACAAAATAACAGTAATAAAACGGAGACGCTGTATCAGGAAGACGGGGCCTAATCTCGCGTGAAAAGCAATGGATATGGCTTTGGCTATGGGGTAACGGGTAATTGGAGGAAAGGTCAAGAGATTGAAGGAAAGAAATTAAGTAACTGTTGGATGGGTCCCGATGAGTCGAAATAAATGATGCGGGAATGTATCTCCGATCCATTTCGCTTTGAGAGTACCCAGGTTAGTCATTCTTTCACAAGCGGGGAGTGGACGAAAACGCAGGTATAATGAGGACCTCCGTGGCGCGGCGGGCGGAGTTCCGCCTGCGGCGAGGTTGCGAGTACGATTCCTGCCTTGGGACAAATATTTGTACGATCTGCATATAGGGATCTTTATATAGGGTGTTCTGGGTGTTTTCTATGTATATTAAGTTAATGCTTAATGTAATACAGGGTGGGTCATAAATGTAAGCTAATAGCAACACTTGATTTCTCAGAAACCGTTAGAGGAAAGGGCGTATGGCGGGGAATAGTGCATCACTTCATGCAATTTTAGTCACAATTAGACAACAGCGCTTCACGGGACAACAGCGTGCTTTTTGTGTGAAACAATTTTACAAAAACAACTCCTACGTTACTTACAAACCTTTCTTCACAACATCCAAACTTTCGCATGTATAATATTCGTGTAATTAACTAGACTAAGTTTTTTGCGAGAACTGAACCCGCCACCTTCTGATTCTCTGACGGGTAGACCTCGCACTGCGCCACTGAAGTCGGCGTTTATCGACCAGTGGTCAATAGCTATGTGGTGCCGGCTTAAAATTCACACCATCCCAACTCTCCCCGCGGGGGTCGTAAGAGGCGACTATGGGATATCCACCGGGGGCGGGCAGCAGCGCCCCCTGCAGAACAATTCCACCACCGAACTGCGATCCCTAACCTGCATGCCCAGCGTGGAGATTATGGGCATTACCCCCATTAGATAAAACTCAATGAGGCGCTTATCAGGGGGAGGCCTGCGTCCAGCAGTGGACCAATGTTGAGGTTGAGGGGAGGTGAGTCAATTTTTAACAGACTTTGAACAAAGAAGGAGGGTTCTATGCTTGGCATTGTGTATGTTTTATGTGTGTTTGTCGATTTCGCCGTCATTTTTGGAACGGTTTTGATGATTATTTTGGTTTTGTATGTGAGAATGATCCGATATTTTTTTTACTAAATAACATTAAAATTATTCTGAATACAGTCGTTCACTAGTCTCGTTGAAAATCGATCAATATCCTTTATGATATTCCTTACTTCGATCTGGGCCTCTAGGGCCATTGTCAAGGGACAGAAGTTGGTGCGATCTCGTATATCTTGGTCTAAGGTTGTAACCTTTTTCCGACTTGGAACTTGCTTTGTGATGACTCTTGTTTGATGACAATGAAGATATATGGATTCACGCACTTGGAAATCATACAAAATTTCAGATATTTATTGCACACTCCCTAAGGATAGTTTTGTAGAAACAAATAAATACGTAATTTATTATTCACTTTATTGTTTATTTATTTTTGAGTGAATCAAACCAAGAAAAAATAGTGTTCCATGGAAACTTTGCCAATATCTTAAACCCCCTCACAGGTTATTTTTTTTAAATTAGCAAGTAGTTACGGAGATGCGTGTTTACAAACAATCACACAAACTTTCGCATAATAATTATATTATCAGGATTCGTAGGATAGTAGGATGTTCATTGTTCAAGATTGTTCAAGAATTATAATTTAGGTAGATTGAAAACACATTATTTTACCACACAAATACAGAAACAATATCATATATTTAATCAATTTCTCTGTCATACAAATAAATAAAAATATAATCATTTTTTTATTCAGACAACTTAGTCTATTTTGTTAGTGGGTACACTTAGGGCTAGAGGCTTAGTACTTAATATTAAACAGGGATTTTGTCCTCTGATGTAGGGAATACAACAGAGGACAATCAAATTTGATAGATATCGTAGTTAGGATACTGTTGCTGCTCCCGCGGGTTCTGCTGGCCAGTGAGGCTGTCTTTTTGCGCCATATTGCATCAAATGAGTCAGTACGAGCCTCGGCGAACATACCTGAGGCGCTGCAGAACCGCGGCAGCCTCAACAGTAACCTAAATGCTTTATTATACTGGTCACGGAAGGCATTGTACGCCTTTAAGGTACAAAGCACCGCTTCGAAACTTAGGAATGTTTCACATACCTATACAACCTGCGCCTCGGCGGCTTTCGGCAGAATGTAGAGGCTTCTTGTGGTAGTGAGAGATCTATGGATGGTTCTCTCCTGCATCTACTGTAATAATTCCTGTTGCAGATGTCGAATAAGATGGCGTATGAGCCCATCTTCCTCCAGCGGAAGATCCTACCGGTCTACCCCAACTACTTCTGCAAGGAAGTTTACGGAGAGTACGTAATTTTACAAGCTTTTATAACTTAAACCTTGTGTAACGTGACCTGTTAGATATGCGTAGGACAAATCTTGCAACTGAAATTTAGACCAATAATTATTCTCAGTTCAGTTATTTATTTATAAGAAGATTTTCTTACATGTCAACATGTAAAACTTACTAAGCTAGGTACTGTACGATATAGGGGCAGAGCAGCTCATAGATACTAGTTAAACGACCGCTGAAATTTATCTTTAGGTTGATTCTTCTTTTAATAAATCATTTGTTTTCCAGCAAATTCATCAAAGAGTCCATGTTTTGCGCCGGTACGTTAACTACTGGAGAAGGAGCGTGTGACGTAAGTCTCTTAACATCCCACTGGTCCGGATAAAGCCCCTGGCCCACTGCGGCGCATGCTGTGCACGGCCACGCGGCGCATTTGAGCTGCGTGGGTTCATTTGTTTGACAACGTAGGTCTGCGTTTCCACTGCAGCACACGTTTTACATGAAAATATACTAACGACTGTAGCGCTGCACAGTTTTGATTCATACGAAAATGAGTAAAGCTATGCACGCCTGTACCGCGTGCATAGCGTTGACAGCGTTGAGCTGCGTGGGCACCATATTCGAGCAAGCCACGCGTGTAGCAATCGTTAATCTCGTATTCGTGCGTGCGTGTGGGTTGTAGCAGACGTTATCACATACATTTTTTTGCAAAGCGAAGCTAGACAAGACACACGCTAGTCTCTCCGTGCGCAGCAGTGGAGCTGTGGCTTAAACACGTACTGTGTAATAGCCGTGGCGCTCGTAGCGTAAGAATTGACCCCTCTAACTCAGTCCGTGGAATGAATAACGAATTAAAATTTTATTGTATAAAAAGATAAAAAATAAAAAGGTTCTACTTTATATCTAAAACTCAACCACGACAAGAGGTGGCCCTATCGCTGAAAGCGATTTTTGTCAGGCAACCTTAGGACAGAGAAAATGATACGTGGACAAAATGTCAAGTCTTGCGCCCCTAGCAGACCTCCGCTGCGGAATACGAGTAGCGGACCCGCTGTATGAATTCCGCAGCGATCAAGTGTAGTTTGAGTTGCGGAACTATAGCGGAGGTGTGGCTGATTTCGGAGCAGATCGATGAAATCGCACGGGGAAAGAGATAGAATTATAGTCAAATCTATGAGTTAGAACAAGTAGTTTCGCTAGTGTTCCGCTTCTCCTATATACGGAGAAGACATAGCGAAATTACTGTGGTTCCGCTGTTAAGGTTTCGCAGTGGAAGTTTGCTACGGGCGTTAAAAGGCGACTAAAGGATCTACAGGAGGATTGTTTGGTTAGGTACGTCCAGCAGTGAACAACAGCAGTTGAAATTAAAAATGTCGGAATTCCGGAGATAAACAATTTATGACCCAAAACAAATAAATTAATCACAGATACTGTCAATATTTTGTCAAACTTTGGGAATCACAATAACACAATCGTTTCGAGTTCAATTATTTTTGACCGACTCAAATTATAACTAGATGTCGCCACTAGAAAAGAAAGATCTACCATGCCCATTTTATGCTTTAATGAATATAATAATATTGAGGAATTTAAACATAGATGAATCCTATTTACCGCAATTAGAAGTCGATACCTATTAAGTTTTGTAAAACACACCAAAAATAATATGGTTGACAAATGCCTAGATAGATAAGCACTGAAGAATTTTCAACTTGAAGTATTAAATTCCTGCGCAGATGGTTGCTTTTCGGCTGAGCTGACAAATCTGCTTATTCCTAAGTGCCGTCTTGACCGGTCACTCCTATCGGGGTCAGCCCCCTGGGATCGGTTTCAGGCCAGAGAGGAATCACTTGCTATCATACTTATAATACAAATGCGAAAGTATAGCTCTGTCCGTTTGCTTGTTACGATAATTTGTGGACAATTTGCTGTCAAGGGATTTTACAGGCATAAATTCCTCCGCTGAAGGGTAATGAGCGAGAAATGAGAGATGAGTGAGCGGAATTCATTTCAACGCTTTCTGCTCACTCAGTGCTTTCCGTTCGACTATTTCTTGCGAGTTCCCGCTCCGCTCGCGATGGAAACCAGGCTTTTCAGTTCTAAATGAAATTCTATTTTCTTTACATTTATGTTAACCTAGTACGAAGTAGGTACCTACTTACGCATTTGCTTACGCAAGTCTTGTGGCGAAAAATGTGGTTGACGAGACAAAACAGCGTGATTTGTGGGGTATGGTTTTGTACCACTAGCCAAAGGTTAGACCTCACCTCACCTCACCTCAACAGCCTTTATTGGTCCACTGCTGGACGCAAGCCTCCCCCTGATAAGCGCCTTATTGACTTCTATCTCATGGGGGGTAGTGCTCATAATCCCCAAGCTGGGTATGCGGGTTGGGATCACAGTTTGGTGGTAGAATTGTTCTGCAGGGGGCGCTGCCCACCCCGCTGGATATCCCTTAGTCGCCTCTTACGACACCCGCCGCCGGCACCACACAGCTGGTAGGACCTGCTACAGGTCAATTCAGGTGTAATTGTGAGTGTACGACTCATACTATTTTAACTGATCATTGGCCATTTTGATTACGAATAAAAATCAATAGAAAATTAACCAATAAGTGGTGAACATTTTATGAGATACGAATACATCTGGTTCGATCAGCGTAGGTAAGTTCGCAACGTGTTTTTTGGCTAATTGGTAATGAGAAGGACATACGCTAGCCAGGCTATGCTGAAGTTGCAAGCACCCGCATACCCAACGTGGGGATTATGGGCATTATCCCCATGAGATGAAAGCCAATAAGGCGCTTATTAGGGGGAGGCGTGCGTCCACAATGGACCAATATAGGCGAAATGAGGTAAGCCATGGATTAAACAACTACCTATTCTGTTTTCCCAGCACGACGCTGGCGGTCCAGCCATATTAGCAGGAAGGCTGGTCGGTATCATTTCATTCGGACCCACTCTCTGTGGCTTCCCTAACGCGCCCACTGTCTTCACCCTGGTGGGATTCTACGCGAATTGGATCGAGATGGTCAACGAATCGGTAAATAATTTATTTTTGTCTGAATCAAGATGGTGTGATAGACAGGAGATGTAACTGCTATTTTTACCGGACTTCAAAAATTCACAAAAGGAGGAGGTTCTTTGTTCGGCTGTATGTTTTTTTATGTCTGTGTTCATCGATTTTTCCGTCATTTATGGACCGATTATGAAAATTCTTTCGCTATTGAAATATTTTGAAAAAGTCAAAAAATTTACCTCATCTCCGAAGTACCTATGCAGAGCGATCCACCTAATGTACTTTGGTACCTACTATTTTTAGGTATTCATCAAATAGCGATATCTCTTACCGGTATCTTTATATTTGTATAATTTGCAAACATTCGAAACCCTCGGCGCACGAGTTACACTTGCATTGCACTTGACGGATCTTGTTTACATACGTTTTCGAAATTTTTCAGATGCCAGAGTACTACCGCGGCAACGCCCGAACAACGACTTCCACTCCCAACCCCTTAATAGACTTCTTCAACACCTGGGACCCTCAACAGGATGGGCAGCAATCCAAAACATCAACCATCCACACAATGCTCCCCATACTAGAAGACGAAAGCATTCAGCCAACTTTAACGGCTAACCAGGAGGAGCAAACACCATCCATGCTACCTTCTCCTGAAGTACCTGTGGAGGAGGCCACCCCCCAGGCAGAAAGGGTAGGCATCGTGAGGGGCATCAGGGATGATGAAACTGATGATGACTGGAGCATTGCGGATTAAAGATCATGGCTCTCTTTGTTGGTTTTATCATTGTTCCTGTATGGTATTGTCACCGCCTTATGCCGGCTTAAAATTTGCACCACCCCAACTCTTTCCGCGGGTGTCGTAAGAGGCGACTAAGGGATATCCACAGGGGGCGGGCAGCAGCGCCTCCGGAAACAATTCTTCCACCTAACTGCGATCCCCAACCCGTATGCCAAGGGTGGGGATTATAGACGCTACCCCTCATGAGATAAAAGCCAATAAGGCGCTTATCGGGGTAGGCCAGCGTCCAGCAGTGGACCAAAATAGGCTGCTGAGGTTGAAGTTTTGTTGAGTCTTCCTAGACCCTTAAAAGAAGAATCAACCAGCATATCGCTATAACGCACATCTGTATATTCGTCATCAGCCAACTGCGGGCTCTACCGCGGAGGCTAGACAGTGAAAGAATTGGCTAGCACCCTTCTAGGCAAAACCAACTTCAATACGCATCATCGTCGTTTTGTGTACGCGATGACACCAAACCCTAACGTTGCTTGGAGCGGAGCAAGCTGAGGACGACAAAAAATCGATTACCAGTTGTTGAACGAAACTTTCACATTTTGGCGCACTGAGTCAGAACCTCCGTGGTCAGAACTCATTTGTTTGTATAATAATGTTTGATTTGCCAACTCTCAAGTTTTTTGTGCATTCTTCCTGCATTATTTTGTTAGGTCCGTGCATTTTTGTAGTGCTTTGGTAATTAAGGTTCCTTCAAGAGACGCCCTATATTTTTCTCGATAAATGTATGTTTTTCCTCTCTTCAGTCTCTTAGGATAGGTATCTGTGTATCTGTCTGTAGTGCCGTAGCTCCCAAACGGATGAACCGATTTTCGTTTAGTTTTTATTGTGTCATAGATAATTTTATCCCGAGTGTTCTTAGCCTTGTTTCATAAAAATCTTTCGGGGGGTTTTCAAATTTTGTTCTTGTTTATCATCTCATTTGCATGGCAATGCCTTAATCCTTGAAAGCGTAAACTTCTATAACCATTTCATCTGTATAAACTACGCCGTCTTTTATTAAATTTTTGTATTTGTATTTTTGTATTTATTTATTCCATCGTAGGTACACTTGTGTTACACTTGATGTCGTTACATTCTATATTTATGTACTATTTTAATAATTACATCAATAGGTTTTTCGTTATAGGAAACACCTTAAGGTAGGTGCAAAGGTAAAAAAGAAAAAACAGACAGACATGACTGAAAATTAAATAAGAAAGAAATAAATATTTTCTTATAAAATAATTATTTACTCAAAATAAATCAAACTAGAAAACATAATTTCTGTTGGCGTTTGTTGGGCCAGCCGAGCTGTGTCAGTCCGTTCCGAATTATCGAAGGACTGAGCTATTTTGAACGCTGAAATTATAGTAAAATGTGAGGAAAATTCCTGTAAATTATGGAGAAGCACGTTCGCCGCCCACGGAGAACTGTGTCAAAGTGGAAATGCAACGGTGCTTGGTGCCTCTGTTTGCAGTTTCATTAATACAAGTGGGGAACAAGCTTATTCTACAAATCATAATGTATAAAAGAACAAGTGATTTTCTGGTAGCAACACCCAGCCCAAACTTCTGAATAAGGGATTTTTGGAAATTCCTCCCCTATGGGGGGAATCGAGGGTTGAATTTTTTTGGTGTTTTTTGTAACTCTTTTACCAGTGTACCGATTTCCTTGAAACTTACAGAGTATACTAAAATATAAGGGTTGTTAAAGTTTGAGATTCATAGTTTGGCTCCGTATTTAAATGTCTGTAACTTTTTAATGTGGGTATGATAAGAACCTGAAATGTTCAGTATGCATTTTAATCAACATTAAATTTATTTACAAATTTCAGGATTTTTCATATAAATCCCTAATTAGGGATAAAAAGAAAGTCGAATTTTTATGTTCTTTTTTGTAACTTTATTTACCAGTTATCCAATTTACTTGAAAATTGCTGAGAATACGAAAAATACAAAACAATTAAACACCTGTTTCAGGATTTTCGAAAAAAATCTTGAATATTGAGTTATTCAGGTTATTAATGTTTGAAATTTGTAGCTTAGATTTGTGGTGGTTGTTTGTAACGTATGAGACAATTAACTACAAACTCGAAGTGATAAATAAACAAATTAAATTACGGGAACAAGGTTTCTAGATTTTCCAAAACAACACGAGATTAAACGGGATTTTTATTTATTGAAAACGGATTTCAGCAATTTCTGACTCTGACGGTAAAAAATTTCGCCAACTCAGGTGAAACCCTGTTTATTGTAGGGTTTCACCTGAGTTGGCGAAATTTTTTACCCTAAAGCCCACGCAAATGAAATCGCAAGCGGTTATGCTAGATATGGATATAGATATTTCGTCGTATCCTACGAATAAGGTTACAGTCGCCAGTGTGACCTTTTATTTTTATTGTATTTTTGGAATCTCCATTATCATTTGCATCATACCAGTTCGAAAAAAGTAAATAAATAATGAATACAAAAAAGTTATTAAGGTTTAAAAATTTGGTTACAATTGCACTGATGCATTTAGCCCGACGAATAAGGTAACGAACAGCTTTGGCACTTTTTTTCATGTGCGAAACGCAACCGACATGGTCATTTCCCGGCGAATATGGTTACACACTCCACAATAATCGTGTACCGCGGGCGAAAAGGCGCACGGGCGCGGGTGACCGCTTTGTGTCGACTCCGAGCGAGCAGAAAACAGTGCAGTAGAGTATGAGGCGGGCACATAAATTAGTGATTGATTGATTAGTGACTAATTGCAAAACAAAAAAATTATAAAAAATATTTTATTGGTATAGTAGTTTTCGTAAACTAAGAAAAACTCCCCTAGGGTTTTTGAATGCTTGATTCAAATAAATAATTGAAACTTATACGTTATAATTCCTTTTATTTAACAAGGTATTTCAGCATAAACTTGAAACTGTTTATTATACAGGCTATCATCACAAATTATTAAGTCAATTGTTCCGTGATCATGGCGCATGAAACTGTGTCGAAATATTAGAAAATCATGGTAAATATCCCGTTTTAAATGACTTTAAGATAATTCAGTGCAGTTACTAATAGATTTAATGTTTTTTTTTGCCCCTAAACATTTGCATTATATTCGTTGCGTGCATTCTTGCAAATGAGAATGCGAGTATTAAATCTTGCGAATGTTCGCGAATGTGAGTATTCGTTACATCTCTCTTATGGATAAATGGGTATATCTATTAGATTATTGTCATAATATAGATTGATATTTGAGCCTCTGTTTAAAACTTGATTTTATTCAGTACTCTTTATTTTTGCAGCAATAAAGAAAACTATTTCTCTGACATGGGCTTCATACGGCCAGCTCCACAAGGGGAACTAATCTTGTAGCCTGTATAACTTGTAAGAATCTATACAGGGCGACCCAAGGCCATGCCATGTGGAGGGCAAGTATCTTAAATTTTGTAGATAGAACATTTTACTGAAAAAAGACTTGATTTGGATTTTTAAAACAATTCAAACTACATTAAAAGACTTTTGAATAATCGCCTGTCTGAACCAGGAGTCGAACCCGCCAAATTGTAAAATATCCACCCGTAATTTTACGATACCGATCAAGAGACTCAATCATAAGGATAATTCTTTTCCAAATAACATAGTATCTATACTAATATTATAAAGAGGAAAGGTTTGATTTTTTGTTTGTTTGTTTGTTTGTATGAATTGAATAGGCTCCGAAACTACTGGACCGATTTGAAAAATTCTTTCACCGTTAGGAAGCTTACTTTTCAGGGAGTGACATAGGCTATATTTTATCCCGGAATTCCCACGGGAACGGGAACTACGCGGGTGAAACCGCGAGGCGATCGTCTAGTCATAAATAACAGGAAAACTATGAACTTTTACATACTTAATAAATACGTTTAGAGTTATATTAATTCATTGTATTTCCTAGTCCCCCTACTTAAATAATGTAGAGAATATACCATTATGAAATAGACTATAAAACACCAAAATATATGTTTTCTCTAATAATATAACGTGAGTAAACCCACAGCAGTAGGCTCAAGACTCATTGACGAGTTCTCTCATCTGGATACGGTTGACTAAATTGAGAAGATTGGTTAATAATAATATTATATGATAATGCTCGACAATCCACACAGCACCATTTAGGCGCAAGCTAAGCAGAACTTGTGTTATGGGTACTAGATGACTGATATACTTAATCAAATAAGATTACATACATCAATTTTTTTATTATACCTACATAGAAAACAACCAGATCACCCTTCCCTGAACAAACATCTTTTTATTTGATGATTGTAATTTAAATACTTTATTTATTTTGAAGGAAAGCCTGCAGCTTATAATTTACATACATCTTTTATATATTACAATATCTTTTATCACTCATTTCGATACAATTACGCCCAAGGCTTATCGAATGCTTGGATTTATTATGAGAATTGGTAGGGACTTTAATAGCCCTTAAACTCTTATCCTATTATATAACAACTTCGTCAGGTCAATTCTTGAATATGGATCAACAGTCTGGAATCCAAAATTTAAAGTAAATGTTGAAGAAATACAACGAAATCAAAACAAATTTTTAAAACATTATTTATTCCGCTTTCCGACAGCTCCTACAGACTCTATAGTAGATCTAAACATTCGTCGCACTATACGAGATTTTTTATAGTTATAAGTTTTTTTATATAAATTACTGAACAATCAAATTGACTCCGAGTTGTTACTTGAAAATATTTATTTGCATTTCCCACGGGCTTTATCTAGGAAAAAGAAAACTTTTTGGAGTCCAACCTCTAGAACAAATTATAGGCAGAACATGTTTCTGAATAGAGCTTGCAATAATTACAATAAATTTATCAACGAAATTGATATTTTCGACTCAACCGCCGCCGCCTCGTTTCGTAGAAGCATTGCAGGCATTGCTGCCGCCAAGTTAAGAACTTAGTTTAAATTATTTTATTTTGCCTTTAGTCTTTTCCTCTTGTTTCTTAGAAATAGTGTTCTATCTTTGTAAATATTAATACTTAATTTGTTAAGATGGTTACTTATTTCAATTTATTATTGTGCACTTTCCTCTATATAAGCAAGTTAATTTTCACACGATATGTTTGTTTGTTAAGTCTGTTCACCAGTTTTAATGTGCAACTTTGTTTATAGTGGAGACTTTACTGGTTTAAGAAAATTCTTATTGTTTCTTGTTATATATCTATGTACTGCCTGTCTTCCAAAGAAATAAAAAGAAATACAAATACAAAATAGGTTAGAATAAACTAGCAGAAAAAATTCAATAAATAGCGTTCACGGATAGATGACCGATTGGAAATAAATACGTTAAGCAGAGGCATATCAATCTATTATGACAATTATCTAATAGATAGACCCATTTATCCACACTACATGTAACGAATACTCACATTCGCATTCGCAAGAATGCACGCGATGTAATGCGAATGTTTAAGGAGAAATAAAACATTATATTTATTAGTCACTGCACTGAATTATCTGCACTCATTTAAAACGGATTATTTAAAATGATTTGAGTTGTTAGTTTTCCACTATTTCGACACAGTTTCATGCGCCATGATCACGGAACAATTACCTTAATAATTTTAAATGACTTAAGTTTTAATAACCTGTTAAATAGTTTTAAAAGTTTTATGCTGAATTACATTGTTTTATATGAAAGGAATTAAAACTAATAAGTTTCAATTATTAATTTGAATCAAGCACTCAGAAACCCTTGGATGAGTTTTGCATAGTTTACGAAAACACTATTTTTCGTAGTATGTCAGCAATCCAACACTTTCATACGAACTAGGTTTTACTTTTGGCTTTAGAATGATTTTGAGCGATTAGTTGCATTTTAGCAGTACAACTTTGACAAGTCAGCGGTAGTAGTTGTACGAACCTTTGTCCCGAGACGGCAATTGAACCTGCAACTTCGTGCGTCGCAGGCGGACCTTCGCCCGCTGCGCCACTAAGGTCGTAGATTGGGTGCTGTACAAGTTAAATCCATCTAATATTGTTCAGGTAGTAAAGCGTCCTGTGCAGCATGAGTAAACAGTTTCTGACGCTAATTAACAAGATACCAAATGAAATTCTTGAAGGAAAGTAAAATATTACCTTAGTATTCTTGTAATTGTCCCACAAATTTCATCGAATAAGCTTATAAAGGCGATTGTTACCATCTCAGTTGACGTCGTGAAGCGAAATCGTCGTGGAAAAAGGTCACAAAGGCGCTTAAAACAGCGTCGTTTTGAAACTTGCACGCGGAACAAGGTGTTAAGCGACAAAAACTAGTGAAAACGGGTTTTTTTATTTATGAAAGCTACATGATTATTTAGCTAAAATCAAGATAAAACGTTTTAGAAAAAAAAACTTACTCGTATAATGGAAACTTTTCGAAATAATAAGAAAAAACCGTCTCCTGTAAAGTTGGTGTTTTGCAACTGTAACCTTATTCGTAGGATACGACGATTTATTTATTGTTTCAAGGTTGTTACAATTTGTTAATAGCGTCTTAAATCCTAACATAGGTTTATCTAGACACTAGAGTTCTCTACGTAATACTTAATTATAATTTTTATAAGCTAGCATCGGGAATTAATGCGGTAGTCATTACTAAATACTGAAAAGTCATCATAGCGTTAGTTTATTAAATAAAATAAATAAATAATGCTAGGATAATGCTGTGTGAGTTACACAGCAGCACTCTATCCTACTAATATTATAAATGCGAAAGTTTGTGTGAATGTTTGTTACCACGTATCTCCGTAACCACTAAACCGATTCAGGTGAAATTTGGTGTGTATATAGTTTAGGTTCAAGAATAACACACAAGCAACCTTTGAGGTAGTTAAAAAGAGTGGTTAAGTTTCTATGGAAAATTATTATTCTTTGGAACCAATGAATATTATATAATAATTTTCTATTCGAAATTCACTCCAAAAATAGGTATAACTAAATAATGAATCATGTATTTTTTTACTTCACAAAACTACCCTTAGGATGTGCGCAATAAATTTTTGAAATTTCCACGCAGGTGAAGCCGCAGGGCACAGCTAGTTTATTTTAAAGGTATTCAACCCAATAATTTTATAAAATATTTTTGTGTTCCTGCCTACATATTACAAGCCAAAGCTCATTCCACACCTAAAACTTGTTTTTTTCTAAGAAGAAAAGTAGGATAACTTAGCCACGGTCTTAGATTTGTCTAGACTGAGACGCATTCTGGGGACTGCGATCCCCAACACGTATGCCCAGCATGGGGATTATGGGCACATGAGATAAGAGCCAATAAGGTGCTTAACAGGGGAAGGCCTACGTCCAGCAGTGGACCAATATAGGCTGTTGCGGTGAGGAGGTGAAGCGTTTCGCAAAATATTTAGCCGCATTCTCATTAGCATACAGCTCAAAATAGTTGACATTTTTGGAAAAACATCCCGAAATCGTACAAAATTTTAAATTTACGAGAATTTTTTTATCGTGAAAAGTCTGCTAAGCTATTGCATTTGGTACCATCAACCTACGCCAACATCCTGTAACCCTATGATACACGTTCTGCAGAACACCCTATCTACTAAATATGAACTTTCATCCGCAATAATGGCCTATTCAATAACTTTCCTTCGACTATAGTAATTTTGTCAAGCGCTCATTATTTCAGCGTCTTGCCTTTGTTCAGTTTCCGGTCGGGAAATGGCGAAAAACTCAGTTCCTGTAGCAAAGTTCATAGAATCGCCTATTATGTAAAGTTTGCTATTACTATTGTAATAATAACTGCTACAGTTTTCCCCCTGAGTAGGTGGCGACCCGGCGCGGCGCTACGGACCCGGCCTACCACCATGTCTATCCTTGGGCCAGGACGAGAACCTACCAACATAGTGCTGCCCCCCCCCCTATGTATCATTTTCTACCACAAGATTTACTTAACTAGGTACTAGGGTAGCATAAATATGAAGGAAGTAGGTACTTACGTTTGAATTTGCCAGTAAAACCAATCGTCTCTGTGTATCTCCAAACAATTTCTGCTCTCCTGGTACTTAGAACCGGTAGAACTCTAGGTTTCAACGGGCCCAATAATAGAAAATAAAATAAACCCAAACACATAATACAATACAGCAATACATTATGTACTGAGAATCTAGGAAGTTACAAAGGGCAGTCTCATTTCTATGAGCGATCTCCTCCAGGCAACCTTCGGATGGACTGGACTTGATGATCTTACCTAAAAATACATCTCGTATTACTTCCCTACTTTTCTCTGGTTTAAGTTCCAAGTAAGAGCTCATGAAAAGTGTGCCAGTAGCTAGATACGAGTACTTACGTCCTAAGTGGTAGAAAAGTACATTTTTAATATCACTTACGTGGTCGAGGGGCACTTACCTGAAAATGAGAAAAGTTATCGTTAGTTCACGAGGAAACTGTCAGGGAGAGCGTCTACTAAAGCGGGATTTTATGACGAAACTGAGGATTTTCTTCATGCATTTAAGTCTCACTATTGAAATAAAAGCGAAAGTTTGGATGGATGTTTGTCTACCGAAACGGCAAAACTACTGAACTGATATGTTTGAAAGGGGTTGAAGATTTTGGTCCTAACACCGGTCTACATTTTGTATTTTTTTCCGAAATGGCCGCACACACTTTATATGTTATTATTTGGATAGAGGACAGAAACAAATAAAAAATGTTCTATAACATAATATAGCTGAGATATTCAAACAGATGATTGTGTGGGACGCTTCCCATCTTCCGAGGACATCCGTGAGGGCGGGTGCGGCGGCAAATTTGGCAGAGGATCTCAGGCGGAAATATGCAGGTCTCGACAGAGCCTACACATTTGCTCCCCTTGGAGTCGAGACCATAGGTCCGTGGGGTACCGAGGCTCTTCGGGTTTTAAAAAATACCTGAGTGTCTGGTCGAAGCGGCGCGTGAGCCGAGAGCTGGTGAGTATCTGGCGCAACGCATCAGCATTGCCATGCAGCAGACACCCGGAACATTATTAACATTATTAACACCCGGAACAAATATTTGCTAAATATTTGTCCCGGGGCGGGAATCGAACCCGCAACCTTATGCATCGCACACGGACTTTCCGAGGTCGTCGTTTTGCCACATTTCTGTGGACTCTTTGTAAAAGCTAAGTATCACGACAAACAATCGTTCCTGAACAAGCCTACAAGTAAAACGCTTTAGAAGAGAGTGTGCTCGTGTTGTTTAGTATGCAATCAGCTGCGAGAGTGGCTCCTAATGAATTTGTGATGGACGATGAATTAGGCAGCGGCTAGCAGGTGTGAAGCGTACCGGCTGAATAACTAGTATGGTATCAGATAAGTTTGTGCTGGATGTGTACCCTCAACCAAAAGTGAAGGGGACAACTCGTCCAAATCTCGTCGTTACTTTTCAAGGGTTCTGTATCTAAATGTTTTATAATACATATAAATTATATACATATTACAAAATATTTCGATACAGCACCCTTATAAGGAAAGACAAGATTCGGACGAGTTGTCCTCTTCACTTTTGATTGAGGGTACAACTCATGCGAATCTAAAACCAAGAGATCTTAAAACCATCGAGAGCAGTTACCTCCTTGGTTGATGTCCACAATGAGTTTCCTAACTATCCTACTTAAAAAAAACTGGGTGCTCAAATAACGTTGCCATAATAATGTTCAACTTCAACTTCTTTCTTAATGGCGCCGCTTGCTTTTCATCGACGACTACGACTCTGTAGAGATAAACCATTCTAAAAATGCACACTGAGTGTTGGTACCTATGACGTTTTTTGGAAGGGGCGTGCATTCATTACGGATGTAAGCGGGTTAACTACGAACCTTATTTGTGTTGGAAGAACACCAACGTTTCATCCCTTACATCCGTAATGATTTTTTCAAACTACGATAGTTTTTATAGTAAAAGGGGCGTGCATTTTTAGAATGGTTTATCTCTTCTAGCGTTTTGAGTTTATTCAAAAACGCTTTCACAGATGTCAAGGTCTCATTTTACAGTATTTGTAAGCCCGCTGGCTACATAAAGATATTTAACTAAACTGCTCTTGTTTGCGTTAATTTAAGTTCCCGGCCTCTGTGTAAATAACCGGCTGTTTGACTGTTTGTTGAGGCCCTACACGGTTCTACTCATTTACGAGTACGGTTACTAAGGGTGGGGGTTAATATCTGTTTTGGGATGGAGAACTTGAATTTCTATTATACGTTGAAGCTGATTTGAGCAAGATTTTATTCAAATATATAATCGTTAGTGCAAGCATTTCCTTCATATAACACTGGTACTTTATTGGATCCCGTAACTTTCCGTATCGCAACATGTCTCCGGTTGGGTGCAAGGTGTTGCGCGCCTCATCAATGCCAGTGCGGTACTGCTGTCGAACAGCTTGGTCATCACGGATTATCGTGCACTAGGGCCGCTGGTCGGATATCTCGCCACGCTAGCCTTAACGACATCATCCGGCGGGCCTTTGTCACCGTTAACGTACCAGCTATTCTCGAACCGAATGGTCTGTTGCGTGACGATGGTAAGAGGCCCGACGGTATGACACTAGTCCCATGGGAGTTGGGGAGGCCCATTGTGTGGGATGCTACATGCGTCGACACACTTGCGCCTTCCCATCTTCCGAGGACATCCGTGAGGGCGGGTGCGGCGGCAGATTTGGCCGAAGATCTCAAGAGGCGCAAATATGCAGGTCTCGACAGAGCCTACACATTTGCTCCCCTTGGAGTTGAGACCCTAGGTCCGTGGGGTACCGAGGCTCTTCGGGTTTTCAAAAAACTATCTGAGCGTCTGGTCGAAGCGACGCGTGACCCGAGAGCTGGTGAATATCTGGCACAGCGTATCAGCATTGCCATACAGCGTGGCAATGCAGCCAGCGTCTTGGGGACGCTTCCGACTGGTGTTGATATGGATCAGTTGAGCTATCTGTAGACTGTTTGCAACAGTCGGCAGTTAGCTCAATTGTTTCAATTGTAAATACTAGTATAATTTTCATCGTTAGTTTTAAGTTAATTCTTTGGGGTTGCTTGCCAAAACGTTTTTTACCAGATAAGGGCAAATCTAACTGGTTTGATTGTCAAACTAGGCCTAGATCTCAGTACATACGGGATCCCCGAGGTAACAAACTCAAATTATAATATATTATATACATGTATATTTTTTTGGTTCCTTGAAGGTGTAAAACGATGAAAACGGGAAAACACGATAAAAACTGTATTTCGCACATATTTTGAACGAGATCTCAGGAACCCTGCGGTCTATTGAAAGGACGTTTGTTTTTTGTTTTGATTCGTAGATTATTACAAATTACCTATTTGGTTCTTGAACCAGTTTCGTCATAAGTGGTCTAGTTTTCTTGTACCTAAAGAAGATAAAACTCGATTTTGCGCTTACGCCGTTCAAAAACGTATCCTGCTTCCATGAATGCGAAATCCTATGCCTATCTATTCTATAACAAAAAAAATTCTTTAACGGTTCTATGAATGTGTTCTATAAGTATAATTTTTTTTTAAGGTTGTGAGAACAAATTTAACGATTAAGTATGTTAATTTTTCTACTCTAAGCAAAATGACCGCCAATTTCTATTAAAAATTTGCACGACTTATAAGTCAAATATAGTGATACCATATTCTTTAACCATCATTGTTAACCTATATTTAAGTAAATAAATACTATTTCGTTTCATAATCCTTTTCACAAATAGAACGCATTGCGCCCTCTGAAAAATAAAAATA
The DNA here is from genome assembly GCA_963564075.1 of Eupithecia subfuscata. Taxonomy (NCBI): domain Eukaryota; kingdom Metazoa; phylum Arthropoda; class Insecta; order Lepidoptera; family Geometridae; genus Eupithecia; species Eupithecia subfuscata. Next base: position 11,719,171 of record OY751118.1, on the reverse strand, counting down.
TTACTAAATTCACTAGGTACGTCATGGCGTTTTTCTACGTCACGCAACTTAACAAACCAACACTAAGTAATATTTAACTACATAGTTTTCTGAAAATGGTCCTCTATTTTGATTATATATATATATTATCTTTGATTTATATCTAGTGTTTATGATTCAAAAATTGTATTTTGTATATTGTACGTATGACTGTAGTCACACTAATATTATAAATGCGAAAGTTTGGATGGATGGATGGATAGATGGATGGATGTTTGTTACGTCTTCACGCCAAAACTACTGAACAGATTGAGCTGAAATTTTGCGTCGGTATACCTCTAAGCTTGGAATCAAACAAAGGCTACTTTTTATCCCATAAATTAGTTCCCATGGGAAAGAAATTACCTTCAAACGTTTCCATAGAAACAACGCGTGCGAAGCCGCGGACAGATGCTAGTAACAAATAAAATTATATCTATCTATCTATTTAGACTACTTCATTCCATTGCTGGGCAAAACTGTAATTATTTAACTTATACGCTGTTATAACTTTCTTATAAAATACGACCCTGGGTGATGTATTTAATATTAAAATAAAAGAAAAGATTTTTTTTGAATCTACTCTTTCTTACAGACTGGAATAAAATTACCTTTGATTTGCGATTCTTTTCAGCCGCAGCGTGAATTATCTTCGTGCTGCTGAATAAAACACGGTAGGGGTTCTAGTTCGATAGTTCAGAGTTGTGGTTTTAACCGAATTAGGTACTGCCAGCGGAGTTAATATATTGAGTAAACAGAAATAGCGGTTATGAGTTGCAAACGGGGAACGGCGAAGGTAGCTAGAGGTTACTAGAAACATAAGTCACCAAATGAATCAAATCATGAACCATTTATGCACAGAAAACATTTCAAATAAGCAGTGTGGTGCCGGCGTAGAATTTGCACCACCCCAACTCGTCCCGCGGGTATCGTAAGAGGCGACTAAGGAATATCCACCAGAGCCGGACAGCAGCGCCTCCTGCAGAACATTTCTACCACCGAACTGCGATCCCCAACCCGCATTCCCAGCGTGGCGATTATGGGCATTACCACCCATGAGATAAAAGTCAATAAGACGCTTAAAAGGGAAATGTTTGTGTCCACAGGGGACCAATATAGGCTGTTGAGGCCGTTCAATCAGGCATGTATACTATTATTACATTGCTGTCAGACTCAGTTTTATCAATTGAATACTACCAGTAGTTTTGGACTGGTGGAAGACTCGCCTATACATACAATTTTCGCCTTCCCATTTGTTGTTTTTACAAGTTTTTATTTAACTTGCTCTCTTATTAGGTGTTCGACAAATCTTGCAACTGAATTGTAGACCAGTTATTCTTAACCGATTGAGCTGAAATTTGGAATACTTATGTAAGTTCGGTGAAAATTTAAGATTTCTTTTCCATCATCATTCATGGTGTTTCACTATTGGGTGTAGATCTTTGATGTGCATTTAATCATCTACTTTTGTAAATAAGAAATGAGAAATCATTAACTTTATTTGCTACGGTTACAAAGTAAATCAAATAGTAAACTATAAATGATTATTATTTTACGATTATTATTTGACAACCTCTGTGGCTCTGTGGGTTCGATTCCCGCCTCGGAACAAATGTTTGTACGATCTGCAGACATTTGTTCAGGGCGTTCTGGATGTTTTCTATGTATAATAAAAACTATCTATATAGTGTATTATATTAAGTATATCAGTTATCTAGTACCCATAACAAAAGCTCTGCTTAGCTTGGGACTAGATAATGCTGTGTAAATTGTCCAGCATTATTTATTTATTATTGGTAACTACCGTGTACTAAGTGGTTATAAAAGTATATCATTCATTTTAAAATCATTTGTTCATTTGTTACATGTTGTTACATAGGTCTTAGATCCTTTATAACAAAGAATCAAATAATAGAAACAAATTATAATTATGTAGTATTACAATTGATACTATTCAGCTAATTGCAGATTGTTGTAAAGAGGTCTTAGATAATAATATGGTATAAGATATTATACTTATGGTAGATTTGTAAATCCAGAGCAAAAAGCATTCCAGCCATTCCAAACCAAACCTTCCCCCAACAACTTAAAACTCTTAATACCTCGCCGTAATCTCGCAAATTCTTTCATAAAGTTTATTCCAAGTAAATTCTTGTCCCAAACATCTTAATCCGCACTTTACCCGGAGAAGGCAATACAGGCTCTTAGCTAAAGTGGGCTTGGAAGCTGAAATACTTTAAACTCTACCTCTCCTTTTGTATCGGGAGGTAGCGGTGAGATTCTTACGTCATTGACCCAGAGTACGTACTCCTAAAAACGAAATCAAAGTTTCTGATTGGTATTCGTACAAAACCAACTCTTAAATCAGAAAAAAATAGGACAAGGTGGTGTGTAATAATTAATACCTGCGCCGTAAATAAATCGAAATGGAAGGAAATAAAATGAGTAATGGATAGAGCATGAAAATGCACAGCATGCACCAGATCTAGGTACTTATTTTCAACCTGCTTCAGAAAAAGGGGGAGGTTCTATCCTCGGCTGTATAAATAAATAAATAATGCTGGACAATTCACACAGCGATATCTAGCCCCAAACTAAGCAGAGCTTGTGTTATGGGTGGACTACTGATATACATACTAATTACAATACATTACATACATAGAAACTTTTTAATAGCTTCGTGTCTGGTATAATAAAATACCGGCTGACTCCTGCACTATAGGCAATATGTTGGGAGTTTCAGAATTTCACTTCAGGTTTGACAAGTTGACGTTTTGTGCATCTGACTATGCGACGTCAGGGAATTTGGCGCTCGCTGCGGCTAGGGATGGGCCATCGACATCGATATAATGACTTAATCACGACCTATGTGGCGCAGTGGGTAAACGTATGTATGTTACGCAGATTGTACGGCTTCGATTTCGTGAATCGGGACCACTATTTGAATGATCTGTAATTCATTAAAAAAAATATGTTAATAACACATGCTGTGCCCAGAGTACACATGGGATGCAAATAATAATAATAAATAATAATAATAATAAATAATAATAATAATAAATAATAATAATAATAAATAATAATAATAAATAATAATAATAATAAATAATAATAATAATAAATAATAATAATAATAAATAATAATAATAATAATAATAAATAATAATAATAATAATAAATAATAATAATAATAAATAATAATAATAATAAATAATAATAATAATAAATAATAATAATAATAAATAATAATAATAAATAATGCTGGACAATTCACACAGCATTATCTAGCCCCAAGGTAAGCAAAGCTTGTGTTATGGGTACTAGATAACATTTATTCACAAAGAAAATTATACTAGTATTTACAATTGAAACAATTGAGCTAACTGCCGACTGTTGCAAACAGTCTACAGATAGCTCAACTGATCCATATCAACACCAGTCGGAAGCGTCCCCAAGACGCTGGCTGCATTGCCACGCTGTATGGCAATGCTGATACGCTGTGCCAGATATTCACCAGCTCTCGGGTCACGCGTCGCTTCGACCAGACGCTCAGATAGTTTTTTGAAAACCCGAAGAGCCTCGGTACCCCACGGACCTAGGGTCTCGACTCCAAGGGGAGCAAATGTGTAGGCTCTGTCGAGACCTGCATATTTGCGCCTCTTGAGATCTTCGGCCAAATCTGCCGCCGCACCCGCCCTCACGGATGTCCTCGGAAGATGGGAAGGCGCAAGTGTGTCGACGCATGTAGCGTCCCACACAATGGGCCTCCCCAACTCCCATGGGACTAGTGTCATACCGTCGGGCCTCTTACCATCGTCACGCAACAGACCATTCGGTTCGAGAATAGCTGGTACGTTAACGGTGACAAAGGCCCGCCGGATGATGTCGTTAAGGCTAGCGTGGCGAGATATCCGACCAGCGGCCCTAGTGCACGATAATCCGTGATGACCAAGCTGTTCGACAGCAGTACCGCACTGGCATTGATGAGGCGCGCAACACCTTGCACCCAACCGGAGACATGTTGCGATACGGAAAGTTACGGGATCCAATAAAGTACCAGTGTTATATGAAGGAAATGCTTGCAACCAATGTCCTGACTCCCATTTAGAAACGGCCAGGAGGCGGGCACGATCTGCAGAGCTGGAGCACGTTTGTAACAAACAGTTCCGTGTCAACTCACACAGAGGCCCGTCCCATTGCCGTTGGGACAAAAGTGATTTTGGGGGAGCAGCATCGGGGCAAGCACTATGCCAAGCCGTTCGAGCTTCGTCTAAAAATGAAATTTTCAATGACATTCCAGGTGGGACCAAAAGAGAAGGATTTAAAATTTTTTCAACTAAAGAACTAGTGCTGTAGACAGAAGACAAGAACGCTGGTAGGGCTACACTTGAAATTTTGCGTATACCTAAGCCTCCCAATTTGACAGGCAGGGAGGCCTGCGACCATGCCTTGTCAACTAGATAACTGATATACATAATAATATACGAGTACATAGATAGATATTTTTTATTATACATAGAAAACAAAAAACAATGAACTTCATTTTTATATACAGATTTCAAATATTAAACAAAAATAATTATGTAAACAGTTTGTAAAGGGTAAGTATGAAGTAATTTTAATCCTAGTTGTTTGTGTATGGAATGGACCGCCTGTGGCGGTGAAAGCCTCCTCCAAGCTATTTTTTACGTTTGTTATTTGTTATTTATACATTTTGTTATTAGTATTTTTTTGCTTAGTTGATAATGACGATTTTATCTTGATTCGCTTACTATAGAGGTGATCGTTATATGAACAACCGGTTGTTTATGTTTTGTTGGTTTAATTTTATCGATAGCGATGAAACTGTTTCCATAGTTTGCATCTCTAATTCAACAATATGCACCTGGGTTTGAAAAGTTGAACGCGCAAGTTGTTTTTAGTTTATTTTTTGGTGATGTTCATGTAAAATGATGGTTATTCCATCACAGTTTTGTTAGAGGATTTAAATTCTGTTGTGTAATTCAGTGAAACATTAGGATAACTTTGGTTATCATTATCAAATGTAGTCGGTGATTTTATTTCCTCCTTAAGTACGTATTAAATACAATAAAATTTAGTTTCACATAACACAATTTAATAAAAACCAAGGCATATTTTAAAAAATCGAATTATAAATGTCAGTAGAACATCACACTAAAATATAAATTCGTAAGTATGGATGTGTAGATGGATGGATGTTTGGATGGATGGATGTTTGATAATTCTTCACGCCATAACTGCTGAACGGATCGGGTTGAAATTTTCTATAGATGTAGTTGTAGATCTGGAATAAAATAAAGCTATCTGTTTTATCCCATAAACCAGTTTCCTACGGATAGAAATAAAAATAACACTTTTACACGTTTCCATTATGGCCGTGGGTAGAAACTAGTTCATCTATAAAATAATAACATCACTAATCGATTTCCACCTAATAAACCTGATATGCCACTGAAGGTGAATACTGAGTAAGCAACGCAATTAAAATTACTACTTTATTAATGTCCACCTGACAAAACGTCCACTATCAAAATGTCCACTTCTAACAAAACAACATATTCCGGCTATCTACCTAAATCCTGGTCCTATTTGTCCCGTAATAGAATATTCTAGAACGCTGCAAATTGCCCTTGCCCCAGTTAGCGAGCGAAGTCTGGGGAGTGCATTATCCACGACCTTGGTGCTACCTGAATAATTTTGTTATTCAAAACAACAGGAGAAAGACTTCTGTGGTGTAGTGGTGTGTACCGGAAATCGGGTACCTTGTTTGAATCCCGCCGCAGAATCAACATCACTTGTAAATATTTGTTGTAAAAGAAGGTTACTCTATTACAAAATCCTTTCTAATATTACAAAAGCGAAAGTTATTCTGCTTATTACCTTCTCACGGCTTAACGGATTTTAATGAAATTTGGCAGGAAGTTAAACGGCATCCCGGAGGTGGACATAGGCTACTTCAAAAGCACGTACAGGGCCGCAGGCAGAAGCTACTAAAGAAAATAATTTCTTATTTTCTTATTTTTAGGCTTGGTTTCGTAGAAGCATAAAAAAAACACTTTTATAAAAGGTGTACCTATGTGTGTGTGTATTATAATGGATCACCTGATACTCATAACACAAGCCCTACTTACCTTCTTTGCGTTTATAATATGATGCTGTGTGGAACATTCAACATTAACAAAATCATCTTCCGCACCCAATTTTAGGGCCTGTACCGTAATAGGCTTCTACTTTCCTCTTGCACATTCCAATCGACTCCAGAAATAAAAAGGAACATAATACACCAATGGCTTAAACATTTCTTTATTTTATCTTATTACGAGTAAGTAAATCTAAACGTAACCTAGCAACCGGGTAACTTAACACGACCGTCCGGACTTTCGTCTGGATTGGAGCTACGCCGCCGGCTACGAGCGGCTACGACGTAGACCCTCTACGAGGAGCTACGAGAATCTGTTGCTATGTACTTTTTATTTTAATTAAATATTGCTTCAAACGATGTATTATTTATTACCAGGAAAAGAGGTAAACAAAATAAAAAAACCCCAGCAAAGTAAAATTTGTTCTATGAGTACTGGAACCTAAGGGTCAAATTTTATTTTGCTAATCTTACCGTAAGTACACATTTGGTCAATTTGATTTTAAGCTTTTACTTGATAATTAAGAGAGGAAGCAGACGAGCTGAAATGATGATAAGATTTTTCGTACGAAAGCACAAACGACAAGAATCATTAACCACTGCCCGGTGGGTGTGTCATCGATGATATTCTTGCACCACGAGGCAATGATGGACTAGAATTCTATTTAATCTTATAGTCATACACTTAGTTGGCTTTGCTGTGAATTTTATTTTCATTGTATATAAACAATCCCTACAAATTTCAAAGTTTTTGATTAAAACGATTCAAAACTATGATGATTAAAAAAATCTAATCTAAATCCAGTCCTTACACATTTTGTCTTCTCAGGGGATATAACTGAAAATCAGTGTTTATATTACTTTTTTTTCCTTGTCCCTGATTTTCTGTCAAATATATAGAATGATACCTATGCACTGTGTGTTGCAGAAGCAAATAAATGTTTTATCTATCATCTATCTATCTACCAGTCCAACCTAAATGATTAGACATCTTATACGCATGGCCACTTCATTAGCATATATTTATAAGTATAGTCCTAAATTCAGTAGTACATCATAGAAGGTAAAGTAGAAGTAAGACAAGAAAGAGGAAGACCAAGAATTAGCTATATAAGTCAGATCAAGAAGAAAGCCGCTGTCATGTCGTATAAAGAAGTAAAAGAGCATTGGAGAGAATAAAGTGGAGGAAATTGCATCATTACACCGACAAGAGCGAGGCTCTTAAATTTAAATTAATAACAAATTTCCATGTCCTTCGTACCTCGTGTACCTCGTGTCACAGTAGCCTGAGCTACAAGTACTATCTATAATCTAGGCACTGCTACTACCTACCAGATGCTATCTAATCTAGCGGCTGACAAATTGCCCAGCGAGCCAGAGGCGGGCAATTACTCATACTACGTTCAAATAGCCACACATGTTCACTTCAATCTCCGAAAAATCCAAATAACCTCGACCAACTGAGCGACCACAACCTAGGTCTCTTCTAGAGAAGAGTGAAAAGGTGTCTTCTAGACCTTTGTGTTACATCGTCGACCACATCGTCACTTACCATCAGGTAAGATTGTGGTCGAACGAGGGTTTATTCATGCTAAAAAATCAGTTCCTTTACACAGCTTTGTCACACTAGGGTAATGATGAGAAAACCAATTCTTCTACATTTTTAGTTTTCGGGATAAGAAAACTCTTAACCTTAACAACGTACACGGCTCTGTCATTCAACAGTATGACAGAGAAAGAAAAATATTTGATACATGTTAATGTGATGTTCTTCTTGCCGAATTTCGGCTAGTCTCAACGGAGAGTAGCCACCTGTGCAGGATAATATAGGCAAACACAGGTGCACTCTTTGTTCCCTCACTCTCATTATCCGATGGAACGGCAACACCGTAAACTGCTCTGTCACGCTGGTCCACGATAGAAGTGACATCGATCGGAGTGACCGTGTATGTGTGCTTTGTAGAACTCCACCCATCGAGTGGTAGTATAGTATGAATATGCATGTTGACTAATGAGATATTATGTTCTGCCGAGTTAAGTTAAATAACTAGCCAGTTTAATAGCGTATGCCCACGGTTTCGCTTACGATACATAAATAATGATGATGGTCCCTGAAAGTGATTACTTAAGTCTTATGTTAGCTACATATATTTTTCTGCTATGTATGTACTAAGTTGATTGTAACCTTGTAGGTTATCTGTTTACTTCGCTTGTTCACACTTTTTATGTATTTACTTTTTTTTTAACTTTTTGTATGTGCTGCTGGTTTTCCTTATATAAAAAAAAAAATACATACGAGTTTTTTTTACCAGCCAGTAGTTGGAGGCTTGTGGTGCTGGCTTAAACCTGACCGGTGTTACGGGGCGTAATGTACAGTTTATTTATTTTATTTATTTATATTAGGGGTTCTTTCAGCACAATATACATAATAGCGATGTGTGAAAATACTGGTGGCTATTAACAAGTTCCCAGTTATAGAAACAGTACAAAATACATAATACACAAAAATAATAATAACTGGCTTATATTCACGTTTACCATAATAGATAATAAACTATAGGGTATTAGGTACATAATATCTGATATATGTAGTTATAGACTATTTGTTGTTAAAATAATAATAATATCTGATATCGTTCACTCATTTATCATCTAATTTAAATTTATTGAAGAAGGACTTATTGAGTTTGTTTTTTATACTAGGAATACTGCCGTTGAAGAGGTCACAGTTGCGATCATAATTGGAGACATATCCTAAAGATCATAATCGCTTGAAGGTTACGAGTTCAAAATTTATTCACAAAGAAAATTATACTAGTATTTACAATTGAAACAATTGAGCTAACTGCCGATTGTTGCAAACAGTCTACAGATAGCTCAACTGATCCATATCAACACCAGTCGGAAGCGTCCCCAAGACGCTGGCTGCATTGCCACGCTGTATGGCAATGCTGATACGCTGTGCCAGATATTCACCAGCTCTCGGGTCACGCGTCGCTTCGACCAGACGCTCAGATAGTTTTTTGAAAACCCGAAGAGCTTCGGTACCCCACGGACCTAGGGTCTCGACTCCAAGGGAAGCAAATGTGTTCAAAATAATAAATTTCATGTAATTCCAAATTTCAGCCCAACATTATTATCGTACGCTACACGGTATGCAGAAGCGAAATATTATCGCATACTTATGACAAATTGTTTTAATAAATAATTTAGAATGGTGTTAAAATAAATTACTTTATGTATTTATTTTATCTGTTTTATTTCATAGTGACATAGATAACATTATATTAAATCCTCCACCTCCTCAACCTCAACAGCCTGTATTGGTCCACTGCTGGACGCAGGCCTCCCCCTGATAAGCGCCTCATTGGCTTTCATTACATGGGGGGGTAATGCCCATAATCCCCACGCTGGGCCTGCGGGTTGGGGATCGCAGTTCAGTGATGGAATGGTTCTGCAGGGGGTGCTCATTGGTTAGGTAAGCTTAATTATTTAAATGATAAATCTTTAACTATTTGGCTGCCTGAGTAAATAAATGTAGTTTTTTTCTAGCTTTAAATAGACTAAGTAAGTACCTAACTATTATGCTAATTTACCAATAAGTTGCTGCGCCCTTACAGGGTACATGTACTTATCTAGCTAATTACACCTAAGCTAAAATTTTGTATTAACTGGCTGCGCCCCGTGGCTTCGCTCGCGTCAAATCTGAAATCATACAAATTTCAGAAATTTATTGCAGACCCAGATAGTTTGTAAAAATACGTACCTTATAGTTTATTTACACCGAGTTTTGAGTTAATCGAATCAAGATGTAAATGTATGCAATAAATAAATATTAATAAACAACTGGGAGAGGCTGCAGGTTGAGAGGGGAAAACTAAAGTAGGTAAAGTAAAAGTGAAGTAGGTAGAAACCCCCAGGAGGGTGTTCTATAAATATCCCTAGAATTCCCGGACGAAGTTCCTAAGAGACTGAATTTAATCAAACAATTTAATATCTGCTTGCATGGAGCGGTGCACATCTGGGCAGGATTCAAATATCAAGTTATTGGCTTTCGGTAGCTATTCCATTCATGCTAGGTATGATTTACGTAGCTATTCCTAAAAAATTAAGTAACAGCTCAATCTATTTTAAACTAACTTTCGCATGTGTATTTGCAGATAAAAATAGTCAAGGGAGCAGGTCCAAGGCTATAATTATGTATGTATGTTTTTAAATCTTTTATGGACGACAATATATTTAGGACGAAATTGAAATAATTATTAATTAACAAATGCTATTACATTAACAGAATATAACAATAACAACTAGTATATACAAGTAAGTATATCTATTTCTTAAAAATCTAAGCCGTCACCAGAAGGCAGAGTGCCCAGAATGCTAGCAGCATCGCCACGTTGAACGGCAATGCTAATTCGTTGACCGAAATAAAAGCCAGCATTCCGATCAGGCAAGCATCAGGCAAGGAGAACCTAAGCGCAAAGAGGTGACAACCCGAAATGAGTTATTATCTAAAAGGGTACCTAGATTTTTGGAAGGCAGAATATTTTATGGACACAATAATGTTTGTCGATTTCATGGACCGATGTGGAAAATTCGTTCGCTATGTATGGAGAACGATAGCGAAGTGGTTGTTCTATAATAAACAGTGTAAATGCTAAGGAACTTGAAGTTCGTTTTTAGTTTTTCAAAGTCTTTCGCCACATCAATGCCAGTGCGGTACTGCTGTCGAACAGCTTGGTCATCACGGATTATCGGGTACTAGGGCCGCCGGTCAGATATCTAGCCACGCTAGCCTTAACGACATCATCCGGCGGCCCTTTGTCACCGCTAACGTACCAGCTATTCTCGAACCGAATGGTCTGTTGCGTGACGATGGTATGAGGCCCGACGGTATGATACTAGTCCCATGGGAGTTGGGGAGGCCCATTGTGTTACGCTACATGCCCCGACACACTTGCACCTTCCCATCTTCCAAGGACATCCGTGAGGGCGGTTGCGGTGTCAAATTTGGCCGAAGATCTCAAGAGGCGCAAATATGCAGGTCTCGACAGAGCCTACACATTTGCTCCCCTTGGAGTCGAGACCCTAAGTCCGTGGGGTACCGAGGTATAAAATTATCTGAGCGTCTGGTCGAAGCGACGCGTGACCCGAGAGCTGGTGAGTATCTGGCACAGCGCATCAGCATTGCTATACAGCGTGGCAATGCTGCCAGCGTCTTGGGGACGCTTCCGACTGGTATTGATATGGATCAGTTGAGCTACCTGTAGACTGTATTCAACAATCTGCAGTTAGCTCAATTGTTTCAATCGTAAATAATAGTATAATTTTCTTTGCGAATAAAGGCTGTTTTTAAATCAATCAATTTATTTGTTATTGATGAGTTTAATAAGGGGTCGGTAGCGCGTGTAAGATCTTTGATGTGGCTGTGGTAACCGCGCACCATCAGGTAGGCCCCACGTTTATCTGGCAAATAAAACGTCAAGTGAGAGTCGGACTCGCGCACTAAGGGTTTCGTAAGACCTTGGGTCTTGCCAAATTATCATGATTCTAGGTCAACGGGAAGTACCCTATAGGTTTTGTGTGCATGTGATTTCCTTGGAAATTTCAAAATATTCGGATGTCCCTTAAAGAATCACTTTGTTGTTCGTCTGTCTGTCTGTCTGTTTTGTCAACCCCCTTGAAATTAACATCAAATACCGAAGCCACTAAATAAATAAAACTTCTAAGCCAACGCAAATTGCGTTGATGTGTGGCTTGTGGGTTGAAGATATTAGTTTAAACCATTAACTCTGTCACTGGTGAAATCGGGCCTCTATCACTATTCAAGCCAGGTAACCTGGTTTGCTAGGTACCTATCTCAAAATCCTCTGGGATATTAGTAAAAATAAAAACAATTTCTTTGAAATGAGATCTTAAAAAATAGCTCGATTTATATTAGTATTGGAAGTTTGTCAATAATTCAGCGAGATAGCTGTCCTGAACTGTAATTGATCTATCGCCTCGGGACGATCGGGGCACAGGGTGGGCTTATAGGTTCTACCAAAAGTTTGTACAATGCACAGTAAAGAAATAGAGATTTTTTTTTACCTCTGAGTAAACGTGTTCTTGAGTGGAGACTGCTACTCGACAAACGAGGTGTAGGACGCCCTCAAACTAGGCGGGATGACGACTTGGGAAAGACTACAGATAGATGCTGGATGCGGCGAGCAGCAGACTGTGCCCCGCTATGGCGCTCATTAGGGGAGCTCTACACGCAGATCCCACAAACGGACTGATTCTACGATCCGGTGGCGACAGACCTACTACCTATTTCTCTAGACCTACAACCTACCAAATTGTCTAGTCTAGAGGACGCTACGAAAACACTCGTGTTAGAAGCAAAGACTTAGATGTAGGGCATGTGGCATAAAAGGACGTTGCTAACTTTAATATCTGGGGTGCACTATAACAGATACAGGCTAGAAGAGGAAATCAACACGCATCCAAAACACCTTGAGGTGCAGTGCAGCACTCCATAAAGTGTGGTCGTCCAGAATTCTAAGTCAAGGCACCAAAATCCGAATATATAAAACGATCATACATGCTATTTTTATTCAAGAATGCGAAGCCTGGACACTAACGCTGAAATAACAACACAAACGACAAAATCCTCGTGGCTGAGCGTAAGGTGCTGCTTATAATCTCTGACCCGACCACGCGGGCAGATTGATTATGGCGAGTCCAAAAAAACCAGAAGCTAGAGTATGCCCAACCAAACGTCATAGGCGAGTTCAAGAACGCTCATATCTGCTGGCACATCGATAGAATGGAAGATTAATGGGCTGTCAAGAAGGCGTATGAGGAAAGACCATCGGGGCGTAGACCAGTCGGCCGCCCTGGGTATCGCTGGATCGAGGAAGTTGAAACCGGTCTCCGTGAACTCGACGCCCATAGCTGGCGAGAGACAGCTCAGAACCGAGATGCCTGGAAAAGTCTAGTGTCAGGGCCAAGATTCACTTTGGGTCGCTGAGTCTTTGAGCTATATGAGTTAGAGAAGAGGTAGAGAACTTTCTTGTTGAATTTCTTAAACCTTTCTTCTCTGTTATTTACACTGTGCGAACGCGAGCACGTCAGCGAATAATTATTCACTGAATATTGATGACCGTCCCTCGGAGACAACTCTTGAACGTTTAGAGCATCTACCGCAAAAACGATTAATGATACATAGCGATATAATCGAATCAGAATTGTATTTGTCTATTTTTGGTCGATATATTCGAATTGAAATTCTACTTGTCTATTTTTTGTCAGATCAACGACCTGTCAAACGCAAATCACATCAATCTTAACCAACTTAAAAAAAGAAGGAGGAAAAAATAGATAGGTCCAGCTGAACGTTCTATGTTCAGCTGTAGCTAAGTATTTTTTTTATCTTCGTCGGTTACTTTGTCAATTGTGATGATTATTTTATAGAAAACTATTTCAAGATAGTCCCATTAAATCAGTGTAAATAATAAGGAATGTATAGTTGGTCTTTAAGATTTTTTCAAAACAATCTAATTATCATTTAGAGCAATTTCCATACTGTAGTTAACATTCCTAACAATTTTCTTCGACCGAAAAATAACCAAGATTCATACATAATCATGGTCAAGAACACTTTGTTGACTCTTTCATTGCCCATGACGCATATGAACGTTTCCACGCTGCCGTAGCTGCAGCACGCCTTCTGGCCGCACCGCAGAACTTGGGCAGTAATTGTGTTAGAATTCACATTTACTGCCCAGGTTCTCTGTACAGTGCGTAAGCGCTGACGTTTCCTTGGACGACGACATAATGATCAAATCTGATTGTATCGCATTCATCTTACAGAGTAGGCCTCCCGGCAATCCTTCAGTAGACTCTCCAAGTATCGAGTATTTGCATCTCAAAGGTGAAGGGCCTTTTTTGCGATTTCCAGGAAATTTAAAGATTTTTTCACTTGAGTTTTTAAAGAAGAAGGTGTCTATGCTGATTTTTATCATAAGTTTAAGTGTAAAACTCACTCGAAGCCACTTTAGTTATTCCGTGATCAGGGTGTTTAAAACTATGCCGAAATATTGGATAACTTAAAACTCAAATCATGGTAAATATCCCGTTGGAAATGTTTTTACGTGTCTGCGAACTTTTTTCTTAAAATAAGCCATTCATACTAACAGCTCCACACAGATGTTGTGTGCGCCCTATAGGAGTTTTGTTCGAATAAACATGTTACCGCTGTGCTGAGTCACACAAATGTGTGTGTTCTTAGCCGCTGCGCAAGTGCGGATTTACGCCTATGTTGCGTTTCAGATCGGGTGTGCGAAAAAAAACACATACGGTGTGATTTCAGCAGTCAAAGTGTCCATGTACTAAGGACTCCGTTGATCTTTATTGGGCGTCAGTGCTGGCCCATATGATCAACCTTTGAAATAAGCAACATGCTCTATGCTGTCATCTTGAAGAGGTCCCTTCAGGGAATTCTGCGTTGGCTAGCTTAGGTGAAGGGTATCTGGGTGTAGGTCTCGAAGATATGGTCTCCGATTGTATTTCGGATAGGCGTCTCAATAAGAATAAACAATAGGATTTTATAAAATGTTAATAAGTATAAAAAATGCAATATTATTATATTAATTATTGAATTACGCTATTAATTAAATTATTAAAATTTATTACTACGTTTTTAAACAAATTGTCTATACTGAATGTTTTATTATTATTCACTCTAATCAATTTAACAAGCTTAGGTACCGTTTCAATCAAAATGTATTTTACAGCAATAGATTAGGTACACATAGCAATCTTTATATATATAATTCTTCTGTGAGTGTGTATGTCACTGAACTTCTCTCAAACGACTGGACCGATTTTGATGAAATTTTTTGTGTGTGTTCAAGGGGATCTGGGAATGGTTTAGATTCACAATTTTGTCCGCTGGACAATGTTTTTTTAATTAATTTTTAATATTCTATAGAATAGCAATCTCCTTTAAACGTTTCCATAGAAACAACGCGTGCGAAGCCGCGGGCATAAACTAGTATAATGTATTCAATTTTTGACATTTAATAATTATTACTAGTCAAGACTATTATGACTATTATTATTATGACTCTTGTGAGTTCCTGAGCTGGGTTAGATCTGGCGAGGTTATCTTTTAACACATGATAGTGTTAAGCTTTGTCATAAATTATTGGAATCTGTATTAGGCGGAAGATCATTTGGTTGCGATTACCTGTAGTTTTACCTATTTTTTTTCAGCAAAACCAGAGTTTTGTCATGAAATTATTTCTATAAATATTCTTATATCTTTTGAAATTTCAAAACAATATAAATAATGTAAGAATACATGTAAAAGAACACTAAAGAAAAGACGTCCGAAATGATTTAAGAAAAAGAAAAATATGTTCGAAATTCACTAAATGTAGACCAAACGTAGGCCCCCTTGATGTCCAGAATCACCCTTTTTTGGCTTAGTACGTACACACTTACTGGACACCCTGTATAAAAATAACCTATATAACGTTAAATCTAGGTACCTATCCAAGGAGAAAATTTTTTTTTTTTGTATTTGTTAAACTTTATCTTATTTTTATTTTCCACATATGTTACACTAGAGATATTATAGATTGACATAAGACCAATGTACACGTACATTATCACCTAGTTACACAGGAATAAATTCATTTATCATTTTATCATTATCCATAGAAACAACGCATGCGAAGAGGCGGGCAGAAACTAGTTCATAAATAAATTGTATCTCTGCTTAACTAGTCTATACAAATCGTCCTCTAACATCCAAAATCCTAGGGATTATTAACGTGCCCTGTTTGCTGATTAACTCGGTCAGTGAGGCGTCATCAGTAACAGAATAAGCCTGACTCAATAGCTCGTTTGAATTTGATAGGCTTGTAGTTCCACCACCCTAGCTGTGAAATTGTGGAAAATTCAATTGAATTCGTTTATGTCAGGAAACGGTAAATTAAAACATAGGTACAGAAAATAAGTTAGAATATCCATTGATAGAAATGTTTTAATATACTAGACGATCGCCTCGCGGTTTCACCCGCGTAGTTCCCGTTCCCGTGGGAATTCCGGGATTAAATATAGCCTATGTCACTCCCTGAAAAGTAAACTTCCTAACGGTGAAAGAATTTTTCAAATCGGTCCAGTAGTTTCGGAGCCTATTCAATACAAACAAACAATCAACCTCTTTATAATGTTAGTATAGATTAATGCTGGACAATCCACACATCAATCAGAAATCAGTAACTTTGATTTCTTAAGGCTTACAAAATAAGTTCTTAGACTTGTCAAATTTTAAACTATAAATTATTATCAAGTAAGAAATAAGGTTTTTATTGATTTTTTCTTCACTTCTACCCCTGAGTACCTATCGAAAACTGGTTATGAGAGAACAACAGGTATACGCCGCTCTTGTCCAGAGTTTCATATAGATACTCTGTCTGTGTCCAGCCTTCCATCAATGAGCTGCAGGTAGTTGTTAAATTAAATAAATGTATAGATAATAATGCTGGACAATCCAGAGCAGAGCTTGTTATGGGTCCTAGATGACTGATATACCCAATCCAATACATTACATTAGATAGCCAACTGTGTAGGAATTCCACACAAAGACAAAATTTCTATACGTGCAATAACTAATAATACTTATCTAAAATAATCATCATCATCATCAGTCAATAGCTATTCCACTGCTGGGTATTATCATCATCATTGTCAGCACCAGTTCTCTAGAGCGGATATAATGCTTCCCTAATATTCTCCATTTCCCCCGTCTCTGGTCTCACGACTCCATTGTAGGCCAGTTACCTTTGCCGAGTCGTGGTCGCTACTCAAGAGCCCGTCTAACCCGATTATCAGAAATGTTAGGTATCTTACGGATCTTTATTGAACCAGAAAGCCGAATGGTTTGACACTCATTTTATCAGACATAGGCTTCCTTACGACGCCACAAATAGCCGTCCTAAGACGCCTTCATCCATCAGCACCATTAGACATGCATTGGTCCAAAGGCCAAATTCATTAATTAAGTACAGGCCCTGCAGTGGGATAATACATGAAAATAAATAAGTAATAATAACCTCTAGTTATAATCCTAAAAATTGTCTTTATAAATAAATTGATTATTAAATACATTGATGATTATTATTTTACAGATATCCTTGTGGCACTATTGTCTACCTACACCATGACGCAGCTCGGCGTATCACTGTCAATTATGATGATGTACACTGCGTGCTGTGTGCCCACTAATTTGGAGGCTCGCCAAGCGGCGCGTCATTGGATGAGGGTGTTGGGTTTCAATCGCAGCTGTCATGCTAATAATACAATCTAATGAATGTAGGTACCCAGGTATAAAGTAAGTAATAAAGTTAGACAAGAATTTCTCAAAAACCTCATCCCTTTAGTCTGTGGCCGATCGCAATGAGTTTTTATTGTTATTTTATTCACAAGTGTGTTGAAAAACGACGTATGATACACGTGTGTATTGATGATTTGATTACCGTCCTCGGCTCTCTTAAGACCCTCGCAGACTAATGACCGCTTGCTTAAATATATTTAAATATTAATCATAATTATGAAAGTTAAATATCCTTATGCAAGCCGCCCGCTAAAAGAGATAAAAATAAGTACATTCATTCATGTCTTTACAATCAAATATTAGTGTCGATTCTGTTGTTGTATTACTAAACTAAATTATCTTGACAGCACTAAAAATGTCACTGTTCTTATAATCTTTTGATCACTTTTGACAGAAAGAGTCAGGAACTTTTTTAGTCCTGTCATTTTAGTTTATTTTATTGTCACTCAACACTGCCAGAATTATATTTTTTACTAGCTTCTACCCGCGGCTTCGCAGGCATATTTTCAGTGTAATAATATGGGTAGCATATTATCTATGTCAGGCTAGGTTTTAATTAAGGGCGTATACAACCTCAAATTGCTTATTTTCAACTCCGTCGGACCTCCATGTCTTCCAAACTACTGAATATTTAACTTTGAAATTTATATATGGTAAAGTTCAGGACTTATTCTATCGATCATATGTTTCGAAAACACGATTCCATAAAATTTTCTCGATAGAAAAAAATCGCAAAGCTACCTCAAATTTTTTACTAAAACCCTAATTTCTCAATAAACACAGATGATACGATCTTGAGATTAAGCATGGTAAATGAACTAAGTATAAATAACATTTTATATGTTGCCTTTTTTTCAATTAACTATTCTACTGTTTGTGGGGAGCAAATAACTACGAAAAACTTGATTTTTGGGCTTTCGCCGCTTTGCTCTGTCCCGCTCCTATGAACGCGAAATCCTATGCCTATCCTCTTCACACAATAACGAGGTAGTATGGACCCTCAAACGCCAAATTTCATGTTGATCTGTTCAGTAGTTTTGGAGATGCTAGTTAACAAAATAAAATTTACATCTCACAATCTTTCGGCTTTAAAATCTTAGTACGATTCGGACCCTTGATAAAAACTTATAGACTTATTAATTTTACGTCTTTATAATACATATATCTAGCTATAGATGAAACTACATCAGAAATCTAACGAAGAACATCTGGTTAGAACAAATACTGAATGTTTACCTCCCCCTCCCCCCAACACTGTAGACTGTAGGTGAGTACCTACAGTCTACAGTGTTACCCCCCTCTCCTTTGCGCGCGAATAAATACTTTGAAACCTTTGTTACTTTTTATTATGCTCTATTACATTTAGAAATAGCTTTTGCAACCTATCTAAATAGAATCTAGATTATCTTACAGTCGAGATTTAAGGTAAGTGGGGGATGCTGTGGTATCAAGGAGGTATTGCCTATTGTAGTATTTATGAGATAAACGATTTTCTGTATAGTAATAAGGCCTTGCCCAGTATTATTTACTTTTAAATAAAACTGGCCAAGTGCGAGTTAGCTCACACACGACATCAACCCAAAAAACGGTTGTTTTTTATGGACACTTTGGTGATCGGTATGTACATAAACGGGGTAATAAAAAAAAATAAAAAAAAACTAGTTGTAATTAGTAGTAAGTAGATAGAAATAAACCATTCTAAAAATGAACACCCCTTTCACTACAAAATCTATCGTAGATTGACGAATTTATTACGGATATAAGGAATGAAACGGTGGTCTTCTTCCAACACAAATAAGGTTCGTAGTTAACCCACTTACAGCCGTAATGAATGCACGCCCCCTCCACAACATGTCATAGGTACCTACACTCGGCGTGCACTTTTAGAATGGTTTATCTCTACCTACTTATTACTTGCGAGTTTTTGTTACGAAAATTCCCCGTTTTAAATGTCCATATGAACAAAGTCACGAGCGAGAGCTAATTTTAATAAAGCTGTGACATCTGACCTTTATACAAGTATAAATTTATTTGGAGCAGCGAAGGCGGCATTGAATTGTTAATTGGGAGCGCTCCGATATCATTCATGCAGACTGAAGATGAAGACGTTGTGGCGTAGTGGGGCTAGGTGAACGGGGTTCGAGTTCCGATGCTAAACAATCAATACAAGGTGCCATGAAACATGTGTACTGCCCAAGGGAGATGATTGTGGACACTACTGTTTTATTATTGTTTGGAGAGTTCAAATAATTTCAATAATAGACAAAACATTGGTTTTTTGAAAAGAAGCAGGCGAAAACATTGGTGCAGTATTTTAAAGTGTTAAGTAATGCAAGAGTGCGTGTAAAAGAACACAGATAAGAGGAAAAACAATCCTAATTAAAAAAGGAATACAAAATCGATATAAAAAAATCGTATACCAAAGCCAAAAGGGGGTGATTCAAGCCATTGCAAAATTTTATAATGTTCTGTTCAGCCGTTTAACGGAAATACACGCAACAGACATAAATACGCAACAGACATGCACACAACAGACATACAGATGATATTCATAATAAAAGATTCCATGTTCATGTTCTGAATGAAAATTTAAATCTGTCTGTCTAGGAAAGGTGATCAATCGGATCCTAAGGAAGGATTTAGTTCCTTATTCTTCTTGATTAAAGATGTATTTATTATAAGAATAATTATTATTATAAAACGCAAGCAAAGCCGAGTGCGGAAGCTAGATGGACAGGAAGATCTTGAAATAGAAACACTAAGAATGGACAGTCAGAAAAATATATCATAAACTTACCTTTTCCTTTTCCTACAAACTAATAAAAGTTCGCAAACTTTCATAAAAGGATCTTTGGAACTTTTATTAACTTAATAAACTTCAAAAGTTAAGTCATGTAATTGCACTTCTCAAAGTTGCTGAGTGACTTTTGAGTAAATTTTACTGAACTATGCCAATTTCTCGTTGAACTGTCTCTTTATAATTTGTAGAAAAGTTTGTTATCATCTCGTTTAACTTAATTCGATGTAATGTATTTATTTAAACCACCAGTTACACATTATTGAAATTAATAAGAAATGTTATCATAGATTGAATTAGTTGCTTCTTGGTATAAAATTATTTTATCATTAAAAAAAAATTAGAAATCGGCTTATAATCCACACTGTTTTTACCTTAGTTTTGAATAATCTATACTAATATTAAAAAGAGGGAAGATTTGATTGTTTGTTTGTATTGAATAGGCTTCGAAACTACTAAACCGATTTGAAAAATTATTTCTCCGTTAGGAAGCTTACTTTTCAGGGAGTGCCATAGGCTATATTTTATCCCGGAATTCCCACGGGAACGGGAACTACGCGGGTGAAACCGCGAGGCGATCGTCTAGTTTTTTAGAACTACCTCGGGATCATTTTCTGTAGGTAGAACACAGTGAAATACCGGAGAGGTTTTAGTGGGTATTACGTCCTTTTCAGGGCGTTGAGTCCCACATAATTCTGGTCCCCCCCCAGACCAGTTTATTCGTGAATGAATTTCCTCGACGAGACAAAAAAAAGGTCCATAATTGACGGAGAAATCGATAAACATAGGTACATAAAAAATACATAGGTACCTACATTCAATCGAACATATAACCTCCTCCTCCTTTCGAAATCGGTTAGAAAGGGAAGGTAGGTACCTATTATTATTATTTTTTATTTTGACGTGTAACATCATGCATGTTACTTAAATGCTTAGGTACCGCCCTAGGGTAAAGAAAATGAAATGATAAACCAACTGTTATGACATTTTCAATTCAGAAAATCAATCTGCCATTTCCTGTTGAAAGTTTTCGAGACACCACCATCGCAAAAGATTTAGGAGTGACCTTTTTCAGCCATTTTGTCATTGATTGTACATTTTCAGAGCTAGAAAAACTTAGGTTGGTAATATCTGTTGAAATCGCCCGGAATCTAGACGCTATAAACATTAGTCCAGAGCACACCAATAAACCTGAGATTGTGTAAAGCCGCTCGTAACCCGCTGTAACTGGCTATAACCGGTTCAAACGGGTTCAGATACGCCATTATTGTGGTTCCATTATGCCGCCATTTTGATGGTTTTAGACTATTGTCATCTTGAGGTCTTATGAACATTAAATGGACTGAACAAAGGGAAAAAAATGTGACGATAGATTTGATAAAAATAAACCGCGTGTCATCCTTAAAAAAGCCCTCTTAAACATACCTACATAGGCACATTCGAATAGCAAACCAGGTGCTTGTTCCTGTTAAGTTATCAAATTCACATTGTCGTATCATTTGTTCGAGTCTCGAAATAACGACTCTCTTGGTTCGAGTAGGGTTTATTTAACTGAATAGACTCCCTGGAGTTACGAAAATAACATGAATGCCTGAGTATCATTCAAACCATATCTTGTTTTAGCAGTGAGAAGCTAACGCTATAATAAGGAACTAATATTGGCTCTGAAAAAAATCCAGTTGGTCAATTCAAATGTACCTGTGTATTTGTGTGTATTTCACTAGTACAATTTTTTAATTCAAAATGCAGCTGAGATGTGAGCCGTCATTGGCTGCATTTTGATAACGAATAAAAACAAACAAAAATCAACCAATAAGCGGTGAAAATGGCAGATTGACTGACAAAAATACATATGAATTAAGCAGCTGGATTTTGTTTATAACAGAAGATTATTATTGGTTCTACTTAGCTTTAGCTTCGCACTGCTAAAACGTACCTAGGTGTAGCATTATGCAGGGACGAGAATTTTCCCTCGTCCATGGCATTATGGTTAAAATAGTTTGATACATTCGCGAATTTAAAAAAACTACAATTATTCGTGGTAGTAAACGATTGAGATTTTTAATTTCTGTCCTTAAAAAGCCTCAAAACGTTTTACCGTTCCATACATATTCCTTAAACTGACTAAAGCTCAAAATTACCCAAAGAAAGCCTAATATTTCGCTCAGCTGTCCCGTAAATTTCAGTTTAATCTTGAATTATTTCGCCAAATTAAGTCCGGAGTGGTACAGTGTCGTGAAAAATGGCGCTCTCTGATAGCATCTCCCGAGTAGATTACTATGATGTGAGCGCGAGTAATAACGGAAAACGTACGAGAACAGTGAAGCTTCAGTTATCGTAAAGATCCCCTCTCTCCCCTATTGTCATGTTCATTCTCCTACTTGCAAATATTTGAATAGAAATTGTAGAAAATTTTTATAATACCTAGATAAGTTCTTGTCTGTTATTAAAATTCAGCGTAGATATAAAAGTTACAAGAGGGTATGAAAATGAATTCCTTATTTTTTCCATTAGACAAATTAGTCAGAGTTTCCCTTCAAAAATTGCTTTTGGTTGAGGAAAAATCTGGATTTTTATATTAAAGGTCAGAATATATAAATCAGCTAACAATCTCTAAGAATATTTCACATTTTCGCTAAAATAGCACTGAAGTAAGAAGAATAATACATAAATACACAACCAGTCGAGAGATAATGTAGTTCAGGCAGAATTAAATATTTTATTTTGAATTGTTTTACAGGTAACACAGTGAGCCTACCTATCTAATGGAAAACAATTGACAATGGCTGCCATAAAATAGAGGTCCCACCTCTATTTATTTGCGGCTACCTCTAAAAGTATTCCTTAATCAAATCATTTTAAGACCAGATGAAATAAAATTTAATCGATTCTATTTCATTTGCTTTTCGATTCATGCTTCGATGTGGGTGTATCACTCATATATTATTGCTGATCATTTTACCAATATAAAACAGATTAAAAACAACTAATGAGCGGCGAAAAGAGTATGAGTGAAACACTAACGGATCCATTAGAATCGACCTGCTGACATCTGCCGACGACCTCAGTGGCGCAGCGGGCGAAGGTCTGCCCGCGACGTAGGAGGTTGCTGGTTGGATTCCCGCCTCGGGACAAATGCTTGTACGATCAGCAGACTTGTCCAGGGCGTTCTGGATGTTTAATATGTATAGTAAAAAATATCTATCTATGTAGTGTATTGTAATAAGTATATCAGTTATCTGCTTACCTTGGGGCTAGATAATGCTGTGTGAATTTGTCCAGCATTATTCATTTATTATTTATTTATCTGTCTGATCCTCTGATCTGGTTTATAAGATACCTATCCAATTAGCGATCAAAATAAATTTCAGTTATACGTTCTATCCAATTACATTTCACAAAGAATTCCAAACCTTCGACCATGCAGCAAATCTGCCCTTTTATAACGTAAACGAGTTATTATTTAGAAACACGAGAGAGGTCTTCACACCCTCCAAACCCTATTTACGCCCTTCTGGGAATCGAGGCAAACGCCCTGTCTTTCCTCTCGGTAGGGCTGGGAAAGGACTAAGGTGAACAATCTGGAACCATGTCAAGACAGAATTTATTACTACCTACATTCATATACGCTGCAAAATTATAACTTGGTAAAGTGATTCAATGTATTCTATGGAAATAGATAGGCAGACCTAAATTACTTTTTCACCACTCTCGCTCGAAAACGGTGACTTTGCTGCTCGGTTTTGCTCACATGTGGAATAATAGTTATTGTATCAACAAGTGGGCAAAATGATTCAAAATGATAAACTGCTTCGTTAGCTGAGGATTTAATATCGGCACGTTCAACAAAAAATCGTTTTGCCCACTTGTTGAACAAAATAACTAGGTATGTATTGATGAAAAACGCGAGCAAAGCCATCTAACTAGAACCAGGTAGGTACATTAAATCTATTCAAATTCAGCTGAATCCGTTCAAGAGTTTTGTTGTTCGTACACAAACACAAATCTTCACTAACATAGCCTGGTACCTAAGTTCCTAGCTATAGAGTTAGGAACAACTTGGAGACAAATAAAACTTGTTCAGGCTAGAGAATCTTCAGTCAGGGTGATTTGATAATTCTCATTTCAAAACCTTCAGAACTTTCATTACTAGACAAGCCAAAATAACGGAGGACACGATTTACGAGTCGAGCTGAAATTTTGCATACTTAAGTATGACAATTTTATTCATAAAGAAAATTACAATCAAATAATTGAAATAAATTAGAACTAGTATTTATTTACATTTGAAACAATTGAGGTCATTATACTAGATTTGGATTTATAATTTTTAATTTTTTTTGTTCTTAAACTTATACAGCGCATGCAGAACCGCAGTCAGGTTCCAGTAATTAATATAGAGCACAAATAATTAATTTTACGAAAATGTTTAATGGAGGGGATTAATATCAATTTTAAAAGTCAGATCCCAACAACTTTGAGCGTAAGGATTTGTTTTGATTTCTTTGATATGGTGCAATGTGGGCATTCTCCATGCTGTTCCTTTTGCTGCGATATTTCGCCAGACGGGTCCATGTCGCTGTGGCAACCTGTCCCAGGTCGTCGTACCATCTTGGTCTGCCTCGAGCGTGAGGCGTCTCTTGGGTACCAGTGCAGGATTATTTCCCTCCACCTCTCGTCCTGTGCTGTCGAGACGTGGCCCGCCCATTTCCACTTCAGTTTGCAAAGCATATTAATTGCAACGGTGACTTTAGTAGTGTTTCTATCCATAAGCTTCAGGCCGAGCATAGACCATTCTGTTGCCCTCTGGAAGGTGGATATTTTCCTAATTATATCTTTTGTCAAAGGCTAGGTTTGACTGCCATATAGAAGGGTAGGGGGAATTGTATTGTCCATTAGTTTATTTTTTCAGGTGTACTGGTAGCTTGCTCTTAAAGATGTCTTTGTGGGACCAATACTTCCTCCAGGACATGGCTATTCTTCTGTCTACTTCTTTTGTGATGGCATCTTCGAACGATATATAATCTTTTACATACTCTACAGCACTACTTTTGAGCTGAATAGGCTTCTAGTCTCCATTGGTCTTACCTTTCGTTTTACTTAAGATCACGTACAATCCTATTTTGCGACTCTCCGCGTTTAATGATCTGAGCATAAATTGAAGGTATTCATGTTTGTCTGCCAGGACAACCTTTGATATCGTCCGCCAACCTTAGATGCGTTAATCGTTCCCCGTTTATGTTCAGACCAAGTTTCGCCCAATCTAGGTTTCTAAACATGGTTTCTTATATAGCCGTGAATAGCTTCGGCGAAATCGGGTCTCCTTGTTTAACTCCTCGTTTGACTTCGAAAGTGGTACCTATTGTTTGCAATTTAATTTTGGCGCAAGACTGAGTGTATATTATTACTATCAGAAAATTGACGTACTTTAACTTTAATCCTTGAAAATACCTATACAGTCGATGCAAAATCCGAAAGCAGTAGACGCACCTTCCGAATTTTGTAAAATTCTGACGCCGCGTACGCTCCGATTCCAATCCAGTGGCCGCGTAACTCTATCAACCACCGAATCAGCACCGTTAGTGCAAAAATACAGGCTGTCGTAGTTTTAGAAAATTCAATCGGCTCGATTTCCTGCAAATGTATTAAATATTTAATAACAGTTTTTGTTTCCTTGTAATCGAGGTCATGACTCCATTCACTCTCATTATCTCTTCCTCTCATGGTTTCGGTTTTGGCCATTAACTCCCATCTCAAAAAATCACCCTGTATAGCTCTAACCATGCTATAGTAATTTGATACCACCAGCCGCGACACTTGACCTATTGGTAACTCAATTTATTCAGCGCGGGAGAAGCGCTTCAAGGGTTAAATTGTGAAACGTGCTATTTAGTTTGGATATTAATTTAGAAAGACTTTACCTACAGGTACTTACTGTGTCATGTGTTATAAAAATAAGTATATTAATTATACGTACATATTATTTCGCTTCATATTTTATAATTATTTTTTGTTTATTTTGAAACTTTCTCGATATGATATTATAATAATTTTTGAGTTTGATTGTTACTGTATTTTTTTTTTGCTTGGCGTGGAGCTTTATTCGGCTGAAATTCAGGTGGTTGTGCCCAAAAATATATTTAAAAAAATAAGTAAGTAGCTAAATAAAGGTAGACAAGAGATACCAAAACTGGAATTCAAATTGTCTAATCGTACATTCTGAAACCAGTGCTTACTTATGTACCTTCATAATGTTCACCTGCGTTTTCTCTATCTACGTGTTATCTAGAAAGAAGAAAGAAAGAAGAAGGAAAATAATTTTACTTGCCTTAAATTTACTACACAACACATTAACTAGCTGTGTTGAGTTAGTTGAATAAATCTTAGACCAAATTTTTGTGTGTAGCAGGATTAGGGCAAATATGGCCTACACTCAACATTGTGCTAGGTATACCTGGTGTGTCAACCCAGCAGCGCGCTGGTTCAGTGCAGGTTATCTAGTACTATGTTGTCTTTTATTTCTGTACCAAAGTTTGTTTGTGTGTTATGTCTAATTATAATGTTCTACTTTTAAATCCATCATGGTTATTAACACTAAAGTCATTAACAACGGGATATTTACCATGATTTGAGTTTTGAGCTTTCCAATATTTCGGCACAGTTTCATGCGCCATGATGTTAAGGTTTAAAGATGTTAAGGTTTAAAGGTTTAAAGATTCTCAAAAAAGACACAGTCACTTACACTACATGAGAATAGTAATTTAGCTTAGTGTAAACAATTTAGGTATAAAAGTTAAAGTTGTTGTTCGGTCTGTAGGTAGTAACTACAGTTTTGCATAATTGAAAAGCTAAATACAAAAAAGGTAAAAGGTAGATACACATTACATAAAATTTATATTAGGTACTACACTTGCTAGAATTAAACAATCTTATAAAATTGGCCAATTTTCATTAACAAAACTAGCAAGTTCAGATTTAAAGGTATGAAACGAGCTTACATTTTTTAATGTTTCGGGTAGTTTATTATACAGCTGTGCTCCTTCAAAAGTAAACATTTTTTTGCCGTAATTCGTTCTAACCTTGGGCAAAACAAGATAACTATTTGTTCGTAGCAAAAGACAAAAAATGAGGGTAGATAGATATATCTGCCAATAACAACTCACTCGCAGTGCCGTCAGTTATTCCGTGATCATGGCGCATGAAACTGTGCCGAAATATTGGAAAGCTCAAAACTCAAATCATGGTAAATATCCCGTTGTTAATGACTTTAGTAATAATGTTCTTTCGTTCGTTCCGCGGTAGGAATCAAACAAAAACAAGGGTATAAGACTTTCCCCTCCCTAGTTGTATTATAAGTGATTTTTATAGACTGCTCGCAACGCCCTCTCGCGTCTGAACGTGTGGCTGAGTTTGTAACACCTGGATATGTATTACAATACACCTGTGTTGTATATTGTATTGTTTCATGGAATATTGTTGATGATAATGTGGAAATGTTGTGGTTGTGGATGATAATTTGGGATTAATTTATTAAAGCCTTGAGAGATCAGAATGGAATGGAACCATTGAGAACTAAATTGAGTGCGGTCGGATATGCATGTTGATATGGTTCCGTTCTGTTTTGATATTTAGCTGCATGGACAAATAAAATTCTAGCACATTGTACGTACGAGTAGGTACTAGAAATTTAGCGTTAGACGTAACGTATGAGGCTTACTACAAAATATCAGATTATTCAACTATAGGATTTAAAAGCGTGGGAAGAGTTTTGCTCCAACTCGTTAACCAGCAACCTAACAAGGTAAAGGTTTATTGTACGTAAGTGAACAAAAAATCAAAGTGATTACTTTATTTTCTACTTTTACTTATGTAATTTGATTTTTGTGACGTGTCCAAGAGTCCTGTGAGGTCTAAAGGAAATAAAGCACTTTGATATTTGATATACGGGGTGGAACAAACGAACGGTAGCTGGAGGGCAAGTACCTACCCGAAACATTCAAGATTGCAAATTTTACTCAAAGTTTGCATTCCTTTATTTTTAGGATTCCGCACCTCAAAAGAAAGAAAAGGAAGCCTTATAGTATCACTTTGTAGTCCGTCTGTCTGTCTGTCTGTCCGTCTATCAACCTCCTTTTCTCAGGAACGCATGCAGATATCGAGTTGAAATTAACATCAAATACTCAAGTCCGCAACCTCTTGAAGCCTGTAGAAAGTAACAGCCGTTTAATCCGAATATTATGAAATTTCTAAGGGCATCATATGCACACAAAACCTGTGAGTACTTCCCGTAGACTTGAATCATAAAATTTGGCAAAAAGCAAGGCTTATAACACAAATAAAGGGAATAATCCGAAAACCGTAAATTTTAGTTGTAAAACAAAAAAAAAATTTTGGTTCTCTCCCTGGACCAAAATATACCTACTTCCCTTGACCTTGAATCATGATATTTGGCAAGAAACAAGGTCTTACAATTATACGGACTCGCTTTTGACATTTTATTTTAAATAAGTGGAACTGCTTTCACAAAATTTTTAAAAACAAAACTTGGCTCAGCTGGTTTTCGAACCGCCTTTATTTTCTTTGAAAAGATGCCTGTATTGTTTTGGACAAGATTTCATCCCACGCAGATCTAATCGATCGACTGCGAGGCGGTGTTTTACCCGCCTGCGCAGGAAGGAGGGTTAGGTATGTTTTTATAGGAAATCATGGGCGTAATGGGTATAAAGGTAAGGTACCAAGGGATAGTTACCTCAGTGGTCATACATACCTCACTGCCAACCTAAACCTAGCCTCTGAAAATCGCAATCAAGTTCTATTAGGCTAAATATTTTGTTAAATTTTCAGGCTACATATATTAATTCCCAACTTGAATGCGTTGTTTGACAATACACAATAGGTATATTGTGCCGGTTGCGCGCGATATCCCAAATTTACATTATAAACTGACATAAATCGCTCCCGCTACCGCTGCTCACATAATACTCACCCCTAAACTCCTTCCCTACAAAAGTTTATCTAGAACATTCGTTGTCATGCATTCTGCGCTAAGCGCTCATTCCGGTGTAAACTGGTTCAATATCTATGTAAATGATCCAAATGCACGGTTTTATGGTCAGCGTGTTATGCATGCTGAGTTTGAAATTCGTTTTAAATATTTATGGTTTGTTGAGCTAAAGAAGTGGTCAAAATATTATAAGATGAAATGATTTTACCGAACATCTCATAGAGTCCACAGGTGACCAGAATACTGTCAAATTTTTTGACCGAAATACCTAGAAAGGTACATCAAAAAATTTGCATTGTGATTCAACTTGGCAAAGCTGCCAGCATTCTGGGCACTCTGCCTTCTGGTGACGGCTTAGGTTTTTTGGATATAGATATGTGTAAATACTTGTTGTTATTGTTTTAGTCCAGCAGTGGACTAATATAGGCTGATGATGATGATGATGATTGTTTTATTCAATTATTGTAATTTCCTACTAAATAAAAAGTAATTTGTTATTTTTGTGTCTTTGTCGAACAAAGTAAGCCTATGAAGTGGATAAAGGAAGTGGCTAGCAAAGAAAATACATCATTTGTATATTTTTATCTGAAAGCTGCCCGCGTCATGTAAAGTTAGCTCGAAATTAAAATTGCAACACTTTGTCGCCAATTTATGGATTTACCTCGTTTGTGTCAACTATAATTCTAAGCCTTGTTCTTCTTAGCCTGCACAGATATTATGAACATGGAGGTAAGTCCAAGGAGTTTTTACCTCGTCATTATGCGAACATAATAGTCAAATTAAATGTATCTAGAAGTCGGTGTCATGTCGCATAAAGATATCTAAGAGAAAGAAGTTAAAGACATTGCAGTGGAGAGAGAAAAGTGGAAGTAAACCGATAAGAGCTAGGATCTTAAATATAAAAGAGTAATAAAGTAATTGAGTCTATTTAAAGAAAACAGATAGGCATAAGTAACTACAAATTTCAATATAAATTACACCTCTATATGGATGCTTGTTACCCTGTTCACGCCATAGCGACTGAACCGACAGGGCTTAAAATTTGCATAGACGTAGCCCTAATTCTGGAAAAAATACTCACTCTCAATCCCTTGAAACAGTTCCCATGGGATAGAAATAACCTTTAAATTTTTCCCTTGAAACAATACTCGCGAAGCCGCGGGCTGAAACTAGTTTATAATGATGATGCAAACCAAGAACGGCCATTACCACCCTTATCTTGTAGATAAAGAGCGGTACGAATGAAAAAGGTAGAGGTTATTTTTATCAACTAAGCTTTGGAACTCGCTACCGGCTTCTATATTTCCAGACAACTCCAGGTTTAGCCTAGTGAAAAAATCGACAAATAAATACAATACTAGGTTAAAGCTGCCTGCAAATAATATAATTACTTCCTCTTTTTTTATATTTTATGTATGTTAATTGTGACTCTTCATAATATACCTATCTTTTGTAGCAAAGTTAAGAATGAGCACCTAAATTACAAAAATTTGGTGTCTTTTGCTGTAACAAATACTCTTTTCTTCACTTCACTGAAACTACAACCTGGGATTTTTCAAGACCTCGTTACTTACCATCAGATGAGATTGTGGTCCAACGAAGACCCTACCATAAAGAGTAGACACGATAAAGAAACAGATGATGCGTTTTATGGCCCAGGTATACGTGTATGAGAACGCTCACCACACACGCTTTTTCTCCCCTGTAAAAATTCGCCACACTTTCCTTACAAAGAAAGGAAATAAAAATCCCATGGATCACCCTAATCCCACCCATTCCAAACCCAATCCTACACGGGCAGCGAAAGTACTAAATCATTTATTTCCAAAGTGTCGGCCTCTCTTATCGCGTTACCCGCATAAAGGAACCTTGTAGAATGTAGAGTTTGTATGTGTGTATGGACGGATGTCGGTATTTGTAAGGCTTGGAACTGACATTTACAGTTATAAGGGATGTGGAATTTATTGAGGATTAGCTTCTGCCCGCGCCTTCGCACGCGTAGTTTCAGTAAAATAAGTAGCCTATTATCTAAGTTAGGCTATGTTCTAAATGTACGCAAAATTTCATATGGATCTGTTCAGTAGTTTTGAAGATCCTAGGTAACAAAAAAAACAAATTTCACAAATATTCGGCTTTATAACATTCGTAGGATTTGCCATAATATTCATTGATCAAACCACCTTGAGTTTTATTTTTATCTAGCGATATTTTGGCAACATTATGTTGTATGATGCATCTGTAGATATGTGCATATTTTTTTTACAATTTATTCAAGTACTTACATACATTATAATACTAAACCAGATGATGATTTAGATTGTCTTCTAAACACATTATAATCATTGACATTATCATAACACCTACTTACGTCAGTCAAGATTCAAAAATGTCTTCCGTATTTTATTGAATATTTTAGTGCCTGTATGGCACTAAAATATTGGTGACTACCGGTTTTCTTAATAAAACGAGAATAATTCGATCTTTCTGTCTGTCTGTAAGGTACAATTTCATGCCTAAACGGGTGAGCGGATATTAAATCAATTTTAGGGATTAGCTGGTATCCCGGAAAAGGCAAAGGCTGCTTTGCATCCCAATAAACCACATGCGAAGCCGCGAGCAGAAGCTAATACATAATAAGTATAAAGTAACAGAGATAAATAGTTGTGTTGATCGCTATTTGCTAAGATACCCATAAAAAGAGTCATTGAAGTTTTTTCTGTTGGTCGTCGCTGTACCCACAAACTTTTCAAAAGTTTTCATCTTCAAGCCGTATACAACAGTGATAAGCATTAAATCATGAAACTTGGAGTGATTTGTCAAATATTTAAACTTTCTTCATAACTTTGCTTAACCAAGTTGAAGTCATTAATCAATGATTTCTTCCCACTTCAACCAAGCTGACAGTTAACCCTCCATTATGAGTTAACTTTGTTAGCGAGAGCCACTTTCAAAAGCAATTGACAAGTAAAGCAAAGAATATTAGGGCTAAGCCATAGAATCAAATTAAAAATATAATAATAATAATGCTGGACAACTCACACAGTATCATCTAGCCCCAAGGTAAGCAGAGCTTGTGTTATGGGTACTAGATAACTGATATACTTAATAATATACGAGTACATAGATATATATTTTTTATTATACATAGAAAACGACTAGAACACCCAGAATAAATATCTGCAGATCGTACAAATATTTGTCCCGAGGCGGGAATCGAACCCGCAACCTCCTGCGTCGCAGGCGGACCTTCGCCCACCGCGCCACAGAGGTCGTCAAAATTAGAACAAGTATTTTGTCGTTTTATATGTATAACCAGCTTCTGCCCGCGGCTTTGCACTCGTATTTTCGGTATAATAAGTAGCCTAATATCTAAGTTAGGCTTTGCTCTAAGCGTACGCAAAATTTCATCTTGATCTGTTTATACATAGTTTTAGAGATTGTAGGTAACAAATTTCAGATTTCACAAACTTTCGGCTTTATAATATTAGTAGGATAAAAAAATATCTATCTATGTTGTGTAGGTACTGTATTATGTATATCAGTTATCTAGTACCCATAACACAAGCTCTGCTTAGCTTGGGGCCAGATAATGCTGTGTGAATTGTCCAGCATTATTATTTTATTAATATTATTAAGTTATTACTAGTTCTAATTTGACTCTAAATAGTATTTACAATTAAAACAGTTAAATGAACCGCAGACTGTTGCGATACGAATCGAGAGGTAGCTCTACTGATCCACATCGGTATGAATCGGAAGGATTGACAAGTTGGTCGAACCTCAAAGTACCGGTAGGAGATCTTCTCTCAAAAAAAAAAGTTATTGGACTGAAAAGGCTCTTTTTAAACCTCAACGTAGCGGTACACAATAATGATGATAGAGGAGGCCTACTCTAAAAAAAGTCACTGGACTGAAAAGGCCCCCTAGTATCAGTAGTCCGATGATTTAGTCCTATGATCGGACTGATGATACTTTTTAGTCTCATCAGTCCGATGATGCTGATTAATACAGATCATCGGACTACTGAGGCCCTCTTTATTTTGCTTTGGCGTGGGTCTATCAAATTAGATGTCATAGACCGTGCACAGTTTGACATGACACCTCTCCACTTCACGAAAGATCCCAGCCATCTATTAAGTTATAAGGTAAATACGGCTTTTTTCTATTTTGGAACCCCATAATGCTTATTTTGACAACCTTTAGTGCAACCAGTCCTTAACATAAACGCAACCAGCGAACCTACCATCTTTTTGGTGGACCAAAAACCAAATCTTTCTTTTTTATTTATTTATTTAATTCGGATTGCCATCAGCTTATCTAATTACAATAGAAATTAAAATAGACACAGAAAGCTAATAATAGGCATTCACTAATAGAGTATAATTATATAGATAATTTCGTTTTAATTAGCTTCGCTTTGCACAGACCGAAATGACTAGAGTTTAGGTAGGTACTTACATAATATAGGCACTTGAAACAAATAGTTAAACCAGTAATAAGTCTAACAACTGGCGAGAGCATTGCAAATGGTCGCGGTGAGGTTGTTAAAAGTTGCAAATTGAAATGAATTGTCGCGTTCAGGGGTTAAGGCTTATAGTAGTCTGGACTTTTGTTAATCCTATTAAGATTTTAGATTTTATTTGAGCTACTTGACTCGTATCAAATTTGGTGAAATAAATAAATATTGTGTAACCTCAACCTCAACAGCCTGTATTGGTCCACTGCTGGACGCAGGCCTCCCCCTGATAAGCGCCTTGTTGGCTTTTATCTCATGGGGGTAATGCCCATAATCCACGCTGGGCATGCGGGTTCGGTGGTAGACTTAACCTGCAGGGGCGCTGCTGCTCGCCCCCGATGGATATCCCTTAGTCGCCTCTTACGACACCCGTAGGAAGAGTTGGGGTGGTGCAAATTCTAAGCCGGCACCACACAGCTCTACGTTTAAAAGTGTAAGATGACTACATATTTTCAAATAAAAAATTTATTGTTTAATTTTTAATTTTGAACTCTGAAAACGCTGTCGGCCATGTTGTCACGTCATAGGACTCTTTCGGACGAATCAAAGTTCATGATGAATCTTAAACGAGTAAAATTCGCTTGATGAACGTTTGCTAATGTCGATTGTTAGTTTCGAGACGTATGACGTCACAGCACGGATAAATATAGCTGACAGCGTTAAGATTTTTAAGCAAATTTTTATGTGAGTTAAAAATGTAATTGGTGAATTTAAAACGTATTGGTTAGTAAATAAATTAGGGGAAGTTCTAATCAAAATAATTTATTTTCCGGCTAAAGTATGTCTGATGGTTTATGTTTTACAACCGACCAAAATATATTATTATGCTGTCCAAATAGTTTTTAAGCTGAATTTTCAAGCTGACCGAATATTTAAAATAAATATCAATAAATATACTTGCTTAAAAATATACTAAAATACACGACAAAGTTACCTACCTCATTTCGAATATACCTAATAATAGTTGGAATATCCGAAAAAACTTTTAATGTAAGTATGCTATTTTAAAATATTTATCTACAAAATCGATAGATAGTTGGGAACGATGATAAATCTTTCCCTCAAGTGTAGAATTCGAAACCTCAGGATGCTTCAGGCTATATCCTCTCTAAAGGCGTTTCCGGTGCCGTTTCCGGTTCCGGTTCGCAATGGCGCGGGAAATACGTTAGTATGCTACATTACACTTTACACTCACGTATAGTTTCAGCAAGACCTGTGTAGAATGGCTGAAAATTTAACTTTATTAAGATTTGAGATGATTAAAACAAGACTTGAAATGAAAACTTCATTCTTGCCCATCGATCTTAGTAAAAAGGGGAGATAAGGTTGCGTATCGAAAGTGGAAGGCTCAAATTATGTGCAAGCGGGTCCACCCACCTCAGTCATAGTCGGACCGGCGCGGCGTTCGTGTAACGCGTACTTGCTACGCAGTACTTTAGTACCTATGATTTTTGAATAAAAGACTACAGCAATGCCCTCGTGTTTGTTCATTATAATTATTGCACAAGATTGGAAATATCGCACGTTTAAAAATGAAACGAATTAAATAAACGATTACCCATCTCTTTTTCACTAAACGCGAAGTTTAAGTCAATTCTGGAAAACACAGTTACATTGTAACTGTGAGCGTGTGTTTGCGTGTAGTTGTAACACTGGGCGGTTGCTGAGTAAGCGCTGGGAGAATGTACCATATATACAGTTTTTACTTAGATCT
This sequence comes from Eupithecia subfuscata, assembly GCA_963564075.1. Classification (NCBI taxonomy): domain Eukaryota; kingdom Metazoa; phylum Arthropoda; class Insecta; order Lepidoptera; family Geometridae; genus Eupithecia; species Eupithecia subfuscata. The sequence continues at coordinate 11,683,576 of OY751118.1, read as the reverse complement.
ATGTATGTTCTCGCCTATAGAAATAGTCCCTAACCTTGTCGGCCGCGGGTCGAAGCGCTTCTTAATTGACTTTTTGTAGCGTCTTCAAGATAAAGTAATTAAAGACTGAAGGAAAAACGGACTGGAAAGAAATAATGGACGATTGATTGAAGCTGGGAGAATTTAATAGCCCGTCCAAAGATCTCAGAAACTTAGGCTCAGTTTACACCGGTACGGCAGCGGCCGGAAGTGACGCGGGCTGGACTGCTCATAAGACGCGTGGCCGCATGACTTTTTCGAGCTTTTGCGATACTGGGAGATGTATTCTATATTGTAAAGGCAAAGCTTTAAATTGCAACGCCTCTGCCGGCCGCTGCCATCCGGGTGTGAATTGAGCCTTAGAGCCCGGCCACGCGCTCCGTCTTGCCTGCGTAACCTAACTGCGTAGTCCAGTCTTCAAAATGTCAACGTTTGCGTAAGCCGCGATTCTGCTGTCTACACGCACGTTCTTACCTGCGCAAACTGGTTTGTGCAGGCATGCTCGCAGGTTAGACGGAGAGTGTAGTCGGATTATTTGGATCATTTCTTAATTGGATAGATTTTCTGTTTTGACTATCTATACCCCCTGACTTAGTCCTTTGACCCCGTAGTTCTATTCACGTATTATAATATTATATGTGTGTACAACAAAAAAAGTACCTACATAACAAAAATAAAATACAGAATGGACATTTTCTTGCCTGAAGCACAAAGGGCGATCGAATTGATTTGTGTATCGGTGTGTGTGTGTGTGTGGCATCGTACGTAGCTCGCAAACGAATTAATAAATCTAGAATTAATTGGTTTTGTTTGAAAGGTAATATAATAAAGAAAGTGTTTAGGGATGTTTTATGACGTGTGCAGCCTTTCTAATTTTATAATGGTTCAATTCAAAGTGTGATAGTTTTCAACGGGTGGTTTCAGATTTTTGTTTGAGAACAAGAGTGAAATCACCCGGCTTGATAAGAGTTTTCTTGTGATGAAAATCGGTCCAGCTTCTATTTCACTGTTTTAGAAGGAACTTTAAAAAAACCTTTTTAGAATACGGCTGCCACGTGCCACTGCGCATCAAACGGATTTTAGTATTCCTTGTATGGTTTGCTGTGTGGTGCCGGTTTAGAATTTGCACCATCCCAACTCTTCCCGCGGGTGTCGTAAGAGGCGACTAAGGGATATCCACCGGGGGCGGGCAGCAGCGCCCCAAGCAGAACATTCTACCACCGAACTGCGATCCCCAACCCGCATGCCCAGCGTGGGGATTATGGGCATTACCCCCCATGAGATAAAAGCTTATAACGCGTTTATCAGGGGGAGGCCTGCGTCCAGCAGTGGACCAACACAGGCTGTTGAGGTTGAGGTTGTATGGTTTGCTATTTAAGTACGTCCACTGATCCGCACCGCACGGAGCGGACTGTTGGCTATGCCAGCGACCCGTTTAGTGCAGATGAAGTCATTATTCATTTGCAAACGGTATGCAATCCGTTTGCTGCGCTTACAGTGGACGCACCACCCGGTATTACGCTCAAAAAGTTGGTCTGAAGCGATAGTTAAATGAAATAAAGGCCAATGAAATAACCCAACAATCTCGAACTATATCCACGATAGTTCGAGATTGTTGGGTGTGCTTCATATTGAAGCTGCGCCCCGCGGCTTCAATATAAAGCTGCGCCCCGCGGCTTCGCCCCCGTGGAAATTTATGTTTCCAACTTTCTTAATTTTTTCTTTCATAAGAACTTTCTCCTGACAATAACAAACACAACAAAGAAAGAATTAGCGAAATCGGTCCAGGCGTTGTTGAGTTATGCGCTTACCAACACATTTTGCGATTCATTTTTATATTATAGATTGAAAGGAATAAGAATAAGAATAAAGTCGTTTATTTTTCAAAGATGATAATATACCTACTTTACAATAATAATTATTGTGATAAATATAACTATCTTTGACTTGTCACATTAGGTACTAGATTTTAGATTTTTGACATTGAACTGGTTGTACCTAGTCATTTTCCAAGTACTCTTTTATAGTAGGTATACTGTTTTCTCTAATAAAAGATTTTTTACGTTACAGACGAAGCTGTGGTCATTGTCAATAGATTTTATATTTGCTTATTATAAAGTTTAATTCCAATGACATTTGGAAGTTTTTCGGATAATTTAAGTCTATGATATATTGCTGCCAATTGAGTTTTATTCCTCGTGTTGTCCCTATCTTGCCTATAATGTCGTACTGGTTCAAGTTAGATTTCATGTACTTTAAGACTTCTAGTATGTACACGGATACTGACGTAAGAATCCGTTGTTATTTATACAACATGAGTCTCTGTAACGAGCTTTTGAGGTCGCGTTTAAATGTTTCTGATTGAAAATAAGTTAACTTGCAAAAATAAAACAGCACAATTTGAGTATGCATGGGAGCCGACATCATTTTAGATGTTAACGTCTGTTCACAGTCGTTTTAAAATTATTATAATAAGCAACGTCGTGGGACAGACCTAGTGTAGAATCGCAATGAATAGTCCTAGGGAATATTTCATAAATATGAGCCCCGAAGGCTTTGTTTGGTATACGGAGCGGCATTTTCAATTATGAGAGGAATTTTATTTCAACAAAATCCCTATTTTTTAAATAATGTTTTTAATATTCTGTCCATTTGCCGGTTTTATTAGTCTCAGTGGTATGTTAAAGTTTCCATACGTTTTTAATTATATTTTCAACCTATTTTTTTTAAGGCAATAATGAGACGACAACGTAATTTATATTTATTCGTTATATATAGGCACAGCAAACAACTATATTTTTATACTTATTTAAAACTTAGGTGTACGAGTTAAGTAAGTTAAAAGGTAATTCACCTCTGACTCAATTTTTAATTTCATATCATAATTTTGTGTAGAATAAATAATTATTTCGATGATGTAGGGAACAATAAGGGACAATAATCCATTGTTTTAATTAGATTATTGTTCCGATAGGAATCAATTCAAACCGGAAGCAAAATTTAATATAATTTGGAATCATGCAAAAACAATGTTGAAACCATCAGTAGGTATGCAAATGACCTATGAAAAGAAATTATTTGTATGATAAATTGACAATTATTATTCTAAAACCCTATGTACATCCAAATTAGTTTATTGCACAGGTATTATTATTATACGAGTATAATAGTTACTAATTGTAAGTTTAATCAGAAGCAAAAAAAATGGCGGCTGTATCGCTTAAAGCAATTTCTTCCAGACAACCAAAACTCTACCACCTCTACGTTTGTAACCTTCCCAACATATATTTCACTTTTCTTTTTGTGGCCTTTTTCTTCCCATGTACCAATCTCTAGTAAATAGCACCTAGTAAGGCCTGCAGATGTAATTAGGGTCAAATAGCCTGTAAAAGGCCTCCGATCAATCAATTAGACACGATGGCGGCGCACCCACTGACCTACCTTCAGCTATCTGCTGGTTAATGGTTATCGAGTAATGGATGAAGAAAGAATGGTCAGTGTAGAGCAAAATGCTGTCTAGGAATATTATTCTAGGAGGTGTGCAAGGATCTGAATAGTTCCCGGAGCTTGTAGATGAAATCAGAACATGGCTAAGGGCCTGCTTACTGCTGTCAGACCTACGCCTAATTTGCCCTAATTTCACAAAATTTGGCACTAATTTCACTTCACCGACAACTGCTGGGGCAAACGTGTTCTTGAGTGGAGACCGCGACTAGGCAAACGTAGTGTAGAACGCCCTCCGGCCAGGTGGGATGACGATCTGCGAAAAACTGCAGGCAGATGCTGGATGCGGCAAGCTGAAGACAGGGCGCTATGGCGCTCATTAGTGGAGGCCTATGTTCAGCTGTGGACTAATATAGGCTGATGATGATGATGAATCACTTCATCATCACAATGGTACATTTGTACTTTCTTGATTCTCAGCATTCCTTTCTGTATTGTATTTATTATTATCTATCTATCTAATTTTATTGTCTCAAAATGACAGAATGGCCCTTGCTTTTTATAAAGAAACTACAGATGGAAGGACGCATCTAGAGTTTCTTTCATCTATAGTCGATTTTGCGATGGTACCATTGTCACAGTAAACGACTGTGACGGGCATCCATTTCACGCGAATTTGACGGTGGTATACCTCGCTGCACCACTCAGTATAAGCAGCGCAGATCATGCCATAGCGTTAGGATTTCATAGTATAATCAAATTGATGTTCAAAGGGTTAAAGGCATCTGGGATCGATTTAAAAATGGCTAAACATAAAGAAGATTAAATTGGTAAACTTAGATAAAGTTTTAAAGATCGCACTAACAAAATCGAGGGCGAATGAACTAATTATTCTTCAGCTTCGTAAGCTCTTTTAGAAAGCTATCAAGTCAATGGCCCTTTGAAGCTTTAGTCATTAACTTTACTTATTTGCAAAACACTTATCAGGTTTTTTTTATTTTTGCCTGAAGACGTCTCGGTAGCTATCGTACCAAAATGGTCAATTTTTTAGTAGGAAATTACGATAATTGAATAAAACATTACCTACAACCAGTATTTACACTAAGCCGTCACCAGAAGGCAGAGTGCCCAGAATGCTGGCAGCATTCCCACGTTGAATGGCAATGCTAATTTTTTGAATAGAAGCCAGTATTCCGATCACCTGATCTTTATATACTGCGTGTGCCTAGCTTAATAGATATAATTATCAGGCTCTGTGGGATTCACTGATAAAGTGGCTCGGCTCGCGGCTGTCGCGCAGTGATTATCAGCTCCGCGTAAAAATACAGAAATTAAATAACAAAACGCATATCAGTGGATAATACACTCATAAATCGTTGATAACTCAAGTGATACGCCCGGGAAAACGTTTTCGTAACAAATAAAAGGCTATTGCCTTTTATTTACACCAAAAAAGTGCATAAGCAAAAGCGACAAACAAACCGTTTTCAAATTGCAAAACATCGTAAACAATTGCAAATAAGTGAAAAAGTGCATAGTTTTTGGTCAATACTTACAAAGTGAAAACACAGGAAAGTGATTATGAATTCAATTACTAGTGAAAATCGATAAACCTTATTATATCCCTGTATACTATCGACCGTTATAGAAATACAAAATCTACCCTCGTCTTAAATTGAGAGCTCACAAATCGATTCCCTAATTTCGACGTATAGTACCTACAATTTATAGACACAAGACAAGACCGGCGATCGGAGTCCAGGAACTGCTTGGAGGCTTGGGGGATAATTCTAGTGAAAACTAGTGAATTGGCATATCCTAAAGATATCCCTACGTCTGAGACACAAGTGGCGCCATCTCGTATCGGGGCTCAGTACTAGATCACACTTGAACTTGCTATCGTTCGATAGTGGAACCAACGGGGAGATCATCGCAGGCGCTTGACTAAGCTGTTGACGCGCGTCGTCGTGGTGCTGAGGTTGGCTCTGGGTCCACTGTACAAGTTCCTGCCGCGACCGACAGAGGGCGGAAGTCGTTCGGACCCGTTCTTATCAAGAATTTTAAATTGTTTCTACGAAATTATTACTATCTTGGTGTATTACTATTATTTTATCGACTTTACAATATCGCTATTTTTTGAGAGTATTTTTTAATTGTAAATTAAACAATTAAGTTTTATGTTGACGCAATATTTGTGTAGAGTACTATGTTCGTATCTACATTATGAACGAATTAATGGTTGTTTTTATTTTAAACAAATGAATTAATTTTATTTGACATTTTGTAATTTACTATTTTAATCTTTTATATTTTTATCTGGCCTCATTCTCCCAGCGAAGATTGTATAATTCATGTCTTTTATGTTATTTTAGTTTTATTATGCTTACAGAACTTTTAGTACCTACGTTTCTTGCACTCTTTGACCTTGAGACATATGGATATTTTTTAAACTAGAGATTTGTATTTAATTTACATGTAATTTTAATTTTTAATTCGTTAACTTAGTTTTTAATTAGAAATTTGAATTAATTTAAATTATATCATATTATTATAAATATTGGCAGAATTATTTTATTTTCATGATAAATATAATTGTTATTTTGGTTTTAATTAGTGATTTCTCAGAGATAAAATAAATTGAATTTAAAATTTTTGGTAATTTTTAATGAATTTCTTAATTTTATTAATCAATTTGTTATTTATTGAATTGAATTTGTAGTTTGATTGCTGTTTTATAAATATTGTATTATCTAGCTATTTATTTCTAGTCAATATGAGTGTAACACCTACACAATTAACTTGTCCACACTGTCCAGGGTCTTCACGTGTTTTCTCCGCACATGGGTTGAAGGTACATATTGGGCGCATGCACAAGCAAGTGCCGTGTTCGGGTGCAGCCGCACATGTTTCTCCAATCGACACAAGTAGCGCTACTTCAGCGGCACAGGGGCCGCCAGCACCACCGCCTGCTCAGAATCTAGACAAGCTTGCTTCTTTCAAGGGAAGTATACCAGTTCTCCGGCACATCCCTAAGGGTGCTCGGAATCAGGCGGCCGGCAAGCTGTGTGACATTATGGACTCATGTGTCACTAACAATGGCATGGATGAGTGGGGGGCTCTTCTTTCTTTCGCATATACAGCTCTGAGAGTGCCCGCGAGGGAGTCGCCCGGGAATGTGACGTCAAAAGTCAAAGCGAATGTTTTATCGTCGGGTATTTTTGATGAAATTGATATAGCTACGTCGTCTGCGTCTACCAGTTCTCGCTCTATTCGGAAAAACATCGAATCAAAGGTCTTTGAGGGGGATTTGAGAGGTGCCGTTCGCCTGTTGATGTCGAACGACTCCTTCGCACGGCGGGATCCTGACACGCTGGCTGCGTTAGAATTGAAGCATCCAGGCCCTTCACGTCCTCTCAGTTTTCCTCCTGATCCGGGCTCAACGGTTACTTCGGTAACAGTTACGATAGAGGACGTTATTTCGGCGCTGGGTTCTTTTAACGCAGGCTCAGCGGCGGGCCTGGACGGGATCCGGCCGGCACATCTTAAGGAGTTGACCTCCATGTCAGCGGGAGAGAACGGCAGGCGCCTCATAGGGTGTTTAACTAGGCTAGCAAACTTTCTGCTCAGTGGTCAGTTGAACCCTCTTGTGTGTCCTTATCTGTACGGGGCCTCCCTCTTGGCTTTGAACAAAAAAGATGGTGGTTTAAGACCAATAGCGGTGGGCAGCGTTTTTCGCCGCTTGACTGCTAAATTGGCTTGCCGCTCGGTCAAAGAGGAAATGGCCAGTTACTTGCAGCCGCACCAACTGGGATTTGGCACACGCCTGGGTTGTGAGGCTGCCATCCACGCTACGCGAACGTTTCTCATGAATCCGGAAAACGAAGACTCTATTTTGCTGAAACTCGATATTCGCAACGCGTTCAACTCTTTGGAAAGAGACGTTCTGTTGAGTGAGGTCAAGGATAAAATCCCGTCTCTCTACCCTTTCCTTTATCAAGTCTATAGACTTCCATCCAACCTTTTCTTCGAGAAAAATCTCATTCTTTCAAAAGTGGGAGCCCAGCAGGGAGACCCCCTCGGTCCGCTTGTGTTTAGCCTGGCCATTCATAAAGCAATCCGTGATCTCAAATCTGCTCTTAACGTCTGGTACCTAGACGATGGCACAATTGGAGGTAAACCGGAAGACGTGTTTCAGGATCTGGAGGCCTTAGTTCCAAGCCTTAGAGATCTGGGTCTAGAGGTAAACCCCTCAAAGTGCGAGTTCTTCGCCTGTGGTACTGAGGCTCGAACACACATTTCCAGTTTTCATTCTCTTCTACCTGGCCTCAAGGAAATTTCTACTCCTGACTTAAACCTTTTAGGTTCCCCAATATTTCTTTCTGGTGTCCCTGAGGCCATCAATGCAAGAAAGCATCTTCTCCTTTCCGCTCATGAACGTCTAAAGTGTCTTTCCGCACACGTGGCGATTATCTTGTTGCGCATGTGCTTCGCTCTTCCGAAGGTCACCTATTTATTGCGGACTACCCCAACCTGGCTCTGTCCTGAGGAAGTTTCATCTTTTGATGAAAGCTTAAAATCAGTGGTGGAGTCGGTTCTTAATGTCTCTCTAGATGGGCCCCAATGGAGTCAGGCGGCTCTGCCTGTCCGGTGTGGTGGTCTTGGGGTACGATGCGCTCAGGAGGTGGGTCTGCCGGCTTTCCTGGCGTCTGCGCACGGGGTTGCCAACCTAGTCACTGTTTTACTTTCTTCTGGTGACGGGGGAAGCATACCCTTTGTGTCAGATGCTGTGTCAGCTTGGTCGGCCCTTAATTCGGGTGCAACAATTCCGGAATTAACGCATGTTCAGCGGGCGTGGGATGACGTAGGGGTAAAGCGGCTTCAAGACCAATTGTTAGAGGGTGCGTTAGGAGTCGATAAGGCCAGACTGCGAGCTGTGTCGCAACCTGAGTCCGGGGCTTGGTTACAAGCGGTTCCTTCGCCTCACCTGGGCACTCTTCTCGACGATGACTCTTTGCGTGTGGCGGTGGCTCTCCGCCTGGGCTGTAAGGTGTGTGAACCTCATATATGCACCTGCGGTTCTATGGTGGAGGCTGATGGCTATCACGCTTTGAGTTGTCGGCGGTGCACTGGGAGGTTTCCGCGCCACCATGCCCTGAACGACATAGTTCGTAGAGCTTTTATATCGGCAAATGTCCCCTGCGTGCTTGAGCCTCCAGGTCTTAGCAGGTCTGATGGGAAGAGGCCAGATGGGCTGACTCTGGTGCCTTGGAAAAACGGGAAGTGCCTGATTTGGGATGCTACTTGCGTCAGCACTGTCGCCGCCAGTCACCTAAGTCGGACCATGCTCTCTGCATCTGCCGCTGCCGAAGACGCATGCTCAAAAAAAAGGCAAAAGTACGCATCCTTGGAGCAGCTTTACCATTTTGCACCTGTAGCAGTGGAGACCTTGGGCAGTTGGAGTGTGGATGCAAAGTGTTTAGTGGGAGAATTAGGCCGTAAAATTAGCGAAGTGACAGGAGACTCCCGCTCCGGGTCGTTCTTGGTGCAAAGGATTGCCATCGCTATTCAGCGAGGTAATGCTGCAAGCATTATGGGTACCTTTGCACCGGGAATGGTCAGGGGCGGGTTATTTAATGACTAGTTTTTAGTTGTTTATTTAATTTATTACATAATGTAGACCTTTATGACAATGAATAAATGACTTTAGGATATTAGGATTGTAATAATAAATACTTTTATACTGATAAAGTAAAATAATTATATTGATGATTGTACCAGAGACAGTTGGTGTGGTGTGAGTCCTAGAACTATATTTTATCATTATGACATAGCCACTCGTTCAGATTCAATAAAGTATATATTCATAGATGGATAGATAGGATTATAAAAGCATTTTATTTCATTTGAAATATTCGAATGAAATAAAGTGCTAAACGATTCTCTTCACGTCAATCTATATCAGTCAGTAACAGAGAAATAAATAGGCAACATTTTTACATGTCATCAACATTTTTGATTGCATTATTGAACACTTTTAAAATCAAAACATAAAACGAAGTGAATGATTGGCCATGTCCATCAAAAGTGATGACCAAAGTGACTGTGACGAGCCTCTCGACTGCAGCGTCATCGTTAATCGAGGTCTAAATGCCATTTAGCTGCTCTAGGCGTTATTGTGATCGCTTATCGTTTGGCAGTGTGCCAAAGTCCGTTTCACAAGCCGATACGATAAAATGATTTATCCCAAATAGTACATGCAGTGGCTTGAAGTTAAAATAACCAGTTAGACAAGTCAATTTGTATACGAAATGGCAATTTAATTTTATATTATAATATATTTAATTATGAATATAAACGGTTTACCCGCGTGCCTAGTTTAAGTTAGAACAAGAACCAACGTTTATTATTACGTGTATTGTTGAATATATTGTTTACCTGGGTATATGGCTTCACACCTATTTCTGGCTTTAGTTTTTTTGGGCATACGTGTTTATGTGGTGCGAAAAAGTCTAGAAAAACCTGCAGAAACTTCGTAGCGTCGAATGGACTGAAATGATAAGAGACCGGGAATACTGTGAAATACAAATGTGTCGTATCGTACGTTCTAAGGCCGACTTATCGCGCTGCCCAGTCGTGTGTAGTACCTCGTTTCAGATATGAGAACATAATACAATGTGCAAGCTTCATGGAATTGAGATAAATTAATAATAGGGGTTGCTTATAGTCACCCTGTAGGTAATATATGTAGATAATTCTATGTTCATGTATTTCCGTAGGCTAACAGCTGGTCGTTAACCGGATTCAAGTAATTTCTTCTAAAGGGGTTCGAAGATTTTATGGAGGCTGGGCCCTAACATCGGCTATCACACCGTTTTTTGACGATCTCTGTGGCGCAGCGGGCGAAGGTCCGCCTGCGACACAGGAGGTCGCGGGTTCGATTCCCGCTTCGGGATAAATATTTGTGCGATCTGCAGATATTTGTTCAGGGTGTTCTGGATGATTTCCATGTATAATAAAAAATATCTATCTATGTAGTGTAGCATTATAGTCCAGCATCATTATTGTATTAAGTATATCAGTTATCTAGAACCCATAACACAAGCTCTGCTTAGTTTGGGGCTAGATAATGCTGTGTGAATTGTCCAGCATTATTTACTTATTTAATTTTTCAAAATCGCCGCGCACAATGAACGTTATTGGATAGATAATACTAAAACAAACAAAAAAAGTAACAGAATGTTCTACAGCGTCAGGGGCCTACTCTACAAAACGATAGCGAAATATACAGCACGAAACGTGACTTCTCCGTGTATTACGGAAATACCTTAAACGGAAAAACTTTTTATTTGTATTAGTATCCTCTATCCAAATCTATAGCCATTACTGTGCGCGGCAATTTTGAAAAAAAAATGTGGTACCTACTTAACCGATTTTTGAGCCTATCTACAAACCATTCAATTCGAAAGTTCAAGTAAATCTGCCTAACCCATAGCACAAGTAATATTCAATTAAACAATACTCCGTCAGGTCAGTGGCCTAACCTCTTTGCTCGTAACTGACTTGGATTGACTCTTAACAATCGAATAGAATCGATCTCAATTCAATCGTTTACCAAAGAGGCTTGATAACAGACGTGTTGTGTTTAATGTTGTGTAGACAGCGGCATTTATCAGATACAAATAGATTACAAATACAAATAGATTCTATATCCGTTGGCGAATTTAGATTCACTGCACGCATTTCATTGGAATTGGAGTTAATTTCGTCCTATTTCGTTCCGCTCTTGGAACAAGAAAATATTTGGTTTAGTTGGAACCTAAACGGTTTTGACACACTGGTACCAAACCCATAATAATTATGTGACCTTGATTTATAAGATTTATTTCATCGTCTGTTTTTTATAAAAGAATATAAATATTACAAGCTTTGTTTGAAAATGCAATTCACAATCGGGTAAAACAATATCGACCCAAGTCAGATAAGCAACCCAGAGAATATTAAAAACTTGCCACTAATCTACAACAAAGTACAAGCCAACTCATCCGATCTTCAAAAACCCAATTCCAACTTCAATCGCGTATTTTTCAGCTGTCCATCTCTCGGATTAAAAGGAATTCGGGGCTCGGCGACAAATTGAGGTCACTGCGAGGGACGCTTTTTGCAAGACCTAAGGCAACGACCGCACTGTAAGGCCGTAGCTTGGCACTGTTACCAACATCATCCTGGCGCTAACCTATGATAGGTTACCATCCGTTACCCAGGCCTGTCCTTTTTAACCCCCGACGCAAAAAGAGAGGGGTGTTATAAGTTTAACGTGTCTGTCTGTGTATCTGTGCATCTGTCTGTGGTATCGTAGCTCCCAAACGGATGAACCGATTTTTGTTTAGTTTTTTTGTGTGATAGATAATATTATTCCGAGTGTTATTTTTTTACATGGCTTAGCCATGTTTCATGAAATCTGTCGGTGGTTTTTAAATATTGAAATTTTGTTCTCTTTATTTTAGCAGTGATGCGCGACGGTAATGACCCTGAAAAATATAGAATGTCCCATCCATCACTCTACAAGTTTCAGACTGACAGCGACGACGACGGTTGGTAATCCGATGGTAGCGACACGCGAAGAGAAAACAAATGGTATGAAAATGTACGGGACTGGCCATTCCGCAAGCGCCTAGCTTAGACAGTCGCCTGGGGTGCAGCAAAAACCGAGGAGATTCTATGTTGTATGATTTTTTATGTACATAAATGTTCGTCGATTTCTCCGTCAATTGTGAACAGATTATAACGATTCTTTTACTCTTGTATAGAAAAATATTCCACGATGGTCTTTAAAAAAATAAATTCCAAGAGATTGGTATTTTTTCCGCAAAACTTAAAAAAACACTGTGAGTATAGAGATATTTTAAGTTAGTTTTAGTTTTTCCATAACAATAAAATTATTTACATCAATAAGCAGCTGCAGATAATTGTGGAAGAAATTTTCAGTCTTCAACGCACCCGGTCAAAGTGATTATGCTAAGTGATAAGCTATCATAGAAGCAATCCGTCAAGTTACCAACGAAGCAGCCCGCCCGCCAAGCTACCAACCTGCACTGCGGCCGTGGACTAAGGGTGCGTTTGCACTGACGTGGAGCTGGGCGGAGTGGAGAGGAGCGGACCATGAATTGGCCAATGCTCGAAATCTCCACTCAGGGAACAGTGTAAATGAAGCAGATCGTACTTTAAAATAAAAAAAAATATATATATGAACACTGGGCCCCGGAGCCGAACAAAACGAAGTCGTGCCGGCTGTGGTGCCGCTCAACTTCAATGGACTCCGCTCCGCTCTGCTTCAATGGAAACATTTGCTACTTTTCACTACTCTTCTCCGCTCCACTTTTAATAAATTAGGCCGACTACAGACGGTGACTAACCGAGCAAGAAATAATAAAATTTGTAGTTCTGTCTATTCAATTAGCTTTATACCTATCTTTTTCTGTTTTCTTTTCTTTTTTCTCATTGTTTCCTGTGTTGTATGTAACCTGTCTATCTACTCTTGTCTGTTTGTGTGTTCATTGTACCTATATTTTTACCATCTTTGTGCCACCACACGAGGCCCTGTCTGAAAATCAGCGCCGCTACTCGCTGTGGCTTGTAGCGGCATGATGCTGAGACAGGGACCTTTTTGGCCCCTTATGTAATCTTTATTATTTTTATTATTTGTGTGTGTCTATGTTTGGGCCAAATAAATGGATTTTCTATCTTTCTTTCTTTCTTCTCCACTCTACCCGGCTCCGCGTCAGTGTAAACGCACCGTAACGGTCTCAGCCTAACGGGTGCAAGAATGGGCTGGCTTAAGGGAATTAGGGGCTAACGAGGCCGAGGAGTTCGATTCTCGCATCGGCTATTTTTAAACCGCTTGACACTGTCCACTTTGGATATTATAAGAACGTCCTCCGAAATCCGTTGAGACTGGCCGCCGCCGTGGCCGAAGATCCGGCTAGGAGAACATCATCATCATTTTCGTATTTAATTTGTGTGAATATTCCACAAATATGAGTGGATCATGCTTGGCAGATAGGTATTTTATTATGATTTGTGTTGATTTGAGTTATCCAATATTTCGGAACAGTTGGATGTATAATATTCACGGAATCAATACCTAAAACGACACAATTGTATGGAACCTAAGGTTTTTGTTATTATAGTGCGTAAGCCTCGCACTCTTTCTAATTTCTAATTTCTAAGAACCTATTATTATGTATGGAACCTGTTTCATGGTAAATAAGCCCGATAACAGTCGTAGCGCGTACACGCTGCACCTTTACTGCACAGAACAAACATGACTAATCAAATAATTATGGCCATAATAATAATATTGAGTTATGTACCTACATAATTTTGGTTTGTTCTCATAAAGACAGATTCTCAAAAATACAGAGATCCAGCACACACATTGTTTTACAGTCAGATTTTCTTGAGAGAAAGCATAAAATAGCAGACAGCGTGCGGTAAGCGAGCTTGCCGCCACCCTTGGCACCGCTGGCTTGAAGCAAGCTGTACGATCATACGGCTTTTTGACGACTGTGCGTGGACCGAGAGCTTGCTGCTAGCTGTCCTCGCATGAATACCCATTAGAGGCGGTAAGGCGTGCGGGTGCTGTGCGAGAGTGGTGCGGCCTATGTGTGCTTCGACCTTTAGAGTAATTTTACTTTGTAAGAACCAGGCGGAAGAATTGAGTATTCAAAACGGTAATTCGAGTCCAATGAGCAGAAGAATTCGAAATTATCGACAAAGGATGGAAATGAACGACTGAACGAATACTGAACAATGGTGCCAGCCAATCAGCGGCCGATTGAATGGCTTCTATTGTTTATTGCGTTTTATGGTAGACCTAACTAAGAGGAATATTTAGATTGTCATTTTTTAAGGTTTATAATCATCTTATTACCTATATTAGTCCACTGCTGGACATAGGTCTCCTCTAGAGATAGGCTGAAATAGATAAAAGCTATAAAAGCAGTATGATTTTTGAATCTGATACTTACCTACATGACTGTTAATTTCATTTTGTGAAGGAAAAAATATCCATGAGCAATACAAAATCGATATGTTAAAAATTCAACCATTTCAGAGGACTGAGAATCCATCCGAATACATTACTCTCGTAATTTGAAAGACCGATTTCATTTGTTCATTTATTTGACGTCCATTTTAATTCCGTCAATCCCTTGCCTGTCGTGAGCGGCGCACGTGTTAAATTGAATCAACGTGTTAAATCTAGCATTCGAACGTGCGCATTGCATTTACATAAAGCGATTCGTGGCCGGGAGTCGAACCTAAACCACACCAGCATATGACCATGGATTTTGTTGATAAAGTTTAATCTAACTAGATGCACTGAACTGAGCTATGAATTTAGTCCGCTCTGCGGTTCGAGAAGTCAGTTTATGTATAGCTATATGTATATCTAATAAAATAGATAAAAGACTACCTACTTAGTAACACGTACAAAAAACACAAGTGAACATTAATACTAACACAATGCGTATATTAACACAAATAACTAAGCATTGGGTTGGTACTAAGTAGCTACACAATTTTTTTAAATTCGATAATTCAACAAAATGAAAATTTTCGTAATTAACTTGAGGCATATTAATTAGATTGGTACCAGACCAGACAACAAAAGCTCGTTTATATGTCACTAAAGTCAACAAATAACGGGATATTTGTTTGCTTGTTTATATATATTATGTTAACCAGCTTCTGCCCGTGGTTTCACACGCGATTTTTTCACGTGGGTGACGTATATCTTATTCCAGGTCCAGTTTTATGTGTGCAAAATTTTAGAGCGATCTATCCAGTAATGTTTGCGTTGTCTCCAGCCAAACATCATCACAACGGCACTAGTTTTCACCGTTAAAATATTAGAAGGATGACATGTACACACATTTTTTTGAAAGGTGCTGTCTGTGGCTTTTGTGATAGACAAAAAAATATATAAAATTGTCATAATATTAAGTAACTTTTCAGTTTCATAGTGAGAAGATAAATAAATGAGACCTACTCAAGTGACATAAAAAAACATTTAATAAATAACTAAACACCAAGAAGGGAACTCTCAAGTTCCTCTATTGAACCTGTCTGTCTATTTGTCATCCGTTAAGTGACGACGCAGGATGATTGATAGGTAAACAACTCTTTGTTTGTGCTCTTGGCGGCTCCGCGCTATCAGTCATGCAGTACGGCGTGAGGCTCTGGGGAGCGATTTCGGAAGACGGCGTACGCTTCGCAACAGCTAAATCTGTGCTCTACGTGGGCTCACATCACGTGTGTGTTTTTTTTAATTGGGGATAGATGATGCTGTGTGGATTGTCTAGCATTATTATTCACTCATTTATTCTTAAGTCTCGTTTATAAAATACATTTTTTTCTAAAGAAATTAAAATGTTATAAAACTATTCTACAGTAAAATATATAATATTATAACGTCTGAGTGAATCATCGTTATTATTATTAACAGTATTCAGTATTCTATTTATTGCATTCATACAATCAGGTCTTAGTAATTAGGTGAGTTTAAGTTAAGTTCACAGTATGTACCCATTTAGGGTGTTGCAATGGAAAACTGGCAGGTTTCGTGCCTGTCTACTAAAGATGAACTCTATGATACCTTTACCTTTACTAATTACTAATCTATAATATAAAAATGAATCGCAAAATGTGTTGGTAAGCGCATAACTCAACAACGCCTGGACCGATTTCGCTAATTCTTTCTTTGTTGTGTTTGTTATGTCAGGAGAAGGTTCTTATGAAAGAAAAAATTAAGAAAGTTGGAATCATAAATTTCCACGGCGGCGAAGCCGCGGGGCGCAGCTAGTTTATAATATGCGAGTCGCTAACACCTTCAATGCCACCACGATTTACATAATGTCTTGCCGGATGCCGCGTACATTTCACGGAGGACGCACCAGGTGCGTCCCCGGCACTGGAATAAAAGTTACGTGAACACGCAGGGCGAGCCAGTGGCACTGGACGTGGAATCTCTCCACTTGTAGTCAATAAGGGATATTCATGCTCTTAACTATAAGTTCCAAATAGCTCGTTAGATGGCCTTGGCGTAGTACTAGGCTACACATACAGGCTGCCACTGAAAAGGTGTACTAAGTCGATAGGGGGTGATTCTGGACTCCGAGGGGATCAACTTGTGAATAACGATTTTGTGAATTTCGAATATAATATATATTTTTTGCAAAATATAAAGTTTTCTTTCTTTTCATTTGTATTATTTTACACGCACTCTTGCATTTTATAACAATTTTTTTTTTGCTTGTTTTTCCAGCATAACTCGTTATGCTGGAAAAACAAGCAAAAAAAAAGTTGTCATGAATTTATGACAAAAAAAAATATTTGAAATTTCAAACATTTGAACACGATTCGGTTGTTCAGCCATGATTAGATGTGGTCTTGGGTGGAGTATTGATTTGCAGAACACGAATAATTATGAAGAAAAGAGTCTAATTTTTCATATAAAAAAATTGTTCGAAATTCAAAAAATCCTAGAACAAAATTGACCCCCTTAATGTCCAAAATCGCCCCCTTTCGGCTTAGTACACCTTTTCCGTGGCATCCTGTATAGATATTCTGTACCATGGTGCCATGGCTATTGCCATTGTCAAATTGAAGTGAAAATATGGGATTATAAAGGTGAAAAATAATGGTTTTTTTGCTGGTTCATGTGAAGTTTGCACGCAAATGCCACCGCTATTATGGACCAAATTCACCGTTTGCTGCCAAAACGAACCTCAACAAAACTAAAACTATATTCAGCTTGATCGAGTTCAAAGATTTTAGAGATTTTAGTTAGAGCGATTTACCGAGCTTACCATAAATTGAACACGTTCAATTACAACGATGAAATTGTTGTACTTACCTTAGTCTTTTTCAAAGATCATTTTGAGTGGCACATCTCTTACCTACTTACTACATAAAAATAATTAGGTTAATATGTGATTCTGTGCCTTAAGTGGCAGCTACTAGATTATAGTTTAGATAGATTATATAAGCTGGAGTGAAACCATAGTAAAACTTCTTATAACTTCGCTAACAACGCGCAAACGGCTTGGGCACTAGACCATAGCATTGCTTAACCTGTGACTAGACCTTTTAAGCGCATTTATACGAGTTCCAGATAATCGACATACCTTACGTAAGAAATAGTAAATGTAATTTTTCACATTTTTTAGGCTACACTTATGATGCCTTCTGTTAGCTTTCAGTTTCTATTAAGGTTAATGCAGTCATATTAGTACCAATAATTATTGTGAATTACTGATTTATTTTAGTAGTTCTTTGTAACTTTTAATGTAATACTTCCGGTGTGAAGTTAGTCTTTAGAATTGGTTTAATTTATGTAAATAATTATTTTATTTTTCCTAGTATTTTAATTGATTGATTTAATATTTAAATCACTGCAGCGTTCCCAAGTAAATACTTATTTAGACAATCACTGATGTTGTTTGTTCCGGTTGCACGCAGTACTTTACTTGGGAACGAGCCATTGCTAAATACTGGCACTCGCTGTAAACTCTTTGTAAAGTGAAGTTGTGTTAAAAGTGATAATAAACTCTGTTCAAAGCACTTGTCTTTTCAATGCTGGTCTAACAGATCAGAAGTGGTACGTTGTCATCAAGAAAAAAATTGTTCCGAGAGGAACGATCTTGGTGAAACCCTGCGCCTACAAAATACAAGTTAAGTACTAGATTAAGTTTTCGGTATCTTGAAAGTTTACGAATTAACATTACCTAACCTGTGGTTCTTTTTTTTGTTAACGAAACCAATGATATATTTTTTTCGCCAATTCAACGTAATTTTGTATCTGCAAAAGTGCAAAGGTATTATACCTATTGTAAATCAGTGTAATGAAAAATTTATATGGCTTTAAAAATAATTTTAAACCGCCTTCTGTGTGTCCTGTTTTGGATTATTCAATTGTTCACATATTTATTTGCCTACTTGTGGAAAATATTTCGCATTCAAAGAATTTGCTGAGTAATTTTGAAAAATACATTTTATTATTTTCTTTATCATCTCACTGTGGTAAAAGTACCTACCTACCTACTTCTTTATTTTTGGTTCTCTAAATAATTTTGATAAATAGAGGTTTTTAACCAATGAAGAAGTTAATAATTTTGATAAAATACCTGGTCATAAATTTTATGGAACATTTTATAAAATTACAATTTAATGTTTGGTAAATGATTGGATTTGCAGTTTAATAATGTTCTAAAATTCCTTTTTGTATTTTCCAATGCCGCCGAATTGATAATTTGTCGCTTTAATAGTGATTGAAAAAAAAAAACATTTTATTCTTGGTGTACCTATTTATAATTGGTATTGTGTCAAATCATTTTTCAATTCTTGTTGTCTACTATAAATGCTTTAGTAATGAATGAATTTTCTGCTTTCTTATTTTATTTGCTAAATTCCTTTTTATTTTGAATGTTTTAAAATAAAATGAATTAAGAATAAATCGAGCAATTTGACGACCGATCTTACACGGCGGGCGAAGGTCCGCCTGCGACGCAAATGGTTGCAGTTTCGAATCCCGCCTTGGGACAAATTTTTGTACGATCTACAAATATTGTTTCCGGGATTTCTGGGTATCATAAATGTTTATAAAAAAATCTATCTATGTAATGTATTAGGTTTATCAGTCATCTAGTACACATAGCACAAGATCTGCTTGGATTGGGGTTAGATGGTGCTGTGTGGATTGTCCAGCATTATTTATTTATTTACAAGCTAGCAACTATTGATTCCGTAACGACAAAAAAAAACGGCTACTTGTTCTTAAATTTATTTGCAGAATCATGAACCCCAGAATATACATGGAAGGACGCCTGCTGTTGCTGCGACGTAAGGCCAGGCGTAGTAGCCTGCAGTCAGCCTCCTGGTGAGCAGCATCGTGCAGCAGGGGGCGCAGTCGCAGCCCAGCCCGTGCTGTAGCTACGCTACGCAGCAGTCGCAGTTCCAGCTTAGCCTGCAGTCAGCCTCCTGGTGAGCAGCATCGTGCTGCAGGGGGTGCAGTAGCAGCCCAGTACGCGATGTAGCTACGGCACGCAGCAGTCGCAGTTGCCGCTTAGCCTGCAATCAGCCTCCTGGTGAGCAGCATCGTGCTGCAGGGGGAGCAGTCGCAGTCCAGTCCGCGATGTAGCTACGGTACGCAGCAGTCGCAGTTGGTTTAGTCGCCGAAGGACGCACGGACAGCCCACAATCGACAACCCAGCGCCCAATTACGATGAGTTACGAGTAGCTTGTTAATTCAAACATAGTTCACGGTCATAAAACATCAAGCAAAATTTATTCATATTCATATTTATTTATTGCAATCACTGTGTACATTTTTAGGTCTTCGTATCTAAGTAATGTATATGAGACACAATGGTACCCTAGCAGAGCGTGGCAATAGGTACCGTTGGACCGGGTTTCTATAAGAATCTCTAGTTAGATTTTAGCAGGAAAATATAATTCTAAAACTTATGTTTTTAGTGAATATGTACGTTTTTATAAAATATTGTATAGGTTGCAATATTTTAAAAGTGCTCTCGTGAACGGTCACACTTTTATTGCATTTTTGGGGCCAGTGCTCAATGCGCACCGAGTCCACTGTGGTATTGTTTATTAGGCACAAAATAGAAAAATTACTTTTCAACTTTGAGGGGCTTTGGTAACTACCAAGACAGTTCAGCCAGACAGTTTACAAACTGTCTGGACCTTTGAACTTTAGTGCTTCTTAAGTATACTTGGAATCACTGGGAATCCCGCAAGATTTTGGATGCCTCGATTTTAGTAAAACAGTTCAGAAAACAAATGTGGGACGAGTCTGTTTCGTAAGTAAGCCATTTCATAAAACAACATTATGTATATTAAATAAATTCACTGGTAGTAGTTTGTTGGTACAAACATAGATGATTGGTAAAATATGTTGTGATTATGCAGTTACTTTTTAGAAGGAACAATTATTTAGAAGGCCCTTCTAGAGGTAGAAATAGTGAATTATGTAACCAGAGTAGTAAGTATGTCACTAGCCAAGTTCAAACTTCTAATGCGTCCAAGAGTCCTTTAAGATCTAAAGGAAATAAAGCACTTTGATATTTGATATTTCATCTTGAGGTAGATAAAGATGATTACAATTTTATATCTTTAAAATATTGCATTAAAAGGCGGATCTAATATTTAATTTAGTTCAATGTGATTGAGATTATTTTGGATTTTGGCAAGTTCCCCTAATTATAAAAAAAATACTGGAATTTGTTACAAGTAAGATTTGAGTAAAGATAAAAATATATTGATTAGGTTATTTACACTAAAAATCAAATCTAATTGATTGATTATCAAAAACTCTTTATTTCCATTAGAACAATAAATGTACAAAACTTTTAAATCCATCATGGTTACTAACACTAAAGGATATTGGAAAGCTCAAAACTCAAATCATGGTGAATATACCGTTGTAAATGACTTTAGAATAAATGTACACTTAGAAAAGCTCAAATTATAAAACTAAACAGTGACACGGAAATATTTTGATTTCTGTCGCTTCGATATGTAGAGTAAAGTAAGGAAGCGACGAAGAAACCTTTAGCCTGTAATTTGTTATTTTTCGAGTTGGAGCAAAACCCATCCCAAGCTTTCTTTTATCCTCTAGATAATCTGATATTTTATAGTAGGCCTTTTGCACAGCAAGGTTTTGACAATTTGTTTGAATTTATTTACTGTTAGGTTTTGCACCTCACTGGAGTTTTGTTGTAAACAACTCTTGTACAAACATGTGTACACATTGCCCTATAAATGATACATTAATTTTGTGTAGCCTAAATTATTCAAACATTTTCATAAATCTGTTGACATGGTGCTGCAGTTGTCATTATGTTTGTTTCTTTGAATTTATCACATAGAAACAATAGTCACAGTTAAATAAATCGAAATAAAAACAAAATATAAAAAAAAAACTAGTGACATCATGCATAACATATTATTCATTGTAAATAATTTCAAATCAAGTAAAATATTGTTCAATTTACTAAGTAACACATTAATCAAATAGTAATTAATAGCTTTTTGAGGAAGGCTTGTTACAATGAAGATGGGTGGTCCAGTTGAATCATTTACACTATGATACAATCATCATCATCACCATCAGCCGAGGCAATGTAATTAGGCTTCAGTTTCAACGTAGGTGTATGAAATAATTTGTTTATTATTAATTAGTTATACCTACAGAGTGTTATTGCAGTATTCTGCTCTCACAACGAAGAAAAGCACGACTAACAAATTGTAAATGTCGAGTTAAATGGGTCTAAAGTTCATAATGTTTTTCTGAAATTACATTCTTTAAAATATTTTTGAATGCAGTTAGTTGCATATACTTACGGAAGATTTATCTATACATATTTATATTAAATATTTATGTAATTCCATTATTTTAAGATTATGATTTTTCCTTTGAACTTATTAAAAAAAAAACTAATTAGAGTATCAGTATAACATCAAAAAGTCATAACTAACCAAATGTAACTTTTGAATGTTATAGTGTTTTTAATATTACAATAAAAGGAGACGTTCTACTCAATAGTCTTTCTTAAGTAATATCATTACAATTTATTTTGGAAATTATTTTACTTAATAAAGGTACAATTACATATTTTTACGCATAGGTATTCAAAATATTTCAACTGCTTACCAAGCAGGAGATTATTTTTGATTTAAATGAAACAAAAATAACATTATAAGAAAATCACATTTTTAAAATCAATCAACAAGTTTACCTTCTAATTGTTTGCATATTAAAAGAGGTCACATTATTTGACCCCTTCGTTATAAGTACTTACTTACATAATTATCACCCAACCTTCCTCACACACTTGTTATTATTATTATTAATCAAGGTTAAATAAGTAGATGGCACACCAAAATGATTGAGATCAAAACAAATAACTATGATAGACTGTTAAGTTTATTTATAATAAAATGACACCTACTTGAGCTAGCATTCCTTTTGGTATATTAATAACGTTTCGATTTAAAGGAACTAAAAGGAACTTAAACTACACTTTTAGAAAGAGATTAATTATTACACTTGGAAATATACCTAAATGGAAGACTTTTTAACTGATTATGAAATTAATCAACGTTGGTTTAGAATGTTTCTCCATTTTGTTTCAACAATAAATCTGTTAATCTTTATAAGTTGAGTGAGGTCACTAAAATAATCATAAACTGCTAAAGTCTCCCAAAACATTCCTCTATTGGAAGGCGTGAGATTAAATGCTTACCCAGCTTTGTCAAAATAGCAGAGAATAGCACTTCTCTCGACCAACTTTTGCAGTGATGGTGGAATGCCATTTTTTATGTGCTTATTCTTAAGAAAATGTAACTCGAATTGATTGTCTGTGCTATGGTTGATTTTATACCACAGTGATGTAAACCCTCTTCGAAAAAAAAAGTTTCACACGTGCTGTTCATAATAAGCACGAGGTTTAGAGTGTTGTCGCTTATTTATGTATCGATGAACAGTCTTCAGAATCATAAAAGTCTTGTACAGTCATATTTTTACTTTAGTGTTTGTACCTGTATCGGAGCTTTAGAAAGGTCTCTAAAGTCGTAGACTCGTTTGGCCTTTTTAAAAGAAAGCTCCAACCAATCTGTGGTGGAAGTCATCTGCAGCCATGAATGTGGGACCGACCTCCAGATATCGCAGTGTGGTAGTCTCAAATAGGGATGCGCATATCATATCACTCTAATGAAAAGAGTGATACATATCTCTTTGATCTACTGATATATATCACTCATTTAGCTCTTTAGCTCATTTAGCTCAGTGGATCAATGATGTAGTCTTAGAGCTGGGTAGCTCATGAGTGAAAGAAAGATAAAAAGATAATTAGGTCTCCGTTCAACTGAGCTAGCGCTAGAGAGAGTGACACATGAAAATAGGTATAAACCTATCGTTCACAGTTTGAAGGCTTTGTGATTAATAATTTACATAGAGTCAACGATTTTCCTTCAGACTTCACAGGATTAGGACATACAAGTTTCCAAAGTTTCCAAAATTCGGAAAAAGTACGTACCTAGGTAGGTGCTCAACGAAACCAAAACAACAACCAAAAGTAAACAAACAAACATTCGAACCGATAACGATAACTTTAAAAACAATAATTATCTGTAGACTGTTTGCAACAGTCGGCAGTTAGCTCAATTGTTTCAATTCTAAATACTAGTATAATTTTCTTTGTGAATAATAATTGAATTTGCAGATTTTGCAGTCAAACGTATTTGCATAACTAAAAGCCTGAACCAGATTTTGCTATCGTTCTCTCTTTTTCACGTTGTATTTGACATCGTGCATATCACTCTATCAAATCATTCGGGATATTTCGGAATGAATCGCTCGCCTTGCTCGGTCGTCTTCGCTATCGCTCACTTTTCATTTAGCTCAACACTTCAATGGTTCGAAAATGAATCTTATTCCAAATGAGCTAAAGATATAGTTGAAACCAAGGTGAGCTAGAGATAGATTCGCTCAGTTGAACTGATCTATATCTTTTGTATCACTCACTCATGAGCTACTCACCTCTAGTCTCAAAATTAACTTCGGGAGAGTTTACTAGATGAACCAGATAAGAATACAGAATCCCATTTTTATTTTGTGCTGCGCAGCTATCCAACCAAACACTATAAATGCTTAAAGTCTCGATTTTCAAAGAAAAACGCTTGGAAGCAACTGATTATAATTCATTTACAGTCTTTAAAACAAAATATGAATTTTGACGTTACATGTGCCTTTTAGGCTTGTTGAAGCTCCATGCTACATTAAGAAACGATTCCACGTATATATCTCAAATCAGAAAATACTTTTAGATTGTGTCCTTTTCGTTACAAGGGCAGTATCGAAGACATGAGGGGGCTTCATTTATAATAAGACTATTCTTTCTGGTACTTATGACATTATATATTTTCGTAACATTCATATCGAAAACGTGTAGGTGTTCTAGAATGGATCAGACATTCATTCTAGAAACATTAAGGTGTTTCAGTATTAAACAGATATTTGTTACTTCATTCTGAAATATGTAGAGGCTTCAGTATGGATAAGATTTTTGTTACAATCATTCTGAAACCATATAAGTGTTTCAGTATGGATACGATTTTTGATACATCCATTCTGAAAACATATCAGTTTGGATAAGACTTCTGTTACATTTATATTGAAAACGTGTAGGTGTTTTAGAATGGATCAGACATTCATTCTAGAAACATTAAGGTGTTTCAGTATTAATCAGATATTTGTTACATTCATTCTGAATATATGTAGAGGTTTCAGTATGGATACGATTTTTGATACATCCATTCTGAAAACATGTAAGTTTGGATAAGACTTCTGTTACATTTATATTGAAAACGTGTAGGTGTTTTAGAATGGATCAGACATTCATTCTAGAAACATTAAGGTGTTTCAGTATTAAACAGATATTTGTTACATTCATTCTGAAAATATGTAGAGGCTTCAGTATGGATAAGATTTTTGTTAGTCATTCTGAAACCATGTAAGTGTTTCAGTACGGATACGATTTTTGTTACATCCATTCTGAAAACATTTCAGTTTGTATAAGATTTTAGTTACATATAAATTGAAAACGTGTAGGTGTTTAAGAATGGATCAAACATTCATTCTGGAAACGTAAGTGTTTTCAGTATTAAACAGATTTGTTTTATTTTTATTTATTTATTATAATAAGTTCACAAAGCAGTTTACAATCAAATTTATACACTTTATAATATAGTTACAGTAGTGAACCAGATTGTAAACCTAGATGTAAACATAACAGGATTAGAAAAGTGTTGCAAACATAGCCAAACAATTTCCCTAAAAATGTACCTAAAACTTACTGTTATATATTAACTAATACATAATTATTTAAAATAGAAAATACGGTTATAACTTTATATAATTTTGTTTTGTTACATTCATTCTGAAAATATGTAGAGGTTTCAGTATGGATAAGATTTTTATTTTCATTTTTTGTTATACCTAGTCATTCTGGAAACATGTATAGGTGTTTCAGTATACATAAGTTTTTGTTACATTCATTCTGAAAATATGTAGAGGTTTCAGTATGGATAAGACTTTTATTTTCATTTTTTGTTATACCTAGTCATTCTGGAAACATGTATAGGTGTTTCAGTATACATAAGTTTTTGTTACATTCATTCTGAAAACGTGTAGGGATTTCAGTAGGGGTTAATGTTGGTTATATAAATAATAATGATCGAGTTGATAATGTAGATAAGGGACTGAAGACATGAAGGAGCTTCACACATTATGTATGGTACCTACTTAGTAGTATTACTGAAAAAATATGTATGAGGTATTAGTAAGAATAAGTTGTAATTGTTATTAATACTAATCCATTTCCCGAGACGTGAAAATTTCAGGAAAGGCCGACTGTTAGCTTTCAGTTTCTATTAAGGTTAATGCAGTCATATTAGTACCAATAATTATTGTGAATTACTGATTTATTTTAGTAGTTCTTTGTAACTTTTAATGTAATACTTCCGGTGTGAAGTTAGTCTTTAGAATTGGTTTAATTTATGTAAATAATTATTTTATTTTTCCTAGTATTTTAATTGATTGATTTAATATTTAAATCACTGCAGCGTTCCCAAGTAAATACTTATTTAGACAATCACTGATGTTGTTTGTTCCGGTTGCACGCAGTACTTTACTTGGGAACGAGCCATTGCTAAATACCGGCACTCGCTGTAAACTCTTTGTAAAGTGAAGTTGTGTTAAAAGTGATAATAAACTCTGTTCAAAGCACTTGTCTTTTCAATGCTGGTCTAACACTTCTCATTTCATCAGCATACAAATTTTGGTAAAATTAGTAAATCAATATATACAATATACGTTTTTCAAACACTAGTTATAGCAATACATACGTGTTTCATATACTGGTCGATGGTCCGCACGGCAGCGGTCCGTCCAAGCAGCAGTGCGTCCATTTCGCTTTCCGGTAGAGGCACCACCGCCACTGTAGGCTCGGGACCCTTCATGCTTCCTACACTCATGGTTGTAGTTTACTCTCACTATTAGTATTACAACACACACAAGTACACGTTTTTTGTGACGTCTCACAAATTGGGTCACTTCACCATCACCTTTCCCATTTTATTTAGTAGTTTTTTGTTCTAGTACTTACACATTACTTCGATTTTACAACGAACTTTTAGTTGTAGTTAAGGGTTTTTACTCGTTTACCACCCCTTTTTAGACATCACACACATCGATCTCTTTTGTCACTTTGCTATGATCCCTTTTCTTTCGATCCTCAACTTTGTAGCCCAAGTCCAACCCACCTCTGTTTTACACTATTTTGTGAATTCGCACAAATCTCACCAAAATCCGTTAATAATGTATAAAAGTTTTTCAACCAACTTCTATTTTCTACAATTTCACACTTACACCATTCTGTTTCTGTCTTGAAGATATGTGTCACTCATTTAACACTTTGTTGCGTTGATTTAAAATCGATAACGACGCAGATAAATTTTCAAGCTAGGTTAGTCCTTATTCATAATGAATTAAGGATGAAATTGCTTCATCTGGTTTATTTACGACACTAATCTACAGGAACATACAGGGTTATATTTTTCAAATAGCCCTATAAAAGTCTCTTTACGTTCGAATTGCACTTTATTGTGTTGACATAAAGTTTACGTTCCTTTTATCACATTTGAGTCTAATTTTACCAAACGATTTTATTTTTAATCTGCTAAATGGCTACAAAACTATTTTTATTCATTTGTAAGTTTTAAAGTAGATATGGTTTTGCACTAATTAGTTTTGTTTTGTATTGTCATAATTCTCATAGGTTTTAATCATTTAATTTCCAAAATATTTATTTTTTATTTTTCTAAAATTCTTATTACGATTATTTCTAGGTTAATTTCTATTTTAATATTTCCAATTAATTTTTCACTCCCCACTACTTTTTATTCCACTGCTTTGAAGTTTTGGTTTTATAATAATTTTCACTGTTTCCAGAATTTCACTGTATTTTTTCACTGAACTCCATAAATCGTAATCCGTTCCACATTGATCCCAACACGAGTCAGTCTTATCTACAAGGATTTATCGTTTTTAGTCCAGCATTCCGTTAAATGTAGAAATATATCTTGGGACATTTGCTGAGGATAGGTACCTACTGTCTGTGATAATGGTATAGAATGTGGAATTGTTTTATTTATATCACAAGATTTCGTAAATAAGTCTAAAGTTTTGGAAATAAGTCTAAAATCATACATTTAATTTAACTTAACTTCTTGGACTTCTTGAAATGAATAATTCCTAAGTAAATTGAAGATTGAAGAACTTTGGAAAAACATACCGCGCCGCTACCGCGGTATGCATTTCCAAAGTTTGAACTTAACTCGATTTATTGTTAGGGTAGTAGGTACCTATTGTTCAGGTTATCTGGAATTCGAATTCAAACGTCGCAAGTTCACTATTAATAAACTACTCTTACAAGATTGATATTCAATCTCGAATAGAAACTAGGCCGTTTAATTTCGTATGTCATACCCAACCAATAAGCTTGATTTTCATAGCTGAGCGATCCTATTATCTGTGTTTGACACATTTAATTGCTAGTATTGCTACAAAATCTGGAAGATAAACGAAATTATTATCAACTGGCATTCCAGTAGGCACAGCGGTTGTTCTTTAGGGTAGACTAGAGAAAAAATACGATACATCCTCACCGGATGCGTAAAATATTTGAAATTGATTCCTTCAACTTCAATAATTTACGCAATAATAATAATAATAATTTATTACTCTCCCATTTACGACACCGAAAAATAAAATATGTGTCGATATCCACCCTATAAACTACAGTTAACGGTTGCACCCTTAAGTGGTGAAATAGACTCTGAGTCATTCTCATATCAGTTCTA
This sequence comes from Eupithecia subfuscata, assembly GCA_963564075.1. Lineage (NCBI taxonomy): Eukaryota > Metazoa > Arthropoda > Insecta > Lepidoptera > Geometridae > Eupithecia > Eupithecia subfuscata. Next base: position 11,655,118 of record OY751118.1, on the reverse strand, counting down.
ATTCTAATAACAATAAAATGGTTTACGAGATTGTGGTCCAATCAAACATCGTGGTCCAATCTAACATGGTGGTCCAATCTATCAGACCCTAATAAACGAAAGGTGATTTTATTGCCTTTTTATAGTAGTGTGTTTCTTGATCACGTTGGGGAAGTAGCTAGACTTTCTTTTTTAACCCCCGACGCAAAATGAGAGGGGTGTTATAAGTTTGACGTGTCTGTCTGAATATCTGTCTGTGGTATCGTAGCTCCTAAACGGATAAACCAAATTTTCGTTTAGTTATTTTTGTGTCATAGATAAATAATTTTATCCCGAGTGTTCTTAGATATGTTTCATGAAAATCTGTTTGGCCAATAAACGTCGGCGGGCTTTTCAATTTTAAATTTTGTCTTGTTTATCGAAAAACGTTGGAATACCTAAGTTAAATAAATTTAAAAAAGTAAACCTTTCGGTGATTGTCCTAACGTCAAAGGAAACTTTAAATAAAAAGATCAGTTGAGCTACCTCTAGATTGTTTGCAACAGTTTGCAGTTTGCTCATCACAAATTTGAACAAGTCCTTACAATTGAAACTCAATTGTAAAGACTTGTTCAAATTTGTTCCAATGCTTTAATTGTAAATAAAAATTATTTGTGGACCTACAACTCATAAATTATCGAATAAGATAGAGAAAAATTATTGAACACAATCCTCTGGATTCCGTATACATTTTGCGTGCTCACTGTGCTTATGGAACCCTAAAAACAACGGAATCGTAATCTCCTTGCTCAGCTAATCTGTAAATCCTACGACGTCGTACTTTTGTACCTACGTTCCGCTTCAGGTAAACGTTTCAAATATTATTTTAATAAATACAACGAGAATTAATTCCGCCGAGAAGCTTCGCTAATTTTACAAGTGCGGAAAATAATATCAATTTATTTTAGAATTATATTTTAGAAATTACAACAATATGACAAAATCTACTCAGAACTGGTATTTCTAATTGAAACAGCAATTGAGTTAACTGCAAATTGTTGTAAGCAATCTAGAGGTAGCTTAACTGATCCAAATCGATTTTATGCTGTTTATAAGAAATATATTTCTTATTCATGCCCAAGGAGGCTATTTTGTCAGAGTATGACCCAGTATTAAGAAAAAACCTAGTAAATAATAAAAGTAGTCTACCAAGATTCTAGATGTTACCGAAATCTGCTGTCTAGTATTTTCCTACTTAGGAAACGATGTAAAAATAAATTGCCATAAAAATACCAGGAAGTAAGTACTTCCTTACTCTTTATAAATAGGTAAACGGGTAATTTTGATTATTTTTCGAGAACATCATAAATCTCCGCCCATAATACTCTCAGCGTGTCTCATCTCCACTCAGAGGCAAGGGCGGGCGGCGCCTACTAATAAAAAAATAAAGTTTGTTTGTAATGGGTTACCGGATTACCGGTACAAATTATCCGATTGTAAACATAGAAGAGTTTTTAATGTAAAAAGAAGAAAATCAAATGGCACTTTATTTCCTACTAGATTCAGCCCGCGGCATCACATGCGTTTGTCCGAGATAAAAATAGCCGATGTCCTTTCCCGGGATTCTCTGCTAATTAACTTTTAGGTCCGTTTGGGTGTAATATCAAACAGACAGAATTACTTTTGCATTTATAGTAGGTATTAGTTTGGATTTTAAAGAAAATTAGTTAGTTAGTTACGAGTCAAATCGCCTTTTGCCAATTTCAATGAAAATCTGGCAAAACTCGTGACGTAACAGTTGCTACTTGGAGTAGCCAAGTTTTCTAATATGAATGGCTGAATGTCCTTTGTAATATTTAGGAATTAAGTAGTAAGTACTAGCCTCTCCTAAGTTCATTTAAAATAATGATAAAAAGAAATAAACGAAAAAAATAACTATATTTTCATTGTTAGGCAGCTTTGTTTTCTCTGAGCGCTATACGTTTGGACAATTTATCAAACTGCCAAGCAAAGTCGTAGACAGACGCGAGTTACTTATAAATCATGTATTCCCATGCCGTCGCGTCCCACAATATGTTGAATGTTATTTATAGCCTCTAAAGATACCCAATAAAAGATTATCCCTCTTTTATGTGACAACACCTAAGGCTAACTGCGGAAGGAAGGATTTTAGAGTTCCGTGTTCGTTTAACACTTTTACTGCCCATGACGGACATCGCCGTGTGGTGCCGGCCTCTTCCTGCGGTTGTCGTTAGCGACGAATAAAATATCCACCGGGGCGGGCAACAGCGCCTCCAGCGGAACAATTCTACCACTGAACTGCGATAATTGAGTTTTACTTTCTTTTTAAAAAAGGTCTTAGTTTATTTTCTCACTATAATGCTACATACATAAACCATTCCCAGATCCCCTTGAACACACACAAAAAATTTCATCAAAATCGGTCCAGTCAAAATTGTGAATCTAAACCATTCCCAGATCCCCTTGAACACACACAAAAAATTTCATCAAAATCGGTCCAGTCGTTTGAGAGAAGTTCAGTGACATACACACTCACAGAAGAATTATATATATAAAGATTTCTTTGAAATAATGTATTAAGTAGGAATATGATATAATTATATTAGGTAATTTTTATTATATTAGGGCTGTTAAAATGAAAACGATTATTTGTTAACACTTAATATTATAACTGTTGGTTTATAAATAAATAAATAAATAAATTATTTCGGATTGCGCCACCGAGGCCGTTATTACTTGGTTTCATTCAATGATAACGTTTATTTTCGGTATGTAATCATAATTTCGAGCTACAAAATGTTTTCATAAAATAATTTGTTTCAATTTTCAGAAAATTCTGCGAATACCAAAGTTAATACGCGTTTACAAATCTGCCTCGAGGTAGACCTTTTTGGTTCAGATAATATTTAATATTGAAACATTTTTACGTGAAGAAAACTTTCCACGGCTGATATTTAATTTTGAACATTTATGATGATGTTCTTCGAAAGATAACCGAACAACAAGAGCAGGTTCAATTCAATTCTTGGTTAATGACTCTGCGTCTGGTTGCACAAACCCTGCTGTCCATAAGGTTTAAGGTTTAAAGAACTTTATTCTCATAAAGACAATTACGTCACTTACATGAGAACTAAATTAATAAGTAGGTACTTAGTTATAACATAACAGTTGTTCATTCATAGTAAATAATAGGTAATAAACTACGAACATAACAAACAGCTAATTATAAAATATAAAATATTCCCACTTCACGTATTTGTTTAAGCTTTGTTGTTTTAAATTGATTGAACTAAAGTAGATAGGTACCGAGAATATTTCATACGATTTAGTTTCACTGCTGTCCATAAACCTTTCTGAGCTTAAAAAACATCCAAAAAATTACATAAAATATAGATATCATAGTGATCTAATCTGCGATCCCCAACCCGCATGCCCAGCGTGGGGATTACGGGCATTACCCCCCAAGAGAAACAGCTAATAAGGCGCTTATCAGGGGGAGGACTGCGTCCTGCAGTGGACCAATTTAGGCTGTTGAGGTGAGGTGAGTGATCTGAGAGCGTGATTGGGAAAACAAAACCTGTCAGTATCGTCTAATGTTTGGAATTTCTGTCAAAACCGTCAATAATATAAAATCGTTAACATAATCAAATTTCTAAGAAGACCTGCCTTACGAAAGTTACAAATCGATTTGGTACGTCTAAGGCTTGGCCAAACCAACGCGTTCAATTCGCGTCCGCGGTGGCGTGCGCGGTGGCGATACTGCGGGTGCAAAAGTTGTATACACCGTCGCGTCCGCGGTGGCGTGCACGGTGGCGATACTGCGCGTGCAAAAGTTGTATACACCGTCGCGTTTGTTCTTGCGTTCACCAGGCTGGAGTCACGTCATTGACTACAATGCTCTCTGATACAGATAGTGAAATCGAAGAAGTTTTACTTCTGTCTGCTCCGTTTCCGTTTCCACCATACTTAAAACTAAACAACATAGTTCTTCTCAAAATAGTGCATTTTGCACCAAGGCAAGAAAGTGATCAATTCCTACCGAGTGGGTCGTTTTGCCTCAAAACACACGAGGTAGGAATCGCACTTTCTGCCGAGTGATAAATAGTGCTTTATACTACACCTTCGAGGAAAATAAAAAGCAAAATTAATTATTAATTGAAATCGCGCCCAATGATGTTGGTAAAACCTCATTGACCGCGCCAGCCTTTGGGTTCTTTTTTCAAAATATTGTTCGGAAATCGGAGGAGGCCTAATGGACTTGGAGTAAAAACTTTTTGTCGTTTGACCGAACGAAAATAACCATAGCTAGCGGCCGATCTTTTAGGAAATTAAAAAAAAATAACACGTTAGAAATGGATTTCTATACACTTTTTCCTCCCGCTAAAACACGTGAGAAATGAAATTCCATAGAGTTTTTCCTCCCGGTTTCCTATAGGCCTGCAAAGACATGCTTTCTATTCTATAAATGGAAAAGGAATAGGCAACTTTCCGAGCAGGTGTAGTATAAAATAGCTGCGTGCAGCGTCCTAACGTAACAAGCCCGATCTGATCGCCACCGCCGCGTGCAGACGCTGCACCGGACGCCGCGATCAATCAGAGGACGCATCGATGTGAACATGTCGCTACAAGTTCGTACACAACAACTGACCGCCACCGCGCACGCCACCGCGGACGCGAGCTGAACGCGTTGGTTTGGCTAAGCCTTTACTAAGAAACTTAATATTCTTCTTAAAATTTTGTTTTGAATTTATTTTATATTTCTGGTGTTGACATGGATCAGTTCAGCTACGTGTAGACTGTTTGCAACAGTCTGCAGTTAGCTCAATTGTTTCAATTGTAAATCTAGATACAATGTGTCCGGACACCGGTGTCGGAGACTTTGGGGGGGGGGGGGGGTGAAATACGGTAAATTTTATCGACTAATCACTATCCCTATTTTTTTTTCTCTCTCCACGATAAAATGGCAGCCATTTTGTTTTCTGTTGCCTCAAGCACGGGTGCTTGTACTGATTAAGATATAGCTACCCGTGTAGAGATCTTAGGAAGACAATAGAGGACTCATTTGATAGCCAATAATGTAGACCATAAAGCAATGTTAACATTGTTGCAATTTCTATTTTATAATAGAAGAAAAGAGAATTTATAAAACAAAAAAAAGTTTTTCCTAACATTTTTTTTTAAATTATTAGCTTTTTCAGAAAATCTAAACTGTCAAGCTCAAAGTCCCAAAGTCCAAAAGCCCCAAAGTCTCCGACACCGGTGTCCGGACACATCTACACTCGAGAGCAATGAATCCGGGTCACTCAAAGAATCCAAAAAATCTCGGAAAGTAAGAATGCTAGGTTAATGCAATAAATTGTATTTAATAGACAATTTAATACTCCTTAAATGAAAGTTAAAAAAATATGAGTCACCATACATTTTATTTACACAAAATTACATAAAGAAAAAAAACTGCTGATCTCTCCTTAAAACAAAAATAGGAAACATGAAATTTTTGAACTTTATGACGATTTTCTTGAATTTCAATACTTCGTATTACCTCCTCGTGCTTCCATTACTGCGTTTACGCGGTTTGGCATGCTGTACACCAAGTTCCTTATACGATTTTGGGCAATATTCTCCCATTCCTCTGTGAGAGCAATTTTGAGCTCAGGAAGCGTGATTGGGGGAGGGTTTCGTTGTTTTACGCATCTCCCTAGCTCGTCCCAAGCATGCTCGATCGGGTTGATATCCGGGCTGCGCGCTGGCCACTCCATACAAGTAATGTTCATCTCTTGAAGGTAGTCATTCACAATCCTACCTGTATGAGGTCGGGCATTGTCATGCATAAATATAGCATCCTCACCCAAATTGACCATAAATGGACCAACGTGTTCGTTGAGGATTTCTTCCACATATCTTACGCTAGTTAAAGAGCCGTTTTCTATGATCACCAGCTCTGTGCGACTTTCAGAGGAAATTCCGGCCCACACAAGTACAGACCCACCACCGTAGGCTACTTTTTCTTCGATGCATGCTTGCTTGAATCTTTCCCCTGGTCTTCTATACACTCTGTGTCTTCCATCGTGCTTGTAGAGCATAAATTTTGATTCGTCGGAGAACATAACTTTCGACCAATCTTCAATACTCCAATTTACGTGGTTCTGGGCATATCTTAGTCTTGAAATACGATGGCCACGCTCCAGTTTAGGGCCGTTTGCAGGTCTAAGGGGTTTTAAGTTAGATTCAGCAAGCCGACGTCTTACTGTCCATGCACTTGGGTTACTTCCTCCGAGGCGTCGAAACTGATTTGTGAGTTCAGTTCCTGTGAGAAAGCGATTTCGAAGCATCGTGTTCACCAATTATCGGTCTTCTCGTGCTGTGGTACACCTAGTTCTGCCCGTTCCTGGTCTGCGTAGGTTAGAACCAGTTTCTTCGTAACGTCGGAGAACTCTTTGTACTGTTGACAGCGACACACCGACAGTCCTGGCTGTATCGCGCTGACTCCGGCCGGTTTCCACCAATGTAAGTATTCTGGTGCATTCTTCAAGTGTAAGCGACATGATTTCAGCTTGAATAATGAATATTGAGCACTATCAACCTGGTTTATGTACCAACATAAATGACAGATTACAAACAAAAGCAAAAACAAATCCTGTAATTTCGTAGTTCCATCTTCGACAGTGTTCCCTTTTCAAATTTGATTTTTTTATGATATAACTTTACAATAACTAAGAAGTTTTAATACTTTCATTTAAGGAGTATTAAATTGTCTATTAAATACAATTTATTGCATTAACCTAGCATTCTTACTTTCCGAGATTTTTTGGATTCTTTGAGTGACCCGGATTCATTGCTCTCGAGTGTATAATATAAAAATGAATCGCAAAATGTGTTGGTAAGCGCATAACTCAACAACGCCTGGACCGATTTCGCTAATTCTTTCTTTGTTGTGTTTGTTATTGTCAGGAGAAGGTTCTTATGAAAGAAAAAATTAAGAAAGATGGAAACATAAATTTCCACGGGGGCGAAGCCGCGGGGCGCAGCTAGTCTTATATATAAAAATGAAACCCGTTTCGCGTTGTCACGGCATCACGCGTGAACGGCTGGACCGATTTCGCTAATTCTTTCTTTGTTGTGTTTGTTATTGTCAGGAGAAGGTTCTTATGAAAGAAAAAATTAAGAAAGTTGGAAACATAAATTTCCACGGGGGCGAAGCCGCGGGGCGCAGCTAGTTGTATATAAAAATGAAACCCGTTTTCCTTGGTCACGGCATCACGCGTGAACGTCTGGACCGATTTCGCTAATTCTTTCTTTGTTGTGTTTGTTATTGTCAGGAGAAGGTTCTTATGAAAGAAAAAAATAAGAAAGTTGGAAACATAAATTACCACGGGGGCGAAGCCGCGGGGCGCAGCTAGTACTAGTATAATTTTCTTTGTGAATAAAGGCTATTTATTTAATTAATAACTAACTAGAATCCAATGCATTTTAAACCTTCTTTTTCAACATCACGATCGGGTAAAACAAGTTGCAAACCTCACCCTTACGACTCTATAAAAAATGGCTAGACGGCTTGAATGACCAGAAAACGACGCTCGAAGGAACAAACAGATGTTGGGGTCCTTTCACAGTTTTGTGGTATAATCAATTTAGTGTCGGTTGGAGTGATATTAGATATTCTCCTGATAAAGTGAGATTGATGTAATTTTGAAGTTTCTGTTGAAATAGGATGTGTTTTTGGTGAGCAGCAGGAGCGGAAGCGAGGGCGGATTATTTCATGATACAGACTTGTCTAGCAAACCAGTGTTTAGTTTTATAATTTGACCTTTTCTAAGTGTACATTTATTGTATTTATGGAAATAAAGAGTTTTTGATTTTGATTTTGAAACACATTTAAATACGACGATCGATGTGGTGCGGTGGGCACAAGGCTTGCGATGCAGCAGGTTGCGGGTTCGATTCCCGCCTTGGGATATATGTTTGAAAATATTTGTCCCGGGTGCTCTGGGTATTATTTATGTATAATAAAAATATCTATCTAATATTTTGTAATAAGTATATCAGTCATCTAGTTCCCTTAATACAAGTTCTGCTTAGCTTGAAGCTAGTTGATGCTGTGTGGATCGTCCAGCGTTATTTATTTATTTAATTGTAGAGTTAAAATTTAGCCATGGATTAGCTAATGAGTAATTTATACTATACAACTGGCAGAATTGTGGCCTTTAATCGCAAAAGCCACGAAACAAAGAAGAGTTCGTATGAAACTATCGCTGTCATACTACGAAGAGAAGTTCCTCTCTATTCGGTAGGGGCACTGGCGTTAAATGTAGGCAAAATATGATTTTTTAGCCCCCGACGCAAAAAGAGAGGGGTGTTATAAGTTTTAACGTGTCTGTTTGTGTATCTGTCTGTGGTATCGTAGCTCCCAAACGGATGAACCGATTTTCGTTTAGTTTTTTTTTTTGTGTCATAGATAATTGTATCCCGAGTGTCTTTAGCCATGTTTCATGAAAATCTCGCAGGGGTTTTTTTAATTTTAAATTTTGTTTTTGTTTTCGTTTTCGAGTAAACTAGGCACAACCCATACCGTTATCTAATCTGTGCCCATACCTACTAAGGAATCTGGTCACACACTCCCCGTTTAGTTTTATTAAGTTAAGGGGTGAACGTAACGGGTTTGGTTGTCAAACTAGGCTTAGATACTAGAAACTAGGCTTAGATAGTACTCACGGGATCCCCGAGGTAAAAAACTCAAATTCCCTAAAATTCTACATTTTTTCTTTGGTCCTTGAATGTGAAAACTCGAAAGAGAAAGAAATACGATGAAAAGAGAATATTATGAAACCCTTGCACATGTTTCGCACATAATTTGGTCGAGATCTCAGGAACCCTGCGGCCTATTGAAATGACTATGATGTACTACATAATCCAGTTTCCTAATTAGATGTGTTGTTTTCTAGTAAATAAGCAAAAACTAGATTTTTGCGCTTACACCGTTCCAAAACGTAGTATGCTCCTGCTCCGCAAAACCCTATGCCTATCCTTTTTACAAAATTGCGCGCATTTTACAGTAAAATTTAAAGTAACCTTGTATAAAAGTAATATTAAAGTATTTCAGTGTACAAAACTTCTGTATATTCCACCGGCCGCCTGACCTACATTGCATATTTCAGCGTATATTTTTTCATCTTCGTGGTTTATTATTTTATCTAGGTTCCAACGGTCTCTTTGTTTTTTTCTACCTTTTTTATACTCATCGAGTTTCATTGTAGATACTCTCATCAACGACGACCTCTGTGGCGCAGCGGGCGAAGGTCTGCCTGCGACGCAGGAGGTTGCGGGTTCGATTCCCGCCTCAGGACAAATGTTTGTACGATCTGCAGATATTTGTCCAGGGCGTTCTGGATGTTTTCTATGTATAATAAAAAATATCTCTCTATGTAGTTTATTGTATTAAGTATATCAGTTATCTAGTACCCATAACACAAGCTCTGCTTAGCTTGGGGCTAGATAATGCTGTGTAAATTGTCCAGCATTATTTATTTATCTGGTTGTTCGTAATCACAAGGTTCACCCTGAGTTCGGTTTGACGACAGAATCAAGATGTCATCGCAAAATCTTATTTTTGTATGGGATTTGCGTAGTTCCATGTCCGCAAATTAGATGAGCTGCTGTACCAAATCCCATAGAAGAATGCAACGTCACGATGACGTATAGATACTATCGTTTAACTTAACTCAGGGCTCTGAACGTTAGTGTAGACGTGATAGTGACGTCTTTTTTGGCGTGTATTATAATAATTTGATAGAGCCGGCTGCACGCACGAAAAAACATGACGTCATGCGGCGTTACCTCGTCATGCGGCGTTACCTCGTCATACAGCGTTACCTCGCTCTGAGGCGTTCCATGTAAGGCTTGAAGTGCAAGCGAGAGCGCTCGACATCCGTCTCTCTCCTACTTGAGTGAGCGATGCGTCTGCGTTGTCACGTTCAACTATCGTCAGTAAACCGACTTTACAGACAACCAATTTTTTTTCCATACAATTTGGTACAGCGCCTCTATCGTGCAGACAGGGAACTACGCAAATCCCATACAAAAAGGAGACGTCACGATCGTGTCTCGCTACTAACGTCAAATAGACTCGCCTTTCAGATCATCTCTATAAATTTTACGAATGCTCAAATCTTGTTAACGTCAATACTACTGTAGCGGTTTAAAAGTAGGCAGTGACAAACTTACCCTAAAAATATAAAAATAATTTGAGCGATGACAAAGTTACACTAGATTTTTACGATGATAATTTTACCTGGTGACATTTTTACCCTAACCCATCCAAAGATAGCCTGGAAGAGATATCTTTGAGCGATAATGCAGCCAAGTTTTAAATTTACTATTTTAGATAGATACCATATTTTAATAACTTGGTGTACAATAGAAACGAAATGAGATGACTTAAATTTTCAGGGAATTTCTGGACAAAATAAGTGTCTCTAGATTGCCACAAAAAATAAACAAACGGCCTCACCTGTTTTGTGAATGGTTTTAATTTGAAGGCAGGATAATTACCGACGAGCTGGAAAAAGGGCTCGATTTCTCGGAAACTCAGGTTTTAATAAAAATGTCAGCTCCTCCCTTGTTTGTGCCGGCTTGATGAGACCTCAGCCGGTGGGTAGTGGGGGGAAAGGTTCGGACTCCGAAATTGTTTAGATTGGTACCAACATTGGTAATGTTCGAGTTTTGATGTTTGAATTATTACAATACATAAAATAGATATATATTTATATAGTACTTATAAACATCCAGAACACCCGAACCAAATATCTGCAGATCTTACAAACATTTACCCTGAGACGCGAATCGAATCCGCAACCTACTGCGTCGCAGGCGGATCTTCACCCGCTCAGCCACAGAGGTCGTCATAATGGTCTAGTGACTTTCCAAATAGTTTAAATTAGCGATTATAATTTTATTAAAATAATGTGCAAGCATTTAAGTAACTAAGAGGACTTGGCCTTAAAATTTTATTAATATCCCATGTTTGCAGAATGTAAAATGAACTTGAATAATTCTATCACCAAGCTGGATAGACGGCTGGACACCGATGGCGATCTATTGTGTCCATCTCCTATCTACATTCGGGCACATAATAGCCTTACATAACGCCAGATCTACCATTGTCGGACACGATAAAGAGGGTGCATTGTGTTGGAGGCCATGACCGATTTCGGGGTTGGTGCGCTAGGACAGTGAGTGAGAATGGTGAACACTCAGATGTCGCCAAAAGTAAACTAAACTTATTTGGCAACACTACATACAATTTGTTTATTTATTTACGTGGAAAACAACCAGCTTGTAAGGCTAAATAAGTAGAAACAGTGGTGGTATAATTTAAGGTTAAAAGTTTTCACATAGGTATGGAACGTAAAAAATATGCTTTAACAAAACTTTAATAATCTTATAAAGTTGATACAAGTGAATAAGCGCAGTTTAAGTGGTTTAGTGCCTTTCTTTTTATCGTAAAGTCAAAGAGCATTACCTATCTTTATGTTCTGTGGTATTTTATGGATTTATTTAATTTATTTGTGTATATAACTATAGTATTTATAAGTTATAGTATTTTATGTATTGTATTATATTATGTAGTAGTCTATTTAATAAGTAGGTTAAAATTAAATCTTGTATTCTTTGTTTAAGCACATGTACCCACTTTTACAAATTTCTCTCTCTCTCCCAATAATGTTTGCTGGAAGAGAACTCTTTATAGGGTTAAGCTCGCCTTTGCCATTATTTTTTTCTGGTAAATTTTCTACTTGTACCAATTTTGTGCAATAAAGAATTATGAATTATGAATTTTATTTTGATCCTTATGAAAAGGAGTGCTACATTTTAGTGCTGTCAAATTACTAATTATTATTGTAGTCTAATTTAGTTTAGGCGACGTCTAAATTAAAACCAGTGTGTAAAAGAGAGTTTCTAAAGTGTATCTATTTATTTTTCTTATAGTTACAGACACTGCATTGCTGTACTTACCAAATAATTACCTCTACCTACCATAAATTTAAGCTAACATATACATATGACTTAGATATAGATTAACCCGAATATGGATCTTGTGTTGTCCGAAATAAACGATTATTTTATAATCTCTACGGAGGTTTTGACTCAGACTTTTTTACTGTTTAGTAGGAAACTCAGAGCTCTCTTTCGGAGTAAAGTGCGGAGTCGTTACCATCCTTATTGTGACCACAGCGTTAGGTAGCTACAACCGCGTACTTGTGGCCAATACGCTGGCATGTTTATGGAACATAAAGGAGGATTCCCTTAGATGACGACCTCTGTGGCGAAGTGATTGTAAAGATGGATGCCATTTGATAATAAAGAGTTATATAATTAAAAAGATAGAGGTGTTCTCTTCGTTTCTCTAGTTTACAGCGACAAGCAGAATTTATGTAGGAGTCACATCACATTAATATTATAGGTGCGAAAGTTTGGATGACTAGATGGATGGATGGATGTTATGTTTGTTACCTCTTCACGCCAAAACTACTGAACAGAACTAAACTACTCTTAGCCCAGGCTGAAATTTTGCATAGAGATTCTATATGTTATTCCAGATCGCCATAAATCAGTTCCTATCGGATAGAAATAACATATAAACGTTTCCGTAGTAAGAATGCGTGTGAAGCCGCTGGCGGAAACTAGTTCTAAATTATTTGAAGATTATAAGAGGCCTTTACGGTTTACATTACGGCTGTAAGCGGGTTAACTACGAACCTTATTTGTGTTGGAAGAACACCCACGTTTCATCCCTTAACGAGGGATATCTTCAGTGTGAGTGCGGTTCTAGACGCGCGCGTGCCGCATCTCTCCGCGCGTCTTTGAAATGGAAGATACGTTACTTTATTTATTGGACCGTTGAAAATAGATAGTCAGTTACGCCATTTTAAATTAATATAAATGTGGTTGGTGCCCGTAAAAAGAACAATAGAAAGTCTTAATTAACTTACTTTTATTAGGGCTCTGTTAATACCTTTAAATTGGACATTAAGGTTCTAATAAAACGTAAAAACTCATTATTTCGGCTCAGAGGTAGCTACTTCGTGTTCATAAAAGTGTAATACCTAGCATTATATTTTATAGCCGAGTTTGATTGGAAAGAAGAGCCGAGTGTATCAGAGTCTCTTGGTTTAGGTTTCCATTATATTCGAGTCGTTTCGGCCCGCGGCTTTGCACGAATTTTACCATGAAATAAAGTAGCTTCTATGCTATTTTACTGTAAAAATTTACGTTTGACGAATTTATTATTTATGAATGGGTTAACTGCGAACCTAGTTTGTGTTGGAAGAACACCAACGATTCAACCCTTAACGAGGGATTTCATCAGTGTATTCCATGCTATTCCAAATCTAGAAGTATGTATCTCTGCAAATTTTCAGCCCGATCTGATTTCTTCTTTTGATGTGAAAAAGAAACAAACACCCATCCATCAATACAGGGTGTCCCTCGAATACCTGCAATCCCCAAAGTGGTAAAACTAGATCATAAATTTCGACGAATACCTACTTTGTAAAAGTATGTGTAAGTCTTTATTTATTGAGGAATAGGTAACTAACGACTACATTAAACTTATTACACATTTGTGTTAGTACTTTTCAGTAGTGAGTTCAGTAGGTGAGAGCTGGACTCCTCTTAAAGAACTAAGAACTAGAAATGCTAGTAATTCAAGTCAAAGTCCAAGATTATAGTAGCATACGTTCCGGTGTAAGCAGGTATTTGGGAGACACCCTATTTATGATTACTAGCAGTTGCCCGCGGCTTCGCACGCTTTCTAAGTAATCTATGTCTGTCCCCGGGATACCATTTATCTCCCTGTCAAATTTCGATGAGATCCGTTCAGCCATTTCAGTCTTGAAAAGTTAGAGATCTATCTATCTGTCCGTCAGACAGACAACACATAGAGTTATTTTCGAATTTATAATACTAGTAAGTATGGATTATTGTGCGATTCTGTAAATTTAGTCGTATCATGGTCGCTGCTTCTACACCTAGAATAAAATAAAATCTGTCTATCAGGGTGATTTCCTACGGCCAGCTGGAATGAGGATGGGCTACGGTCGGTAAACAGTGACTGAACAATATCATTAGCGGTCACACGGGCGTAGAGGCATTAGCACACCCCGGACACTCGACCATTTCTCTATATAAAAGTCGCGTCTCGGCACATATAAATGCGCTACTGTGGTGCGCTACACGAGGGAAATAGTTGCGAATAGCTCAAAACCAATTTTGTTTTTTCCTCACAAAAGGTGCAATTAACGCTCAAAGCAAATGAAATTTTGTATGTCCATGATCAACAAACAAAATATCGAACGCCATCGGCGTCGTCTGTCAAAATCATCACCTATGCCATCTACGTGCGCCGTGCGTCCCTTGCATTTGGACCGCAATACATTTCGACTAGGACGCGGCGGGGTGAGGTAGCTCCGTCAAGTGGGAGTAAAAATTGTGTATTCTATAGGTAAGTATTCTGTCATAACTGTTGACCTACAAAGAAATTAACCTAGAGATTTAGTATGCAGTCAGGTAGGTGCCTAACGTGTTAATTCTAATGAACACCGCAGATTAAATAACTACTCACTCTTGTCTATTTTATTGATAAGATGAGTTGTTTCTCCGTGTCAAAATAGATCAACCACAAAGTGGCGGTTTTCTGAGAAAGTTTCCTCAAATTTCTTACTAGCTAGTGCCCGTGACTTCACTAACACAATACTTGAAAACAAAATCTACACGTTAACGCAATCACAACACATCACAAATCTGGATTATACCACTTTTGTTGCTCAAATAATTAACACTAAATATCACCGACTATTTATCAAATGTAAGCCAAAAAGTTGTATTTAAGACGATGCTCTTTACTTCATCCTATAATTATTCCACATTCGCTTTAATCCTATTAGCCCGTACATGTTTTTATTCATTTCTAGAGCTCTGAGAACGGCTCTAACATATCTTCAACTCAAACAAAGCGGCTAGCGAATATAAGTCTGTATACAATTTTAGGCCCTAGGTATCTGTGCTATCAATAAAATTATAACAGTAAAATTCGCAAAACGTTACCTGTTCTAGTACTGAGCATTCTCACAATGTTATGCAAATTTTAGACGTTTTATATATGATTTTAGAATTTTTTGTATTTCTACTTACAAATAAAACAATTCCACACAAAATGTACTATCCTAGGGGTGTATAACGGGTAAAAAACAAGTATAAAAGAATATTTTCGAAAACTTTTGGTCGCGGCGGGCGAGCGTGCGGTCGCCGCCCAAGTGGAACGCGCACTGGGCGGGCGGGAGAGTTTGTTAGTAAATACAGCCTTTAGGATCTTGGGGTGGGTTTTTTTAATTATGTTTGATTGGGGAGAATTGGAAGGTCAAGTTTACGGTCAGTTAATCAGCTGTTTATGCAACGTGAGATAGATTTAACGTGTAACTTACTTGAGTAGATATGAAACGAAAATGCCTGGTTAGCGGTGGTTGGTAGCTTATAAATTGAAGCAAGTTAATCATATTTTTCACATTTTTAAAAGTGTTCTTATGCTGAGAATTTTCTCTTGAGATCTTAAGTTGTAGACAACATTTTATTAATTCTGTTCCACTGCTGAGTCTATTTCAAGTAGGCAGTATTCAATAAAAGCGGATCTGTTGAGCTACCTGTAAATTTTTAGCAACAGTCTGCAGTTAGCTCAATTGTTTCATTTGTAAATATTAATTCTAATTTATTTCTTATATTTGATCGTAATTTACTTTGCGAATAATGAATGCATAAAACGTACAGTTCACAATTTCTTTGTACGAAGCAAGGTAAAACAATTTCCTCCGGATATTATGATAGGTTTCAGCTATAGGAAAACACTTTACTCGGACCACTCCTGCACGTTAAATTAAAAATATGTTTTTTTTTATTAATATTGCTTTTAAGAAATTCATTTTGTTTAATATTATTATAAACTGACTTCTTTTCGGCTAATTATTTGCAGTTGTACTTATAGAGGATGAAGTTTTAAAAATGTAAGCTCGTTTCATACCTTTAAATCTGAACTTGCTAGTTTTGTTATGGAAAATTAGCCAATTTTATAGGATTGTTGAATTCTAGCAAGTCTATAAATTATAAGTAATGTGTATCTACCTTTTACCTTTTTGACGTGACAACGTCTTATAATTCGATAGAGCCGGCTGCACGCACGAAAAAACATGACGTCATGCGGCGTTACCTCGCTATGACGTCATGCGGCGTTACCTCGCTCTGAGGCGTTCCATGTAAGGCTTGAAGTGCAAGCGAGAGCGCTCGACATCCGTCTCTCTCCTACTTGAGTGAGCGATGCGTCTGCGTGGACAGCTGCTATACTACAGTACATTTACATGTTTTGATCGAGTATCAAATGCTACCATTCCATCAGTATTTTCTTAAGACGTTGTCACGTTCAACTATCGTCAGTAAACCGACTTTACAGACAACCAATTTTTTTTTGTATTTAGCTTTTCAATTATGGAAGACTGTAACCTACAGACCGAACAAAAACTTTAATTTTATAAATTGTTTACACTAAGCTAAATTACTATTCTACTGTAAGTGACTGTGTCTTTTTTGAGAATAAATATCTTTAAACCTTATGATCATCGCGATGATTTTTATGGGATCACCATTAAAATGTTTTTCCCGGGGCATTAGTATTTATACTTACCGCAAAACTTAAAAAAATAGATTAAAAGTTTATTAGATTAGAAGTCAGTTTTTAGTTTTTTTTAATAATCAAATTATTTTGTTAGTTTTTTGCTTCTAATCGAAAATACCCCGTGTGAAAATAAAAACTAAGGTACTCATTGTTCCCAGTTAAATAAAACACTTCTCGTCCGACCCAGCTGTTTCACCACCACGCCAATAAAGTTCGCGTCTACATAATAAAATAAATAAATAATAAATAAATAATGCTGGACAATTCACACAGCATTATCTAGCCCCAAGGTAAGCAAAGCTTGTGTTATGGGTACTAGATAACTGATATACATAATAATATACGAGTACATGGATAGATATTTTTTATTATACATATTTTTATTATACATAGAAATATTTAAAGTGCATTGACAAAGACTCAGATATACACGTATCAGCTTAACAGCTGCCTGTGTATCACAAATAAATAGAAAACGACGAGAACACCCTGAACAAATATCTGCAGATCGTACAAATATTTGTCCCGAGGCGGGAATCGAACCCGCAACCTCCTGCGTCGCAGGCGGACCTTCGCCCACCGCGCCACAGAGGTCGTCGTATAATAAGCAGTTCTAAGAAAAAGCAGTTTATTTGTCTTTGTCTAGAAGCATTTATTTGAGTGAGACGACTCACGAACCTCGTATAAATTCTAGCTGTCCCGAGACCCTTCATGAATGTAGGGACAGAAGACGGGATGTACAGGGTGCCACATAACATGGATATTTACTAAGCCGAGAGGGGGTGCTTCCGGATCCCGAGAATGTAAACTTTTTGCTCTACGATTTATTGAGATTCAAATACTTTTCGTTTTAAAAAAATATTTTCGTCTTCTTGTTTATTTCTGTTTTATTTTCAAATTATATCTGTAATCTTGTTCAAATACAATATTCGAAATTCAAAAAATCGCCGAACAAAAGACTTCTTTGGAGTTCTGAATAATCCCGTTTCGGGTTAGTGCACATGTAATGTGGCACCCTGTATTAATCTACACACTATTTATTTAGCTTCCGTCTGTAGTTTCGCACACGTCGTAGCTACATAATAAACAATAAAATTTAGTCTAATAGTACGTAGAAAACTATGGCTCTACAACAATTATCTGAATCTGATATTTACCTCTGTAGATTATCCTTAAAAAACAACACATTATTTTGTGAATTTTAATTCACACTTATAATAAAATGAGAAAATTCACATTTGATAGGTACTTTTAAAAAAGATAATTGTTAAATAATAATAATAAGTAAGGCTAACTAAGGGTGGCATGTTCAAATAATTGAACAAACCCATAATAAATTATATTAAAAAAAATAAGTTTAGGAAGTGCTCGATTTGAAATAAATACATTTTTTACTAGTATCTGCCCGCGGCTCCGCATGCGTTGTTTGTATGGAAACGTTCAAAGGATATTTATATCCCATGGGAACTGTTTTATAGGATAAAAAATAGCCTATGTTTGATCCCTAGTTTAGGGCTACATGTGGGCATAAATATTTTATAAATTTCAGCTCTATCGGTTCAGTCGTTATGGCGTGAAGCTAACAAATCAACCAACTGCATTTATAAAAGTGTGATTTTACTTTACTACACGAGACTATTCTATACCTACTTAGTCTATATAGTTATTCTATGATATAGTGGAATAACATTGCAGTAAGGGTGGGCCCTCACAATAAGCAACGACAAAGTTGAAACCAAATACCCACACGTGCCGGCTGACAATGCCAGGATCCCATATTGTCTGGTAAGCAGAAAATTCCAACTGCTAACGAAATTGACTGAGTAATAATAAAAAACTTTTAAAAAGCGCTAAATATTAATAAAACATAGCTTCTCCAACTGTAAGTAACAAAATAAATAATCTATCAGCATCTCAGTATTGACACAGCAATCCCAATCACTTTCTGCGAATCTTACTGCCTCCGAGAAAACCCCCGAGGCGCCCCCTAGTGACCTTTAATAACGGAATAATTATCCTAAAACCTTTCTTTTGTTCTTTTCACGAGGTAAAAAGGGTAATGGTGTGCAATTTTTCTGAGAAATCTGCCGACATCAGTAACATAACAACCTGATAAAGGTGGGTAAAATTTTACGACACACAGGGAAAGAAAAACCATCTTTCTTCTTGCTTCAATGTAATATTCCATCGACGTACAAAATTAGTTTATTAACTTACTGATCCAATTAATCTTTAGATTACTGAAATTCAATTACTTACCTTACTATCTATGTATCTATTTTAGTTTGGCAGCGAAAATTAATCAGAAGAGAAAAAAAATATTGCAAAGCGCCATCTGTCCCATTCCGTATGAATCTAGTTGCTTCCTATGAAACTAAAGGCTTCAGGGGTTTCAGCCGGAAAACAAAGTCACGTGAAGGAGCCAAAGCTCGCAGTAGTGTTGGAAGATTTTCATAGATGGCGCTACTGATCGGAGAAACTTATTTTTCTTATATTTTTGATCCTTGGTAAAAGAGTGGCAAACTAACAAAAAATTGTCTAAGGTAAAAAGGTTAAAATTAAATTTCACGTGAAAAGTCTCACCACAGTCATCACAAAAAATCTGGTGATTACGATATCTTTACGACAAATACTTTTTATCGCTGTTTTTCTTTTGGTAATATTTTCATTTCGTTTTACGGTTTATGAAAGCTCGGTCGTAAAATTTTGCTTACCTTTTGTTTTACTTTATGTTTATGGGTTAAAAAAAAACATTAAAGTACTTACCTGCCATCGCTGCCTGCCCTAATATTGAGAAGTAGATAAGTAAGGACAGTCAACGAAAAAAATTGCTACAAATTTTACGGTAAAAACCTACTAATTCTGTACGAGGTGTACCTTTACAATATTCAAAAGTATCGCCATCCTATTCTTTTCTCACATCGTTTTGGTTGCCTGCAAGACCGCCATTTCCATTGCTTTGCTCTATAATTATGTTTAAATATGTAAAGTTTGTTTTATATGGTCATGAGTAAAGTATTATCTATATATGTAAGTATCGTTTTTCGATATTTTCTTATTTTATTAGATTGAAACGCATTGAATAAAGTTTCGGTATCGCACTTCGAAATTTATTATTTTTTGTAAGATTAGATTAAATCTCATTGTGAAATCTAGGCCAGTTGCCTGGAAGATGGAATATCATTCGTAGCGATAATGTCGTGCCTTATTCTCCTGCGATTTATGTTTGCTTTTTCTTACCATTTTTTTTATTTGCTTTTTTAGCTTTCGTGTCATGATAGGCCTATTGTGATTTAATTATCATTGTATTATGCGTTATTTTACATATTATCGTACTTAGCAGTAGATACAGTAGTAATTAACTGTTTCAATCTAGTTTTATTGTACGAAAACAAACTCATTTCTAAGGCCCTGTGGAAATAAAGTCTAAGACTTTATACCCACCATTTGCCAGTAACAGCAGTAAAATAAAACAAACAACAATTATACAGGGTGTTGCTACTTAGATACAGGGTGCGGAAATAAGTAACAAACATTATACAGCGTGTACTTACCCACAGGATGCGGAAGTGAAACGAAGGTATTTATGGCGTACCCTTTCGTAGCTTCCCACATTTTCACATCAAGTCATTTTAAAGAAAATTTATGGAACATTAAAAAGGATGTATAAGGGTTAGAGATTTTGCTCGCTTGGACGAGTTCATTAACGTTAAAAGCTATGGGAAAGTAGGGAACAACGAATCTTGTTTGCACTATGAACATTCTGTAGTACTTAGAGCTTCTTCTAATGGCCATTCTTGAAATATATGTCAACAGGATGTTGTAGGTTGTAGTAAGGAACTCTCGACTTTTCTTGAGACGTTGGGAATAGGAACATCTCACGTGAGACATTGGGAATAAGAACGTCTCATGTTTCATCACACGAAAATTATTATTGAGCGACGTGTAAATGACGCAATCATAGTGTCAGCTGACGACGATGCACGGAGGTGTCGCCTTGCAGACGGCTAACGAACCGTCGCAACTTCACACCCCTCGACCAAAACTCCTCACACAAGAAAGTCGAGAGATTTTGAGATGGAACTCACACCTTTTTGAACATAAAGTTTATTCGGGAAAGTAGTGGGAACCCGTGGGCAGAAACTATTTAACGAACAGGTTCCTGAAAAACCCATCTGGTCATGTATTTTATTTAACTGTTCCAATCCAACCCGTATTTGTACGCGCTGGTATTTTTATTGCGTTTTCAACTTCAAAGCTGCCGTTACATTCGTTAGTGTACCGGAATGTTTCGAGCCTTTTCAATTCAAGCGGTAGAATTTGTAAGGGTAATCAAAATAGCGTGTTTTTGTGTGAATAAAATAGCAGCGGTACTATAAAAACCAACGTAAACACTGGTCGAACAAGCGTTTAGCTAAACAGTGTCTAAACAGTTAGATATGCGTTCAACAAGAGTTAAACTCTCGTTTAAACTATGTCTAAGCCGTGTCTAACTGTAAACCGTCGTAAAACGCAGTTTTGTGGTAACGATTTTGTTAAGTACGCGCTCAACAGATTTCTAACTTGTTTGTAGTACAGCTGAATATGTTTTAATATTTTTGTCTGTTCATAAAATATTACAACACTTAAACAAGTTCACTGAATTCTCTCTTTAGTGCAGAAGACTCAAAACAAAAACAACACTTAAAACGTGTTTTATACACGAACAAAAAACACAAAACGAATAATAATATTAAATAATGCTGGACAATTCACACAGCGTTATCTAGCCCCAAGCTAAGGAGAGCTTGTGTTATGGGTACTAGATAACTGATATACTACTTAATACAATACACTACATAGATAGATATAAGAAAGTATAGTGTTATAACACTAGGCTTTCTTTTTAACTGAATTCAAAAAAAGGAGGAGGTTCTCAATTCTGTGTACGCCGGGTACCTATATGTACAATAAAAAATAATCTATCTATGTAATGTATTATGGTATGTATCTCAGTCATCTAGTACCCATAACTTAAGCTAACTTGGGGCTAGATGATGTTCTGTGAATTGTCCAGCATTTATTAAAAAAAATTATCTGTTTGTTTTAAGTTCAATTATGAATACAAAGTTAATAAAATAAAAAAGTCAGAGTGAGGTACATTGTTATTAAGTACATGTATGCTTTTAGAACCACGCTTCGTCAAGAGCAAAAACTCCTTCCGCTAATATTTTGCGCCGCCGATCCTCCGATCCATTTTTTATTGATGATGGTCAAGCGTTTGGCCATCTACTCACTTAAGTAAGTGAAGTAGTTTGCTAAGATGGAGCGCGCTGTCCCAGAAGGAACTTACAATTATTTACCCTGGATTTGAAGACCCCAAGATTGTTTCTCTGACGGGAAAACAGACGCAAGAAGCTCATTCCACTCTTTGACCGTGCATATTATGAAAGCTGAGCGACTTTTTTGGTTTAACACTGTGGTATGTCGACCAGGTACGGGTGGTATTTTTCCTCTTCCTAATTTGACAGGTCTATTTTAAAAGCCAGCCTAGCGAAGCTAAATGACAAGCGAGCACTGAGGCACCAACCATACTGCCAATACTGCGCCTGGATCTCTCGTTCCCCAGGCCTTCAAAGACATGTACGTAAGTGCCGAAAATCTAACACTTAGTACGTAAATTATTGACAATATGTATTTTAATATTTTGTTTTATTTTTGACGTTATTATTAATTCTGGGCCCTTTTTCAGCCAACCATTTGTTATTTTATATGTGTTTATTCAGGAATCACTGTGTCTTTTTTCTCTCTTCTTTTGCGTACGATGCTTCCTTCTTTTTTAAAAAGCTTGTGTGTACCTATTGTAGAAATAATAAGTAGGTATTGTGTTTAATTAAGCAATAGTAAACTAGATTATAAAGACATCCAGTGTATTAACATGTAGGTAGGTACATACGATGAAATAAACAAATTGAAATGAAATGAAATAAACCATTCTTCATGGTTGTAAATACCATCAATGATGATGATATTATGTGTGCACGAAACCATGTTTTTTAACTAAAAAAAAGTAAAAAAAGTTAAAATAACTATGCCTACATGGCTGTATCGCGAATGTATGGCAATGCTGATGCGCTGAGCCAGATACTCACCAGCTCTCGGCTCACGCGTTATAGCTAAATCACTTCACCGTAAAAGATCGAGATACTTGGAAATGTATGGAGAAGTCCTATGGCCAGTAATACTAGAAAAAATAAATCGCTCACCTCAGCAGTCAGCCGATGTGCCCCCTTCCCCTTGTCCGGGGAGTGCCGGAGATTCTTGGAGTCGATCTGCACGTTCGTCTGCATCCTGCCTTATTCACTTGTGTTACTGTTCAATTTACAACACACTGTTGTTTATTCGTTTTTGATCGTGACATAGTTGTAGAAAATTGGTACCTGAAACAAAAAAAGTAATGTTTTAGATCAACCACCGCGCACGATACATACCGCTTTGATGTTGGACGGGGCACTTGAGAAAATCCCATTGTCCTCACAATTTTTTACACTTTCTGCATAATGTAAAATCTGTAGATATGGTACGTTCTCCCAGTGCAGTTACTCAACAATTACTGGCCTGTGTTATAACTACACACAAACACTCGCTCACAGTTACATTTCCAATCTTGTACAACAATTATATTGAACAACAAATTGACATTAACTGTAATTTTGAAATTCGCTGATTAGCTGACATTTTTGCAAGTAGTAATATTTTTTGGTGAACAGAACTACTACGGCAACTTTTGTGACATAATTTTTGTGCACAGAACTGCTGGGAATAAACGCTCTAGTGATGGGTGTGGTAGGGCCCTTAGAAATTAACACTAAGAATCATAATGCTCTTTGACAACAGAAAAATACGGAAGGTGTACCAAGGTACTAGTATGGTATTATAATATCTGTGAAGCCAGCAAGCATCTACTATGTTATTATTTGAATACAGCAAACGTTTTGGATCATCATAAGTAAAACTATTGAACAAACACTTTTAAAACTTTGGTAGTTTGAGACATTCATTAACTTTTTATTTTATTATTTGACGACCTCTGTGGCGCGGTGGGCGAAGGTCCGCCTGCGACGCAGGAGGTTGCGGGTTCTACTCCCGCCTCGGGACAAATATTTGTACGATCTGCAGATATTTGTTCAGGGTGTTCTGGTCGTTTTCTATGTATAATAAAAAATATCTATCTATGTACTCGTATATTATTATGTATATCAGTTATCTAGTACCCATAACACAAGCTCTGCTTACCATGGGGCTAGATAATGCTGTGTGAATTGTCCAGCATTATTATTATTATTTATTTATTATTATTAAAAGTAAGCGGGTTAACTACAAAACTAGTTTGTGTTGGAAGACCTTGTTTGTCTTCGGTAGTAGGTTCGTAATTAACCCGGTTACATTCATAATTAAGGTCTTACTTATTCCTATTATGACCCATGGCCGGTTTCCATTAAATCCGAGCAGCAATAAGTAAAAACAACTAAAAACACTCAGAACACCGTCACATACCAGCGCGACATAAAACCAAAATTCTTTGGTTGTTTTTACACATCTCTCCGCTTCGCTATAAGCCAGTGTAAAGCTCAACTCCTAAATCAACCATTTTTAGGTCACTGTAAGTTCTACAATCATAGATTTTATTACAAACGAACATAAAGAAAATTGGCGCCAAGCGACAAAATGGCGTCGCCTCTAAAATGGCGCCTTTGTCGTGGGATTTTCAGAGATTTAGCAAACAACATACGGCCATTTTCGCTTTACGCTGCTCCCCGGGGATAAATTAGGATTATAGCATGAGACTGTAGTTTAGTAAATTGAACGGGAAATAAAAGCAGAATCCAATACACCACTTTACTTTTACAAATTGTTTACACTAAGTTTAATAAAGTAACTATTCTCATTTTGTTGAGCGGTAAGGCTAAAAAATGTCGTAAAATTACAATATTTTCAGTTATTTGCGCTTCACGAGTGGTGAACCTAACAAAGTTTGCTTTTTACGGTGACTGTACTTGACGCATAAATTCATTGGAAATAAAGGATGGTGCGAGATGCAGAATAAAAATATTTTTACGATTCGTCAACTCACTCCAGTTGGGACAAGAATGATGTGCGAGTTAGTGAATCAGTCTTCTTGCCCGTGGTGCAGTTCAGCAAGCTCACACCATCGAGTTGGGTTTACATCCTAACGTAAAAATGTCAAAGTTAAAGATTCGCTAAAAGTTCAGTTTTAACGTGAATAAAAACATGTTAATTTTCAAACAAATAACTCCAATTAACTACAATTTCCAAGTAATAATCCAAAATGAACCCTACAAAAATAAATAGTCTACTCTCTTAAATAAAATCTGCATCAGTAATGTAAGCTCCAGCCGAACGTAGCGACGAGGCTACAGGACATTTTGCGAACACAATGGCAGACGCCCACAGACGCGTAGAGTGCCACAGTGAAACAATTCACACAGGACATTTACATAACTTATAAACAAGGTACATATGACAGGACCAAGAGTCAGTCTTGTGAGAATTTGAATACGTAAAGTCAGTTAGGTCTTGAAAAGTCATAACCTATTCTCAGGAATTGTCGTGGTCTCTGATCATTGTCATGGTTTGGCATGGCAATTTTTTAATTCAATATACATACTTAGATACTTCTAGCAGTTTCTAGCCTGCGGCTTCGGTAAAGTGGTACTTGGGCCAGAATTTTAGCCCTAATGCTAAGGAAAAATATTTTGAAAAACGTACCAAAGCGTGTATATAACCTTGAGGAACACACGTGTGTGTGTACACTAACTTTCCACTCCGATTGGCGGTTGTATCGTTGAAGTAATGCGCTTAGCGCGCCACGGGTTAAGAATCAGAATATTTATTTCTAGGGCCTTATGACACAATCTAAAGGTGGGTACTGACCGGCGTTACGGGTCGTAATGTAACGTGTTACACAGCGAGCGTGCGTGGAGTCAGTGCGGGGGAAGGAGGCGTGAGCAACGAGCCACGAGACGGATTGTAGCACACGGTGTAACGTATCATGCTCGCTGCGAATGGTACAGTACGCCCTGTAACACCGATCAGTACCCACCGTGAGGCTCCAATATGAAAGCTTACACAGTCATCAATCTATGCTTGATTATCGCATAGGCCATAGAAAGGTGTTACCTACATACCTATTATCAAAAAAATGATAAAACTCAACCTTTTCACAAAGAAAATTACAATCAATAATATAAATAAATTAGAACTATTATTTACAATTGAAACAATAGAGCTAACTGCAGACTGTTGCAAACAATCTACAGATGGCTCAACTGATCCATATAAATACCGGGGGCGTCCCTGCTACGCTGGCTTCATTGCCCCGCTGTATGGCAATGCTGATGCACTGCGGCAGATACTCACCAGCTCTCGGGTCACGCGTCGCTTCGACCAGACGCTTAGGTAATTTTTTAAAAACTCGATGAACCTCGGTACCCCACGGACTAAAGGCCTCGACTCCAAGGGGAGCAAATATATAAGCTCTTTCGAGACCTGCACATTTGCGCCTCTTGAGATCTTCGGCCAAATCTGCCGCCGCACCCACCCTTACGGGTGTCCTCGGAAGATGGGAAGGTGCAAGTGTGTCGACGCATGTAGCGTCACACACAATGGGCCTCCCCAACTTCTATGGGACTAGTGTCATACCGTCAGGCCTCTTACCATCGTACCTTTTGAGTTTTATCATTTGTCGTAATAAAAACAACCTTCCAAACCGCCACCCAAGTTTACCACTTTACATTAGGTATCTAGTCTGTAGTCTCTTCGCATCTATCCTTCTGAATTCTAAAATCCCCACATTCATCAAGTCGCCCTACTTATAATTCTGCGCTGCGTCCCTCAATATCAATCGAGTGGACTTGTAAACAAGCTCGTAAATATGTATGTGGAATAAACCACTGTAAGGCTGATGTATGTAATACATAATAATGTATGTATGACGCGAAATGCCGAGGGCACGCACAAGTGATCTAATATTGCGGCTAAGACACAGAAATGTGTGATATACTGCCGTTTTTATCCAGAGAGGCTATGTTTTTTGAGTGTGTGTATATTACCTATCTTATAATGATGAACAGAGCTTCATTGACGTTGGTATCAGATGAGATATACCTACCTACAAGAAACCTACTTAATTTGTTTATAACAGAACAAAATTAATATTAAAAAATTTAAAAACACCAAGACAGATTTTCATGAAACATGGCTAACAACACTCGGGATAAAATTATCTATTACACAAAAAAACTAAACGAAAATCGGTTTATCCGTTTGGGAGCTACGATACCACAGACAGATACACAGATACACAGACAGACACGATAATTAAACTTATAACACCCCTCTCTTTTTGCGTCGAGGATTAATAAACATCCTTCTTGCGTCGTAGCTCCCAAATAAACAAACATTGTAAATATTATCACGTATATCGGGATAATAACCACGGTTTAAGCTCTGCGCTCATTAATCCAATACCGCTACCACAGAGCACAAACGTGCATTAAAAACATGGGCATAAACTCGTTATCTATACTATATACTATAATATACATATACATATTACATATATGTAATATTATAAAGAGGAAAGATTTGATTGTTTGTTTGTTTGTATTGAATAGGCTCCAAAATGACTGGACCGATTTGAAAAATTCTTTCACCGCTAGGAAGCTTACTTTTCAGGGAGTGACATAGGCTATATTTTATCCGGGAATTCCCACGGGAACGGGAACTACGCGGGTGAAACCGCGACGCGATCGTCTAGTCTTTATATACATTTTTACAGTGATAAAATGGCTTCCCACAAGATTCCAACGAGTCGATGGCTGGCGAGCTTTATGTCATTTGATGCCGTCAATACAAAAATAATGTTAACGTTACGAGTGAAAGCCTATATTCGAATGCACATTTTTGTGGTGTGCTGCAGTGGTGCTCTCCGTGTGCTTTAGTGTTTACAACATTCTGATTGAAGTGATTTCAAATACTCGTTGTTTTTAAATCACCGCTATGTTGACAAAACACTGCCCCTACAGCTGCCGACAGTGTTTCACACTTCTTTTTTCTTGTCAACACATTCATACTCTGAAATGTCGCACCCACCGGTCTATGTCGCCGACTTTTGTGTATAGACTCCAGAATCGAACAAGCTTCATGCAAACTTTAGTACTACCCACCACATGATATAAAATCAAAACCAAAATCAAAATCAAAGACTCTTTATTTCCATATATACAATAAATGTACACTTGTGACGACCTCTGTGGCTCAGCGGGCGACGGTCCGCCTGCGACGCAGGTGGTTGCGGGTTCGATTCCCGCCTCGGGACAAATGTTTGTACGATCTGCAGACATTTGTCCAGGGCGTTCTGGATGTTTTCTATGTAAAATAAAAAATATCTATCTATGTAGTGTATTGTATTATGTATATCAGTTATCTAGTACCCATAACACAAGCTCTGCTTAGTTTGGGGCTAGATAATGCTGTGTGAATTGTCCAGCTTTATTTATTTATTATTATTTATTATTATTATTACTTAAAAAAGGTCAAATTATAAAACTAAACACTGACACGGAAATAAAGTGATATTTTTGATGTCTTTCGCTATGTTAAGTAGACTAAAGTAAAGAAGCGACGAAGAAACCATTAGCCTGTTAGTTGTTATTTTTCGAGTTGGAGCAAAACCCGTCCCAAGCTTCTTGTAGAAGCGAAAATTGCCCTTTAAAAGATACATTAATTTTGTATAATTGTTGGCACTTGAATGCCATGTACCTAAAACAACAGCATTTTCACCACTAAACCTAAGTTACAGTTATTACAGGGTTTCTTGTTCCGTGTAAAGGGAGAAACAGGGTCGGTATCGAAGGAAGCCCATCTGTGCTTGCAAATAGGAACAAGTTACAATTTGCATCTTGATTTATACGGTTTCTATGGAGATTGTACTTGTACCTACCCCAAGTACACGTGAACTTGGGATATTTATACAAGGAGAGGAATATTCATAAATCAAGTATACGTTTCTGTAGGCAAGTAAATTGTATTTTGCATAGAATATAGAGGGTGATGCTAGAGTCAGGAGTAAGACTTCACATCACATCTCACTGTCACAGTAATATTATATACTAGCTGCGACCCGCGGCTTTGCCCGCGTGAATATCATACAAATTTCAGAAATGTATTGCATACCCCTAGATGTAGTTTTGTAAAAATAAAAAATACGTTATCCATTACTTACCTGTATATTGTTTGCAACAGTCTGCAGTCAGCTCAATTGTTTAGAGATAGAGATAGAGAAACATTTATTGACAAACACAGTTATGATACAGCACAGAACAGAAATAGTAGGTACCTACATAACTTACAATACAAACAATACTTAAATGAAACCTGCAATACAGTACTTACATAATACATAAGTGAAATACTTAATATTAGAACGAGTAGGTACGTACCTACCCACCCACTCACATAACGGGCTAAACGAACGGAACTAGAGAAAGAAAGACAGCAGGACAAGAACAAATTAATTGACAACCTAATAAAGCTAATAGCAAAGGTAAGGTAGATATTCACTTTGTAGGTAGGTAGGTAGGTAGGTACTATGTAACGGAATGCAGGACACAGAGGTGTCAAATCTATGGAGGTAGGTGGATGAGACCTACCATACCAGGTACAGCATTAATTTAGCAGGTACAACCATATTAAATAGGTACATAGTAATGGATAGGTGAGCTACCGGTTTGTGCTCCGCGCTGTAACGCTGCGCAGGTCAAAGGGTTCCACCTCAGCTAATGCTACCTTACTTATTACAAGGTGGCGCTGGTTTTCTGATGGAACCATTTTGAGGTGACCTCAAGACTGACCACTTGACTACTAAAACAATAGTGTCCTAATGTGCTACTAGTTAGGTATTTTATTAATTTAAGGTAGCTTAAACAGAGAAGAAAAAAAAAATTAAAACTAGGTATGTATGGTTTCCATATATAGAAAGTAAATGGCAAATAGAAAAACAAGCAAACAAATAAAACTATAGAAAATTCCAATTTTCAAAATATTTGTGAACGCAGCGTAAGCCGCTCCGCCCGTGGCAGCGAGTAGCAATAATTGACATTGACAATTACTTCCAAATTGACAAGAAATCAACAATACAGTCTATTTTTAAAAAAGTTGAAGTATTCTCTTTGAAAATACAAGAAAAATGTAGGTAGTCATGTTGGATTTTTACTTACAAATTAAAGTTCTACGCCTGCGTCTAATATCGTTGTGTGCAGCCAATGGATATTATGAGTAACCGTGAGGAAGCCTCCGCTCGTATGTTGCGCAGCCCTCTAAAGGCCGATGGATAAATGGGAGCTGACCACTTCAATGTAAAGATTGTTGCAAGAAAGAAAAATAAAAAAATAGAAGTTAAACGAAAAACTAATTGTGGAAAGGATGGGTAAAAGAAAGGTAAGAAAGTGTGATACTATTGTATGCAGGGTTGTTCAAGACGAATTTTTACAATTTCTTTGCAGTGAACTATGAGTTAAGTTATGTTTTCCCTTACGCAGGATTTATTGGCGACGATAAATTTTGATTTAATGCACGATAATGTCCGCTGCCACACCGCAGCAGTGACTAGACAGTACCGACAGACGTCTTCCATGTCGGCATTCCCACACTAGACTGGCCAGCCCTTATTCCTGACTTGAACCCAATCTGGCATATGTGGGACGAGCTAACACAGCGGATACGAGGGAGAAATCCAGCACATCCAGCTCCGGCGCCGATAGAAGCCGATAGATGCAACTTCGACCTATTGCAATAATTCCCAAAATTTAGGTAGCCAATTTAATTAATTTTAAATCTTCTTGATATCACTTGAAAGGTAACAAAATTACCTTTCAAATGATATACCACAATCTATAGTTCATTGTACATAAATTGTAAAAAAATTGTTTGATCAACTCGCGATGAAAGCGATTCCATTTAAAGCTCGCAAGTGTATACTAATGTATTTCTATTATTTGATTGTAATTTTTATTGTGAATATAAATTGATTAATTTACTTAATAGTTCATTTACACCGAATTTTGAGTGTATCGATCCAAATAATAATTTTCCATACATACTTTACAACTCTTTCAACACCGTCAGAGGTAAATTTTTGAAAATAATATTGGCCAATGTGTGTTATTCTAGAACCTAAACAATCTATATACAAACTTTAATCAGAATCAGTTAAGTAGTTATGGATAACAAACATTCACACAAACTTTCGCATTTATAATATTAGTAGGATTCGAAAGTTTGGATTGATAGATGCATGGCTGTATATTTGTTACTTCTTCACGCCAAAACTACTGAACGGATTGAGATGAAGTATCGGCCATAGCCATTTGCGTAAGTGCCGTCCTCATTAACGGATGCTGCTTACATCATCTTGAGAGAGGCCTCTGATGACTTCATCCATAACCGATTAGTAATCGTCAGGGCAGCCTCTGTTGCCTATTACAGCAGATTACAGCGTTACAACGACGTGGCCGTAGAGGTACTACGAGTCGTAGAGTTGCTACGTCGTAGAAGTGCTACGCCGTAGATGTGCTACGCTTTTGATTTGATGGGTTTTATTTTTTACTTTTACGTTAAGAGCGATTTTGACCAAAAAAGAGAAGAGGCACGGTTTTCTAAAAATTTACAATACCATGGTATTCTTGGTATACCATAGATTAAATAGATATAACTTGACTATTCCGAATCTGACGTTAATTTGCGATCGTTTTACCTATGACATTCCTAAAGTATCTAATTTCATAAATATGAAGTATCAAAGTTATTAATCTAACAAGAGCTAACCCAAAATAATTGAAGCGCCCTGACAGGGTTTTTATGCATTGTGTACCCACAAGACTACCTACACCTAAGAACAATACCTGTATGCATAAAATCACAATAAATGATATGAATATGAATAGAATAGATATACTTAACACCTCAAGTTTTATTTGGTGGATACTTCCCCAAATACATGTGTCGCGGGAATAATCACGTCCCAGTGGTATTTTTCCGTCTAACAGCAGCCGCTAAATAAACTTTTTACAAAAAAAACTTTCGTAGTTTGACAAATTTATACCGGACTAGACGATCGCCTCGCAGTTTCACCCGCGTAGTTCCCGTTCCCGTGGGAATTCTGGGATAAAATATAGCCTACCTGAAAAGTAAGCTTCCTAACGGGAAAGGAATTTTTCAAATCAGTCCAGTAGTTTCGGAGCCTATTCAATACAAACAAACAATCAAATCGTTCCTCTTTATAATATTAGTACAGATGTAAGCGGGTTAACTAGGAGCCTTATTTGTGTTAGAGCTTAATACAAATAACATTTCTACCACTATCGCCATCGTTCGTAATAATCATAATTTGATTTTTATATTTAAGTGAATGACATGTCATAATGGTTTTACGAATAAATTCTGTATTCTGTAATAAGCTCCTGTGAATAATATCAGTGATGCCACTAATAACCTCCCGAGGGCCTGCGGGACCCAATCGGATCCGAGCCAATTACTATGGAGATTATAATAACCAGTAATGGTACCTACGACGTTCAACAGGTTATGGCGACGAGCTGTTTTTTTTCTATATCAATAACACCGCGTATATAGACGTGGTGTTATTTATATAGAAAAACAACATGATGGTGGAAGAAAACCCCTACTTTGCCAAAGTGGGTTATTGACCTTTTGTGTTACATAGTTGGTTTGGTAACCCCTTTGTTTACAAAAAATAGATAGGACTCTAGCACCCAGTATAGTGTATGTTATTGGATTCCTTTTATTTTATACATATGTAATAGTCACAAACAAATATACCTATTACTATTTTATCTCCGTTCTTTATACGATGTAATTTGAAGGCGCGAAGCCAAAAGCGGTTTCTGAAATTATTAGAGGGGTCGTCTCTTTTTTTTATGTGATATTCGTAGTTCCCTGTTCCCACGATAGAGGCGCTGTACCAAATTATCAAAAAAAAGAAACGTCACGACCACAGAAATAGAAATACAGAAATACAATTTATTGGTCACATCAATTTACATGTCAGATTTTCTTAAAACTAGTCGACATACATATTGTAGGTACTTAGTTCATGTTTAAAAATTACTTTGTATACACAGATTAAACAAATTGAAATAAATGAAAATCTATATAAAGAAAAAATCATAAATGGAACAATAATCAAGAATTTACTGGTCAAGTAGTTCTTTCACTGAATAGAAATTCTGTTCGACAAGCCATCGTTTCAACTTGATTTTGAAGCAACGTAGACTGCCATCAGCTGTGACAGAGTTGACACGTCCCGTTACAAAGTCAAATAGACACACCCCTCTGTTTGAACTTTACATATCTCGGACCCGTTGAGAACTGAATCTACTCTCACTTCCAAACAAAATGGCTTCCTGTTACAACATACCTTGCAAAATTGCTTCTCTCTTCTCTACTCGTGACAAGGCAAAAAAACCTTTCAATCGTCGAGCCAATAAAACCAACGTGTCTTTACTAGAAAGAAAAAAGTCCTCTGTGAAAGCAATAGTAGTCAGCTAGGACCCTGTGTAGTCAGCCATAAAACCAGCTAGACTTTACGAGGAAATAACCAAGTTGAAAAAGCAATACTTGTTCGAGTCCTTAGTATGCGTTCTGCCTAATATCTACACAAAGACTATTTTCGATTCCGTAGTTTCATTTGTACTTGATTTTAGTTTTTATAATATTTTGAGTGATTCGTTAAAGTTCTTTTATTAATATAAGTTATGGTATACATTCTTATAGATATCATTATTATTAATAAAAATACAAATATTTTTAATTGTTTTATTCAAATAATTCAATTTCCAAATTCATTTATTAACCTTATTTGCATAATACTTAATGTAACGTTTGACTGTTATATTTTATTATCCTGAATGGATGTGATGTGTTTTATTGTTTGTAATATGGACTATAAGTTGCCAAAAAACGTGTATTCATTCCTTCATTCGTTGCATTTAAGCGGTACAACTTGACACCTGTCACGAAAATAGATTTAGTTTACTTCCGCTGACCTCAGCGGAAGTAAACTAAATCTTTTTTCGTTTTGTTACAGTGCAAACCTATACTAGCCACTCAGGTTTATAGGACATTCTATAGGATGCTGTGGGGCAGCGACCGCATTACCTCCATTGTGACTGATTCGTGTTTGAACTGCGTGCGGCGACGAGACTAGCGGGAATCACAAGCAACAGGCAACAGGGGAATCACATACACACAAAACCTATAGGGTACTTCCCGTTGACCTAGAAACATGAAATTTGGCAAGAAGCAAGGTTATACAGCACAAGTAAAGGTAAAAATCCGAAACCCGTAAATTTGTACCTAGTTAACTCACTAAATAAATAAATAAATAATGCTGGACAATTCACACAGCATTATCTAGCCCCAAGCTAAGCAGAGCTTGTGTTCTGGGTACTAGATAACTGATATACATAATAATATACGAGTACACGGATAGATATTTTTTATTATACATAGAAAACGACCAGAACACCCTGAACAAATATCTGCAGATCGTACAAATATTTGTCCCGAGGCGGGAATCGAACCCGCAACCTTCTGCGTCGCAGGCGGACTTTAGCCCACCGCGCCACAGAGGTTATGTCTATCAGTTATCTATTACCCATAACACAAGCTCTGCTTAGCTTGGCGTTAGATAATGCTGTGTGAATTGTCCCGCATTATTTATTTATTAATATTTATTAAAAGAGTCTCCCTGTGTCGAAATAACTAGCGTCTACTCGTCTTTGGTGTCTACACACAGTTTCTCTTCTTCTTTCACCTAAACATTAAACAGAAACTTAGCAACTGCCTACTGTTATGAAGCAGTGAGGTATAGCTTTGTCTAATCTAAAAACAAAGCAGTTCTGCCAGATACTTTCGAAAAGAGTGAAGCATATTGACTGGTTTCATAGCCACAACGTGTCACCGCACAAGTATCTAGGACTCTCGGACAATTCTCATTCACTGCGAATTGTTTGATTTGTCCGTGGAGCCGTGGAGGGGGCGCTCCGATCCTATGTGAACGCAGCTTTATATTTAGCGACTAGTTTCTGCCCGCGGCTTTGCACTGGGAACTCATTTATGGGATAAAAAGCGTCCCAGGTCTATATCGATGTTCAGAGTCAAATATCTCTTAAACCGCAGGTCTATTTCTGAGCTTTGCAGGAGAACTACCTTAGGGCACAGTTAATTGGCATAGTTTATGATTCATATCTCGCTATAGATTCGTCGAAATCAGCGGGGCTGCCAGGTTGACGTCAAGATAGCAGCCACAGTGAAAGACCTAAATATCTCATAAAGTACTAGGGCACTATTTATTTTACTTAGGGCATCGGGGGCACTATTTCAGGACACATTGGCATAGTTGAAACCACCAAATTCCATGGCGGGGCTGCTAACTTGACGGACACTATATCTTTGCATAATTCCAGCCCGTTTTGTTGACTAGTTTTTGCTTGCAGAAGCAAAAAAACAAATATCCATTTATTTATCGCATTTTATAATTATTAATTTGATAGTGAGATTTCTGTCCGTCCTTTTGGGCTGATAAGAGCATTGCAAGTTACGCTGCATCGTAAATAAATAATGTTGAGGTTTTTATCACAGAATCTTTTAGCTCCAAAGTACGCAGAGCTTAATGTTTTAGATATACATTTACATTACATTTATTATTTATTTCAAATTTCAAGTTGATAGCTGCAGTACATCTGCTGCAGTAGTTGCTAGGATATTAAAGAGGGGAAAAGGACAGACAAAGCGAGACCATTAGGGTTTCGAAATCGATCTCGAAACCATACAGCATTAGGGTTTTGAAATCGATCTCGAAACCATAAAGAAAAAAAATGGTCAAGTGTGCGTACTATGACACTTGACTATGACTTAGTGTCTAGTCGTTAACATGAATTTCCGTTGTCAATCGGCTCCATCCCGACAGAAAGTTTTATGTATTTGTTAAAGTACATATGTACCATTTTGTAAACCGAAATCGCTTATGCCCAGTCTCCACGGATGGCCCATGCATTAGGAATGGGAGATATAGCGTAATCGCACAGCTGTATAGAGCAGCTTAGCATCGCTTCCCTAAGACACTTCCAGCCTAGTGGTTGATTGCCCTCTACATTGTTCGTCTAATCCCGCTCTCTAATTGCACACTTGCAGTTCTAGGAATTGAACAAGATCTACGTGGTTTAGTGTGAAATTGTGGGATTCTGTGACGATGTTTGGTGGATAATCTATTGTAGATGAATTCGACGCGACGACGTTACGAAAGTTCACATTATTTTAAGCCGGGTAATAACCGGTGTTACGGGGCGAGCATGATACGTTACGTCGTGTTCTACAATCCGTCTCGTGGCTCGTTGCTGACGCCTCCTTCCCCCGCACTGACGGCACGCACGCTCGCTGTGTTACACGTTACAATACGCCCCACGTCAGTACCCTGCTTTATAGTTCTACTAGCTGTTACCCGCAACTTAGTTAGCGTGGTAGGTAGGGTACCTACCTTACTAACGTACAAAAAAAAGTAAATTATCAAACCCTTCTTTAAATTCAAAACGGGGGGCAGCATTAAAAAAGGTATCCTTTTGTTTAAATTAAGCTACGTTCTAAATGTATGCCAATTTCTACATTGATCTGTTTAGTAGTTCGAGATCCTAGGTAACAAAAATTTCACATTTCACAAACTTTCGCATTTATAATATTAGTAGGCTAGGATAGGATACTTTCACAGTGCTAACATCATGTCGACTCTATAGAATTTGGCAAACAGATTTCGCACGATTACTATGATCGGAATTGACTCGTATTGTATGAAGCTAAATTTAATCCTTAACCATCTTCCGATGTGTAGTGTTCAGTTATGTAAGTATGGAATACATTCCCAAGTTTTCTCTTTTAATTTACTTTGAACTTTTCAAATTAACGTACTTGTCAGAATGCGGTATTTTAACTATAAAAATTACTATACACAGCGGGGCAATGCAGCCAGCGTCTTGGGGATGCTACCGACTGGTCAATTTATATGGATCAGTAGAGCTACTTGTAGATTGTTTGCAACAGTCTGCAGTTAGCTCATTGTTTCAATTGTAAATACTAGTTCTTATTTGTTTCTATTAGTTGATTAAAATTTTCTTTGAATATTCTATACACTTACTGTTTAGTCAAGTTGAAAAATTGGTAGTGTATACATAGTTTCGCAGCTGACTGTACACTTAGTCTTGATGTTGCCAAAACGGAAATGGAGTTAAAATAACATAAGAAATATTTTCAAGAACAAGCCCGTAAATCTAAGATGGAGAATAATAATATGTTTTACCAACATAAATAATTTCACAAAGAGCTCATCCACTCTAAAGATAAACACTATTTAGAGAAGAGAATTTGTTCATTTATTTACGTTGTTTAACGTTAACCATAAATCACGTAAATGAGCCTTCCGAAATATTATCCATTATTAATTGCCCGTTAAAATAATACGATCCCAGTAAAATTACATGCTTCGGGAAAAGCCTGAATTCCTTTGTAAAGGATACCCACTCATTTGTACCTATTATTTAGCTGTATTATTTCAAAGAAACGATAGGTTACTTCATGATCCAAAAAATAAAGTAATGATATGATTTTTTTAAAGTGGCGAACCTAGCAGGATTTCTTGCATAAAAGGCATGTTCCGTCCCGCTCCTATGAACGCGAAATTCTAAGCCTATCCTTTTCACAAAATAGCGCGCAATGCGCCCTCTTAATGAATTTTCTAACATTTCTGCACAATAAGCGCCATGAACACGGAATATCTGAAGTGACTGCTAATAAGTTTTTATTGGTATTTGTATTTAATGGCGTTTAGTGTTAATAACCAGGACAGTTTTAAAAGAGATTAGTACTGATATGAAAATTAATAAAATTCTTCCTGATAAAAGTCTACGAATGTATAATAAATTATTTTGAAGTCTTTCGGAATCTCAATTCCCTATTAAGAAATTGCATTGAAAAATAGCACAAGTTAATAAAAAATTGCTAGTCTAGATAGTCACAAATTCTCGAAATAAGCATGGCAAGATTTTCAAATGTCTCTATCATTATCAATTTGTTTATTGATTTTGTTTTTTAAACAAACTGTTTCCTAATTCGAATCATCCAAACGACTGAAGCGGTTTTGATAAATGAGGTATTAAAATACTCGTCTGGACTCCATGGCTGTCAGGTACATCTTGTAGGCCAATGTCCCAACATTGTGTAAAAAAAAATTAAAAACGGAGTGGACCAAGTCGTGTTTTTATATTGATTTCAATTATTGCTTGTAACAGAAACGTAAAGTTCACTAATGATTGCTTTAAAGTCTAACATTCTATTATTACGTTACCCAGTCGGTACATGTCCCTAAAAGGGTATATGAGAACAATAGAAGCCTAGCCCAAATAATAAATTTCCATCAACATCTCGCAAAAAGCATTGGTCTGCAGCGTTGAGCCAAGCCCTTTTTGTTCCCTAAAACTAAAAGGGTGGTTCAGTCCATGAAATTTAAGGTTATTTAGTAAGGGTAGGTTTGCACTGTGGAGGATAAATTAGCATATGGAGTGGGGTGATGAGTTGCGGTTTTGTAAAGATTGTTTTATGAAGTCCTTTTAGCTGGCAAGCGTACCTACATAGACGCAGATTTGGTGGAAGAAATGTTTAATAAGAAGAAAATTGCGATATGGTGAAATATCTTTAGAAGATAGATTCAGTAAAATACGAGTATATATAATTCTAGTCCTATTAATTAGGCTTAGTAAAGCCCAATTAAAATCAAATCAAAACCAAAATCATTTAATAGGACTAGCGTGTGGAACATGTAAAAACGTCTACTAATATTAATGTTAGTAATAAAACGTCATTCGTTTGAACTACGCGCACTAGGTTTTAATAAGGACCATATTGTACACTATGCGAGCTATGGAAAGAGCCATGCTCGGAGTCTCTCTAAAAGATAGAATTCGTAACGAATAAATCCGACAGAGAACCAAAGTTATCGACATAGCTCAAAGAATTAGCAAGCTGAAGTGGCAGTGGGCCGGCCATATCTCGCGAAGAACCGACAACCGCTGGGGTAAACGTGTTCTTGAGTGGAGACCACGACTCGGCAAACGTAGTGTAGGACAACCTCCGGCCAGGTGGGATGACGATCTGCGAAAGACTGCAGGCAGATGCTGGATGCGGCAAGCTGAAGACAGGGCGCTATGGCGCTCATTAGGGGAGGCCTATGTCAAGGTAATATTATCCTATAAGTAATCCGACTTCATACAAACGGGCGAAACGCGAGCTATACCTACGCGCCTCGATCTCGGCATGCGCTCAGCATGCAGACAGTCGCGGCTGTGCCGCAGTGACGAACGGATGGTGTAATGTTTTTTTAACAATAACCGCGCGATTTTTTCTCTAAAAATAAGTTCAGGTAGGTACATATTTAATAAAGTAGCTGCAGGTATCTATAACCAAGTAAAAGATATTCCTTTTTCTCCAAAAAAATCTCCTAAAATTTAATAATAAAGCATTTTGTAGGTACGTCTCAGTCGAGGCGCAAATATTTTTCGGTCGCAAATTTATAAGACCGATTTGTTATTCAAACATAAACAGGTTTTTTAATTAAATCTACCAATCAAAAAACAACACGCATTTTTATTGAACACTTCCCATTCAATTCACAAAGTATTTTATTTGTTTATATAAAAAAAGTACCTTCCTATATTTACAATCACAAAACTAAATGGAAACACAAAGTAGGCAAATGTAATTAAAATGGTGGAGGCGGGCAGCCCTATCGCATGTTTACCTACCGCGCGGCTGTAGGCATTTATTTCAAAGATACGGCCGAGTCCAAATACTGTTGGATAATATTACCGTGCCTATGTCCAGCAGTGGACTAATATAGACTGATGATGATGATGATATTGTACACATCTTTACATTGGAAAATAAATGATATTTTATTCTATTCTTACCTGTTTCAGATAAAACTGTGACTTACACAGTTTTCCTGTAAAACCCGCGGGTGCGGGTGTCGCACGCTCTCTATTCATGGTACGACGTGAAATGTGAACATTTATATTCAGTTCACGTCCATATCTCTACTAATGTTCCCGCCCAATGTAGAGTCTGCCGCACTTATTATTATAGCTATGTATGTGAAATAGTTGGGTTTGGTATTAAGAACGTACGCACTAGCGGTTGGCATGGTTTTCATTTTCTACACCTACCTCTACCTACCTATGAAATTATAGGCAAATAAAAACCATTCTGACCTCTCCTATTTGGAAACTCTGATGATTTTGAGAACGGTTTCACCGATATTCATCAAACATTAAAAGGCTCCCAAATATAATCTTATACCACATTATAATCCAAATCACTTCATCCTTTTATAAACTACTAGACGATCGCCTCGCGGTTTCATCCGCGTAGTTCCCGTTCCCGTAGGAATTCCGGGATAACATTATAGCCTATGTCACTCCCTGAGAACTAAGCTTCCTAACGTTGACAGAATTTATCAAATCGGTCCAATAGTTTCGGAGCCTATTCAATATAAACAATCAAATCTTTCCTCTATAAAATATTAGTACAGACGATGCAACATCCACATTAATTTATTTATTATTTATTTATGACTACACCACTGGGTGCAATTAGATATAGGTAACCATAATTTATTTTTTATTTTTTTCATTTTGTTATATTATGGATAAAATGAACACTTGATTGGTTCTCGTCTGTAATTTTGTATTGTCTTTGTTCTTTCACTGTCTGAAAATACAGTTTTTGATTTGATTAAAACATTCCTTTGTTTGAGTGGAGGGTAACAATTTAATAAAATGTAACAAAAATAATCCTGAATAACGATGCATGGGGAAAAATCACAGAAAAACTATTCGATAATCCCGTATAATGAAACACAAATTACATTGCATTATTCAATAGGCTTTAATAAATTTGACCCCAGGTATTTTCAACAAAAATAATTGAAATGTTCAGTATTTTAGTACACAAAATTTAATTTCGATTGTTTACTACCCAATTTTTACCTGGGACAGAACGGTGACGGTTTATTCGTTTTATGTAAGTACCTTCTCATCGGCGTGAATTCAACAACAAACGTTCGATTAATCATGATAGCCGTTATTGTGAATAACGTTGTCACAGTAATAGCAGCTATTCATATTAGAAGTACGTGACAGATTTACATTAAAATTATTTATTTAATAGGTATGTTCATATTCATTATTTAACCACTCAAACATAAATAATTATTCGTCGTTTCAAATGGGTAGAAGTAGTCTCATTATAGATTTGGTGCAAATCTGAAATACCTCCTTTATTGGGAGAGGCACGTTCTGTGGACATGTGTGCTGAGGAGCCTGTTGATCATCTCAAATTCTAGGAGTCGGACGTTTTTTGCAAAATTTTTACGTTCAAGTTACGTGCCCACTGCTACAATTTGTCGATAGGATGCGTCTTCGGCTTTAGGATTTGCAACAACAATACCTACAGGTAGGTATTTTTATAGCACTCGAATTTGCCGAAGACGTATCCTCGTAGTGATAAGGATATTGTTGCGGATGGCGTTACTGGCAGAAATACCGGACTCTGACATCAGTATCGGCAGTTATGCCGATCCAGTGCACGCTGTGCCATAGAAATCAATTAAAAGCAACAAACTTAACGCTCCGTACGCTCCGATACCGATCTAGTGTGTCCACTAGATCGTTATTATGTGCCCGTAACTTTAATGTGTACTACGTCTAATAGATACAAGTACCAAGATACCATAGAATAATAAAAATCACCTGCAGCTGCCTACCTACTCTCTGCTTGTATTTTTGTCTTGTCTATGGATATAAATATGCCTGCCTACTTATAACTATTTATTACCATTCCTTGTCAAACCAGTCTGTACCTGTTTTTGGCCAAATAAATGTACTTATCTTTACTTTAATGATGGCAAATATATGATATAAGGTGTCAGGAAAAACGACGAGAAAAACATAAGTTGACATTGGGTCAACTTATGTTTTTCTCGTCGTTTTTCCTTGAGATCCTGTTGAAATATGTTTGACGTTTATACAGGGAGTTTGACGTCACAATAGACTCCGATTATATCTGTAAATCTCCGAGATCCCGGTCCAAGCAGACCCCGTTTCGTTAGATTTACACAATCATTCCCAGCATCCACGTAATTGCGTCGAAGGGTTAACAAATAGACTGGATTTAGATGCAATACGGATAAAAGGTAGGGAGGCTATTCTATCTATAGGTTTTTTGATTAAAGATTTCAGATTTCAATAAATTTACTTCTTTAGGCGTACAAAAAAAGCACTTAAGCTTCAATCATGCAGCGAGCTTAGCGCGGGCGCTAAGCTCGCTGAATTTTTTATCGTTTGAAATTTACGCTTACTCGCTCACGCCCGTCGCGTTAGGTGCCTTCAATATGAACGCAAACGGCGGTTTCATATGTTTGATACTCCGCGCTAGGCTTGCAGTATGGTTGACACCT
The DNA here is from genome assembly GCA_963564075.1 of Eupithecia subfuscata. Taxonomy (NCBI): domain Eukaryota; kingdom Metazoa; phylum Arthropoda; class Insecta; order Lepidoptera; family Geometridae; genus Eupithecia; species Eupithecia subfuscata. The sequence goes on along the minus strand of OY751118.1, from coordinate 11,612,783 downwards.
TATTTAAAACATTTCGATACAGAACCCTTTAAAAGAATAAAAGAGATTCGGACGAGATGTCCCCTTCACTTTTGGTTGAGGGTACAACTGATCCGAATCTAAAAACAAGAGATTTTAGATTCGGACGAGATGTACCCCTACTCAACAGTGAAGTGGACATCTCGTCCGTGGATCAGTTTGAGATTCGGACCAGATGTACCCTAACCCGTGAAAATATGGCTAAGATTGTCATAGGAAATGCAAATTTTTACACTAATGTCGCAACTAGGTCTATCAACACTGAAACGGATTATCGATGCCTCGACTCGATCCGTTCAGTACCTATTATTTGTATGAAACACACCACAAAACGGCTTATTCCAATAATCCCCTATCATTCATTACGGCTGTAAGCGGGTTAACTACGAACCTTATTTGTGTTGGAAGAACACCAACGTTTTATCCCTTAACGAGGGACATCATCAGGGTCAGTGTCAGAAATTTTGCAACTTTATTGAGCTTCATTTTGTTAATGTTCTAAAAAAGCCGCAGACTTAAGCTACTAATAACAAAGTTAACAAGGTACTTCCGACATAACCATCCATTGTAACCAAAGAGGTTGTGACAAGATCACTCACAAGAAAATCCAAATTGGTCGAAAGAGGCGTCAATCCTTATCTACATCAAGCTATTCGGGCCGGCCCTTGAGGTCCAAACCTCTTTGTCACGCCCTGAGCCCTCAGATTAGGGACTTAGTGAAGGGTAGTAATAACCCACAAGGATAAGACATGAACTGGGTGATCGTGCTTTGAATGTTAAAGGTATTTAAATGGGCAAAGTTGGCAAAAGGATGTAATAGACAGTCCATTGTTGGCCGCGTCATCACAAAGAACGTTTTCGACGATGATTCTGAACACTGAATATCCAGGGTGACAGTGTAGTTAACGGGACGAAGGAAAAATCAACTTATTTTTGTCAAGGTCACTGACCTTTTTGGAAAAAAGTTGGTTTTTGCTAGAGTCGATGACCAAAATGTATATTATTTAGTTTTGATGCCACTGTCAGTGACCTTGGACAGGCTTTTATCAGCTTAAAATAAAACTTGTGTTATGATAACACTTGGCTCTGGGTGCAACTATACGTAAACACACCCTTTCAATCACAGAGTCGCCATGAACTTTTTCGCCTTTCGTCCCGTTAACTACACCCCTACTATATCCAAGGTTTGTGTAGGTATATTTTATGCTACAAAATAAATAATATGAATAATACCGCGCGTTTCTACCTCGGTTACAATCGAACCCGGAACACTATATCCCAGCTATAAAGTTACCTGCTACACCACTGAAGTCGTCAACAAATGATCATGGGTACCTATATGATAATAACTATTTATATATACGCGACAGGTGCCCCACCTATCGCGTTTTCCCGACGTTTCAACAGAGTTACACTGTCGTGGTCACGAGATGACTGGAGTACTTACTGGAGCTACCGCCTCTGCGGAGCGGGCTACGGTAGTACGTAAACCTGTTGAAACGTTGCGAAATCTATATTAATAATTTCGGACCGGTCTACGGTAGACTCGAACGAAATGCACATCAAATTGAAGAGCGTAAAAAATTTGTCGATCCGAGTCGACAACTTATAGGCGGAAAATTCGGATTATCGAGTAGTTTCAATATGAAAATGAATAAATTGTTAAAAAAATTGTAACGGCGTTGCAAAGTAAACATGTCAATTAAGTATAAACATGTCTATGGTTCGGTCTTGGTACCGTGGACGGAAGAAATCGCTCCCCAGGGTATATAAATACTCCTTGATCGTAGCTTGGTACATATATAGTGATCTGTGGTTCGGTCTAATTTCTTTGAATGAAAACTCTTTGATTGAGAAATCATAATATGTTTATTAATAGTAATAGTAGTATTTTATTGCACCCGTGCGAAGCCGGGGCGGGTCGCTAGTAGATAAATAAACGCGATCAACACCCGTAAATGATTTGTCACGTGTTTCGACCACGAAAGTTAAAAAAAATATCAAGTTCATACATTCGCTTCAGTACTAAATTTTTACTCCGCGGAAGCAACCAAGTACCCTTACAGGTGAAGTACTGATATATTGCTTACGAGATAAAATCAGGGGTGATTTGTAACAACCCTTGGCTTCCAAGAGTCCGTTTCGTACGCACTAGCAGTTTAAACGTGCGGTTTGCAACGGAATATGCCAGCTTTTTAACACGGAGTGCCTATGACGGACACATTATGAATATAGCAAAATTACTTCGGTACAAGTATAAAAACGAAACGTTTTAGCTATACAGCATTTTGTGCAATTGCGCGCATTTGCATGCGTTCTGGAGCTGGGAAGTGAATGGTTTGATTACGTCAAGTAGTTAAATGAGTGATTTAATCTATATACAAAAATGTCAATCGCAGCGGTTCAATCACCAGTGCGTAACAGCTACAAAGGTATATTTTTGCCAGACAGCGGGAATGTTTACAGAGTTTTCAAACGAAATTATCGTTAGCTACGTGCAAACGTATGTACGTACGCAACGTATTATCAGGATATCTCGGGATAATCCTGCAGGTGCGTGTGCGCAGGCACATAGCACTATTATAACAAAAACCAAAAAAAGTTGAACCCGTTGGGAGTTGGGTAATTTTTTGTGAATTCGAACATTTTTGTCCAAAATGTGACCAAGGGCACGAATTTTTAAATTAATCAATCAAAACGTTTATTTGCAACTACAACATAAATTAAATAAACAGTTCCATAATTTAAAAAAATACAAAATAACCATATAGGATATTATTATCTATACTAATATTATAAAGAGGAAAGATTTGATTGTTTGTTTGTATTGAATAGGCTCCGAAACTACTGGACCGATTTGAAAAATTCTTTCACCGTTAGGAAGGTTACTTTTCAGGGAGTGACATAGGCTATATTTTATCCCGGAACTCCCACGAAAACGGGAACTACGCGGGTACGCGAGGCGATCGTCTAGTAATACTAAAAACTTAGTTTTAGGGTTCTCTCTGTCATATATAGAAATTTTGCCTTGTCAAGCACACGCTGTGAACTCTGTAACAAATTTACATTATTTTCTATGTCGTGTTCTGTGACAAAATTTATATAATTTTACTTGTACCTACTTTACTTTTACTAACAACCCTTTCGCTCCCGCTGTCTACATAAAATGTAGCATACATGTGGGGTCTGTCATCATCATACAGATATGCTTTACTGCTATCAGGTCGGCGGAGGTGAAATTTCCGGTTCGATGTTCAATGGGTTTTTAAACGAGTGACGTCTGCAAACTACTGGATTCGAAGCAAGACCAAAGTAATGGACGTAATGAAAACCATAGCAGCTAAAAGGGGAGTTAGGCAGGACGCATAGCTCGAATGGATGCGTCGCATTGGATCAGGAGAGTCTTGGAATGGAGACCCAGAGCAGACATTTGAGGACGAGGGCGAACACGTGGATTATATCAGACGACATGGACTCCAAGACTGGATGAGACGGGCCCAAGATCGCGAGTGGAAATTAACGCCTACATCCAAGAGTCGATTTCGAAAAAATTAACATTATTTAAAAATATATATTATTTATTTCAAATAAGTACAATACATTTATTGTGCCATAATTGCCATGCTAAGTTTATAAAAAACTTGTATTTTGGCAAGTAGTGCTCTTCCTTAGTTAGTTACAGTTTTTTACTCATAATAAGTATAATAGCACAGTTTAATAAGTTCTCTGAATGAATTTGGTGCCAAATAAAATAAAATTAAATGTTTACAATATTGAAACACATTGCAAATGTAAATCAAGCGTACCTTGTCATTATCATCAGTCTATTATTAGTCCTCAGCTGGAAATAGGCCTCGCCTAATGATATATGATATATATAATAGCACCCTGTCTTCAGTTTGCCGCATCCAGCATCTTCCTGCAGTCTTTCGCAGATCGTCATCCCATCCGGCTGGAGGGCGTCCTAGACAACATTTGTCGAATCGCGGTCTCCACTCAAGAACTCGTTTACCCCAGCGGCTGTCGGATCTCCGCGAGGTATAGCCGGCCCACTGCCACTTCAGCCTGCTAACGCTTTGAGCTGTGTAGATAACCTTGGACGTTTCATAGAAATAGAAACGTTTATTTGTAACTCAAACACAGACATACAATTTAAAACAAAAGAACATAGACAATTTGTTAGAGTTACAAAACGGTCCCTGTCTCAGCATGAGTTGGTTGTATTTGCGTACCACCAACGCTGGTCTTCCGACAGAGCCGTTTCGTGACATCACGGAGTATAAACAAATGTACAAACAAAGACAAACATGTTGAGAAAAAATAAAATGACAATGAAACTATGAAAATATTATATAAACATGCAAAACAATGAAATAAAAAAGAAACTAAAAGAGTGGGTATTACTAGCTTGCACAAACGTTAAGAAAACTGATAGGTACCTATCACAACGACTATGCCAAATATTCGAATTTGTAATAATGAATAATAAAAAACTATATAATAAAAAGGATAAGTAATAAAATCAACAATATTAAAAAATTAAAAACATTTAGGTGGTTTTGTAAACAGGTTTAATTTTCTTTATAAATAAAGTTCTTTTCTACTACCAGTCACCAAAGCTACTGTTAGCATAGCCTTGGACCATCAGATTATTAACTGCCTTAGCCTGCAAATAAAAACATTAGCGGCTCATTCCTAAGGCTTCCTCGATGTAATAGTTATAACAGTAAGTGATTTATTGGAGGCAGCTAACTTCTGTAGTCACGCAAGTGGTAGAGTGACCAACTTTCTGATTTTGCAGGATAGCATGAAGCTATAAATTGTGAGAATTGACAGTCCCTGCTCATATTCTTTTTTTGATCTATGTTTTTTTATCGCAAATAGACCTTCATTTGACCATAATCTTCCCTGACGGTAATTGACGATGCGGCTGACTTTGATCTGAATGTCTAGGAGACACCTCTTCACGCTAAAACTACTGAACGGATCAGGCTGAAATTTTGCCTACAAGTAATTCTAATCCTGGAATAAAACTTAGGATACTTTTTATCCCGTAAATCAGTTCCCATGGGATAAAAATCACATTTAAACGTTTATAGAAACAACGCGTGCGAAGCCGTTGCCAGAAGCTAGTATCAAATATGTTTGAAACAATAAAAATAACTATTTTGGATAATTCAAAATTAAAAGTACTTGGCAAGAATTGGACACACTGCGTATTGATTCTTGACACACCGCCTATTGGATGAAACACGATTAGGAGGAATCGCTTTTTGGACGAACCGCTAACAAATCTAAACAAAGCCTACAAAGTTATTGCGGATAGGTAATAGTAAGATTTTTTTTATAAGACTTATCTTTAAAAGAGAGGAGGAGAGAGGGAACCATGGTCACCCGGATAGCATGCTACTCAAGTGACTCGGAGCCCTATCAAAGCAGAGTGTTGGTATTCCGGTCGAACCATACTTAAGACTCTAGTAATTAAATAGCCTTTTTGGGAGTTGATGGTGGAATATGCCTTTTCATGAAAACTTTACATTTGTAAACTTTATTGTAAGCTTTGCACTTGTAAACGATTTTGTAAACATGACTTGTAAACTATTGTAAAGAAACCGCCGACCTATCAGGCTTACGGGGGTTTTTTGACTGACAGTTGGTGTCGAAATGATGTGAGGTACAATAATAGTAAGCCAGTAGCTGTAGAATATTATAACGAAACAAAAAATCAGCAAAAGTTCCAGAAAAAAATCTATATACCTACTTTATTTTGTAAATTTAAATCTACTATTACATAAGTTACATCCAAACCTAATCGTGTGAGATTCTATACCTACATAAGGTACGCACTAAAGTCTAAAAGCTTAGTATTAAATAATAGAAACAAATTAGAACTAGTATTTACAATTGAAGCGATTGAGCTAACTGCAGACTTTCTTCACACCCGAAGAGCCTCGGTATCCCTTGGACCTAGAGTCTCGGGGTACTTACTCCAAGAGGAGAAAATGTGTAGGCTCTGTCGAGACCTGCTTATTTGCGCCTCTTGAGATCCTCGGCCAAATCTGCCGTCGCACCAGCCCTTGACATCCAAGGGCTGGTGCGACGGCAGATTGGATGATGGGAAGGTGCAAGTGTGTCGACACATGTAGCGTTCATTTAGAATTATATTGGTATATTAAATGAAACTATATGTAAGCACCCTGATTCGGGCCCCCAATTGTAGACCGCCCCCTATTCTTCAATAAGATGCCGTTTATGATTGCGGACGTATATTTTACCGAAGGTCAGTGTTTATGCGAACAGGAAATTAAGCTCTGTAAAAAGAAATGAAGGCGTTTTCCCCGAAACGAACGTAAAAACATGAATCATGTTTTCAAAAAAAGGCAGCGCTTTTGATGAATTGATGATGATGACTTAACACTCACTTAAATAGGTAAGTAATTAATTGAAAATTATAAAAAAAACCTTTTCGACCGATATTTTTCTTTTAAAATCGAGATTGGCTTCAAAATTGTAGCTATGAATCATATTGGAGACCAGACCAGTATTTTGATATTTCATTTATCAAAATCACTTCAGCCGTTAAGGTTATAAAGAGTATCAGCCAACCACATAGAAACACTCGAAAAATGTTACTCTTTCGGTTAAAAATAAATGTGATCCGGATCCAACCAAAAAACCGAAGGAACGGAAATAAAAAATTAACTCCGACGAGTCACCATTCTCAGAGAAAATATTTGAAACTAGTTAGCAGTTCGTCCGAAACGCGATTCTTCTAATAACAATTTCAACGCGTTTCATCCAACACCTTTTTCGTCTAACTTACTTTTCATCCAAGTTGCTATTATGACCTGCGTATTTATCGAATGGGATTTATAATGACGTCATCATCCATGCAGTTCTCTCAGTTCGAATCCGATCAGGAGCTCCCGCTTTTTTTTTTTTTTTTATTTGCTTTTGGTGGCTTTCGTATCACTGCGGCCATGATAGGCCTATTGTGATCGCCACTTTGTGTGTTCAGCCTCGAAGCAGCGGCGTTCACAGTTCGCCGCTAACCCTTGCAGCGGCTAGGAACTGTAGGATTTTCTTCGGGGTGGAGTCTTTTAGCTCGTCTGGCCTAAGCAGGTGCTTGCCCAGATGGATGCTACGTTTGAGCATCAGTGCTTCGCACTCTCCTAGAAGATGGAGAGGCGTTTTCTCCGCCTCCTCACAGAACCTGCAGGATTGTGTGTCGCTTAGCCCTAATTTGAACATGTGCTTGTTGAGGCGACAGTGTCCAGTTAGGGCTCTTGTCATGATGCGAAGGTTGCTTCTGCTTAGCGCTAGGATGCTATGAAGTCATTTCGCAAGCTAGCTCCCGCTTGCTTGCGAAATGGCTTCCCATCAATCTCATTCTTTAAGTACCTTCGTAGATTATAATAACAGAACCTAGAACACCTAGGACCTAGAACTGAGAAAATTCAATTAACTTATTCTACGGTCCATAGTAAAATAATACCTTAAATCTAATATACCTACATAAAACATAATATTTTTATTTATAACACGAAAATTATTATTGCGGCAACGTGCAAATGACGCATCAAGGTGACAGCTGATAGCGGCCAGTGAACCGTCGGTACTTGACACCCCTACGCCAAAACTCCTCACACAAGAAAGTCGAGGTTATGCAAAGAAATCAAAAACATTGGATTCCTTTGGCACCCTGAATTCACCCAGAAATACCTTTCAATTTTCTCATCGTCATAAATCTCTCAAGACCTGTCTCGTATTTTACCTACCTACATACCATTTCATTTCTCTGTTCTACTGAACTTAGTGAAGTGAATCGACAAGACCGTCTATAAATCAAACACAAAGCAATGTAACTTCAATTATTCTATGTCGTGGACCAACTGTGCCCGGGTAGGCAGAACATACGGATGTGATGTCAAATAACTTGGAGAAATCTAGAGAATTATTAATTTCGAAGATCAACAAGCCATGGCGATTGGTCTTTCGGGGAAAGAAGAGAAAAGTCATCGATTCAAGTAAAATTTGGGAGATTGGGTAGGTACTAGCTTCTCGAAAAGTGGAACAAAAACAAAGATAACGCAAAAGAATCAGCGTGCAAAAACTAGTATCCTCGTCTCATCTTATCTCAAAGTGCGAGTTTCCTCAAGTTCATCTTCAAACGACTCATGAAATCTAATAACAACTTACGGAGTCAAATTAGATGAGTCGACGAAACTTGAGCTTAGTCCGGAGTCCGTACCTAATAATATTGACTTGGGGAGGTTCTATGGAATTGCGGAGAGTGTATTATTAATCATTATTATCATCAGCCCTTTCACTGCTAGTGCTGGGATTAGGGCCTTTTACACGCCAGCGTAAGAGGGCACGGTGAAAAGGGTAGGCATAAGATTTTGTGTTCATTGGAGCGCGACAAAGCATACGTTTTTGGAACGGCGTAAGTGCAAAAATGCAGTTATTGTTTATTAACAAGAGAACTACGCAACTTATTTAGAAACTGGTTTAAGGAACCGAATAATTAGTAGGTATTACCTACTAATAACTACTAATAATTCAGTTGAGCTACCTGTAGACTGCTTGCAACAGTCTGCAGTTAGCTCAATTGTTTCATTTGTAAATCCTAGTATAATTTTGCTTGTGAATAAAGGCTACCTAATAATCAAAACACAAGTCATTCCAATAGACAGCAGGGTTCCTGAGATCTCGACGATCTTACGTCGAGCACTTTCATGATTTTTTTATCGTAATTTTGTTTTCAATCATGTTTTTCACATTCAAGAAACCAAAAAAGAAATTGAGTTTTAAGTAATTCGAGTTTTTAACCTCAAGGATCCCGTGAGTACTGAGGCCTAATTTGACAAGCAAAGCCGCAAGAAAGTACGCCCCTTAAAGCTTGCCGTACACCTGCAAACCTGCTGTTAAATAGGTCTTGTGCGAACCAAACACATCCTCCGTTTCAGTAGGTATTTCTGAAAAAACTATGAAAATTTTGTTATAAAATAATCACACAAAATTACGTTACAGCGAAATAACTGTGTCAAATTTTAGTAGCATTTACATAAGTGTTGGAAAATATGTCAAATTGATGCAAACTTTCTGTACCGATGTTATTGCACCCACAACTAGCAGACCTTTCGGCCACTGAGTTACTACAGTCGCCTGCACAGAAAAAAACTCTCTTTGTAGAACTGGCAGGATATAAATCAAGAATTGACATTTTGTTGTTGCTTTGTTGTATCAACTAAACAGTTACATCGCAAGTCTAGCCTGTTTTAGTGCGTCTACATTTTCCGCCTCATAAACCAACTCGGGCCGTTTTGTATGTGCTAGCTTGCCCCCGTGGCTTGGCTTACATTGTATTGTACCCACATTTTAGGAATGAAATAACATGCGCTTTGGCTAAGTGCCAAAAGTTTTGAAGCTCTGCTTGGTTACTATCTCAAGAGATGATATAGTCAAATTTAAACATGAAACATCAAAGTACGTATGTACACACATATTTATTGTACTGAATAACTCGTTTCTATTCGCGGCTTCGTACGGGTTTTTCCGTGATAGAACCATTCCGTCCGTTGTCTTTGAACAAACCTCTATATAAAATTACCTTTGTTGCACGTTCACTTATATAAATTTCCGACTCAAAGTCATGAAAATGCTTTATTTTTTATGCCTGATTTACACCGCAATAAGTTGCGGCGAGCAGTTTCAGTTTCAAATCATTTTAAACTTTATCCCCATTAATAAAAAATATAGTATCGCAGTTGGCCCTTGGGCCGTACAGGACTTTGGACACGTCAAATAAGTATGAAATAAGAAAGTTAAGTATGAACAAACAACTAAGAAAGTTGGGCACGCCTTCTCAGTTGATCTAAATTATTAACTCGTGATTTAAACACCGCGAGAGTTTGTGAATTATAAAGTAAAAGAGAATGCCATATTCTTCGTAGGTTAGGATTGCGTTGTCAGTCCAACATTCACATAATTATTTTCTGCCCGCAGCTTTAGTAGCAGCAGTCAATAAGTAGCTTATTATCTACGTTAGGCTATGCTCTAAACGTACGTCAAATTTCATCTTGATCTGTTCAGTAGTTTTGGAGATCCTAGTTAACAAAATATCACATTTCACAAACTTTCGCATTTATAATATTAGTAGGATGCATACAAATAAGAACGAATGAATGTACGAGTTTCAGCTATATCCTCTCTTTACGCAGCCTAGCTAAGAGCTTGTTTTAGTGTCGTTCACTAAATCGTAAAATATTTATGTAAGGGGGAGTAATTCGTCTGAATATCTGAGACATACAAAGCGTAGATGAACACAGAACAACAAACGTTTAAAAACAACCAATAGAATTTCGAGTTCATGACGTGATGGTTATGTGACGGTACTTTGACACTATGCTATTGGTGACGATAACATAATCCCGCTTCACTCCGCTTTGTTCGGAACCGACCTTGAGAGGAAAAGTAATATGCCGTACATAGAGCCTACAGTAGCAATCTAAGTGGTGTAAATAGTTTTGGATAAAGGAGATTTCTACCACAGCCCAGACACTCGCCCATTTCTCCATACAAAAGTTGCGTCTCGGCACATAGATGCGCAACCGTGTGGCGCTACAAGTGCCACTGTGTGTGTGACGTCTAGGGTCACTTCATGAACATATCGAGCGAGTGAGACAGTTGCAAAAAAAGACAGTGAGTTTAATATATAAAATTAATACATCAAAAGTATTTTTAGGTTTCCGTACCTCAAAAGGAAAAAAGGAACCCATAAAGGATCACTTTGTTGCCCGTCTGTCTGTCTGTCCGTCTGTCAACCCTCTTTTCTCAGGAACGCGTGGATGTATCGAATTAAAATTAACGTCAAATACTCAAGTCCGTAATCTCTTGAAGCCGCAATTAATTAAACTTCTTAGTCAACGCATTCAAAAGTTATTGCCGTTTAAGTCCGAATATTTTGAAATTTCCAAAGGAATCATATGCACACAAAACCTATAGGGTACTTTCCGTAGACCCAAAATCATGAAATTTGGTGAGCAGCAAAGTCTTATAGCACAAGAAAGGGAAAAATCCGAAAACTACAAATTTGTTATTTATTCACTAAAAAAATTAGTTTTAATGCTCGCTATGGACCAAAACCTATAGGGTACTTCCCGTAGACCTAGAATTATGAAATTTGCCAAGAAGCAAGGTCTAGGAGTAAAGGTCCAAAATCCGAAAACAGTAACTTTGAGTTTATTAACAAAAAAAAAAACTTTTGACTATCGCCATGAACCAAAACCTATAGAGTGCTTCATGTTGACCTAGAACCATGATATTTGGCAAGAAACAAGGTCTTACAATTAAACGGAACCCTTAGTGCGCGAGTGCGACTCGCACTTGACGTTCTATTTTTATTTATTTTCCTCTCACAAAAGGTGAAATTAAACCTCAAAACAGAAAAAATTCCGTATGTCCATGATCAAACAAACAAAACATCGAACACCATTGGCGTCGTATGTCAAAATCATTACACATGGTCATCTCCCCGTCCGTGCGACGTACATCACTTGGATTTGCATCGCAAACCGAACTCGCTACGGACTCGGAAGCGGGCGGAGTGAGGAAGCTCAAGGTGGGAGGCGAAAAGTGTCCATTCTATTATGTCTCTGCTTCTACGGAGTAGCCCTTCTACGGCGTAGCACTTCTATGGCGTTGCACTTCTATGGCGTAGCACTTCTACGGCGTAGGGCATCTACGACTTAGCAGAAAATAAGTATTATGTGCAAAATTGTACTGCGGTAGTTATTGTGGTTTCTACAAATTTACCTTATAGGATTTATCCTTATAGGAGTTATCTAATAGTAGGTATTTACTTGGTAAACATTATCTTAGCCTGAATGTTGTTTCTGTCGCCGGTTGCTTCTTGATATTATAATGCTTAAAACTTTTCTATCGTAACATTTTCCTCCTAATTTCCCTCTTCCTTTAAAAGCATCAAGATATCCTTCCTAATCCCAGTTGGAACGGTCCAATTATGTTGACCTACAATACAACTCAACAATGCGAAGTTCGGAACTTTAATCGAATCTGTCTCACGCAGTTGTCGGACAACGGATACGCAGCCTGGTTATTAACTAGGGAATATCCGTTAATCTAAGCAATTGAAATCAACATCTCATTCTAAAATGGGATGAACCACTGCCGGGCCTCCGTTTGTTAATTGAATAAAACACGCAGTACACAGACACCCGTTCTAGTGTCTGTGCACACTATAATACTCTCACTTATATCATTCATCATTCGTACTCAGACTCATTTGATTAGGATCCTTAATAAACTTCATCATCATCAACCTATATTACTCCACTGCTGGACATAGGCCTCCCCTAGTGAGCGCTATAGCACCCTGTCTTCAGCTGCCTGTAGTCTTTCGCAGATCGTCATCCCACCTGGCTGGAGGGCGTCCTACACTACGTTTGCCTAGTCGTGGTCTCCACTCAAGAACACGTTTACCCCAGCGGTGGTCGGTTCTTCGCGAGATATGGCCGGCCCACTGCATAGCTCTTTCCATAGCTCGCTGAGCGACTTTGAACTGGTGGACCAGCCCTACCGTGAGTGTCCACGCCTCAATCATGTAATCAAATTAATAACTTAAAATTATTTACTTCATGATTAAACGGGTAACGCTGTGGATGTACTTTGGTGCGCTTCATCTGGGTGCGCTACGAGGAATGCCTCTCTTCAATTTTAGTTTTATTTATATTACATAACTTACTGCACGAACGTTCGCCGTGTAAAGCTTTGGTCTGGTGATCATGACGCACAACGCTGCGGTATGCGCCCCAACGCAGCGTCACGACGCAGCATTTACCGTCCCTGCGGAGAGGTGGTCTGTTGATTTTGCCGCAGGTACCAAGGTATATTGTCAACCCGTGACGCACACCCGCACACCGCAGCGTTGAAACGAGAATGACGCCGCGCTGTGCGGGAGTACACCTCCCCACTTCACCGCGTTTGCCCCTCGCCGCTGACGCATACTGCGACGGAACAAGAGAACATTCTCGACGTTTTTCATATGATTGAGTGTCCGGCATCGCATACAGCACACCGCAGCGTTGTGCGTCATGATCACCAGACCAAAGCTTAACACGTTCATTACGCGCCGTAACACCGGTCAGTAACGTGCCAAAAAATGTATGGGCGGCCGCTTTCCGATCGCTTCAAGTTCGCTCACGTTGGATGCGCCGTAGTCTGAGTCAGTTCTTAAAATTATTATGCATATGTTTTTAATAAATAAATATACCTACCTATATTCTCCTGGATAATTTGTATTTTTATTAGGTACGAGTACCATGGTCATGCAAAGGTAACAGACATACCTACTGAAAATGGAGAGTGAATAAAAATTAATTCGAATGATCTCTACACCCGACTGGAGTAGTATAGCGAATTCACTAAAATTCGATTCATTATTCCCTTGGCGCGTTTGGTTAACCATAAAACTCGTGGCTTAAATACTCTATTGTTAAGACTTTTCACAAGATTTAACAACAAACTGAACAAAACCACAGCAAGCCATTTTCAAAGAAAGTTACCGGTTTTCTCTGTATTAACATTTTCTCTTCAAGGCAGAACCAAACCACAATTGCCTCGCTACCTCCAGAGAGCTTCGAGTGGCCACCTGTTGCTAACATTTGGCAACATTTAGCTAACAACCTTTTTGCTTTTGGACCATTTAGGGATATCCTGAATTTAAAACTTTATTTTGCTTTGGAAAGAAAATTCATGCAGCCTTTCAGTTTAAGCTAAGAATAAGAGTAGAACTTTCCCTGGTTGAAGCTTTGCGTTATTTTTCTTTAGCTTTCTTTTAAGGGTCAAAATTTGCGCTTGCTTATCAGTTTATTTTGAAACTACTTTTTGCCCGCGGCTTCGTACGCGTTGTTTCTATGGAAACGTTTAAAGTTGGTTCTTAATTGTAAAAAAATTCGAACTGATTTATGGGATAAAAAGTAGCCCATGTTTTATTCGAGGCCTAGACTACCTGTGTGCAAAATTTCCACCCTATCCGTTCAGTAGTTTTGGTGTGAAGAAGCAACAAACATCCATCCATCCAGAAATCTAAATATCCAAATTTTCAAATTTATAATATTATTGTGCTTTGCTCAGAATTTTCCCTATGTGTGGGATACATAAGCGCTATTACCATTTTTAACTATGACATAAGACTGTGTCCAAGAAAAAGAGAAGTTAAATTAATATTACGTCGTATGACGTATTAGCAAATTGAAATAGATACACTGCCAAGATATATTGATTTAAATTTCGATAATCAAGCCACCATTTTCCATAGAATTTTCCGCCGCCATGACACCTAATCGAAAAGCGATCATGCATAGTCGTTCGCTCTTCCATTATTTTCCCCGTAACTAAATGCAAATAGCCCAAGCCTTTGTGCGGAACCCGCGCATAGGTTACATAAATATCAGGGTTCCGCGTAATTGGATAGCCCTCAATTAGTCAGTCGCCTGATAGGGGCAATCAGCGCCATCTACCGCAGCGGCGGGAGTGTTGAATGGTGGCTGCAGTGCGCTGTGTTGAGTAGCGGCCACTTTTGTCTGAGTAATCAAGGGGTTTTGTTCTATCAGTTCGGCTGGCCTAGGAATATGTGGGTTCTAGGGTAGGTAAGTTTGTTTTTCCTTCCTGATCATTCTATAGAGGTCATAGCCCTACCCTACTTCCAGAACCCATCAAGAGCACAGTAAAATTTTAGGGTGTTGTGTTCTTTTTGGTGGATTCTTTACATTGTATTCCCAATGCCGATAGCATCGATATAAAACCAATATACAATAAAATTAAACCGCCGAAAAAACTTCGAAATCGGACTACTCTGTAAAAAGTTATGCGTGGTCATACAATAAAAAAATATACTCGTCAACTTGAAGACCTCCTCCGTTTTTCGTTGAAAAATAAGGTCTTAAGAACAGATAAAGATAAATCTCCGACAATAAATAGCTTACCACCAGAATGAGTCACTTTGAATTAAATTACTGATAAAAAAAATCACAGACTCTACCTAGGTTTCACCTAGACATTTTTAGGTTAAATTTTCAGTAGATATGCTTCAAACCGCAGAGAGGAGAGGGGGTAACATTGCCTCACGCCGCCGGTGCCTTATTGGTTCCCGTTCCCAAGTAATTTATTAAAAAGGATCGGGAAACGATAAATCGGTCAAGGGTGAGTGCGGGAAAGAACATCTGGGTTTTGAGGACAGTGGGTAATTATTACGTTCCTTGGTTTGGTAGTATCGAACTGAAATCTATTATTGATACTATTTCTGAAATGTACATACAATTAAATTCATGTATTTGTGTAGTTTAACCCCAGGGTACGACGATTTAATACACTTGATGTCGATATGTTATAGGTCACTTCAGTTTAGATCACATCATCATCATCATCATCTCAGCTGAGAACGTACACTGCTCGACATTGAAGCTGGAACAGATGGTAGATATTAATTAGACCGAACGTCAATAACTCCATTTTAAAGTTATTTGGGTATAGGTCATTAAATGAAAAACATTATTTTTCACTATAAATTCATAATAATAACCATGTGGTTTTTCATAGTTATATGTTTACCTGCAATATGTTAAAGCATACTCAAAGTTGTCAGGTATAAACTTTATTAAATCGAATTAATAATTTTGTAACTGAACTTGAAATGGATTATTATTTGCTTCGAAATTTGGCCAGAGTGTGAAATAAGTGACTTTTATAACTGAATTGAATGGATTTAAGAATTTGGAATGATTTTAGGCACTAAGATGAACTCGTTAGTTATCGTCGTAGAGTATTGTCGTAGAGAAACATCGGTTAGACCAATCAATAAAGAGAAAAAAAAAATTGATCTGGTAACATCAAAATAGTAGTAATTGGACTTAGTGACTATTGGATAAAAGTCATCCAAATAGACTTTGTATCGGCCAAATTAATGTTAGTTTTAGCATAAGCCACAGAGATTATTCTTTTACCTTTCACTTCTTTGTAATGCGTCTCTGTCCCACTCACCCCTTTACCTACCTACCTCGAAGAAAAAACCAACATGGCGTAATTAGCCGAACCGACGAAGAACGTCTCCTGGGTTTAATTAAATAAAATAGACCCATCAATAAAAAGTGAGTTCAAACCGGTGCAGGAACAATCCGGAAGAAATTACAAGTGTGTGTGTGTTTGAGTGATCTCGCAGTGCTGGCAAAACTGGACATTGGACACCAAGGTGGGTTCCTTCCTTGTTCCAATCTCTGTGGTTTAGGGAAAATTAAATCAAAAATTTAGCAACATATCATCCCCAGAACTAGTGCGCAAACAGACTTAGCCCACGCCACGCAACGTAAGCGGCGAAATGTGGGAAACATCGGAAGCGTGGCGTGCTCTAAGTGTCTCTCTAGGCCATCTGTTGAGTAAAACTTTTTAAACTTTCGCGATTTGTTAGCATAGTTAATGATTATATCGGGTATTTATCGCCTACCTTTTGTTTTATTTCCCCTACGTTTCTACCGCGTTACAGCGATCGTGGTCACGGGGCGACTGGCGTACGCGATAAATACCCGATATAATCACTAACTACATCTGTTGAGTTTTTCATGCATAATTCAAGCGTCAAGATCTCGTAATACATCCCGTTGGTGTGTATAAGTTGCATGGCGGGTAGTCCAGCCATTTCAGTCAATAAATAGGGGCAACAAGGGCTCCCCCCGCCCTCTATCTTAAAAACTATTGAGCCTATAAGAAAATATTCATAACAAAATTTATAGCAAATTGTATGCTCTACAAGTTTATAATAGACTAGCTTCTGCCCGCGGCTTCGCGCACGTTGTCCCTATGGAAACATTTTCTATCCCATGGGAACTGATTTATGGGATAAAAATAGATTCCAAGATTAGAATTACCTGTATGCAAAATTTCAGCCCGATCCGTTGTCGTTTTGGCGTGAAGAGGTAACATACATCCATCCAATCATCCATACATCTAAACATCCAAACTTTCGCGTTTATAACATTAGTGTGATGTGATAGTGTGATGTCAACATTATTGGAGCTATTTGACGATTTTTGTGACATTTGACCTTGAATAACTCACGTAGCTGACACGTTATTTTATTTGACTGTTGAGACGTTTCGAGTTTCCAGCTGGTTAGCTCTGAATTGATAGGTGAAACCCTGATATGACTATGGGTTCTGTCTGTTTCTAGATAGCTAGGTATGTAAAGAAATTACTATTTAGCGGTGTGGTACTACCTTAGAATTTACACCACCCCAATTCTTCCCGTGGGTGTCTAGAGAGGCGACTAAGGCATATCAACCGGGAGCGGGCAGCAGCGCCCCCTGCAGAACAATTCTACCACCGAACTGCGATCCCCAACCCGCATTCCCAGCGTAGAGATTATGGGCATTACCTTCCAATGAGATAATAGTCAATAAGGCGCTTATCAGTGGAGGACTGCGTCCAGCAGTGGACCAGGCTGTTGAGATGAGCACATTAAGAAATTATCAAATGATTAGAAAGGTCATCAACATCCAGGTTATTATTATAAAAACAGTTCTCTCGTAACAATAAAACTACCTACTAAATGCGGAGTCCCGGTCGGAAGTTAGTTACTTTGTGCTTTGACTTTGTGTTTCTTAACGCATTAAGTATTTCGGTTTAATGAACATTTGCGAAATTTTATTAAAAAAAAATTGGTTGCCTGTAAAGTCGGTATACGGGCGAAAGTTTTACGTGACAACGACTTTGAGTTCCTTTCACTTTTTATGTCTGTCTCTCTCGCTCTTAGGCGGGCTAACCATGCCCGAGTGGAAGGGACGCGTGCCTCTCACTCGCTCTCATTGTGAGCGCATAACGTGAGCGGAGCGTAACGCAGTTTCTTGAAGTGTCACCCGGCAAACCAATTTATAAGACGTTGTCACGTCAAAAAAATGCTGGACAATTCACACAGCATCATCTAACCCCAAGATAAGCAGAGCTTGTGTTATGGGTACTAGATAACTGATATACTTAACACACATTACATAAATAGATATTTTTTATTACACCTATATAGAAAGTACCCAGAATATCCGGAACGAATATTTGCAGATCGTACAAACATTTGACCCAAGGCGGGAATCGAACCCGCAACCCCTCCAATAGAGTTTGTCAATAAACTTAGACACAAATTTAGACGTAAATGAACATACATTTTTGTTGTTTTAAATGAAATGAAAGGCAGCTATTTACAGTTTTTGTGTAAAAATAATGAGACTTTTGAAGAAAGTGGTCCATCTTATCTCATGTCATGATACACGGTGACCTTTCAGAAGATGCATACAGGGTGTTCAGAAACCCAAAAGGTATCATTTATCCGAAAACATCTGTGAGGGCGTCATAAGAAGCGCAAATATGCTGGTCCAGACCCTAGGTCCGTGGGGTACCGAGGCTCTTCGGGTTTTAAAAAAATTATCTGAGCGTCTGGTCGAAGCGACGCGTGACACGGGAGCTGGTGAGTATCTGGCACAGCGCATCAGCATTGCAATACAGCGGGGCAATGCAGCCAGCGTGTTTTGGACGCGACGACTGGTATTGATATGGATCAGTTGAGCTACCTAGCTAGCTACTATTATTTGCAACAGTCCGCAGTTAGTTCAATTGTTTCAAATGTAAACACTAGTTCTAATTTATTTGTATTGTATATTTCTTTGTCAATTAAAATATAAGTATTTAAAATTATTAATTAATTTATTATTACCAGTTTTGACCCCGGACGGAAGACGGCCACGTGAAAAGCCTATTATGGGAGATGACGGGATGAGTTGACGCTTTCTACAAGACGTGGGCCGACAGCTTGGGCCCTTTTTGCAGGAAACTGCGAGCAGTGGACGGGTGGGAGGCCTTTGCCCTGCTGTGGGACACATCAGGCTAATAATAACCATAAACTCGTTGGACAGTGACTGAGAAAGGGTAAAGTTGAGAATGGGCCGAGTTGAAAACCTGAACATTTTGAAAAGAGCCTCGGTGGAGATGTTTTCATAAATGAATGAAATAATATTTATTTCATTATTGGAATTTTGACATCCTTGTGCCAAACTTTAAAATGTTTGTAGGAGTTAAAAAGCAGGTTTTTTTTTAAGTTTTGATGGTTGTTTTTAAAATATCTCTTGTTATACCTACCTACAGGTAGTTAAAAGTTCTCGAAGCGGAAAAGAAGCTATTTAATGATATTACAGAGAACACACGAAAATTACATTAAAATTTTTGTATTTTGTATTTAGAAACAACTCATCTCAAGCCACCGCTCTTCAGTCCACAACATCCATTGCAATAATTCTTTGATGGATCTTTTTGGACCTGTATGTCCACTTTAGTCCTATATTCATGACCGAAACTAGTGGGGCATATTTCTCTCCACCCTGTATAAGAGGTGCACGCTGGGACGTGGCATGCGTTGAAGACGGCGCCGCAATCTCCAGCTCTGAATTGTGTATGAGGTGTCGGTGACCATGCGGTTCGATTCTCAGGAAAATTATGAACGAACTAGAAACTATAGTTTCTGTGGATTCTTCGCCCAAACATACCCATTATGCATGAATGAATGATTTTTTTTGTAAGTCGAAGTAGTGTGTAATTGTTTTAAGTTCTTAATTTATAAGTTCAGTTTATAAGTTTACATAATGTGTTAGCAAGTAGAAAATTACTGTAACTTACTAAATGCATATCACTACAAAATACTGTATCTTAGTTACAAATAAAGATATTCTTATTCTTATTATTATTATTCTTATTTTTATTTACCTTACGTACTACTACATAATAAATTGAACTTGGTTATTGTAAGTAGTAAAAGTAAGTAAAAATGCGTTTATTTTGTAACTAATATATACATAGCACATACAAAAGATAAAGGTTAATATAAAAGTAACAAAAATGGCCAACACTTAGCTGGTGCTCTGGCAGGATGTATCCTACCATAGCTCTGGTCTTCCGCGGAGGCCAGAATGAAACATATTTATATTAATTATTAACAGTATTGCTACGTGATTAAAATTTTGTGCGTAGCAGAGCTCAAGGCAAACATGGCTTTCGTTCAGCATTGTGCTAGATACACACTTCTGTGTGCACTCAGAGCTGGTTTTCAACGGAAACCAGAATAATCTTGTCACGTCACGGCACTGGTAGAGGTGCCTAAGAAATATCAGAATAGAACCCATTTATATGCTAAGTCTTGATCAATAAACAAGAAAGTAAGTAAAGTATATAACTAAGTTCATTTTAAACATGGTAAGTACAAATTCAAACTACGAATACAAAAACTTAAACTCGGGTATTATGTTATTAATAGGAAATATATGGTACCATCTTTCTAAACACACACATGGGTACCTAACTCAGGTAAAGAGGGTGGCTTTTTGGAGACCTCATCCGAAACCATGGGAGTTCAGTTTTATAGTCTTTTATGAAGTCATGGGCTCAAATTATGAAAAAATAAAAATTGTATAAGTATTTAGACTTTTCTATAACTCTCAGAGTTACGGATTTGGCCATCCACTCCGATCTCAAACAGCCATTCTGTATAAAGTTGGTAAGATATAAAAAAAATATTGCTGTAAAAGCCGTATTTTGAACAAATGGGATCCTCCATTTATTTACTTTAATCCCCGTTGTTTTCCTAAGAGATACGCAATTATGTACCCACTGTTTATAATGTTTATCCAAGGGTGTACCCTTCTTGAGAGCTACCGTACTTCTTGGTACAGTTAGGGATAAAATTTTATCTGCAGTTTTGACCCAACAATATAGGTGCATCGTGGTTTTTGGGTTGAGAAGTAGCGATGTTATCTCCTTGACTAAAGGCTGGCGCAGATTAGAGGCGCACTGCTAATAGCACAACACAAATATGTGCATTCAAATATGCGCTTTAACTCGTAACATTTAGATCACTAGATCACTTTAAAATGTATCAATATATAATAAAGATAACAGCTCATATTTGTATACATATTTTTGTGCTGCATAGTAGCAGCGTTGGATTAATGAGCGCAGAGCTTTAGGCGTCCGCCTTGTACTTATTCGTTAATTGCCACTTCTCGTAAAATCTACACCAATTATACCATAAATCAATTCAAAGTAGGTACTTAGTCCATTTTATGAACTTTCATTTCACGTATAACGTTCATCTTCAAAAAATATATTACTAGATATACTTAGGTCAAAAACGCAATTTTTATAAATCATTTTTTAGATCATTGATCCTAGCTGAATTTCGACCACGGCGGCCTGTCTTATCGGAGACTAGCTAGATGCGCAGGACATATTATAGTGCACAAGTGTGTGCGACACAGGTGCACTCTCTATTCCCTCACTCTCATAATTCGATGGAACGGCAGACCAACACGTCCGAGGAGAGGTTAAACGCAGGACCAACGGCGAAACGTGCTTTCCGAGGCACGTGGGTGTAACACCACCAACTTCCTGACTCCAGGCTGCTACTGTGAATTATTCTTGCTAGAAAAACCCTACTAACAACTATTGGCCCGACCCGAGATTTGAACCCAGGACCTCATAATCAGCGGTTGAACAAGCTGACCGCTAGACCAACGAGGCAGTCTTGATCATTATGTTTTATATGACGACTATACCTTAATATAAAGCTGTCTGTATCCACGATCGCTATAATTTTTGTCTCATCCACATCAAATATCTTTCAACAGTAATATTTTTCTCCAACTTTCCGTACAAACCGTAACTGATTGGATGGATGTTATTTGAGTACTGACGAATAGGGCTTAAAAGTTTCGGAATTAGTTAAGTTTCAAACCCAGAGTAAATTGATTTATGCCGCCGACAGTACCCATGTTTTGATAAACTGTGTACTTTATTAATTGGAAGGGAGGATTATTTTATTAACTTAATTAAAGTATATAAATTGGCTTCGCTAATTAAACTGTCAAGCGAAACAACTATTAATAATATCTACTATTATGTGCAAAGATAATAACATTGTGCCAGTTATGTATAGGTTGGTTATTAATATCGTATTATGATACCATGCACACATAATAAACCATAACGAACTAATTTTCAGAATTAATTTGCTCCAATTCGATTTTTTGGCAGCCCTAGTGCGTTTGCTTTTAAACATGCGTTCTGCGTAAGTTCAGTTAATTATTATGCATTTTTTATGACAGTTGAATAAATGCTTAAATAATGCTAGATCACGCAGATATCCGTTGGGGAATAAAATATATTCTCGAGTGGCGACCACGATGCAATGCGAAGCGGAGTGTTGAGAGAGCATCTACCTATTTGGACCAACGACATGGTAGCGGTCGCAGGGAGTCGATGGATTAAAAAAAAATTAAAAAAATGGTATGTGGTGCCTCAGGAGGTCTGCTTTGAAAAACGAATTGACGTACGACGAATCGCATAAAACGAAGGATAGACGACCGATCCATTCTTGCGATGACCCTTCTATGAAAATAATTTTGAAATGTATTTATTTATTAGAGATCCAAAACGAAATCTGTCACTGACTCGTCCGAAGCAAGTTGATGGTAAGGTTAATCGCTTCGTGCGATCCGGCACCCGAAACTTCGTAAATAGTTTTTCAAAATACCGTTATTTGTGACGTCGTATGGGGGAGGCCTATATGGGCTATTCTGACTATAAGTGGACGTTTGTAAGCTGATCATTATGGTGATGATATTTGCCGACCTAGCCTCAAACGTTATTTGATTTTCTTTTGCTCAAGATAACCAGATTGTGGATTAAAAATCTGCGTTTTTTTATCTTCATGGTCACCGTAGCCTCTCAAGAGACACCACAAGGGCGCACGATACGCTAACGGGACGTGTCATCTAGACATGACCCAGGTCTAGAATTTTATTAAAAAACGTGTAGTCTAACCCACTTGCACTATGAATGGATAAAAAAATTGCTAACTTATGGACACCTGTATAACAACATAAAGAGTGCAATAAAATAGTCAATCTATGGACTGGTATCGACTACGAAACAATGTAGAAGAATTTTGAAAATACAAAATCTCCAGAAGATAACTATCGGGGCATAGACGATTCGACCGGCCCAGTTACCGCTGTATTGAAGAAGTGGCAGCCAATGTCCGCTAAACGGACGCTACTAGCGAGACAAGACCAAAGTAACATTTTTAAAAACCTACCGACGTTTATTGGCTGAACAGATTTTCATAAAATATGGCTAAGAACACTCGGGATAAAATTATCTATGACACAATAAAAAACAAAACGAAAATCGGTTCATCCGTTTGGGAGCTACCATACCACAGACAGATACACAGACAGACACGTTAAACTTATAACACCCATCTCTTTTTGCGTCGCGGGTTAAAAAGCTCAAAATCAAGAGGAAGATGGTTTGTGTCGGAGGCGAAAGTTCACGTTGGGTCGCCGACCCACAGTAGTATAATAACATATAATTTATTAATAATTTGATTGAAAAAATGACTTTGTGTCCACGGATCCCGGGATCAGATTTAATTGGCCACTGATACCGCCAAGTTTTATCCAACGATACCGCCAAGTTTTATCCACCGATACCGGGATCGGTTTCCAATGAAAAACGATTAAATATTAGGAAAGAAGATTACCAAAAGAGAAATAATAACTTATATTATAAAGTTTATACTTGTGCCTGAACAAGGTCAAACCCGTATTGTGAGATTGAGTTCGAAGGAAAAAGAATTTAAGTAGAGATGCATCAGTCCCACCGTCTCGAATATTCTGAAATCTTTGCCCAGAGTCGGGGCTTTGAGTGATTCACGTACTTTTTCAAGCTCATTGCTTAATGTACTAGAATCGTCGAGTCACTGCGTTGAGTTCACTTTTACTAAGTAGCGGATTTTGAACGTAAATGTAGTGGATTTTCTTTCAAAAGAGATACCTTTCTAAGTTATGTCAGCGTAAAAATTTGTAAAAGCTATGAAGAATAATTACTTAAATCTCGTTTTTAGGGTTTCGAAGATCGGTTTCGAAACCCTTATGGTCTCGCTTTGTCTGTCCTTTTTTCCCTCCTTAATAAATCAGCAACTACAGCAGCTATCAACTTGAAATTTAAAATAATAATACATTTCGTGTGCCTGTACAGATTTTAAGAAAAAAAAATTAAAATAAATGAAAAATGAAAATGAACATTTTCCATACAAATTGAAATGTCAAAATTTTAAAAGAGACCTACAGAGTCAAGTGGGGTATCAAATGAAAGGTATTAGTTTGTACATTTCAAAATAGTTTTTGAAATTTCAGTAGGTTTCATACTTTTTGAAATATTTTGAAAATAGTCGAAAAAATACCCATTCCCCCCCCCCTATCTCCGAAGTTTGCAGAGCGATCCATTCAAAATGTATTGAGCGTTTGTAGATATAGATCTATATTTTACAGGAAAAATATAGAGAAGTCTGTAAACTGAACCCTTTTCGAAAAATGGTCAAAAAGAGGGGGGATAATTTTCAAAAAGGGGGGTTACCCCACTGACTGGGGTATCATATGAAAGGTATTGGTTTGTACATTTCAAAACAGTTTTTGAAATTTCTGTAGGTTTCATAATTTTTGAAATATTTAGAAAAAAGTCGAAATTTTACCCGCTCCCCCCCCTCTATCTCCGAAGTTTGCAGAGCGATCCGTTCAAAATGTATGAATCGTTTGTAGATATAGATCTATATTTTACAGGAAAAATATAGAGAAGTCTGTAAAATGAACAGTTTTTGAAAAATGGTCAAAAAGAGGGGGGATAATTTTCAAAAGGGGGGGCTACCCCACTAAGTGGGGTATCATATGAAAGGTATCGGTTTGTACATTTCAAAACAGGTTTTAAAATTTCTGTAGGTTTGATACTTTTTGAAATATTTTGAAAAAAGTCGAAATTTTACCCGTTCCCCCCCCCCTATCTCCGAAGTTTGCAGAGCGATCCATTCAAAATGTGTGAAGCGTTTGTAGATATAGATCTATATTTTACAGGAAAAATATAGAGAAGTCTGTAAAATGAACACTCTTTGAAAAATGCTCAAAAAGAGGGGGGATAATTTTCAAAAGGGGGGGCTACCCCACTGAGTGGGGTATCATATGAAAGGTATCGGTTTGTACATTCCAAAACAGTTTTTAAAATTTCTGTAGGTTTCATACTTTTTGAAATATTTTGAAAAAAGTTGAAATTTTACCCTTTCCCCCCCCCCTATCTCCGAAGTTTGCAGAGCGATCCATTCAAAATGTGTGAAGCGTTTGTAGATATAGATCTATATTTTACAGGAAAAATATAGAGAAGTCTGTAAAATGAACACTTTTTGAAAAATGCTCAAAAAGAGGGGGGATAATTTTCAAAAGGGGGGGGCTACCCCACTGAGTGGGGTATCATATGAAAGGTATCGGTTTGTACATTCCAAAACAGTTTTTAAAATTTCTGTAGGTTTCATACTTTTTGAAATATTTTGAAAAAAGTCAAAATTTTACCCTTTCCCCCCCCCCTATCTCCGAAGTTTGCAGAGTGATCCATTCAAAATGTATCAAACGCTTGTAGACATAGATCTATATTTTACAGGAAAAATATAGAGAAGTCTGTAAAATGAACACTTTTTGAAAAATGGTCAAAAAGAGGGGGGATAATTTTCAAAAGGGGGGGCTACCCCACTGAGTGGGGTATCATATGAAAGGTATCGGTTTGTACATTTCAAAACAGTTTTTAAAATTTCTGTAGGTTTCATACTTTTTGAAAATTTTTGAAAGAAGTCGAAAAAATTACCGCTACACCCTATCACCGAAGCATGGAGAGAGATCCATCTGAAATGTAGGTTGGTACCTACTAGTGTTAGGTCTTCATTAAATTTTGGAGTTTCTAACCGGTACCTTTAGTACATACCTACTTGTTCACAAACGTTCGAAACCCTCGGCGCGCGAGTTACACTCGCACTTGACGGGTCTTGTTTTGCTTTCACATGAAGAATTTTAATGGAAGGCACTAAGAACAAAAAAGAATTACCTAATACATTAAACGTATTTTGTCACTTTTAAAGATAAGTATAGGACTAGAGCAATGTAATGTAACGTTGTTACGAACGGTAAAATACTGGCAAATGCTCAATTTCCTAAAGCAATTCCATGTAATGTTCTTGTTACGTTCTGTTACGTTCTTGCGAATGCTCGACGCTGTGTTCGACGTAATGGTCACGGCACGTAGGTAAGCATATACCTGTAACATTTATTTCTACCTTGCGTACACTACCTCAGTCCCCGCCGTCCCCCATCACCCGCGCTCGTGCCTTTGCTCGATGAAACGTTACACCAAAACGCTGATTGATTTGATAATCTGGTTGTAGCATAACATAATTTCGCTGGTGGGATGAAAATTTGGGTCGAAACAAAAAGACACCCATGCGTCATGTTCGAAGTGGGGTTCGAGTAAATTTTAAACCAGTGAATGCTCGATTTTCTGTCACTATTAATGCTCTAGTCTATACTCACCTTTAGAATAACGTCGTAACGTTGACGTACGGCGCATTAACACCCTTATCTTGTGGATATACCTTCCACTCGTACTAAACGGTTCTCCTATACCTTTATCACTCGTCCCGCTAAAGATTCGAAGTCGCTGCCTGCTTTTGTTTTTCAACCTGGGTCTCTTCCGGAATACATCGTCAGCTACATCGTCACTTATAATAGGTGGGAGTATGGTCAAACGAAGGTATATTCTCTGAAGGATAAAATTCGTAAGGAATACATCCGACAGATAACCAAAGTTATCGGCATAGCTCAAAGAATTAGCAGGATGAAGTGGCAGTGGGCCACGTTTACCGCTACGGTAAACGTGTTCTTAAGTTGAGATCGCGACTCGGCAAATGTAGTGTGGGCCGCCCTCCTGCCAGGTGGGATGACGACCTGCAGGCAGATGCTGGAAGCGATTCACGACAAAAAAAATGCTTTATAATCTCGGGTATATATTTCAAATTGTTTTCAGGTCTTCAGCTGTGACAAGTTTGTTAAACTCTGTTGAGTATCCTTGGCGACAAGTCCACAACCCTTTCCGCCCTTCTTTAAACCTTTTCCAAGTATATACATGGTGTTTGGTATTGATACTGACATATTTTTTTGGGGAGATTGGTGGGAACGGTCTACATTTTGCCGGTAGGTTTAGTGTCCTAAGTGTCACGGTTGCTGAGATATAATTTTTCTTTTGATTTATTGAAATAACCTCGAATCTCTCCTTTAACTTGTCACATCTTTTTTGTGTGTAGTTGTAATGACACAAAATAATTCGTAATCTAATCGTAAATACATACTTATTTCAATTCAATTAATATTATATCATATACCAAACACCCTGTATATCGTCAACTAAATGTATGTTTTGTAACTGAATTCATGAATGAATGCAGACAATGCGGCGCGATGTATTGCGCATTGAAATGTAAAACAAAGCTTGATCCACGCGAGATGATAGATGACACCATTTGTCCTCTGGCGGGTCACAGTAGAGTTAAATAGACAGTAGCGTCACTTTCTTGGTAACTCAGGCAGAATAATTTTAACTTGATTATGATTTTATGACGACCGATGTGGTGAACTGCGACGCATGAGGATGCGGGTTCGATTTGCAAATATTTGTTCTGGATATTTCAATGTATAATAAAAAAACTATCTATGTAATGTATATTCATTGAGTACCTTTAACACAAGTTCTATTTAGTTTGGGGCTAGATAATGATGTGTGTATGTCTAGCATTATCATCGAGATACATTGATAATGTTAGAAACTTGTTTGTTCATGTGCAAAATATAGTTTTCAAATCAATCTACTTTATCGATCTATTTTTATCCAATCGCAAATAATTAGACAAATCCACTCCGAGGCAACTGTGTTCCTGCATTTTTCTCAAAACACACAAAAACTTTTTATAGGCGTTGTAATGACCGAATAAAAACCACACTAGGTAATTATTATAGCTGCGAAAATTTGGATGTTTGGATGGATGGATTTTTGTTACCTCTTCACGCCAAAACCACTGAACGGAACAGGCTGAAATTTTGTATATAGGTAACTCTAGACTTGAAATCAAACATAATCAGTTTATTTCATATATCGGTTCCCATGGGATAAAAATCATCTTTGAACGTTTCATTAGAAACAACGCCTGCGAAGCCACGGGCAGAAACTAATAATAAGCAGTATTCGTAAGAATAAGAATACAATTAATTAATTTTCATCATTACCTGTCCTACTGTAACCACCACACCGTGCTCGTCCATTTGGCCGGCATTAGGCGCGCGGCGTGACAGATGACCGGACGCGGGCCATAGTCGACCACCGCACCACCATGCAGGGGGCGCTTCCGATTGAACGACCATCGATTACAGCCCTGAATAGTTTCTCAATAGTTTTTATTATTTACGTTGCGAATAGAAAGGTCTGATATTTGGTTGAACATTATTTCATCTAAAATTATTAAAAAACGAGACTTGTTTCGATTTATTCGACATAAGAAGCTTAAGAATATTATCTTAGCTGTAAGTACTGTAAGTTACCTGAATATTAAATACGCTTATGAACTTTAGAGTCCACAGTGGATTCAAAATAGCACTTTTGCGGTAAACATAGGTATCTAGGTAATTTTTCTCACTTACAATAAAGTTACACAGACAAGAACCGATAAAAAATTTACAAAAACTGTGATCCTGAAATGAAAAATGGCAATTTTTTGTTTGTCTACGCTGCCCAACGAAAGTATTTCGACGGCTTCAAGTTTTACCCTTACTGCCTTCTGCCACCAGTCTTCATAATTATGCTAGAAACGTGTTTCTAGCAAAATGAACTCTGCTAAAGCAAAACTACAAATGATCCCCAAATGAAATCCCGTGTCTTATTAGAGTCGCTGTGCTATAATAATGTGATCTCACCATGTTTGCAGACAGAGTTTACTTGCACGTACTAACTTGTTCTACGTCATACAAGGTGTCCCGTAACGGATGTGTTGAAGCTGAAAAAGGGTGATTTGAGGCAACAACGGAGTCAACGAGGCTACATGGCTTATAAGGCGGCGCGGCGGCGCGGCGGCGGCGACGGCGGCGGCGGCGCGGCGCGGCAGTGTTGCGGGCGTACAACCTCACGTTCGTGACCTCATCCGTGGGACAAAATATTGAAAATTTATGTGTAAATGTTTTTTACCCTTAAAACTCACCCCTTCAACTCAACTCACTCCTTCCCGACCTCAGATCGCCCGTAAATTATTTTTCCTAACATTTTTATATTATTCTCCTCCTTTTCCAATGGGTTTCATCCTACTATGAATTTATTTCACTTTTTATTATTTATAAAGGCTTATACCCTGGTCTATAAAGACTAGGTGCATTCTTGATACCTGTTGTCCTATTACCCGTTCTCCCGTAGGAATGAAGCATTTTCCCGCGGTAAAAAGTAGCCTATGTTCATGAAGAATAATGTGGGCGTCTAATGATAAAAAAAAAATTCAAAGCGGTAAAGTAGTTTCGGAGCCTGTTCAATACATACAAACAATCAAATCTTTCCTATAGATAATATTATAGAAAAATGTACTTACAAATTGTCTGTGAATTACTTAGCTCTATGACTAACAATATTTTGGTAAAAAAGTGAAATTTAAATATCTGCCCATTATTAGGATAACACAATACAAAAATATTGTTAATCTAGGTGTACGTCTACAAGAATTAATATGTGAGTAACTCTTTGGTGCCCGGGATCAAATCACGCCTTTTCGGTTTTTAGATAACACCTTGTACAGTAGGTACACCTATTATGGGACACCGTGTATAATATGCTTGTATATGAATACCTACCATTAGGTTGGTAAAGTTCTCAGATGAGGTACCCAACTATACTTAGTTATACGTATACTTAGTTGGGTCATTCATCTGAGAACTTTACTTAATTTAAATATCTTACTGAGACATGAAACATAATTATGAAACTATTTTGCACAGTGTAATGCAACGACAACTTATTATTTATTTATTTATATCTGTGCTGCCTAGATTAAATTTATAGAAATAGAGTGAGGCTACCTATCAAGCGTGTTTAATTTTCTTTAATTTTGAATGTGTGTATTCCAAAAATAGATCTAGATCAATATTTTGGCTACGTTTTATCAAGGAAAAACGCGTGCAAAGCAGCGGGTCAGTAGCTTTTTTTCCTCAGCCTTCTGTCCGGCAAAGTTTCTGAAATATTGTACAACTCAAAATTTGGTTGTATCTAGTTTTTTCAACTGCTTTTACAGAACAAAACAACTAGATAAAATATGTAATTAACTGTTTCCATTATCCACTTCATAACAAGGAAACCCAGACAAAGTAAAAAGATAGATGCTATTTGTTTACAAGTGTATTTCCTCCATGTCAAGGTTATCGAACAAACATTCAAACTTTCTACAACATTAGCGTTCCGACCTCGAAATAAAGAAATCCTTTGTGCAAATTCATAGGATTAAGGATTTTAAATCACCCTCTTATCCGTTGGCTTAGGGATCAAGTTGGCTTGGCAAGGATTGTTCTGATTAAAATGTCCAGTGGGTATCTTTATGTAGATTTGTCCACTTTAGGGTAAGATCAGACGAGTGATTTGTGATCTGTGAAAAAGCAATGTGACTACGAAGTGTTCCTGGTGGAACGTCCTACTATTCTAGGGACACTGACAATTGAATACTAAGCCTACGCTGCTATCTGTCTGTCTGTCTGTCCGTCCGTCACGGACTCTATAACCAACCACCACGGCTACTGCTCAACATAGACTTCACATATCAAGCGTGCGTGCTAATTATGGTTAACATCAACAGTAAGTAACAATTTCTGACAGCATTTTCATATACATAATCATATAGTTTATTGTGATTTTATGCATACAGGATGTTGTTCTTAGACGTAGGTAATCTTAGTGGGCTTAGTTGGGCAATGCATAAAATGTCCCCTGTCAGGGCGCTACAATTAGGTAGGTATTTTGGGTTCGCTCTTGTTACATTGATAACTTTGATACTTCATATTTTATGGAATTAGATAATTTAGGATAGTCATTTTTAAAATAAGTAGTAATTATAAAGGGCAAAAATAGATAGTAATTGGATTGAATTGAATAAGATCAGGTTTTGAATTTAAAAGAGCGACCGCAAATTAATGTCGGATTTGGAATAATATTTATCGACTGAGCGAAGCGAGTGCAGATCCATCCACATAATTTTGCTCT
This sequence comes from Eupithecia subfuscata, assembly GCA_963564075.1. Lineage (NCBI taxonomy): Eukaryota > Metazoa > Arthropoda > Insecta > Lepidoptera > Geometridae > Eupithecia > Eupithecia subfuscata. The sequence continues at coordinate 11,581,505 of OY751118.1, read as the reverse complement.
TGTAGTTGTTGTCCTGTATGTATTTATTTTAGTTTCCGGTTTTCATTTACTTTGTTGTAAAAATGCACCACCCCAGGCGGTCTTGTCTTGACGTAACAAGCCCGCTGGGTGGACACACCAGTGTTCATCCAGCACAATGCTGAGTGCAGGCCATGTTTATCCTAAGCCTTGCTAAGCACGAAAAAAAGCACCTCAATATAGGTAAATCCAAACCTGTTAATCGTAGGAGTTTTACAAGTCGAAAATAAATTCAATTTTTATTTGGGTACATAAAAACAGAACGAATAGACAAAAAGAAAATCGGATTCTAACCTGCATTGTGTTAGCAGGGGGGTTACTTAATTCTGACGCTGACTGCACGTCTTTCTTTTCTCTTTCTATACAACTAGCTGCATTCTTTAGTTGTCCTATTACCCGTTGTCCCGTAGGAATGAAGCATTTTCCCGCGGTAAAAAGTAGCCTATGTTCATCAGGAATAATGTGGGCTTCTAATGGTAAAACAATTTTTCAAATCGGTCTAGTCCGAAACTGGATCCTATTCAATACAAACAAACAAAGAATCAAATCTTACCTCTTTATAATATTAGTATAGATATAGATGTAAAAATTTAAGCAGGTTCTAGAATTCGGCATTATGCAGACACAGATTTTGCTTAACCAAAAAAAGTTGAATATTACAACTCGTCATAAAAGAAAAACTGTGGAAAATCCTTGCTCATTTGCTCATCTGCGCCCGCCCTTACGGCTGCATAATGGTAAAACCTACTTAGAGATTTTACTTTGAAGGGTGTTCCGAGGTTAAGAAAGCTTTCTGGACGAGTGAGCTAATAAGGTTCAACTAAAGGTTGGGGGCCATTTCCTCTTTGCATAATCTTGCTGAGGAACATAAACTGTTAGAAATAACAGGTTAACCCTATTATTAGAGTTTATAGACCAAAGTTGGGTCTAAGCAACCACAGGTTAAAGTAATTTTCGAGGACGAAGTTAAAAATGACTGTTTACGGCACTCGCTGTGGAGGTGTTAAATATACACAGAAGCTGCTGCCCTTTCTCTAGTAAGTTTCTTGAGTTGAATTTCACGATATTCACGGTCTAAGTTGGATAGGTCGATTCTTAAGCTCTGCGCACACTTAAACAAAACCGCTTCCACACAGCATAAAATGTGCATTCAAATTTGGGCTTAAACTCTTAAGATATATTTTACAGTGACAAAACGGCTTCTCACAAGCTTCAAACGAATGGTCCGAAATCTGTTTGTTTTCTCATGCCGTCAATATAAAATACTTCGAATTGTCTTCGAATTGAATTTAAACACTAAAGACTTTTCTGTGTTTTAGGTATAATTAATTTTAATGCTGTACTTATCAATTTTATTTTTAAGATTCTAGACGTACACCTAAGTCTTGTACAGAATTTTATTTTATTTTATTTTAATAACCAGTCGTAATTATTGTAGGGGGAAGCCCTCACTACCAAACCACAAGCTATTTCCAGAATAAATGAGGTCCTTAAATAAGTGTCATGTACCTTTTATGCAATAAACAATTTTTAATTAAATTTTTTATGCATCTAAAAAATATTTAACTCAAGACATATCCCAAGCTCTGTTTAGGACATCAGCTGTTCCTTCTGAAGGTCTTTGCATAGATGTCCGTCCAAGTAATGAAAAAGAGTTATCATTTTGTGTGTTAGACGAATACTGTGTGCTTTTTGAAGTACCTTGAATAGATGCCTGTCCTAAACGAGTGGCCCATATTTGAATACAGTGTGCAGCGGTGCTTTCCAGGTGTGCGACAAGCTTTAAGCCGCAATTGCCACAATTGGCTGGTACAGCGTTAGTGGTGTTTTTACAAAATGATGTAAACCTTTTCATTCGATTGTTATGAAAGGGACGGTAATATTTTTAGTGCTGTCAAATTATTTTAGTTTTGTTGGTGAGTCTGAATGGATACCAGTGACTAAATAAATGATGTACAGACAGCGTCAGGATTAAGTGACCCCCATGCGAAACACAATGTAGGTTAGAATACGATTTATTCATTTATTTTTTCTATTCGTTCTGTTTTTATATTTTTACGACAGAGCCTACACATTTGCTCCCCTTGGAGTCGAGACCCTAGGTCCGTGGGGTACCGAGGCTTTTCGGTTTTTAAAAAATTAGTTTAGCGTCTGGTCGATGCGACGCGTGGCCCGAGAGCTGGTGAGTACCTATCTGGCACAGCGCATCAGCATCGCCATACAGCGTGGCAATGCAGTCAGCGTAGCGGGGACGCTTCCGACTGGTATTGATATGGATCAGTTGAGATACCTGTAGATTGCTTGCAACAGTCTGCAGTTAGCTCAATTTTAAATACTAGGGTAATTTTCTTTGTGATTAAATAAATATGTTTATAAGTTACCTAATTAAAAGTATAATTTATTTTTGATTTTTGAAACTAATACGATTAACTGGTTTGCATTTAAACCTGCATGTGATATGCAGAGGGGGTCACTTAATTCTGATGCTGTCTGTATCTATGCTCCAGCCATGCATTTATTTTCTTTGACTGAATGAAAAAATCGTTTACTCCCACCTGTTCTGTTGAGTAGTTCTGTTGACAGAACTACTGGGACTTTTTTTACCATTAGTTTTGTCCACAAAACAAACATTTCATAGACTCCGCTTGATTCTAAGAATAGTGATGCGAATCTATCGGTTCAAAAATTATATCGAGCTGAGATTACGTGTTTATGAAGATATTATTCTTTAATTCATCATCATCAGCCTATATGAGACCACTGCATAGGTCACTAATGAGCGTCACAGCGCCCTGTCTTCAGCTTGCCGCATCCAGCATCTGCCTGTAGTCTTTCGCAGTTCGTCATCCCACCTGGCCGGAGGGCGTCCTGTAATACGAGTGCCGAGTCGCGATCTCCACTCAAGAACACGTTTACCCCCGTTGTTGTCGGTTCTTCGCGCGATAGTCCATAACTCTGGTCCTTTGTCGGATGTATTTTTTACGAATTCTATCCTTCAGAGAGACTCCGAGCATAGTTTGTTCTTTGAGCATTAATTCTTTCAGACAGAGTATACCTACAGATTTTATTGTTTGACACATATTACGCGAAAACGCGTCTGTATCGTCTTTTTCGCAAGTCTCCTGTTAACTTCAACTAGTTCTCGGTACGGCACGGTTCATTATTATTCCGCGGCGGTCTGCGCGACGCAACTCGATTCCATCTTCAAAGGCGTCATTTTTCAAAGAATTACGTTTCTAAGGAGCTTCAAAAGCGTTTTTTTAAGATTTTCTTCTGATTGTTTGATGTTATTTTTGTGTATTTAAATATGTATTTAGTGCTTCTGAATGCTATGCTTCTTTTTTTAGTTTTTAAAAACTTATTAGATACTATTTTATTTCAACAGAAACACAAAAACATAAAAAATAACAAATTACAACAATTATTATTTACACAAATCTATTTCCTAAACATCTAAGCGGTCACCAGAAGGCAGAGTGCCCAGAATGCTGGCAGCATTGCCACGTTGCATCGCAATGCGCATTCATTGACCGAAATCGGAACCAGCATTCTGATGACCTGTGGACTTTATAATAACTATACTATATTAAAATTTAAAACATTCTGTTACGATACCATACCATTTTCATTTTGTTTTAGAAGAAAAGTGCCCGAGGACTTTACCTAATTTTACTTACCTCTTTAATAAAAAGTTGAATTTCAGGTTTATGACCATTTATTTCTAAGAGCAAACCTATTTAATCATAAAAGATAAATAAACAACATATAAAAATTTAAACAATATATACTTATTTGGCAATGCAGCCAGTGTCTTTGGGATGCTCCGACTGGGATTGATATGCGTAATCCCTGCGTGATAAATTCAAAGAAATAAACATAATGACAGTACCATGTCAATATATTTATGAAAACTTATTGTACACTCATAAAAATATAAATCGGTTCCCCAAAAATAGCGATAAACATATTTTGAATACCAGAAACAAATATAAGCTCGCTGTGCCCACAACTAGGTTACACAAAATTAATGTATCTTTTATATGGCAATGTATACGCTTCTACAACAAAACTCCTAGTGAGTTGCAAAAATTATCAGTAAATAAATTCAAACAAATTGTCAAAACCTTGCTGTGCAAAAAAGCTTACTATAAAATTTCAGATTATCTAGAGGATAAAAAAGCTTGGGACGGGTTTTGCTCCAACTCGAAAAATAACAACTAACAGGCTAAAGGTTTCTTCGTCGCTTCTTTACTTTAATCAAACAATATACTATAATCAAAAAATATCACTTTATTTCCGTGTCAGTGTTTAGCTTTATAATTTAACCTTTTCTAAGTGTACATTTATTGTATTTATGGAAATAAAAAGTTTTTGATTTTGATTTTGATATGGATCAGTTGAGCTACCCGTAGATTGTTTGCAACAGCCTGCAGTTGGCTCAATTGTTTGGATTGTAAATATTTGTTCTTATTTGTTTCTATTATTTGATTGTAATTTTTTTTAATGCTAATAGTTATTCGGGACAAATGTTTGTACGATCTGCAGACATTTGTCCAGGGCGTTCTGGATGTTTTCTATGTATAATAAAAAATATCTATCTATGTAGTGTATTGTATTATGTATATCAGTTATCTAGTACCCATAACACAAGCTTTGCTTACCTTGGGGCTAGATAATGCTGTGTGAATTGTCCAGCATTATTTATTTATTTATTTTATTTATTAGTTATTAATTAAAAAATGTATGCGTCACGAGTTTGCTTCGTGAAAAATAGTTTCTTGATGATTGCAAGTTTCATTGAAAAATATCCGCTTCCGCCCCTACCAAAATTGAACCCTAAATGACAGTAAGTTACTCTACCTGAGTTCAGTTAATAAGAACTAAGTACCCGCAACATGATGAAGGTACTTATTTCCCAATGGGCTGGCGATGACGTCACGTACATTTCTAACTGAAAGGGCATATTCCTGAAATTTTTCCACAACCTCTATTTCCATTATCCCCTTGCGTACGCCGGTCACGACTGAGAAAAAGGAATTAATCTCAACCTTATGTCTTTGGAATAAAGCCTACTTGTTTAAACTACGAGCTAGAAGAAGAATATATGGCAAGATCTTGAACTTTATGACTGCGAGATAGAGTTTAGATCTTTCGAAGTTAGAGAAAATTCTTTCTACAGACAAAGTAAAAGTTGTAGCTCATTTATACCACACCGCTTTCGCAAAGCACGCAATTGAGTTTTCAAATAGTATGGTTTCGTAATCTTGAGACAAAGAGTGACAGCATAATAGCAGCCAGCACGTGGTATGCGAGCTTGCCGCAACTTAGCCACTCGTTGGTTTACTGCTTGCCGCAAGCTTTAAGCGAGTGGCGCGCATTCCAGCCACGTGCCCTGCTCGAAACAAGTTGCATCTACTAGCTGCTGAGTTGTAGTCGTGCGGGTGCCGTGCCGAAGCGGTGCTGTATAGATGTGTGATAACCTTTACTCCTAGACTTTACTCGAGAGTTTGTCGATCACGAATTTTTTGTTATAGAGGAAAGACAACCTTAATGCGTTAAGATAAGGCATTAGTTATGGATCGGTACTTGTGCGTAAGTGCAAAATGCAAATAACGTCTAGTGTCTTTTGATAAGGTTGTGACATAATGTTACGTCAGAGATAAGAACAGTTTTATAGAGATAGAGATTATCAAACACAACTCTGGTATAGCACAGAACAGAACTAGTACATAACTTACGAACAATAAATGAAACCTGCTGTATAGAATTACAAGCAAAACTCGTCCCAAGCATTTTTATCCTCTAGATAATCTGATATTTTGTAGAAAGCCTTTTTACAAAGGATGTCCTATTATCTAAGTTAGGCTTTGATCTAAACGTACGCCAAATTTCTTCTTGATCTGTTCAGTAGTTTTGGAGACCCTAGGTAAAAAATTCAGATTTCACAAACCTTTACTTTTTTTGCCTTTATAATATTAGTACCTAGGATAGGATAAATACCTAAGAAAAGCGTTTACGATTTGCGGCAAATTACTTAGTGCCGTTCGTTTTAGTTCGACTACATTCTTAGAAGTCTTATATCCAATGCAATCAAGCACAGGTTAATGTATTTACATTAAAAAGGGGTTTTGAAAAATTTCACGTGAGATTAGGGGTGGACCTCGAGCAAAATCTCACGACATCTCACCAAGGGGGGTCCAATAATCCCTAAGATCGCCTCACGTAATTTATGGATCCCCCACCCCCATACTATAAATACAGTTTGTTGTTCTCCGGTTTTCTCTATAAAGTTAAATATTCATAGCTCGACCACAAGAGAAAGCTCTCGGAGGAAATCAGATAGTATTATGCAAAGTATTATGAACTTGAGGTAGACAAGGTATGTATATTATATTTTTATCTTGGTTTATCTGGACAAAACGTAGATAATGTTACTCAGGGATAATTTATATCTTTCTAATAGGCTGCGAGCGCACAAACAAAGGCTTGTGCGCATCGATCTAAGTAAAAAAGGGAGGTGCTAGCTTCTTGACCGTGGAAGGCTCAAATGGTGCAACTACACTTGCGAGCTTTAAACTGGAATCGCTTCAAGGGTTGTTCAAAACTAATTTTTACAATTTCTTTGCAGTGAACTATGAGTTAAGTTATGTTTTCCCTTACGCAGGATTTATTGGCGACGATAAATTTTGATTTAATGCACGATAATGTCCGCTGCCACACCGCAGCAGTGACTAGACAGTACCGACAGACGTCTTCCATGTCGGCATTCCCACACTAGACTGGCCAGCCCTTATTCCTGACTTGAACCCAATCTGGCATATGTGGGACGAGCTAAAACCATCCAGCTCCGGCGCCGATAGAAGCCGATAGATGCAACTTCGACCTATTGCAATAATTCCCAAAATTTAGGTAGCCAATTTAATTAATTTTAAATCTTCTTGTTATCACTTGAAAGGTAACAAAATTACCTTTCAAGTGACATACCACAATCTATAGTTCATTGTACATAAATTGTAAAAACATTGTTTTGATCAACTCGCGATGAAAGCGATTCCATTTTAAAGCTCGCAAGTGTATATCCACCCACCTCGGTCATAGTCGGACAGGCGTGCGTGTTACGTGTGCTTGCTTCCACGTACTTTAGTGTGATTTATTGACTAAAAGACTACAGCAATGTCCTCGTGTTTGTTCTTAATCTAATTATTGCACAAGATTGGAAATATTACGGTGAACAAGTTTTTGCAAAGTTGTAACACAGGCAATTTATTCAGTAAGCGCTGGGAGAACGTACTTTATCTACAAATTTTACTTAGATTTATGCTTGTGCGTTAGTTAGACGCTAAGCAAGCCTGTCGACCTTTAGTAAAAGAATTTTTCAATTTCAGATCAGTTGTTCCTGCATCCAACCATACAACATTCCAAGTATTTACAAACTTTTCCCTTTTTTAACCGACTTTAAAAAAAAGAGGGGTTCGGCTGTTTGTACGATTTTATCTATCTATATATAAAAATGAAACCCGTTTTCCTTGGTCACGGCATCACGCGTGAACGGCTGGACCGATTTCGCTAATTCTTTCTTTGTTGTGTTTGTTATTGTCAGGAGAAGGTTCTCATGAAAGAAAAAAATAAGAAAGTTGGAAACATAAATTTCCACGGTGGCGAAGCCGCGGTGCGCAGCTAGTATTTAAAAAAAAATGAGAATCTTCGTCAATTTGTACGTCATTTTAATGAACAGATTTTGAAAATTCAGTCGCTGAAAATGACCCCGAGTTGGTTCCATAATTATTTTACTTTCAAGGGATTAATATTTGTCCTACAAAACTTGAAAAAAAACGTATATTATCATTAGGGAAGTAATTTTTTTTCAAAACAATCATATTATTAAAACTTACTTCCGCCTGCGGCTTTCGCACATGTTTTGTCGATATAAAATTACCCTTCTTCAATCATACTTCCTCGGGATACCTACCATATGTCAATTCTCATCACCCAGTATCATCCTTGAAAATTTTAATTGGGTTCTGATCAACCGTTCAGGGATAAAGGTAACAAGCAGATAGAGCGACAGAATCACTTTGGAATTTATAATATTAGTGGGGAAAGTATGAATTTAAGTAGTAAATAAATAGTAATAGCTTAGAAGTAATTCCAATAGGTATCTATCGAATCTTAGACCATTTTTTTGAAGAGCATACCGCGAATGTATTAGATAAAACTCTTCAAATGCAGCGATTCCTGTAATTATGGTCATACTTCACTTGTTTACACACTTTCGTAGAGCTATGGCGTAAGTTTTCGTAGACGTCTACGGCGTAGCATTTTTCGTAGCGATCTCGTAGGAGTTGGTTCGTAACGTTTGGTAACGTATTTGTTTTACGTGATTGAATAACGTCCGAATGTTATTACTGTTTGATAAAGAAAGCAAATAATGCCCAAATATCTCGATGATTAGTGTTGTGAATAGAGATTTATTTTCAAGAGTTTTTGGTATTATTTTGGGAAAACATTAGCAGTTGTGACATATTTTAATATTGAACTAGTAGTTCTACGAATAGTAGACCTCGCGAGCACTAACTTTTTCAACAATTAATTTACTCATAGAAATAAATGATATTTAGGTAGGTTTTTGTAATTCCTGCTTGTTTTTTGTAATTCCCGTTTTTAGGTAGGTAGGTGTATAAATAAATGCGAGAAGTTCAGTAGCATTAGCACCATCTATACAATTGATTTCTTACTTTCGTAAACTGGCAGGCATGCGTGGCCGTGCTACATAGTACTCTCGAAGAGTTCCAAACATGTTCTAATAGACGGCACAGTACTGTTATAATGTTCTCTTGCATTATACTGCATTTTCCGGAGCTCGTCATACCAAAAATCCTGATCAGATGTTTACCAAATTGTTATGACAAGAATTAAAAAAAACCTTTCAATTAAAAATATAATCATCGAAATCAGATGCTAAAGCGGACATATTCTAAAGCTTCTTGCCTTTTTTGGAGGAAGTACACCTTTAATCAAAAAACCCCGACAGCAAAAAGAAATTATAAAATCGTAGGATCTGTATACAAACAGTTTCGTACCGATCGGTTGTAAAATATGACCTGTTAGAGGAGTATGGTTATACTGACAGAAACGCTAATTTTGCTAGACTTGAAGCAGAGACTTTCGCTCATTTCGTTTGCTCGGTCAATAACTTCTTTTCTATTTTAACTTTAACACTGATAATTATTAATTGCAAAAAAACTGGTGTTTGTTTGTTACCTTTTCAATGATAGACGTCAGAACAGGAGACGTATTCTGATAACCAATAACTTTACTATGACAATCGTAACGTCGCAGAATCAGTGTGTGGGGTGCTATTTGCACGGATAGATTGATAGATGGTTTCAAGCTAGACACTCTTGAAACCTCGTTTTTCTGAGCTTGAAACGCGTATCCATCTGTAGTTTCTTTCATTAAAGGTAATGTCATAATTTGTCATTCTGACACGATACCATTGTTATGGAGAAGCGATTTCATCATCATCATCAGCATACGCAACCCGACTTCACCCACTGCTGGGTATAGGTCTCCAAACTTTTCTGCCACTCCACACGGTCCTGCGATAATCTCATCCAGGTTCGCCCTGCGGTGTTAGAGATATCATCTACCCATCTTGACACTTGAGAAGCGATTTATTTAGTAGAATTAGGGCCTGAATATAATAGCTTCTGATCACGGATTTGCACGCGTATTCCTAAATAAAAAGTTGCCTATGTCCTTTCCTACTAAATAATGTTTAGCTACATTCCAATAAAAGTCAAATAATAAATATATCCTCTCAGCTTATTAATCAGAAAAGGTACGTACACACAGACAGACGGAGTTTTTCGCATGCTGGCGTGGAAAGTGGGATAAGTAGGTATGGATTACACAACCGATCAATAAATAAATGAAACTCCCAAAGTCTTGTAAATGAAAAGTAATTTACGAGACTTTGGGAGTTTTATTTAATAATCTAAAGAGTTTCTAGGAAAAAGGTAAAAAGGAACTTACCGACAAATATTGGGTTATCTCGTTCCAGCACTCGGGGTTCACTTCACTGATTTTAACAACATCACTTAAAGAACACTTAATTTGATTTAGAGTCTGTCCGTTTTTTGAGCAAAATGTTAGCTTCTAAACTTTAGCACAATTTCGTATAAAACACACTTTTTAAAATTGATTTACAAAAAACAAAAATAGGAGAACAATGAAAAAATAGGAAAACCCAAGGAAAAAAACATTTAGTTTTTATTTATTTCGTTCTAGTATTGGCTAGAACGAAATAAATAAAAACTAAATGTTTATTTCGTTCTAGTCAATACTAGAACGAAATAAATAAAAACTTAACAACTTACGTTAATACGTAAACCTACAAAAGATTCAATTAAAAAAAAATTATGATTGAATTAATATTTTTATGGTATGAATCGCGTAGGTACCTACTTTTGTCTCTATTTCCAATACGTTCCCATCGTGGTTAGGATATATTGTTCTGTGCCATCGTGTTGCAGCGATCACGGAGTGACTGGATGTTCTCGGAGACTCAGCCAAGAACTGACGGCAGTATCCACGACTACCCTTAATATTCATCTTCAGAATCAGGAATGTCGAAATTCACATTACGTAGGGAAATAAGAACAAAAGGTACGCGATAAATGCCCGATAAATAATCGTTATTATCTACCTACGATAATGCCTTTCCTATCTTTCGCAACGTATTTTTTCAAGAATCCATTTAAAACTAAATTCCATATTAATATTATTAATAAAGTCGGAAGTTATTAGTATCTTTGTCTATCTGTCTGTCTGTTACCTTTTCACGTCTGAATGGCTGAACGGATCTCAATATAATTTGGCCGGGAAGTCTACATACCGAAGGGACAGAAATAAAAAATATCACTTTTTTCCGAATCAGTGTTTAGTTTTATAATTTGACCGTTTCTAAGTGTTAATTTATTGTATTTATGGGAATAAAAAGTTTTTGATTTTGATTTTCATTTTAGTAAATGGTAACTCAGGAACGGACATAGACTAGGTACTAAAAAAGCGCGTGCGAACCCTAAAAAATTAGGTTCGTTTAATCTACAATCTACCAGTAGTAAAAGCCGCGATATTTATCAAAACACTTTCAAGCCAACCCGGAAGCCACGTTCGCCAATCTTCTTTCCACAACAAAACTTCCAATAAACTAACTTCTCCTCACGTTCTACTTCACAAAACCATCGTTTATTGGATGAGCTTCAATTGACTGGGTAAAGGAGACTGTACACCGTGATATACCAGGGCTAGATTTATATATCAGGGGAAGGCCTGCGTCCAGCAGTGAACAAATAGATATGGGTCATTCTTCGGAAACTCATTTTTTGGTTGACTTTCGTGTCCCACTTTTTTTTGTTGAAATTACACATAATGATGAAATATTCTGATTAAAGATTTAATTTAAAATTTATTGGTAGCAGAGGGCACTTAATTGGCTCAATGGTTACGAAGTTATTCAATTTTAAAAATATGGTGTCCACGGAAATCAGCATTCATATCACCGAAATCAAATATATAAAAATATTCGACATTTATATTTTGAAACATACATTTTGTGTGAATTAGCATATCATAATCATTGTAAGAAGGAATTTTGGGATGGTTTATAAATAAAATAATGTGTTTTCAGTAGAAAGTAGACTGAAAGTTTCTTAAAATTAAGGTTCAATCATTCTATAATTGAAGTTTTCTTCTAAGAAAGTATTACAAAATTTAACATAAAAAACACTCTTAAATCACTACTATACTTACTTCTTAATCAGTTTTTGAGTTTTATTTTGTTTATTAGAGGAGAATCTGCTTTTCTCTCTAGCAATTCATTGCTGACGAGGATCTAATTCACTAACTGATTTTATCTTCCCTTCTTTCTTCTTTCGAAAATATCGTTGCCTATCTTTTTCTTTCTGAACGGAGTTCATCTCTGCATTATGCTTGATTCGGGCGGAAGTGAGCAAAGTGTCCCCCAGACAACATGGATAGCTACAGGCCAGTATCGATCATACCAGCTATTGCGAAAGTTCTCGAGAACAGGCTGAGCAGTCGGCTGGTGGAGTACTTGCTGGCGACGGACGCCCTGTCGCCTCGGCAGTATGCGTACCGCCCCGGCTACTCCACGACGTCACTGACGCGCGAGGTGGTGCGGCGGGTGCTGGCAGCGTGCAAGCAGAAGTTGCAGATGGCCGTGTTGTGCTGCGACCTATCTAAAGCCTTTGACGTGACCAGCCACGCCGTACTTGCTGCCAAAATGAGTCATTATGGGATCGACGGAGCATCGCTCGCCGTACTTACGGAGATGCTGCGTGAGCGATCACAAATTGTTGTCGGTGGTACTGAGCGATCAGAGCCCCTCTCCCCCACCATGGGGAAAGCGCAGGGGTCATCTGTCTCCAACATAATGTTCTCGTTCCTCTTGAACGATCTGCCCGGAGCGGTGACCTCCGCGAAGACCCTCATAAACGAAGATGATGTGGCCGCGATCGTCACTGCAAAGTCCGTAGACGCTCTGAAGGAGAAGCTAAACGAGACGGCCGGCCTACTGTCGGGATGGTTCAGGATGAACGGTTTGGCTCTGAAACTAAGGAAGACCCCACTACCTTCATGTCTGCCTATCTGGCAGTGACGAAACGGCTTGTAGTCTATGTGAAAGGAACGGCCATTAGCCAATCTGAAGCCACGATATTTCTTGGTTTTGAAATGGACAGAGCCCTTAGGAGCCCTGGGAGAGCCACATAGACAAAATATGCGAAAAGATACATAGCGCATGTTTTGCGCTCCGACGGCTGGCTCGTGTGGTTCCGGCGGAGGTGGCACGAAGCTATTACTTCGCAACTGTTCACTCGGTGCTACAGTATGGTGCTGAGCTATGGGGGTGCGCTTCTGACTGGGCACTGCCCAGCATTGTGATAATGCAAGTGGCGGTGTATATTCGTCTGAACCTAGATAAACACATGAAAAACGGCGACACCCACTCGTACCGGACGCGGAACGCACGAAAGCTCTCGACTATCGCCCGCTCCCTCACGAAGTCCTCAAAGTTGACTCACGTTATGGGTCCGGCAGTATACAACAAACTGTCAGAAGCTGTCACAGCTGCCAGCAGTCTAACTAGCTTCAAGTTCCGTCTGAAACGTTATCTTGTCGAGCAAAATTTTTATTCTGTAGCAGAATTACTCGAGAAAACGGAGACTAAATGTTAATTAATTCTAATATTTTTATGTGGTTTTTTTCTTTTTAATAACTTATTCTTGATTATTTAATTACAGATGTTTTGTATTGTATTTATGTGTACTTTGAATTATTTAAAAACTTGTATACGCTGTGTATATTAGGTACAAAAGTTATTGATATGTAAATTGGCTTGTAAAGTTGTATTTCTGTATTTGTATTTCTATTTAGGGCTCTCCTCCGTCTTTCAGCCAATTTTTTTGCAACTAAGCGATCTTCTCGTGATTAGACCATATTCCCAGTGAGCAGTACTGACTGTACTGAGTAACATTGTAAAAATAACCATATAAAAATGTTAACCAACATGCAAATTTAATTTTCATGGTTTAAATTGACATTGTGTACTTTTGGCCCACGGAAAACATGAAAATCAATACCACGATTATCAAAAAAGAGTACAAAATCCTAAATAATTTCCTAAATTGCTGGTATACATTACTTTGGCGTCTGCAGTCGATATTAGGAACTCAAAAGGCATCTATTGTTACAATCATTGAAACAATAGGATTAGTATAAACGAATTTATAGTCCACATGGTAATCAACATTTGCGGTATACCAAGCCACGGAAAGTGATTACTTACCTTAAAAACAGAGCGACGCGGAGAGATAGAGAAGTGTTGTCCACACCACCGATGGAACGCAACTGATAGTTTGTCTCGGTCTAACAACTATTCACGTAGTTACTAAAGTACAGTATATATGATTGAATGAGTGCGCGCCAGGGGTATCAACGCCAAACGTCGGACGCGAAGTTATCTAGTTATAACTTTTCAACTAAAGCTTATTTTTGTGTAGTAATAGTGTCAGTTAAGCTAGTAACTATCTGGTTATTAGTGAACCTGTGTGAAATAGTGCTATTATTCATAGGAAAAAATATAAAAATGTTTTAACAGTGGAACATGAGGTCCGGACGCACCACGAAAGTCAATATTTCCAAGGTTTTTATTTATTTTTACATATTAAGAATAAGAAAATTTAAAAACAAAAACAGGCCTCCCCTATCATTTTCGTCTAATCTACTATACAAAAAAAAAATCAAAGGGCTAGGGATATTTTTAGTGTGTTTTTTCGAGCCGGACACGTATTTTTGAGCCCCGTGAGAATTACCCATATAGGCTGTTGAGGTGAGGTGAGGAGGTGAGATTAATATGAGGAAGATTTTATTTTAATTGTACTCAAATCAGCCTAGCTACTGACACGAAATACGCTTGTAAGGTTTGAAGATTTTGGTATGGAGGGTGGCTCTAACATTTGATTTCTTTTACATTGTGCTATAAAACATTTACCCGAAGTTTTAACTCACTTAAATTAAACTCCTGATTCTAAGCATACAATGGTGTAATTGTTGGTAGGTGTGCTTAAACACTTAACGTAAGTTACTTACAATTAGCTTAAGGTATTCCTTTATTCTGTTTTATATTTTTTGACGTGACAACGTCTTATAATTCGATAGAGCCGGCTGCACGCACGAAAAAACATGACGTCATGCGGCGTTACCTCATGCGGCGTTACCTCGCTCTTCTCTTAAGACGTTGTCACGTTCAACTATCGTCAGTAAACCGACTTTACAGACAACCAATTTTTTTAATATTGTGAATTTTTGCTCTACATGTTTTGCTCGTATGATTCTCTGTATGCACATAATTTGTGAAATAATCAAGCTCTAAACCCATAATATTTAAGTTTGGTTAAGTGATTATTTTATGTCTTGTGCGTCAAAATTAAAAAAAAACAACAAAAAAAACATTGTTGGGCCAAAATCGTTGAAATACATAATATGTGCTGAATGGTTCTTGCTTCACTGTGGATGTAGTTGTAGGTAAGCAGGCTAAGTACGTAGGTACCTTGTTTGTGTTTGAAGAACACCAACACTTACAGAATTCGTCAAACTACGATAGTTTTATAGTAAAACAGGTAGGTACAGTCGGCTGCAAAAATATGTATACACTCCCAAGTTTTCAATTTGACAAGACAAGTAAGTTTATAGTAGTTGTGATAATTTATGTACCGCATTCTGACAACTACGATGATTACTTTGTACTAAAAACGTGTGCGTGGCCTTTTATTTGAAAAGTTCCGCGTAAAATAAAAGTTAAACCTTGGAAGTGTATACATGTCTGTGCAGCTGACTGTACCTACTTTTTTTCGACATTTTATGTTTCCTGGACTATATTTCTATATTTTTTTACATATCGGGAATTTCGCGTTTCTTCGGTAGGACTTGGAAAACAAGCGTGGCTTCGTAAAGTTTAAAAGAGACCATTGCCCAACATTCTAATGTACTGCCTGAAAAATTTTGCTAGCCCAAAAGTGTAACAGTAGGTATCTACAGGTGAACAAAGAAATCCAAGGCAAAAATTGCAAAAGTTTCTATCTGCCGACAACCAATTTTTTTTAATTCTTTTACCAAAAATCCAACCAAATATTAATAGTTTCTAACATAATAATTTCTCTTTAACGCGTTCACTGCCCAGCCGCGGTAAATGTTACCTATTTCTGAAAGAAATAAATGATCTTCAACCACATAGTTTCAACATCTCTGTCTCACTCACACTAAGTCATAACCTATTTATCCCGTACCGAAATCTTCCCAGCAATTGTCCCACAAGTTATCACGTCGTTTGTTTACGTAAACAAGGTTTCGGCGCGAGTCGTGCGCCCGCCGAGACCGTCGGCGACGCACTGCCGCGTCGGGGCGGGTGCCGTGCTCCGATGAATGTAGGGTGCAGATGCGTTGGGAAATAAAGTTTTAACTTAGCGAGTCTATGAGATCAGAACTGAGTGAGTTGTAAGATGTGAACCTAACGGATACTGGTGTTATCCAAATAATTTTAGCCGCTTCACTAATGTGTGATGAAATGAGTGATGCGTGATGAAATTATTTAGGGTAGGTACCTAGTTAGTTTGTAAAGTACTATTTTTTTATTCTTATTTGTATTGGGGACTTTGAGTCATGTCAGTTGGACTGACATGACTCAAAGTCATGTCAGTCGGACTGAAAAAAGCCCCGAAACAAATATGAATAAAAACAATAAAAAAACTAATTTTTTGAACTCCTGATAGCGTAGATCGGGACCGTGAACATTTCAGAACTTCCGAGGGTGATCAGCGTTGCGTGTATTTGGTCTACCAGTTGATGTATACTTACTTAGGTACTCCTGTGGCTCGCTGTGAATTTTATTATATTATACCTCTACTGATATTTATACCTCCTTTTGACGTTTCGACTAATTTTCAGATCGTTTAATCTCCCTGTAAAACCAATGAAAACAGAGATCCTCTTCAGGTCTAAAGCTAGTTTGGAAACTTCATGTTCCATGGCCAGGTCATTCAAAAGTTTTCCATGCTCAAAGTTTTATGCTGTTTTGTTTCGAGCTTTGTGGTAGATCTGCTGTCAGTTGGTGCTTTTTTTTGGAATATAAAGGTAAAGCCGCCATGTTGTGAAGTTAAATTGTTTTAAGGTTATAAACGAAAACTTTATAGTTAGGGCCCATCTATCTAATAGCGCTAGATAATGCTGTGTGGATGGTCCAACATTATTTATTTACAGACTCTGGCACAGACAGTGGCAGAGTCGTAGCGAAATGCAATCCTTAAGAAAGAAGTTGAACTTGGTCTCCTATTTAGCGTCTTTGACATTTGATCTAACCTATAAGAAATAATATCTTAAAACAACCACACAAAATGCACGAAATGAGTCCAGCAAAGATATTTTTCAAAATATTTTCGCTGGGTAAAGGTTTGTAATACGATTTTCTGGATCCTTTTTAGGGTTTTGAGATCGAGGAACCCTAAAAAGGATCCAGAAAATCTTATTATAGAGTTCATCGGATTCCACTTCTAAGTAGACCGAAATGAATGTAAAATGGAGGCTAGACCTTAGCTTCCGTTTTACATTCATCTCGGTCTATTATCTAAGTCCTTGTTTTCTAAATATAAAACCCCTTTGTTTCTAGTTTGAGGATTTTTGTTTGGAGGATGGCCCGAAAATTTGTTTTTTTTTTCAAAATCGCCGCGCTCACTACAAGTAAGATATATAATTATGTATTTGGATAGAGGACACTAAAACAAATAAAAATGTTCTATTACATACTTAATGTTCCAAAGCGTTAGGTTTCTGAGATATTCGTAAAGACAAGTAATACAAAATAAAAAAGTATAGTTATTTTCATCTGTGAATATCTCAGAAACCTTACGCCGAAGGACATTATTTGGTACTTATGATTTTTTCAATGTGTTTTATTTAATTATACCTACATAACTTTCAGTATGCGCGGCGATTGTGAAAAAAAAAGAATGATGACCAATGTTACGGCCAAAATTTTCAAACCCCTTAGAACAAGACAACCATTTACAATAAATCTAAAGTACCTATATTGTAATTTTATTCACAAAGAGAATTACAATCACTTGATAAGAAATAAATTAGAACTAGTATTGATATCGGAAAATTTCAGACTAGAATACCAACCAAAAACAAAATCATTGTACATTTTGGTTTTTTCATAAACGTTTCAAATACCTCTTCGTTCCTCCGATATCTATAACGGAATACTCGCCGACGTATACGGAGTTTCCTCCGAGACACGAAAATAATAAAAACTTCCTCATTTCTGTCGTTACAGTCAGCTAACGACGTAACGACGGAACTTCCCTGTCCCTGTGGCATTCTGTAACGGAGTGGTCATTCGTTGTGCAAGTGCGTTCAACATAGTAGTAAGTTACTTTATTGGACACCGATAACTTCATCGTTTACTTTACAAACTACACTGCATACGGGTCACGTTCGTCGATCTAGGTGTTTACTCTTGTAAGAGTTCCAATTGCAGTAGAGAGTGGGTGTAAATTGAATGCTTGAAAATCAGAAGGTTGAAAAAGAGTAGCATTATTGCATACAATGACAACTAAAACGCCTTCCTAGAATGCTCAGTTGATTTTTTTACCTGTTCGATCATTATCGTGCTCTAAGTAGGTAGGTATGCATAATTGGAGAGGGAAAATTTTAACAATCATTTAATCACTATTTACAAAACTCGATGTAATTTTTGTAAACAAACCACGACACAAAAACTCGACGGCGGCGTCGAGTTTCAGATAAATTTGTAGGCAATATCTATAGGAGGAAGTATCACAAATTGGCAAGTAATGTTAATTCCGTATAAAAAGACGTGGTGACAGAGTGCATTTAAGTTTTTAATTTTAAGCGACGTTTTACTTAAAAGCTGGTGAATATCTAGCACAGCGCATCAGAATTGCCATACAGCGTGGCAATGCAGCCAGCGTAGCGGGGACGCGACGACTGGCATTGATACGGATCAGTTGAGCTACGTGTACATTGTCTGCCACAGTCTGCAGTTAGCTCAATTGTTTCAATTGTATAAACCTACTAATTCTAAATTGTTTATAATATTCGATTGTAATTTTCTTTGATAATAAAGTTTTTAGGTCAAATATCGGCGGTTTGTTTAGGTATAAACATTCCACATCGAGTTTGGCTAGTGTGTAGGTTGGAAAGTACCTGCTAGCTACTTACACAATATAGTTTCTAGATTATTCTAAAGCCTGTCGACGCGAATTTTGGCTAACTCCTTGTTTTCTAGGATGGCATGAGATTTAATTTCATCGTCGCTCAAGGTCGCGATTCTGTAATCGCTTTGTTTACAGAATAGCTCTGTCCTTGAGCCGGACGAGGCGTGAAGTGAATGTGTTTCTGCGAATAACTGCGCACTCCTGTTTGTTTCAAATGAACAAACTTTATATTACCTTCCTTAACTTCACTCATTAATATTGTACAGTGGTTGTTGTGATGAAGACAAATAATGACATTTTGTGGTTTAAAAATTATGCTGACTTCGCTCCTCCACCAGCACAGCTCCCGTTTCACCTCACCTCACCTCACCTGCCTATATTGGTCCACTGCTGGACGCAAGCCTCCCCTTGATAATCGCCTTATTGGCTTTTATCACATGGGGGTAATGCCCATAATCCCCACGCCGGGGATCGCAGTTCAGTAGTAAAATTGTTCTGCAGGGGCGCTGCTGCCCGCCCCCGGTGGATATCCCTTAGTCGCCTCTTACGATACCTGCGGGAAAAGTTGGGGTGGTGCAAATTCTAAGCCGGTACCACACGGCACAAGACTCCCGTTTGCGACCGCGTAATCCAACAGAGTTACCTATATGAAATTTACGGAATTACTTCTTTATTAAACTGCGAAATAACAAGATCTAATAAACTGCTCTGCTACACGTTCGAAGCCAGCGAGTTGCTAGTATGCAATAAAATGAGGGCTTCTTATTTAAATCCCATTACAAATCAATCTTAATTCGGAGTAGAAAAACCATAGGGCACCATCTATTTACATTACTTGTCTATTTGTGATCATTCCTTCAATAAATATTGCTTACAATTACATCTGAAACTCGACGCCAAGAAAATGAGTTTTCGTTTTTTGCGTCGTGGTTTGTTTACAATCATTCCACGTAGACTTTAGCTAGTCTTTGGTACTTGTGTTTGAAAAAAGAAATAATAGTAATACGTTAAGGAAAAGCCTACAACAGAAGCGCAAGACTATTTAAAACTTAGCTACTAAACCCAAATCATAATTTTTGAATATCTTTAAGAGGTGTTCGCTTCAAATTTCTCGAATCGTTACACATTGACGCGTATAATCGATGAACAAAGAGATTAGCCGCTAATCCCCCTGATCCCCTGACACCCCGGGATCCTCTCGGATCCCCTGCTATCCTCGGAAGCCCTTAATGAGCCTACACGCTCCTTTGCCACAGGCTTTAGACATCAGTAGGATAAATATCTTCAACTTTGATAAAATTACAAAAGAATTCGTTAAACATTTTTCAAATATTACAATGCCAGCTAGAGATAAAAGATTTGGTCACGCGGCTTGTAAATTTACTTTTTGGATATTGAAGATCAATAAACTTTAGTAGGTTTGTTACCCATTATGTAGTCATAAATAGGTAGCCGAGATTTGGCTACAGGTTTTCCGTACTTTCCTATGTAGTGTACTTATTAAGGTTTTTTGTTGTAGTACGTAAGCCCTCGCACTCAGCGTCATCATCATCATCAACATATAATTAGACCACGGCTGGTCATAGGCCTCCTTTAATGAGCATCACAGCGCCCTGTCTTCAGCTTGCTGCATCCAGCATCAGCCTGCAGTCGTCATCCCACCTAACTGGAGGGCGTCCTACACTACGTTTGCCTAGTCATTTACTTAGGGAAATTTCTAAGAAATGAAATAATATCCCAAACATTTTCAACGTCGACGGGACTTGAACCTTCCCTCAGTACGGGAATGTGCTAACCAACTACGCCACGAGGTCAAGTGACGTAGGAATCGAAAATCTCTGGGACTTCCTACGGACTCTTGCGCAGCGCTGTTAGCTGAGGGAAGATGCGGGTTCAAGTCCAGTCGAAGTCGAATTTTGGGATATTATTTGATTGCTAAGTGTAGGTACTTATTATTCAATGTTCGGCCCTAAAATATAACACAACAAACATGTTATAGGAGATTCAGCGACCTATACCCAATTTTGTATTGTGTATCAGTACCTACCTAGATCGGATAACACAGTTTTAATCGTGCTCTGGGATGGTCAGTTCCCGAGATATCATTATTTGAAGTTTGACAGCTGTCATCCGGAATGGAGATCTCGACGAGTACTATACTTTACCTTTAGAAATTTGGCAGCATTTATGGCTGGATGTTTATTTTGATACGGAACCCTTGAAAAGTACTTTACACGAGATTCGGACGAGTTGTCCCCTTCACTTTTGGTTAAGGGTACAACTCGTCCTAATCTAAAACCAAGAGACTTTAGATTCGGACGAGATGTACCCCTACTCAAAAGTGAAGTAGACATCACGTCCACGAACGAGTTATAGATTCTCACGAGATGTGATGTCGAACGCCATTTTGTAGCTTTAAGGTATTTTATATGCGAGTATTATCATATGTATATGTAGTTTAAATGGTGTTAGTAATTTAATTAGTTTTAGTACATATTAATGTTATATTTTACAGCTACAAATAAAGTTTATCTTATCTTTTATGTACCCTAACCCACCTGAGACACGCTACCTAATTCAACAAGTAGGTAACCTAATAACATGTTTTGATTCCTTACTGACCACTTCAAATCCACTACGCCACGGGGTAGAGTGCTAATGACTTCACTAATGCCTTCCAGTTCCACCGCAACCACTGGACTAGATACTAATGTTTCAATTCCCACCCGCACCCTTTGTCGTTGTTTCAATGGATACTATTAGAGTTCGGTTCAAATTAATTATGATCGTCAAATGATATAGTTATAGTTAAGGCTGTTTTCTATCAAAGTGGAGTTAACAAATTAGTAAAAATAATGCTGGAGAATTCGCACAGCATCATCTAGCCCCCAGCTAAGCATGAGTTATACTACTAAATGACTGATATTACACGCGTAAAGTACATACTTTTTATTATACATTGAAAACATTGAGATCACCCGGAACAAATATCTGCATCGTTAAAATATTTGTTTCAAGGCGGGAATCGAATCCGCAACCTCCTCCGTCGCCGGCGGACTTTCGTCGTCTGCGGCTGGCACAGAAGTCGTCAACTAAACGGAGATGCGTTAAAATAATTAAGTATAATGGACAAAGCACACATAAAAAGCACCGCTGCCACACTGATCCCACATGCCTTCGCCTCTAAACATTCTGAGAACACTCTACCCACGCGGGATCAGCTATCAGCTCGCTGTCTACGCATGGTCCTAAGATCGTACAAGTTGCTGCAAGCCTGGTCCGCGTGGACCGCTTGCGGTAAACAAGGCGTAATCTGTCTAATTACGTCCCCGGACTATTTCGTTTGGCGTAGCAAATAGGCTTGCTAAAGCTTTAAACGTGGATAGGTTTAAAAAAATAAACTGACACAAATGACTATCACGTTTATTTTAATGTGACGATCATAACTAAGATAATTATGGGATCAATATTTTGTTCTTATTTTATGCAGTTCTTATTTAAGCCGATAACGCCGAGGGAGCCGTGAGAATGGAATTTCTTCTGTACTTCTGTACAATACTAAAGTGTTGTGCGGTGTGAGGAGTGAGCCTGTCTCAGGTGCCTCGCTAGCCAGGTGACGCCCTCGGCGAGGCCGGCACCGATGGCCCCACTCGAGGCGCAGAGGGGAGGCCTCAGTGTGAGGAGTGAGCCTGTCTCAGCTGCCTCGCTAGCCAGGTCACGCCCTCGGCGAGGCCGGCACCGATGGCCCCACTCGAGGCGCAGAGGGGAGGCCTCAGTGTGAGGAGTGAGCCTGTCTCAGCTGCCTCGCTAGCCAGGTCACGCCCTCGGCGAGGCCGGCACCGGTGGCCCCACTCGAGGCGCAGAGGGGAGGCGTCAGTGTGAGGAGTGAGCCTGTCTCAGCTGCCTCGCTAGCCAGGTCACGCCCTCGGCGAGGCCAGCGCCGGTAGCCCCACTGGAGGCGCAGATGTGCCACGGTCTGTCCGTTATACGCTCCAAGCATAGTGCTGAAACAGACAAACACATTCGTAAGTAATTTTACATGGTAATGCTCATAATTGTATTTGTTTCTGAAAGGAAAAATACCAATACAAGACCATCTGACCACGGCTTTGGACGCGTTTTTCCTGGATAAAAAGAAGTCTGTGTGATTTCAGTTCTAGATGGATTTACTGCAACATTCATCTAATTAATATTATGGTAATATTTTCACAAGTTTTGGCGTTGAACGCAATTCTTACAAACCTTACCTTTAAATATTTGAGATTATAAAATAATGGGGATGGAAAGGAAGTAGGTATTTAGTTCCTCAAGCAAGCCCTTTGAAATAACAATGGAACATCCATAAACATTATTTTCCGATGTTAATTTTTGATTTGCTATTCAAATCCTCGATTGCTTTCGCGACGCTTCCCGATGACTGGCTTACATTGCAAAGTCTCTTCTTGGATAAGTTTCGCTATTTTTAACCCTCGACGCAAAAAGTAAGTGTGTTTATCTATTGATTTCTGTTGTATGAAAGTTAACTTGTTCAAAATTATTCTTGAGATCGGTCTGATAAAAGTTGGTTCATTCGTTCTAATATTACCAAGGTATGAATATGAAGGTAGTGTAGTCCATGATTTTATCATTTGTTTAAATGATTTAGTTATTATGTGTAATTCTACTGCAATAACGCAAAAAAGAGCTGTTGAACTTTAACATGTGCGTCATGGGCACCTGATGTGTTAATGAAAGTTTTAATTTTTAATCTAGTTAGAGTTAGTGATTTTAGTTTAAATTTGTAACTAATGATAATTTATTTAATGTATTCTGGTATTTATGTGACATGAATTATTAAAATCTGTTTACTAACATTTATGGTGAACAGCCGAAACAAATAAATTGAATTAAATATAAAAGACACAATTTACCCGCAGCAATCTGTGCTGGTGCTAAAGCTAGCTGGGCATCGCACTTGTTGGCCAGCACCAGCAGGGGGATCCGTCGGCCGAACATATCTGGGTGGGCCAGCATCAGCTCCAACTCCTCACGAGCCACCACTAGAAAAAAGTAGGTTTAGATATATAGATGTCTCCAAGATTGTGGAATGAATCATCATATTTAATATTCATTTCAACTAAACGTTTTCTCAGTGTAGATATTTTCAATTCTACCAAGCTAAAATTTGGAAAGGATTTTATGGACTTATTTTTATCCAATAACCAGTAAGGCGATCATTTGATAAAAATTTACAAGTCGAATGTTAACTTATAAGTTTATAACTTAATCTCTTTATTTCGCCACTTGACAAATAATATGCTTGAAACTAAATAATTTAGGGAAAGAAGAACATTGTATCAATTAATAAGCAGTTTTCTCAATTCTGTTATAAGTACCTACCTATAGTTTACTATAGTCAAATATATTATGTAGAGGATTTTTGTTGCAATAAGCTTTCCATGTCTATTTCTTTGAATAATGTATTTGGTAGGAGCTTAATTACGTAAATATCATATTTTGAAAGACCTGTAAGGGCTGTTTAAACGCAAGAGACTATTTGTAAACATATAATATTATAACTGTTGTAAAGATTGATATCCAAATACCATAGAGACCATAGAGACATCTGTTGTCTATCGTTTATTTGTTCAAACTGTCAATGTCATGTCAAGCTCATTATAAGAAATAAAGTTAGTCGATATCCTGCAAAACGTGTTTCATTATAGGTTATGGGCCCAGTCCCAAATAATTCATAAAAACGAAGTTATTGTGGTATTTTTCGTGTTGAAAGATAAATAAAAATGAGTTCCAGCTATCTCGCTAACGTGCCAAAGTTAAAAGGCCGCGAAAACTTTGACGATTGGGCGTTCGCAGTTGAGAACTTGCTAATTTTGGAGGGTGCGGACAAGTATCTGAAGCAAGAAGGAACGGGTGATGCAGTGGAGGCCGATGCAAAGGCACGCGCAAAAATGATTTTGACTATTGATTCATCGCTATTTGTGCACATAAAGGACACAACGACCGCGAAGCAATTGTGGACAAAACTACGGTCTTTGTTTGACGATTCAGGATTTTCTCGGAGGATTACGTTGCTTCGTCATCTGATTTCTATAAGGTTAGAAAACTGTGAGAACATGACGAATTATGTGACACAAATTGTTGAAACGTCTCAACGGTTGAGCGGAACAGGCTTCAATATTAATGATGAATGGGTTGGTTCATTGTTACTTGCCGGATTACCTGAGCAATTTATGCCTATGATTATGGCTATAGAACATTCCGGAATTCAAATAACCACTGATTCGATCAAGTCGAAATTACTTGATATGGAAGTGGCAAATACAAGTGAATCGGAACGTAACTCAGCACTAGCAGCGAAATGGCATAGACAAACGAGCAAAGGGGGCAGCACAAGTAAACATGGCGGACAGACTCCGAATACGTCAAAATCGAATGTAAACAACACGAAAACAATAACTTGTTATCGTTGTAAGGAAATTGGTCATTATCGGAACCAGTGTCCACTTTTGAAGGAGAAAACAGAAAATAAGAAACAAAGTAATGCTTTCAGCGTTGTTTTTCTCAGTGGCGGATTCAGTAAAAGTGAATTTTATATCGACTCGGGTGCAAGCATGCATTTGACGCCGAACGAATGTTGGTTGAAAAATCCTAAATACTCATCAATTTTACCAGAAATAATTGTCGCTAATAAGACGAAAGTTCCCGTTTTATGTTCTGGTGACATGGAAATAACGACAAGCTACAATTACGATATTACGGTGCAGAATGTGTTATGTGTTCCAAGTCTTACGACTAACCTATTGTCGGTGAGCGAGTTAATTAAAAATGGAAACAGCATCGTATTTGAGCTCAATAAGTGTCTCATTAGAAACAAATTGGGCGAATTAGTTGCAGAAGCAGATCTGGTTGGTGGAGTATATAAGTTGAAAGTACAAACACAGAATTGTTTATTGACAGCAGTCAGTGGAGATACATGGCACAGACGGCTTGGCCACATTAATAGCACGGATATGAACAAGATGAAGTCATGTGGACTGGTGGAAGGTCTAGATTATCCTGATGCGTTCATTAATAACAAATCCAGCTGTCAAACATGCTGCGAAGGAAAGCAATCAAGATTACCTTTTAGTTCCGGATCACGTGCCACAGAGACTCTTCAGATCATTCATTCAGATGTCTGTGGACCCATGGAGACAGTGTCAATAGGCGGTGCACGTTATTTTTTAATATTTGTTGATGACTACACCAGGATGACTTTTATTTACTTCCTAAAGGCTAAAAGTGAAGTGTTAAGTCATTTCAAAGAATTCAAATCTATGGCTGAGAATATTCAGAATAAGAAAATTAAAATCCTGCGTACAGATAATGGCTGTGAGTATTGCAGTAATGATTTTGAAGATTTCTTAAAGAAAGAGGGAATCGTACACCAGAAAACGAACCCTTACACACCTGAGCAGAACGGACTGAGTGAACGGTCAAACAGAACCATAGTGGAGAGAGCGAGATGCTTACTATTCGAAGCAGATCTGGAGAAAAAATTTTGGGCAGAAGCTGCTAACACAGCTGTCTATTTGAAAAACAGATCAGTAGTTTCAGGTATTGAAAAAACTCCATATGAGGCTTGGACCAAGAAGAAGCCAAATTTACAGCATATACGTATATTTGGAAGCCCCGTAATGGTGCATGTACCAAAAGAAAAAAGGACTAAGTGGGATAAGAAATCAAAAATGCATATACTGGTTGGTTTCAGTGAAAACATCAAGGGTTACAGAATTTATGATCCCATTAAAAGGAAAGTAACTACAAGCAGAGATGTTGTGATTATGGAGAAGCCAAGAAGTGTTGAAACTGTAACTGTTCCAGTAGAGACCACAGATACAGTGGGGGAATTGTTGGAGGAATCTGTGGTAAAGATAGAACTTCCTCATGATCAATCAAGTTCCAGTGAGTGTGAATACTCGGAAAGCTTAGATGATTTTTCCCATGGAGAAAAAGAACCTAATGTAGACAAAGAGAGTGACAGGAAAGATCAAGAAGAAGAAGCAAGGAATGTACCTCAGGAAAACTTTGAAGAACCAAAGAAAAGGCAAATAAGAAAACCAGAAAGATACGGAGTTGCAAATATGAGTACTACATGTATAGGAGACAATGAACTGACTTATGCAGAGGCCATCAGTGGTCTTGAGAAACAACAGTGGTTGCAGGCGATGGCAGAAGAGCTACAGTCATTCGACGACAACCAAGTGTGGGAGATTGTCGATGCTCCAGATAATGCTAGTGTAGTACAGTGCAAATGGGTCTTAAAAAAGAAAATTGATTGTGATAATAAAGTGCGATATCGTGCCAGACTTGTAGCAAAGGGCTTCACCCAGAAGGCTGGAGTGGACTATGATGAAACTTTTTCACCTGTGATTAGGCACTCAACCTTGCGGTTACTGTTTGCTTTAGGTGTGCAATTAGATATGAATGTTACTCACTTAGACGTCACAACTGCCTTTCTTAATGGTTATTTGAAAGAAAGCATCTATATGCACTTGCCAGAAGGTTTTCCTGTTAAAGAGTCTAATAAAGTATTAAAATTAAAAAAGGCTGTTTATGGCTTGAAACAGTCATCCTTGGCTTGGTACCAAAGAGTAAATGAAACATTGTGTAATCTAGGGTACAGTAGATGTAAACTTGAACCTTGTGTTTTTATAAAAAGTCATAATAACAATAAGAAAACTATTGTTGGTATTTATGTTGATGATTTTATAATTTTTTCAAATAATGAGATAGAAACAAAGTCCCTAATAGAAGTGTTGAGTAAAAAATTTAAGATTAAAAATTTGGGTCAAGTTAAACAGTATTTGGGCATGAGAATTAATATAAGTAAAAATGTTATTACAATAAATCAGGAGAATTATATTGAACAGTTAGCAAATAAGTTTAATATGACTGATTGTAATTTGGCAAGCACACCCATAGAATGTAAATTGAACCTTGAGAAATCCAATGAGTGTAATAATAACTTACCTTATCAGAGACTAATAGGCAGCTTGATGTATTTAGCGGTCTTGACACGACCAGATATTGCATACGCAGTAAGTTACCTTAGTCAATTTAATAATTGTTATTCAGAGTTGCATTGGAATTATGCCAAAAGAATTTTAAAATATCTGTTAAAAACAAAAAATTATTGCCTAAGATATTCCAGAGAGGAAGCAGATCTAGTTGGCTTTGTAGATGCAGATTGGGCAAGCGATGCCATTGATAGACGTTCATATACAGGATTCTGTTTTATGAAGTCTGGATCTGCTATTTCTTGGGAAAGTAAAAAGCAAAGAACGGTAGCTCTCAGTAGTTGTGAGGCAGAGTACATGGCTCTGTCAGAAGCATGCAGAGAAGCCTTATATTTACAGAATCTAGAGTGTGAATTGATAGGTTGTTGCAATAAGATTGTTCTGTATAATGATAATCAGAGTGCATTGAAGATGGCAAGCAACCATTACTCTCATAAACGTTCCAAACATATCGATGTACGATACAATTTTATCAAAGATGTAATTGATAATGATAAGGTTGAGACGAAATACTTGCCAACTTCTAGTATGCCTGCGGATTTGTTAACTAAGGGATTGTCAGGAATAAAACACTATGAGTTTATGCAAACACTTGGTATTGTTAAAAAATAAGTTAATTATTATTTTCTTGTTTGTATAAATTGTGAGATATATGTATGTATGGCGGTGTAGTATTTATGGGTTTAAACATATGTATGTAGTGCAAAAGACATCAGTTTATTTGTTATTTTGATATAGTGGGGGTGTTGTAAAGATTGATATCCAAATACCATAGAGACCATAGAGACATCTGTTGTCTATCGTTTATTTGTTCAAACTGTCAATGTCATGTCAAGCTCATTATAAGAAATAAAGTTAGTCGATATCCTGCAAAACGTGTTTCATTATAATAACTGTTGGTCTAAATAAATAAAGGAATAAATAAATTCATCTATAACGGAACATTGCTCCAATAGCGGCGCGAGACGGTCCAGTCTCTCGCCTCTGTGGCTTCCGAACAGCCCTATATTACGCTGTTTTGTAAAACAGAAGGAGATCAATAATTTATCGAACTCGAGGAGTGCGATGTAATGAATAATAATTACTGTTTACTCAGCTCACCTCAAGACGAAGCGAGGTTCTTACGTACCAGCCTGAGAGAGAGAGTGACCCATTATCCTTGTTGTCTTGTCTTATAAGCGTATTATGTATTATGATGATGAACTTACCAAGCCTCAGATGGTCAGCGGAGTCGACCACGAAGATGACGGCATGCGCGCGTCTGTAGTGCCTCTCCCACAGCGCGCGGTGCCGCGCCGCGCCGCACACGTCCCAAGCTGTGAACGAGACGCCTCCACCTGGAAACGAATACTTTAGAATGTTAGATGGTAGACCATGGAAAAGTTTGTATGGTCTGTAAACATTATTGTTCTAAGGTTCTTGGGTTTGGTTCCTTGACAGTTGCAAGCCTCTCTTCAAGAACTGTAGGATCCTACTTCTAGCCTGCATGTATATTGGGGAAATTTGTCTATTTGTAAAATCACATCCCACCTACTTTCAAAAACGTAGCGATGTGATAACCCGGCAAAAAAGGCGTAAATTTAATAATTTGCTCTACAAACACCAGTGCCATAAAGATATCGTATATAAAATAAATGTTTATAACATGTGCATCACTATCTACAGTAAATTACCGGAATAATTAAAAGAACTAAATGGAAATATATTTAGGAATAAGATAAGAGGATGACTACCTGAAAAGTGTTTTTATACGGTGAACGAATATTTGGAAATTTGAATTGTAGCTAACATGACTAAGTAATATAATTTAACCTATATATTAATATGACTCGCATAATATTTGCACGCCTGCGTGCAGGCTGAATACATTGACTAAACTAGAAGATCTGACATATTGTATAATTTTGTATTCTTGCAAATAAACTATTTGATTTGATTTGATTTGACAAGTCCGCAGTTTGGCTAGCGCGCCGGCAGCTAGGCGAGTCATCAAAAGTTGCTACCGCGGCGCGCGCCTACGTAATGGAAGAGCCATGATGTTTATTCAGTAATTTATTTGTATATTTGTATTTATTCCATCGTAGGTACACTTGATGTTACACTTGATGTCGTTACATTCTATGTTTATGTACTATTTTAATAATTACATGTATAGGTATTTCGTTACAGGAAACACCATAAGGTACAAAGCTAAAAAAAATATTGCCGTAGGAATACATGTTGCACTTGATGTCGTCTAAATTAACTTAGAAAATTTAATTTAGATAACACACAATGAACCCCCCGACAGATTTTCATGAAACATGGCTGTGATCTTCACTCGTAGCATGGCAGACCGATACAACCGGAGCCTGACCTCTCCCCGGTTGTATCGGTCTGCCATGACTTATCATATGACCATTGGCTTAACGTGATTTCCGCGGCGCGGAGGTGAAACACCGCCAACTTCCTGACTCTGAACTGCTACTTTAATTTGTTCTTGCTAGAATTTAATATGTATTTATTTATATAAGTAATACATAAAATAAATATTCATCAATATACTAATCTACTCGTTAGAAGCAACACGTCTTCGTCAAAGGATAAAATTATTATAAGGTATTAGATTTATTTTAATAAAGAACCCCTCCAAATACCTAATTCCGGTTCCCAGAAAAATTCCGGAGATTTTTCCATAAGCTTTGATCCAAGGTCTCTTCCATAGTAACGAATAATTTATGCTATTACAGACCTTGTGTAGGTGAAAATATGGTCGTGTCTTCAGTATGAGGAAAATACGTCGAGAAAAGGAAAAACTCAAAAAATATACGATCGTTGATAGATCAATTCCCTTGGATATTTGTCTTCAATAAATAAATAATGCTGGTCATTTTCACACGACTTCATCTAAGCAATATTCTAAAGAAAGCAGAGCTTGTGACACAAAATTCACAACGATTTATTCTCGAACAACATAGATAAGTAATGCCCGAGGGCCGATTTAACCAAACTCAATTCTAAGTTCAACTAAATCTTGTTAAAATTGTGTCCGCTACTATTGAGGGACCACATTGGAATTTCTGAATATGACATTCTTTAGTAAACATTCTGAAACTTGTTACTTCAATCTCCAATTTGTAACAGTACCTACATAACCAATGAATAGTTTCAATCAGCTAAAGGTGGTACCTCCAACGTGATCAAGAGATCGTCATAATTAAAATAATATCTAATATATATATAAATAATATAATTTAAAAAACTAGCTCTATCTATTCTACGAGCAGAGTGTGATAGAGATTTCGATTTAGAATAATTTAGGTCTGTTAATCTTAGGTAGGTAGGTACTGTGCAGTGTGGTTTTTCTTTTTTGTTGTTAATAATGTCTGCTCAATTTTGACACTACGACTTCCAAGTTCTGTAAAAAATTATTTTATTATTTTAAAATTACTGTACTTGTTATATTTATTATTGTAGTAGGTATTATATTACACATTGTATTAAGTTTTCAACATCTTAACTTTAATAGTTCTTCATCGTTGCTTTTACTGTTCTATGTTTAAATCATGTTCAGCATGTTGTTAACATGCTCAACATGATTTATACACAGAGCAGTACAAGTTGTTTAGGAATTGTTTAGGAATTCAATCTAGCATAAGAACCTTAGTTATAATTTTTACTTAAATGGCATGTCTCGATTGTTTTCTGTTATGTATGCCAATAATGAAAATGAAAATGAAATATCATTACATCATTAGAGGGGTGAGTGTATTTGACGTTACTATCGAGGCGTGATCGTGTCTCCTTCTTCCATACAATTTGGTACAGCAGCGCCTCTATCGTGCGGAGAGGGAACTACGCAAAACCCATAAAAAAGGACACGTCACGATCACGTCTCGTTACTTACGTCAAATAGACTCACACCTCTGATCAAAGCTCATAGATTCCATAAAATACTAGGTACTTTTAATAAATCATTTGTATGGACAAAATCAGAATCAAAATTTCTTTATTTCCATAAATACAATAAATGTACACTTAGAAAAGGTCAAATTATAAAACTAAACACTGACATGGAAATAAAGTGATATTTTTGATTTCTGTCGCTTCGGTATGTAGACTAAAGTAAAGAAGCGACGAACAAACCTTTAGTCTGTTAGTTGACACCTTTAATTTTCCGTTTTCGTACGCAGCTGTAAGTTGAGGTTAACGATCCTTGATCACATTTTAGGAGTTCGGTGAAATGAGGCCGAACAAATAGGTATACCTAATTGTTATTCTGTTGTCATGGGAACAAACACAGACGGAACAAGATTACCATAAGTTCACCATTATACAAGGAAGTGTACGAAGACTAATTTCACGGGAATTTGCTCTGTTCCTGTTTACTCCCCTTGTTGCTATAAAGCTGTTTCCCCGTTGTCTTTATCTGTAGACAGGTGGTTTTCAAAAATAATACGGAACTATTTCTAGATTACTTCTACATGGAACATCTATCCAACTAATAATAAAAATGTTTGTGAAATGTGAAATCTTTGTTATC
The DNA here is from genome assembly GCA_963564075.1 of Eupithecia subfuscata. Taxonomy (NCBI): domain Eukaryota; kingdom Metazoa; phylum Arthropoda; class Insecta; order Lepidoptera; family Geometridae; genus Eupithecia; species Eupithecia subfuscata. The sequence continues at coordinate 11,549,088 of OY751118.1, read as the reverse complement.
TAGGATCTCCAAAACTACTGAACAAATCAAAATGAAATTTGGCGTAGGTACCTTTAAAGCAAAGCCTAACATAGATGGTAGGCTACTTATTATACCGAAAATACGCGTGTGAAGTCGCGAGCAGAAGCTAGTAATTATTTTATAGAAGCTTGTAAACAAAAATCGTTTTGTATGTATGTGTAAAATGTACTAATTTAGACAGACAAAAGGTAATTACAGGTAATCAATAAAATAGATTAAGCTAATCTTAATATCTAATTTAGATAGACAAGAGGTCTAAAATTAGATAAAGACTAAGAAATGCCATAGAAAACTCTACGAACAGATTTGACACAATCCGCCGTAGCATGCTACGTCGTCGTAACAATAGTGTAACGACGACGTGACATGCCACGGCCACGATGTAGCAAGCTACGGCTACGTCGTAGCAAGCTACGGCTTCGTTGTAGCAAGCTACGGCTACGTCGTAGCAAGCTACGGCTTCGTTGTAGCAAGCTACGGCTACGTCGTAGCAAGCTACGGCTTCGTTGTAGCAAGCTACGGCTACGACGACGCAGCAAGCTACCCTTTCCGTTGGAATATGAATAGAAAGTTAAATATTGCTTTTTAACGAACTATCCCTGTCACAATAATCGCTAGCGGGTAAGCCGCTAGCGTATTAGTACCTAACTAATGTATTTTTGTATTTATATAGTCTATTTTAAGGCTTATTGTGAGTTGGTTGTAAATAAAAGAGTTTATGCACTATGCTACATTTACGATAACTTATAATCGTTAATTAGTAAAAAAGCCGAATAATAGAAACACGTTTGCGCCGCCTACGGTAAGCTAAACTATGTCACTACAGTATCTGTACCTGACAAGCAGCCTCCTTTAGGACTATACTTATCAATCTGTGAAGCAGCCTTTGGCAACAGCCTGTGGCACAACTGTTTCTATGATGTATTCCCGTTGTCCCCATTGACGGTATCCCCATTCAATGGGGACAACGGAACTGAATAAAAATAATTAAAATTTATTCCTGCTGTCCCCATTGACGTTGATCTATTAATGGGGACAACGGAACTCAATAAAAGTAATTAAAATTTATTCCTGTTGTCCCCATTGACGGTGACCTGTTAATGGGGACAACGGAACTCAATAAAAATAATTAAAATTTATTCCTGTTGTCCCCATTGACGGTGACCTGTTAATGGGGACAGCAGAACCTATAGCTTTGAGATGTCATTGAATTATTACTTTCTAAGGAGATTTATATAGATAACCTATGGCATAGAGGTCAGTAGTCGGACTAATATGAGTACTTATAACTTTGTGTTTCGATGAATCAAACCAGGTGAACTGGTCATCTATTGTGGTCCTAAGGTTTATTAGTTTACCTGATTAGATTCTAAAATCGAACAAACTGGAAAAAAAGTTCGTGTAATCCGATGGATCGAACCATGTGGTTGAACCAGGTGACCAGTAGCAGTTTTTCAGCTACGTTTGCTCCGACAACTTGTCTAGGCTTGCCCATTACCGCGTCTCTAGTTTCAGCTTCATTATCTGTAAAACGAGCCTTTGTCCTTTTAACCGAGTTTGACAACGACCTGCAATTATACATTCCCTTAAGAGTTGTACAGTTTATTTTAAACAGCTTCAAAGTGCATGAGTAACATACAATTTGAAGCGAAAAGTTATAATTTAAAATGTTTGAGTTGGAATTCATGGAACAGAGTCATGGAAATACGGATTATTGTAATATTGTGCTTGTTGGGCATCCCTGCTTGTTCAAATTAATAATTTAACTTTGTTTGTTTCGTTTAAGCTTGTAGGTACACTGTCGGGTATAATACAATGTATTTACATTTTCAGTAAGAGAGGGTGTTTGGCAATGGATCATGGAAGCAAAGTCCTGGGCGTTTCAGTATTCGAATACACGTTCTATCTATAATCTTTAATATGTTCCATTACACCTATGAGGCGCTATGCTGACAGAGCCGTGTGGTGCCGGCTTAGAATTTTCACCAACACAACTCTTCACGCAAATGTCGTAAGTCGTAAGTCCAATATAGGCTGTTGAAGTTGAGGTTGAAATAGGGCCACTTTATTTGAAGGATAAATAAATAAATAATGCTGGACCATCCACAGAACATCATCTAGCCCCAAGTTAAACAGAGCTTGTGTTATGGGTATTAGATGACTGATATGCAAACCTTTAGCCTGTTAGTTGTTATTTTTCGAGTTGGAGCAAAACCCGTCCCAAGCTTTCTTATCCTCTAGATAATCTAATATTTTATAGTAAGCCTTTTTGCACAGCAAGATTTTGACAATTTGTTTGAATTTATAACTCTAAATATCATATTATGATATTAATGGTTTCTTCGTCGCTTCTTTACTTTAGTCTACATACCGAAGCGACAGAAATAAAAAAATATCACTTTATTTCCGTGTCAGTGTTTAGTTTTATAATTTGACCTTTTCCAAGTGTACATTTATTGTATTTATGGAAATAAAGAGTTTTTGATTTTGATTGGTAATTCACTGACACTGCGTAAACTGCAGTCTGCCCAGCATCACGAACACGTTAGTGAAGACGCCTGGTCTTAAATCTTAATTTTTTTGCAAATCGCCTCACATACCAAATAACGACCGCAACTTAATTAATTACTAAATACAGATCTCCCACTCCTATTTAAATCCACATCATTATCATTGGCTTATTTTACATCCACGCAAGATGATTTACTCAACATTAGCCTGGCTGGGAGGCAGTCGAACACCACACCCACTGATAATTCAGGGCAGAGCCGTTTTTAGGTTTAGTTTCAAAGAAAACCCCTTTATTGAACGATTTCTGAATGGAGCGGGGTACATATTAATATCATTCCCTTACCACCAAAATTAAGAATTGAGACCTCGTGTCTTCCCGTACGTTTTCGTGATGGTGGGCAGAACCTGCAGTTAACATAGTGTCAGTGAATTACCAATAACCCTGTATATGTGATAACTTTTTAATATTTTTCGTAAGAGCTAGTTTGAGTGGCCTGTTGCCACAATAGTTGCTTTATGCATAGCGCCTAAATCGTGGCAATGAGTTGGGTGGGTATACAATTATTTATAGTGTATACATCATTATGATAAACTGCATACTTACCGCGTTTTGACCAGTTCCATGGCTACATAAATTCGAAAAATTGTGCCGTATTCTGCTATTTGAAAGGTTCACGTATACATAAATGTGAAATTTTGTGAGTGTACACATATGTATCTGCGCAGCTCACTGTACAAAGCTATGCAGTGTGAAAAACAATATGCGAGCTAAGCTAAACTAAGTTAGTAAAGTAAAGTAAAGTAAAAAAAGTATTTATTTTGTGTCACAAAAATTACATGGAAAGTTGTTACAAATAAATAAAAGTTAAAACAGTGACATCAAAAAAGGTCGTTGCTCAGCATGATACACAGTAACGATGGCGCTACTGTGCGCTGGTTTTATGCGACACCTAGAGGGCGCAGCGGCAGTTAGTTTAGGTTTCGGTCTGCAATCTGCATTATTAAGTATTGATAAATTGTGTCAGTGCGAACCTACTTATGAGCTGATACTACTTACTAGTAAAATTCTCCTGAGTATTGGCAACTGTAGGCGTCACGTGGGCCGCTCGCAGCTCTGCGGGCCGCAGCGTGTTCAGCAGAGTGGACTTGCCGCTGTGGTCCAGGCCCAGCACCAGCACTGTCACCTCTACGCGGCCCGCGCCAAGCCAGGTGGATATCTTGTCTAGGAGACCCATTGCTAGAATAGTAGGTAATAAATAAATACTTAAGATATTTTATTTTTCACTCACAACAGACACTGGAAATAATTGGAAAAAATTATAATGACTCGAAAAAATCACAAGAAACATTAATAGGTAACTAAGAATATAATATGGGTATCTACCAATTTATATCCAAATAATGAGATTCCTTCGACTCAGTATCTAGTAAGGCATGTGATTGCATTTATATAAAATATTTCTTTACTAGACTTTTTTAAAATAACTTACCAGCTCGTTACCAAATCCTAAAAATCCGCACTACGTAAAGATCACTCCACCATTGTCATTGCAGATACGTATCGATTACATATAAATAAAACAAAACACTATTTTTCAATAGCCATCGATATTGTAACCTAAGAAATTTCTAGATTTTCATTTTACCCAATGGCTCAAAACCAAATTAGGTCACTTTTACACCACGCTTTTGATTAAATTCATTGAATTTTCAGTTTTGGTGCTTTTACAAGTTTATTTGCAATACGCACTGAATAAATATAGTGAGCTACTGAAGGTACTAAAACAATATGACTGGTTCTGTTTCTGGATTCCAAGTTTTGCGTTACTATGGCAACAACACGTGTAAACAAATCGGAAATAAATGTTCGATAGAAGTTCAGGGATGTGAAGGAAAGACAATTGAACAATACTTTTCATTTTAATTTCTCTAGGTATTTACATTTTAACTAGCTATTTTCATTAAGATATATTTTTCATAAGTTTATATACACTTTTTTTTAATTGCACTTACATGAGTATTAAATATTACTTATTTAATTTTGAATGCATACAATTTTAAGCTGAAGAATTACAAACAACACGAGAAACGTTTTGTAGCGGAAATTTTAATATTTTTACGAAGACATTAAAAACGCAATTACATTACTTCCGAGAGACATAATTTTTGAGAAATACAAGACTTTGTTTTAAAAATAGGTGCTCTACATAATTTAGGGTCGAATACACGGTGTAACATAAAGTAAGGACCAAACTTTCGAGGGTGGTCTAGACTTGGTCACAGAACCGACGAAAAAATTGAAAAAAATTCCCGCCTTTTAGTTTTCGAACAATAAATATAAACAAAATGACCACTAGACGTGGCAATGTTTGGTGCATGTGCTTATCGCCATTGAAAAATGTCGAAAAATGAAAAAAAGTAATAGGTTCACGTTCATACCATTCAGCTTTATACGATTTTTATGAGCCTACCCCTAATTTTCAATCTAACTACAGCACCGTACTAGTTTTAAATTCATTTGACTGTTGTCAAAAACTCGTTCCATTCTATGAATTTAAGATTTTTCTAAAAGTCACAATATTTTGAAAGGCGGCACTAAATCTACATTCTGAAATTACCTGATTTGTGACTTATTATTGTAAAGATTATGCAAGAGATATTAAATTTTAACATTTTCACATTTTAGTATTGTCCGATTCTGTATTAAGTTTGACATCATTCGGCGCTGTGGTTTCACTTGAAGTTGAAATATTGTCACCTTGACTGTTACTGTTTGCTTTGTTTTGATTAGCTACATGTTCTAATGATTTATGATCACTTAAATCTTTCGTTTTATCACAGTAATTATTCACATCACCAACTTCTATAGCTAAACTTGTTTGAATATCACTATTTATCACTTCTTTTATGTTTTTATCCTCAATGGTTTCAGTCACTTGGCTTTCTATGTTATCACTTCTAACACCGTTTTTTTTATCATTTACAACTTGCACATTTCCATTTTCTACATTATCACGAGCAATGACACCCCTTTCTTCAACTTCTTCTACTATCACATTATTATTATCACCTTTATCTTCATCTATATTAACTTCCACACTATTAACATCATCACTGTCACTTTTCTTCCCTTTAACATCACTTGGGTCTGCTATCCCCGGACAGATAATCTCATAGATCTCCTCCGGTGTCCGATCCATGGTTTCCGGGACAGTGAAGAAGGCGAAGGTGGCCATGGCTAGAGTTAACGTGGCAGCTACGGCCAGAGCAGTGGCTAAGCCAGCGTTGTGGACGATGGTTGGAAAGACGACGATCTCGATGGCATTGGCGAGGTCTGAGACTGCTGTGACGAGGAGACTGGCGCAGCCACGGTACTGGAAAGGACAGAAGATTACTATTACTAGGTATTTGGGTATAGATTACTTAATAACCTGAAGTTGCAGTGTGGGAAGGCACCTCGTCACGAAAAATCGGTCATTATGGAGATTTTTAGGGGAGGCCTTTGTCTTGCAGTAAACGTCGATCGGCTGAAGATGATGATGATGTAATCTCATTATCATTCAGCGCTGTTACGTTTTTCCATATTTTATTGAAAAAACTTTATTGATTCTGATTCTGTTTCCTTATTATTCTTTTATGTTTGTGCGTCTAATTTTAGTGCTAGTAAAAATAGCTAATTGGAATCGCAAGCCCGTCTATCTAGTGACCGGTTATCACTTTGACCTTGTTAATGAAGTACGTTTACAATCTCCACGAGCAGATTTGTGAGCAAGATTTTATCATTTGACCTCTTACTCAGAATCGAGCATGTTTAGTTATAATCAGTAATTATTTATTTTGTAGGATTGTGAGAACCCATTCGATTGTTGGTTACCAACGTAACCAGATTACGCATTGCTAAGATTTATAAATATTGGTATTTACAATAACAGAATAAAACAATAACAACTAGTTTAAACAAGTAAATATATCTATTTCTTAAAAATCTAAGCCGTCACCAGAAGGCAGAGTGCCCAGAATGCTAGCAGCATTGCCACGTTGAATTGTTGAATCGTTGAATCCACCCATTCGATTGTTTTATTACTTGAATCAGTATCAGTACGTAAATGCAAATAAAATTTACTTACCAAATAAAGTACCTTTTTGCTTTTACTTTTATAAAAATCGTTGCATCTGAACGGTAACTAAACCTAAACAGTTTTCTGTGAGATCCCTCGCGTTTACATGACAAGTTACTAAACTTAGTTCGAGCGAGGAGTTGAACGAAATGGAGAAATAGGTCCAAAACATAATAATTATTTTACCATCAAGTAATTTGTGTTTTAGGTAAGACCTTAGGAAATAAATGATTTTATTATTATTAATTTTATTATATTATACCTAATGATGAGAGCGTTTCAAGTTGGTGACTAACTGCTGTTGGTGTCTTTGCACGAGTTTTCGCCTTATTCCGCTCTGACCCAGTTTGCTAATTCATTATTGGATCAGTTTCCACTTTTATTCCACTCTGATCGGTCGAGTGGATTAGCTCTGCAATCTTCGGAGATGGGGGGGAAAGGGTAAAATTTCGACTATTTTCAAAATATTTCAAAAAGTATGAAACCCACAGAAATTTGAAGTTCTCATTATATACCTATACATACAAACAGGAATTACAAAAAACATGGTACCTACATACCCAAATATCCCGTTTTAAATCACTTTAGGAATAAGTAAATTAATTGTTGAAAAAGTTAGTGTTTACGAGGTGTACTGTTCGACGAACTACTAGTTTAATTTAGTTAGTTTTAGTTCTCACCTGATAAGTAAACATCTCAGCCAGCAGCGCATACGGCGCGGGCTGCAGCCCCGCGGAGTCGGCGAACACGGCCGTCGCCAGCGCAGCCACGGCGCCCACTCGGGAGCCCACAGCCACGGCCGCGGCGCCGCCCGCCAAGCACAGCCCGGAGACCACGGCGCCCCATACTAGCAGCGGCTGAGGGATGGGGTACACTACTTATTCAAACAAATGGTCTAACTATACTAATATTATAAAGAGAAATTATTAGACTGTTTGTTTGTATTGAATAGGTTCCGGAATTACTGGACCGATATGAAAAATTATTTTACCATTAGAAGCCCACATTATTCCTGATGAACATAGGCTACTTTTTACCGCGGGAAAATGCTTCATTCCTACGGGAAAACGGGTAATCGGTCAACTTGTAGTAAGAAGGCAGCAAGTATGAAATAAAATTTAATAAAATTTAATTATTTCCATATACCACAATAAAGCCAAACCTTGAAAATTAAAACCACTTAAATCTAAAGATGATACAAATAGGTAATGAATGAAAAATTAAATTAAGTAAAATAAGTTGCTATAATATACGTGCATGAGTAACATATTATTGTGGCAGAGAAATGGCCCATAGCTCAGCTTGATGCTCCAGCATGTCGCCATGGTGCAAAGCTGGAATTCTGCTAAGGGCTGCATTTAGGTAACGGACACCTTGGTAAATACCCAATAAAAATAATATAAATAAATCAACCAACCACAATACATATTTATATTAAACTCAGGAAACATTTAATATGAATTAGAATAAAAAGGAAGGATACCACTATATTACTTGCTATATCACACACCTATGAAAAAGCCGTTTAAAAGACCTATGATGAAGGAAAGACCATAGACATGCCAGCCTAGGAATATGTTGTTTAACATATATTATCGCATTCACTGCCCAGCCTCCACCGAGCCGCAGGAGGACATCTGCGTCTTGGGCCATGAAAGTTTTAATATGTTGGTGTGTGTATCAAATTATCTCGCTAAAAAAGCTTGGGACGAGAGATAAAAAAGCTTGGGACGAGCTCTACTCCAACTCGAAAACTAACAACCTATCAAAGTAAAGGTTTCTTGTTCGTTTCCTTAAAAAGATTGAAGTGAACAATAAACCAAAGTGATCACTTTATTTCCTAGTTTTACTTATGTTATTTGAATTTTCTAACGTGTCCAAGAGTCCTGTAAGGTCTAAAGGAAATAAAGCACTTTGATATTTGATCTCCGCGTTCTCGCCGCTACTAGCGAGAGCCAGCAGAGATTCGAGATGCCTTGATAAGTCTTGTGTCGGTGCCAAGATCCACTTTGATGTCGAGGCTCAGAGGAGAACGTATAAGACTATCTAATGTTCGTTCCTATTAGTTTATACTGTAGAAAAAGGCCACTCACCCGTCGTCCAATCTTCTCCACCAGATACAACGCCAGCGCGGAGGCCACCAACTGCACGGCTCCCAGCACCACGGCGTCACTGGCGGCCTTCCTCCCTTCAGTCTTTTCTCCCCCCGTATCCCCTTGAAATTAAAAAAACAATTACATGTACCAAAACGGTTTTACACCGGTTAGGGCGCCTTAGGTTCAATTTCACCGTTTGCTGCCATAAATTGGATCAACAAAACCAAGTTCAGATCTCAAGAGGGAATTTTCTTTGTCAACAAAGTTTAGTTCAGCATGATCTAGTTCAAATTTCAGTTGCCTACTGGCATGACGCATCAACTTTATATCGGTATAATGCGCTGAACTCGTTTAAAGCGCTAAACTGAGTCTATCTTAGTTCAATTGCAACTATGAAATTGGACCTTAGTCTCGTTCAATTTGCATAGTATAGAAAGAGATGCCCTCTACGATTCTTTGTCTCGAGTCAGAATCAGATTTGACGAAGAGGAACAAGCTGAAATGAACTTTTTGTGTAGCAGCTAGAATCAAAAAGTGCACTTCTTCAATTGTGCAATTTCTTTTTTGTAGGCCTGTGAAAACCGCCAATGTTTTGTTTCGTTTCACACACCTTCCACAACTGTTTACCTTTTATGCATAGAAAGCTTACCTTTCTCTCCTGCCGCTAGGAAGAACACCCGCTCCGCAAACTGCAGGAGAGTCAGCAAGCCGCACATTTCCTGGCCCACCACGGCCACTAGCGCTATCACGAAGGCTTTGCGACGCCGGACGTCGCTTACTGGAACCAATTTACATCATTGTAAAGTTAATACATCCTCAGATGAAGATGAAGTGGACCAAAAAGTGAAAGAACAGAAGGCAGACGCAAGCTAATTATAATGCAAACCTACAGGGATTCCTACTGGGTGATGTCATAATCATTACTTAGATAGAGATAGAGAAACATTTATTGACAAACACAACTCCGATACACAGAAATAGCAGGTACATAACTTACAAACAATAAATGAAACATGCAATACAGTATTACATAAATTAAATAATATTAGGAGTAGGTAGGTATGTACCTACCCACCCACTCACTTATAGGACTAAACGCACGGAACTAGAGAAAGAAGGGCGCAACAGGACAAGAACAAATTAATTGACAACCTAATAAAGTTAGGTAATAGCAAAGGTAGGTAGAATTATTGACTTTGTGGGTATGTAGATTTATTTTATTATTTCATCTAAATCAGAAACAACATTGGCTGTGATTGTTCGTTGTGTAATATTTGAGAATGTAATATTTTGTGAATACCTATAGTATTATGCTAATGTAATATTATGAAAACAAAGGAGCATGGTGATGACCTACAATCGAAACTTTTAACAAAGTGACTAACAGCCAGTTGTTCGTAGTGTTGGTACGGCTGCTTCCTATTTGTCAACCATTTACATTTCATAATTATGTTGCTTTGCATCTGGAAACTTTTTCAATTCACAGTGTTTTTGAGTACAGTCTAGAAACATATCGAACGTGATCTGTTCGATATGTTTCTAGACTGTACTCAGTACCGTTTGAAGTAGTAAAATAAATAGATAGGTACCCGGTACATTACAATTCTGTACGCTGATTAACTAATCAATGATCAAATCTCTTGTCTACTAGTTCTTTCTCCCGAGTTCATTTTGACAAGAAATTTGATCATGGTAGATTAGTTAACCATAGAGATGATCAGCGTACGCACAAATGGCTGCTAGAGTAATAGATTTAACAAGCAAATACGCGATTCTGAATGATGTTCATCAAAAGCCTTTTCTCCTCAAATATTTTCAACAGTTCCTCTTCAGTAACCTTCTCCGTTCAACTAATCCTTTCCATTCTTCTCCAGCACCACGTTTTAAACGCCTCATTCCTCTCTCTCTACTCTTTGTCATGATCCATGTTTCGCATCCATAGAGGGCTATGCTCCAACACACATGTATGCACATACATATATTTTTATTAACTTTTTCTGAAACATTTTGATATTTTAGATGTAAATATGTTATTTTTGACGATTAAGACAAAGTCAATAAATCCGGGAAACGGTGAATATTGGTGGTACAGGACCAGGCTGGATAGAACAATAGTGAGGAGGTCTTTAGCCTTGACCCAGCAACAAGTGCTTACGGTCTAAATAGATGGAAGTTGTCAGTATTCGTAATTCTGTTGCCGCTTGCATATTTCAGCAGCTCTTACTCGAGGATTAAAGTAGGCACTTACACATATCCTTAGCGAGTTTGAAAGGAGACACAGGCTCCAGGTCTGGTTCAGGAAGAGCCTTCAGTTCCACGTCCAGTTCCGAGCTGGTTGTGTCGGCGGGGAAGCCTCGACACCACGCCAAGGATGCACGGGCTCTCTGTGAACATTTCAAATAATCGTCAATTTCTGGATAACTTCATCTATTTTCAGTTATAAACGGCCACGGTTGCTAGCCGCCAACCGTGGCCGTTTATAACTTTTAGATGTACTTGTTGTTTAGTTTGGAGGTTGCAGTTTCAATTCCTGCCTCTGGACAAATATTTGTATCTAAGATCTGCAGACATTCAATTTTGTAACGGGCGTATGTTAAATTGTATTGTATTAAGTATATCAGTTATCTAGTGTGTATATACGAGCTGATAGCTATAAAATATAAACTATAACTAAAAGCTATATACTAGCGAAATAAATTTTACATATATTCTACCTTGTATTTCCCATTGGCAGCCAGATACGCCGGCGACTCCGGCACGAAGAGATATGCGATGAAATGTGCCACGGATAGAGCCAGGCAACACAGCAGGACTGTTCTGAACAAACACATACTGGTTAGACGATCTCAAGTGCTAGGATGGAATGTGTCATTTGGAGTTTACACATTAAAGTCGGCAACACGGTGGGTTGGTGCGACATTTCTGTGGTATTGTAGGTGATATGAATATTGGAGGTGATCTATAAAGTTGGAGGCCAAAACCCACTTCAGGGTTGAAGCGCCAGGCCAGTAGTTCTAGAATTATGAATCAGTACACTTCAGTCAATAGGATGATAGCTGTAGTAGCAGCAGCGTAAGAATCGACTCCAACTCTGCACGACCAGAGGAAGCAGCAGCATGACAGCAGCTGCGATCACCAATACACCTAATGTTCAGCATGCAGTGGTCTTATATGTGCTGAGGAAACCGTTGAAACCATTTATGCATTGTGATTGTGGTAAGTAATACATCAGGTCTTAAATATAGTTTTCGGTCTACACAATCTACTCTAAGAGGTATTATGATGAATGGTCTTTCCTTCCTTCCCCTGGCCTTTCGTGTTAAATTTCAATTGATGTGAATTGTTTATTTATTTTATTTAAGAATTCTCACCGGTCTGCCAGTTCAGCATCTGAGGCTATGTACATCAGCAGGAAGCCGACATTATGCGCCAGCACCAGCGCCACCGCTGCCGCACCGCGCACACTGGGACAGCACATCTGGAAGATGGTAGGCTCGTAAAGCTGGGCACTGACCGGTGTTATGAGGTGTCATGCACCATTCGCACCGAGCATGATACATTACTCCATGTGCTCTAAATCCGTCTCGTGGCTCGTTGCGAGCGCCTTCTTTCCCCGTACTGACTGCACGAACGCTCGCTGTGTAAATCGTTACATTACGACTCGTTACGCTGGTTATTACAGTACCTCGTACGTCCTCGTATGTCTACGTGAATCAATGTAGATTTACATAAACATACCTATTCCTTTACGGTGAGCAATGTCGGTGCACAAGCAATTGAAAATAAATTAGGTACCTACTTGCAACAAAATAGAAAATAAAAAAAACGGAAATTTTAAAATTGTTTTATGATTTATGCAAATCAAAAATAACAAATGTCACTGCTCTGAAAAATCGTTGAAATTGATAAATTAATTTGTTAAAACATTTAATTGAAAGTTTCAATTTTCTCTGTAACTTCAAATTCGATACGTTCCGCTGATGCTGTGCACTGCTGCACTCTGGGTGCTTAGCTTCCTCCTCAACAGCCTGTATTGGTCCACTGCTGGACGCAGGCCTCCACCTGATAAGCGCCTTGTTGGCTTTTATCTCATGGGGGTAACGCCCATAATCCCCGGTGCTTAGCTTACCTTACCTCATTAGCTAACATGGGCGGGATGACCCAGGCGGCGGTGCCCCCGAGGCCGGCAGCCGCCCGCCCTATTACTATGCCAAAACCACCGAATAGCTTCAGTGACCAGCAAATCTGGAAAGAAGACAAATTTTATCAACTCTGCCGACTATTCAACTGTCTAGCAGTATCTTTACAATCTGGGTCGTACTGGTATGCGGTGATCCGTGACAAACGTGAGATAGACATAATTTCTGTGGTAAACTCTACCAGTTTTTATACTTTTTCATGGAAAAATCAACTTGAATAATCGTCGTTACATAATCTGTTGGCTCGATACATATCGAAGCTCTCGTTACTCCCGATATATTTCATGTCGACAGATTCGCATCACTATTTTTAATAATGTCTATGAAATATTGCATTATTTCATTCAGTCTTCATTCACTCACCTGTCAACAATTCATAATCGTGCATGTTTTAAAAAGAAAATAAGGAAATAAATAGTAAAAAACAATTCACACAGCATTGTCAAGAGCTTGTGCTATGGGTACTAAATAACTGATATATTTTATTAGCATAGAAAGCATCCTGAACACATGGAAGAAATATTTGCTGATCATACAAATATTTATCCCTACATCTAAAATCGAACCCGCAACCTCCAGCGCCCGCCGCGCCACAGAGGTATTCAAAAATAAACGCGTGAATGGAGTATACCCACAATAAAAGCTGCAGAGGTAGCCAACATGGCTGGCTTCCTACCCGCAGCTATCGCCCTGGCCGCCAAGGGCATGGCCAGCGCGCCAGCCAGGAAGGTGGCCGCTGCTGCTCCGACCAGGCCCATGCCCTCCTCTCCCTCCGCCCCCTCCCCGCTCTCGAAGGATACCCAGCCCATGGCGAGGCCGAAGGAGATCGATGGCACGTTTACTGCAAGAGGAAAGTATACCTAGAGTCAATATTAAGACAACACCGAAACGAACTAGAACCGAACCGAAGCGAAACTTACTCGAAATTTAGTTTTTTACATAAAAAATACACAAAAAATATATTTTATGGAAAAGAAAATATTTTCCATACAAAAGTGCATTGTGCACTTTCATTTGAAATTAAAGAAACACAATATTTGAAAAACTAGAAACTTACAAAACTTTCTAGTTTTTCAAATATTTGGAAATAAGTTGAAAAATTACTCCCCTCACAACTCTTCGAGGCTTGCAGAGCATTACGTCTGAAATGACGGGTAAGTCCCTGACCATAGACTTGAGATTTTTTCTCCACGCTTTCCTGACTGATATAGTTTTCGTTTGAAAAATCCTCGGCCACCGGCGCGAGTTTGACACTCGCAGGTGACGAATATGTTTTTGTGAATGCCATTTCGTTTTCACCATGTCAGTCGAAGGATGTCCACAGGTGGACATGAGTTACCTATTATTATCCCTCACATAACCTAATATAACACAACCTAACATAGGCTTTAAGGCACTTCTAACCGAAATGTAATGTTGTTTTTTTTACCTGAATAAATAATTCTATTCTATTCTATTCATAAAACCCACGATCTAGGTGGCCTGAAGTCTCCCAAAAGCCAGTTAAGGTTAGTTTCTAAGTTCCAAAAATATTTTAGAAACTACTATTTACCTCAACTCTAAAAATCTAATCAACATTTCCACCGCACATCAGAGGGGTGACTTTATTTGACGTTAGTAACGACACGTAACGAGAACTGACGTCTCCTTTATATATGTTTCTTATCCGCACGATACAAAAACTCTGAATAAGAATACGTACGGATCGGTAATTTATTTTTTACTCAAAACAAAAACAATGAGTGCTTTATATATAAGAGACAAAACAGACTTATTTTTGTGTTAAGTCACAAATGGTCTCTGTCTCAGCATAAGTTTATTGCATTAGCGTATTAACCGAACGAGATTAAATTCGCCGTACGGTACGCTCAATGAAATGATTGAATGATTACCCCAAGCTGTCTTCGCTAGATTGACCAATTGCTGGCATTTACAGAACAAGGCAACAATTGTGTATGTTCAGACAGCGTTAGAATTAAATAACCCCCCTGCATAACACAATACAAGTTATAATCTGTTTTTTTTTAATCTATTGGTTTTTATATTACCTAAATAAAAATACATTTTATTTTCGTCTTTTATAACTCCTGCGATTAACAGGTTTGGATTTAAATTTATACCTGCGGCATTTGTTGTGTTATGCGGGGGGGGGGGGCGTGACTAAGTTCTGACGCCTGTCTATACCTAGTAAGATAGGTAAAACAGGTGGGTATAATAAGGATGTAGGAGTCCTTAGGACACGTTTTGGGAAGTTCCTCCTTCGAAGTTTTCTTGTATGAATTTGCACCAATCAACACGACGGGAATTTTGCCCATCGGTTATAAAATGAGGTATCCATCGCGAAGTGAGCTTCCTAACTTTAAGGTGTTCATGCAGGATGGTGGCAACTGCCTGTGATCCAATCTTCAGTTCAGCCTGAAGATCTCGGTGTGCAATGTGTCTGTTCTCCCGCAATAGCCACTTTACCCTGATGACATTTTCATGAGTTACTGCAGTTGTAGGTCGGCCAGGTCTGGGGTCATCGTTTAGGTTTACTCGACCATGTTTAAGTTCACGAAATCAATAGATATTTCTATTTCTATCATAGAAATAGAAATATCTTAATTTTGTTCTAAATAATTTAGAATAGACAGGTATTTAATCTTCACTTGTTTTTCCAAGACCCTTGTTAACTTCAACGAAAGAACTTTTTGTTTTCAAAATAATTAAAATAGTACTTAAAGGTACTTACTGAGTACAACCAGGATAATCTGAGTGAAGAACCTTCTTATTTTCACTGCATCCACAGCCATTATTTTAGTGGTTGGTAACACTGTCATCACTTCGACCACCATCAACCCCTATTTTCAGCACTGGGTTGCCATCACAGTTAGTATTAGATTTATTTTGCACGGCGCTATACAAATCAAATCCCTGAATCTAATGAGAGACAGACGCGTTAGTTACATAAGTACCTATTATAACGTGTTTGTTTTTATTTCCATTGCTGCCCGTAGGTTAATAATATTAAACACTGAATCTTATGAGAGACTGGGTGTTTACTGTTATTAAACTACGGGTAGCAACGACAAAAAAACAAACAAGATTATAGGTACCTGCCTAGTTCCTAGCACTATCGAACTAATAAACCGACGACCTAATGAGTTGTTAACACCATTCACATAAACACAATCATGTAGCACGTAACGCTCAAAGCGCCAAAATTTAATCTTAATAATGACATTTTAGTTTTTTTTTCACTTGCTAGAGCACACGGTAAAGTCCGGCGGTAGAACGCGGGCAAATAGCAGCCTATTTTGTAGTCTTTTGTGCACTAACTGGCTGGGCTGTGTTGTGTAGCCTGGCCCGATTCATCCGATAGACTGGTTTTGAACTTAGATAAAGACAACTTTTGAATAATAAATCGGTATGACAGACACCAGACACGTGCTTGGTTCGTCTGAAC
This sequence comes from Eupithecia subfuscata, assembly GCA_963564075.1. Classification (NCBI taxonomy): domain Eukaryota; kingdom Metazoa; phylum Arthropoda; class Insecta; order Lepidoptera; family Geometridae; genus Eupithecia; species Eupithecia subfuscata. The sequence continues at coordinate 11,532,698 of OY751118.1, read as the reverse complement.
TTCGAGATAAACTTTGACCTTTTCATCTAATGTCGATAATTTGTATTGTAGATATGCTTTACCAGTAGGAGATTATATCATAATAATTTACGGGATTTTGATATGCGATGTTAACATTTTTTACAGAAATAAAAACCATGAAATCAGACTCTGCGAGCAAACACCATAGGCATTTCAGTTTTTGCAGAATTATGTTGCGTACGTAGGTACCTAAAAAGGTAAGTAGGTATGTTAAAAACGTAGGAAACCCGAAGAGAAGACGTAGGAGCCGTAAAAAACGTAGAAAACCTCGGTCGACAGGTACGTCTACGTACCTACTTTTTAGGGTTTCGGTACAGAATGAAACCCTTATGGTCTCGCTGTGTCCATCCTTTTCTTTCCTTGTTATTAGGTCCTACAGAAACATCAGAATTAGCATCTTTTGGTGGTTCTAGAGATAGCTCTAGCTAGAACCACCAAAAGATGCTATTTCTGATTTGAAATTTCAAGTGAATAGCTTTCTTGAGTTCAGAGTTTAGACCTACTTATAAGGTTACATGTGCTACATCAAATTTGCATATCATAGTTTTTGAAATATTTTGAAAAAAGTCGAAACAATGATCTCCGGGGGTTTAAAGATTTTGCCCCTAACATCGGCTACAAAACTGTTTTTTTTTCTTAAAATTTGTCGCGCACTATAAAATGTATACTTAATAAAGAGAAAATAAATAATTGCTCAATTTTTTTTCTCTCTAATTTTTTAAAATATCTATTGTTCCAATTTTTTTTATATTAAGTACTTATGTATGTGAATATCTAAGACACCTGACGCTCTATGACATTATGTTATGGGCCATTTTTATTTGTTTATGTGTCCTCTATCTAAATATATAACACGCATTGTTCGCGGCGATTTGAAAAAAAAACAGTGTGGAAGCCGAAGTTAGGACAACCCTCCATACTAAAAATCTTCATACCCGTTAGCAGAGCATTATGTCTGAAATTCATATAGGTACCGTTTAAAGAGCTAAGAATTTTTTTAAAAGAAAGATAGTTTTTTTTTACTGGGACAGTATGGGAGAACCCAGAGAAGGCACAGGTAACACCGACAGTTTCATTTCAAACGTAGGTAATCTCTTTTGTGAAAAAACAATTTGGCATTAAATATTTTTTGTTGAGTAACCCCTAAATCACCGCAAAGCACTTGAGCACCCTACTTTATACAAGCGTCTTGTAAACGTCAGCTTTTCACTTAGCATTTAAGAAAAATGTTTACCTAGCTAGTAACTTTAAAAACGAACCATATTACCAGCCAAGTTTGTATCTACTAGAGATACAAGCTTGGCTGGTAATATGGTTCGTTTATGAGTTAAGATGGTAATTTTTCTAATGTTCATCCTCTGATTATGGTTGTTCCCATTATACTATAAAAAATTATATGTCCCAGTTAAAAAATCACCCTTTACAGCGAAGTCTCTAACTGGTACCTTTAAGGACTTAGTTTTTGTTTAATTGATAAAAATTTAAAACACTCGTCGAGCGAGTCACACTCGCACTTGACGGATCTTGATTAATATGGCGCTGGGGAAGCCCGCCGCAAAATTTATAAATACCTAGCGTATTACTATAAAAACAACACTTGATTTGCGGTTGAATTGAACGCATGAGTACCTAAGCTTCAATTATAGGTAAGAAGATCTTATAATGAGAGAGTAAGTACCTACTACATACTACATAATTTATAAGTACTCGGTTCTAGATTCCAGGATATTTTTTGTTAGTAAATGGGTCAGTAAATCAACAAAATATTGATGGAAAATTATTTACGACACTAAATTATCATGGATGCAAATCGCAGAAGTAGGTACCTACCTAGATTCGAGACATTTTCGGTTTTAACAGCTTCCGTTCATCATTTGTCTTTCGTCTGTTTTGAGCGCGAATGTGCACCACTTTGTTTGCTGCGCGTGTGCAATATGATTTTCGGAAAAAAGTGATCCACTGTTGACCACTTGACCCTACGGTGGTGCATTGGTAATTGACGTCGTGAAAGAATTGAACGAAAGTCTTCGTTTCAGGTCTGGCCAAAATAGCGTTTTTGTCAGTATGTCCGTACTCCTCTACAGGTCGTATTTTACAACCGATCGGTACGAAACTTTGTGTACAGATTCTATGATTTTATAGAATTTTATTGTCGTCGGGATTTTTTGATTAAAGGCGTACTTCTTCCACAATAGCAAAAAGGCGGATTTGGAATATCTCCGCTATAAGAGATCTGATTTTGATGATTGTATTTTTAATTGAAAGGTAATAACTTTAAACTGTTCTTATAAAAATTTGGTAAAGATCGGATGAGGATTTTCGGCATGACGAGCAGAATAGCTCCGCAAAATGCAGTAATATGCAAGAGAGCATTTACAGTACAGCGCCACCTATTAGAACATCTTTGTAACACTTCGAGAGTTATATGAAATAGCGCGGCCGCATACACCGTCGTCGTCGGTTAAATAATAACAACAACTTTGCGCTGATGGAACAACGCCATCTATTGATACCTAGGTACAGAATTTCGAGCTTTGCTGAGGAACGTAACTTAGGTACTTTGTATGGACAATTGGTATAATGGTTGATGTGTTTGTGCAACATTTCGTTCAAAAATTCAATGCACACCACACTAGCGTAAACCAATATTTAGGTACCTACCTACTTATAAGGGATTTTCTGATTTTTGGATATACATAGGTACCTGGAGACTTAGGTAGGTAAAGTGTAGATACACTACCTACCTACCCATAGGATTTTTCTTACAACGCGTCAAAAAGTAAGAGGCACCGATAATTACATAGAAATTAGGCACTTACCTATAATACTTATGACAAGATTAGCACCATTATAGGAAGGCTGGTGCCTACCTATGCTGGTGCTTATTCTGATAAGTAAGCACTTTTGCTCCGTGATACATAAGATGCTTTCATACTGGCACGGCGATTTGCAAGGAGTCACCGCCGAAAAACATGGTTGAAAGGGTAACCATTTCGACTATTTTCAATATATACCTACTGAACCTACCTACCAAAATATCCCGTTTTAAATTACATTAGTGCATTAATAAGTAAATTAATTGTTGAAAAAAGTTAGTGTTCGCGACGTCTACTGTTCGTAGAACTACTAGTTAGGTCCTTACCACCAATGCACATCCTATACTTCGTTATGCTTCTTTAACTACATTTGCCTCAATATAAATAAATAATGCTGCCACACAGCGTCATCTAGCCCCAAGCTAAGCAGAGCTTGTGTTATGGGTACTAGATAACTGATATACATAATATATTTCATTACATAGATAGATATTTTTTATTATACATAGAAACGACCAGAACACCCGGAACACCCGGAACAAATATTTGTAGATCGTACAAACATTAGTCCCAAGGCGGGAATCGAACCCGCAACCTCCTGCGCCGCGGGCGTACCTTCGCCCGCCGCGCCACCGAGGTCGTCTCAGTAGTGGCGCGATAATACAGTCATGTCTACCTATGAAGCTTATGCAAGGCAGGCAGGTAGGTGAGGTAGGTAACCGCGCGATTTTATGCAACTCTCCCCGAGTTGCATAATATCGCGACAATTCCGCGCACCTGCATATTTAACCAACTAAGCATAGCAAATGCTTGGAGTGTTATGTTATCGTATTATATTATTATCGTAGTAATGTCGTAGCGCAAGTCTACAAGCCCAAACCGGCCTGCGCGCTGCGTCAGCTTACTCCAATAGCTCAGAACAGAAGCACGTGTGGTCAAAGGTTTTTGGTGATATCATTATTGAACTCACATCTTACCAAAACAGTCAATTATATTCACATTTCGAAATTATATAAGTGCACTTCTGTAGAGAAATACTGCTGTAGTTTTCTGCATATTTTTTATTTTTATCTGATTTTCACAAACCAAATTATCATGTTCGATTATTCCGTGCCCAGGCCTAGAATTAATGAATATAATAAATAATGAATTAATGAAAAAATGAATATAAAAGTGTTTTAATGTGTCTATGGATTTTGTAAGTCTGAAATAAATGATTTTTATTTTATTTATTTATTTTAGAATGAGCACCATCCCAACTCTCCCCGCGGGTGTCGTAAGAGTCGACTAAGGGATATCCACCGGGGGGGCGGGCAGCAGCGCCCCCTGCAGAACAATTTGACCACCGAACTGCGATCCCAACCCGCATGCCCAGAGTGGGGATTATGGGCATTACCCCCCATGTGAAAAAGCTAATAAGGCGCTTATCAGGGGGAGGCCTGCGTCCAGCAGTGGACCAATACAATGAGGTTGAGGTATGTACCCACACAGCATCACGTTTCGTCATTTTTAAAAAACACCTATGTATATAAGAAGGTAGGTTCTGTTGCATCTACAGTGTCCCGAAAAAAATATGGCCCCAGTGATGTAATCAGGGGGTGGGGGAATTTTGCGAAGATGTAAGTCCAGACCAGCCCCCGTAGCATAGCGCTCTGTTGTCTAGCCTAGAAAAGAGAAAATGTTGTACATTGCGTAAATTATTGCACTTGAAGAAATGAATTTCAATTATTTACGCATTCCTTAACGATGCGATATCATTGTTGTCGATTCTACTCTAGACAACCAAGGCTGTGCTTGGTCTACTGGAAAATAGCAATATATTAACATGGGATAGAAATAACCTCTCAAAGTTTCCGTAGAAAGAAAGCGTGCGAAGTCACGGACAGAAACGAGTTAGTAATACTTTAAGGCGAATAGTAGGGTGAATAGTGGCGCCACTACATATTTAATTGTATAAAATCTATTTTACTATCTAAAAATTAAACCCGTTTTCGTTGGTCACGGCATCACGCGTGAACGGCTGGACCGATTTCGCTAATTCTTTCTTTGTTGTGTTTGTTATTGTCAGGAGAAGGTTCTTATGAAAGAAAAAATTAAGAAAGTTGGTAACATAAATTTCCACGGGGGCGAAGCCGCGGGGCGCAGCTAGTTACGTTATACAAAGGAATTATCAAAAAATCGGACCGCGCGTAGACGATATCTATCATAAGCTTTTTTTACTATTACAGATACATTTAAAAAAAGCTTATGATAGATATCGTCTACGCGCGGTCCGATTTCTTGATAATTCCTTTGTATAACGTAATTATAAAATTAAATATGTAGTGGCGCCACTATCCACCCTACTATTCGCCTTAATAGCGGCCAACAAAACCGGCACTTACATGACGTTACAACCTAAATAGGTCATCCACGGAAGGAGTCCTCCGAGCTATCCTGCCAATTGTACTGATGAGGCGACAATGGAGGCTATTCCGGTAACTGCCGCGGAATGGACTGAGGAGGTCAGGAACTGAGATACTCGGAGGTACCTTCTATTATTAGAGCACTTAGTTTCTTCATTGATGGTTGTCCAAATTGGTTGAAGACTTGCCTTTGCCTTGGTTAAACGTAACGACTGCTAGGAGATTCAGTTTGCTGGGATGGATGAAATGTTACAAGATGCCTGGACAAAGTGTTTCTATCTATTTTGCTGTCTACTTTTCCGAATTTCAGTAATAATATAGCGCACAACTCATAGTAAGCACAGGTACAGTACCATTTTTCCCTCGCTATTAAAATCCGTTGGGACGGCAGACCGACCATCGGGGAGAGGTCAGGCGCAGGGCCAACTGTTGAACGTGCTTTCTGAAGCACACCGCCCGCTTTCTGACTCCTCTGTTAATTTTTCTTACTAGAAAAATCTCAAAAAAAATATCACGACGGCGCCGCCAGCGTTCGTGTTTCGCGTTCGTTGTTGTCTCGGTCGCATTTCGGTCTAGGTACGTCTTTACATATTTGTTGTTAATTAGGTAATTTCCAATCTTTTGCAATATACCATTATTGCAAAAGATTGAAAACAGGCCATTTGTTGAGTTAGCGCTGGGAGAGCGGACCATATTCTACTTAATTTTACTTAGATCTATGTGTATAACCTACCTCATCATCAACCTATATTAGTCCACTGCTGGACATAGGCCTCCCCTAATGAGCGTTTGGGGGTAAAGGTGGATTTCCCCCAAATAGGAACAGAGGTAGAGATCTCCTCTGAACCGGGCCCGACCCATCTGGTCCACTGAGCCCGGTGGTCTTTCGACCGACAATTGATGTCGGAAACTCCTATAATGGTCAATTGTAACTGAATCCAGCGTTTGCGCGATCTAGGAATGGTCACTTTTTGCATCTTTCTTAACGACATCTAGCGGTCACTCATTGAATTGAAGCGCTTAGTTAGGTTTTTTTACTAACTTCAGTTTTATCGGTGATACTCGTAGCGCCTCTATTGACACGTTAGCCTTGTAGTTCGGCCGTTGTCGCCTAGAGGTCGCCTACAAGCGTCATAGCGCCCTGTCTTCATCTCGCCGCATCCAGCATCTGCCTGCAGTCTTTCGCAGATCGTCATCCCACCTGGCCGGAGGGCGTCCTACACTACATTTGCCTAGTCGCGGTCCCCACTCAAGAACACGTTTACCCCATCGGTTGACGGGTCTTCGCAAGACATGGCCGGCCCACTGCCACTTCAGTTTGCTAATTCTTAGAGCTATGTTGATAACTTTGGTTCTCTGTCCGATGTATTCGTTACGAATCCTATTCTTCAGAGAAACTCCGAGCATTGCTCTTTCCATTGCTCGCTGAGCAACTTTGAACTGGTGGACCAACCCTACCGTGAGTGTCCACGTCTCAATAATCTAATAACCTACCTAAGTTCAGTCAAATTTCAAAGGAAATATTATGTTCTCTCGTCTAATATGTTGCGGAGTCAAATCAAAAAGAATTTGTAGATTGAAAATATGTATTCGTGAATTCATTGTACTGACATTACAAATGCACGTTCACATTCAACAAAAGGCACTTAGATAGTATACATACAATAATGACACTTTGATTTGTTCAATAAACGAAAACATACATAATATACAAGTTTCAATAAGTATTTTAAAAAGCCTTTTTAAGAACTACTTTTAATGCATTGTCATCCAAACTAAACGTGTGGACAAAATTTCAGCTCAATCGAAGATATCTGCTTGAATTGAGTTGCAAGATCCCACACGTACAAACATAGTTACATACATTGCAAGTTAAATAAAAGCTTGTAAAATACAGAGACCGTTAGGTACATCGATAACGTAGGTAGGCAGTGGCGGATTTGCCGTAAGGCCCAGTAGGCCCGGGCCTAGGGCGGCCAGATATTAAGGGCGGCAAATCGTGCCAAAAAGAAGGAAGATTTATAAATAAAAAATTTCAAAAATTATTTTCTACCACAATGGTTTTCTACCGAGCCATACCTGGCAGCCCTAAGCGGCCGCCCGCATTCTACCTCCATTCTACCAACCTTCTAGCTGTTAAAATAGCCAACCAACCTTCGAAGGAGTTTCGAAAGTAGTGGCAAATTCAAAATTAAAACCGGAGCGCGCGATAGCCCGCGAAATCTGTTTTTCTTTTACAAAATAAGCCTTACAAAGGCTTATTTTGTAAAAAGTTTGTATGGAAACGTGTTCTTTTTGGTTCTTTAGTGGAACGATAGGCTATCTAACTATAAAATAAAACGTACACTGGACATAAAAACTGTAAGAATGAATTTTCATGATTTTTTTTAAATGTTCGATTTTCAAAAATTTCACCTAAAATATGATTTTTTTTAAACGTTTTGTTTTACCTTATTACTTACGTTACGCACCTTCAGTATGTTAACATGCATTTTTGTAGGAAATTTTATGGAGAATCCAAATATCTATAGATGTTATGGGGTATTACTAGATAATAATCAAGAAAATAGCGAAATAATGCGCCGCGTCCCATTTCCATAACGTCAATTCATGAATTATGTAGGTAATTCTAGTCTATAATGATGGGTGCTGAAAAAGGGGCGGCACATGGCCTGGGGCCTAGAGCGGCTAGGACTGCAAATCCGCCACTGTAGGTAGGTATATTATTTATTTGTATTTTACTATTAGATATATTCATGAACCGACTGTGCACGTGTTTCATAAAAACGAGCAGAATGAGAGGCCCCAAAGTAGTAGTTCATCTCTTTCTAGTAGGATGTCCATACATCTGTACTTTTTAAAAAATTCTAATGAAACTGTTTTGGTAATAGAAAATTGTTCTTTTGAAAAATGATACTTTAAAATAACATAATAACTCGATAATTAAGTTTCTACTAGGTTGTAGTAGTATTCACTGTCTGCTAGACATTATTACGTACTACTGTCATAGTGCGCGAACGATCAAAGATTTGAAAACATGTGTTATCTAATAACTACAATACTAAATTGTAAATGCTATATATTTTGTAAAGATTTCTTAGTATCCAGAAAGACTAACGTCCCTTCATTTCATTTTCATGCTCAGTCTCCAGCAGCAACTGCGCCAGTGTGTGCCTCGCGCCCAGATCCAGCACATCCATGTCCAGTGCCCTCGTGCACTGCAGGGCTGCGGGGGGGCAGGGCGCGGGCCGCGGGGGCAGCAGCGCGGCGGGGTCGGGCGCGCGCAGGGTGCGGAGCGAGGGGAGGGAGGAGAGGGTGGAGGGGATTGAGGCGGTGGAGTCGGGGGAGGCTGATGACGCTGGAAAGAGAGAAATGACTATTAGACAAATATATGTGCTAGGACCCGCTGTCTACAGCCGACTACCGGAGCATGTCATCACTGCACTAGCAGTGAGCGTTGAATCAACGAATTCTTTTTTAAAACCGTTTTTCTACATTTAACGAATCAACCGTTTTCTCTTTACTGCGAAACAAGTTGATTCTATCAACTTATTATTTCATTCAACGACATACTATGACGTTGACATACTATCTCGTTCGTTGACGGACAAGTTACATGGAAGATTGAACTTTAAAAACACCTTACGAACACCATCCGAAAATGAACGAATGAGCTTCAAACCGCTAGGTAAAAGTAAAACGCGTTATACACGAGCGAGCGAGACGCCGCAGTAGTCGACAGCTTAAGATTGTTGGAGAGTGAAAGAGATGAATGTATGTTTGTTCATTCCGGGGGCTAAGCGCTCTGTGCGCCGCGCGCCGGCCATCTGACTGACCAAGAAAAACAGGTTACTTAATTGTTTTCGTTCGTTTAATTAGTCTGTTTATGTGACACGTTGAGGTCAACGCTTTTTTTGGGCGAAAGTTTAGTAATTATTTATATAATATAGGTAGTGAAAGGTAGAGATAATTGCAAAATGCCGGAATGCCAAGGCACTAAAGTTTACGTTTCGACAAACCAGTTAAAAACGTCAACAGGTTTCTAAGAAATCAAATGTAAACAGGTTTTTCCACAAGTTGACCGTTTTAGACGTTAACGCGTCAATACTACTAGTGCACTACAGTTTACGTTTCGACAAACCAGTTAAAAACGTCAACTGACTTTTCAACTCATTGACCGTTTATAGAAAACGGTTTCGTTTCGTTAACGCAAAAACAGTCACCGACCCACAACTACACTGCACCCAGCTTAGCTTGTTTCAAAAACAAACTTTAAATGGCTCATCGAGAGGGCGTACTGTAGTACGCCCTCTCGATGAGGGTCTAGGATTTTCTGGTCAAAAATTGTAATGTCATATTTATTTTGATATAAATGATTGTTAAATAATTTATTACATAATGTATTTCTTATAAAAAAAAAACTATTTTGGTTACATTGACAATTTATACTTATTTTAGTATTTAAAATTGTATTTAATTTGGTAGTACTTTATGTACTCCAATTTTAATTTATTGACTTGTAAATATTATTTTTATCAATAAAATGACTATCTGACCATCACAAATTCAGGCCTCCATCCAAACAAAAAATTCTTAAACTAAGTAACTGAACTTTATGATCATGATCCGTAGAGACTCACTCCTACAGTACAGTACCGGCCTTCCGAAGTACATGTCATCCACGGTCCAACGCCAGCACTGGAATTTTAGCGGATGTCATAGCGTCCCGCAACGTGTGCTATCTCGACCTATCCCGTTTCTAAAAGCCTAAATCCTGTGTATTCATGTCATAAATCTATCACACTAATATTATAAATGCGAAAGTTTGAGTGGATGGATGGATGGATGTTTGTTACCTCTTCACGCCAAAACTACTGAACGGATCGGGCTGAAATTTTGCATACAGGTAATTAAAATCCTGGAATCAAACATAGGCTACTTTTTATCCCATAAATCAGTTCCCATGGGATAGAAATCACGTTTGCGTGTGAAGCCGCGGGCATAAACTAGTAACTAATAAATTCGAAACTTTCTTCAAATCAGGTTTAAATCATTACTTTATAGAAAGCAGCGATGATGTGTGAGTGTACGTTAAACCGTCCCGTGTTGGTCTTCCCGGCGCGCGAGCGTACGCGGCCGGCTGAAGGGGAGGGGGGAGAACCATTGACGCACCTGATAGACAGGTCATTGAACCTTTCATGTTAGATATCCGAGCTATAATACACTTACCTTCAATATAGTCGCTCTTATAGAACGCAGCGATGATGTGCGAGTGTACATTGAACCGTCCCGTGTTGGTCTTCCCCGGCGCGCGCGCGTACGCGGCGTGCCGGCTGAAGGGGAGGGGGGAGAACCATTGCGCGCCGGATACGCAGTTCATGCGGACCTGGATTAAAGATATAGCATTAGTATCGCATTATTGCAAAAACAAACACGACAGCATTCCGCACAGAATCATCTTGCTCCAAGAAGTCTTTTTAACCCCAAATCCTCACCCCCTGAGGGGACATGCTAATCAAACCCAACAAACAGTTGGTAATCAATTCAGATTAACTATCTTCTAAGATTGACAAAGGAAAATTTATTTAAAGTTGGGTATTGGTAGCATTAAAATATGAAATCGTTATGTGTATTGTCAAAAGAAAGAGTCTGCACTATTTAGATAGCACTAAAATTCGTTACGACCGCAAGATGCAATTGTGCACTTCATATAATATGGCCGGCCTACTGCCACTTCAGATCTCTGATTCTTTGAGCTATGGGGTCTTCAACTTACCCACGAGCCCCCCTATCGGTCAGTAAGCGACTCATCCTATTTGTAAAGTCCTGTCCTACGGCCGGTCCAATGCCACTTCAACTTTTTAATTCTCTGAGCTATTTTAACAACATTGGTGTGAGAGAACACAACAAGTCATGTGTTTATTCTCACACGTGGGTGTGAGATCCAATGTTGTTAACATAGCTCAGAGAATTATAAAGATAAAGACGTGTTATATGGTAACAAGTAAATACAATTATTTATGAATCAACATGCTTGACCGTTAGTCGGTTTGCGAAAATATTTCAGGAGAATAATGTGCAATAACTTAACATTTACTAAAGTTTCTCATTGACAAAATCGACCATACTCGTATTATAATAACACTTAGAAATTTAATCTGAATTCACAAAGAAAATTACAATTAAATAATAGAAATAAATTAGAACTAGTATTTACAATTGAAACAATTGAGCAGACTGTTGCAAACAATCTTACAAATTAGTAACGTTTTCAATAAAATTTATGTCTGAAGAGTTCAACGTTTAGTTCTTTCAACTGTTTATGTATTTTCTGATAAATTTTAGGAGAACTTTTCAGCGTTAGTGCTGTGTTTGTAACATGGGGGGCTCGAGGGTGGCCTCGAGCCCCCCCTATCAGTCAGAAAGCCACTCACCCTGTTCAGAAAGTCCTGGTTGAACTCCAGATGCGGTACGGCCAGCAGCACCAGGCCGTCCCCAGCGATCCTCTCGCCGACGGCCTTCATGGCTTCTCTCCCGGCAACCGAGTACAGGGCTACTTCGCCCCCTGAGAGCCCCCCTGTTGATAGTCAGATAGTCAATTTATTGGTAAAAACATTTACAAGTCAAATGTAATTAAAATTGGTACTTACTAACAAATTAAATAAAAAATGTACATCCTAAAATAATGTCAGTGTACCTAATATAAAAATAAATTAAGTTCCTTACAGAGTAAAATATTAATAATACAATAAGTAAAATAATTACGAACAAATTAAATAGAAATTTAATGACAAATTTTTTTCAAGGAAGTCCTCGACTTTATAGTACGCCTTCTCGATGAGCCATACCTTCATTCTCTCGTCTGTTTTTGAATGAATATAAGCTGGATGCAGTGATAACATGCAACTAGCTCCATTAAAGAACAATATTATTACTTAAACGACGCAGGCCTCCCCCTGATATGCGCCTTGTTGGCTTTTATCACGTATGCACGAGCCAAACTCGAAGTGAAAAACTAAAACTCGCTTGTCGTCGTTTTTCAGATTAATTGTAAGCAGTATTTATTGAAGGAAGGATCTCAAAATGACAAGAAATGTAAATTGCGTATAAAAAGTCGCGGCAAATGAGTGAATTTATGTATGGGATTAGATAAGTGTAGATAAGTGTATGCTTTTATACATAAAGTAATCTCAGCGGGTTTTTTGAGAGACCGATGAAGTGGCCAAAAAACAGATCTAAAAGGCATGAAAAGTAACATTAAACTCATACCTTCTAACTCCCCCCCTTCTATGATTTCCACAGTTTTTTGTGGGGAAGCGAGAGAGGCTACAGCGTCTCGGATGGGTGCGAGCAGGACAGACGCTGTTGTCACGTTCAGTTGGTTCGGGAATGTCACCTGTGGTGGAGAAAAAATGTTTAGTGATTTTGTTTATAAATAAATTAATATGGCAGACAATTCACACAGCGTCATCGGATGACATCATTTGAGGACCTCTGTGGCGCGGCGGGCGAAGGTCCGCCTGCAACGCAAGAGGTTGCGGACTCTATTCCCGCCTCGGGACAAATATTATAGTACGTTAAGCTTTCTTATGTTGGTTTCAATAACTTACCTACAAAATAAGCACTTAGACAAGTCAAATTTTATAATCCTTTGACTGAACAGACTAGTATAGTATAAACCATGGTCTACATCCGTCATCTCGTAGGTCCAGGTGTTGCTAATCAGCTGTCACACACATCATCATTATCAGCCTATGTTAGAACCCTGTATTCAGCTTGCCGCATCCAGCCTGCAGTCTTTCGCAGGTCGTCATTCCACCTGGCCGGAGGGCGTCCTACACTAAGTTTGCCGAGTCGTGGTCTCCACTAAAGAACACTTTTCCCTGAGTGGTTATCGGGTCTTCACGAGACATGGCCGGCCCACTGCCGCTTCAGCTGGCTAATTCTTAGAGCTATGTCGATAACTTTGGCTCTATGTCGGATGTATTCGTTACGAATTTAAAAGTTAAATTATATCATTTTAATAAAACTAACACTCTATTCTAGTCCACTGACCGCCTCCCCTAGCTCACGCGATAGCGCATCCAACATCCAGCATCTGCCAGCAGTATTTCGCAAAGACACGACGTATACTTACAATATACAAGTTAGTATTGGCGTCCCTCTGCGACAGCTGCGTGTATCTCTCGAGGAAGGCCTGGCTGTCCGTCAGTGCGGTGGTAGTCAGAGGTAGCGGCAGTATTATGTTGACGCGTGCGCTCTCTGTGACGTATCGGACGGGCACGAGGCGGGCGGAACCGAGGGCGCGCGCTACTTCTACTAGGCGGAGCATCTGAGGGTAGGAAAATGACATTTAGTTCATTCACATGATTGGTAATAGCAGTAATAATGTCCTCCTAGCCGAATTTCGACCACGGCGGCCAGTCTCATCGGAGATTAGCCAGATACGCAGGACATATTATAGTGCACAAGTGTATGCGCAAACACAGGTGCACTCTCTATTCTTTCACTCTCATAATCCGATGGGACGGCAGATCGACACGACCGGGGTGAGGTCAGATTTTCCGAGGCACGGGGGTGTAACACGGCCAACTTCCTGAATTCGGGCTGCTAATGTGAATTTTCCTTGTTAGAAAAACCCTAATAACAATTTATCTATTGGCCCGATCCGGGATTCGTACCCAGGACTTCATAATCAGCGGTTGTACAAGCTGACCGCTAAACCAACAAGGCAGTTAGGTGATAGCAGTATAGGTGTAGCAAATACACAAAAAGAAGCAGCTATCCTTCCTCTCTGGTGAGTTCCCTATCGTCGACTCAACGAATCCACGAGTTGCGTAGAAGGGGTCGATTCTTACGCCACAAGCAGATTCAAATTCTTTATTGACAACATAGTTCGGATTCATAAAATGGTTCCATAAAATCGGAATGTCAAAATATCAATTCATTTTCATTGTAATTATTCAATACCATCACAAAAGAGCGCCACGGCTACTTGTGGCATTCTACATGCGCGCAGAAGAATCTATGAGCGGCGAAAATAGTCTGAGCGAGTCTTTCACCGAAGTACAATTTCATATAGGCTGAATATAACAGGAGTAAAACTGATAGAAGCTAGTAAATAGATACGTACCGCAGTGCCATCAGGTCCGTACAGCTTCAGCAGCAGTCTGTATCTCAGTGCGGTGGGGGGCTCCCACTGCCAGGCCCCTTCCGCTAGCTCCACGCGGGAGGCCCACGCCCAGCGCTGGCGTGCCCACGCTACGGCTGTGTCTAGAACCAACTGAAAGAAGGAACAGGTTTCGGTTCCTTTTATAGGGTAAAGCTCACTTTTGTCATTAGGAATGAAAGTAAGTATGAGTAATTAATGACTCATTACAATACACTCTAGTTTAATATATTTCTTTTTACTTTTTGTATGTTTTGGTACAATAGATAGTTAAAGTAACTTTTATCTGCTGTGTGCGATATAACTATTAACAGCTTGGACCGCTCCTGCTGGCCACTGAAATCACCACTACAACAAGCGATACATTTACTTTGCTTTGGACTAAATCTACGATTTGGTATTTAGTAAAATTTAGAAAATGATTGTTTTTGGAATGATTTGTCATGTTTTTATGCAATAATTTCATTTCCAACAGTTCTATAGTACTAATGGGAGTTACCTAATATAAGTATATTAGTTTTATAAAACAAATAGGCCAGGTTTTGTTTCAATAGTTCTACTATGGAACTACGGAGATAAAAAAGTGGTAACAGTTCTATAGAACACATGGGAGTTACCGTCATTTATGAATGAAGGAAAAGATTTCATTTACAAATGAATCTGTCTGAGTGCGGTTTAGCAAAGTCTTTCCTAAGCCATTGTCGTGCTAATTATCTATCAGTTCGCAATAGGGTATTTTACTCTATATGAGAAAAAATCTAAAAATATAGGATTGAGATAGTTTAGTCAAAAAGCAGTCGGAAAACGTTAGGTTTCTGCTTTTTTAAGTTGTTTCATTACACCATTAAATAGTAGTCGCCATGTTATTACGTCATACGGCTATGTAAACTTAGAACAGTCAACTATCAGCGTACCTACGTTTAATCTATGACATACAAAATATCACTGCAATTGTTTACATAGATAACTGACGTCATGACGACAAAGCAATATGGCGTCCACTACGTCCAGCGTTTTCGTCAAATTACGCGCGAAATGCATTTTTATGGCACTTAACGATTGAATAAAAAAATTGTGAATTTTTTAGTTATACATAGAAAACGACCAGAACACCCTGAACAAATAAATATCTGCAGATCGTACAAACATTTGTCCCGAGGCGGGAATCGAACCCGCAACCTCCTGCGTCGCAGGCGGACCTTCGCCCACCGCGCCACAGAGGTCGTCATAATGTACTACTTACTTGCACTGCGTGCGTGGTGGGTGCGGTCATAGCAGCTACCGCTCGATGTTCGTCCGGCATGAAGGCGTGGGTTCCGTTGAATAGCGTCCAGCGGAGATGGTCGAACCTGCAACCATTTTACAATTTAATTTAAGATGAGCTTTGAAAGGTATACGGAATCAAAGATTAAGGTTTGTGTAGAAGGTACGACAAAGATCCACATGGCGGCACATTGGATGGAACTGAATTACAGACACAAGATTCATGAACAAAATAAAATCAAACTAAGACATTGACGGTGTACAAGGACCGCGATATTTTTTTGACTCACTTGAAGTATTTTATGATTTACTAGGTGCGCCCCGCGGCTTCGCCCACGTGGAAATTTGTGTTTCCAACTTTTTTTTTTTTTTCTTTCATAAAAACCTTCTCCTGACAATAACAAACAACAAAAAATATTTAGCGAAATTGGTCCTGCCGTTCACGCGTGATGCCGTGACCAAGAGAAATAAGGATTCATTTCAATATGTATAGATATAGATGAAAAGCTGTGTAAATCATGCATGAAATACAGATGTTAATACTGCGTCATTAAGATGTAAAGCCGTGTGGTGCCGGCTTAGAATTTGCACCACCCCAACTCTTCCCGCGGGTGTCTAGAGAGGCGACTAAGGGATATCCACCGGGGGCGGGCAGCAGCGCCCCCTGCTGATCAATTCTACCACCAACTGCGATCCTCAACCCGCATGCCCAGTGTGGGGATAACGGGCATTACCTCCCAAGAGATAACAGCTAATAAGGTGCTTATCAGGGGGAAGCCTGCGTTCAGCAGTGGACCAGTATAGGCTGTTCAAAGGCTGATAAATTCAAAGAAATAAACATAATGACAGTACCATGTCAATATATCTATGAAAACTTATTGTACACTCATAAAAATATAAATCGGTTCCCTACAAATAGCGATAAACATAATTTTAATACCAGAAATAAACATAAACTCGCTGTGCCCACAACTAGGCTACACAAAATAAATGTATCTTTTAAAGGGCAATGTATACGCTTCTACAACAAAACTCCTAGTAAGTTGCAAAAATTATCAGTAAATAAATTCAAACAAATTGTCAAAACCTTGCTGTGCAAAAAGGCTTACTATAAAATATCAGATTATCTAGAGGACAAAAAAGCTTGGGACGGGTTTTGCTCCAACTCGAAAAATAACAACTCACAGGCTAAAGGTTTCTTCGTCGTTCTTTACTTTAGTCTACATACCGAAGCGACAGAAATAAAAAAATATCACTTCATTTCCGTGTCAGTGTTTAGTTTTATATTTTGACCTTTTCTAAGTGTACATTTATTGTATTTATGGAAATAAAGAGTTTTTGATTTTGATTTTTGTTGAGGTGAGGTGAAGTGAAGATGTAAAGGCATGAAGTCCTTGAAGTCCGTGAATGAAGTCCATCTTAATTATACAAAGAAAGCAATCAGTTAGTTAGAGCATTGTCTGAGCCACTTCTAATTTTGGTGTTCCCCAAGGATTCATTCTTGGCCCCCTTCTATTCCTAGTGCACAAAATTGATGATATCGGACCTCTATATGTATAATACCTGGAGGGCGGTGTAGGAGGCGCTAGGCCAGGGTCGGACCGGAGCCCTGCCGGCCACGTGGCGTTCCGCGCGTGTGGCGGGTGGCGCGGGGCTAGGTGCCACATCTCACCGCGGAGGCGAATGGCGGCGGCGCGACCTCGTTCCAGCCATATCTGGGGAAGGAAAACACATTAATAGGTCCTAAAACAACCATATTATACGCATAGTGTCCTTAAAAAAATCTAATTAGTCCGTCAATTAGATTATCCGAAGATATTGAACACGTATTTAATTTTCTTCTTTAGTGGATTAAACAAAAATGATAAAGATATGTGCAGTCAAAGTTCCGCGTGACGTCACACCTTGCGACACTTTTAGCAAGGTGTGACGTCACTAGCGAACCACTCCCGAACTTTGACGCGCTTTATTTTTGTCATTTTTTATTCGATTGGCAAAAGAAAAAATATTTGTCCAATATCTTCAGATTGAACTGACGGACTAAATAGAATAATACTTTTTTTACAAAGGACACTATTATAGCTACAATTATGCTATAATTATAAATGTGGAGATCTAATTTTCCCACCTTCCAATTTATTTTTTGTCCTGCCGCTCGAAGCGTTAGAATTGACCACTCCGACTCAGACCGTGATAGTTGACTTAGAGAACCTTTTAGAGAAAGGGCAGGAGGAACTTCCTTCCGTATATTTTAACACCTCCACTGCGAATCGCCAATCCACCTTCCAAACGTGAAGTTTATGGCAAAACACCCCCTTGTTTGGCGAAGGCACATTCAGCAGTAAAAAAGTAATTATAGATATTTGTTCAGGGGTTCTGGATGTTTTTCTATGTATAATAAAAAATATCTACCTATCTATGTAGTGTATTGTATTATGTATATCAGTTATCTAGTACCCATAACACAAGCTCTGCTTAGCTTGGGGCTAGATAATGCTGTGTGAATTGTCCAGCATTATTTATTATTATTATTATTATTATTAATTATTTATTGCTTGAAATACATGTAAATATAGTACACTGTTGTTTTAATTATGTCGTCTCAAGAACCAATGTATTTCTACGGGCGGGTAGTGCAGTTTTTGGTTAAAAAATTTCACATATTATGTAGTTAATAAATATTTGTAAATTCAGCAAGTTTAAAACACAAGACAAAATTAAAATTTCGAAACACCCGCTGACATTTATTGGCTGAACAGATTTTCACGAAACATGGCTAAAAACACTCGGGATAAAATTATCTATGACACAAAAAAACTAAACGAAAATCAGTTCATCCGCTACGATACCACAGACAGATACACAGACAGACATCTCAAACTTATAACACCCCTCTTTTTGCGTCGGGGGTTGAAAATGCCGGCAGTGGACAGATACTGAACTTCATTCCGGACCTTGTGGGGGCTCGAGGCTTGGCCTCTTTACCCCGGCATCAACTCGAGGGGTGACGACCCCTCGGTCCTTGGGTAACGCAGTGGACATACGTACGCTGACATAGGTGCCAGATGTAAGTTACCCGTGAGACATAGGCATGCAGGCGATGCATGTCGGCGGGCTCCGCTGGGTGCGCCGTCACGGCGTCGCATAGTGCTGGGTGCAGGGCGCGGGAGGCGTCCAGGTGGACGGACTGGTACGTTTCACCCTGGGGATACGAAATATATTTTAGCATATTATGGGCAACACTGGCCTGTTATATTTTAGCATATTATGGGCAACACTGGCCTGTTATATTTTAGCATATTATGGGCAACACTGGCCTGTTATATTTTAGCATATTATGGGCAACACTGGCCTGTTATATTTTTAATCGACTTCAAGAATTCACAAAAGGTGGATGTTCTTATTCGGCCATATTCGGCTTTCGGTTCTATGTATGTATATTGTATATAATGCTGGACAATTCACACAGCATTATCTAGCAAAAACCAAAAACCGTAAATTTGTAGTTAATTAACACAAAAATACATATATACAGGGTACCTTCCCGTTGACCTAGAACATGATTTGGCAAGAAACAAGGTCTTCCAATTAAACGGATTCTTAGTGCGCGAGTCCGACTCCCACTTGACGTTTTATTTTTTACCTGATGATGGTGGTTACAAGACAGATGCGCGGCGTGCAGCACACAGCGGCCCAGGTTCTCGTGGTGGTGCGGCGAGTACGAGTTGCGTACGCACCAGTCTAGCTCGTTGTGCACCGCTCGGAGGACTGAGTTAGAGATTATTATACCGGCGTCTGGAATTAAAGGGACTATTTTTTATTGGTCTCATATCATCTTATTGAATTTTTTGATGATAATACTTATTAATGTGAACATTTTATATTATAAGAATTATTGTAACACCCACTGGTAGACCTAATAAATAAAATAAAAAATGTGATAGCAAATAATTAAATATTAACTTTAGTGAAATATTCATGTACCTACCTGTAATTATGAATGCAATAAATGGAATATTTACTGGTAATTCTAACTTTAAAATATTTTTTGGTTAAAAGTTGTTAATGGATTGGTAGCTGGTCGGATTGCGACTTTGGTAGTGATGTTTTTTCTGGATCTGAGCAGTTTCTGCACAGATAAGGCAGGAAGGCCCTTGGTTAGGCCTTAAAAGAACAATCTATTCTGATTGTTCTTTTAAGGTTTTTTTTTTCAAATTTGCACAAGCAGTTTTCACAATGCAAACAGTTAAACAAGCCAACTTCTGCAAATCACTATTGTATTGTAACTACTCTTGTAAATAAATAAATAAATAATGCTGGACAATTCACACCGCATTAACTAGCCCCAAAGTAAGCAGAGCTTGTGTTTTATGGGTACTAGATAACTGATATACTTAATACAATACACTACATACATAGATATTTTTTATCATACATAGAAAACATCCAGAACGCCCTGGACAAATGTCTGCAGATCTTACGTACATTTGTCCTGAGGCGGGAATCGAACCCGCAACCTCCTGCGTCGCAGGCGGACCAGCGCCCGCCGGGCCACGGAGGTTGTCAAATGGCAAAATGCAAGTATTGTTTTAGACTGTACAATGAAGATCATAATCAAGTAGGTTAAATCTACTAATAAGTAAGATATCTAGTACCAGTAAGTTATGTATTTCTCTCACCAAGCGAACAGTAATGGCTGTCATCCTCAGCCACGGTCCCCATGTACACCTCCTGACTGACACTGAGCCGTGAGACAAGCTCAGTCAGTCGTCTCGCGTTCACAAACGCTCCGTCTGACACAAGGAAGAAGAAGTCAAACTCTTCTAGATAGTTGTCAGCTAGGTATTTCAGCGCGTGGAAAGGTTTTAGCATCTCTCTGGTGTCGGTGAAACCTGGAATGAAGATTTTTCATTTAATTATTCTGTGGTTTTTACAAATATGACCGCGGCGGGAATGGAATACGCAAACCTCTTATGCCTGTGGTGGTAATCGAATACGCAAACTTTATATGCCCGCAGCTGGAAAGGAATACGCAAACTTCATAGGTATACTCGTTGCGGGAATAGAATACACAAACTTAATTTTTTTCAGGTGGCACAGTGGGTGTACATTAACAGGCAATGTTAAATCCAAAGACATTTGTTTAACCTAAAAGCATAAAAATTATGGAAGGTTTATTCGCTTGCCCACAACAGCTGCAAACTGCTGGGATTAAAGTGTTCTGGAGTTGAGACTGATGACTAAGCCGACTAGCCGTGAACAATAGTAGGCAGATGATAATGATTTGCTTGCTGGTTTCCTTTATTAAAACTAACAACCCTATATAAAAGACTGTTGACCCATAGTCCAGAACACCCAAGGTGTAGGTGCTGTGACTATTTTCTGTTCTAACGTAGGTAACGAGGACCTAAGCAAAATACCCAAGCTTATTAGACTAATTTTGAGTCCTCATGAAGACAAGGGAGTCTGATAAGACATAGAGACAGAACTGTTCTTACCAACAACATTAGCGAGTCCTGGTTCATTGCTCATCTCACTAGCAGTGATGAAGAACTTCAGCGCTGGCTGCAAACGCTGCATGGTCTTGTTGAGTGCCGAGACCCGCCCGGTGAGAGCTCCTTCGGATGTCAGGACTCCAGATAGTAGGGAGCCTGTAAGTGGAACACACATAGTGCTGAGTATTTTGTTGCCCAGAGTTCAGATGAGCAAATGTAGTTTACCACTTCTTTTGTTTTATGTCATCAGAATAAACAAATGAATAAGAAACGAATGACAACAGAGGTTAGTTTGCCATGGCTGTACCTATTTATAACCGACTTCGAAAAAGGAGGAGGTTGTATGTTCAGCTGTATGTGTTTTTTTATGTACCTATGTTCTTCCATTTCTCTGTCAATTATGATTTATTGTATAGAGAATGGACTTGAGGTGGTTCCATAAACATTTTTATTGCCAAGGGATGAGTATTTATCCTGCAGAACTAACAAAAAGTGTGATTTTATGAGTTTAAAAGTTGGTTTTTAATCAAATTATAAGTCTAATATGAATGTAAGCAGGTTAACTATTTGTTGGAAGAACTCAATTAACACCAAATTATATTTAGTATTCTAAGTTGGTCTTTGTGTCTAATCTAGGTAAGTACCTATGTAAAGCAGTTTTAACTTGGGTCAGTTACCCGAGTATTCCTGAATTATCTAGTATGTTTTAGGATCCTGTGAAGCATGGACGGCAGGTACTGACACAACTTTTCAGTTTACGAAGAGGCTCATCCCCAACCAACAGAAGACAAGTTAACTGATGACAAACTACATTCAAACTCAACCAGCACTCTGTCATAGGCCCAAGTTCCTTAGTACTTACCTCTCATGCCAAGCTCCGTGCTATAATACCGCGGCCGCTGCACGCTCCGGCCCGAAGCCTGCCCTGCCGGCCCCAGGGGCCTTTCCTCCCTCTGCGGCGAGTATTCATCAGAAACCGGAGGCACCACCACCTCCTCAGAACACTCCGGCACCTCCTCATCCAGAGGAATCGCCACCAAGGAAATCCATAGCCCCAGCGCCACGCCACATAGGAAGTAGGAGTTATGCTTCACTTGCGTTTTTACGAAACGGGACCACATTTTGATGAACTTTACGGTACCTATCCTAAACCAGTTTGAATGCGCGTGCGATTAGCTTAACAGTTAGCACATTCTAATCCTTTTCTATGATGTAATTTTAATCTTTCAAGGTAAAATCGATTTATCGATTTTCATCAAAAATCAACAACACACACATCAATCTTGAATTCTATTCTTGTTCTTGCTTGAATTGAATGGCTATTTTACCGATTTTTGTATTTCGAAATGGAGAGAACTGTCACTGTCACGATGTGGACTTGGGTAGACCTATTTCACCTGACACCCACCCTGACTTTGACATTATAAACCGGGTACCTTCTACCAGTAATTGCGCGTATTTTTGGAATTTATGCTAATAAAGGTACCGCAGTAGGTAACCTTTCGAGACCCGTTGGCTCCTTGAAGAGCCTTAGAAAAAAAACCTCTAGTAACCGCCGCCGACTCCCCAGAGCGCCATCGCTTCCACACTCGAATTAATCAGTAATTTCTATCACAAATAAGCTTAGATTGGCTTGCATTGTTGTCAACTGTTAAGTACCTTTTGCGTAGCTACTGAAGTTGTCAATGTAATGATACCAAAAAGTCGTTGGTTTTCATTCGAATTCTACCAAAACGATCGTTTTTCCAAGTGAGAAGTTGTGGCAGCGTTTTTCTGCGAAAACCTATGAATAATTTCGTAAAAAACGTAAGTGTTTGATATTATTTTATTCTTAATGCAGAAGAGCTTCTAAATAACTAAGAAAATAAGTGAAAATCAAATTACACCATAATTTGTTTCTCTCATTTTTGAATTGTACTATTATGAATGACCTAAGTATATAATTGCTATTCTTATTATTAACTACCTATTAATTAAACCATATCTTACGGTTTTAGCTGTAGATAAAAGAAGTTAATAAATCGGTAAGTTACATAAATAAACGAAAAAAAAAAATATTACGTATCTAACTCCTAATGTTATGAATAAATACTATGAATCATGATTCAATCAAACCAAAAGACAAAATTAAAATTTTAAAAACCCGCCGACGTTTATTGGCTGAACAGATTTTCATGAAACATGGCTAAGTACACACGGGATAAAATTATCTACAACACAAAAAAAAACTAAACGAAAATCAGTTCATCCGTTTGGGAGCTACGATACAACAGACAGATACACAGACAGGCACGTCAAACTTATAACACCAATATTTTTGCGTCGGGGGTTAAAAAAGAATCCATTCTGACTGCCTTCACAGGAAAATAAAATAAAAAGCAAGTAAAAACGACAAAATGCAGTTTATTTAGGTTCAAAACATAAACAGTAATAATACTAGAGTTAACGAGATACCACCTCAGTGTGGCTAGTTAGTATTTATATTTACATACCACCACCACGCGCCGACATAAAGTACCTACATTGGAAAATCATTTAGAGTAGGTTTATGGTCAGTTAACATTATTCTAATGGCCAGTCTAGGGCCAGCATTGGCTTGTAAGTGTTAGGGTCAGTTCACACCGAGACGCGACGCGGCGCGACGCTGCGCGCACATTTTTCATAGAGCGACTCAGAATATACTTTATTCACTACACGAAAAGATACACATTACATTGTGAGAATTCAGATTACGTTGCACCACGCAGCACTGCGCCTCGAGGTGCCTCGCGGCGTAGCGCGACGTATCGTGACGCAGCGGTGCATCGCCGGTACGCGCGGCGTGCAAGAGCGGTGCTGCGTCTCACGGTGCCGCGCGACGCCGCGAGGCGCAGCCTGAGGCCGCTGTGGCGACTTCTCTACTATTTCCGTTCAGACTTCGTTTAGAATTGATGCAGTTCGGTCGAGTGCTCGATTGAAAATATAATGATAGACTGGGATCTTGTTATAATCGGACTTCTTGCAGAAGATGAAGAGGAAGAAGTTTACAAAAATAAAATTAAAAAGAAGACATCACACCGCCGCGCGGCGCCCGCGGCTAGTAGATACGTTCCGCTGCGCCTCGCGGCATCTCGCTGCGCAGCGAGGCGTCGCCCTGCTACGATTTTAAGATGCGCCTCGCGACGTCGCGATGCGTCTCGCGACGACGCGCGGCGTAGCGCGAAATCATTGGCCTCTTTGAGTATCGTTGCGTCGCGTCGCGTCTCGGTGTGAATTGACCCTAAGGCCGCACTCACTTTGGACACATTTTGGTGCGAATTTGATTCGTGCGGAAACGTAGGAATACACACGAATAATTCCGACCTTACGACTAACCTTCGACCCACTATGGGAGCGCGCATACTGCGTGCCATTAGTCGTACCGTACGTACCTATACATTTTTTAAGTGCGTTTAGATACGACTTACAACGTCCGAAAACAATCGGAACATGCTGGGGTTTTACCACACTTTCGTGCGTTGAACGCGATATCACTGGGACTCTGCCTATTTGACGGAGGAAAAGGTATTTAGTGTGTGCATACAATTAGTATGAACAGTATTAATACGTTAACCTACTACACAAATTCGTATCCAAAGTGAGCGCGGCCATACTACTATAAAAATAAGTGAAGAGTGTTACTTCAAAGTCCCGAGAGTGGCGCTAGTAGTCCGAATAGTTCCGCCAATTTATATATAGGTATGCGACTTCTTTCTATAGTCAGCTAGACTGGCCGCTTACATTTAAAATCAAGGGCCACTGGTATCGCGTAAACGATCTATAGCTTAAAGGTCTGCGCTCATTAATCCAATACCGCTACGACACAGCACAAAAACGTCCATTCAAATATGGACTTAAACTCGCTAACTTTAGATACATTTAACCGTGACAAAATGGCTTCCCGCAAGCTTCAAACCAGTGGTCCGCGAGCTGTCTGTCATCTGTCCGTCATTGACGGCATCAGCCGTCAATAAAAAAATTATCTGAATGTTAAGAGTTAAAGTCCATGCTTGAATTTTTTGAGCTGTGCTGCAGCGGTGCTTTCCAAGTGTGCGAAAAGCTTTATTCCTGAATACTCAAACGCAACACTGATTTAAAAAAGCCGCAAATCGCGATTTTTTAACGTTTGTAATGAAAATCTTTTGTTTGAGTATACAGGGTTAGTTTCCATTACAGTGTTTATAATTAATCATAAAATAATCCTGTCTTAAATAAGCTAGACATCTCAGGCATAACAGCGTACCTTAGGAACTTATAGCATAACATTTGCTTTTCGTTTCACAAATTAATTAAGAAACATCTAAAATAAATTAAAATTAAATAAATAGCAACGTGAGTCGCTACAATCGCCTGTCCCAATCCCAAATAGAATATCGAACCTGCGACTTTTTATCTAGTCTAGGACGGACCTAAATCAACGACGATGTCGGCGCGACGTCAAAATCCAACCAATAGTAATATCGCATACAACAGAGGGTGTCACGGATTTATGGTCATAGCTTATTAGAGCCACCCGGCACCCGAATCGCACCGCCTCGCCCCGTGCGGTTAGTATTCTTTATATGGAATTCTACGGATATGCGCTCACTACATCCACTCCGGATTGCCTCGCTGGCAAGCGGTCCACGCGCGTACGGCGCGTACACTCGGTGATAAGTCGCTGCTCACATGCTTGCCTTGCGTTGACAGCACATTGCGAACGTTCACGAAAACGAGGTTCACTGGTTGACCAAACAGCGCCCACCGGTAGCCCACGCGAGGTTCACTGGTTAACGCCGCGTCCGCACGAGGCGAGGCGGTGCGGGTTGGGTGCCGGGAGGCTCAAATGAGATAATGACCTTTAGAAATATCACTTTTTACATTAAAGTCAGCGTGATATGATAAGTCTATCACTATGTCGTATGCGACAAAGTATCTCAAAGCAAACATCCGGTCCGTAAATTATGATCTTAAAATTAATGTCTTTTCTATAAAAATAAAGATTAAGAGTTGGTTGCTCGTACGCTGATAAACTAACCAATGTTCAAATCTATTGTCAACGTAGTATTATCTCTTGCCGAATTTACATTGACTATTTAATTTTTAGTGAGGTTGTTTCTTTTATGGAATTATAAGATTTAGTGAGCTTCTTTCTTAAATGTGTAATTTTTGTTTATATTTAATTTTTCTGTTTTTATTGCAATTTTAAGTGTTTTTGCGGCCTTTGTGTGAAAATTATTGTTATATTGTGTCTATTTGTAAACAAATAGTATTCTGCTCTGTAATTTTTACTGTGAAAGTGTTGTGCTATTGTATAAAGAGAGTGTACGTAGTGTACCTGTCATGTTATATCTCTATGGTTAAACAAATAATTTGTAATTGTCAAGCGAATTGATTGATTGATGATTAATAAAAAGATGATCAGCGTTCGAACAATCGGCTGTAAATTAATGGAGTTCTTCATAATAGTAGTTCAGTGTCATACATCTTAATAATCTTACGCGTATTTCCATCAAAGCGGAGTAGAGACGTGTAAAAAACCAATAGAATCTCGAATCCATGACGTGTTGGTCATGTGACGGTATTTTGTCACCATGACACTTATAATTGGTTATTTTACACATGTCCGCCTCGTTCCACTTTGGTGCAAACCGGCTCTTATTTTAGGTGAAGTGACAACGTAATCTAAAATATAAATAGGTTCAAGTTTTAATGCAGTTTTGCACTATAAGAACAGTTTTTTCAATCGCCAGATAACTTATTTGAGTAGATAGAGTAATTAAATTTACGATTTGACAGCTCAGTATTGTATAGAAAAAAGGTACATAATCATTTATAATTTTTGTTGTGATTTTTTATTGTATTTACTTGGTTGCAAACAGAGTAACAGGTTGATCTGATGATTGAAGAATCAGGTCTTGGTAGATTTTAAACAATGAAAAATTATAGGAACTAAATATGTTTTAAGTCTATAGAACTAGGTTTGAAAGTAATATTAATCAATGACAAAGTTAAGGCTGCCAATTCACGAAAAATACACCATTAGAATCCTTTGATTTTATAGCATATCTTTAGTGGAAGAGCATTTAGGTTTTTGAAAATCATGCCGACACACAAAGTCATTTAAATGGTGCTTCAGTTTCAACATTTAAAATGTTTTACAATAACTAAAGCACATTGAGTTTTTACTACTTTATTCAAAAAATATACTTATTCTGGTACACCTAAAATGGAGCTTTGTAAACTTAAAAAAGTTTATTAAAAAGTGCAAAATATTACTAGTATTTTCTTTTTTTTCCTTCTACCTTATCATAGGTTATTTTATTAGGTACAAAGTATCGCTAATTTTCACCACCCATATTATATTATAATATTTTATAGCAGCTAAGAACATGGTCTTAAGTCATAGTGCTTTTATATTATTTATCTGTTTTAGTGCCTTCTGCCTTGCATACGACCACGGCACGGTCGCCGTGCCGTATGTAAGCCGTCTATGTAGCTCATACATTCCTACTTTACACGGCACGGTGACCGTCTGCATGTGAAAAGGTTAAGGCTTATACTTTATACTCCATCCACGCGTTATCTTTTGACAGCTCGAGCAACAATCAGTGATGCTATAATGCTTTACTGATTTTTTATTATGTCAATCGCTTTTATTTGTGATGAACTCGAAAAACTCGTCGGCACTAAAGACAGCTTCGATAAAGCTTTCGTTAGGGCCGACGAGTTTTTCGAGTCCACTATTAAGACTGCTCCGCGGTAAATTGCCCAACACGGTCCTCACCGTTTTAAATATTTCTCTAAAAACGAATCTATTAAAAATGAAACGAATGACGTAATATACTTAACCAATTTCATAAAATTTTATTGAAATTCTATTGGATTTTTTTTTATTTCCTCCAAATTTTCCGCAAGGCGCTTTAGAAAAATGAGTTTTTTGGGTTTTATTTTTATTGTATTGAATTTAATAAAAATTTCGAAAATCTTTATAACTTAAATGAACGATATAATGTTAAAGAAGTAGTTTAAATATTTGTTTTTTTCATTTGGTGTTTCCTGTTGAGGTTTAAAACACCGCGCAATTTTTTTGTATTATCTACAGTAATTTATTATAAAAATATACAAAATATTGTAAAATGAAATATTTTATCGTGTAGATCAGATATTGGTCATATTTTTTATTTGTTTCAGTACTTTATAGGTAAGTTTAAGAGAATCTTTTAAACGGTGAGGACAGAATAGGGCCATTTACCGCGGAGACCTCTTAAAAAAACAGGGTCTATGAAATATTTGGACATGGTCTATTTGACATTCTTTCATTCACGTACCTGCCAACAATAAAGGAATTTCATAGCGTGCATATGTCACCAAAAAAAATACCGTGGAAGGAGTATAGCAGTTATAAAACTGGTACAATTAGAAGCCTCAATAAGAATATTTTTGTCAGGTGAATGTGTTTTGAACCCCAATCGAAAACTTTAGGGCCCTTAGGCATATTTTCCTTAGGTCTTTATGCCCGTCTCTTAGTTATGATAGTTAAATTTAGAGAAAAAAAATCATTAGAATAAATTTCAAATTTAACTATCAATGCGTTGAAATTACAAGGCGTATTTTATTCACTTGTAAAAACGAGCAATATGAAAACCGATAACAAATCTAGTCCGGGAATGTGCTAAGAATCTGTATCTCTTTACATTATAAAGCTCAATATTTCATTGCTTTGATTGCTTTATTTTCTACTTCGGTCGCCGTTTTGTTTTACCCGAGCCGACATTTCATAAAAGGTGATAAAAATAATGAAATCAGCTATTTTAACTGAAATAAAATTCAAATTCATAGAAATATCAAGTATAAAAGGGAAATTGTAAAATTTGGATCCGGGTACCGGAATGCTTTTAATAAAATGCAATATAAATACATCTAATATACAATACAATAGTTATAAATGTATAATTTAGAATTAACTCTTTAGTGCCAATATATACAAATTTTAAGCACGCTACAGACCAATAGACGAAAAGCTACATTGCAATTTCATATTCAACTCCAAAAAGTTCGATAGCGCATTTATTGCCAAACCATTATTCCATTCTTTCCAAAGATTTGCTAGAAGAGATCCCGACACCATCAACCATGGTCAATATTTACTAAAATAAATCCACACATGAAAGGAAATTTAAAAAATACAACAAACAAGTTCAAGATTGAAAATCTTTCAAGGGCTACCATTTTCTAGGTTTTTCAAAACGGCGGATTTTAAAATACCACCGTACTTTTTAGAGTTAACTGTTCTTACACATACGAAGCCGCGTGTAGAAGCTAGTTCGACGTATAAAGGCTTGGTACAGTCAGCACAATAGGCACTGCAGCGTGATAATAGCAATGGGAAGACGCGAGCGCCACTTTATGGTCGCTCGAATGTTGCTCGTATGGAGTGGACGGTATTTTAGAAGAGAAAGGAGTTTGTGACCTTTATGGTGGTGTTCTTTGAAAGTTTCGCCATCTATTGAGTTTTGATGTAAATAGCGGTTTTCAATGGAATACCCCCTCATAAGACGCTTCTTGGAGTTCAATTATCTTTCAAAGAAAACCACCGTTAATATTGTAGAGATCACCAGTCATCATCAATTAGATCCATACCTAGTAAGACCACGGTTAAGTAACTTACTCATGGTCTAACCAGTTGTATATTGGTCTCACCTTTTCATTCCGTCAAAAGAGCATAACTTATTATATATAAAGGGTATCTAAAAATAGTTTTTTTTTAAAAAGTGGAAGGCGCTCGCGTCTATTTCTACTAATTTTGAGGTAGTTCGAGATCTAATGTGGGCCTTTGAGTAAGAACTTTTGAAAGGGATTCTGAGATTTTGAGTAAATTGCGGTTATTTCAAATTCACATTAAAATACAGCTATGCCGAAATATTGGAAAGCTCAAATCTTAGAGGAGGCGAGTTCGAATACCAATATGTATTTGCTTGTTTTTTAATCTCACAACGTCCAATTCAAAAGTTCTGATCTCATAATAAGGCTCTTTCACAATCTAGCTTTAAAGGATATCCACACAGAAAGTCAACTAAGAATCAACGAAAGTCAGGGCAACTAGGGTATACGACGCGACATTCCTTCCTAAAGACTTATTCAGACGCGGTATTCGCTACCCAGGACGACAGCAAAGATAAAGATTATTTATTGGCGAAACTGTGTACAAAACGATCGTAAAAATAAAGTGCAAACAACAGTTTGTCCATTACAGACCCTAGATTTCGCTTGGTACCGCATACCCGGGTTCCGCTGTTGTTCTGGGTAGCGAGTACCGCGTGGATCTGAGGTCTTTGCGCGATGTCCCAAACGTGTATGTGGTTCTAATTTAGTTTCCTTTTAAATACTTCCTTTTTTTTCTCAGCAAATTTATGGAGTCTATAACCAAATTCGGCGGGCTGTCGACAGGTGGACCAAACACCGTCGTATATTATACCCAAGAAAACAAAAGCTGTGTGGTGCCGGCTTGGAATTTACACCACCCCAACTCTTCCCGCGGGTGTCTAGAGAGGCGATTAAGGGATATCCACCAGGGGCGGGCAGCAGCACCCCCTGCAGAACAATTCTACCACCGAACTGCGATCCCTAACACGCATGCCCAGCGTGGGGATAATGGGCATTACCCCCATGAGAGAAGAGCCAACAAGGCGCTTATCAGGGGGAGGCCTGCGTCCAGTCGTGGACCAATATAGGCTGTTGAGGTAGAGGTATATATATATAATATAATAATATATAATTAATACACTGCATGTCGCACCAAACCGCCCCGAGCTGTGTTGCCAACTTCGGTATGTAGACTACATAAAAAAGGCTTAAATATTGTTAGATAGAGGCTAGGCCGATTCTTAGTAAGCCTTCTGGGAGGAATAATCCATAGCTAATTGTGTGTATGACAAATGCACATATAAAAATATATTGAGTATTGGTGTATGAGCGTTCGCTCGTACGGAATGCTTAGTGTGCGGCGGTCGCGGGTGTCTGCTTGTCTGTCCGCTTTTCTGACGCATCCTGAAATATTCCAGAAAACACACCTAA
Organism: Eupithecia subfuscata; assembly: GCA_963564075.1. NCBI lineage: Eukaryota > Metazoa > Arthropoda > Insecta > Lepidoptera > Geometridae > Eupithecia > Eupithecia subfuscata. The sequence continues at coordinate 11,501,455 of OY751118.1, read as the reverse complement.
TTAAAAAACTCGAAACTGATAGAAGCAACTATGTTTTTTTTTTTTTTACTTTCTAGAGTTCAAGATGTATTATTTGAGATATTTTGGAATGAAAACCTAATAAAAACTAATAGTAATGACAGAAAGTCACACGGTTACTATTCACCTACAAAAATAAAATCTTCATCAACGCATAATTGCACACGCGCAGTGATTATTGCTAACATTCGAGTTAGAAAATAAAATAAATTGAATGATGAGTATAAGCTTTCAAAACCAAAAATTTATTCGACCTGTTGCAATTTCCTTGAATACCTACTAGTGTCGTAAAAGGTTTGCATTGAAATTTATTGGTTTTGTAACTACATTGTTTACAAAAAATATTTATCTAGGGTTCTGGAACTGGAGTATGGTAACTTTTCAATTAACAAAATTTGACTTTGAATTCAAAACCTATCCAAACCTACTTCATCAGCACACATTGTCCACAGCTGAACATGCCTACACACACAAGGGGGGCCATAATCACTAAACCGAAACCTATTTTTGCCTGAAATACGTTTTTGTTTCACGGTCAATTCTAAGACTTGGCCAATGTTGTAAGAAAATTTGTGATGGTATTTTTTTTATACTCTTCACGTTGCTGCTATATATTTTGAACTGTTCTTTAGTTATTCAGAAATATGTTCTTACCTCAGAATGACCCATAGCTCCATCAACCGACAACTTCTTCTTCAAATCCTTCACCAAGTCACCATCCTTCTTAACAATCTCTTCTTCCGCTATATCATTCAGCCCCCCTTGTTCCACCGAGCCCCCCTTGCTACCGACCCCCCTTTGCGGCGCGGCGTGCATCACCAAGGCCGTCCATTCTCCGTTCGGGTGCAGGAGGCATTCCGCGCAGGCTAGGAAGTCTTTGCCGTCGAAGCCCCCCACAGCGTATAAGGCCTCGCCTAATACGGCGACGCCTGGCCCGGCGCGGGCTTTGCGGAGCGGGGGGCCGGCTTGCCATAGGCTTGCGCCTTCTGGAAAGGTAAGTTTAATCAGTATTTGGTTGAAATGAGGAGAATAGTCGGGGATGTTATTGTTCATTTCTGTTTGAACATTTGAAGTGGGCGTCGGTTACCTACACTAAAACCAAAGATAAACTATAGCCGTACTATATTGTCGTCTTCTTTTTCTTTTCATTGGAAAAAGATGGCAATAATGGTTTGCGTTTAACTTTTGTATTAGCGTCGATAAAACGTGAGTATAATCAGGTAAATCCTATTTATTAGGACTCCCAGCAACAGGATCACCAAACAGTTTCATTTACAAAATATATCTTATTTTTAGTGAAGTTATTTCAGTGTAGGAGGCAATCATTTTTGAATCTTTATAATAGATTTTTAAAACTGTTTCGCGACTACTATTAAATGTACTGTGCTACACTTGAATATAATAATAATAATAATAACCATTTATTGTTCTCTTCACACAATGAGCTCACCTTTAAAACTAGTATAGTTAGTATAACTATAAAGCAACATTGCGTGAGACTGGTGCCTGCGTTAGGTTTGTAAAAAAACCTGTGTTACAGGTCACCAGGCTCCCACTCCGCGGCAGAAGTGCAGTTAATACATTGTATATTACAGTTAGGTAGACAACATTAATTATCCTTCTAGTCCTAAGTTATTTTGAATAAATTATTTTATTTTATTCACGATTAATGAGAAGGTTCCTTGATAGTGTCAACGTCAACGTACCTTGTTGAACCTCCTGCTGCGGACTGTGCGTCGCCCAGGCGGCCTCTAACCAGTCCGTCCGTCTCAAGCTAGCGGCACCATCCGACCCCCCCACAGACACCAGGCGTCCCCTCCACACGGTCCCCCCCACAGACCGCCGCGCTGTCGGCAAGGGGGGCCCGGCCGCCCAGCCCCCCTCGGTGTCAGACAGTAACAGACGTTCGGTGGAGGCGAGGCAGTGCCAGGCGTCGCAGCCGCCGAGCACCCACATGCAGCCTTCCCAGAGCACGCCGGCGCACTGCGCACGACCTGCGAAACGAATATGGATACCTTCTAAAACTATCATGGTTCATAACTCTAAAGTCATTGATAACGGGATATTTATGTAACTGTGCCGAAATATAGGAAAACTCATAACTTAAATCATGGTAAATACCCCGTTTTAAATAAATGACTTTAAATGCATCTTTTAAAAGGGCAATGTATACGCTTCTACAACAAAACTCCAAGTGAGTTGCAAAAAATATCAATAAATAAATTCAAACAAATTGTCAAAACCTTGCTGTGCACAAATGCTTACTATAAAATATCAGATTATCTAGAGGATAAAAAAGCTTGGGACGGGTTTTGCTCCAACTCGAAAAATAACAAATAACAGGCTAAAGGTTTCTTCGTCGCTTCTTTACTTTAGTCTACATATCGAAGCGTGTCAGTGTTTACTTTTATATTTGGACCTTATTCTTTTATTGTATTTATGGAAATAAAGAGTTTTTGATTTTGATTGATTTTACAGTATGACATAAAGCATGCTTAATCATCGTCAGCATATAAGGTCGTGGGAAGCAGCTGGATGCGGGCTGCGCAGGACCGGCTATTCTTGATCTTTGGGGAAGGCCTATGTCCAGCAGTGTACGAGGTCGTCTTTCTAATGATCATGAAAACTAACCTGTAGCCAGCGGCGGCGCTTCACTCCACACATCCTCCCCCGGGCTGTATTTGAAGGCGCGGCGCAGGTAGGTCCCCTGGGCCCAGCCCCCCGCCACGTAGAGGACCCCCGCGCTGGGGTCCGCGGCCCCCGCGGCGTGGGACAGCGCCAGCGGGAGGCGCGCGACCCCCCGCCAGCGACCCTCGCCGTAGGCGTCTACCGAGTCTAGTTCTGCGTGGCCGTCGCTGCCGCCTGAAAAAAGGAAACGCTTAGTAGCTGTCATCGCTTAGTTAATTTAAAGTGACAATTATTATTACACCTTAAAATAACAAAGCCTGGGTCAAGCGTGCAAGAGAACGGGTTTTTACTATTTTCTAGGTTATACAAGTAATTTAGATAGCAGATAAGAAGTTTTGCGCTCATTGTAAGCAATTTGCTAAGAATCCGCGCTAAAACAAACTACGAAACAACTTCAACCTTATTGACATTATGATTACTAAAATTAACATTATGTCGATGGACTCAAAAACTACAATTGATTCAAAGTATGTTTTAATTAGAGTACCTTAAATACAGGAGCAACAAAAATAGTACTTAATCCGTTTATGATCGATGATTGTGATCGCGCAATATGCAACCGTACTACATGCTGGCTCGTTTATTTCGAGGTTTTGGATATGTCGGACATTCTTGGACCTAGTCTAAATGACATAGATACCTAACAAAGCAACCCTAGCATATTTCATTTCAACCGCCATCTTACCTATGACATAGACCGTGTCTCCCAGCCTCGCGGCGGGGAAGCGCGCCCTCTCGCGGCGCATGTTGGGCGCGGCGCACCACGTGTTGGTCAGCGGGTCGTATAGCTCCGCGGAGCGCAGCACGCGGGCGCGGTCGTAGCCGCCGCACGCGAGTAGGGCTCCGTCTAGGGACACTACTCCTAGTGCACATCTGGAAAACAACAACAAGTTTTCAATAATCAAAATGGGCAACATTCGACGATCAAAACTAAGTTCATAAAATACGGATTTAATCAGTTAAGAGGCTAGCAATTCTTTAAGAAAATTCCATGGTCGATATGAAAATCTTTGTCATAGCCAAGATCATGGTCTGTGAGGTCAAGGTGATCTACCCGGAAAGTAACTTAGCAGAGCACCTCAAATTGATTTTGACAAATTGATTGATTGACGACCCCTGTGGCGCAGCGGGCGAAGGTCTGCCTGCGACGCAGGAGGTTGCGGGTTCGATTCCCGCCTCGGGACAAATGTTTGTACGATCTGCAGACATTTGTCCAGGGCGTTCTGGATGTTTGCTATGTATAATAAAAAATATCTATCTATTTAGTGTATTGTATTATGTATATCAGTTATCTAGTACCCATAACACAAGCTCTGCTTACCTTGGGGCTAGATAATGCTGTGTGAATTGTCCAGCATTATTTATTTATTTATTTTATTTATTTGATCAAGGTAGAAGCCAAGATCGTTCACATGGATATCCTTAGATTGTTCTCTTTGAAACATTACCTGAGCATCTACTTACAATTGGTAAACTTTGCCCGCAATAGCAGTAACCTTAGATATCAAAAGTGAGACAGGGAAACATTTTACGAGTTCGTAGAGCAACATAAAGAGTATCAGTTCAGCCACCTGTGGATTGTTTGCAACAGTATGCAGTTAGCTCAATTGTTTCAATTGTAAAGCCTAGTTCTAAGATAGAATGATTGGTACAGAGAAACACATCACACTAATCACACTAATATTATGAAAGTTTGGATGGATGTAAGATGGATGAATGGATGTTTTTTACCTCTTCACGCCAAAACTACTAAACGGATCGGGCTGAAATTTTGCATACAGGTAATTCTAATCCTGGAATCATATACTTTTTATCTCATAAATCAGTTCCCATGAGATAGAAATCACCTTTAGACGTTTATAAAAACAAAGCGTGCGAAGCCGCGGGCATAGACTAGTATATAAATAAATAATGCTGTACAATCTTCACAACATCCCCAAAGTAAGAGCTTGTGCACGAGCGAATGTACAGCTTGTCAATGTACCGACCTGCCTCCATTGAGACTGGCGATGCGGGCCCCGCCCTGCAGGGCCGCGCCGGGCCCCGCGGCGGCCCCGCGCGCGACCCCCGACCACACGGCCAGGGCCCCCGCGAGCCGACCGTTCACTGATAGCAGCGCTCGGCAACCGCCGCCGAGGCAGCCTCGGGCGCCTAATACTGCGCAGGCGGTACTGAAATAGCAAAAAAACACTTAATACTAATCACATCACACTAATATTATATATGCGAAAGTTTGGATGGATGTATAGATGGATGGATGTTTGTTACGTCTTCACGCCAAAACTACTGAACGGATCGGGCTGAAATTTTGCATACAGATAATTCTAGGCCTGGAATAAAACATAGGCTACTTTTTATCCCATAAATCAGTTCCCATGGGATAGAAACCACCTTTAAACGTTTCTATAGAAACAACGGGTGCGAAGCCGCGGGCAGCAGCAAATAAAAAGGGTATTCGATTCCAGTTCGATGCAATATAAATAGACTACAAGACCTTTGACAGAATATATATTATGTGGAGTCCAAAAGGCTCTGTTTTAGGACCATTGTTATTGTTTATGTTTATAAACGACATCAGCGTAGAGCGCATCGTAGGCTGACAATGAACATGAGACACTTGACGCATAAAGAATTGACCTTTAAATGCCGAGGCCTAGAAATGCTGAGGAAAGCTGAAGCCGAAGAAAATTGGTGAAAGAGAGAATACTAAGCGGTTGTATGTGATGGAGAAGATCCAGAACGGTAAGGTAAAAGCTTTGTATGCCACCTATCAGTCCAAACAGATAATGATGAACTACAAAAAGGTCTAACAAGGTCTGGCTTAGTCAATTACCCGTCAGTCCTAGCCCCAAGCTGCAGGGCGGGCAGCGGACGCGGCGCGGGGAGCGGGACGGCGGGCGCGCGCTTGCGGGCCGCACTCTCGCGCCGGTACTGCTGCAGCTCGGGGGCGTCCCCCGCCGCGGCCGGCAGCTCGCCGCAGTCGCGGAGTAGACCCCGCCCGTCCACGAATACTAGGTGTGGGCGGGAGCAGAGCTCTGTGAACTGGAGAAAGGGTGTTTTTTGTTGGACGTGCCGATATTAAATCCCGAGTTAGCGAAGCAGTCTAGAATAGAGTCACGAGCTTAGCGAGTGGCTCTAAAGTAGACTGCTGAGGTAGGGAGGGATTTAAAAGGCACGAAACGAAAAATATTTGCCCTCGAGTTAAACATTCAACTTTTTACCGCGACTAGCGTGAAAACATTTTGAAATTTATGAGGTCGAATGTCAGAAATTCAATTTGGTCAATCACCTTGGAGGGAAAATGCTAACAACCTCTTTCAAACCATGAAAGGACGATTTTTTTTTCTATGTATGTAGATTGCATTGTTCTCAATTCAAATTCCTTTTGTCAACAAGTTGAATAATATTCTTTATTCCACGTGAGCAAACCCCGGTTTTGCGCAGAAAGTCACCGTTTTCGAAAGAGAGTGGTGAAAAGGTATTTTCTATAATATACCTACCATTCTGTCTGCTCCTTCTTATTTTCCTCTCATTCACCCGTTCCCGGCTGTAATAACGATGTCGTCTTACCATGGGGCGGATGAATTGCCTTTAGTCGTTAAGCATTTCTGCGCATCCTCTCCTATCTTTCCAACTAACAAACAAATCCTTTCTAATAGTAGTCCATCTTCCGTCTTGACAAGTGTAATATTTAACGTTTTTGTTATTATAGTGCGTGAGCCTCGCACTCTGGATAATTTATAATTTCTAAGGAATCAAATAATATCGCAAAAATTTTCGACTTCGACGGGACTTGAACCCGCGTCCTCCCCTCAGTACGGGAATGTGATAACCAACTACACTCCACCACGAGGTCAAGTGACGTGGGAGTCGAAAATCTTTGCAACTTTCTACAGACTCAAGCGCCGTTAGCTCCACCTACAGGGGAAACATTGAAGTTTATCCAATCCCGTTCAAAGACTAAAGTTACGTTTAGTTCGTTTGACGAGAGGTGTCGCGTTGCTCTAAATCTAACGTTTTTGTTATTATAGTGCGTAAGCCTCGCACTCTGGATAATTTCTAATTTCTAAGAAATCAATTAACATCGCAAAAATTTTCGACTTCGACGGGACTTGAACCCGCGTCCTCCCCTCAGTACGGGAATGTGATAACCAACTACACCACGAAGTCAAGTGACGTGGGAGTCGAAAATCTTTGCGACTTTCTACGGACTCAAGCGCCGTTAGTTTTTTTGCGATGTTATTTGATTTCTTAAAAATTAGAAGTGTAATATTTGTCTACTTAACATCTCGGTCCGTAGTCGGTTGTTCTCGCTGCCAAGCCAGTGCTGCGTCGGCCACGGTTACCGGCACCACGTCTCCGCCCTTACCCTCATCTTCAACCACAGATTACTATAATCCATCTCCATTTCCTTCTAGCCTAAGTCTTCCCATCATCATAGTCAATCGTCCATCTACCCAAGTGTCTCCTCTCGTCTACTTACATCTCGCTCCGTGGTTGGCTGTTCCCTCAGCCAGGCGAGTGCTGCGTCGGCCACGGTCAGGGGCGCCTCGTCCCCGCCCGTGCCTGTGCTTTCCCGCATCACCTCGATGCGGATCTGTGGCAATGTGGCGAGGGCACCGCAGGAACATAGCTCGTCGAACTGAAATAAACAAACTTAAGATAAACCAGAGCCAATTTTTGCTATTACTTGCATTTTACTTTGTAGTATGTTTTGAATTGTAAGGTTACGGACTTATATAAATAGTTTTAATAGCATTTTAGTTAGCAAAGATAGCATTATGATTCCGATTTAAATCATCTTCACACTAATATTAAAAATGCGAAAGTTTGGATGGATGTTTGTTACCTCTTCACGCCAAAACTACTGAACGGATCGGGCTGAAATTTTGCATACAAATAATTCTAGGCCTGGAATAAAACAGGCTACTTTTTATCCCATAAATTAGTTCCCGTGGGATAGAATTTACCTTTAAACGTTTCCATAGAAACAACGCGTGCGAAGCCGCGGGCAGAAGCTAGTATGTTATAAATAATGATCCGCTTCGAACACAGGATGCAAGTTCTTAGATTTACATAATGCTTATGACGCAGTCGTCTTAGGTAGGGTATAGAATTACGGGACGTGGAGTACCGCAAGGATCAATTTTAGGACCATACTTTACATATCATACAGACGCGAGCTTAAGCACAAACATTAGAGAACCTAAGGTTTTGATATTATAGTGCGTAAGCCTCACACTCTGGATAATTTCTAATTTCTAAGAAATCGAATTATATCACATCCCCGTACTGAGGGGAGGACGCGGGTTCAAGTCCCGTCGAAGTCGAAAATTTTTGCAATATATTTCGATTTCTTAGAAATTAGAGAACCTGTAGAGAGTACTCACATTATCAGCAATATATTTATCCAACACCTGCAACTGGTCACTCGTCAGCCCCGGTAGCGCGCGTACAGCCAGACAGTCTTGCGGCTGGAGCCGTCTCAGCAGCTTCTCGGCGAGATGCGTGCGAGCAGCTTCCAGGCGTAGACGCCAGGCGGCGCGGTAGAGGCGTCTGGCATCCTGCGCATCGCGGACCACTAAGCGGCCTGTGTACGCGTATTCTACCAGGGCGCGTAGGGCCTCGCCTTCCACTTCCTAAATCATACATATCAGTAGATATAATTACATGTGATTTTTGACACTACTTACATTAGTTAATGATTATATCGGGTATTTATCGCGTACCTTTTGTTTTACCTTTTGTTAGGGTAGTCGTGGATACTGCCGTCAATTCTCGGCGGTAACTCCGAGTACATCCAGTCGCCCCGTGACCACGATCGCTGTAACGCGGTAGAAACGTAGGGGAAATAAAACAAAAGGTACGCGATAAATACCCGATATAATCATTGACTATGTTAACAAATCGCGAAAGTTTAAAAAGTTTTACTACTTACATTTTAATTATGACTTACCCTCATTTAATTTGTGACTTTATATTACTTAAAACTAATACGATTTGATAATTTAATTAGGCTTGATTACTTTTTGACATATTATTATGTAATTAATTCTAAAGTAGAGTAGTAAAATTTATTGCATCAAATACATGCAAATAAGGTACATGGGTGGTGTTTACATATCTTACTAATATTATAGATAGAATAGAATAGAATAGAAAATCATTTATTGCCTTAATACAGAAAACACAACATAAAACTATACTTATACTACTTAATTTTTTTTTAATACTTAATTAAAGATTAAATTAATTAATTTAAAATTAGATGCGAAAGTTTAGTGACTGTTTGTTACCACGTATCTCCGTATGTACTTCACCGCAATAGATGAAATTTGATGTGTGAGATAGTTTAGGGTCTAGGATACCAGATGGGCTCATCTAATTTTCAAAAATTATCCTCCGAGGGGCTTAAAAAGGGTGGTAAAGTTTCTATGGAAAAATATTATTCCTTGGATCGATTCACTCCAAACTCGGTATAAACTATAAATAAATATAAATAAATAATGCTGGACAATTCACACAGCATTATCTAGCCCCAAGGTAAGCAGAGCTTGTGTTATGGGTACTAGATAACTGATATACTTAATACAATACACTACATAGATAGATATTTTTTATTATACATAGAAAACATCCAGAACGCCTTGAACAAATGTCTGCAGATCGTACAAACATTTGTCCCGAGGCGGGAATCGAACCCTCCTGCGTCGCAGGCAGACCTTCGCCCGCTGCGCCACAGAGGTCGTCGAAAGTATGAAGTAAATAATGAATTACGTATTTTATATTTTTACAAAACTACCCCTAGGGGTATATGCAATAAATTTCTGAAATTTCCACGCAGGCGAAGCCGCGGGGCGCAACACAATGCATTTCGACCGTCGCAGCGTGCAAAGTCTAGGTACAATTTCACTTAATTAAATGTATAGTTAAAAAATCTAATTGAAAACGAATAGTTGATAAGAAAACTGACTTTTCAAATAAAATTATTGTAGATTTAAATTAAATAAAGAACTAGAGCGTGGTTAATTTAACTAGGTAGGTATATTTAATTTAACTAGACATACTTAATTTGACTAGGTTTATTAAATACCTCCCTGGAATGTGTATAAAATTACATAAATAAATTACTAATTACACGATCCAAATTACCTATCTAACGAAATATTGATGATGATGCTAATACGTGTGATCCTTAAAAACCTAAACTATAACAATCATGATGAGTTCAATTTGATAATGATTGATATCAATCCTGAACAGGCAGGAAGTCTTTAAATAAATGATAAACTATTTATCACTGTCAGTTCAATGACATGAGTTGTACATTTGCATTATTGGTTTACAACCTTATCTTTAAAAATAGTTTTTGGAATCTTGGCCTCTTTTCAAGGAAAGTAAAGTACGCTAGCTTTGATAAGTGATAATGGAGATTGCATTATAATCGTTGCTAGATAGTAGATATTAAAGTTACTATGCAGAAAGATATACAAAAAATATTATCTTTGTCATTCGTATGTTTTTATTCTTACTTTACTTTGAAGTCTCTGCCTGTGACTCTGTCTATCAGCCTGTCTCTATCTGATGATGTGCCTATATTTATGTCTGTCTTTCTATCTGCCTTACTATCGGTCTTGTCTGCGTCAATTTCTAGAATAGATTTATCTGTCTGTATTTTTGTTCGTGTCGAATTCGAATATTATTTTTTTTGTTTGTTTATATTATGTCTGTTTCTCCGCCTGTCTTTCTATCTATCGTTTTGTCGGTCTGTGCGTTAATACCTATGGTTGCACCTTACCTGCACCCGATAAGGCGCTCCCGGTGGCGACGCGGGCGCCAGCGCCTCCAACAAATAAGGCGAGGCCGCTGCCAGCACAGCCCTATGCGCCGGCACCTCCGTCCCGCCAGCCACTAGCACCACGTCAAAGTGTTGGCGAGACTTGCGAAGTGCGTTTAGGGCTCCGAGAGCCCGCGCGGGCGCTCCGGCGTCGACAAGCGATAGATCTTCTGTTTCGCCATCTGCTTCGCCCTCGCTGCCTTCTGAGTCACAACCATCTGGAAGAAATAAAATAAATGTAATGTCAATTGAAATTAATAGATTTTTTTGCGCGGGGCAGTAAGAGGACGTACCTTAATCAGTGTAACAACAGGATAATGGTCTTAGGTTATGTATATTTTTCAGGTAAACTTTCGTCTCTATCATCAGATTTTTAATAAAAATACAGTTGGCGAGAATATTAGCATTTCACACAAAAACTTTTTTGATACCAATCGATCCTGTTTATATGACCTGATCAAAATCTTATATTGGACCAAGTGAGCTTGGAGTACTTCTAAAGTCATAGTCGCAAAAAACTTTCCCCATACACTTTGTAGGAAATCATCGCAGCTTTCCAGCTCCTTACTGCTCCATCGAAAAAATCCACCCTGTAGGTATAGGTACAGCACAAGTCTCTGACTTAGTGTAGTTTAGATACCTACCGCAGAACAAAACTTTAAGTACCAAGCTAAAATTGTGTTATTTTCTATTAAATTCTTTCTTTCTATTATTTGTGTTCCCGTCAAGAGAATAATAGAGGAAGATGGAACTGTCAAGGAGGTATATCAGGGTAAATCAGTCAGCCGTTTCAGATATCTCTAGGTTAACGACGTGGAAGCCGATATCTTCGAAGTCGACGCAGCTGTGTTACAAGCGAGAGACAGCTCGGAACCGAGATGCCAAGGTTTCTTGTGTCGGAGGCACGCTAAGATCCACTATGAGATGATACTATATGTTTCGCATTTTGTCGCCATAATATACGCAGTAATACGAAAATATTAACAAATGTACATTTTATTGTATGGAACTTGGGATAGTTTCGTTGGACGCCCAGGCAGGCCTAGGAGACTCTGCTGGCGAGACGATCTGCAGAGCTATTCAGAAATTCCGTTTCCGAGTCTTCTGCACGGAATCTGACACAGATTCTCGCGAAATTCGAATACTTATGTATTTTGTCGGTTTTCAATATTTTCTGCGATATGCATGGAATAAAACTACCAAATAAGTAGATTTTCACAAATCGTAGACCATTTATTATGAACTCGTGTTACATTAAAGTATCATAATTAGGATTGTGGTAGAGATTTTATTATGTGCTAGTTAAAATTATGCACTTAAATGTAAAAGAACTCATGATAATATTATTTTAATACGTTAGTAAAAGAATACAATACACTTCAATAATATTGACTTTTTCAGGCTTGGTTTGCTAATTACGATAAAACTGATATGTCTTAGATAACGAGTTGTTTATAGCAGAACGTGACGGGCGACGCCATTATTAAACCATAGGTTGCGCATATGGCTTCACTCATATACTCGTAGATACGTAAAGTCAAGGACAAAACATTACTTAATCTTCCAAACAACTAACACAGCCTTCTTACAGTCCTTTTTCACACAGTCCATCTATTTTTTCTTCAGTCGTCCTCACAGAAAACATACTTAATTGTTAATTCTTTGTACAAATAAACTAGAGGTAAATTATCTGATTTCATGCTAATACGCTTTTGTAAAACCCATTTCAGATTGTTTTTCAGCAGTTTTTATCGTGAACTTTGTTTCTCGCTAAGATTCAACCTAACCTAGGCCCCAATATAAACTCGTAGTTCACAGCCTGCCATAATCTATCGTGTCACGGACTTATAAATTAACTTTATCCTTATAGCCAGTAGGTATAGTGTTCGACGTCGCCAAATAGGTACTTTCTGAATGTAACTTGAACCTCCAATAATAGTACTTTAGTCATGTAAATCAATAAGAAAATATTTTCTGTGCAAAATGTGCGATTCAAGGTTTTAGTGACACTCAAATCAATAAATCCGGTTTTTAGGTAAGTACTTACTATTTTCTAGGTTCTACAAGTAAGTTAGATAAGAAGTTTTGCGAAAATTGTCAGCCATTTGCTATGAATCTTTACTAAAAGAAACTTTGAATCAATTAGGTATAGTTATGGAGTATATCGACATAATGTTCATTTTATTATGAAATCCCTAAAGCCCATATTATGAAAGCTAGCCCAGTCAGCGCTGTGTGGTGCCGGCTTAAAATTTGCACCACTTCAACTCTTCCCGCGGGTGTTTATGACATCGACGAGACGACTAAGGGATATCCACTGCGGCCGGGCAGCAGGGCCACCTGCAGAACAATTCTACCACCAAACTGCGATCCTCAACCCGCTTTCCCAGCGTGGGGATTATGGGCAATACCCCCCATGAGATGAACGCCAATAAGGCGCTTATCAGGGGGAGGCCTGCTGGACAGCAGTGGACCAATACCGGCTGTTGAGGTCGAGGAGGCTCAGTCATGTATCTATTGATTGAATGAAGTTGATGCCATAGATAAACGTTTCACAAGCATAGATCGTTGACTGAGCTAACTTTCACAATGTCAATTGATTTCAAAACGACAATTCATCTACGCGGCATGAATCGAGTGGGTATGCAAAAATCCTACTGTCACTAAAATACTCAAATCAAATCAAATCAAAATCTCTTTATTTCCATAAAATCTATACTAATATAACATTACATTCACAGAATAAAACAATAACAACTAATATATACAAGTAAGTACTTATATCTACTTCTTAAAAATCTAAGCCGTCACCAGAAGACAGAGTGCCCAGAATGCTAGCAGCATTGCCACGTTGAATGGCAATGCTAATTCGTTGCAATACTAATATTATAAAGAGGAAATATTTTGATTGTTTGTTTGTTTGTATTGAATAGGCTCCGAAACTACAGGATCGATTTGAAAAATTCTTTCACCAGTTAGGAAGCTTCTTTTTCAGGGAATGATATAGGCTATATTGTATCCCGGAATTTCCACGGGAACGGGAACTACGCGGGTGAAACCGCGAGGCGATCGTCTAGTATACAATAAATGTAGGTACATTTAGAAAAGGTCAAATTATAAAACTAAACACTGACACTCGGCGGAGTACCACGGACCGCGCAAAACTTGAGCGAAATCCAAGCGAAACTTACCGCTACAACTGTGGGTAGCGAATACCGGGTTGGTTTGAACAGGCCTTTCGTATGTTTTTGGAAAAGATTTAGTATCAAATCTCACAGAACAGTGAAATCACATGAAATCTGCTAAGCGTTCATCCACTCATACAATCTTACCATCAGTAGACGATTGAAACAGTAAATGTTATTATTTTCAAATATGTTTCTATATCCTGTGGAATGCAAAACGCTGCTGTTAGTCATATGACGTAGGTACGTCTAGTTTCTATCTACCAGCCGTTGCAATTAGCATAGCAGGTATCACTAGATAGCCATAATCACTACTCCAATATAAATTTCAATAAATACACTCCATAAACTCGATTTTGTAGACTTTGGCACTCTTGAATGCCGTGGAATCGGGATTGAATTTATTTTTGGTGAAATTGGGGATCTAATTGTATTGTTGTTCGTTGCGAGTTTCCCGTACTGATTCCACGAACGCTCACTGTGTAACACGTTACATTACGCCCCGTAGCGCCGGTCAGTACAGTAGGTACCCACCTTAAGTCTGCCTTTCCACCAGAGATGTGCTACGTTGCTAAGTTTCCAGCCGATCAATAGGATCGCTTAATTATCGCGTAATTTTTGTCAGGTATGAAAATGACGCGATAATGGGGCGATCCTATTGGTCGGCTGGAAACTTAGCAACGTAGCACATCTCTGGTGAAAAGGCAGCCCTATGCTTGAATTCGCTCGGAGCCGTCAACATAAACGTATCGTTGTTTTTGTTGACTTGACATTGACATAGGGATCGGAATCAACAATGGAGCTGCTTCCCAGACTTTACTTATTTAGAACCCAGGTAGCCCTGTTGTTTGGAGCCTTGATGAAGCAAATTATAAGAGGTCTGGTCGGAGACACGCGATGCCGTTACCTATCGAGAATCACGGCTGACGTAGGCTGCTAACCTAATTGAAGAGTTGGCAATGAGACTGAAGATTTTTTCAAAACTTCTAGAGGTATAATTTTTCTACCGAGGTGTTATTTCAAAAAAATGCAACTAAAGCAATTCGTCTAATACAATTCGACTAAAACAGTTCGACTAAAAAACAATTCGATGAAAAACATTTCGACTAGTAGCAATTCGACCTTGAGTTGACCCGACCTGTAGGCGTCCCACCCCCGCAAAGTAGGGGGTTTTAACTTATTCCTAATGGCCTGTGGGGGGGTTCGTCGACTCTGTGACTGAAAAAGTGTGTATATGTATAATTGCACCTAGAGCCATAATGTTGACAATTTTTTTTGTGATGAAACGAATTGTTACTTAGTCGGAATGTTTTTAGTCGTATTGTTTTAGTCGAATTTTCCGCGAAGCTTGATTTCCTACTTATAAATGAAGACGAACGAACGTTTCGACTTAGCTGAGAGAAGTTGATTTCATGCACTGCTAGATAGGCTTCCGTAAGTTCGTACTATCCATAACGAACCTCCATCAATAAGAGAGCAGGATCCCTGACATTGAAACTTATCTTTAGAAAAGAGTGAGCTATTGTTAAGAGTTCGTCTACTTAAACCAATTACCATAATTCGCTGTCATAAAGTACAAAGTAACATCGCCAATTCCAATAAAACCGGCCAAGTGCGAGTCGACTCGCACACGGAGGGTTCCGTAATATGGTACAAAACTATTTCGCAAAAGAAACGGAGAAACAGATTTTTTGATGGATTAAAAAAAGAGCTAGATGCATACATACCAAAATGAGTGGCCTAATAGCTATTAATAGAAAAAGTGGCAGGAGGGGGAAAGGGAGGCCTTAGCCCTGCAGTGGGACCCTCCCCTTACCTTAACAGCCTATATTTGTCCACTGACGCAGGCCTCTCTCTGACTTATCAGAGAGAGGCCTGCGTCCAGCAGTGGAGTTTATGGGATAAAAGCTAATAAGGCGCTTACGCCTTATTAGCTTTTATCCCATAAACTAACATGACGCGGTCACACATCCAAGTACTGATCGCTCCTAACGTTGCTTATCTTCGCTGACCGGTGCTCAACGTGGTAGATTATGGACGTTGTTGATGCCCTTAATTATTCAAATTATTTTATTTTAATTTCATTTGTTGTCATAGTGGCAATGGTAATACACATCTTATCAAAATGTCAACTGTCTACCTATTACGGTTCAAGAGATACAGCCTTGACAAACGTGGAGCAATTAAAAACAAAAAATCACTTTTTTGCATGGGCCCGTTTTCACCCTTCGGGTTCGGAACCCTAAAAATAAATATATGTATACAAAACAAGTTATATTCCAAAGCAATTTAACGTTCCAAATAATAATGGACTGTAAGTTTTTACGTAGCGTTTTTGTTGAATCGATCTTTGTCGTAACTTAACAATGGGCCGCCGTTACCGTGAGTTGTAAACAAGAAGCCTATTGAGGCTTGCAGACATCTTGCAGAGTAAATAGAGGACATTTTACTGTCACTCATCACAAAGCATAATGTTGGGGGAAGGTAATATGGCCCTTGCAGGTATTTGTGCCCCCTTCAATATTTCCTTATTTGTCGACATTTTGTTTTGCGAGTGGCGCTAACCAGCTTAAGTAATAGTCTAATAGATAAAGATATATTTATTTGGCCAAAAACAGGTTTGACAAGGGATGGTTGGTACATTTACAATTATAGACACAATTACAAGCAAGCAGAGAGTAGGTAGGCAGCTATAGGTAATTTTATTAGGTAAGGTACTTAATAGGACAATTACAAGTAAGCAGAGAGTAGGTAGGCAGCTATAGGTAATTTTATTAGGTAAGGTACTTAATAGGTTACTTTTTATCCAGGAATAGTGCGAGTAATGCCAGGGGCGAAGGTTAGTGTTTAATATCACACAGCCCAATGTCAGTTAGATGATAAGCAATTGAATAGATTCGGCTGCGGACCGCCCAGCTCTGGTTGTAATTGGCTCAATTGGACATCGGTTCTTAGAGACATGAAATAGAGAGACGATTGTAGCGTGCGAATGAAGTATCAAATTTTGTTAGAAATCTTAAAAACTTATTTAAAAAAGCATGTGACAGACACCCTAGAATATGTAGACCCGAATAGACTTATTTTAAAAGATACCCCGCGTTCAGCCAAGTTTAAGAAAAGCTGTTTGACTCTATGAGTGTAAAAATATATAATAAGATACCAATTGACATTAAATTATTGAATAATTATTTATTTAAAATCAAATTGTGTAGGTGGCTGAATGACCGGAATTTTTATGATATAGATGACTTTTTTAATGCTAGATCATAAAGTACCTATCTAATTAGTTATAATTATTGCATGCTAAAATATATTGAGACATGAGTGCATTATTTATACTTACCACCATGTTTGACGCAATAAATATCTTTGAATCTTTGAATTATAATCAGAAATGTCTTGTTGAAATAAATTTAAGTTAAATTAAAAAAAAAGAAAAGACAAATAATACTTAAGTACTTATCAGAAGTTGAAGGGAATGCTTGGATTTTGATTATGATGAAGGAGAGGTTAGCAAATGCGAAAAACCTGTAAGTACTATGTGTTACCAGGGAAGATATCTAGGATTGTTGACGGACTCTGGATCTGGACCTCTGTGGCGCGGCGGATGAAGGTTCACGCAGGTTGCGGGTTCGATACCGTCTTGGGACAAATGTTAGTACGATCTGCATGTATTTTTTCTGGGTGTTTCTATGTATAGTAGAAATTATCTATAAACATAGGGTGTATGTGAATTAGTAATACAAGAGCGCGTGTAAAAGAACACAAAGACGAAAAAAAACATTTTTTTTTTCAAAAATCAAATAAAAAATATTCGCACCAAAAAATTCACTGGTTGATCCCGTCGGGTTCCAGAATCAACCCCTTTCGGCTTAGTACACATGTTACGTGGCACCCTGTACCACCAGTTATCTAAGTGGTATTGTACCAATAACACAAGCTCTTCTTACTGGGGCCAGATGATACTGTGTGCCATTCCAGCATTTTTTTTATATTAAAGCTCGGACCAACCCTATTTTGCAGTACCTAAGTGAGTATCCAGTTCTAACTACTCCGAATCACTAGGAGTGTCCATTGATTGTAACCGGAGTCCATTGCATTGCTCGCATACCGCCGGCTTGTGAACCGAGAGATAGGTACTACAGTAAGTAAACTGATGCTACCTTTGGAAAGGCCGATTCCCGAAATTGACGCTGACCTACCTCATCACATCAGTGTTCATCAACCTTTCGACTATGCGAAATGCGGATAAGAATCGAACTTAGGTTCTTTCTTCTGGCTTCAACGTAAAGCGAGACGTCACTCAAATCTTGTTTTCGCCTTATGTATGAGTCCTGCAGGCCTCTCAAAAGCTGTTCGGTAGCCGATTGGCTGCGATGGTCTTCTTGAATTAGAGTGCACCTATACTCCTGCCAAACTTGATGTGAATTGTTTGTATAACCCATTGCAAAAAAAACTAAAACTCTCTTGCTTGTTGTCAAGTTTAAGATATAATTGTTGGCATAATGTATCGGAGGATAGGTCTCTTTTTTGTGAATAAACTACAAATTTGCGCTTTTTAGATTTTTCCCTTAACTTGTTTAGTTTGCGTCTTAACAAATTTCATGGATCTAGGACAAAGGAAAGTACCTACTTACCCTATAGTGTCAAGTTTTAGATATAATTGTTGGTAAAATTTATTTTCAAAGAAAATGACAATCAAATAAGTAATAGAAACAATAATTTGTTTCTATTACTTATTTGATTGTCATTTTACTATTTTGTACTTGTATTAACAATTAAAATACCTAGGTTTTATGTGCATGTGTCCCCTTGGAAATAACAAAATATGCGGGCATAAACAGATGTACCTTTTGATTCCATTGACTTAGAATATTTCATTTATTTCACAGCTCTCTATTCCTCCTTCATGCATAAGTTAGAAAAAAGGGTTGACAGATTGATTTTCCCTTTAAATTACGGACCCATAAAAATGGGACCTGCGAACTCGGGAACTACACGGTGGGTGGAGGTCCCCCCAGATTTGCACTTTCTGGATTCAATCTCCTAGATGCAAATGTTTGTATGATCCGCAAATATTTCTTCCTTATATCAGGCCAGTTTTAAACAATAAAAGATGTCTAGGTAGTTAGTGCTATCAATCAGTCAGGTTTTAATGAAACATACCGAACAGCTAAAACTTTAACAGCCCTAAAAGTGTACAAGTTTTCAGAAATATATTGACAAACAATATATTTATGAAAACTTGTTGTACACTCCTAGAAATATAAATTGGTTCCCTAAAAATAGCGACATACGTAATTTAAACTTGTATTAAATAAGAATAAACTCGCTGTGCCCTCAACTAAGTAGGCTACACAAGATAAATGTATCTTTTAAAGAATGTATTTGCTTCTACAACAAAACTCCAAGTGAGTTGTAAAAAGTATCAATAAATAAATTCAAACAAATTTACAAACACATCCTTTGTAAAATACAAAATACCAGATTATTCTCCAACTCGAAAACTAACACCCTAACAAGGTAAAGGTTTCTTGTTTGCTTCTTTACTTTACCTTAAAAAGATTGAAGTGAATAAAGAAATCAAAGTGATCACTTTATTTCCTAGTTTTACTCATGACTCCAAGAATCCTGTAAGGCCTAAAGGAAATAAAGCACTTTGATATTTGCTGTTTGAAATATATCTAGCTCTATTATTTTACTAGCTACTGCTATGACTCTGTTCTGCTTTCTATGATGACAGAAACTACAGATTGAGGGACAGGTGTCAAAAGTGTTGAGGTTTAAACCATTCTATCAATCTCTTCATGCAAATAGCTTGCATGCACTTTCTAGAGTTTTTTCATCTAAGATTCTATGTGACTATTTTGATCTGATGATACATTTCTCATAGTAAAGTGATTGCTTAACAGAATTGGGCCCCTGGATAAAACACAATTTTATTGAAATTTCCATTGTCATGAACATTACAAAGAAAATTTATGTAATACCTCTTGGGGTTTAAAATTTTTGATTACTTACACAATGGTCAAATTTAAATAAAAAAACAAATTGACTTAGTTTCAATTTTATAAAATTCATCAATATTTTTTTACTAAGTACTTAACATTATGGCCTTGAAAATAAGTTCTAAGGTTACATTATTATGATCTATGGAGTGGTAATTTAATTATTAACAACTAGCTGCTGGTAAATTATTGCTGATAAGCAGAAATGTGTCTTTTTAGAATACAACCATTTACTTTAATGATGAAAGGAGGCGTTCTCAAATGACAAGAACTTATTGTCTTGGTATAATGAATTCATTATGTACTATCTTTTTACTGTAGAATAACAAGTTTTTTGTGCATAATTTTGAGTAGGTATTACCTAGTCCTCTTTATAAACTCAAGAAATAATCAGAGAGATAGTGACAACAGAAAAATATTTGCAAATTCAGCAACAAAAAAGTTTTGATACATAAGCCTACTGAGAAGTAATTTATTCACTGGCTTTCCCTAATCAATTATATTTCTTATTGCTCGATTGTCCTTGATGAAGATTAAATAAATTATTAAAATTTGTACCTAAGTAAACAACTTAGGCTATATAGGTATTTTATATTGTAAATTCTATCAGTTATCTAGTAGCCAAAACACTAGTTCTGCTTAGTTTGGGGCTAGATAGTGCTGCGTGAATTTCGTACAGTATTAATTATTAAATTAATTGTTTGGGTAACTACCTACTAAAACCACAGCCAGTACCTAATTTAGGAATATAAAATACACATGAACCTAGAATGATTTATCATTAAGTTGTAACATGAATAAAAGCACTTAATAGTTCATTCTTTCAATCTAATACTCTCAGTTGACCATGAGATAAATTGAAGGTATTGGTAGCAAGGTAAGCGTCGCAAATTCGCAAGTTTATTTTTTTTTGTCTTCCAAAGGTCAAGGTTGGTACTCACCGTCGCCATTGGTGTAGTGGTCGAGAGGCTTCATGGTGTATCTGCTCCTGTAACAACGGCGTCACTAAAGTACCGCGAAGAACTAACCGGATTTATTACAAGGCACGTGTCCTCGAAGGCCATTTCTATGTCACATGGCGGGTATAAACAAACGAAACCAACCTGCAGTCAACTGCAAATCAAAGATAGTACATTCCTTGTTATCTTTACAGTGTAATATAACTCTACGCGCTCACACACAGCGCAATTTTGCTAAAATCAAAGGCACCGCCCGCAACACGTCCGTCCGACTTCGTGAAATTCCGTCTTGTTTTTATTTTGACGTTTTGGAATATACTTTGGAATTCGATTCGAGGATTTGATTGATTGATATTTTGACGTTAGTGACGTTGACAATAACAACATCTCTGTAGGCTGTTGACATGACAGAAACTCAGACAGAAATGTTGAGAAATGGTTGGTGACGTTTGACATTCTGTAAGGATAAGTGGGTCACGTGTGGGTTTGCTCAAGCGTACGTCATATCCCCTACCTCAGATTAAATATGGTAGGTAGATCTTCAGCGAGCATGCCAGAGAGCAAGACAAAGTATACGAGGTGGTGGGGGAAAAGTGTTGCCATGCAATTTTCTTACCCCGATTTTAGGTTCCTTATTTCATGTCTTAGTTGGTAGATCGGATTTGCGATTTTCCAGTTAATAAATTTAAAAATTAAATTATCTGAGCGTCTGGTCGAAGCGAAGCGTGACCCGAGAGCTAGTGAGTATCGGGCACAGCGCATCAGCATTGCCATACAGCGTGGCAATGCAGCCAGCGTCTTGGGGACGCTTCCGACTGGTATTGATATTGATCAGTTGAGCTACCTGCAATAGTCTGAAAATAGCTCAATTGTTTCAATTGTAAATACTAGTATAATTTTCTATTTTGTGAATAAAGGCTATTGCTAGGTGATTATAATTATACAAGTAAGTATCACAATGTGAACCCTGTTTGGCGTTACAAGTGGAAGGCAGGCAGACCGAGGTTGTTTTTGGTAGGTAAATATAATTATGAAGGTATTAAGGTGAGTAGTACAGATAGAGAAACAAGTGTTTTTGATATAATCAATATTTATTACAATAATTAACGTTTATAAATTTTACCGTTTAAATCAGTCTTCAACATTTCGTTTTATTACTACTTAATCATAAAATCACAGTTTAATTATAAATGTCTTAGTTATATTACCTATACAATAACATTTACATAAATTAATAAAACTTAAAAAAAAAATGGTTACTTACGAACGTAACATCGTATATTTGCTAAAAAATAGTAATGTTGCTATCTAAAAAGTACTTAACTTTCTTTGTACTTGCGTATAGGTACTTATACATAGTTAGTCACAGCATTTTTTTAATTTAAAAATACACACGCATTTACACAGAAGCATTTAAAATATCGCAGAATCATTATAAAAATCACAGAATCATTTTAAAATTAGCATACCAATTTCTACAAGAACCTACTTACGATAATTTTTTTCTTATTTATATGGGACAGTCAGATTAGATTTGGACAGTTGAATTAGATTAAGTACAAATATCACAGAATCATTACAATTTTTTTTATTACGAAGATTTTTTAGGTTCCCATACTTTGCAACCCGTTGCTTTGATCCAATGCAAACGTAATTCTTTATCTTCGGGAAATCTGTAACAAATAAAAACACTAATATTATAAATGCGAAAGTGTGGATGAATGGATGGATGTTTGTTATAGTTGTTATATCTCACGAAGTCCGATGGGCTATGTGTGTCATAGCAACAACTTACATATTACCTCTTCAAGCCAAAACTACTGAACGGATCGGGATGAAATTTTGTATACAGGTAAGTAATTCTAATCCTGGAATCTAACATCTATGTTAGATTCCAGGATTTATATAAAAAGCTTTTTATCCCACAAATCAGTTGCTATGGGATAGAAATGGCTTTTAAACGTTTCCATAGAAACAACGCGTGCGAAGCCGCGGGCATAAACTATTTTGCTATGCATAGCGAGCTACATTATCTATAAACTAGCTATGTAGGTACCTATTAAAAAATATTTCAATGCGCCATTCGGGGAATTTTATCATCGGGTGCAGGCAACCCTAAATTTTCACAATTACAAGTTAGATGAACTAAAAATAGCATAAAACATAATGTTTGAGCCTTGTGTGTATGTAAATCTATGAAACTGTAAATTTTGAACCTTTTTGTAGTCAAAAGAACTTGTACTTACGAGTGGAATGATATATTCGGCACTTTTTCTTCACTATCACTTCTACATGCAAGAACGCTGCACCGCACCATATTTGTCTCTCTATTTTATTGTTTTTAGCTGCGGGAATGTCCACATAAACACATTGATCACGTTCAAACATAAAAAACAAAAGTTTAGAACTTCTAAACCTTTTTTCACCAGTCTCGTGTCGAGCTCCGTCGATGGATAAGGAAATTTGTTTAGCACATGGAGGTGCTAAACAATGCAAAAACCGGCACGCTGGATGAGATAGAGAGCTAATCGTCCTATTTCATTTCTTCTTAGGCTTTAGGCATAAGTCGTTCTCTCTTTAGTGTGAATGCGATGGCAATTGCGCGAGTTCTATAGGTTTCTCTTTCTACGTCCCCTACGGTGGTTCTCAAACTTTTGACGTGACAAGGCGTTTCCTCGCTCTGAGTTGTCACGTTCAACTATCGTCAGTAAACCGACTTTACAGACAACCAATTTTGTTTTTTAGTTTTGGGAGATTCGAGATCTAGATCTAGGTAATTTCCATGAAATTTTTCAAACTTAGTTTTCATAATTTGAGTTCATAATGCTAAAATGACCTCTGCACATGGATAAATAAATTTTTCCCTTGAAATGAAATTTATCTAATCGAAATATACTTAAGTACTTATTTATAAAAAACAACAAAAAAATCTTCTTTGCAAACCAATCTAGTCGACATAATAACCTACGCAAAAACTACAAATATAATATTTGTATGCCTCAAGTAAACAATGCAATGTTCCAAAAAAGTCCATAAACTGTCATTAAAATATACAACAATTTACCGATAGAAATAAAAGAAATAGAAAATCATAAATTAAAATTAAAATTAAGAAAATACCCGGTATTAAAAACACATTATAATATCAAAGAATATTTTGACAGTAGGTACCCCCCAAAAATTTGGATAGTAATCATTGTTAATTAGCTCCTATTGTTAACCGTTTTTAAATATAAAGAAAATGTGCAATTCCCATAATTTTAAATTTATTAAATAATGATAACAATAGTTAATGATTATATCGGATATTTATCGCGTACCTTTTGTTGACGTCGTGAACGTTAGTGAACGAAAGTCTTCGTTTCAGGTCTGGCCAAAATGGCGTTTTTGTCAGTATGTCCGTACTCCTCTACAGGTCGTATTTTACAACCGATCGGTATGAAACTTTGTGTACAGATTCTATGATTTTATAGAATTTTATTGACGTCGGGATTTTTTGATTAAAGGCGTACTTCTTCCACAATAAGGCAAAAAGGCGGATTTGGAATATCTCCGCTATAAGAGATCTGATTTTGATGATTGTACTTTTAATTGAAAGGTAATAACTTTATACTGTTCTTATAAAAATTTGGTAAAGATCTGATGAGGATTTTCGGCATGACGAGCAGAATAGCTTCGCAAAATGCAGTAATATGCAAGAGAGCATTTACAGTACAGCGCCACATAGTAGAACATCTTTGTAACACTTCGAGAATTATATGAAATAGCGCGGCCGCATACACCGTCGTCGTCGGTTAAATAATAAAATAACAAAAACTTTGGGCTGATGGATCAACGCCATCTATTGATACTAGGTACAGAATTTCGAGCTTTGCTGAGGAACGTAACTTAGGTACTTTGTATGGACAATTGGTCTAACTAATGGTTGATGTGTTTGTGCAACATTTCGTTCAAAAATTAAGACAACAATCGTATCGCAAGTGAAGTGATCTGTAATACCTACCTACCTTTCCAAGTGCACCTTACCTAGGTACCTCACCTACCCTACCCACAAACAAGATTGAATCCGTTCAGGAGAAACAGACGCCTATTCTTGCACTGTGGGCATTATTTCAAAGGTAGGTACTTATGGAAATCATTTCATTAGTTTTGAGCTAGGTATATAATTATACCTACTAAACAATTACCCTTACCTACTTACCTACCACCTAAGGTTGGTAAGTTGCCCAATGCACACCACACTAGCGTAAACCAATATTTAGGTAGGTACCTACCTACCCATAGGATTTTTCTTACAACGCGTCCAAAAGTAAGAGGCACCGATAATTACATAGATATTAGGTACCTATAATACTTATGACAAGTTTAGCGCCGTTAAAGGAAGGCTGGCGCCTACCTATGCTGGTGCTTATTCTGATAAGTAAGCACTTTTGCTCCGTGATAAGATGCTTTCACACTGGCATGGCGATTTGCAAGGAGTCACTGCCTAAAAACATGGTAGTTACATATACCTAAGTACCTAAATATCCCGTTTTATATAACTTTAGTACTTAATATAATATAAGTTACTAATATGTTGAAAAAAAGTTAGTGCTTGCGAGGTCTACTGTTCGTAGAACTGCTAGAACATCATTGAACTACTGGAACATGTACAAGAACTTTTGAAAAGGTGTTAGTTTTACAAACTTCTCAAAGTATATTTTTCCTGTAAAATAATAGATCCATATCCACAAACGCCTAGGTACATTTCAGATGGGTCGCTATGCAATCTTCGGAAATGGGGGGGGGGGGGGGGGGGTAAAGTATGAACCCCACAGAAGTTCTCATTGTATAGGTACCTACCTAGGTACCAAAATATCCCGTTTTAAATAAAATTACTTTAGTACATTAAGTATTATGTAAATTAATTGTTGAAAAAAGTTAGTGTTCGCGACGTCTACTGTTCGTAGAACTACTAGTTTTATTTCCATAGGGCTAACTAAACGAACCATTGCGGGAAAGGGTGAAAGAGCAGAATAGCAGCGGCCAAAAATAGGCAAATAAACAAGTCGGTGATAGCGGAACACCTGCTAGACTCAGGAAATAACTACTGGATGGATTGAGCTACATGACCCAGAAGTTCTATCCCGTGAACGCCACTACAACAAAAGGATGGTTCGAGAGGCGATTGTTATCAAGAAACATCCGAATTTTAATCTTGAAGATGGTTTTCGTCTCTCTTCCTCGTGGAATCCTGTGATTAATATGTGTGTGCGTCGTGATCCGACTACTGCAATCGGACACGGTCAGTGTACTGTGTCGTAATGTGAACTTGGACATTCCTGATTCTGAAGACGAATTGAGGGTAGTCGTGGATACTGCCGTCAATTCAGGTATCTCCGAGTACATCCAGTCGCCCCGTGACTACGATCGCTGTAACGCGGTAGAAACGTAGGGGAAATAAAACAAAAGGTACGCGATAAATACCCGATAAAATCATTAACTTTGATAACAAATCGCAAAAGATTAAAAAGTTTATAAGGTAACAATAATTGAATGCTATTAAAATATACAACACAATTGTGTTAAAAGTAAAGGAAATAGAAGATATTAAACACTAACTAAAATTATGAAAATGTTTTAACGAATACACATTATAATATCAAAGAATTTTTTGACAGTACCCCCCTCAAAATTAAGATAGTACCTAATCATTGATATTTAAGTCCTATTGTTAACCTTAATTAAGTATAAAGAAAATGTGCAGTTCCTATAATTCTAAGTTACCTAAATAGCTATTGTTAATAATAATTCTATTAATGTATGTCCGAAAGGACAAACTGTTGGACAATTACAAGTAGGTAGTTCTTAAGACCAACTATGTACCTACACAGTTTAAACAATAACTGTTTCTTATTCTCAGCCACAGATTCTCTTTTCGGGAATTTAAAGAACCTTATTTTACCGCCCTTCACACTTACAGTTAGGTACGGATAGAGTAACCGCCCATTTTATTATAAAGATTTATCCGATCAAAAACGCGAGTGATTCACCGGCGTCATTGAAAGTTAGATAGTCACCGGCAAATTAACGTAACCTCCCATTTTTGTGGCAATTGGACAGTGACGTAGCTTGGGAAGATCTCGGAGTAGCATACCTTGTTTATTTGTACCATGCTAAAATGCGTCGCATTGTAGAATCTTGGCAGTTTGAATTTGAAGTCAATGACGAGAACCGACTCAGAGGGACAAGTTGTCGCGTCGTCGTCGTCGTCGTCGTCGGTACAACGTTTTTCTGAATCAAGCCCAAAGTCTAGTTTTGAAACATACAAACTGAAAAACTTACATCAGATTTTTTTCAGTGTTTACTCCGATCTTCATGGCATGGCCGATTTGAAAGTCGCTGTCTCTGCGCATTTCAAACTTTTAGGTCAGCGGGGGGAACAAAAAGAATGGAGGTGGGGTAGGGAAGTGCGCACAGCATAGCTACATTCAGATCGGCATTAAAGGCTGGCGTGAGCTGCTTTGCTCACTTGATAAATGATTTTCTCTGACCGAGATTTGAGATTGATCTTCAACCTTATCTCTCAGGAAGAACGTAGGTTTTATTATGCACTTTCCGGGTGATTATTATCATAAACAACACTATGGTCTTTATAACGCATGGAATGAAAGAAGTTTATTCTAAGACCTCTGTGGCGCAGCGGGCGAAGGTCCGCCTGCGACGCAGGAGCAGGTTCGATTCCCGCTTCGGGACAAATATTTGTACGATCTGCAGATAATATACCTATTAGTTCAGGGTATTCGGGGTGTTTTCTATGTCTACCAAGAAAATATTTAGCTAGATGATGCTGTGTGAATTGTAATTCACACAGCATCATTAATTATTTATTTATTTCATTTATTTATTGATTGGGAGATGTCCATTCTTTCGTTTACGTAGCTAATACCTAACATAATATATAGGGGAGGGGACCCTTTTGTTCTTATTAGCAGACGAAAAGAGTTGCTATCTAAGTATTTTCAGGCGCCACATAGATTTTGCAGCACCTAGACATGCAACATAGTTTCTTTGTCACATCATAAAGTTAAACCGTATTCAGTGCATGTATCAGGGGCGCGCACCGCGGCCGCGCGGGCGTACGTCTACCTAGAACTCGTAGAAGCAAGTCGGGCGAGGCTCGTCCCGGCCGGGGCGGGCGGTGACGTCACACCGCATCGATCGCCCCGGGCGGCGGCGGCGGCGGCAGTGCGCCTCGCTCGGTCGGCGGCGACGCCCGATCCGCCCGACATGAGCGCCGTCCGCTCCGCTCCGCTGCTGCTTGCTTTGCTCGCCTCTTTGCCTCACGCCAACCGTGTCGCGTAAGTGGAACTTCTCTTTAGGACTCCGTAACTCCGAAAAACTGAATCCATAAACCTCTGTCATCGATGCGTTGTCGAATCGAATAAATAATTCCGTTCGAAGCGCCATGCGCCACCCCTTTACATTACGTTTTTATGAAATCCATATTTATTAATCTGACGGGGAAAGGCCAAATCTGCATGATGGAGGATATCTGCAAAATTTTATGTTAAATCAGCTCCCACACATACCTACATCTATCTCTTAGCGTAGTAAGTAATTATAGGGTGTAGTAGGTAAGCTGGGAATCTTCCTACCATGTCACATTGCGGATTACCTTGCATGGAAACCGTAGAAATGCAATCTAACGTGCGTAATGCAACAGTGATTAGCATTTCTACGCGTAAGCACAGGGTGGTTAATCTTTTGGGGTAAAACGTATGCAGGGTAAAAAGGCTCTACTTGCCCTGGAGAAACGAAAACGTCGAGCGTTTGACAAGCCAAATGGTTGCGACGGAAACTCATAGGTATACTAATACATCTCGAATCTTTCAATACTCAATCTGGCGTACAGTTTTACCTACTCTAAGGGAAGGGGTACCTTAGCACAATAAATAAAAATTTAGGGGTAGATACAGTGGCGGTCATTGTTAGCTGACCCCCTGTTAGATTTGAAGTCTATTTCTATAAATACAGAACTATTTTGTAACCAAGAATCGTCTAGAACCGCACTCTCCCTGAAGATGTCCCTCGTTAAGGGATGAAACGTTGATTTCTTCCAACACAAAAGAGGTTCGTCGTTAACCCGCTTACATTATAATAATATTAAACCAAAACTGATGTAATTGACTTGGAACCTGCCAGGGGTCAGCCAACGATGAACGCAGTGGCCTTCATCGTAGGTTCCTTCTTCGAAAGATAAAGTGACCATGTTCAATGACCATATCTTCAGAACTTCAGATCATGACTCTCTCGGATTAAAAACGATCATACCTACAAACGTTCTTCTCATTTAATTGCTGACTCTACATAGCGTTTTTGGTCTATTTACGCTGATTCGGTCGCGTTTAAATAGGTTTTAAAAATAAATCCTAAAAGTGGGAGTGTGTCAGTTTGCGTGATATTTTGATAAAATGAAGCCTCGTAGGTAAGAGATTGTGTTCTGAAAGGTGTAGTTTCGGGGCATGGAATAATGACAACACTTGAGACAGGCTCGTGGTCTATGAGATGAGATCTACAACTGGTGAGTCCTCGGGTCAGTAGGTCCTAAATTGACCCGTGGTCTAACTGGTTAGTGTGAATGAGGCAAGTAAACCTCCTTCTTGCGCAGTCGGCTAAAAAGGATTCCAAGTAATAACCTGCTTTGCCTACCCCACTGCGAAGGGGCGTTATGTATCCACGTAGTCTCTCCTAGCTAGATTCCGTGCCAACAAAATCTGTGCGGGACCGAAATCGAAACTAGGTAATGGTTTTCCGATACAATCTTGATCAGACAAAGCATATTTGTTTACCAACTATTAGCGCTAACCAAACAACACAGAATAGTTTTCGCAGATTAAAGACTCTACATCGAAGGAAAATTTTCTTGCACTATAAACACTTGGCCGCCCAAGTGTTTATACATTTCTGCTTTTGGACTGATTCACTTATGAAAACTAAAAAAAAAAAACAAATAATGCTGGATATCACACATGAACTGGCCCCAACAAAATAAGCAGGTCTTGTGTCAGAGTACCAGATCACAATGTGCCCATACCCGCAACTCTGACTGCAGATCATACAAATATAATTATGTAGGAACTGAACCCGCAACCTCCAGCGTCGCAAGCAGACCATCACCCAATTCGCTTTTGTGGTCGTCAACTACAAATAGGGAAACGGCTTGATCTAACGTAGAAGACCTTCTTTCAGTATCGACGTGCGCAGCTTCTATAAAATCATTTTCGTCTAAAAGTGATTTCAGTGCGTAAAAGTCATGAAGCTGCGCATAAGTCTGGAGTCGAAAAATTCGACCTATGTTATTTTTTCAGGGGTGGCGGCGGCGGGGGCGGCGGCGGCATGTTCGGGGATGTAAACATCTCTTCAATTTTGGACTCCTTCAGCATCAGCTATGATAAGAGAGTGAGGCCCAACTATGGAGGTCAGTCATTTTACAGCAAGGAGTTAGGGTTGCAGGAGTCGGCTTAAGCCACACAGGCAGGAGCTTCGAGATTATATTTTAGCTCGTTTCAAATAAAAATGTGTCATGTTTCGTGCAAAGTGCTAATTGGTATCTTCAATTTTCGAAATTTGGGTGCGAGTGAACCAATGCCGCGTGAGATCTTTTGATCTAGTTATTCGTAGATACAGCCGGCAGCAAGCGCCAGTGGCCAAATGCCAAATGGTTCTGCAAGGGTCCATTTCCAATTCCAATACAAAACTAGGCCAATTCCTGTGCTGACCTGACAGCACGCAGCGACGCCCCTGGCTGTGTGGCTCGGGAAGCGAGCGAGCATTAACAGTGTTTAATCTCAATGGTTTTGCAGGACAGCCCGTCGAAGTGGGAATCACGATGTACGTGCTCTCGATCAGCTCTCTGTCCGAAGTGCAAATGGTATTTAGCATTAGTTGTACTAGGGTACTGTAGCCGGCCATGGGGCACGGGGTCGCGCCACGGGGGCCACGGGGCACGCGTCATGCTCACGTCATCGGGCTCACGCGCGCTCGGCCACTCTCACTGTGCGCTTGTTGCAGGTCCGCCGGTGGAAGTGGGCGTCACCATGTATGTGCTGTCAATCAGCTCCGTATCGGAAGTGCTCATGGTACTGACCGTGCCGACTCTCGCTTCTGTCCCTCTCGCACGCACGTGCTCACATGCGCGTGCGAGCAGCCCCAGACTCGAGGCTGCGAGCATGTACGCCTTCCGTGGAGCGATCCGCTTTCTCTGTCTTAGATCCTCTCGAATATTCTCTTACGAATGAGGATAGTCTCTCTGTGTTTCTGTATCTGTGTTGTGCGGTGGTAGGGGGTCTCTGGCGCTACAGACCGGCGCCGGCGCCCGCGCCGCTGCGGCGGCCGCGAGCCGATGCGATCTTATCTGGCTGGCCTCATTTCAATGTTACCATTTCAAATTGCGCTTTCGTGACCGAACCTATTATGAATATGACGTTTTTATGACTACTAACCTACTTTTATGGGAAGTTTACCGTGGCAACACGTCACGGGAGCCGCCGGGCCTACAACGCGGCGCCTCTGAGGTGGTCGAGGAGCCACGAGCCTCGAGGAAGGTCTCATCACTCCTAGTCTTCTCCATCTCACTCATCTTCATGGCACTGTCGCACTCTATCATTCTTCTAACCATCCGATCATTCGAATGAATCGTGACACGCACCTTTATCGAGCTTTACGGGCTTGCTGTTTCACATGTTTGTTAAATGTCGTGATGTGACCATTTTCAACTTTATTACTAGCGTTAGAGTTTTAATTGTTTGATCGCTACATTCGTGTTCCAGGTCTCGCTTGTTATGTTGAGTTGTGCATTGCGGTTTTTATTAGTATCTACTAATCATAGGTCATTGGGTTTACAGGACTTTACGCTGGACTTCTACTTTCGACAATTCTGGACGGACCCTCGACTGGCTTACAAGAAGCGGCCAGGGGTGGAGACTCTATCAGTTGGGTCAGAGTTTATCAAGAACATCTGGGTTCCCGACACGTTCTTCGTGAATGAGAAACAGTCATACTTCCATACTGCCACCACCAGCAATGAGTTCATTCGCATTCATCACTCGGGTTCCATCACGCGGTCCATCAGGTAAAACCTCCGGACATGAGTAGACCAGTCTTGCAAAGTTTCTATTCCTAAGCAAATGCTTGGTCACGTTTGGGACTGTTATGCCGGCCTTTCACTGTGGAAACGCACCTGATATACCTACATATGCATTTGCTACACTTTTTAGCAGTGGAAGCAGTGTCTGTCAAACCATTGAGGACGTTTCGCTCCCATGACGAATGAACGACGTTTTTCTACTGAGAGCCTTTTGCTCTAAGGACGAACCAGTCCATATTCCTCCGTTTCCTAGCAGTGGAAGGCCGGCCAAGGGGCAGCATCCAAATCCCCTCCACATTCATAAAGTCTATACTTCCTGCGGCTTCCAGATTGACCATCACAGCGTCCTGCCCCATGAACCTCCAGTACTTCCCCATGGACCGACAGCTCTGCCACATCGAGATCGAGAGTTGTAAGTATCTTCACGTTCAACTGTGTGTGTTACAGTGTGCTATAAATTTGTGGTGTTATCATTGTGTGCTAAATAACTGTGTGATAAGTTTTACTTTACTAACCGTTTTCGAATATATCAGCCGTTGCTCGTTGAGCAAGGCGATGGGGGTCGATTTACAGGATATTAATCAAATCGCTCGGCGATGATAGAAAAATAATGTGTGTTTCACCGAAGCATCAGTCCGTATCTCACTCGCACGGGCTTCTGGTACCCCGGTGGCGTGTCACGACGGCACCAGACGCACCGCGCCGCTCACGACGCGACCTGGCACGTGCCGCGACCTCGTCCCTCTCGCATACAGCACCCGCAGAGGCGGCCACCGCACCCGCAACTCCAACCGCACCCGCATCCGCACCTAGCTCGATACCGCCATCCGCACTTTCCTGTGTAGCGCAGTGTAGCGCAGTGTAGCGCAGTGTAGCGTAGTGTAGCGTAGTGTAGCGTCGCTTAGATCCCATTTCACGCACGTTAGTCTAGAACTTTTATTTTTC
Source organism: Eupithecia subfuscata (assembly GCA_963564075.1). Classification (NCBI taxonomy): domain Eukaryota; kingdom Metazoa; phylum Arthropoda; class Insecta; order Lepidoptera; family Geometridae; genus Eupithecia; species Eupithecia subfuscata. The sequence continues at coordinate 11,468,687 of OY751118.1, read as the reverse complement.
TATCATCCGTGGGTTTGGAGGCGAGCCCCATCGTCGGCGATCCGTAAGTGATAGCGTTTGTGTGTTTGGCATGTGTGCGGAGTCGGGTACACGATGACAGACATTCTGTACGTGTGGAAGGACGGAGCCTCCTCGGTGGGCATGAGCAGCGAGGTGCAGCTGCCGCAGTTCCGGGTGCTGGGCCATCGGCAGCGGTCCACTGTCGTCGCGCTGACTACAGGTACATAGAGCCTCGTTCGGACTTCGCTAGTAATTGAGTGGAGTAGCGAGTAATGAAATTTGAATGCTCATGATACGTCTTATGCAGTTGAAATGGCAGCAATCGAACAATGGTCGATTTTTTTGGCAGACGGCGAAACGAGACTTACGGATTTTAGACAGTTTTCGATGCAGGTGATCATTTGTCCACCGCGTGCGACGTATCCTTTGAAAGCTCTTTAAACAGCTTCCACTTCCACTCTCGCTGTTAACCGAAAATACAACCAATGTTTTTCAGTTCAACTGCAAGTGACACGATGTATGAGAACCTAGCCGTTTAAACTACTATAGTGGAGCTTAAGCGTCCATGCACGTTTGTAACAAAATTACTCGCCACTCGACTAAATCACTAGCGCAGATAAACTAGGCTTAACTGCCTCCCCCTCCCTCCCCTCGAGGCCGCGACACGTGCTAGACCGCGTCTGGTTGGGCCCCGACTCTGAAACCTCTCCTCAACGACAGTCGGCTACACGATGCGAGACATCAGATACAAGTGGAACGAGGGCCCCAACTCCGTGGGCGTCTCGCACGAAGTATCCCTCCCGCAGTTCAAGGTGCTCGGGCATCGACAACGTGATATGGAGATCTCGCTTACCACAGGTTTGTATAGCACTGCAGTTGCAAGCAGTAAAACTGCTTAATTTCTGGTGGATAACGGCACTCGATCCTAATCACAATCCCAATTTTTATAGTCAGACCTCTTTTGTTCTACAGAAGACCTTCTGCGAACATTATCAAACAAATGTCATGAGAACTACCTACCATTGAGATTTAGCGCCGCATTTTAGAACGGAGTTTAAACAGAGAATATGAAACCACAGCAAAAACAAAACACGGCTTGGCGCAAACAATTGACGATCCAATATAACAAATCCGCTTTCTCCACTGCCGATACTTAAAAGCTCTGAACTGGGAAAGTCAAAAGCCGCATTGACACGATCAAGTAGAACGCGGTAGAGTCTACTTAGATCGGACGCCATCGTCCGTGAGCGCTCGAATTAGGGGTAACCACAATACGAGTTGCGTCCGAGTAAGTATCCGAGTCCACTCTGTCCGAGCAGTCTCTGATCGTGTCAACGGGGCTTAATCCAAAGAAGAATATTATAAACCTCAGTTCTTCTCCGTTCTAGAATACGTTTTAAATGATGGAATCGAGTGTCGGCAACCCACCTGACCACACTCCAATCCATTTAACTATAACAACTTCCTCTGGGGGGTGGGCTTCCAGGAAATTACTCCCGCCTTGCCTGCGAGATCCAATTCGTCCGGTCCATGGGCTACTACCTCATCCAGATCTACATTCCGTCCGGGCTGATCGTCATCATCTCCTGGGTCTCCTTCTGGTTGAACCGCAACGCCACGCCTGCCCGCGTGCAGCTCGGCGTCACCACTGTCTTGACGATGACTACGCTGATGTCTTCGACTAATGCTGCGCTGCCGAAGATTTCATACGTGAAGTCGATTGATGTATATTTGGGAACTTGCTTCGTTATGGTGTTTACGAGTCTTCTAGGTAATTGAATTTGTCTTAGTTTTCCACCTTTTTCCCTCGTTTCTGAAACACAATGAAACTCATTATCTTTTCGTAGTATTGGTTGTTAAGCGATTTGGAGTCTGCCACTGACAAAACGTTCGATGTTATCTCATGCTCCTACAGTATTTTAGTCATTTGGTCCAAGCTACAATAAAAACACATATTCCCGTAATTTTCATAAATAATCTTTCTATAAAATGACTCTTTTAAATAAATTTAATAATTTTTATACAAATAAAAACTTTTAGGACGCAAAAATGCAAACAATAAAAGAGTTTCCACAATCTCTGTCAAATAACAAGAAAACAGATATAAAAGGGAAATAAGTAATATGTTTTACGTTTTTTTAGTTTCCTTAAAAACGGATAGGCATAAAACCTAAAAAGGCAAAGTCGAAATAACCGGACTCTTCCGCCCTCCTCAGAATACGCAACCGTGGGCTACATGTCAAAACGCATCCAGATGCGCAAACAGCGCTTCGTGGCGCTGCAGAAGATCCTGGCGGAGAAGAACGTTCAGCGCGAGCCTCCCCGGGAGCCCCCACCTTGGGACTCACACTCACTGTCCAAGATGAGCACCATGAGTGGGGGCCGGTGTCCCCCCGGCAGGTCTTCGGTAAGTTACTAATTGTTCAGATCTTTGGTATATTTCTAACTCACCGGGTCGTTGGTAAGTTACTAATAAAAATAAAGGTATCAGAATAGAGGAAGAAAAATAATTTAAAGTTAATAGAAATAACTTCTCATATTATAGTATATAATAATCACAACTAGGTAAGTAAGTCTTCAAGTTTCGGAGCTATGTTTGGAGTTTATTGTTTATTTAATTTAATTAAACAGGGTTTTTGAACCAATTACATTAATTAAAAGAAAAATTACATTATTTATTTTATATAGGATTAGTTGTAGAAAGAGTGGGTGCGCGTTGAAATCTTTTGCATGCTACGCATGCCCGGTGGCGTAGAATCGTAGCACAGGCTACAAAGTTTACAATATCGTCGCCGTAGAGCGAAAAGTCACTAACTCGCTATTTGGGCCAAATCGAGTTAGATGTGCCATCAAAATCCCCGATTTTTTCTGCATTTTTCAGTCTGACAACCGTATCCCTAGCTATCACGGTTTTCATTTTAGGTTGTGCAAAAAATTCACTAACTCTACATTTGGCTTACAGCATTTTAGTCGAAAACCAACTAAGTAGGCTTAGATACTTTTTTCCTACTTGAAAGAATTGCAAAATATAAACCTAAGTCGGGTTGGTTACTTTCTTTTCTAAAATAATAACTTGTTGCTAGGACCCAGTCTAGTCGAGAAATAACTAAATATACTTGATTAGTTATGTGGTAGCAGGTTTGATACACAACTTGAAAGCGAAAACTAACCAAGTCGACTTAGTGTCTTCTAGATCGCTATTTGCGATAATTGTACTTCATAATTTTAAAGCAAGAAATCATTTAACATGTTAAGTTAGTTTTCGCCCCAACATTTTGACTACAAAGTTTGGTTTTGAATGATAGCTAAAGTGTTTTGTTGATTTATTAAAGCCAAACTTTCGTACGTCTGTGTTAGGATAGACAATTAAACGTGCAATTTAGTTACTTTTACGCTCTTGATTTTCCTTACTCGGTGGCTAGTGACTTATATAAGGCCCTAGCCACCTGTCCAAAACGTCTTCGCTGGTTCATCAACATCGTTAGTCTACTGCTGGACATAGGCCTTCCCTTAATGAGCGCCATAGCACCGTGTCTTCAGTTTGCCGCGTCCGACATCTGACTGCAGTCTTTGGCAGGCCGTCTCCACCTGGGTGTAGGGCGTCCTACACTATGTTTGCCGAGTCCCGGTCTCCTCTCAAGAACACGGTTGTTGGTTTTTGCGAGACATGGCCGGCACGCTACCACTTTAGCATGCTTATTCTAAGAGCTATGTTGATAACTTTGATTCTCTGTCGGATGTATTCGTTACGAGTCCTATTCCTTAGAACAGCTCCGAGCATTACTCTTTTCATAGCTCGTTGAGCGACTTTGAACTGGTGGATCAGCCCTAAGGTGAGTGTCCACGTCTCAGCTCCGTAGGTCATGACGGGTAAGACGCACTGATTGAAAACATTCGTTTTCAAGCATTGCAGTATGGATGAATCTTTTTTTCTTTATTTATTTTAAAGGAGTTTTGTTAACATTACCATGTCACTCCCGTAAAGAATGGATGACTCGGCGAGGACTCAGCGTAGTTCGCTGTGTGGTGCCGGCTTAGAATTTGCACCACCCCAACTCTTCCCGCGGGTGTCGTAAGAGGCGACTAAGGGATATCCACCGGGGGCGGGCAGCAGCGCCCCCGCAGAACAATTCTTCCACCGAACTGCGATCCCCAACCCGCATGCCCAGAATGGGGATTATGGACATAACCCTCCATGTGATAAAAACCAATAAGGCGCTTATCAGGGGGAGGCCTGCGTCCAGTAGTGGACCACTACAGGCTGTTGTTGCTTTCTCAAGTAGTCCAGCAGTTTAAATAATATAAAGGAATGTTTCCTTTCAGTAAAACTTGAATATTTCGGGTAACTGCCCTCCGTCCAGGTAATGTTCGTTTGTACCACACTGAAATGTATTTCAGAGGCCAAGAAAAAAAACCCGTTGATATGCGTTCGTCGTCTGAACTGGACCATTCCCCGTTATCTTCATTCATTTTACGAGTACTCTCTACTTTACAGCTACACACAAAGATGTTGCAGAAAAGCTGCTGGTGCCCGATGCCACTATAAGGCCGTATTGTGAAAGCTTACTCAGTCATCGGTCTATGTTTGAGAAGCGATTATGCCATGGAAAAGCGATAATCATGATCAAGAAATACGACATTCACAATGTTAAGACTCACTGGACCAGAATGCTATCATTAATCATTTTAATAGGATTTCAATATTTAAAATCTTAACAATACGTCGAAAACATTAATTTACTTATAACTTGTTGTGAATGCGTTTTTTTTGTATTTTTCAAGGAAGTATGACAACTGCATTTGATTATTTATCATTTTCTTATTGATTACCTGATTCGAGAAATAGAAATTATATAAAATTAAGCAGATAAGAGCGTTAGAAAAATTACTTAAACACTAAATAAACTTATCCAAACACGGGTGAAAAGTCAGTTGGTGACTTTTAACAAATCATTGTCTCACAAAGTTAGTACAAGATTTGAGGGCGAAAAGTAACTAAGTCAGTTTTTTTTCATTTTCCCTGAAAATATCAGTCATTCATTGACTGTAGTGAATTGACCTTAAGAGCTTTTATATTTCCTAACATATGAGACCATAAAATTAGAAATATCCCATACCGAAAAAAAGTTATGATTTTATTTTGTTTTTCAAAACTTTAAACCTTCATAACTCAAAACACCAAATGACCTACTTAGTGACTTTTCGCTCTACGGCGACGATATATACCTAATAATGTAAATGATCACAGAAAAGAAGGTAAACTCACCTGTGGTAAAATCTGCAACTCTCTACGGCCTTCAATTTCGGAGAAATTAAGGAGTTTTGTGATTTTTCGCGCAAGTGACAGCTCCTTGTCTAAAATGTCTTTTGCACAAGTGTCACTCCCAAAAAACGTTTTCTAGCGCAAATGACATTTGTATTAAAAATATTATTAGTGTCAATATCAATTAGTCAAAGATTTCTCTTTCAATTGGTTAGCATTTCACGTCCTAAAAAATCATAATTAAAGACTTACTTTAGGCTTAAAAAATGCTACCAAGAGGTTTCCTTACTATTTCACATTCTCAGCATGTACTCAAGCATACCACGATGAGATGTGATGTGTGCTTTCTAGACTTCCTTTTTCTTTGCAAAATGCTCCCCTAAAAGCTTACGAAAGGTTTCCCAATTAACTTTGCCTACACCAAGCTAAGCTACAAATAAGCTTTCAGCGATAAGGCCTCCTCAAGTACTTGTATTTAAGATTTATTTATTAGACTTACATTTCTCTTAATTTTTAAGTAGGAACTACGTAGGTAATGAAGTGTTCATGAAAAGGGTTATGGTTGGGGGTTGTGGTAGATGGCGCTGGTTGATCCCCAAACTGCCCTTTGAGATTGGTATTTGGTTGGTGTTTGGTATGCGGTCAAGGAAAGTCACTGGTAGGTATGGTATGGTATGGACTATATTCACAAGACACACGTATTTTATAGCTAATTAAACTACTGCCGCCAACTTATGGTATAAATGGTATGAATGGTACTGAATGGTTGGATTGGTTTGAACCCGCGACGATGGCGGTCGATCGCGAACTGAGTAAATTTAGGTAAACGCGAGCGAATACGCATTCAACTGCAAGCGCAGCTAAATGCATATCTGCTGCGTGGTCGGTTTACCCGAACATACTCCCGACGACGAGATGAGGATGCTGTGGTTTGGTGAATGATGGTGATACATAACACCTACATCTTATAAATGTCATCGAATACAATAAACATTGTTCATGAAATACAAATTGGTTATAAGCAAAATATAAAAGCACATTGGTCTTATTCTAATAATTCTTACAAAACATAGAATATATTAAAGTTAACTGGTAAAATAGTATAATAAGAAAACTTATAAAATAAATACGGGGTATGGTATAAGCTAAATAAACCTTATCGCTAAAGTAGGATAGGTATTGTCTCTTCCTCAAAATCGTTATCTAGCCCCGTGTCCGTTCTGCCCCGCCTAGCCGCTCTGTCCGGCCAACGATTGGTATAACTATTGAGCTGAGAACCGATTTCACTTCTTTTATTTACACGATTAGCACTAAGCACTTGTAGGCCTTCTGTGCGCCTATTTAAGTCACTAGCACTTATCGCTTCAACTGGTGGTGGTGCACTGGTGGGCCTCGGCGGAGCGGAAGTTCCTGCTAACTCCTGTGGACGGTGACTTCCGCGTCTCGCCGAGGTCTGGCGGGCGGGGGGAGGTCCCGCCTCGGCGTCCTGCGGACAGCGACCCTCGCCGCGGCTCTCCACCGCAGGCAGCGTCCGCTCCTCCACATCCATGCTATTACAGCACTCACTACGCCCATCAAAGTGGTAAAGCTGATGGTGTAGTGGTGGATGTTATGGTAAAATATTTCCTCGACTTCTGTGTTACTATTCTTTAGTTTCTCGGTGAACTCTCCTAAACTCGTCAAGGATGAGTTAAGGCTTGTGGTTTGGTATTTTTTTTGGTTAGAGACTATCCGGTTGATCTGGTCTGGTTCAGGTACATACATAGATATCTGTCGTTATGTTGACTTGTTTCGATTGGTGACGAATGGTATATAGTGTTAAGTCATTGCCTTTAAGGATACACTCCTGGCTGGTCGCAATGACCCCACTTCCATTCAGCTGGCGTTTGGTAATTTGGTCATTGCACATTATCTTTATTGTGTATGCATCACAACGAAAGAAAAAATGCTGAGACAACGAACGTAACGTAGATAACTGGAATGTTTGCGCAGGTACCATCTTGGTATTTATTTGGTGGAGATAAAGACGGTAATTTATAGAGTTTGTTGCTTTCTCTGGCTAAGAGCTGGAATATGGTTTTTATTATTATGACGTTTTTGTAGCCTTGACCTTTGGAAGCTTTTTGCATTGAATCTAGTACCTACTTAAAACTGTTCATTAAATAGATAGCCGACACCGTCGATGAGACCGCGGCGTCGCCGGCGTCTAGCGTGGACATTATAATGTTGAGTAAGCACAAGGTCATTGTAGTATTTGACTTCCTGGAACTCGGGCTGGCCTCGTTGGAGGATAATATTACAATGGGATTGGTTTTGAATGGTAGGGCATATTTTATTGAAGTAAATATTTTGGTCGGTATCTTCTTCGAATTGGTTCTGGTATGGTAGCTGGTTCATCTTCTGGTTTTTGGTCGAATTTTGGTTTGCCGGTAGGAACAATGGTATGACTTTGGTCTTCGTAGCGAACCGTTTATGGTTTTTGGTGTCACGGCTCGCCCTAGACCGGCCCCCATGGTGACGTGGTTTTAGGCATCCCTGCTCCTTCTTACGACATAACAAAATGTTATTATTTGAGTGCACTGTGTCAGCTAGATGACTAGGGTCGTCATATAATTCGACGTATTTGTTTATTTTGTTTGTCAGCAATTTAGCGTGGTTCAACCCGTGTAACCCGAGGTGAGGTTGGTGAACTGGTTTCGTGTTGGTAGGTATTATTTTGGTGATGCAACTATTTTTATTTGGTAAATGGTTTATTCTTTTATTGGTAATGATTGATGAATTTTGTTTTTAGACATCTATGCTGGTTTGATCTAGGAACATTGTTTTATTTTCTAGTTTGGTTTGGTTTATGGTAGTATGGTTAATGTGTTGGTTTTGCTCTTCGTTTTCTGAAAACTTAGGCAATTTGTCCTTATGGTGCAGAACAACATTGCTATGGTAATGGGGTCTCACAGTGCCGCAGAGGAGCCATCCGAGCTGAGTCTGCTGAGCGATTGGTAGCTCGTCGTACTCTGCTCTTAAGATTCCTCCTAACATGATCTTGCTATAAACATCAGCCCCAAAAAGCAAGTCTACTGGTCGACTTGTGTAAAATTCGGGGTCTGCTAGTTTTATACCATGTATGTGTTCCCATGATGGTTTTGGTAATGATGAATTTGGTAGGTTCGAAATCAAGCTATCCATAATTATGACGTCGGTATTGAAGGAGAACTCATTGTAGATCGAATTCGCTTCTATGGTAATCTTTCCTCTTACATTATTTTGGTTTTTACCGACGCCAAATATTCTGCCCTTGCATTGACTTCTCTTCAAACCCAAGATTTGAGCGGCTCGCTCATCTATGAGAGACACTTGACTTCCCCCGTCTATTAATGCTCTCATGGTATGTTTGACGCCGTCGATTCCCGTGATATGGACCAAGGCGGTTGCCAAAAGTATCTCGGTCGTGTCTTTCCATGATGCGTGCGAAGATCCTAACATAGGTTCGATCTTCTCTTCTTCATTGGTAGCCATGGCAGTAGGTCGTGATGGTGAAGGCGAATTTGGTCTAAATAGTGCGTCATGAAGCAAAGTGTTATGAGTACCTAAACACTTGCGACATCGCTTGGTTGACGAGCATTTTTCATTGGAATGGTTAATTAAGCAGTTTTGGCAATAATTTAATTTATAAATTTTTTGTAATCGCTGCTCGGGTGTTGACGCTAAAAATTGCTGACAATGCCATGTATTGTGATCGAGGTTACACACTCCACAGGACGTCGACCTAGATAAATGGAAGGCATTCATATTTGATTTATCTTTAGAATCATTGAATGATCGATCCTTTTGTTCGTTATGGTTTGGTCTTTGGTAATGGTTCGAGCTAGATGGTTGCTTTTGATGGTTTGTCTTATGGTTGGTTGGGTCGGTTTTCCGACGGGCCGCTTCTAAAGCCGTAAACTTGGATTCTAAGAATCCCAGGAACTCCTGTAAAGAGGGAAGCTCCCTGGGGTTTTTCACCGATTCCAAGTACTCCGTGAAAGAAGTATTGTCCAGCTTTTGTGCTAGTAGATGCACTAGAAGTGGGTCCCAAGTGGTTATGTCGACACCTAAATTATGGATACCATGAAGACATTCGTTGGTAACGTCGTGCAGCTGCTTCATCAAGGCGTAGGATTGTTCGTGCATGGTAGCGAAGTCGAGCAGGATGTTGACGTGGGAGGTAAAAATTAGCTTTTTATTCCCATAGCGACGATTAAGAAGCTCCCAACACGCTTCGTAATTTTCCGAACTGATTGGTAGATGGTAGATCAGTCGCTCGGCTTCTCCTGTCACCTTACTTTTTAAAAACTGCATTTTCTGGGCGTTAGTCATGGAGGGGTTGCTATGGACAGCTTCGGTGAAAAGATCCTTGAAGGATACCCAGCCCTTGAAGTTCCCATTAAAAGCAGGTATGTCAATTTGCGGGGTGGATCTTTCACGATGGGATACCGACCACATTTTGGTGTTGATAGCTCTCTTCGTTTGTATGAAAATGCTCTCGTAGTCAGTGAAGTCTTCCTGGTATTGGCTGTCTTCACAGCCGTTCTCTCCTTCTATTTCCCAATGTAAATTATCTATAGCGGACCAACGAGATTCCAGGGACTTCAAGGCGTCCTCGAATTCCCATTTTTTCTCCAACTCGTCCGTTTTTATCCCGCTGAGGGTCCTCATGAAGGCCCTCATATTTATTTTTTGTTTCCTAATCAACTCTTCCAGTTTGGTGGTGTTCCCCGTTGTACCCAAGGATCTCCCTACTGGTTGGGGGGTGCTTGGTCGAGTTGACGTGCCTGGTCGGTTCGCCTCGGCTTCTGGTACACGTAGGTTACCTTGTTGAGGAATTGATGCTCTTTGCTCTAACTGGTCAATGGTTTTTTTGAAAAAGCTTTTAGCGGCCAAATAAACTTCTTCAGCTGTTTCGTAACAGCCCTTTGTGTTATAAACATGGTCGGGTTCCGCTAACTTACTTATTTTACAGTGATTGTCCAGGTACGTGGTACAATAGGTCTCCAAAAGGTCATTCTTACGCTTACAATATTCATACGTCTTTCTGTCCGCCCCAGCTTTCTTAAAATTAGCCAGCAGTTGTTTTATTGCTTCGTAAATTTCGGTTTGGTTGATGAAAAGGTTATCCATGATTTAATATAGATAGGTGTTACAAGCAATAAAATAAAGGTTAAATGGTAAAATAAGGTTCGGTCTGACCTTATTTTCTGCAACCTGCGTCTGTCCTCAATAATCACTGCGATCCAATGGTATGGTTTCACTTCACTGTATCACTTGGTAGGAGCTGGTAGATCCGGCTCGAAGGACCATGAAAAGGGTTATGGTTGGGGGTTGTGGTAGATGGCGCTGGTTGATCCCCAAACTGCCCTTTGAGATTGGTATTTGGTTGGTGTTTGGTATGCGGTCAAGGAAAGTCACTGGTAGGTATGGTATGGTATGGACTATATTCACAAGACACACGTATTTTATAGCTAATTAAACTACTGCCGCCAACTTATGGTATAAATGGTATGAATGGTACTGAATGGTTGGATTGGTTTGAACCCGCGACGATGGCGGTCGATCGCGAACTGAGTAAATTTAGGTAAACGCGAGCGAATACGCATTCAACTGCAAGCGCAGCTAAATGCATATCTGCTGCGTGGTCGGTTTACCCGAACAGTTCATTCATTCGTTCAAGTTTCCTAACTTGCCCTTCTGTCTAGGAGGTCCGGTATAAGGTCCGGGATCCGAAGGCGCACTCCAAGGGAGGCACCCTGGAGAACACCATCAACATGAGTCGGAGCGGGCCCAGCGAGGAGATGCCGCCCACCATGCACCCGCTGCACCCTGGGAAGGTACTGTATCTTTCATTACAGTTTTATCATCATCACCATTAGGACTGGTTCATCACCCACTGCTGGTTTAGGACCAGCCTCTTCCTTTCGCTTTTGCCAGGCTTCCCGATTCGTGCATTTTGCATTCAAGAATAAATCCATCTTGCGGCAGAATCTAATCCACCCGAGTTATGAAATAGAGTGGACTATAATCAATCAGTGGAATCTAATCCACCCGGGCAGCAACAGTGGATTTTAATCCATCTATTAAAGTGAAACAAAATATCGAATATAATTCATCAACTAATAAATAAATAATTGATTAAATCAATGGATTTGCTCAGAGGATCAGAGTAGAATGAAGATAAAGATAAATAAGCTTTACTGAGCGAGAGCCCTGGCTTCCTTCAGCCTAATCTTGCAGAAATGTGGGTACCTAGCTACTGGAATAAAACGTAGGCATACTTTTCATTCCGTAAATCATATCATATAGAAATAGCCTTTAACTAAACTAAACTTTTGCATAGAAAAAACTCAAAGCCGGTGGCAGAAACACGTCATTCAGTTTAATAAATGTGATAGTAAACTCTTGGAAAAGTAACAAATGCCTCAATTTGTTACTTTTCCAAGACTTTACTATCTTAGCGTGATTCAAATCACACTAAGATTGTAGGATATCTTAGCAAAAGCCTTTATTTTTATTATCCCGGAACACCAGAGCTAACCCATCTCCTCACATTCCAGGACCTGAGCAAGTACCTCGGGATCACCCCCTCAGACATCGACAAGTACTCCCGCATCGTGTTCCCCGTGTGCTTCGTCTGCTTCAACCTCATGTACTGGATCGTCTACCTCCACGTCTCAGACGTAGTCGCCGACGACTTAGTACTGCTCGCTGACAAGTAAACGAGCTAAGCGAGCCGGTCGAATACCTTGGGAGGGCGAGCGAGCGGCCGCGCCAGGGAAAACGAACGAGGGCAGAAAACCAACATATCACTAGGTAGCCCTCGATTGGTCGCCCTGGCGCTGGCAATTCACACTGATTAGTTATAATGAAAGTCTGATGCTCAATTTTCGCTTTATTTATCGACGGGCGATGATTCGCGTCGATAGTAAGATGATAAATAGTTTATCATTATTTTCTAGGTACTTTACGTACTCGTATTGAAATAGGCCGGTCGGAGTACGCTCCGAGGGGTCCCACTGGTTAGTACAGCCTCTTTTTATTTTGTGAAGAGCACTTATTCCATAGTTGTAAGTACGGTAGGACGGGAGCCCGCGGGCCCGCGCCTCGAACAGGGTTTTGATACATTGTTTACATGGACGCTTGGCTGCGGGCCGCGAAACTGTCGCGGGCCGGCGCGTTGTCTGGACGCTTGGTTGCGGGCCGCGAATCTGTCGCGGGCCGGCGCGTTGTCTGGACGCTTGGCTGCGGGCCGCGAAACGCTCGCGGGTCGATGCGGTCTCTCGACCACTCGCTCTATCGCTCACTTTACCTTCTCTATCTAACACACTTCGCTTCTTTTTGTATGTAAGACGAGAATGTTCCTTAATTTTAGAGCGATCGTTTGTACTAACGAAGACTAGGTCTAGCTAGCCTAAATGTTACCTCGGTACCCACATATTCTAATTAATTAGCACTTACGTCTGTAAAGCAATTTATTAAACTATAGGGTACGCACCTAGATTGTAAAAGACAGGTTCTAAATTTGTTTAGTGAATTAATTGAATTATAAATATGTAGTAGGTAAGTGTCGCTAGGTCGATCCGGTGGATTTGATAAGCCCAAGATAAAGGTAGTATTTTGTCGGCTATTTCTAAACGAAATGGACGACCGGTTACAACCTGCTTGGTGGTAGAGAATAAGGTATAAAATTAAAAAAAAGTAAGTGCTAACCTCGTTTATAAAGTATAGTCGGAGACTAGAAAGCATTGCGACGTCTCTACGCGTTCTACGTCAAAACGGCTCAACGCGTGCGTAGATCACGCTAGTATAATGTCTGTGGACGTAGATGCATTTCGGCGTCACAACGCCTTCAAGGAATAAATACCCACTCATTTTTACCGACTGTTTATTACTGTAGCCCACTAATTCAGATCAACCATCGGACCAATATCTTTGTAAACACGACTATTTTCATTTTACTATATTTTTGTGATGACTCTTACCGATTTATTTTTGTAACGGTTTACTCGACTCATCTGTTTCGGGGAGCTGAGCGAGACGCGTGCTATACCTTATTTTAAAACTCTACTAAGCTGAAATTTGAATTTAGCCGATTGCTAGGTAGAGTCGGTCGATAACTGACACCGAAATTTCGTACCACTGGATACGAGTTGACGAATCATAGACGTCTCTTAGTAGACTTTACTTTACAAAGACTATCTTCAGCTTTTCTTATTTACAGTTTGCCACACTCATGATGTCATCCTAGCCGAATCTTCAGTCAGGTGGGCAGGACATATTAAAGTACCCGAGCGTGTGGGCATACCCAGGGGCACTCTCTATTCCCTCACTATTATAATCCAAAGGCACCCAAACAGAGTTCAAAAGATCAGCACGTCATTGATTCCACTTCTCGTCAGCGATTCATATCGGATCGAAACTCTACTAAAATCTAAAATGTAAACGTTTCCCCTAATAATTAATCGGCCAGGTAGGTACTTAATCAGTAATCAGAAACTTTAATTACCTACGAAATGTAGTACTTAACCAAGTTCATAAGTTAAGTTTGCAAGCTACCAAAAATTGCTCATCTAAGCTTAGTAGAGTACTAAAATATCAAGTCTAGTTGTTAAAATCTAGCGGCACGCTTCGCTCGCTCGTAGCGCACTCAGGTAGCGTCGCTTAGGGTACGCTCAAAATAGCCACTTTACTTCAAAAAATATGAGGTGGTAAAAATACTAAATACTTCTATGTATAATTTTTTTTTTATTTTAGAGCGAACTTATTCTACGTATTATTATATATATTCTCTGCCTATTGTACTAGTTGTTGGTTTTCCTAAAACTGTAAAATAAATAAATATTATTTAGCGTTAGGCCGTTTGTCCATAGCTGCTGTAACCGGGACGTCAGTCACCGAGATTATTTCGATATTGTTGATCTTCGACGGCCGAATGACTATGACTAACGACGCTCGGGTGACGGGCGTGCAGTGGACAGACGGCCATATTTAATGTACTATAAGTAGCGCTCGCTTCTTTGGCGCCGCCGTCATCTCGTTCACGGTAACGTCCCGGTGACGGCGCGCGGCGGCGGTGGACATCCGGCCTTTATCTTGGTTCATATCTATATTCGCTTGATTTGATGTCGTTGATGTCATGGCTCAATTTTACATATAGAAAAAATCGTCAAAAGTAGTATTGCAATTTTATTCTGTATTCTAAATGGACAATAGTTCACATTCATTGCCAACAAAAGATTCAATACATAGAAATCTTAAAAAATCAATGTGGTTCTTTTGAGCGTAAATCTCGAGCGAGTCCTTGTGAAAATATAACACTTCTTCTTGAAACTCTTCATGTGTACTAAGTGATCAAACTCAAGCTGACTTGCTGTCGTATTGACGTGTTTGCTGTACGGAGGCTACTGTCAAAAGAGGAAGAGTAATAAAGAGGTCACAATAGCTTGACCAGGGGGGTGAGTCTATTTGACCGTAGAAACCAGACGTGATCGTGGCCCTTTTAAACGACTTCAAAAAGAAGGAGGTTCTCAATTCGTCTGTATGTTGTTTTTTTATGTATGTATGTATGTTACTTGATATCTCCGCATGTGGTAAACCGATTTTACTGATTCTTTCACTATTGTATAGAAAATAATCCCGAATTGGTCCCATAAAAATGTTATTCCCAAGAGATTGATAATTATCCCGTGAAGCTTAAAAAACAACATATTACTTTTGAAAAATTACTTGCCGTCGATTCTGTTGTTGCAAAAAACTTAACAATACTAATTTGACAGCACTAGAAGTGTTGCCGTCTCTTTCGTACTAAATAAAAAGAGCAGTGACTGTTTTAGTGCTGTTTCTCTGTTTCCGTAAAGTCAACTGGAAGATACGTCAGTAAGTTTGTGCTAGAGATACAGTTTTTGAATATGAATTTTAATAAACGTAAGTCAGGCACTGAATTATTCTAAATAAAGGTAAGTACAAATGTAAATGTATGTATTACATAAACTTTAGGGATGTACCGATTTTTGTGATGTATGAACTGTTGTGATCTTGATAATTTTATGATTGAGGGAGGTGGGTGTGTCATGCTGATATATATGATGTCATGTGAAACTTTAGATGTTATCTTTAAAAAGTCAAGCACTTCTTAGCTCTTCGATTAAATGATAAAAACTCATAAATCTAAAATGTTTATGCTGATAGAAGGCATTTCAATAAGAAAACTACAGAAAAAATCTTTAAGACTTGAGAAGTTAACTAATAATCTAATTAATTAATTAAATTTAATTACAGCTCAAGACTCTAGTCATCACAGTTTCTTAAATATTTATAAAATTATGACAATTGTGTTGAATTCTATTTATTGTACATCACAGAGACAAATAACATTACTGAGAGAAATGCTGAGAATCGCCTGAGTAAATGGAGCGAGTACATAATTGTGTTAATCTATATATTTTTCAATCTCACCGTGAGACACCCTCCTCCTTACGTTATTTTCACTGTATGTTAATAATTGGAAATGATTTATTTACTGTTAAAGGAAAGATAAGCAATAATTCGAGTATTGAGGCACATTCGTGATCAGGTCCACGCTTTGTGTGGACTCGCTTTGGGGCTAGTTTTTGATTTCTTTTCGTGAGAGAAGTCTAGATCTTATTGTTTTAAATAGGTTATGTTGTTAAGTAGGTTCTTGTAAATCCACCAACAGATAAATAAGATAGTTGATAAATAAAAGTTCTGTAAGTATGATAACTTAAAAAAGGCATGTGTAATTTTAACTCACATTTGACTCACTGCTGGGCATCCCAAAGAATTTTCAACAACAACAGCACCAGCGTAAAAGTCCACTGGTGGACCTGGTGCTCAAAGGTTTAATGCAAAACCTAACCTGGGGTAATGATTATTAAAGCTACAACAACTTAAAACTTATTTTTATTAGTTGAACAAAATATTATGGATTTGAATAAACGATTTGCTCAATTTTCATTAAAAATGACATTTTATTGGTTAATTATTTATTTATTTATCTGGACTTCTTTCATGAAAAATATATTGTCACAGTTCGGCCACCTACATTAATCATATAATTATTATTATAAGATATAGAATAATAGTACTCGTGTATAAGTATCGAAAAATATTCTAAATTGTACTAAATCTATTTGTAATTATTAGTGTCATCGAAAATAGACTCAAAATTAATAGAAATAAATTAAATTTTACTTAAGATAACTTAGTTTTTATTTCCATACCTTCCGTTTGCAGTTATTTTAGTATAATTATTAAACCTCAACCAAATGGGCATGTTGTTTCAAATTATAATAATTTTGGGGTCAATTCTGTTGTTACAAAATTAAACTAAAATTGTCGCTATGCAAAATCCTGCCTTTGCCACAATTTTGAGCGACAATTTTAGCTTAGTTTATTTTGTCAGTCAATAACCCATTATTGCAAAAATAAATACTTGGATAATAAAATATAAAAATTGACGCTATGAAATGTGGCCGTTCTTTTGTAAAGATCAGAATAAAGGGTTATTATTTAAGTTCTTAGTAAGGTTTTTGTTATTATAGTGCGTAACCCCTCAAACTCAGGGTAATGTCTAATAAATCAAAATATATCCCAAAAAATTTCGACTTCGATGGAACTTGAACCCGTATTCTCTCAGTACGGGAATGCCAACCAATTACACTGCGAGGTCAAGTGACGTAGGAGTCAAAAATCTCTGGGAGTTCCAACAGACTAGCACAGTTAGCTCCACCTACAGGGGAAAAATTGAAGTTTCACACTTCTTATAGAATACTTACAGAAGCCGAATGCTACGTCGTATTATGCTAAGACCACCTACTACGTACTGTACGAAGTACCTACGACATAGAACACCTACATAAAGCTACGACGTAATATGTCTACAAACTGTCACGACGGAAAACGTCTACGAACTACTACGACGTATTAGGTCTACGAAGTGTTACGACGTAGAACGTCTACGAAATGCTATGACAAAGTGTGTAAGTCTTCTTAACCCCTCAGGCCCCAAGCGGTAGCCGGCCACCGCGCCTTACGTCACTGCACCGTTCACTCAAACCCCAAGCGGTAGCCGGCTACCGCTCTCCTGCATTTGATTACGAACCTTATCTTACATGCTTAGAGTAGCCTTGCGCAGAATGTGTCACTGAAATGAAAAGATAGATACATATCTTTTCATTCAAGTGAACTATATCTATCTTCTAGTTCAATAGTTCAGTCTAGTTCACTTGCTCAACAGTAACAAATGTTGTTGTCGTTCGGTTTTCTTTCACAAGTTCATCAATACTATTGATTGATGATATAAAATATGAATGAAGGATATAAAATAACAGTTCAACCAATCATCATATCGCAGCTAATAAGATGAGTTTAGACACGAGTTTGTTTCAAAATAAATAGATAGGTATGTACCTAAATATAAGTAGTTGGTAGTTATTCATTATTTATATTAAAGTTAATCGGTTATTTAATGCAGATTCATGAGTTTTTACAGGTACATAATATGTGTAGGTAGGTAACGGCTTAGAAAAAAAGTTTCGGCACAATAAAAAGTAAAGTAGGTATACCACAGTTTTTCCTTCATACTTCATCAAGCTTAGGACTGACAATCTAGACAATTTCCGTAAGCGGCAGATACTTTTGTGTTATTATTATTATTCTAATGAAAGAGATAGGTAACTAGGTAAACTGGTAAAAATACCTATGCCAAAGTGATCTTTACTGTTACGACATAAAGCTCAAAAATCATGTTGAAACTTGTCGCTTCATTTTACGTAAGTCCAAACGTGTTTTTAACTGTACATTGCAATTTAGGTTGTTAGTTTAAGATTACCTTTTTTGAATAACACGCAATGTACGTGTGACAAACAAAGACTTCTAAAATCGTTCTCATACGATCATGTTCGAAACGAACGTAACCGAGCTAGAGAGTGAAATAGACAATCACTTCAGTACCTACAACAGAGCGTGACAGCATAATCTATCCTATCACAATCTATCCGCACGGGTTTTCGTTCGTCGCGACCGAGATGAAGAGAACTGAACTAAAGAGTTAGTGAACTAGTTGAATTGTAAGTGAACTAGAGAGTGAAGGACGGCGCACAAATGAAGTAGTTCATTTGAAGGATTCATTCGTGAACTACACATGCCTAGCTTAGAGGCTACTTTCCTGTATAGAAGTTTTATGAGTTATTCTTTGATAATTTTCTACTTACTGAACGAAAAATATTTTATTATCTGTGGACTTTAATTCTTTTTTTGGCAGTCGAATTGAGATTTTCGACGCCATTGTGTCTAAGGCGCACAGCCTGTCATTCATTTCTGACATTTTGGTCCCAAGATGGAAGGGATAATGCGTATTACATTATTTTATTCTGTTACTGTAACAGGGAACGGCTAACAAAACCGTTAGTCTATAGCACGAGTCATCCAATTACAATTTCCTAAGGCAAAAAAGCATTACTTAGATGCTTTTTAGTTAATGGTTTTGTATACAAAACTATTAGTTTAATCTGCTTTCAAGAGATTAAGGGAAGTTTCTTGTAACTCTATAGTTTGTACAATTATGGCAATTGAGTTGACTCATGTTTACATACCAGCAGACTAATCGCTTTCCAGTCTTTTGCAATTGAACAAAGTGCAAGTAGTTTACACTACCACTGTACCACGATGTTTCAGAGAAAGCTAATAACGCTACTATGTTAGGATAAATGAACAGTACAATTAAATATTTTACAAATAAGGATGTTGACAAATAATCAATTTTATTTATATTTTTATTGATTAACTAGTTTATGTACGTTGTTTCTATAGAAACGTTTAAAGGTGATTTCTATCCCATGGGAACTGATTTATGGGATAAAAAGTATGCAATTATATTACCTGTATTACCTGTATTATATACCTGTCTGATAAAAAATATGTATGCAAATTTTCAGCCCGATCTGATCAGTAGTTTTGGCGTGAAGACGTAACAAACATCCATCCATCTATACATCCATCCTTCCAAACTTTCGCATTTATAATATTAGTGTGATTTCTATAATTTGACGTGACCTTATTCATTTCTTTTTCTGTTATTTTAAGTGTTTATTTTTAGTAATTTCACGCCCCTGGGAAATTTACAATGTTACACTATTATTTTACTGTAATTATGCAATAAAAAAATAAGTCTTTTACTTTACTTTTTTTTTACCGTCTACCATAGATACTATGTTTACAGATATATGTAAATGCAGATGATGTGATCCAGAAATAGTAGTACTAGTACTGGGACAACTACCAGTAGCTGTACACTGTACACAACTACAGTACAGAACTACTATGAATAAACGACTTAGTTGATAAAAAACAATTAAGAATCTTGAAGAATCGGAGACACCATGAACAATAAAACATTAATTTCCTTTAATTGACGGGTCTCTGAAACAGAGAGAGAGATAAATAATTTATTTTACCCAAATAAACACATTAATAGACACAAGTCTACGCACAAGTACGAACGTACATACGGTAGGTACATAATTTTAGGCAGAAGATAAGAACACAGATAACAACTTATTTAATAAGTAGGTACCTACTTATATTTACAGAGATAATGGTCAAGGGTAAAATGGGTCGCTGCCTCACCATGTTGCAGTATTCAAGCCTTTGCCAAATACTGCGCTGGTTTCAGGCAGGTCCCTTGAGAAGTGAAGTAGTGAAACAGGAAGAAAGCGAATGAAATAAAAACCCGAGATATTTTCTGCTTCTTTTATTATCATTTCATCGACGGAAGCATTGTGCATTTTAAAGTGTTTTTGTACTTTTTGATTTCTAAGATACAAGTCAATTAAAGATGAGTAGATTCTACTACTGTAACTATGTTAATAATAAGCCAAAACTACATCACGCACACGTCGGTCACATATGAAAAGTTGTTGCGCAGAGCTTCAAAAAGAGTCTGCATATTAAAAGTCGCCGGCCTGCCGACAAGTTCACAAAACTCTGTCAGCTGTCTACCAATATTTATACACTGAAATGAGGTACCAACCTACCGCTGTGTCGGCAGGTTTGGTATATAGACTCCATTAGAACCACGTTTGAGAGGGTTGTTACGTATTTTGTGACGTCATATGAACTCTCCCAAGTGTGCTAGTTCTATCTTTATGCCGAAGGCTCTTTAATCTTCTCCAACTCTTTCCGCTTCTCTTTTTTCGTCTTCAAACAATACTGGATCTCATCGACAGACTTCATCTTAGTCTCCGGAACTACCAGGATCACATAAACGGAAGCAAGTATGCAGACAATGCCGAAGAAATAGAAAGCGACGTGGATACCGACGGTGTTCGCGAGGGGCTTGAAGAACAGCATTTGAAAGAAGTCTGCTAAGGATGCGGTGGCCATTGTTATTGCCATTACGGTGCCTCGGTACTGGAAGAAAAGAGATTGGTTATAATGGAGTAAGCAATAGTTTGATGCTTGTGTTAAGGTTGTCAAGTCTAGGCATAATGAATATCCCTGCAGACTTAAGGCATGGCGTTATGGGGCTCATAAGATCTATATCCAGCAGTAGACGCCAGGTACATGTGGGGAGGTTAGGTACCAAGGGGTCTACGTCTATGTCTGGTCTATACCGTATCACTTGCTGGATGTGGCAGACGGTCGTAAGATGAGGGGCTTGTCTCGCAGACATAGGTATGATAATGATATTAGACTCAAAGGCTAATTATATTTTCTATGGGTAGGGCTACATGAAGACAGGTAACTATGGCGTTCATAAGGGGAGTTGCCGTCTAGCAGTAGATTGTCAGTTCTGGGTGCGACATGCTGAAGACAGCTCGGACACTGTGGCTCATAAGGCATGGTGTATCACTGGGTCGCATTGCTCAAGCCCGGCAGTAGAAGTATTAAGCGTTGCTTGTAACCGGGCCTAAGTTACCTTGAAAGAAAACATCTCGCCAGTGATGACAACCGACAGTGGCTGGAGACCCGAGGAGTCGCAGAAGATGCAGAGACAAAGCGTGGCCACGGGGATCCAGCCGGGTGCCATGACTGAGTACTGCTTGCAGAGGAACCAGGAGGCCAGGATGCACATGCTGATGCCGGATATTAGGGATGTTACGAAGAGGAGCATCTGGGGGGAAAGAATGCATTGGGGAGTTGAAGATCTGCTAGAGTGGGTGAATTTCGGTTTGAGGCATATATATCATCTTGCGGACTCGAATTTTTCAGCAGGACTATGTTTGAATGCTTTTGAGCCAGACCTGGGTGTTCTCTATAAATTCTACCATACCCTTCAAACCAGAATAAATTAGGTAGTGCTTGGAAATAACGGCATAAGTAATAATTGATATCAAAATCAAACCCAACGTTACCTTCCGTCCAGTCTTCTCAATAACACTAGAAGCCAGCGCCGAGCCCGCGACCTGCACTGCTCCCAGCATCATGGCCTGCTGGTTAGGAGTGAGGATGAGCCCCGATCCCTCCCCTCCGCGGTGGAAGATCTCCCCCGCGAAGTTCAGCACAGGGATAGCCCCGCAGACCTCGCGAGCCAGAGCTATGATGAGGGCTATGCGGAAGGCTCGGAAGAGGATCTTGTCGGTCACTGTTAACAAGGAAAATTTGATGATTAAGTATGTCATCATCATCATCAGCCTGTATTCGTCCACTGCTGAACATAGGCCTTCCCAAATGACGCCACAAATACCGGTTCTCAGCCACCTCCATCCGTTGACTCCCAGCGACCGCCACAACGTCGTCGGTCCATCGAATTGGAGGTCTTCTTACACTCCGTTGTTCTCTCCGCATTGCATCGCGATTGCCACTCGAGAACATTTACTCCCTAACGGTTATCGGTATGATAAATGTACTAGCTTTCAATCACGGCCTTGCTCACTGGGATGTGATGGGAACATTTGGTTCGTAATATATGATAACTATACAAATTACGTCTAAGGGGGAAAACTGAAATGGCAAAAATAATAATTCCAGATTTCCCCCTTAAAGGGGATTTGCAAGGGGGAAAACTGGAAGTCAAATAAATGAATTCCAGTTTTCACCATTAAGGCTAATCTTCAAGGGGGAAAACTGGAATTCATTTTTTTGACTTCCAGTTTTCCCCCTCAAGTGGGATTTCAAGGGGGAAAACTGGAATAACCCAACAAAAGCACCTAGCTTCTAGTAGTAAAATTTTGAAAAAACACTGTTCCCGACTTTACGCCATCAATAACAAAGATGGCTCTGTTCTATTGTTCTATTCCTGAGTTCGCAGTCGGGCAACAAGGTATTACTTGTATACGCCTGGGAGATGACCAGCTATATACAGGGTGGCACATTTAGATCGGTCAGTATGGGAAAGTCTGAAACTATAAGACATACGAAGATTTCTTCTTAGAAACCATGTCATCGATTTTAGTAACAAGAAAAACTGCATTCATACATAAAAAAACTTTTTTAGTGTATGAATGCAGTTTTTTACTCAGCTCGGAAATCAAACGGAAGTTTTGAAAAATAAAACTAACACTATAGATTTCGATTGTGTAGGTCTTAAGCAGTTAATGTTACTACGAAACATGTTGTCTAAAATGAATAAAATGCATTGTTTTCATAACCTTTAATTTATTTTAGCAAGTTATCGAAATGACCACCGTTTTTTTCAATACAACATTCAACACGTTTAGGAGCGTAAAATTGTCTCATGGTTGTTTGTAGCTATTTGCTGGTGTCGCAACTTGTTACATACACTGCTTTACAGTCTAAGTTAACTAGTTTCCTCAACCTCAACCTCAACAGCCTGTATTAGTCCACTGCTGGACGCAGACCTCCCCCTGATAAGCGCCTTATTGGCTTTTATCACATGGGGGGGTAATGCCCATAATCCCCACGCTGGGCATGCGGGTTGGGGATCGCAGTTTGGTGGTAGAATTGTTCTGCAGGGGGCGCTGCTGCCCGCTCCCGGTGGATATCCCTTAGTCGCCTCTTACGACACCCGCGGGAAGAGTTGGTATTTTGCAAATTCTAAGCCGGCACCACACAGCGATTATTATTTAAACATAAATCGTGAAGCTTCCGAAATCCCGTATCTATGTAGTAGGTATCTATGTATAAGTAAATAATTATATTTTACATTTTTCTCATCATTTTCAACCTTGTGACTTAAACCTCAAATCAACTGAAACTGTAGAAAATTATCTGTCATTTATTACCGGTATTTCCTATTTTATTGTTTGTTTTATTTATATACGATTACCGAG
Source organism: Eupithecia subfuscata (assembly GCA_963564075.1). Lineage (NCBI taxonomy): Eukaryota > Metazoa > Arthropoda > Insecta > Lepidoptera > Geometridae > Eupithecia > Eupithecia subfuscata. Next base: position 11,445,146 of record OY751118.1, on the reverse strand, counting down.
TAGTTCTGATTTAATATTTACTCAGATGTAAAGTACTTACATACTATTTATGTTTTATTTATTTTCTTTATTATGAAGCAGATTTCATTTGTTTGCTCCAATGTTTGTTTTGTTTTAAAAATGGCGACCGAATTCATAAGTACGAGTAGATACCCATAGAGTAAAAACACGCTGCTGTGACAGCAGAGAGATACTGTCATTCAAAAGATTTCTTGATTTTGTAAACAAAAACGAATCTATGTGTGAGTTGCAAGCATAATAACTTCAGTGCTGTCACACACAAGCGCACGTATACGAATAGGAAATTGAGACTAATTTGTCGCAATTTTTTGGCTATACCTCGTTTGTGTCTACTATCATACATAGTACGAGTTGTATAACGCACACCAATTGATCAGGCCTTGATAGAGTGTTTAGTGTCTTGATTGTTTATTATTGATGATTTGTAGTTGTTATCGTTGTCTTCCAATGAGATTTTACGACAACTATTCATGTACTACGGGGATGAATATTTTACATTTTCCCGTTTCCGGGAAATAATGTTCTCTTTGATTATATATGTCTAGATAGATAGACCATCAAAGTCAAGAAAATTAAGAAAAAAATAGCATTCAACTGTTGGTCTCTATATTTTAGCACTGCGCTTGCTTATAGGTATATATTTTTGTAGACACCAGACACTCTAAATAATTACGTACTATTCCTAAGGTCAGTTTATTCACAATTGGTATCAATCATTATGCGAAAGAATAGTAGCCTAGCGTGAGTTTGAGCCCTGGTCCCTTGAGATCACTACGCAGTACGCTGCGCACTGCGGCACAGCGCGCTTGCCAAGCGCATCCAAGCGTGGTGATTGTAGCAAACCCTTGTTTGGGGGAGGCTCATTCAACATGTTGAAGAATGTTATATGCAAGACAAAACCACACCACTACTCTTGTAAGACCTGATCAGGCCATTTTCCGTCGCCATTTTCCGCGTATGCGCCTGCGAGTGGGTGGAGTTTCGCCTATTTATTTTCAGGTGTGAAGAGGATAATCGAGTCGAGTCGAGTAATCGAGATTTACTTCTAAACTTACGTACCTATAGCTTTAAGGACGAAGCGACTGCTCTCCTCGTCCTGCTTCTGCTCGCGTCTGATCTCATCTAGTTCTTCTATAACCGACGTATCGTCCTCTCGCTTGCACCTCAGCCATGCCAGCACCCGCTGAGCTTCCTGTTGACGAGATTGATTTGTAAAAAGGTCTTAGAAGAAGAAGGCTTAGAATAATAATAGACACAAACGAGGTGTTTATACGTACGTACCTACGCTCGTGCGCGTGAAAGCACTCAGGTTATAATTGTTGTCAGCTCAGACATAGATTCGTTTTTGGCTTTAAAATCAACAAAATTGTTAAGTGACACAATCCTTCTACTGAAGGGATGATCACTCAACAATGAGGATAGGAAACGGGATTGAAAACTGCCATAGAAGCATCAAACCCGTCCACGCCTACAGAAAAACTGAAGCGAAGCTGTCAATCGCCAAAAATCCTGGTCCGGTACTTCCAGGAGCTGGGCTGGTTAGGGCCTGGTAAGGCAGAGGGACAATCCACAATACACACACTCCCATGCGAGACGTCAGTGCAGATCCCAGTTCCCCAACTCAGAATTAGAATTATCTCTCTACTGCGGCAGCAGCGTGTTTTACCTCTACGAAGTAGGTAGGTATTATTAATGTTATCAAATAGAAATAGAGACAATTTGAACGTTGATCTTCGATTTCGATGAATAGAACTCATTATCCGGTCTTTACCAAAGGGCTCTTTATCTAGGTAAAGTAGCGCCGTGAACCTTGATCTAGATTTACTTATACTCTGATTTAGAATAGGTACAAGATTTTTTTTAGGCAAAGCATTCATAAATTCAAAGAAAAAGAAAAAGAAAAAATATTCGATTAGGTATCTGTAAGAAAATTTGACATGTAAATTGTTTTTATCAATACTAAATGGACACAAATAGATGAAAGAAAATAACAATCAAAATACTTAATAGAAACAAATGAGAACTAGTATTTACAATTGAGCTAACTGTTCACGTTTGCAAACTATCTACTCCTGATCCATATCAATACCAGTCAAAAGCGTCCCCAAGACGCTAGCTGCAATGCCCCGTTGTTGTATGGAATATATCAATAAATTGTACTTTTATATTCGATTTCTCGACGTTATCAGCTGGTAGGTTATGAGTTTAGAGCCTTAGGGTTCCCAAGGAATACTGACCTCCAGTTTTCCCGACTTGACTAGATAGCTCGGAGACTCCGGCATCATCATGAACAGCACGAGATGCACGGCCGGCAGCGCCAGGCATGTCCACAGCACCGGTCGGTATGACATCACGTCTCCGATGATGAACAGGAACAGGTTTCCGCTGGTGTGAGCTAGGACCAACTGTGGATAGAATACAACTTTATTTTATGGTCAGTAATGTAGGTAGTGAGGCTAAAAAATCAAATGATAGGCTATTATTTGTGGCTTAGGGTAAAAATGTCACCGGACCATTTTTTATGCTACTTTTAAGTTCCATACTTGAAGGGTAAAAATGTCACCGTCGAATAATGTTTGCAATTTTCTTTGTCAAGTCTAAAGTTAACTACTATTGGATTTGTATTGACCATTTGCACACCTGCTTGCGGGTCGAATACATTGTCATCACAAAGCTTTAAGATCTTGGCATGTAATTATTGTATTCTGCAAATAAACGATTGATTCTAGCCTAGTGCGGGGATCATAGGTAATCAATGCTCTCATATTTTATCGTGCAAATGTATGTAACATCTTTATGTAACACTAAGATATTATGTTAGTTAACCTAATGCCAAATAAATTATTTGTATTTGTATTTGTATTCTGATTTTGGTTCCGACTTGACCCCGCACTCTTCCCTCAGAACGGGAATGCGACAAAGAGAATGCGAAATCGTCTCGAGGTCAAGTGACGTAGCAGTCGAAAAACTTTGGGACATCCTTCGACCCTAGCGCCGTAGGCCACGTCGCAGGAGTGATGTGGAACAGAGTGGCTCAAGAAAGATCTGAATGAAAAAGGATGTAGGCCCTAGGCCTTTTCCGAGAGGCTAACATTATCATCATCATAGCCTGTAGGTATTAGTCCTCTGAGGGACATAAGCTTCGATTATAAGCGCCACGCCTATCTTATAGGTTTCCTAAAAACACATACATCATAAATGAAAGCACAGTGCCATCGGAACACAAACTAATCAAGAAGGCTTGTATCTTAAGTCCATGAGTGCGTTTGACAGAATGGATTCAGAACACCAGAAGATGTGCAGTTACAGACACATTATAATAATCAAGTCTTATTTAAACTGCAGAAAAGATGCATGTTTAATATTCTGTAACATCTTACCATAGATCCAAGCAGCCCCCGAATGCTGTCCTCGCTGATCTCCTTGTTGTAGAGGGGACAGGTGACGTAAGCCCCCGCCATGTGGATGCCCACGAGACCCCGTGCAAGGACGAAGGCCCAGGTCTCCATGGATGATAGCTTGAGAATCCAGGCGGCCTGGTAGATGGCAAAACATAATATAAACAAATCTAATAAAATAAAGTATCCATTCTTAACAAATCTGCGCAGGATTGCAATCGTGTATTTTTTTTTTCGATTTCGAGTTTAGTGTATTCATACATTATGGTTATGAAATTTTAAAGAATTTACATTATTTCGTAATGATTTCATGAAAAAACACTGGTTTTGCTACAAAAACAAGCAAAACACATCTGTGAAATATTTTGTAATGTTAAATAATACAAGAGTAAGTGAAAAAGAACACGCCTAGGACGAGAAAAGAACTTTAAAAATATTCGAAATTCAAAAATTTGTGAGCTGGTCCCATCGTGGTCCCGAATCACCCCCTTTCGGCTTAGTACCCTTTCCGTGGCACCCTGTATACGAGATCTTGATGAGAACAAATCTCAAATTTCCTATTGCAACCATGTTGTATGTAGGTCTGAACAGTTTTTAAGAGCACCTTGGTATTTTCTTGTGTCGTCCACAAGTTGCCCAACACCTTACCACTGCGCATGCAGACATGAAGAGCAGCGCGGGCTTCCGTCCAAATTTGTCACCCATCCAGGCCACGAAGATGTCTGCGAATATGCGAGTGAGGTAGGCCGCCGCTCCCATCAGAGAAACCTGGACAAGAACAATGTAAATTAATGAATGAAAGAATACTTTATTGTACATCTACATCTACACATATAATATATAATAATATAAATATTATATTTATGGTGGATTTTTTAATAGGGACAGTTCGGTACCATAACCGTTATAATAAATAGTTACAGGAAAACGTTTCTAATAGACCATCCATAACATTTTAAGATATTCTGAACTCCATTCACAGATTTCGGGAAAAGTTACAGTCAAGTTACAGCAAGGAAATGGTCATTTTACACAAAAAGTTTACGACTATACTTATAAATCTGTGACAAAAACATTTTTTGATGCCAATCGATCCTGTTTCATATAAGGAACAAAAGTCTTAAGGAGCTTTGAGTGCTAGAAATGTCAGAATTCGCGAAAAACTTTTTCCATATATTTCGGTAAAGAGAGTGAAACTTCTTTATCGGTCAAACTTTTTGTTCTGGGTAGATCTGCTGCTATTATCTTTTTGAGATAGGAGTGGAGTGGAGTTTTTGTTTTCTCGTAGATCAATCGAGGTTATGACTCCTTTCACGACTTTTTTCTCCCATGGATTCGGATTTGGCCATCCACCCCGATCTCAAAAAGCCACCCTGAATGGTTTTATTGGTTCAAGTCCCGCCGACGTCGTATTTTTTTGTTTTTTATTTTAATTTTATAAAGGCTCAAATATAGACCGTACTGTATGTAGAGTCTACCTTCTCTTAGAGCTTACCTCAAAGTCTGTCAGCGGGGGGTCCCGGGGGGAGTTGGGACCTTGCAGCAGCAGCGTCATTGGAGACATCCAGCCCACGCTGGCTCCGTAGGCGAACACCGGCAGGTCGACTGGAGAACAGACATCGTGTCAAAATCAGGGGTTCTTCAAAGAACCGCGTCTTGTCGCGTCACCTTAATTTACAAAAATAAAATAATACTCACTCAAAAAAGCACATATCAGCTGGTTGATCCTGCTTCCTTCTTTGAAAAAATAATAATATTTCAGCGTCATAGTTTCCTTCAGTAACTCGTATATTATAATAATGTATATACCAACAATATTGTGGTCACCTAAAAAGGCTTTTTACATTGTCACAAATAACTATACGATGGTATTTAAACTAGTAGGAATTAATTAACCCTAAAAGGGTTTATCAAAATTGAGCTACTTTTTAAAGTAGCGAGTAGCGTCGAGCATTGGCACAGACTACTGATTCACTACTGGGACCTGCTGCCGACAGCAGAGGCGGACTATATGCGCTGAACATCTTCACTAGACGGAATGGCTGAACGGCAGCGTATAAAAACATGTTCAGTTACCTACTTCTGGAGATTAAATCTGTAAACAATTTGATAAAGTAAAAAAAATGACAATTTGGTAACGGCATGTTTGCAAAGCGTACATACATAAATTAATAGCTTTACTTGTATTTGAATAAGTGAAACATGTTTTTAAATATTCGTTTTGATTCATGTGAGAAATGTGCACTCGTGTGCAAAAAAATCTTGTTCCTACCTACTTATTTTACCTATATTATCAGTTATTTTTATCGTTCCGTACCTCAAAAGGAAAAAGGACCTCATATAGAATCACTTTGTTGTCCGTCTGTAATATTATCGCTATTTTTTTATAAACCTACGATGAATACTCAAGAAATAAATAACTTTAGTAAAACCCACGAGACTAAGAGGAATTGATAAAACAGCAAACATAAATAAAGAATTAAATATAGGTACCTTACAATTTTTTTTCGCTTTCCCATTATTACGAGGACAAAAAATCATTCGGGGGCTGCCAGAAAAAATTCAAGAAAATAACTACACACAGAATGGCTTCTTTGGCAACGTCGTAGGTAACTACTTAAAGTTAATGCCTTCCACATCATTGATTGGTCAGTTTTTAGGAAATTATTGTCAAAACGGTAAGCATTTTGATTGGCACATAAAAATATTGCCGTCGATTCTGTTGTTGCAAAAAACTTAAATAAACTAATTTGACAGCACTAGAAATGTTGCCGCCTCTTTTGTATTAAATAAAAAGAGCAGTGACTGTTTTAGTGCTATTTCTCTGTTTCCGTAAAGTCAACTGGAAGATACGTCAGTAATTTCGTGCTAGAGATACAGTTTTTGAATATGAGTTTTAATAAACGGCACTGAATTATTCTAAATAAAGGTAAGTACCTATAAAATGTAAATGTATGTATTACACAAACTTTAGGGATGTACCGATTTTTGTTATGTGATAAAAACTGAGAAATCAATTTTTTTTTAAGCTCAAAAACAGCATTTTGATAAGAAAAAAACAAATAAAAAAATCAGCACATGAGACGTATAATAATAATCTAATTAACAGCCTTTATTTACAAAGAAAATTATGCTAATATTTACAATTGAAACAATTGAGCTTAATTAAATTCAATGACGACCTCTGTGGCACAGCGGGCGAAGGTCTGCCTGCGACGCAGGAGGTTGCGGGTTCGATTCCCGCCTCGGGACAAATGTTTGTACGATCTACAGACATTTGTCCAGGGCGTTCTGGATGTTTTCTATGTATAATAAAAAATATATATCTATGTAGTGTATTGTAATAAGTATATCAGTTATCTAGTACCCATAACACAAGCTCTGCTTACTTTGGGGCTAGATAATGCTGTGTGTGAATTGTCCAGCATTATTTATTTATTTATTTATTTATTCAATGACAGCTCCAGAATCTAGTCTTCACAGTTCCTTATTTATTGAAAAAATGTGACAATTGTGTTGAATTCTATTTATTGTACATCACAGAGACAAATAACATTACTGAGAGAAATGCCGAGAATCGCCTGAGTAAATGGAGCGATTACATAATTGTGTTAATCTATATATTTTTCACTCTCACCGTGAGACACCCTCCTCCTTACGTTATTTTCACTGTATGTTAATAATTGGTATATAAAATGATTTATTTACTGTTAAAGGAAAGTTATGCAATAATTCGAGTATTGAGGCACATTCGTGATCAGGTCCACGCTTTGTGTGGACTCGCTTTGGGGCTAGTTTTTGATTTCTTTTCGAGGGAGAAGTCTAGATCTTATTGTTTTTAAATAGGTTATATGTTAAGTACCTGTAAATCCACCAACAGATATATAAAGTTAGTTGATGAATAAAACTTCTGTAAGTATGATAACTTAATAAAGCATGTGTATCAAAACAGCTGTAAAAATGAATAAAAAAATGTAAAATGTAATAAAAAAGCACCTGGGGGGAATGTTTGTTAGAGCTAGAACCACTTGAAACTTCTTTAATATTATTTTTTGTCTGTTGATTAGTATTATGGTATTATGGATTTGAATAAACGATTTAGGTCAATTTTCATTCAAAATGTCATTTTATTGGATATTATTATTTATTTGATTATATCGCGTATTTTTCGCGTACCATTTGTTTTATTTCCCCTACGTTTCTACCGCGTTACAGCGATCGTGGTCACGGGGCGAGGTACGCGATAAATACCCGATATAATCATTAAATATGTTAACAAATCGCGAAAGTTAAAAAAGTTTTATTTATTTATTTGTCTGGACTTCTTTCATGAAATAGATATTGTCAGACTTCGCCACCCACATTATTCATATAATTATCATTATAACATATACACTATTAGTACTCGTGTATAAATATTGAAAAATATTCTAAATTGTACTAAATCTATTTGTAATTAATCATCATCATCATCATCAATGGCCTTTACATCGAATTTATTAAAGGCATTACTAATGGCATTAGACTCTAAGCGATAGCTCAGGTGTCGGTTTTTCCACACATCAAAGGGTTTTTTTTTAGCGCGTCGTTTAGCGCACTAGGCGATGTTGGCTACATTAATGTCGTCTCATTCGGCGTGCCGCATGCGTAAGGAAAGCATGTGTCGTGCGTTTTGTTTTGCGGACTGCATTAGGGTGGTAATCGAATGATCCAATGAATAGGCGTTGGAGTTGATGGAGTTACTCAAAATGGAACCATCCTTATGAAATCCAAAACTTCAATCACACAAGAATCGCTCGGCAGTTAGAGATAGGTAGAGTTAGATCGTTCGTCGTGGTTCGTCTTTATCATTTCCTGTGACATAGTAAAAATTGAAAAAGAAAAAAGATTCCCTAATGTGATACTACCCTATCCATCTAAACAAATAGGCACAAAAAATATATCAAACAAGTACAAAAAACCATTGTTGTGCTGTTAACGCGTTAGGTACTTCACTAGGAATTACCTCTTGACGGCGTTGTTACGCAGATGTAGCCAACGTGCATATTTGGCGCCTTAATTACTAACGTCAACGCTAACGCAGGTGGAGCCGTAACATTACTGTTACAGGGAACGGTTAACAAAGCCGTTAAATGGCATGAGTCCTCCAATTACAATTTTCCTAAGGCAAAAAAGCATTACTAGATGTTTTCAATCGTCTAGTTAATCGTTTTGTATACAAAACTATTAGTTTAATCTGCTATCAAGAGATAATAATAATGCTGGACAATTCACACAGCATTATCTAGCCCCATGGTAAGCAGAGCTTGTGTTATGGGTACTAGATAACTGATATACATAATAATATACGAGTACATAGATAGATATTTTTTATTATACATAGAAAACGACCAGAGCACCCTGAACAAATATCTGCAAATCGTACAAATATTTGTCCCGAGGCGGGAATCGAACCCGCAACCTCCTGCGTCGCAGGCAGACCTTCGCCCACCGCGCCACAGAGGTCGTCGAGAGATTAAGGGAAGTTTCTTGTAACTCTATAGTTTGTACAATTATGGTAATTGTGTTGACTCATGTTTACATACCAGCAGACTAATCGCTTTCCAGTCTTTTGCAATTGAACAAAGTGCAAGTATTTTACACCTACCACCGTACCAAAAAGTAAAAAAAAGTAAAAGTATATTTAATGCAATTACATGTAAAAAGATGGTAAATACAGTGAATGAGTAACAATGTAATTTGCCCTTTTTGGGGCGTGCAATTGTCTTATTAATTTACATGCAATAATTAATACATATAAAAGAAACTATAGCTAATAAACTAAAATTGATGTTAATAAACAGAATTAATAAAGTAGACATACATAGAATTGATATAAATTTAGCAAATAATCAGTCGTTATAAAGTTATTTCTCAAAGTTCTTATCATTAATAAAATCTTTCACTGTACAATACAATTAAAGTTTTTACAAATAATAAGGATGTAGACAAATAACCAATTTAATTCATATTTTTATTGATTTATTTCTACAATTTGACGTGAACTTATTCATTTCTTTTTGTTATTTTATAATGTTTATTTTTAGTAATTGCACGCCCCTATAGGCGGATATTTACAAGGCTACACTATAATTTTACTGTGCCATCATTTTAACACGTAATTATGCAATACGTATAGATACTTAGTATTTTACTTTACTGTATTTTTTACCGTCCACCACTATGATTGCAGATATAAATGATTTTGTGGTCCAGAAATTATTGTTGATCATTTATAAAAGGAGTTGGAATTATTCTTTGGCTACCTGGGACAAAAATTGTCTCAGTAGCCCTGTACAGAACTACAGCACAGAACAACTATGAATAAACGACTTGGTTGAGGTTTCTTGCCAACAAAATCGGTACCATTAAAAGGTTTTTTTTGAGAGATTGTTATAGAGTAATTAAGAATCTTGAAGAATCGGAGACACTATGAGCGATAAAACGTTAAATTCCTTTAATTGACGGTCTCTGAAATAGAAAGAATATGAATGAAATAAAACCCGAGATATTTTTTGCTTCTTTTATTATTTCATCGACGGAAGCATTGGGCATTTTAAAGTATTTTTGTACTTTTTGCTAGAAGTGCATTAATGTAGATTTTACTGCTGTAACTATGTTTATAATAAGTCAAAACTACATCACGCACGCGTGGGTGGGGGTCACTTATGAAAAGTTGTTGCGCAGAGCTTCAAAAAATAGCATATTAAAAGTCGCCGGCCTGCCGAGAAGTTAACAAAACTCTGTCAGCTGTCTACCAATATTTATACACTGAAATGAAGTACGTTACCAACCAGCCGCTGTGTCGGCAGGTTTGGTAGACTCCATTAGAACCACGTTTGAAAGGGTTGTCACGTATTTTGTGACGTCATATGAACTCTCCCACGTGTGCTTGTTTATCTTCACGCCGAAGCCTCTTTAATCTTCTCCAACTCTTTCCGCTTCTCTTTTTTCGTCTTCAAACAATGCTGAATCTCATCGACAGACTTCATCTTAGTCTCCGGAACTACCAGGATCACATAAATGGAAGCGAGTATGCAGACAATGCCGAAAAAGTAGAAAGCGACGTGGATACCGACGGTGTTCGCGAGGGGCTTGAAGAACAGCATTTGAAAGAAGTCTGCTAAGGATGCGGTGGCCATTGCTATTGCCATTACGGTGCCCCGGTACTGGAAGAAAAGGGATTGGTTATAATGGAGTAAGCATTATTTTGATGTTTGTGTTAAGGTTGTTAAGTCTAGGCATAATGAATATCCCTGCAGACTTAAGACATGGCGTTATAGGGCTCATATGATCTATATCCAGCAGTGGAAGCCAGGCCAGGCACATATGGGGAGGTTACCAAGGGGTCTACGTCTATGTCTGGTCTATACCATATCACTTGCTGGATGTGGCAGACGGTCGTTTGATGAGGCGCTTGTCTAGCAGACATAGGCATGATAATGATATTAGACGAGGAGAGGTAATCTAAAGACAGGTTACTATGGCGCTCATTAGGGGAGTTGCTGTCTAGCAGTAGATTGTCATTTCTGGATGCAACATGCTGGAGACAGCTCGTGTACTGTGGCTTCATTAAGCGTTGCTAGTAACTGGTCCTAAGTTACCTTGAATGAAAACATCTCGCCAGTGATGACAACTGACAGTGGTTGAAGACCCGACGAGTCGCAGAAGATGCAGAGACAGAGCGTGGCCACGGGTATCCAGCCGGGCGCCATGACTGAGTACTGCTTGCAGAGGAACCAGGAGGCCAGGATGCACATGCTGATGCCGGAGATTAGGGAGGTTACGAAGAGGAGGAGCTGGGGGGAAAGAATTCATTAGTGAGTAGAAGATCTCTCTGCTAGAGTGGGTGAATTTCGGCTTGAGGCATACATTTCATCTTGCGGATTCGAATCTCGCAGCAAGACTATGTTTGAATGCTATTGAGCCAGACCTGGGTGTTCTGTATAAATTCTATACTTACAAGAACAACTAATTCAAGAGAATACCCCTGTAAATTTATCAGGAACCGCACCCTTCAAACCAGAATAAATTAGTTAGTGCTTGCAGATAACGGCATGGTAGTACTTTACAACCAATCGCCTCGTCATTGTTATTACCACTCAATGTAACATTTTATTATTAATTACAACTATCTAAACTCTTGGACTTCTTTAATTTGACCACACCCGACAAGTAGCCGAAACATTGGACCTTCAGAGCCGACTACAACGGACCTACGCACGCACAACCATTGTTGGTGCCAACGGTCAATTCGAAGACAAAGATTTTCAAGAGACACAAAGAGCGCTGTCCTGAGGCACACAACCGATCACTACGAAGACGGTACGGCCAGCCCTCTATCCTATCCAGAAACGCCTATCCCTACTTGTTTTAATATCCGTGGTAAACTGTTTCAGTGTTTGAGCCGCAGTGAGTTTCCTCGTTTGCAAGTGTCTAGCAGTGTGTGCCGTTGCCAGCATCAGCTGCCGCTTACAAAACGTGAGTACTCCACCTTTCACTAAACCTCCAGGATGACGGACAGGAATAGGTCCCCTTCTCCAATATGTAAAATAACCGTTACGAGTGATGACGCTACAAACATACTTTTACGCGATCTTGTTAAAAAACGCTCTATTGTCAAAGGCCGTCTTACTCGCTTCTCTAACTATCTAAATGCAATAAATCCCAACGAAATTTTTCCCGAAAAAACTCGCGTAGAACTTAAAATACGTGTAAAAGGAGTAGAGAGTTTATTTAGCGACTTCAACAATCTTCAGTCACAATTAGAAGAAAATGTTTTACCTGTAGATTTCGAAGAACAAATTAAACAACGCGATGCTTTTGAAGATGCATATTACGAAACTCTGGCTAGGGCAGAATGTATGCTTACCAGTGGAGAGGTTACCGCGAGTTCCAAGAAGGCACCCAGTGAGTTTTGTAACGTTAAATTGCCAACAATCACCATACCTACCTTCGATGGTTCATACGAGCGGTGGCTAGAATTTAGGGACACCTTTCAGTCACTTATTCACAACACAGATCACATCGCCGCAATCCAAAAGTTCCACTACCTAAAATCGTCACTAAAGGGGAGTGCAGCGTTGGTAATCGAGTCGATTGAGTTTTCAGCTGCAAACTACGATGTAGCATGGGAACTACTGCTCACTAGGTACGACAATAGTAGGCTATTGGTTCATAACCACGTCAAATCGCTATTCAACATTCCATCGTTGACAAAAGAGGCACCAGATTCATTGCGAACACTTATCGACACAGTTTTAAAGAATTTACGAGCTTTAAAACTGCTAGGTGAACCCGTGGATCATTGGGATACTTTAATAATATACATTATAGTTACTAAATTAGATAAAACTACTGAACGCGAGTGGGAACAACATAAGTCCCTATTTTTAAAAAAATCTGGTGACTCCAAGTCGACGATGAAGGTTGAAGTCTTACTAGACTTCTTGAGAGACAGGGCCGACATGTTGGAAACGTTACTAGTGTCACACGCAAGCACTAGCTATCAAAAACAAAACATAAATACACGCGGTAGTAATAAAGTGCACTGTAACGTTTCTACCAACAATCCGTCCGGTCAATCAAAAAAGTCACTGTGTTCACTTTGCACTAAATCAAATCATCCACTGTACGCATGCCAAACCTTTCTCGGTTTAGATATGAAGGCTCGGCTAGAAAACATAAAAGAAAAACATTTGTGCGAGAACTGCTTGCGCGCTGGGCACGCACTGACTGACTGTCGGTTCGGCCCGTGTAGGAAGTGCACCAAAAAGCACAATTCGCTAATTTGCGACAGCGAAGTCAGTGCAGGTGTCACTCCTCCGGGCCCAGCTGATAACGTGAAGTCAGTGTCTATGCACGCGTCCCTCCGCGCGCCGCAGTTCACCCCCGCGCAACCCGAGCCTTCAATCAAAACATTAGGTACACACACTGACGTTCTATGCGCTAATTATCAACCAGTTCTGTTATCTACGGCCGTAGTGGAGGTCAGAGATAGATATAATAATTATCACACTGCGCGCGCGCTCCTTGATTCGGGTTCAGAGCGCTGCATTATTACTCAATCATTATGCGATAAATTAGGCATTCAATTAATACAGTCCACTCAAGAAATACGAGGGGTAGGAAACTCGATCTCGCAATCAACAAAAACATGCGAAGTTGATGTTAGATCGTGTACTAGCTCCTACATTATGCGATTACAATGTTTTGTGTTAAAACGCATTGCATCATCATTGCCAGCGATACCCGAACAATATGCGAAGTTCGGCATCCCTGGTAATCTTCAATTAGCTGATCCCTATTTTCATGAATCTCGAACATGCGATATCCTGTTAGGCGCGGATATATTTTGGGATTTATTATGCGAGGGAAGAATGCGTTTACCTAAAGGTCCCTTCCTACAAAACACACAGTTAGGGTGGGTCGTATCGGGTCCTTTAAATTTCAAATGTAAAAATAATTTCATTCAATGTAATTTCTCACAAACGGCCGATGTACAAGCACATTCGTTCTGCGAGCTTGGGGTAAGGCCTACGCTTTGTGATGCGCACTCAGAGGAAGAGAAGGGTTACAAGGAATATTCCGTCATAACAACGATGTGCAATAATGACGGAAGGTTCCGCGTAAGTACTTCTTCCAAATCCTCAACACAAAGTTTAGGTGAAACGCGTACTCAAGCCCTAAATCGGTTTCTACCATTGGAGAAACGATCACAACTCGATTCAGTCGCGCACGAGTCAGCGCGAGTACCACAGCACGCTATAGGTAGCGAGGCCATCTATAGACAACTGCATTATACCGATGCGTCGCAAGCGGCGCACGGGGCAGCCGCTTATCTGCGCACCGTTAATGATAATAACATCGAGGCTAGTGTTAGGCTTTCGCGCGGGGCTAGCTCACAGGGCCTAGCTTCGTCGGAGCTGTGGTGGGAAGGACCCTACGCGGGTTCGATTTTATTTATCATGATTTAACTTCTGATAAAAATCTATCTACGATGCGGGATAAATTGTCAGAGGTTAAATTTAATAAAGCGAACATTTTACAAAGCGAAAATATCGACGAGATATTTCCAGACAGGATTTCTGAATTCAAACGAATGAGGCGTTCCTTTGCGTACGTACTTCGGTTTGTTTATAACATGCGAAATAATCTAAATCGCAAGACGGGTTCGCTTGCAGTGGATGACCTGAGGGAATCTGAGCTGAGATTAGTGACAATATCTCAAGTAGAATCTTTTAATGAGAAATATGGTTTTATTTCTACACATCAATCAATGAAAAAGACATCGAAGCTTTGCAAACAAAAAATATTCTTCGACAAAAGTAAAATAATGCGTGCCGGCGGCAGCGGCAGGTTAGCGAATTCATACTTAGCCGTACTCAGTGCAAAACATCGGTTTTCAGTTTTGTTCATGCGACACGAGCGCCGATGTCTGCTTCACGTCTCTCTTCTTCTACACGACGTTTATCGACGTTGGTGGCCTTTCGGGGAGCGGCATCTCGCGCAAGAGATTTTGAACAGGTGCGTTGTGTGTAAGCGAATGAAAGGTAAAACTTTGAACCCTATTATGAGCAGTTTACCCAAGAATCGTTTAACCCCTACCTACCCGTATAATCAATGTGGGGTAGATATGGCAGGACCTATTCTCACTTTAAACCGCAAAGGCAGGAGCGCTAGATTGCAAAAATCCTACGTCTGTTTATTTGTCTGTTTCGTAACTCGCGCGGTGCACTTGGAGCTTGTCGGCGACTTATCTACAGAAACATACATTCTCGCCCTAAAAAGATGCATTTCGCGGCGCGGTAAATCTCATACAATACACTCGGACAAAAATTTCGTTGGTACTTACCTGTAACAAATCAAAACGGTTTTTGCTAGTTTGTTCCCCTGACATAACTAAATTCGCAGTTAGTCAATCCATTAATTTTAAATTCATTCCCCCCTACTCACCACATTTTGGAGGTTTATGGGAAAGTGGAGTAAAATCGTGTAAACTTCACTTATCACGCATTGTCGGCAACGCACATTTGACATTCGAGGAGTTTGCCACGGTTTTAACTCAAGTAGTGACTTCCTACATTCCCCTCCTTTATCCCCACTCTCATCCGATCCCTGCGACTTTCTTCCTCTCACTCCAGATAACTTCCTAGTTGGCCGACCGCTCACTTCGCCGGTATACCAGGACATGCGAGGCGACCCTGGCACAACACACACACACACACATTCGGCTGCAGCGGGTGGAGCTGACCAAGAACAGCACTGGATGCAATGGGCGAAGAAGTGCATCGCAGAGACGAGATGCAACTGGAGAGGGATCGTCAACAACCTTGAGCCCAAAACTCTCTTGCTCATCAAGGAACACAAGCCACAAGCTTCCCTCACTGAAGCAGTCTCTCGGAACAATAAGCAGCACCATCCAAATCAAAGATGGCATATCATATATCACGCGCGGCTGACATTCAAACAGCTTCAGGCATCGTTAGGCGCAGCTACCCGAAGATCTGTCCACTATTCAAGGAGCAGGATCCATCGACGCGGTGACAAGACGCAGCCTACAACTTGGAGCTGGTGCTTCCAAGGCCGGGGGCATGTCGCGGCGTATCCGAACGACCGGCACCTCAACAGTGCGGTGCTTCCGAACGAACTTTTACAAATTCAATATGGCGACAACCCTTTACAACCAATCGCCTCGTCATTGTTATTACCACTCAATGTAACATTTTATTATTAATTACAACTATCTAAACTCTTGGACTTCTTTAATTTGACCACACCCGACAAGTAGCCGAAACAGTAGTATAACATCCGGGACAAATCCTTTCCACCTTGGTGAAAGTGACAGCCATTTTGCTAGTCTTGGCCACAGTGGTTGTTTACTACTGAAATTTTGGGTGTGTCTAAGAGTCCTGTGAGGTCTAAAGAGCTTTTGAGTTTAAGCTAGGTCTCTAAAATGACTGCGAAGAATAAGTGAAAAGTGATATCAAAATCAAACCCAACGTTACCTTCCGTCCAGTCTTCTCAATAATACTAGAAGCCAGCGTCGAGCCCGCGACCTGCACTGCTCCCAGCATCATGGCCTGCTGGTTAGGAGTGAGGATGAGCCCCGATCCCTCCCCTCCGCGGTGAAAGATCTCCCCCGCGAAGTTCAGCACAGGGATAGCCCCGCAGACCTCGCGAGCCAGAGCTATGATGAGGGCTATGCGGAAGGCTCGGAAGAGGATCTTGTCGGTCACTGTTAACAAGGAAAAGCTTATGATTAAGTATGTCAACATCATCATCAGCCTGTATACGTCCACTGCTGAACATAGGCCTCCCCCAAACGACGCCACCAATAGCGTTCCTGAGCCGCCTTCATCCACCGACTCCCCGCGACCGCTGCAATGTCGTTGGTCTATCGAGCGAGCCACACGAGAACCTTTACTCCCTAACGGTTATCGGTATGATTAAGTATGTACTGGATTTCAAACACGGCTTTGCTCGCCAGGATGTCATAGGGACAAAAACACCTAGTTTCTATAGTAGTAAAAATTTCAAAAACACTGTTTCCGCCTTTATGCCATCAATAACAGAGTATGGACCAGACGGGCTCTGTTCTATTGTTTTATTCTTTTTGGGTTCGCAGTCGGCAATAAGATATTAATTGTATTTAATAGAAGAAGAGGAAAGTTAAAAGGCTAATTGGAATTTGTAAGGTTTCAAAATGAAAAATTTTAAAAGGCATAACTTGATTTAGTGCTAATCGATAATATTCAGTACGCGTTTGACCGCTGTCCCGTGTTGAATACACGATGATTTAGCTTGTAAGTAAAAATGCACCGCTTGCAAAAGTGCAAATGTGCGGTTTAAACATTATTTGTCCAAGTGTGAGGTTTGCAAATCCCATACCTATGAAGTAGGTATAATACCTATCTATAAGTATATTATGAGTTTAAAAAAATATCTGAGCGTTAGGTCGAAGCGACGCGTGACCCGAGAGCTGGTGAGTATCTGGCGCAGCGCAACAGCATTGCCATACAGCGGGGCAATGCAGCCAGCGTCTTGGGAACGCTTTTGACTGATATTTAGGTATATGGATCAGTTATGCTACCTGTAGATTGTTTGCAACAGTCTGCAGGTAGCTCAATTGTTTCAATTTCAAATACTAGTTCTAATTTATTTCTACTACGAGTGTAATTTTCATAGTAAGTCATTATTTACATTTGTTTCATCATTTTCAACCTTGTGACTTAAATCTCAAATCAACTGACACTGTAGAAAATTATCTGTCATTTATTACCGGCATTCCTATTTTATTGCTTGACTCTGGGTTAAATTCGAGTACCGAGTAGTTCTGAATCAATATTTACTCAGATGTAAAGTATTATTTATGATTTATTTATTTTCTTGATTATGTAGCAGATGTCATTTGATTGCTCAATTAAGTGTTTTTTATGTTTTAAAAATGGCGACCGAATTAATAAGTAAGTAAGTGTACATACCCATAGAGTAAAAAGACACTGCTGATACAGCAGAGAGATATCATTCCATAATTTTCTTCATTTTGTAACCAAAGACGAATCTATGTTGAGTTGACAAGCATTATAACTTCAGTGCTTTCGCACACATGAACGCAGGTATACGAATAGAAAATTCAGACTTGAATGTCGCAATTTTTTGGCTACACCTCGTTGTGTCTACTATCATTACATTACTTAGTGATCAATTTTTTCATGTGTACCTAAGCTAACTTTATAATTGTGTAACTTATTTAGCGTAGTTCTTGTTTTTTCATCAGTATTTTTCCATTTTTTATGTTTTTGTTTTTTCTAATAACTCGTCAACTTACTGTTTATCATGCAATTTTTAAGTATATCTACAGAAACTTGTAATTAGCCTTCAACAGACATGCACTGGTCTATCGTTCTGTAATGTTCATCTGAAATTTGTAAGCCTAGCTGTGAGTTTCTACAAAATTGTAAAAATAAATAAAATAAATAAAAAATCGGTAAATCATTTTAAGCCTTCTTCTTACATTACATTCCTACCTATTACGAGTTGTTAAATCGTAAGAATGCACACTAATTGATTAGGCCTTGATAGGCTTGTTGAAAAAATATCGATATATCGATAATCGATATTCTAATAACATGTTTTTTTAAATAAGTACATTTTATGCTTTTTTTGTTTTTGGTCGACTCGATTCGCTGCTTTTTTATTTGGTACTTAAGTTGGTAACTCTGTCTACTGTCTTGTCTGTCAATGTCAATTTCATCTGTCCGTCTCCGCATGACTGACTTATAACCTCAACGCGTGCGTATTTCTGTATTTTTTGCACTTGAGTAGGTACCTAAGTGAACTAGGTAGGTAGATAATAAAGTGATTAATAAATAATTGATATTTTTATTCGTCGTTCTTCATTTATTAAAACTGATGAGTATTGATTAATATCTATTTATCTAGTAATGTGAGATGATTAAAGTAGATTAGGCCAAATAATGCTTTCGACTCCTGGACTTTACTTCTGCTTTCCATGAGACAGAGTCGAGTCACTATAGCAGGCTACAAAAAAAAAATTATTGAGCGCAAATATTCTCTGTCAAATCGTACAGATATATTCATATTTTTTAATAAAATATCAACATCGATTTTGATATTTTTAAAAATATCGATATGTCGATATTTTTTTTTCACTTCCGACATCCTAGGTCATCCCTAGGCCTTGATAGAGTGTTTAGTGTCTTGATTGTTTATTATTGATGATGTGTAGTTGTTATGTTGTCTTCCTTTGAGACTTTACGACAATTTTTCCTGGACTACTGACCTAGTTTCGTTCAGCATGCTAAGTATAGGTACATGACAAAACCACGCCAGGCACTTAGGGTAGGTAATCGTCAACAATCGAGTCGAGTCGAGTAATCGAGGTCTACTTCTAAACTTACGTACCTATAGCTTTAAGGACGAAGCGGCTGCTCTCGTCATCGTGCTTCTGCTCACGTCTGATCTCATCTAGTTCTTCTATCACCGACGAATCATCTTCTCGCTTGCACCTCAGCCACGCCAGCACCCGTTGAGCTTCCTGTTGAAGATTCATTTGTAATAGGAATTATTTAGGTATAGTAATAGGTAGTTTTTGTCGCCCAACTAAAAACGTTACTCATCCTCATTGTTGAGTGACACCGTGCTGCTGTGCTGCTGTCACATGTCTGCTGAAACAGCAGCATGTTTTTCCTCTATGAAGTAGGTATTATTTAATGTTATCAGATAGAAATAGGGACGATTTGAACTTTGATCTTCGATTTCGATAAATAGAACTCCTTATCCAGTCTTTATCAAAGGGCTCTTTATCCAGGCAAAGTAGCGCCGTGAACCTTGATCTAGATTTATACTCTGATTTGGATTACTGGATTTTTTGGGCAAAGATTTAAAGAGAAAGAAAAAATAATGTTCGATTATCTTTTTGTAAATTTTACGTGTGAAAAAAGAATCAAAATACTTAATAGAAACAAATTAGAACTAATAATTACAATTGAAACGATTGAGCTAACTGCTCACGTTTGCAAACTATCTACATGTAGCTATATTGATCTATACAATACCAGTGGGAAGCGTCTCAAGATGCTGGCAACATTACCCCACGCTGTATGGAAAATATCAATAAATTGTCTAAGAAATCAAATAATATCGCAAAAATTTTCGACTTCGACGGGACTTGAACCCGCGTCCTCCCCTCAGTACGGGGATGTGATAACCAACTACACCACGAAGTCAAGTGACGTGGGAGTCTAAAATCTCTGCGACTTCCTACGGTCTCTAGCGCCGTTATTAATATTATCAATAAATTGTACTTCTATATTCAATTCCTCGGCGTTACCAGCTGGTAAGTTATGAGTTTATTTTTGGTTCCCAAACTGACCTCCAGTTTCCCCGACTTGACTAGATAGCTCGGAGACTCTGGCATCATCATGAACAGCACGAGATGCACGGCCGGCAGCGCCAGGCATGTCCACAGCACCGGTCGGTATGACATCACGTCTCCGATGATGAACAGGAACAGGTTTCCGCTGGTGTGAGCTAGGATCAACTGTGGACAGAATACAACTTTATGGTCAGTAGTGTCCTTAGATTAAATAATTATTTATTGATCCTATACCTTATAATATTACCTAATAAGGCTAAGAATCAAATAATATCCCAAAATAATTTCGACTGCGCCACGAGGTCAAGTGACGAAGGAGTCGAAAAACTTTGGGACTTCTTTCGGACTCTAACGTCATAAGGCAATTCGCAGGAGTGATGTGGAACAGGGTGGCTGAAGAAAGATCTGAATGAATATTAAAAGATTTAAAAGTTTCATAGTTACTGAGCAGATGCTGTTAAGACATACCTACTTACTGCACCATCACCCATTTCACCATCTGTGGGGGGTGTAGCTACAACTTCCCGACCTGTAAACTGACTATTTACAAAATAGAAACCTTACCATAGATCCAAGCATCCCCCGAATGCTGTTCTCACTGATCTCCTTGTTGTAGAGGGGACAGGTGACGTAAGCCCCCGCCATGGGGATGCCCACGAGAGCCCGTGCGAGGACGAAGGCCCAGGTCTCCATGGATGAAAGCTTGATGACCCAGGTGGCCTGGTCGATGGCAAAACATAATATACAAACAAATTGAGTAAAGTAAGTAGAAATTCTTAGCAAGCCTGCATAGGATCGGCAGGTTCGTACTTGTTCGGGATTTGAAATCTAGGATCCTAGGTCTAGTCTTTAAAAAATAATCCTAAGCATCAGCATCCTAAAGATCCTAGGTCAGACTTTGAAGTTCAATGATACCGCTCCAAAGATTCCAGCATAATTTTATCTATATTAGTATAGATAAAATTATGCTGGAATCTTTATAAAGAGGAAAGATTTGATTGTTTGTTTGTTTGTATTGAATAGGCTCAGAAGCTACTGGACCGATTTGAAAAATTCATTTACCATTAGAAGCCCACATTATTCCTGATGAACATAGGCTACTTTTTACCGCGGGAAAATGCTTCATTCCTACGGGAAAACGGGTAATAGGACAACGGGTAGTAAGAATGCAGCTAGTTTATTATAAAAAGAAAAAAGAATTACAACGACACAATATAAACATAAAATTTTCTCGGTATTTTTTTTCGATAAAATTTTTGATTAACTGGCCATTATAGTGAGAAACGAAATGAAAATAAGCTCTTTCGGTTTCTTTGCTTTCAGCGATAAGGTCGCTGCCACTAACTGTCTGTCCCTGACTATACAATACAGGCTGTTCGGCAGTCAGACTATATTTTCTTAACTAGCGACCCGCCCCGGCTTCGCACGGGTGCAATAAAATACTACTATTACTATTATTATACATATTATGATTTCTCAATCAAAGAGCAAAGAGTTTTCATTCAAAGAAATTAGACCGAACCACAGATCACTATAATATGTACCGAGCTACGATCAAGGAGTATTTATATACCCTGGGGAGTGATTTCTTCCGTCCACGGTACCAAGACCGAACCATAGACATGTTTATACTTAATTTACATGTTTACTTTGCAACGCCGCCGTTACAATTTTTTTAGCAATTTATTCATATTCCTATTGAAACTACTCGATAATCCGAATTTTCCTCCTATAAGTTGTCGACTCGGATCGACTAATTTTTTACGCTCTTCAATTTGATGTGCATTTCGTTCGAGTCTACCGTAGACCGGTCCGAATTTATTAATATAGATAAAATAATATAATAAACTTATTTTGTATTGTATTTCATGTATTTTTGTCTCATGTGGCTTGCCGTTTGGAATTGCCATAAACGAGAGAACCTTTCGGTAAATTGGAAGATCCAAGACAGTTTTATTTTAACTCAATCCAAAGTTAAAGTCTCAGTTCTGAATTTACACCTTTTTACACTTAGCATGCCAATAGCGGCTTTTTTTCTACCCTCATGCCAGATGTAATAGAAAAGAAAATCCTAAGGAATTCTTAAAATAGCCTAGGGGTTTTTCAGGATTAAAAAACACGATATATTATAGATACAGATATAGATACAGGGGTTTTCGGGAAACGGTCTGCCGAGCACCGTGTATAGTTAGTTTTTTTTTATTATTTTATAAAGTTTTGCTAATTCAATAAAGCAAATATCTATCATGAGATCGAGATGCGATCGGTTTGTAAGGCCACCCAGGTATTTTCTTGTGTCGTCTATAGCTTGCACAAAACCTTACCACCGCGCATGCAGATATGAAGAGCATCGTCGGTTTCCGTCCAAACTTGTCTCCCATCCAGGCCACGAAGAAGTCTGCGAATACGCACGTGAGGTAGGACGCCGCTCCCATCAGAGAAACCTGAACGAATATATCAATCAAATCTTTGAGGTTGTTGCAGATATGGACCGCATAACTGTCCACAACACTAAAATATGCATTCGAGTATTTAAATACATTTTATATTGACAGCATCCGATAACAAGCTCGCAAGCTGTCTTGCGGGCAACTCGCTTGAAGCTTGTGGTAAGCCATTTTTAACCGATATCGAAAAAATAGAGGAAGTTCTTGTTCGTCTATGTTCACAAAATAATAGACCTGGATCTTACCTCAAAGTCCGTCAGCGGGGGGTCCCGGGGGGAGTTGGGACCTTGCAGCAGCAGCGTCATGGGAGACATCCAGCCCACGCTGGCTCCGTAAGCGAATACCGGCAGGTCGACTGGAGAACAGACAAGGCTCCAAATTAATGGGGCCTGGTTCAAGGGATCGGCCGTTTTCGATTGAAGTAACGTGCGGACTCCTCGATCGACTCGATCGGAGTAGAGTTCTTACACATTTAGGCTACATTTATTTGAAAGTAGCTTCTGTCCGCGGCTTCCAACGTGTATTTTCGGTATAATAAATATGGGTAAGGTCTATTATCTAAGTTAGGCTATGTTCTAAATGTACGCCGAATTTCATCTTGATCTCTTCAGTAGTTTTGGAGATCCTAGGTATCAAAAATTTCACATTTTACAAACTTTCGGCTTTATAATATTACTAGCATCTGTCCGCGGCTTCGCATGCGTATTTTCGATATAATTAGTAGTCTATTATCTAAGTTAGGCATTGCTCTAAACGTACGTCAAATATCATCATAACCTGTTCAGTAGTTTTGGAGATCTTAGGTAAGTAACACAAATTCACAATTCACAAACTTTCGGTTTTATAATATTAGTAGAACAATGTATGGTCTATGGTCAATATATTGTATAGTAGGATTGGGTGAATTAGGATGTATTTTTTTAAAGAAGTTACTTATTTAGGTGTTTAATTCTTATCTAAGCTGAGTTCTACGTTGCAAATGGAATTGGAATGATTCCCCATACTAAACATTTAAATTTCAAGGCCCACATCACAACAATAAGAAGGCTTTTTATTAGTTTTACGTGTATTTATTCGTGTTTTAATAATTTAGGGGTGTTTGCTTCAAGTCTTTAAGTCTCGATTTGTCTCGTATACTTATATTACAGACTAGTTTCTGTTTTCGGGTTCGCTAGCGTTGTTTCCATGGAAACGTTTTAAGGTTATTTCTATCACATGGGAACTGTTTTGTGGGATAAAAAGCCAATGTAGGCTATATGAATTTTGCAGCTGTAAAACTTCAGCCCGATCGGTTTAGTCGTTTTGGCGTGAATAGGTAACAAACATCCATATTATCCATAGCATCTATCCACCCATCTATCCATCCATCCAAACTTTCGCATTTATAATATTAGTGATAATATTATGGATGCACATTAAGAAAAAAGAACAAAATGTAATAATTTAAAAACTCCCAGTCAGATTTTCATGAAACATGGCTAAGAACACTGGGGATAAATTTATCTATCACAAAAAAAAACTAAACGAAAATCAGTTCATCCGTTTGGGACCTACGATAATACACAGACAGACTCGTTAAACTTATAACACCCCTCTCTTTTTGCGTCGGGGGCTAAAAATAGAAAATACTCACTCAAAAAAACACATATCAGCTGGTTGATCCTGCTTCCTTCTTTGAAAAAATAATAATATTTCAGCGTCATAGTTCTTTCTTCAGTAGCACTCGTATATTATAATATGTATATAACAACAATATTGTCATCACCCAAAAAGCTTTTTACATTGTCACAACTAACTATACGATAGCATTTAAACTAGTAGGAATGAATTAACCCTAAAAGGGCATAACAAAATTGCACTACTTTTTAAAGTAGCGAGTAGCGTAGAGCATTCGCACAGACTACTGATTCACTACTGGGACCTGCTGCCGACAGCAGAGGCGGACTATATGCGCTGAACATCTTCACTAGACGGAATTGCTGAACGCTATCAAAAAACCATAAACATGTTCAGTTACTACTGGGGATTACAATTTAATCGGCATGTTTGGAAACCGTACATAAATTAGTAGCTTTACTTGTATTTGAATAAGTGAAACCTGTTTTTAGGGTTTCGAGATCGAAGATCGTTTTCGAAACCCTTATGGTATCGCTTTGTCTGTCCTGTTTTCATTCCATGTTAACTCAGCAACTACCGCAGATATCAACTTGAAATTTAAAACGATAATACATTTCGTGAGCCTGTACAGATTTAATAAAATAAGAAAAAAAAATGAAAATGAACATGTTCCATACAAATTGAGATCACGAAATTATAAAGGATACAGTTTGGTCTCAAATGAAAGGTTCGTACATTTAAAAATAGTTTTTGAAATTTTTGTAGGTTTCATACTTTTCGAAATATTTTGACTAACATGCGAAACCCTCGGCGCGCGAGTGACACTCGCACTTGACGGATCTTGTTTAAATATTAGTTTTGATTTAGGTGAGAAATGTGCACACATGTGCAATAAAATCTGGTTCCTACCTACTTATTTTACCAATATCATCAGTACTCAAAAGGCAAAAAGGAACCCTTATTGAATCACTTTGTTGTCCGTCTGTCTGTCAACCCCATTTTCTCAGGAACGCTCGGAGGTATCGAGTTGAAATCAACATCAAATACTCAAGTCCTCTTAGAGCCTCGAGTTACAGCCGTCCGTATATTTGAATATTGTCCGAATATTTTGAAAATTCCAACATATACACAAAACCTGCATGGGTACTTCCCGTAGACCTAGAATCATGAAATTTGGCAAGAAGGTCTTATAGCACAAGTAAAGGAAAAAATCCGAAAACTGTTCATTAGTAGTTTATTCACAAAAATAATACTTTTTATCCTCACTATGGACCAAAACTTATAATTTACTCCCCGTTGACCTAGAATCATGAAATTTGGCAAGAAAGAAGGTTTTACATTTATACGGTCTTACAATTTTACAATTACCTATATTATTACTTAATTTCTACAATCTTTACCGCTAAGTATGTATTAGAGTAACCGCTGGGGTAAACGAGTTCTTGAGTGGAGACCACGACTCGGCAAACGTAGTGTAGGACGCCCTCCGGCCAGGTGGGATGACGATCTGCGAAAGACTGCAGGCAGATGCTGGATGCGGCAAGCTGAAGACAGGGCGCTATGGCGCTCATTAGGGGAGGCCTATGTCCAGCAGTGGACTAATATAGGCTGATGATGATGATGTATTAGAGTGTACATAGTTGATGTTTTCTTTAGCATGCTGTGTCGGCCTGTAAGAGGTTGGTGCACTTAGCATTTATTCTCTAGTTTAAAGTGTTAAGTATCTACCTTGTAAGTTTTAGTGTCCTCGCCATAGGCTGACCTAACTGTATAAATATATAAATAAATAAAAACGGAACCCTTGGTTCGCGAGTTCCACTCGCAATTGACGTTTTATGTGACTACATAACTTTACCCTACAACAAATCTCGGCCTTTGAAATAAAACTTTAATATAGTGGGATTGATTTGTTAACATTATTTGCAGCTAACTCTAAGCTCGACTGTAATGTAGGTAACATACGTAAAATAAAGTTTGTTGTACAAAAATGTGCAATGTGTCGTGGGTTACAGCTAGTGTTCTAATATATATAGATAAAGCAAGATTTCGTTTTTGCAAAAAAAAAAACAATAAAATCCCCTCGGGAATCGCGCCATTTCGGCTTAGTACACCTTTCCTTGGCACCCTGTATGTATATCTCGTATTACGTTCCTAGACTACATAAAATTCAGGCACCACGTGAGCCACGCTACGGATTACCAACCGACGATCTTATGCCCACTAATTTAACTGTAAAACGGAGCACAACATACAAATTAAATGATTTAAAAGAAAGTAGAGCTCTATCATCATCATCAGCTCATATTAGTCCACTGCTGGACAAAGGCCTCCCCTAATGAGCGCCATAGCCTATGACACAGTAAGTATCTAATTTGTATCTGTTTTCTTTTTTGTTGTGTTCCTTTTCTCTTTAATCCTGTGTTCATTGTATGTGTATTATACAATGTCCGGTCACCGGTGTCGGAGACTTTGGGGGGGTGAAATACGGTAAATTTTATCGACAAATCACATGTATGTCACAAAATAATGTCATATGTGCGATAATGAATCAGACTCAGCCCTGGCCAGAGGGCGTTCTACATTACGCATATTTGACGACCCCTGTGGCGCAGCGGGCGAAGGTCTGCCTGCGACGCAGGAGGTTGCGGGTTAGATTCCCGCCTTGGGACAAATGTTTGTACGATCTGCAGACATTTGTCCGGGGCGTTCTGGATGTTTTCTATGTATAGTAAAAAATATCTATCTATTTAGTGTATTGTATTAAGTATATCAGTTATCTAGTACCCATAACACAAGCTCTGCTTACCTTGGGGCTAGATAATGCTGTGTGAATTGTCCAGCATTATTTATTTATTTATTATTTATATCTATTAGACAAAGAAAAACAATCAGAATCAAACCCTTAAAGTCGCCACACACAGAAGCCGTGGCCGGGCCGGAGGCGAAGGCGTGCGGGTTGTAACATACGAATTTATATGAAAGACTACACATACACCGCGGTTGCTGGCGGCGGCGCGGTGCACGGCCGTGGTGGGCCGGCACAAACAGTCGGCGTGCGCGACGCGGCGCGCGGCGCGGTGGCGAGGCGGAGGCGTGGCGTGTGAGCGTTGTATTTCAGCAAGTTTATGGCTTCTCTTCACACA
Source organism: Eupithecia subfuscata (assembly GCA_963564075.1). Taxonomy (NCBI): domain Eukaryota; kingdom Metazoa; phylum Arthropoda; class Insecta; order Lepidoptera; family Geometridae; genus Eupithecia; species Eupithecia subfuscata. Next base: position 11,417,581 of record OY751118.1, on the reverse strand, counting down.
GAGAGCACGCCACGCGTCGCGGTGCGGAGGCGTGCTACTAGCGGAGTTATGAGTTGTATTTATTTTCTGGACTATACCGAAACATTGAGTGCAGTGTACAAACTGACAATCAATGTATGGAAACTCAAAATTATTTTTTAAGGGTCAGTGTACGAAGTGCGACAATCCGACAGAGCTAGTCCAACCACATCAAAATCGTTGTTTATACGATTGCCGTAGAAAAGATTATAAATGTGTAATGATTTAAAAAAGGACATTTTTATAATAATTCGACGCCGTGACTACACACACAAGGCTCCAAAACGCCTCCGCGACGCCACCGGCTCTCGCACGCCTGCAGTGTGAAGACATCCGCACCGCGAACGCCTCGCCTGGCTAGGCTACCGTCCGCCTCCGCTCCGCCTCCGGCTTCTGTGTGTGGCGGCTTTTGACGTGACAACGTCTTATAATTAGATAGAGCCGGCTGCACGCACGAAAAAACATGACGTCATGCGGCGTTACCTCGCTCTGAGGCGTTCCATGTAAGGCTTGAAGAGCAAGCGAGAGCGCTCGACATCCGTCTCTCTCCTACTTGAGTGAGCGATTCGTCTGCGTGGACAGCTGCTATACTATAGTACATTTACATGTTTTGATCGAGTATCAAATGCTACCATTCCACCAGTATTTTCTTAAGACGTTGTCACGTTTAAACCGACTTTACAGACAACCAATTGTTTTGTAGCTAATGTAGTAGGAAGGTACCTACTTATCTAATTTATGAACATAGGTATGTATATGTACCAGTTTTATATATTTTTAACTTTGTTATCATTAAATTACGGTAGTTGAATAACCTGTAAGTTAGAATAATACATTTAATGATTGTTATGTGTACATAAGTATAATGTTTAAAAATTTCCACATATTATCCCACTATTGCATAATTCACTATGTTTATGAATGACGTTGGAAATGTGTGAATATAAAGATTATTTTAAAAACATAATGCAGGGTGCCACGGAGAGGGTGGGCTAAGCCGAAAGGGGTGATTCTGGACATCGGGTAAACGTTTGTTCTACGATTTTGAAAATAGAGACGTTTTTCTGCATATTCGTGTTTTTTGTGTGTATTCTTACATTATTATTATTGTTTTAAAATTTCAAAGGATTTACATCATTTTTTGTAATGATTTCATAACAAAACATTGAGCACTGTTTTGAAATTAAAAAAAATCATTATTAACAAGTTCTAGAATGGGTCTAGAATCATCCCCTTTCGCCTTAGTAGACCCTTTCTGTGGCACCCTGTAAATGAAATTATAAGTTGCTTAAATAATAGTTTATTTTATTGTCATCGTGAGGCACGTTTACCTATTCAGATAAGAACCACAGGTGGCACGGCAACTACCTTACCTATCTATCTGCTTGATACTACATGATATTATAAATGCGTAAAAATTCTTCCACCGTTAGGAAGCTTACTTTTCAGGGAGTGACATAGGCTATATTTTATCCCGGAATTCCCACGGGAACGGGAACTACGCGGGTGAAACCGCGAGGCGATCGTCTAGTCACTAGACCTAAACTCTAGTGTAACAGTAGTGGGTATAACAGGGTATTACACCAATATTAGTAATGCGAAAGTTTGGATGTTTAGATGTAAGTATGGATGTTTGGTTGGATGTTTGTTACTTCTTCACGCTAAAAGAACTTAACGGATCGGGCTGAATTTTTCATACAGGTCGATCTTGGCCTGGAATAAAACATAGTAACTTTTTAACCCATCATTAAGTTCCCATGAGATAGAAATAACCTTAAAACGTTCCCATAGAAACAACACGTGCGAAGTCGTGGGCAGAAACTAGTCTTCCATAAATTAGGTTTTTCGGAAAATACTTTAAGACTTTTATAAACTAGTAAAAGAAAATAATTAAAACTTCATTCAATATTGTTTAATATTTATTAATTGGTACATTACATCTTGGTAGTATAAAGATACAATTTAAACTATTGTCTAAGATAATTGTAAAGATTGTGATACAGACACGATCTAGAGAAGATAAAGATATCAATTATGGTTATCTTATCTAAGAAGTTCATGTTTAAAATCGGTTATAGGTATGGCTTTTACATTAAATCTTAAGAAAGGAGTAATAAACGTTTTAGTATTTTAGTTCTTAACGCAAAAATAAATAACGTGAGAAAATTCGCTAAATATTTACAAAAATCACTTAAACTAAGAAAGAATAAATAGAAATAAATAAACAGTCAAAATATTAAAATCTAAATCACTAAATTCGTTACTAACAAGTTTAAATAAATGCGATAACAACCATATTGAATTTTCGTCCGCCATCTTGCGACGGCCATTTTGATTTTGTACTGTTGTTCAAAAACTAAGCTTTAACGAAATTATAATTCAAAGCTTAGTTATATAAAAAGTCTAGTTATTCTAGAATATTAGAGGATCGAAAATTGGAAGACGAAATTTCTTTATTGGTCACTTATTTTATCTAGAGTTGGCACGAGCGGGCTGTCCCGAAATGGACTGGTCTCGAAGGACTGCTCTATCGATACAAGTAGTTCTTCGGTTCCTCTGCGATGGGGTCTGTGCAGGTGCCCAGGTACTTCAGCTGGACCAAGCTCCTGGAAACACAAGAAAAGTTGATACTTAAAGCTCATCTTGCTTGGTCTCTTTCCGGTTTCAAAAGTAGCATGGATGGGTCTATGTTACTAATCCGAGTTAATCTAGGATATAAGCTATCCTCGTACCGAATTTAATCCAAATCCCTTCAGCCATTTGACCGTGATGAGTAAGGTTAGTTCGCCTAAGATCGGACGCATTTGCCGAAAATTGTAGACGTACTGCATTTTTAATTTTTTTCTCATGATTCAATGTTGTTTTTCGGTTGCGGTCTACTGTAAATTGAAGACAATGAAATATTGGTTAACCCCTAATTTTTTGGTTTGCTTCTAAGCTATCTATGTAAACAAATTAAGAGCAAAGTGTGCCTTGTGCTCCTAAGGCGAATAAATATGTGAGTGTGAGTTTCCACTCACCTAGACCGACAGTTCTCCATCTCTAAGAAGCACTTGTTGGAGTATGTCTTGTCGTCGGTCCCGCAGACAGGGTCGTACTCGGGGGGGCAGACGCGCGCGCAGCCCGAGTACTGGAAGCGGGAGAGGCAGCGCTTCAGGGGCACCACGAACACGTGCTTCCTGAAACAGAAGGACATCACAGATTCAATTTATTATTTTCTAGTTTCCAGCCGCGGCTTCGTGGGCGTTGTTTCTATCGAAGGGTTATTTCTATACCACGGGAACTGATTTATGGGACAACAGCTTAAGTGTTATTAAAAGGTTTAGACCTACACTTAGGAAATTTCAGCCCGATTCGTTCAGTAGTCTTGGCGTGAAGAAGTAATAAACATCCATTTATCCATCCTAACTGTCACATTTAGGACTAATATAGGCTTATGATGATGATGATGAATCAAAAGAACACGAATATGAAGAGAAAAACGTCTCTATTTTTTTTAAATAAAAGGAAACATTATGGTCGGAATTCAACAAATCGTATAATAAACCAGAATCAACCCTTTCGGCTTAGTATCCCTAAGCCGGAACTTACTCGTAGTCGAATTTCCCGGAATTTAGCGGAAAATTCGACTTAAACAATTCGTCTAATACAATTCGACTAAAACAGTTCGACTAAAAACATTTCGACTAAAAACATTTCGACTAGTAACAATTCGACTAAAGCAATTCGACCTTGAGTTGACCCGACCTGCCGCCGCAAAGCGAGGGTAGGGGGTTCGTGGCGACTCTGTGACTGAAAGTGTGTGTATATGTATAATTGCACCCAGACCCATATGTTTACACAACTTTTTTTGTGGTCAAATGAATTATTGTTTTAGTTGTTAGTCGAATTGTTTCTAGTCGAAATGTTTATAGTCGAATTGAATTATAGTTGAATTGTTTTAGTCGAATTTTCCGCAAAGCTTCCGTGGCACCCTGTATATTAATAGATACCTTCCTAACAAGAAACAGTAGGAGGTGCCTAGAGAAGTTTTAGTTGTTGGATTTAAAAGAAAATAATGCTGGACAATAATAATGCTGGACAATTCACACAGCATTATCTAGCCCCAAGCTAAGCAGAGCTTGTGTTATGGGTACTAGATAATTGATATAGGTACATAATACTAAACACTACATAGATAGATTTTTTTATTATACATAGAAAAACATCCAGAACCCCTGAACAAATATCTGCAGATCGTACAAACATTTGTCCCGAGGCGGGAATCGAACCCGCAACCTCATGCGTCGCAGGCGGACCTTCGCCCGCTGCGCCACAGAGGTCGAAATTAATGAATTCTACAAATAAATTTAACAGGATGAGGCTATAAGAGAACATTATCACAAGGAAGGATCTAAAATAAAGTTTTTAGTCGTCGGGTGAGTCTGGCAAGGCGTGATCGAGATATATCCCGCAGAACCGACCACCTGTGGGGTAAAGTGAAGGCAGTGACTCCGCAAACGTAGTGTAGGACGTCCTCCGGCCAGGTGGGATGACGACCTGCGAAAGACTGCAGGCAGATGCTGGACGCATCATGCTGAAGACAGGGCGCTATGGCGCTTTTTAGGAGAAGCCTATGTCCAGCAGTGGACAAGTAAAGGCTGATGATGATGATGATATGTTCGGTTTAAATTTTCTTACAGGAATAAGTTAGGTATATTGTCACCTTACATTCCTAAATGATGTTATTATATCAGTAAGGACTCAGTTGTTGACATATTTAAACATTCGTAGAAAGCTTAACTTTTACTCATAAGCAATCGAAGTCGCGAATAATAACATAGTAACTAATTTTTATTAGGATTCAACTGAGCCTGTCTTGCGTATGGGGACTTTCTGACTTTCTGTCATTCGTTAAAGCGTTCCATTTTCGTACGAGCGCCTCTACCGTGCGAAAATGGAACTACGAATCCTATGCATTGGAAATGAAAATAGAGATTATTACCACGGAACATAAACATTCCATAATAAAACCCATTCTATCAATAGTTTATTTATTTACGAGCTGTTCTAAAAGGAACATGCTTTCAAAAACTTTAAGAGGAAGCCGCCTCTATAACAAGTAAGCATAGCAAGGGTAACACGTAAAGTAAACTAAACTAACCCGGTCAAAACCCGTGCGTTCTCGTCAGCGCGATCTAGAGCTCGTGCACCTTTACTAGCGACATCTAGTTATAATTTCAGGTACTTTTAGTATAGTATTTTTAGCAAGCGAAAAGTGACGTTTAGGTACTTTCAATCAATACTACAATACAGGGGGTGTCACGAAATGAGTGTACTAAGCCGAAATGCCACATTTGTTCTGCTTTTACAAGGTTTTATTTAAGTTGCCCGGGTAGTATGTGAGGGAGAAATCTTGCAATTGAATTTTAGACCAGTTATCCTTAACCGATTGAGCTGAAATTTGGCATACTTTTGTAAAGTCGGTGACAATTTAATGTCATGGTACCATCGAGCTGGTTTGATGATGGAGACAGAAGGTAGCCGAAGGAACTCCTAAACGAAACGACTCAATCCCGTTGAGTTTGGGTTCGTTGCATTTGTCTTCTCAAGCATTTTGGTCCAAGATAAAAGCTTGTAAAAACGTTTTTTTTATAAATAATTTATAAAATTTATTTTATATAATGATATATTATTGTTGTGTATCGAGTAGATAATTTAATACCCATAATTGCGGGTAGACCTGTACGTCGCCGTTCACAAATAAATGCCTACCGGCAGTTGGCTCTGAACCTCTGTTTTATTGCTACACCTCACTGGCGACGAGGATGGGATTCGAACCCACGCGTGCAAAGCACATTGGACGGCTTGACCTGCTGCGCGCCGACGCCGGCGAAGCGGTGCGCGACAAGCAGCTGCGACAGGAGGAGCGGGGGGAGCGCGGCACGCGACTCTTCGCGCCCGGCGACCGCGTCCTGTCCCGGGACTATTCCGCACGCGCCGACAAATGGTCGGACGGGTTGGTGGTCGAGCGCACGGGACCTGTCTCCTATAAGGTAAAGATGACTGACGGTCGGGTGCATAAACGTCACTTGGACCAATTGATCGCAGATAAAAACGGTAATTCACGTTTTTCTTTATCCCGTAATGTATGCGAAAGTGACCGTGAGCTCGGTGATGCGGAGTCTAATTTAGGCGGGGAAGAACGATCGTCGAATATTCCTCATGCGGATGTTAGGGAGCGGTCGTATCCAGACAGTCCGAAACTGTCGGAGTCGACGGCGACGCCACCGGGTAGTCCAGATAGTGAGATCATGGGGACGCCGCTGACGTCACCGCAGGGGCCGGCGCCTGCGTCGTCGCCCGCGCCGCCAGCTAGCATTAAAAGGGAGCGCCGGAGGGCTGCTCTCAAGTGTGCCGAAAAGACACATAAATATATTTTATTATGTATTCATTAGATTATGTTAAGTACCTAATACTTGTTATGTTAACGTACATTATCTATTACCTTTGTCATTTATTGTAGCCGCCAACTTGTGTAAAATTATCCATAAGATTCTACCCAACATGCGAATTAAGGGAGGACAGTGTTGTGTATCGAGTAGATAATTTAATACCCATAATTGCGGGTAGACCTGTACGTCGCCGTTCACAAATAAATGCCTACCGGCAGTTGGCTCTGAACCTCTGTTTTATTGCTACACCTCAATTATGACTAGCTATAACCCACAACTTCGTTAGCGTAAGACATAAAGTTTATCAATTGATCTCGATACTAAGAAATATTCGTGGACGTGGCCCACAGGGGGATTTTTTGGAAGAGCCTCCTCCCTTGCCGTTTTTCTTCCGTAGAGGGACTATGCCCTCCCAAAAGACTACAGGTGCTGCCTGCGGCAATCTGAAGACAGGGCGCTATGGCAGCATTAGGGGAAGCCCAGGTCCAGCAGTGCGTAAAGAAGATGTTACTTGTCGAAGTGCTTATTTTGTAAGAATAAAGAAATAAAGATATTGAAATCTGAAATTTCAGTGTAATAATGGGCCGATGATGTTCACATGTGCACAGATATTATGATACTATACTACATGTGTAAAGACTCCCACTTATATATTTATTTTAGGGGTTTCCGCTTCGTGGATAATATCTACACGTGGCAATTGTCACATACACGTGTCGTATCACATACCCGCAAATTATTATAGCACTCCATGCCTCTGCTGTTCTACTAAAGAACTGAATTTTATAAAATACGTTCACCTAAAACTTACCACTTTTACTAACACTTGAACTAGGTGACTATTATCATTATCATAATAATTAATACCTTGTTTACCTACATTTCTAGAGCATAGGTACTAGATCGTGCCTAGAAAAACCATAGAGATAAGAATTCAAATTCAGTAAGATTAGATTAGAATTAGGTTGAAGACGTTCTTGACGGTCATGATACTTATAATATACGACGACAATTTTTTTTATTTTAGTTGTGAACTCTCTATTCTTCACTGCGGTATCATACAAGTCTGGACATAGGCCTCCCCTAATGAGCGTCAAAGCGCCCTGTCTTTAGCTTATGCGGCGCGGCATCCAGCATCTGCCTGCAGTCTTTCGCAGGTCGTCACACCTGGCCGGAGGGCGTCCATCACTACGTTAACTGAGATGCAATCTCCAATAACGAACACGTTTACCCCTGCGATTGTCGGTTCTTCGCGAGATATGGCCGGCCCACTGCCACTTCAGCTTGCTAATTTGAGCTATGTCAAATGTCGACTAATCTTCTACTTATCCCAGTTCTCCTCTGAGGGCTTTTCTATTCCAAGTCATATTATATTCTTTATCGCGTCTAATCTTCTTACCCACAATAACTTCTTCTTCATGAAACACTTCTCATAGAATCGGTTGTCTTAACCACAGAAAAAGACGGGAGTATCGAAAGCGACATTCTTTATGGACAATGTCGTTCTCGATACTCCTTGTTTCCTTTGGGAAAGCACTGTTTTGCGTTCTATTATGAGACTTATTCTTCTCAACTTCGAGTGTTATCTACTTAAAAATAGCGATAAACATAATTTGAATACCAGAAACAAACATAAGCTCGCTGTGCCCACAACTAGGCTACACAAAATTAAAATATCTTTTAAAGGGCAATGTATACGCTTCTACAGACAAGAAAATCCGTCATCTTACAGACGTGGATACATCTAGACTTGTTTATTTCAGCTACTTCCATAGTATTATGTCTTATGGTATACTGCTGTGGGGGAATGCTGCAGATATTAACACCGTATTTGTGCTGCAGAAGAGGGCTGTTCGGGCTATCTATAGCATGGGTCCTAGAGAATCTCTACGTGATAAATTCAAAGAAATAAACATAATGACAGTACCATGTCAATATATCTATGAAAACTTATTGTACACTCATAAAAATATAAATCGGTTCCCTACAAATAGCGATAAACATAATTTTAATACCAGAAATAAACATAAACTCGCTGTGCCCACAACTAGGCTACACAAAATAAATGTATCTTTTAAAGGGCAATGTATACGCTTCTACAACAAAACTCCTAGTAAGTTGCAAAAATTCTCAGTAAATAAATTCAAACAAATTGTCAAAACCTTGCTGTGCAAAAAGGCTTACTATAAAATATCAGATTATCTAGAGGACAAAAAAGCTTGGGACGGGTTTTGCTCCAACTCGAAAAATAACAACTCACAGGCTAAAGGTTTCTTCGTCGTTCTTTACTTTAGTCTACATACCGAAGCGACAGAAATCAAAAAATATCACTTTATTTCCGTGTCAGTGATTAGTTTTATATTTTGACCTTCACTAAGTGTACATTTATTGTATTTATGGAAATAAAGAGTTTTTGATTTTGATTTCTACAACAAAACTCGTAGTGAGTTGCAAAAATTATCAGTAAATAAATTCAAACAAATTGTTAAAACCTTGCTGTGCAAAAAGGCTTACTATAAAATATCAGATTATCTAGAGGACAAAAATGCTTGGGACGGGTTTTGCTCCAACTCGAAAAATAACAACTAACAGGCTAAAGGTTTCTTCGTCGCTTCTTTACTTTAGTCTACATACCGAAGCGACAGAAATCAAAAAATATCACTTTATTTCCGTGTCAGTGTTTAGTTTTATATTTTGACCTTTTCTAAGTGTACATTTATTGTATTTATGGAAATAAAGAGTTTTTGATTTTGATTTTTTTTTTTTACTTACCCGCAGTTCTCCTTCTTCATGATACACTCGTTCTTGTAAAACCGGTTATCAGAGCCACAAACGAAAGCGGGTGTATCGGGACACGTTTCGTGGCAGAGGGCCGTGGTGCGGCAGTGAGCCACGGAGACGCTGACGACGTGCTGGCCGCAGGTGAGGCGGTTGAGTTCGCAGTCGGATCTGGGGAGGATAAAATAGTTTAGCACATAAGATGAGAGCCCCTTGTCTGGGGGAGGTACGTGTACGAGTGGAAGTATGAGTGCTGAGGGAGGTGTCGCCGTCCTTCTTTCTATTATCAATAAAACGTCAAATGCGAGTCGGACTCGCACACTAAGGGTTCCGTATAATTGTAAGATCTTGTTTCTTGCCAAATATCATCACTCTAGGTCAACGGGAAGTAGGTATCCTAGGTTTTGGTTCTTAGCGAGAGTCAAACGTATTTGTTTTTAAGAATACTACAAATTTACGGTTTTCGGATTTTTTCCATTACTTTTGCTATAGGACCGCCAAATTTCATGATTATAGATCTACGGGAAGTACCCTATAGATTTTGTGTGCATGTGATTCCCTTGGAAATTTACACAGTATCTTTTGGTTGCGTTGACTTAGAAGTTTTAATTATATCAGGACTCCAAGAGGTTATGGACTTGAGTATTTTGATGTTAATTTCAACTTGATACCTGTACGCGTTCCTGAGAAAAGAGGGTTGACAGACGGACTCACACACACAGACAGACAGACGGACAACAAAGTGATCCTATAGGCCCCCTTTTTTCCATTTGAGGTACGAAACCCTAAAAAATCAGAAAAATGTTCTGCCATGTTCCATGAAAATCTGCACCACAATGTAGTTTCTGTTTTTCTTGCATCAATAGATCTAGATAAAATGTTTGTCTTTTTAGTACTACTATCCATGTTATGTGTCATTTGAAACCGAAACGTTAAATAAATCTATTTAAAATAATCTACTGGACAATCCAGACAACATCATCTAGCCCCAAGCTAAGCTGAGCTTGTGATAAATAGTAGTTACCAGGCCAGCATAAAACCAAAGAAGTAAACTCACTTGTAAACGTTTCCGTCAGAACCACACACAGGCTGGTCCAGTGCGTTGTCGCAACTTTCGGGGCAGTCAGTCTGAAGCCGTGGAAGGAGGGTGCAGTTGCCAAAGTGAGCCAGCTGGACTCCTTTGCTGGAAAGAGAAGAAATAATAAGGATTAGCGCTTCTGGGGCAATCAGTGCAGAGGATGTTTTCCACTAGAGCTAAGCGAATCGAACCAAACGACTTGCTTAGTCCAAGATTGGCTGCATTCGACACATTTCGTAATTTGGCAATTGGTTTTCATACGATTTCATACAAATAATTCAACAATTCCATTTCTTCAGATCCCCCCCGACGATCTCGGCACAAGAAGTTGTACGTTTAGAAAGCCGAGACCGAACGCGCCAAAGAAATGGAATACTAAATTGTTGAATTAAGTTCACATTGAAAAAATTGTCGCCGTTTTATGACCGAAAGCAAGAAGTGGCACAACAGATTAGAGGTCTATAGGTAGGACTCAGAAGTAAGTTAAGTCGAGTTGCGGATGCTGATGATTAACTTTATTATACAAGCATAAATTAAAGTTAAATAAAGGCTTATAAATCACTCACAGACAAGTAGCGACCTTCAGATGGCACGGGTTGGAATAGACAGTAGCGTCGGTCCCGCAGACCGGGTCGTAGTCCAGAGGACACTTCACTTTGAGGCACTTGCTCATCTTATTCTGGCACTTCTGCATGTCCACTTTCTTTACTATCTTGCGGTTGCTGATGCTGTGGAAGGGGGAGAAAAGGTTTATGGTTTTGTTTGTCACGAATGTGAGAAACAGTGTCGACAAGTTTCAAGGATATACCTAACGGACTTAGAAATAGAATATACAGGTATATTATGATTACGCTGGAGTTCCATGGGGTTTCCTCATGCGCATCTGACCATCGAAAAACCAATTGTTGATAGACGAAAATCTGGCGCAAATTCTTTAAAGAACCGGTTCTGTATTTACCCGTCTCATTAAATAGAAGAATAGCCCGTGTAAGCGATTATGAATTTTATGTCTAGAAAAACCTCGTAGCAATTATTTAAGGGTACTTCAAGATTTTTCAGTCTAAGGCACATGCGGAGACGTACAAAACCACTAGAACTTTTGACAATCTCCTTAATTTCTTAATATCTAGAAAACTGTGACACTCACCCGCAGTTCAGCATTTTCATCTCACACTCGTTTCTGTAGATACTCTCGTCGGAGCCACACACCAGCTTCTCCTTCTGACCCTGGCAGTCTGTCGGACACGGCTCGCCTCCGGAGGTCCGCTCCTGGGACACGCAGAACGCCATGGGGACTTCGAATACGTGCTTTCTGGAAGAGGGATATAAATAATTTATTAAAAAAAACGGTTTAAAAAAAAAGTTTTCTGTAAAAGTCCAAAATCATATAGGGATAGTTAATGCTCAAGAAGACCTTTGAAGAGGCTTTCGCTCCCGCTAATTCCCGGTAGTGGACATGAATTTTGGGGCAATGCACCCTAGTTGCTACCTGATATTAGGTATTACAATCTTCCATTGATTTAGAACCCAACTAGAACACCTAGTTTCTGTTTCTAATTATGGCCCTGAATAAATCACAAGAGCAATTTGCCTATAATTTCTGGGGTCTTACAAAAAGCGTGGCCTCATTATCCTTCGCTTACTCAAAGTGCCTAGTAATCTGACAGTGTTCCTTGCTGGTTCTCAACACATAGTCAACCTAAGGGTTGGTTTGAGCAACCTTGGTTTGAATATCATTTCCACTTTTAAAACTAGTGTGGTCTTACCCGCAGTTAGTAGCCTTCATCCTGCAGGCGTTGGCGTACAGCTTGCCATCGGAGCCGCAAGTGGGTTTGGCAACCCGCCAGCACGACTCGCGGCAGTGTCGGGTCGTCTGGCAGTGCTTCTTGCTGGTTCGAACGACGCCTTGGCTGGAATATCAGAGGTGAATATTAGTACCTAATTAAATCACATAAGACAAGGACTGCGTTAAATTGTGAAGGTCCCAGGTTTTGCGCTTTTGATGAAAGTTAGGCTAGGATGATAGCACACATCATATTTAGAGTCAAAATGTGTAAAAAATAAAATAAAAAATACGTACACATAATGTAAATAACAATGGGTAATTATACAAAAAGGATCAATCATGGATATTCTGACAGCCTTGGGTGGGTGTAGGTAAGTCAGTCCTAAGTTCACAAAGAAATTCTTTTTTGGACTGAACTCTGTCCAAAATCTACTCTCGAGTTTGTCTCGCAAAAGCGCACTCCTAGTCAGTAGCTGGCCGGTGGCATGTGAGTGTGTTTCACATTAAACTCTTCTAGCACTTTTGAAGCACTTCAGTAAAATTCGTTGTTGCAAGCTCAACTTAGTCCTTACGGAGTCTTTTAAAGGAACAGGATGACTAAAATAGCGACTTAGCTAATAAATAAAACATCTTATTCGAATAATGGAGACACTTGAATACTTATGAGATTATAATTTCATCTAAATTGCCATCTTAAAGATCCGTTATAAGTTTAAGCTTAAGAGCTCCAACTTTCATAACTTAGAGCCAGCTTCCATCTTTATTAGTTTAGCTTTTAAATTGCCGGTTATTTTGATTATAAAACTCGTATAAAACTTGTTTTTATAGTCAAATTCGCAGTAGAAGGCCATTCCGTCTTCATTCAAGTTTATTTCCCAATTAGATGGTGCGAGATGTACCAGGGCACAATGAGCCATAAAGAGGTATTGTCCCAGTAGTTTTAGCATTATCCATAGAATTAATTGGACAAATTTTATTGACCCTGCCAAGAATAAACCGCATTCCGACAAACAGTTGGCTTTCGATACATAGACTTTTATGGATTAAAATGCTTCAATCTGTTTTGAAGACATTGAGGACATATTTTGGATATCTCTGTTAATTCACTACAAAAAAATTCCTTTTAACCTCTAATCTGGTTCAAAATAAAGCCTCATTTTTTTTCAATGAAGTCCTTCTGACATTAATTTATTAATAAATTGCGCTTACAGAATACCAGGATATCATAAAAACTAAAGAGTCACACCCGCAAGTCAACAGCTTCATCTGACATGTGTTCTTGTAAACGTTTCCATCGGAACCGCAGATGGGTCCGTCCAAAGGCGCCTGAGAGCAGTTCACTGGGCAATTCTCGCGGTGAGCACTGCCGTTATTGCAGGCGCCTAAGTGAGATAAACCGATGCCGACCCTGGAAGAGAGAACGAGACATTTATAGGTTGAAAGTAAATTCAAACTACTAGGAGATGGAATAAGCAAAATGTTTCACCTAATGCAATGTGGCAAACTAACAAATGTAGATACTCGTAGGATCAAGATAGGTTTTTCGAATAGCCTCATTGAATTTTCACTTGTTTAAATATTTTGTCCTGTTATACTAAACTGCTTTGGCACACCAGTCATACAATTTATCAGGCTTTTTAGCCTCATCTCCGTACGTTTTCAGAATACTAATAAGAGATTATCAACTTCCCAGAACTTATCACGGATCTGTGACACTGTGCCAAGCTACTTATGATTTTTCCTGTCACAAATAACTGTTCATTACATTATTCAATGTCTATATAACAGAGCGAATTTTACACAGGAAATTATTTTAGAGATTAGCTCATTATGGTTACTATCGCCAAGTACCAAGCCGACGTACCAGGCGGCCAGATCCCCACCCGCAGTAGGCATACACTGGTTCACAAAGGCCTTTGGTTCCGCAAACCGGGTTTCGTTCGGAAGTGGAGCGGTCGTCGTACTTCAAACACTTGGCGTAGGAGCCCTGGTAGCTCTAATCTCATAAGGCCCAAGTATTTTTTCTACATAACATTTTCGTAATATCGTTGATATTTCCCTTGAAGTACCAGGTGCACATACAGTACAAAGAGATAGCTAACCTGCAGATCTCAACCTGCAGCATACACCGATTCAGATAGGTCCTGCCGTTGGTTCCACACACAGGGTCTCGTTCGGAGGTGCAGCGGTGGTCGCACTTAGAACCCTGGGCGCGGGAGCAGGTGCCTTGATCCTGGGCTAGGCGGACACCTGGAAGTAAGGGTTTGGGAGATTACTTTATAAATTTGTAGCATCAATCTTTAAAAATCCGTGTACGATAACTGACAAGAAAGGAAAACAGAGAAAATCATCAACCAGTATTTTAGGAGTTTGTGTTAGGTTGTGATTTTGCAGAAGGCATTGTAGAGACAGCAAATAATCCTCTTGATTTTTAGCCTATCATCTTAGGATATTAGGAGAGGCACATAGTTGTGATGTGGGGGACCACATATCCGCATCCGTTACAGCATTTACAGAGCTACCTACCTTTCCCGCACGTCTTCTTCCGCATCTCACAGAGCGAGGGGTAGATGTACCCGTCGGTGGCGCACACCGGCTCGCCCTGCAGCGCTGGACCGCAGATCCGAGGACAGGTGGCGTCGCGGGCCGCCTCGCACCAGCTCGCTGCTGGAAAGAGGACATAACATTTATTGGTAAGGTTATGAGATATGTTGACCTTTAAGCACTAATAAACGGTCCACAGCTACCTCCCGAAAATAAAGGGGGGTTTTGCCTCACCGCTTGGCAGACGAGTTGGCGATCGCAGTGTCACCTACACTACTTAGAATACACAGAAATAAGCTGCTCCTCTGTCGATGGTAGTCCATAATCTACGGAGCTGAGTAGAAGCGGTCGATTGTTAGGCGACGAGCATCGCCAGGGAAATTGGTACATGACATTGTATGGTTTAATCAAAACTTCTCTATATTCTGATTACAGTATACGCGAACTGCATTTTGTTAAATCTTATCAGTTATCACCGAGAAGGTGTTGCGCGAAATTGTTAATTTAATTCATTCTAATATTTTGAGAGTGATCTTCTTTTTTATTATTATCTGTCATTTAGTTTTCATAAAGTTTAATAATGATAAAAGTAGGCAAAAAAGTGAAACCGTAATGTTGACAGGGCTCTCCTAAGGCTCTCGTCTCTTATCATTATCACCTAACTTTATCGAGAATTAATGCAAAAATAATTATGAAACTCGTACTCTATCAATTCAGAATCATGTCATCGCCTAGACGTTTTCTTTATTGATTCCATTAAACCTATTATAAATTATCATGATGAACTTCGAAACAAAGAACAAATAGCTATGTAGTCTGTATGATACCACTGACATACGACAACGTGGGGCCACGAAACTTATAAACTGAACACAATGAGCAGTCCAGAAGCCAGAATATACCATTAGAGCGGCAGTGTTCTAAGTGGATCTGAAGTCTGGCTCAGTTTGCGTAGTGGAGAAAGAGTTTAGGAGGAAGAGTTCTATTCCAGGAGAGAGAGAGCCTTCTATTCTTGACGACCTCTGTGGCGCAGCGGGCGAAGGTCCGCCTGCGACGCAGGAGGTTGCGGGTTCGATTCCCGCCTCGGGACAAATGTTTGTACGATCTGCAGACATTTGAATTGTCCAGCATTATTTATTTATTATTTTATTTATTTATTCTAAGAAAGACAGCTGCTAGCCATTTAGCGCTCTGACGGAGAAGTGTAAGCCGAAAAACTCCAAGTGATTTGCAAAAATTATCAAAAAATAAATTCAAACAAATTGACAAACATATCCTTTGTAAAAAGGCCTACTACCAAATATCAGATTATCTAGATGATATAAAAGCTTGGGACAAGTTTTGCTCCAGCTTGAAAACTAACACCCTTACAAGGTAAATGTTTCTTATTCGCTTCTTTACTTTACCGTAAAAAGATTGAAGTGAACAATAAACCAAAGAGATCACTTTATTTCCTAGTTTTACTTGTAATTTGAATTTTCTGATGTGTCTAAGAGTCCTGTAAGGTCTAAAGGAAATAAAGCACTTTGATACCTATCAAATACCTATTTGATATCAAATTTTTTTTTTTTTTTTGCGTTGACGCTCGAAGTAATTTTTCCGGTCCAGAAAGATAGGCCAGAAAGACTAATATGTATTCTGGCTATTAAATAATTAATATAGTACACGCTATACAGCATGGCAAATTATATCGTGCCTGATATTATGCTTTCCCCATACACAGGGGACTTTTGCCATAATTATTTAGCAGGTGGATTGGTAATCGCAATGGAGGTGTCAAAATACACAGGAGGCTTCGATTTCCTATAAATTTACAGGGATTTTTAAGTTTTGCGGGACGAACTGTTATTTTATATATTTGTTGGGAGCACCTCAGGATCATTTTCGATACAAAACTAAAAGAATCATCAAATTCGGCCACAATTGCATAGAAATCAGTAAACTGAAAAGAAAATATACATAACATACAGTCGAACGTAGAAGCTGCTTCTTATTTATTTATTTATTGAACTATCAACGATACTTCGTGTGAACACGATAAATTACAAAAAAACAGGAAGAATACCTACATCTTCTTTTTCGAAAGGACTTTTAACTGTAATAAACCGCCATTTTCATAGCCATAGTTCAAGTTTTAGAAAACCGAGTTTCGCCGCCCTGACTAGGGAACTCCATTAGTGTCGGTACCGCACGAGACGCTCTGTATGTCACGATAGCGATACACCCTGTGTTTTATGAAGATACACTATAAATTACTTAGGCAAAGTATCTTTGGAGAAAGCAAAATTTCAAATGACTCCCATTCAGTGAGGAAGAGGTTTTGCTTAGCCTCTTTTGCAAATATATTCATTGATCATTTTTAATATTTTTCACCTGTTTTTAGAATTGCAGTTATTCAGGAGACCCTCTATATTTATTTTTTGATATATTCTTTGGCGAAACCGGAAAACGAGCGCAATTCGAAAAGACCTTTGCCCGGCTGTGGGATAACTTCATCATCATCATCATCAGCCTATATTAGTCCACTGCTGGACATAGGCCTCCCCTAATGAGCGCCATAGCGCAATATAGTGGGATAACTTACCGAAGTTAAAGTTAGGTAAATTATTAAGTTAAGTTATGAAACAGAACTTCCATTGTATAAGTCGTGTAGATAACGAATGAGATTGAAAATGCAATTTGAAAAACAGCGGGACAACATGCCGTCGGGCTTTGATCACATTTGATCAAATATGGTCTATGATCAAGAAATATCAACATGATCTGCTGTCATCAGCAATCCCATTCTTTTTTACACGACTTCTACATACAAATAGATTTAGAAAACAGTTAGAAAATGCTCAATTGCACACTTGAATCGATAAAAACAATATAACAAAACAACTTAAAAACCAGTGCCGGTCTTATCGCTCAAGAGCGTTCACTACCAGACAACTTTGGATGGATATTGTATAGTGGATCTGTGTGCTTATGTGAACACATATAGATAAGATTCTTGTTATTATAGTGCATAATCCCACACACTTAGGATAATTTCTAAGAAATTAAATTAAAAAAATCGACTTTGACGGGTCTTGAACCCGCATCCTTTCCTAGATGTTCCAAGAGAGCTTTATAATGTAATGTAGGTACTTTTAATTTGAAAATAAATAAAATACAATACAATGCAAGATATAAGACGTTATTTTATAACCGACTAGACGATCGCCTCGCGGTTTCACCCGCGTAGTTCCCGTTCCCGTGGGAATTCCGGGATAAAATATAGCCTATGTCACTCCCTGAAAAGTAAGCTTCCTAACGGTGAAAGAATTTTTCAAATCGGTCCAGTAGCACCAGTAGTTTCGGAGTCTATTCAATACAAACAAACAATCAAATCTTTCCTCTTTATAATATTAGTATAGACGAAAAACGGAGGAAGTTCTCAAGTCGCGTACCTACCTTTATTTTTTCGTGTTAAAGACCCATTTCATAATCTCAGACATCACCTTGACACCAAAGTTCAGTGTTCTATTAACGACATGTATGTATTGTGACACCACGTGCACCCAAATAAATACAACGGTTATGATAATGCGGTACCTATGTCTGTCTGACTCGATTCTTATCGGAACTTGTCAAGATTATGTATAATAAATAATGTAGACATTTTCACTCAGCATCGTCCGACGATAATTTTATTCTACAAGAGCTTGTGTTTGTGTTATGAGTATCAGATAACTGATGTACTTTTTACTTATTTTTTGGACTAAAAATACCCAGAAGCGGGTATTTTTAGTCCAAGTTTTTTTTGCATCGATACATAGTAGACAATTCGTCCCTAGCATAGATATAAGTCAAAACTATGATTGTTAATTATTGTTTTTTAACTATTTATCTTCGATTGTATTGTTCTTGATTATTTTTAAAATTGATTATTTTAACGATTTGAATCATTGTGAGTTAATATGTGCACACCTGCTTGCGGGTTAAATACATTTGACATCACTCTAGTCATAAGATCTGACATGTACCTGTAATAATGTATTCGGCAAATAAATGATTTGATTTGATTTGAATCTATAGATCGATGGTCCGTAGGCGGAAATTGAACCTGCAACTTTCCTCAGCATCCTCCAGTGCTAACTATGCCTCAGGTACTAGTATAGTATTATAATATCTGTGCCTCAGGGTTTGTAATAGACCCAGAACAAATCATTAAAGATGAATTTAGACCGAAGATGCAAAGAGAATGGATTATGAGTTGTCACTATCGCTTTTAATAAAGCATCACTTCGAAGGGCATGCATTTGTCCCATAGCTGGGCATAGGCGTCGCTATCGACTTCCAATCGTCGCCTTCATTGATATTGTATAACGCTAGTTAAATCATGGTTCTATCAAATTAATCGCCCATCTACCAGGAGCGCATAACACAGCAGGCGATTGACCAACTTGACCTTCGCACTCCCTCCGATTCATCAATTGAGTATCAGCTGGGAATGGAACTCGGTGCAACTAGGTCACATCCCAATTTGGTAGTGCATTGCATGCTCTACACGACACGCCTTGCGTTATTTTACTTTAAAATAATTATAAAATTAATTTTAATAAATAAAAATCTAGATTATTGCTGTACCTCGCGCTAATACTGTGTTTCACGATCGAGCGTCACGTTTTTGGTGATTGAAGATCACATTTTCAGGTCATAGATATTAACTAGACCCATATCTCGCTTTTCCAAACTTTGTTATTCAGGTAATTTTCACAAAATGCCGTCAAAACTTAACGATTTTGTTAAGTTTTGACGGTCAAAATGTAGGCTATTCCATGACCCAATCACAAGAACCTGTCAAATCAGCCCACTTGGTTTATTGCTCATTTATTGGATTGACAACATTCCGACCCCGATTGAACTAACAGAGGTCAAGTGTTCAATATCTCCAATCTCTTCATCGTTTATGCTCGCCTGGTACTTCGTAGGCGGACGCGTCAGAAACCGTAGACGGGCTACAACATTGATAACATAATCACTGCTACAAATTCCGTAGACGACTGGCGTCACAGCGATAGGTTGCTGATAATATTTCCTATAGACTTATGAGCTCCTGGTGTTTCGTAGAATAGTTTTATTTTATAGGACAATAATAGGTAAATGCTGCTGAGGTTCTCAGCCTTATTGTTAAAGTCGGATAAATCGTGACTTTTTCTAGATATAACTTCCTAAAATCGTCCGGCATTATAAATTATTTTTGTTAGGTACCTACCGACATTATTTTAATTGTCTAGTATATTTGTGTTTCGTCCAACGATGACCAAATTATTTAGCTAAAAAAGTGTGTGGTTAAATGCATCAAAATTATTCGAAAGAATTAAAATCTTTACCTAGTATAGTAGTTAGTAAAATTGTAAGTACCTATTGCCTGCTCTTTTACGAACAACCCGTTTAGTGGAGTGGGCAAAGATATGCATAGGACGCAGATGTGTAGCATGATTTTATCTGCATTTCAATTCACTAGATTTAAGAACCAAAATGCTATAACAAAATCGACAGGGTAGCTATATCACCCAGTGTAAGTTAATGCAGAAGTACCGCTACCCACGAAAAGGGTCATTCGCCAGCAAATCCGTCGATCGAGGTAATTGCACAGACAATGGTTCCTTCACCTACTGCATTTCTTATTCTGCGCACGCGCGCCGCACAATTAGGGTGGAGCGTGAGGTGCATTTTATTCAGGAAGTTCCGTATATAAATAGTCACAGCTTTTTATTAATGTTTCTACCAAAGCGGAGACCAGAGATGATGATGATTTAGCACAGCAAACTTTATTAGAGAAAACTTTTAGAAGTTATTAAATCGCTATTAACTATGAGATTTTCGAGAAATAGAGGACACTACGAAAATTATTAAATTTCTGCAAATTATTCACTCACTCACAAGTTGTTATCAAGTGTTCTAATGTGTGTTCCTATGGTTTTTAATAAATGAACTGAACTGTTGAAAGACGCAGAAAGGCATCGTTGCTAAGGAAAGTCTGTCGAAGTGTTATAGAAGAGCGGAGAAGGTTTACTTGTTCTATCTCACGAAGTCCGTTGGGCTATGTATGTCATAGTGAATGCATGTACACATTGTTTTAGTGTGCGTAATCTCAGAAGCAATCAGTCTCGCCCGAGACGCGGTCCGGGTCACTAGTGCTCATTGTATTTACGTCAGATTTTGGTATCGAGTACCGTCAGCATGACAACTAAACTTGTTCGTAGTAAGGTAAGTTAATGGACTTCGTGAGATAGAACAACTCTACCTACCCACTAATTTTATTTAGCTCCACGAAAGTAATGCTAATGGTACACGTCCGTTTGACCACAATATCACCAGCTGGTTGATTAATATGTATTCGCTAGTGTAAAGGTGGGCACTGGCCGGCGTTACGGGGCGTCATGTAACGTGTTAAGCTTTGGTCTGGTGATCATGACGCACAACGCTGCGGTATGCGGTATGCGATGCCGGACACTCAATCATATGAATAACGTCGAGAATGTTCTCTTGTTCCGTCGCAGTATGCGTCAGCGGCAAGGGGCAAACGCGGTGAAGTGGGGAGGTGTACTCCCGCACAGCGCGGCGTCATTCTCGTTTCAACGCTGCGGTGTGCGGGTGTGCGTCACGGGTTGGCAATATACCTTGTGGCAAAATCACCAGATTTTGCCACAGCTACTAATATAAGTGGCCATACCAAATGGTCATGATCACCAGACCAAAGCTTTACACAGCGAGCGTTGCAGTCAGTGCGGGAGGAGGCGTGAGCAACGAGCAACGAGACGGATTGTAGCACACGGAGTAACGTAGCAAACTCGCTGCGAATGCTAACTACATAACCTCCCGTAACACCGGCCAGTACCCGGCTTATCATAACACTCATAGTTATCATAACTTCATAGTTCCGTACCTGAAAAGGAAAAAAGGAACCCTTGTAGGATCACTTTGTTGCCCGTATGTCCGTCTGTCAAACCCCTTTGATGAGGATCGCGTGGAATCGAGTTGAAATTAACATTAATTACTAGTAGGTCTGTAACCTCTTGGTGCCAAGTCTACGCAATAAAAAGTTACATCCATTTATGTCCAAAAAATCCCAAAACCGTAAATATGTAGTTTATTCAAAAAAAAATATTTTTTGTCCTCGCCATGGACCAAAACCTATAGAGTACTTCCCGTTGACCTAGAACCATAAAATTTGGCAAGAAGCAAGGTCTGACAATTGTACGGAACCCTTGGTGCGCGAGTCGGACTCGCACTTGACGTTTTATTATTTTATTCTTAATCGAAATTCAGGCAATGAGCGGCGAAAATACCTTGTTGGTATGATTGTATCAGTTTTTTCGCCGCTACCAAATGCATTCGAATCGAATAGCTGATATTATTCAGTTCGGGCGATGGATCAAGACACCTAAAGTTGTTTATTAAAAGACTCAGATTGACCAAGGAGACTCTATACAATAAAGGTTTGATTTCAATATAATCAGAACAGAACCTTAACCAGCGTTTGAATTTAGAAGCTCGCGCGGGCATGTACTTTCTCGCCCACGGCTTGCAATATTCCAGGGCTGCCAACATAATTAATGTTTATTCCATTTACAAAACAAATGATACTGGCAACATTGCAACATTTAAGATGCATTGCTTGTTCTAGATACCAAGGAGAATAACTTAGAATCTGACGTTGGCTGGACCGTTCGTTGTGATTCTCGTAACGATAATGGTCGATTTTGATGTTAAGTGCTGGAGGCTTGGTTTATTAATTTCTATAAAGTTTTGGATTTATGGGTCTTGCTTAAAACATGAACGTAAAACATATTTATAAATGCAAGATGTTATATCTTTATGCAGTTTCTAGCAATAATTGATAGACAGTAGATCCATAAAGGATAGGTTAAGGGGCGAACCTAGCAGGTTTGGTTGTTAAACTAGGCTTAGATCTCAGTCTCACGGGATCCCCGTGGTAAAAAACTAGAATTACATAAAACTCAACATTTTTTTCTTCGGTTTCTTAATTCGAAAAAAAGATTGCGAAAAAAAATTACGATAGGAAAAATCACGAAAGTGCACTGTTTTGCACCTAATTTGGTCGATATCTCAGGAACCCTGAGATCTATAGAAAATATTTATGTTTTGATTCGTAGGTTATTACTAATTCTTTGGTTCCTTAATATAGTTTCTTCATAACTTGTGTAGTTTTCTTGTAAATAAGCAAAAACTTAATTTTTGCGCTTACACCGTTCGAAAACGTATGCTCCATCCTGCGTCTATGAACGTGAAATCCTATGACTATCCTTTTCACAAAATGGCGCTCCCTCATAAGTACCTAAGGTAAGGCTAACGAATAGTCGCTGTAATCTAAGCTCGACTTAGGCAGACGATAAAGTCCGTATTATGAAAGCTCGCTCAGTCATTGGTCTATATTTGAGTAACGTTATTCTATGACATAAACGTCACATACCTCAGATTAAGGACTTTGTTTTTTAGTTTTTCCTACCATTTGAATTACTATAAAGTAAGTTGAAAGGTGCAAAAAGACATTACAATGTCTAGAATAATAATAAGTTTTTCCAAATTATTTAGTCCATTCTCTTATTTTCTTGCAACGTCTTTTCCAAAAACATGTTAACTAAATGTCATACGTTTTATTATAAATATTCACGGGTATTTACCGCGTTTATTTACCTATTTTTCCCGACGTTTCAACAGGTGTAAACCTGATAATAAAAAATAAACGCGATAAATAAAAAACGCCGTAAATATTTACAATAATGTGTTTTGATCGCGTAAGCTTAAAAAACTTTATTTATTTTTATACGTTTGTCTAACAAAAACAATACCCACAAAAATATTGTTAAGCGACAACCCTGAATCGTCCGGTCGTTATTTAGCCCAGTTTATCTGTTATCTGCGGCGATATAGTTTTAGCGCAGCCCTGCGATGTAAATAATAGTGTAGGAGACAACACTGAGGGTTATAAAATAGTGCCAGTTTATTAAGTGCCAGGCACAGTGTTAAGGAGGAACGTGTCTCACACAAAGTATTGGCTAACAGATACATATTTTTTTAAAATAGATTCAGGCGTTACTTTGCAAAAATCCATCTTCATCATCTTAATTTTCTTCTCTGATTGCATGGTATGTCAATTTGTGGAAGGGCGGGCGTCGTGCTAGAATTGCATTTTGTTGGATCTTATCAGAGATGGTTTAACGCGGAATTGTTACTAAATATTTATATCTTATTATTTGACTGATCTTATCATTTGACTTACTTAACTTTTTTACCAATGCATTCTCGAAAGTTTCGCTTCTGATGAGACTTTAACGCACTACTCATCATAATATAAAAAAATCAAGTGTGGTAAACCTTGAACAGAACTTAACTGAAAAACTGTTGAAAAATATGCGTCACCTGTTAAGGACGCCCATTGTGTGAGACGCTACATGCGTCGACACACTTGCGCGTTCCCATCTTCCGAGGACATCCGTGAGGGCGGGTGCGGCGGCAGATTTGGCCGAAGATCTCAAGAGGCGCAAATATGCAGGTCTCGACAGAGCCTACACATTTGCTCCCTTGGAGTCGAGACCCTAGGTCCGTGGGGTACCGAGGCTGTTCGGATTTTTAAAAAATTATCTGTGCGTCTGGTCGAAGCGACGCGAGACCCGAGAGCTGGTGAGTATCTGGCGCAGCGCATCAGCATTGCCATACAGCGTGGCAATGCAGCCAGCGTCTTAGGGACGCTTCCGACTGGTATTGATATGGATCAGTTGAGCTACCTGTAGATTGTTTGCAACAGTCTGCAGTTAGCTCAGTTGTTTCAATTGTAAATACTAGTGTAATTTTCTTTGTTAAGGACCATTCACAGGTACTACCCCCACACCACATCGCAGCGTCAAAAGTAGTTACGAGGGGAGTTCAATGTATTCTCGGTATTGGTATGAAAGAATAAGCAAAAAATTCTGAATAAAATTTATTTTTCAATGTAGTCTCCTAGAATCTCAATACACTTATTTGTTCGGGAAAGTAACATTTCAATTCCCTCTAAAAAATATTTTTCTTCCTGACCTGAAAAATGTTCATTTATTGCTGCCTTCAACTCTTCATCGTCGGAAAAATGCTTACCACGAAGGACTTTTTTAAGATTGGGGAATAGAAAATAATCACTAGGGGCTAGGTCCGGGCTGTAGGGTGGATGATTGATTTCTTCAAATCCGCACTCCCGCACAGCAGCCTTGGCAATACGCGCCTTGTGAACCGGCGCGTTGTCGTGAAGCAGCAAGACACCTGCAGTCAATTTTCCACGTCTTTTTTCTTTTATTGCGTCCTTTAAATTACGCAGGGTGTTTGCGTAAGATGCACCAGTAATACTTTGACCTTTTTTTGTGTATTCGATTTGCAAGATTCCCTTAGAATCCCAAAATACTGTGGCCATGAGCTTTCCTGTGGACGGGGTGACTTTGAACTTCTTCGGTGGGTCTGTTCCTTTTCTATGCCACTGCATAGACTCTTGCTTGCTCTCAGGGTCATAGTGATGAACCCACGTTTCATCACCAGTAACAAGCCGATCGAAAATACTTAGCGGATTTTCACCACAGAGCTCCAAAAACTCCTTGCAACAGTCAACTCGCACTTGTTTCTGAAGCGCTGTGAGCATTCGCGGCACCCATCTTGCACTGACCTTTGATAAATTCAGACTCTCATGAAGGATAGTGTGAATAGTACCCACGGATAGCTTAGTTCTTTCTGCTAATATTTTCACTCTTACTCGGGTATCTTCGAGTACAAGTTTCTCGACGAATTTGACGATTTCTTCAGTAGAGGCAGTAACCGGCCCACCGGCACGGGGATCTTCTTCAATGCTCTCTCTACCCCGTTTGAATTCACTTGACCACTTCTGAATTGTAGATAATGAAGGCGCAGAATCTTGGTAAACAGCCACCATTTCTTCGTGAATAAATTTTTGAGGTTTTCCTTGTTTTGTGAGGAATTTTATCACAGCGCGTAGCTCGATTTTTTTCATCATTGTCGAATCAGTCATCGTAGTTGTCTTTTCGCAATGATATCTTGAATACTAATGGTGACAATTAAATGAAATTATGTATTTATACCCTCAAAGAGTGTCATTAACTAATGAGATAATTTACCTACCCTCATCATTAGTATATCACTTCGATACCGAGAATACATTGAACGCCCCTCGTAGGCAGTGGTTACGTGTGAATAGTATCGCTGCAGCTGCGTTGTGGTAACTACAAAATATCGATGTGGTTGCGTTGACGCTAGTAGTTGCATTAATTTAGATTAATTACATTATATCCATTAACTGATTGTATAGGACACCATCCACCTTAGCGTGTTAGATACTTTCATGAGCTTTCTGAAGGGAAATAAAATAATATTACATATCAATTTCAAAATTGATATCTTAATAACCACGCTCAAAATACTTGATAAGGTAATTTACTTTGATAACTTTACATGCTGTGCAAAAGGTGTCTACTGTAATATACTTATTTCAAAGTTTTATTTGATTCTAAGTAAATATAAATAAAATTATTGGAATAGATACCAGCTTCGACCTGTGGTTTCACATTCGCTTTAGACGGATAAACATTTCTTGTTCAAACGTAGTGTAGGGCGCCCTCAGCCAGGTGTGCAATGACACTAAAGTTGTGCGTGGAACTGCATCGGAATCGGAGCGTACGGAGCGTACGGATTTGTTGATTTGTGGTGATTTCTACGGTAGGTACAGCGTGCACTGGATCGGCAAATCTACCGATACCGATGCCAAGGTCGGTATTCCAGCCGATGACGTCACGCAACAATATCCTCCGAGTGACGAGGATATTATGGCGGATGTATTATCGGCAAACTCGAGCGCTTCGAAAATACCTAATGTATTTCCGATGCGAAATCCGTTAGCTCCACCTACAGAGGAAACAATGAAGTTTCCAGTACTGGGGGAAGGATGCGGGTTCAAGTCCCGTCGAAGTCGAAAATTTTTGCGATATTATTAGATTTCTTGGGAAAGTGGTCCATCTGCGGTACATTGCAGCGACGCCTGCCCCTGCGGGTTGCTCCGCCGAGGTTGGGCACTGAATGCATTAACCTGCCGCAGTGGACTCGTATAATTAGATATTGGTTGATGATGTACCGACCAAAAAGCGGAAGAGGTTTTAAAGTCGACGCGTATATTTTTTTTATATACCTATGGGCATAACTTTTTATAGAGTTGTCGGATTTTGATAATTATTTTTTATTGGAAAGGGCCAACTCAAAATTACTTAGCTATTAACATTAGTTTAAGAATTTAGTTATTCTGAAAATAAATACAATTTTGTTTGTTTGTTGTTTGTTAACTTAATTGTTAAGGTTAATTCAAAACTCTAGGAGGTACTTACACTAGTTTATGAACTTAGTTCTTAAGGTTAAATAAAAAAGGCTAATTATTTTTGATTCTCAGTTTTTTCAGCGGTTTAATTTTTTTGTTAAAAAGTTTTTATTTTCCATTTCATTCTCCTATCATCAATTGCATAGAAGAAATCAACAGCAAAAGTGCCTAGGTTATTCAAAACCTAGATCTAAATACCCAGATAGGTCCGTGTAAAATCAGTCGAGGCCATCTCGATCCCGTGTAGATCATGCTAACTCTATGGTAATATACTTTCGATCTCTTGCATGTCGTTAATAGCAGTTTCACTTTTAGTAGAAACCTAGGCCATGTTCTAGGCTAGCTATGGTGTTATTTACGACTTCTGTGGCATAGTGGCTTGGACGAATCTTAAGCAAGAAGAAGAATCCATACCTACATAATCCGGTCGATTTAGACATCCGAGGTTACAAAAATTCACAGCCAATAAAACAATATTCTGGCATTTTTGTTATAAAATTCAAAACATCATAACTATCTCAAAAACGGTGGCTCTTAGGAAAAAAGTATTTCAACATTTCATTTTTTTATAGATAAGTGCGCCCCGCGGCTTCGCTCGCGTGGAAATTTATGTTTCCCACTTTCTTAATTTTTTCTTTGCTATAAACCTCACGGAGCCCGAGATCTTTCCAACGAATGCAAAACCGTAACCGGTTCGTGCGTTCTGGAGTTATAGCGTCAGGAAGGAAAACCCGACTTATTTTTATATAGTAGATTATCTGATCTACAATTTTTGTCTGAGCTAATTGTTATGATAAAACTTGCCGTTTTGCTGAAAATCACGAAAAACCCGTTTTTGTGACCTCTGACGCCAAGTAAATTTTTTTCCAGGTGTCGGATCGATGATTACTTTACACATTTCATTTATATTGGTGTTTTGAACAATCTTACGTATTTTCAGCTGACTGCGAATTTATGTAACCTCACCCCTATTTTTTGGTCTAATTTGACCGGACTATACATCACATCTTACAAATATTATAAACTAGCTTCTGCCCGCGGCTTCGCACGCGTTGTTTCTATGGAAACGTTTTGAGGTGATTTATATCCCATGGGAATTGATTTGATTGATTTTTGGGATAAAAAGTCGCCTATGTTTCATTCCAGGGTTAGACTTACCTATATGCAAAATTTCAGCCCGATCCGTTCAGTAGTTTTCACGTGAAGAGGTAACAAACATCCATCCATCTAATCATCCATCCATCCATCCAAACTTTCGCATTTATAATATTAGTGTGCTATACATATACAGGATACAGGTTATTTAACTGATACATTGATAGATCAAAGTAAAATCTGTGGATATGGTACGATCTCCCAGCGCAGCGGTTACTCAACAACTGACCTGCGTTACAACTACACGCAAACACTTGCTCACAGTTACATTTCCAATGTCGTGCAATAATTATTAAGAACAAACACGAGGGCATTGCTGTAGTCTTCACTTTAGTGTGATTTAGTCTATAAATCACACTAAAGTATGTCCTCGTGTTACACTGACCTATGACTGAGGTAGGTCCAATTGCACCTAATTTGAGCATTCCCCTTTCGAGAAGCTGATACGTAATTAATTTCCCCTTTTTTACTTAAATCGATGGATACATGCATCACCTCAGTGATCACTATCATTGGATATATGCATCATACAGTGGACTAATATAGGTTGATGATGATTAAGATACATCACCTCGGGTGTAATTTTTAGTGTTTTCTCGCGAAAGTGAGTCTCATTTTCGAGTGGCTCTCTACCTACCTACCTACATGTAGGTATAGAGGCGCAAAATATCACACCCTCGGTCAATTATCAAGTGAATCCAGGTCAAGCAATCAAGCACAGTTATAAGCCCTACGGGAAGAAAGTTGTACCTAATCTTTTGTGTGAAAATCAAAACGTGGGATTTATTGCTAACACGTTTTATGTAGGCTGGCTACTTTGCTACTGTGGTGTTCAGAGGCGACTACTCGCCACAGAGAATGTGCTTTGCCACTTTATGTTTTATATATTAAGGCGCTACCCCGACCCAAATCAGCGCCACCACCTATTTTATTTAATTATTCTGTTAAACGAAGGAAATTTAAAAAATCGATTGGCCAGTTTGTGCTTCCTATCATAAGCTTTTTTTTAATGCCTATATAAATGTTTTAGTTTGTATAGTGTAGGAAGAGATGCGAAGTTGCTCTTTTTTCCCACCATGGTGGCCAAAAAGAGCAACTTCGCATCTCTGCTTATAGTATTCAAAATAAAACTTTTACATGGACATTAAAAAAAAGCCTATGATAGGAAGCACAAACTGGCCAATCGATTTTTTTAAATTCCTTCATCTAACAGAATAATTAAATAAAATAGGTGGTGGCGCTGATTTGGGTCGGGGTAGCGCCTTAACTGGCTGATTTGATAGTTTGTTCTCATAAAGACAGATTATCAAAAGGACAGAAAAGCTACAGGTTCACTCACCATGCATTCGCGAGGCGTTTACTACCTACTTACCGACCTATATAATGGTACTTAGTTGGTGACTATGTAATAATGTATATGTCGTGGCCATATCCTAGCATATTTTCCATTTCATGAAATTCTACCATTTCTTGAAATGGTCGGTTACATCATGAAGTGATCAATTCTAGGATATGGCCACGACATATATAAACTTAATCAAAATCAAAATCTATACTTATAATAAAACTGTAACAGGTCCAATTCTGTACATTGAAGATATTTAGAAATTTTTTTTTGGAGGGCACTTTATTATCTATACTGAGGCCAAAACTGTAATTTTTTTCATTCACGTCTGTCTGTCTGTCTGTCTGTCTGTCTGTCTGTTTCTTAAACGCGCATCACGCCGAAACTACTGAACGTATTGCAATGAAACTCGGCACGATCTTAGGTCATACTACGAGGAAGGACATAGGATACTTTTTATCCTGGAATTCAGTCAGGTTCCCCTGGGAGAGAGGATGAAAGTAAAATTCTTTCATCGCGCATCACGCCGAAACTGCTGAATGAGTTGGAATGAAACCTAGCACGATTTGAGTTCATACTACAAGAAAGGACATGAAATACATTTTATTCTGGAATTTCATAAGGTTCCCCTGGGAGAAAGGATGAAAGTGAAATTCTTTAACCGCGCATCACGACGGACCTATTGACTGAATTCGAATGGAATTCGGCATGATTTGAGTTCATACTACGAGGAAAGATACATTTTATCCCGGGATTCAGTTAGGTTCCCCTGGGAGAGAGGATGAAAGTAAAATTTTTTAACCGCGTATCACGACGGAACTAGGTATTGAATGAATCCGAATGGAACTCGGCATAATTTGAGTTCATACTACGAGGAAGAATTTAGGAGACATTTTATCTGTGATTTCAGTAGGCACGGTTCTCTCGGGAGAGGGGATAAAAGTCAAAATGTGTAGGTACTTAGTTGTAATTCATTAACGCGTCGTCCGATTTCATGCATTCTTTTTTAATAGGAACAGTGTTGCAAGATCGAATTTGACTAAATCAGTAGAAAGTCGAGTAGAAAATCAGTGGATTGATGAAATAATCTGTAAATTGAAGAAAAAAAGGTAAAAAAGGGGGTAGGTAAGTTCAAATTAGCTATTTATTGGAACGAAGTTCCTTATCGCGCGTTGTGAAAGGGGGCTAGACGGAAAAAATTGTAACGAAAATGGAGCGACACTGTTTGCCACAGAACAAATATATTGCCACAGAACAAATATATCCTAACATTTGTTGGAAAGTGAACACAATAATTATTAAGTCAGTGTCAAAGTGTAGAACTGTCACTGTAGCGTTTATGATAGGCAGCTGTCATCGCGAATGACATTAGGTTTGCACAAAAATTAGAATCGCTCTCCGAACAATCGTGTGTTCCACTCTCTCGCGCAACGTGTCATTGGAGTGAGCGGGATATATATGCGACGACCGCAGCCGAGTTGAGCCGACACATTTTGACGAAGACAACCGAGGAGAACCGAAGCGACGACCGCAGCCGAGTTGAACCGAGGTGCGCTTCGATTCGAACAATCGTGTGTTCCGCTGGCTCGCGCAACGTGTCATTGGAGTGAGCGGGATATATCAATTTTCTGCGGCCTCACTGAAGATGACGCGAGGACCCGCGATTAATCGAAAGGAACTTCGTTCCATCCGGGTGTTCCTTGACACCTCTCAAGTTTTTTTCCAAGTCGCACCCATTAGTTACGTTCCTACCTTAGTAGGTAGGAACCTAACTAATGAGTGTGTCAATGCCTGTTTCAGGCAAAGTAAATGTACAAATGGTCCATGCAATCTTCTTAAACATGATATTTGGTGGTTTAGCTGGTCCAACTTCACCACCGAAGTTTGGTTGCACTAGGTGTGCAGTAAGTTCAATGAAACTAACAGGACCACAGAAAAAATATTTTTTACTGTGGTACACAATCAACTGTACCTACCTACTAACGAAAAAACAAAATACGGTGGTCCAGTCAAATGGATCAGGAGCCCAATTTTGCAATACAATTGCTTCACTATGGCAATGGAATCGTTGCAGAATCATCACGTAGAATCTCTAGATTAATAAAGCTCCAGATAGTGCGTGCGAGATAAATCAATAGTTTCAAACTTGACGCGTGTCTCTCCATCTGCATTCATCATAATTTCTTTTATCTAAGGTAGAATATTATAACGTGTAATTTTGTGTTATAGTGAAGCGATTAGTTTGGCAGAATAGGGCCCCAGCTGAACGGAATCAGATGACAACATGCTATCCCCCGTAGACCCTACACGATCTATACTTAATTTAACTAGGTACCTACCTAAATATAGATGCTTATATTACAAGTGTAAAAGGTCCAATTTTGCGCATTGAAGTTTTTTTGCACGGCGGCATTTCATTAAATGAGATAAACTGTGGTTAAATGTGAACTTAATTAGTCGGCAGGTATGGCAATCGCGAACGAAGTCGCGGGTACAGCTAGTTCTACAATAAATTTACCTACACATAAAATGTCAAATTATAAAACTAAACACTAACACGGAAATAAGAAATGTGATATTTTTTATTTCTGTCGCTTCGGTATGTAGACTAAAGTAAAGAAGCGACGAAGAAACCGCCTGTTAGTTGTTATTTTTTGAGTTGGTGAAAAACTCGTCCCAAGCTTTTTATCCTCTAGATAATCTGATATTTTAAAGTACATTAAGTAAGTATTAAGCCCTTTTGCACAGCAAGGTTTTGACAATTTGTTTGAATTTATAATTCAGATCAGTTACCTCTAGATTTTTTGGAACAGTCTGGTAACTTAGCTGTTGTGTTAAATGTAATACTCGTACATAAAAGATATCAAGCTATCTTTAAATTATATTTAATTTAAGTAAAAACAATAGTGTATAAACCTCCGCAAAGTAGTTATGCTTAGGGCCGTAAGAATCTACCTTGCTTTCTAGCCGTAAGTCACTTGAGACTTACGGCTAGAATACTTAGCTACCTAATCATGGAACACCTAGCAAATTCTTAGCAAGTGGCTTGCAAAATTTTCAATCACCATGCGCTTAGCAAAAAACTTAGGTATTCATTTCTTAAAACACCAGGCTTTCATAACGATGGAGAAAATCACCTAAACAAACATTTCTCCTTATTGCTCGGTTCTCTCTCACTCTCGCTTACACTACCTAATTATGTTCTTGCTTACTTATGCACTCCTGGTACGTGTTGGGCATTTGAGTCACTTTCTAAAACGTCTGGCTTATATTGTGTTAACATCTCGAGTAAGTTAGAACGTACTACTAAGCTGATGATTTTATAGAATTACCAATAAGGTGCTTATCAGGGGAGGCCTAGGTGCAGCAGTGGACAAACCCTCCACCTTCCCACGGTCCTGTCAGCCGGGACCAAAACTGTCGGAAATGAGCCACTTGGGTGACTCAAGACTACAAATCCTACGCAGTTTGCCCCGAACAGTCTTCCTATTCTGGGGCATGCCACATCACATCACATACTTCAGGGCTGCTCCACCTCAGCTCGGTGCAGCTCTGCCCCCCATTCTTTATTTATGCCAGTAGAATGCACTTATGTCAAGCTGTGGACAGTTAAGTAGAAGTCTTTTTGTCAATCATTCAGTAAGCACTATCCAAGCTAAGATAATCATACAAGATTTTCCAAGGAATGTATCCTCACCTCACCTCAACAGCCTATATTGGTCCACAGCTGGACGCAGACCTCCTCTGATAAGTGCCTATTGACTTTTACCTCAAGGGGGTTAATGCCCACATTTGGGCGCCACCCGAGGGGCACGGTGTCATTACTGCGGCGACGACTTTCCTAATTTACTCTACGACTTTTTAAAGCCTCAATTAACCGTAAGGTGATGCTTAAAAAATATCCTCTAAGGGAAAAAAAGGAATCCCAGCAGCCGAAACCAGTAGGCGTCGCTCTGAACGGACCTAACTACTTGTTGCGCCCTGCCGTGCCTTCGACGTTGCTCTACGTGTCTGGCTTCACTATACCATGAAGGTGAAAGAGATCGTGAAGTATCTGAAGAAGAAGCCCAACACCTTGGTGAGGGTCGAACGGTTGGAGTCGCGTCATAATGTTTTGAAATCATAATTTGTGGTGCGTATTCCAACTGAGAATATTTCGACCTTCACTAAGGAAGAATTCTGTCCAAAGAATGTGCTGTTTCGCTTTCGACGTTTTCGCGTACGATTACCGGAAGCAGCACATAACGCGTGTCACACGTCGCCGACAATACGTGGTAGTAAATCGGTTTATTTTATGTACTTATTTTATGTACTTATTTACTTTAGGTATATACATAGGTCGTAGTTTTAAGTATTTTTCATCCTGTACTAGACTAATGTTGCCTGAAATAAATGAAAGTTATTATTATACTAGCTGACCCGGCGAACTCTGTTCCGCCTTAAAGGCAATAAATAAGCAGATTTTCGAATTTATTAATTTAATTTTTTTATTAGAAACAAAAAATTAAGTACATTAATCATTTATTATTGTTTCTGCATTTTAGTACATAGGTTGCTCTTCACTTAAGTACCTTGTGGTACACGACATTTTTTGTTTTATTATCAGGCGCAAAAACAAACAACGCAGATGGTCTTCCGACCCGTGAACATGCCACATATAATTGACCATGGGAAAAACATGGATGTTCTAGATTCAAACCACAAACTTTTAAGGATTGGCGTGATTTGTTGATGGTCATGGCAAATGCAAGACGGATCGGAAATTGAAGTCTTTTAAATTCAAACGGCATATCGGTTGGGATCATCGGAATCCTCGGAATGAGAACTTCCTCACCTTTGAATTTTCCTTTCAGTATCGTCGCGTAAATTACATTGTTCATGAATTTTCTAACCACCAAACGCGTGCCGTTGCACAGTTTTGGTTGGTTTATGTTTCGAAGCATGATTACTACGGAGCCAACCTTTAGGCGTAAATTGTGCGGTTGTAAGCCGGGCACATCCAAAAAAAAATTAGTAAAAATAGTAAAAAAAAAATAGTATCCTATGTCCGTCTCCTGGCTCTAAGCTACCGTCTCACAACGTGGTTACCCACGTGGTTGATTTAATGATAAACTCTTACGAAAAATTTACCTTCAAAACCTTCTTGGGGACGCTTCCGACTGTTGTTGATATGGATCAGTTGAGCTATCTGTAGACTGTTTGCAACAGTCGGTAGTTAGCTCAATTGTTTCAATTGTAAATACTAGTATAATTTTCTTTGTGAATAAATTCTATTCCTTCAAACTAAAATCAAAATATAATGATGATTAACTGAAGTACCTATCACAACTATCACAAGACAATTGAAGGTAATGAAATAATGGTTTTGGCCTATTTTATCTACAAAACCCAAAGTCCCTTTCTTGGGGTTGTTATAAAAACTCACATCATCTGTCGGAAAAGATTAGTTAAAGATAATTTAAAAACAAGTTTTTGATGCTATCCATGGACAAAATTCAAATAGGTACCTACAATGACTACATATCTAACAAATGTTCGTCAAAATTTGGTTACGCCTACAAAAACTCAATCTAGTACTTACATTTTGTTTGGCATCACTTCTCCTTTTAAAGACTAGATTTTTTTTCTCGATGGGCAACACGAAACCAATGTCAAATTTGTTCAAAATGTCACTCGCATGTAAATAAACATTGGATACCTACCTACCTTCACAAAATTCGCATTAAAATAACTGTTATAATTTATGGTATGGTGTTTAGTGTTATCCAACAACGATAAAACCAATCGCAATGGAACGAAACAAGTAGCTGATAAAGTTTCAAGTAGGAAAGCTATGGCCCGATCTTTCAAGACGAATAACAAAGAACCTCCGTGATTATTGGTAAATATACCTGATTCTAGTCTGTTTAAAGTGAAATCTGCCTGTCTTAAACGATTAAACCTGCGCATAATGATTGCCTGAGTAAGATTTAAGTTATTTTTTGCAAATTCCGTTCATGGATTTTGAATGTTGATTTCTGTTGTTTAGGAAAAATTAATGGACCACTTCTATAGGAAAAATTATAGTCTACTTCCATATTTTGATACTTCAAAACCAAATTATCACTACCCAATCAACCCCGATTCGCAGTTTATCATTAACGTTTAGCGATAAACTGCGAATGTTACACCAACACTTGCTAATGTTACGCTAACGGTTGCGAATGTTACGCTGTCAGATTTTGCCCTCCGTTGGCCTTAAAGCTCTTGTGCCACTCTTTATTATCCTGCGTAACATTATTACATTACAATTTGAATTTTGAGATAGGTACGTGCATCCGTTATGTACCAGGGATTGAAGATGAAGGTGCTACTAGCATAACCAAAATATACAGAATGCCTACGTTAAACAGAAAAAGACTTCTTCAAGAATTGGACAATTTGTGTGCAATCAGAAAACATATTTTTTGTTGTTTAATATTAAGAAAAAGATATTTTAGTTTATTTTAAAATTGGTTATGCGGTACAGTAAATAAATTTTCCTAAAGTATTTATTATTTTTCAAGCAATAAATGTTGTTAAAATAGGTGCTTACTTTTGTAATAACAAATTCATTTAATCTACAAAGTTTGTGTGAATGTTGTTGAATGTTTATGAATGTTGTTTGTAGTACAAACAACATTCATAAAGAGTTTGTTTATAATTAATAATAGTTCCTTGATTTTTAATTTCGACTCTTTTGGTCGGATTTGTAGGAGTTTTAAAAAAAAATCGATCTAGACCGTTAGCGTCGTAGTATTCACGTTGCCATCTAAACGACAGCAGCGCCCTCATTTATTTTCTACTTTCTTGTGTTTTGTTGGCTTGGAGGAAGAGAAAATCCTTGGTACGGTATTCATTCAGGCCTCATTTCTTTCGTCCGTGGGCTTGTTGAAGAAAAAAACAGCTTCCCTAAATCACAAACGTATAATGTTTTATGCAGGTCATGTAGGTAAGTATATCGTGATTATAAATAAAACAGATCTCACATACTCTTCAAGTTTTCAATTCTATCCATTAAGGTTGGGTGGGACAGGTTCCAAAAAGCGTATAATTTATCATAGAATGGGAAATCCAAATTTTCTTGAGTAAGTTTTATTAACGATGATATCAACTCATCAGTGAAAGAAAGTGACGCGGCGAAATTATCAGCTTCGAATTCGTTATGTCTGCTCAGGATGTTACCAAGGAAAGCGAGGAAGGTGTTGTATGGAGCGAGTATTATTTGCAACACAGCGATCAGACCAATCAGCACTGGCTGCTGGCCGGCAGGGAACCCCAGAGCCCTGTACATCACTGGGTACTTGAACAGAAACCAAAAAGCAATGAAACTGAACAGCAAATTAAGCTCTGCAAACACTAAGCCCCTGACCAAGTGATTGCGTTTCCAGTGTCCCATTTCATGAGCTATGATACTAAGAATTTCCCGCTCATTACAACCAGTCGTCTGTTGTGTCTCCTCGTCATACTTCTCTAACAAGGTATCGAATAAAACAATTCTCTTTTGACCAAATAATCCAGTGAAATAAGCGTTGCTGTGGCGTGTTCGCCTGGAACCGACTTCGACGATGTACACTTGTGAGAGTGGGAATCCAACCTCAGAGGCCAATTGCATGATCGCTGTTTTGAGAGAACCTTCAGGTAGAGGAATGTAATTGTTGAATCTGGGAGCTATACATACTGGAAACATACTGGCCAGCAAAAGTAGACAACCCGAAGTAAATAGCCATATCCACAACACAAAGTTATCGCTAAGCTTTATTATGTACAAGAGCCCAGCAAAAATAGGCACGATGATAAGAAGAGCAAGCAACAATGATAATATCAGATCTTTCACAAAGACTCCACAAGTAGTCTTATTGAAGCCATATTTTTCTTCTATCCTAAATATTGCGAAAATGGCGATTGGGAGGATAAGGATCGTACTTAGTAAAGTCGACAATGTAATGTATAAGCAGCTGACGATAATTTCGCTCTCCCTTGGGATCACGTTGAAGATTGATGCAGCCATTTTTTCACATAAACTCCATACGACGTACAACAACCTGAAGTACAATACTAAAGTAACAAACAGAATTCCATAGGTGTCCTTTGTAGATGCGAATTTTAGTTTAGTCGATCCATACAATCGGGCCTTCTCAAATGATTCGGAGCTCATGTATCCGGTTAGAACGTCAGGTATTTCATTGTGGGTTCTGTATGTATCGAACTGAAAATAAGGAAATAATTCTGTAATATACCTGTAGGCAGATACATTTTGATTTTGATTTGAAATTGTGATTTATGTTGGCCCGTCGTCGTCGGGCAAAGACTACGTTTGTGCCATTTGCTTCGGCTGTTGCCACTTCCTCGAAGTCCTGGACTTCCTCGTTTACCTATCTGGGTGTTAGGGAGTTGGTCTAAGAGTGTTATACTTAGCGCAGAGATAGGTTTCACTTTAATTTCTGTAATAAAAAGGCGGAAGAAGCGAAGTGTGCCACTTGCCTACAATTCTAGAAGCCCAGTAAGCACAATACAGGTTCTGCTGACTGTCCGGCCAAAACAATGGCAGAAAATAGGTAAGTACCTACTACTCAGAAGATTATGGATATGCCTAAGAGTGCCGATTAATAATAATGTGCATCCGTTTTGTTATGTTTTTCAGCACTGTTTATTGACATACCTACTTAGTACCCCATGTAAACTAGTTTAGTGTAGTTTGCATTGTTCGTTCGTTTCATTTAAAGTAGGTATCTAATGTGATTACTGTTTATTAATTACGTTGCACGTAGCACTTTATGCCTGAAATACAAGTTAAACCTAGTTGAGGCACAAGGTTGAACTTAAGAATATAAGTTATCATTACTCATTTTGTTAACCTTTTTTCCTAAGATTTCAATAAAATTAGAAATTACTTCCCCTCGAAAATAATTAATTTTCTGACTATCGTGGCCTGGTGCCCACGTCACGGGTCATGAGCCTGATGTGGGGCCGTAGCCATCAGGATCAGAATAGACGACAGCTTCTAAGCTCTCTGTGTAAACAATATTGAAAACTGTTGTGCTTAGTAAATAAAGAGTCAAGTACCTACAAACCTGCCGGTAATCGAGATATCTCTCCCATAAGAAGTGCCCCCAGAGGTAAGCGAGCACTAGATAAAGGAACGCGTCCTCATCCAGGGCCATAGCTGTTCACTTATAAATTCTGATGTTATCGGTCATAGCATCCATCTTTTCAAAAGCTGACGACGTCGGTTGTAAAGGCAGAAATTTGCTAAAATTCGAAAAAAAATGTTGTCGACTATTTACATAATTGGCGAAGGCCGTGGAGAGATTTCTACTTCTTGTTAAATGGCTTTGTGTCTGGTTTGACACAAATCTGTCTGTCCGTTTCAACAGAAAATAGTGACCATAGAGCTAAGCTATTAGTATGAAGCCTCGTGGTAGAGTCGAGCGATCGAGTCGCGGCAGAGCAGTTTGGCCCGTCTGCGCCGCGACTCCGATGCCCCTAAGACCAGTGAGCGACTCTCGTAAAGTAGGTAGGTACAACGAATGTGGGATTTTAATTTTTAGAAAACTCCTTATTAGCATTTCATAACAAAGCCCTAAAACATAAACTCTACGTGCGATACAATAACATTATCCCGTACGCAGTTTGAGCCATTTAGTCAAGCGAGAACGATTTATCGTCGCTGCGCGGGAGTTCCCCGCGATAACGTGCGCGTCCTATGTATATGTCGTGGCCATATCCTAGAATTGATCACTTCATGATGTGACCGACCATTTCATGAAATGGTAGAATTTCATGACATGGCCAGCTAAAACTGACTATATCGTTTAAGCATCAACGTTTGGCCATATCATTTATGTAGGGATTCCATGACGGGAGGCCTATGTCGAGCAGTGGACTAATATAGGCTGATGATGATGATGAAAAGGTTTAATGAAAAATTCGAATTAGGAAGGAACTTGTTATGCTCGTTTTTCGAGTGACTTTTATAAAATTCCTGTAGTTTTTTATCATAACGGCTCATTACTTCATTTTTGTCTTCTATTTCCACAATTTTATTCGCTTTTTTAACTAAATAATTGTCCGCCGACATGATGCATCATAGAACAGAAACAAACAAACACTCAAAAACCACAGATGTCAAAAACAAAACAAAACAATATCAGCGCCTCTAACGGTGGATAATGTAAGTAACTATTTTACATGAACTAAAATTTTTATATGAACAGCTTGGTCATCACGGATTATCGTGCACTAGGGCCGCCGGTCGGATATCTCGCCACGCTAGCCTTAACGACATCATCCGGCGGGCCTTTGTCACCGCTAACGTACC
The DNA here is from genome assembly GCA_963564075.1 of Eupithecia subfuscata. Classification (NCBI taxonomy): domain Eukaryota; kingdom Metazoa; phylum Arthropoda; class Insecta; order Lepidoptera; family Geometridae; genus Eupithecia; species Eupithecia subfuscata. The sequence continues at coordinate 11,377,707 of OY751118.1, read as the reverse complement.
AGCTATTCTCGAACCGAATGGTCTGTTGCGTGACGATGGTAAGAGGCCCGACGGTATGACACTAGTGCCATGGGAGTTGGGGAGGCCCATTGTGTGGGACGCTACATGCGTCGACACACTTGCGCCTTCCCATCTTCCGAGGACATCCGTGAGGGCGGGTGCGGCGGCAGATTTGGCCGAAGATCTCAAGAGGCGCAAATATGCAGGTCTCGACAGAGCCTACACATTTGCTCCCCTTGGAGTCGAGACCCTAGGTCCGTGGGGTACCGAGGCTCTTCGGGTTTTCAAAAAACTATCTGAGCGTCTGGTCGAAGCGACGCGTGACCCGAGAGCTGGTGAATATCTGGCACAGCGTATCAGCATTGCCATACAGCGTGGCAATGCAGCCAGCGTCTTGGGGACGCTTCCGACTGGTGTTGATATGGATCAGTTGAGCTATCTGTAGACTGTTTGCAACAGTCGGCAGTTAGCTCAATTGTTTCAATTGTAAATACTAGTATAATTTTCTTTGTGAATAAAGATCTTACCCTAAAAAAAAAAAAACTATTTTATGATATTGACCTTATCATGAAGTAGCCGTGAGTTTAGCTTTTCATATCGTTAAACGCTGATTATTCATTGATCTGGCCTGACTACATCATGATATGGCCAAAGCGTATTTTCCATTTCATGAAATTCTACCATTCCTTGAAATGGTCGGTCACATCATGAAGTGATCAATTCTAGGATATGGCCACGACATATACAACGATTTCTGAGAATCTTTGTATGGAAAATACCTATTAGTTATATGTTATTAGAAGCGGGATGAACTTAATGAACTAATACCTCCTCAAACTCAACCTCAACAACCTGTATTAGTCGCAGGCCTCCCCCTGATAAGCGCATTATTGGCTTTTAACACATGGGGGGTAATGCCTATAATCCCCACACTGGGCATGCGGGTTAGGTTAGAATCGCAGTTTGGTGGTAGAATTGTTCTGCAGGGGCGCTGCTGCCCGCCCCCGGTGAATATCCCTTAGTCGCCTCTTACGACACCCGCGGGAAGAGTTGGGTTGATGCAAATTCTAAGCTGGCACCACACAGCGAACTAATACCTATATATAGATGCCTATTAATATGTACCTATTAATATTACCGGAAGATAAAACCTAGGAGGCTGCGTGTAGAAAACCTGATCCCTGCGCGTCAGTTCATATTGTGTTCGTTAGTGTACGTTTCACTAAAATGATTTTCACCGCTCGTTGGCTGCATTTTGATGTGGAATAAAAACAAAAAAAAAACCAATAACATCGGCGAAAATAATAATTATGAGCTCACGAAAACATCTAAATCGACCAGCAAACCCACTTATTCAAGCGAGAGCCAGTTGGCAACACCACGAGCAATCAATTACCTGCGCTGATCCACATCCGCCATCGATCCACATCGATCGTTGACAGGTGTGCGCGCGCGCTGCGTTAATGTGACATTCTATTGATTTATCGGCTCTTGTCATCGCTGCTTTTATTGGATATTGTTTTTTTTTGTTTGATGCAACGTTTTAATAATACGCAGTTAAAAATATACTTAGTGATATTTGATGAATCGGTCTATGTGTTAGATTTTTTTTAGGTAATTTTAGCTAAATATCATCTCTAAGTTAGTACGAAAGCCTCTTTCTCTCTCCCGCACTATTCATTGTCTTTCTTAGGGTCAGAAGTCAATAACTTTTATCATTTCATCATCATCATCAGCCTATATTAGTCCACTGCTGAACATAGGCCTCCACTAATGAGCGCCATAGCGCCCTGTCTTCAGCTTGCCGCATCCAGCATCTGCCTGCAGTCTTTCGCAGATCGTCATCCCACCTGGCCGGAGGGCATTATTATTATTTACTTTCTCTAATTTCTTTAGGCATACAAAATGGTACAGGTACGGTAAAATTTTAGCATAAAATTTGACTTGTCTAAGTCACATTTATGCTAAAGTTTTTATTTCATTAAAAATAAGGTGTAATTTTCGTAAAAAATAATCTTACTATCTTCCATTGGTGACGATCTTGCTTGTGAATTCCCATTCTCAATTTTCGAAGGACAACGCAAAGGCAAATTATCTATGATAGAAATATCGAAGAGTGCACGAGAATACAGTTTTTGGCGACATTAGAAATATTATCGAGGTCTCTTTACATATCACCTGATAATTTACTGATGACCGTACCGTGATACTGCGTATCCCTCGATAAATATCACGTGATACTGAGAATTGGCCGCCAGGTCATTCCGCCCCGCTTCAATCAGGGAGTCTAAGGTATAGACTAGATTTTTTTCTCGATGGTCGGGCATCTTAATTTACTCGAACCTCTGAGTACTGAATTCTCGAACCATTAATTGGTCTGAGTTAATTTGACAGATTTAAAGCCATAGCGCTCTCTCTTTAGATGTTCAAAGCTTTGGTTATGTTGATTTAGTCCGGTCCTCGGACGAAGGAAATCAGACTTACTGGTCTGGTCAAACTATTTCTGACAATATATAAGAAATCTAACTTCTGCCCGCGGCTTCGCACGCGTATTTTCGGTATAATAATTAGCCTATTGTTTAAATTAGGTTACGATCTATCTAATCTATCTGTTCCGTAGTTTTGGAGATCATAAGTAACAAACATTTCACAATTTTTCGCATTTATAATATTTCAGCCTCGTAGCTTTTCTAGATTTCTTAGTAAGTCAGTGAGTGGCCTAAGTTTGACACCACACCATTGTCCTTTAGGGTACGAATTTCAAAAACCCCTGAAATACCTGTCTATTTACATTGAGTCATCTTTCTACCGTACTAATTTTGACGGACCAACAGTTACGATTCTATAGTTATTATAAAAATGACCTTTGACCCCCTTAGAATACGAGTTTCCAAAAATCCGTTCTTCGCGGGTGCCTACGTTCTGAAAGGAACCTCCATGCAAAATTTCAGCTTCGTTGCTCTTGTAGTTTCAGAGATCTCTTGATGAGTCCAGTTTTCTCTTCTCTTTTATATAGTACTAGCTGCATTCTTACTACCCGTTGTCCTATTACCCGTTTTCCCGTAGGAATTAAGCATTTTTCCGCGGTAAAAAGTAGCATATGTTCATCAGGAATAACGTGGGCTTCTAATGGTAACAGAATTAAAATCGGTCCAGTAGTTTCGGAGCCACTTCAATACAAACAAGCAAACAATCAAATCTTTCCTCTTTTTAATATTATTAGTACTTACAGATAAATAGAATAGCAGGATAGTATGCCTCTTTGTCAATATTTGAAAATATGGTACTTACCGAGAACAATGTTGGTTTACGGGCTTGTGTATGTAGGCCAACATACACAAGCCCGTAAACCAACTGCCAAAATATAAATTAAAATGCAAACAGACCTCCTTCCACTTCTGGTTTCCCGGTAACGGTTTTACTCTTATCTGATAACTCTGAAGTACCTACCTCCATAAATAAAGGCAAGAAAGTACCTCGGACCTCGCAGTTTTAGGGTTCCACAGTAATCTTGGCCGTAAAATTTCTAATAGAATTGATACATAAATATTTATTATTTCTATAAACAGAAAATTACAATGAAAAAATAGAAACAAATTAAGAACTAGTATTTACCATTGAAACAATTGAGCTAACTGCAGACAGTTGCAAACAATCTACAGGTCTCTTAACTGATCCTTATAAATACCAGTCGGAAGCGTATTATTTAAATTATTATTTTTTCAATTAAGTAATAAATATTTCACAAGAAAAAGATTGAAAATAGAAAAAATATCCAGTCATAATAAATAACATAATCTCGTAGGTTTTCCCTTATCCTTGTAGGTATCATTTTTATTTGTGCCTTTGATAAAATAAATAACGGAAAAAATTGTACCAATGCAATTACAAGGCAAAACCAAATAAAATGAACAAACCGTCAGAAAAAAAAATCGAAACTGTACCATAAAATTTGCACAATTAAATACTGTTACTTACACTCACATACATAAATACAAACATACATACATCCTCATACCCTCATGTGTTTCTCGTTAGCCTCAAATAATGGCTAATTATAATTATATCTCAATTGGGCACGATTTTAGGGTTCCGTTCGTAAAATCTCTATTTTCCAGCAGATGTTTTCGTGTTTTCTAGGTAGGTACGCGGCAAAAACCAGATAAACGTTGTATGTACGAGTATATCCTGCCTTTATTTGCAAATTTTCATTTTAATTTGTTCAGTACTTACAGAAATTTAAAGAGGTTTATTATTTTACTAGTTTATGCCCGCGGCTTCGCACGCGTTGTTTAAATACACAAGTTTTATGGTTATTTTTATCCCATGGGAACGGATTTAAGGGATAAAAAATAGCCTAGTATGTTTTATTCCAGGCTTAAAACTACCCGTCTGCAAAATTTCAGCCCGATCCGTTCAGTAGTTTTGACGTGAAGAGGTAACAAAATGTATGTGTGCTGTGGTGGTTCATCTATCCATCCAAACTTTTGCATTTATAATATTAGTGTGATAACACGTACGGAACCAAAATGGCAAAGTAAAGCTTAACCTCAACCGCGATAACTGCAGATTGAGTGCCAAGACTGACTCGGGCACTTTTTGCCGCCAAAATCATTAATTAAACGATAAAATTATCATTTAAATGCCTGTCTTTAAGAACTGTAGTTACTCATGTGGTTTTCGCTATAGCAGCAGATTTTTTTTTAATAAACTTTTACTCATTGATCTGGCCTGACTACATCATGATATGGCCAGCGCGTATTTTCCATTTCATGAAATTCTACCATTTCATGAAATGGTCAGTCACATCATGAAGTGATCAATTCTAGGATATGGCCACGACATATACATATCGTCACCCTCACCTCACCAGTCTATATTGGTCCACTACTGGACGCAGGCCTCCCCCTGATAAGCACCTTATTGGCTTTTATCTCATGGGGCTATTGCAGTTCGGTTTACGAAGTAACGTTATCTAATCTGTGGTTCGGTGGTAGAATTGTTCTGCACGGGGCGCTGCTGCCCGCCCCCGGTGGATATCCCTTAGTCGCCTCTTACGACACCCGCGGGAAGTTGGGGTGGTGCAAATTCTAAGCCGTCACCACCACAGCACACATACATTTTGTTTTTCGGCCGTTTCTGTCCTACTGCTGGGCAAAAGCCTCTCTTTTCTCCTTCCAATCCTCGCGATTTATATATTTATAATATTATAATTTATTTATATACATATTTTTTATTACATATTACATTTTATTACATTCTGTTAATGTAATGTTCTATGTGCTAAATAAATGTTACATATTTAATATTATTGTAATTTATTTATATACACATACATAATGTCAAAATAAATATGAGAAGGAGAAACTCATAATCTATATCACTAAGAAATCTAAATTCTTAGTCAATTCTCAGTTATTTATAAAATGTCATTTTGTTACAAAAATACCTACAGCATATTTTTCGTAAATAAATCCATAAAAAAAAATGTGTAAGCAGAAATGTCCATCCTAATTTTTTGGGTGAGTTATTTAGCTGTATTTAATTTTGTAATGCATTCATCTACATTACAAAAGTCTTACAATTTACATGTAGAGTTACAATTGACATGAACCCCGTAATGGGCAACTTGCAACATCCTGAATTCTAATAATGTAAAAATTAACTATTACGTTAAGTATTCATTTAGTCCTCATTTAAATTTGCAAGTTAAGATTTGGTGCTTGTGCTGCAGTGGACAAGCACCTTAACCGAGATTTACTGGTTTCGCGTCGTAATGTCTTCTTGTAAGTCGTTTGTTTGATGTAAACATGTAAGTAGTTGATGTAATGTAAGACCATAATTTTGTTACGAGAAATATTGTGGGTCAACTGCTTACGGTGCTTTCTGGTCCTTTGCAATATCTTTGTCTTTGTGACTCCCTGCATACAAATGCGACTGTTTCCGATACAAAGGGCGTAAAGACCATTTTAGGCAAAACGACTTTTTGATGCAACCTTACATAATTTTTCACGCTCTTTCGATCTGTGTATCTATATTTCGCTACGACGAAAGAAGTGGTAAAAATTTTTTATTTTTTTTTTTCACATTTTGCAAAAATTATGGTTTATACAACCTGAAGAATTACCCTTGTATATACAAACGTCTGAAGTAACAGCCATTTAAGACCACTTAAAAATAAATAACCCGCCCCTGACCATTCCCGGTGCAAAGGTGCCCACAATGCTTGCAGCATTACCTCGCTGAATAGGGATGTCAATCCTTTGCACCAAGAACGACCCGGAGCGGGAGTCTCCTGTTACTTCGTTAGTTTTACGGCCTAGAGACTTAAGGCGCACCTTGACCGAAATCAGCGCCACCACCTATTTTATTTAATTGTTATGTTAAACGAAGGAATTTTAATAAATCGTTTCGCAAGTTAGTGACACCTATAATAAGCTTTTTTTAATGCCCCTGTAAAAGTTTTATTTTGTATACTTTAAGCAGAGATGGCAACTTCGCATCTCTTCCTACACTATACAAACTAATGGGAAACAATGTAGAAAGGCATTAAAATAAAGCTTATGATAGGAATCACAAACTGGCCAATCGATTTTTTTTAATTCTTTCTTTTAACATAATAATTAAATAAAATACGTGGTAGCGCTGATTTGGGTCGGGGTAGCGCGTGTTAATAATTAATAAGTAGGCTAATAGCCATGATGGAGTTAAAAGTTTTATCGTTTTACTACCATCTCTCTTAAGAAAGTAAAGATGTGGCCTGACATAGAGCAGGCTTTCCCAAATGAAACTTATTTACTTTGGATTTGAAGAGTGCGAGATTGTACCTACTCTACGGAAAACCGTGTGTCCGTGTTGTGCCGGCTTAGAATTTACACCACCCCAACTCTTCCCGCGGGTGTCGTAAGAGGCGACTAAGGGATATCCCCGGGGGCGGGCTGTGTCCAGCAGTGGATCAATATCGCCGATATCGCAAAGATAGCTGTCATTTTTTAAATAAGATGTAATTTTTGTAAATTTTTGACATCAGCTGTCTTTGTTAAACCTCAGCTGTCATTTTAAACTTCAACTGTAATTTTTTAACTTCAGCCGTCATTTTTGACATAAACTGGAATTTTTGTCATTTTGACATAAGCTGTAATTTTTTTCATATTGACATCAGCGTTCATTTGTGACGTATGTTGTCTTTTTTGAGATCAGCTGTCATATTTCGCATTTAAACATCAGCTGTCATTGTAAACTTCAACTGTAATTTTTGACACCAGCTGTCACTTTTGACATAAACTATATTTTTTGTCAGTTTGGCATAAGCTGTATTTTTTGTCATTTTGACATAAGCTGTAATTTTTGTCATATTGACATCAGCGGTTATTTTTGACGTATGACATCAGCTGTCATATTTTGCATTTACGTCAAACAATATGAAATGTAGACTATTTTGGATAATCTTAAGATAGGTAGAGATAAACCATTCTAAAAATGAATGCCGATTGTATGACGTTTAGAGGGAGCGTGAATTTTTAGAATGGTTTTTCTCTACTTAGTAAGAATTTGACGAACTGCGTATGAATTCTTGACTAACCGCTACTAGGACGAATCGTTCTTTGGACGAACTGCTAACAAATCGTATATTTACAGCAATAACTCAGTTTTAAAACTCACCAATCAGAAACAGTGCTGCCGCCCCCACCACTCGCGCTTTGACCTCCATCGCTAATCTCTAATCAGTCTTATTGCACAGTAATACGGATCACTTTCCACTGCCGCTAGTCGTACATGATGAGATTCTGAAAAGAAGGAAGAATAGGTTAGTGATTCGGTCTGAATCTGAACTAAGATTTTGCATTTACATTTTTATTGCATTTTTATATTTGCTCCCCTTGGAGTCGAGAACCTCCGTCCGTGGGATACCGAGGCTCTTCGAGTTTTTAAAAAATTATCTGAGCGTCTGGTCGAAGCGACGCGTGCCCGAGAGCTGGTGAGTATCTGGTACAGCGATCAGCATTGCCAACAGTGTGGCAATGCAGCCAGCGTCTTGGGGACGCTTCCGACTGGTATTGATATGGATTAGTTGAGCTACCTGTAGACTGTTTGCAACAGTCTGCAGTTAGCTCAATTGTTTCAATTGTAAATACTAGTATAATTTTCTTTGTGAATAAAGGCTATCCCTTTTAACCTTATACAATTTATAATGGTGTATGAATGCTAAAGTGTCAGTGATTAGTTATAGTCATTTTTTATGCCATTTATCCAAAATTAATTTCACATATACTAAATTACAATCACCTCACTAGCCAATTCGATGTAGAATATTTGTAAGCAAACTGCCCATACTTAACCTAAAATTCACTCTGTTGCCTGCCGCGATTTTTATATGGAACTTACCTTAATTACTTGTCAATTTGTGATCCTTCCTACAAAAGCAATAATGTTTAAAAAACGACGCCAAGTAGGTAAGTGAGTTTTAGTTATCTGTGTCGTGATTTGTTTATAAACATTCTCCATCATGTTTGGCTTTCTATACACTAAAAAGAAATTATGATTATGACGCTGTATGAACACAAAAGTGTCGGTGATTTAATGTACCTAGTCATCTTAACCAAAATTAATTTGACAGGTAATAAATTACAAGCACCTACTTATGTAAAATACACATCGTAAAATCTAATAAAAAAACTACACTCTCCATAGGTATCATAAAACTTTACAATCAATGAACAACTAAATATTAACTTTAATTCCAATCCAATTACTTAAACCAGTTTCATAAGATTTTAGTCAATGAGATTCCTTATCAGTTTATTAATAAATTATTTATTATTATGTGTCTATGACTGGACGATTTCACATGAGAGTTATACAACTAATTAGAATTTAAAACGGGAACCTGTCTACAGATAAGATAATGCTAGATCACGATCATGATAAATAACTTGATGTTTCTACATAAACTAAAAACGGAAATTAGTATACTTTTTTTTATTGAGGACTACTTTTTGCTGGCGGTGTCGCACGCGTTGTTTTGTGGAAACATTTCTATCCCATGGGAACTGATTTATGGGATAAAAAGTATCCTATGTTTGATTCCAGGATTAGAATGAGGAATAATTTCGGCCCGATCCGTTCAGTAGTTTTGGCGTGAAGAGGTCGACAAACATCCATCCATCCATCCATACATCTAAACATCCAAACTAATTATCTGACATAGTTAATGATTATATCGGGTATTTATCGAGTACCTTTTGTTTTATTTCCCCTACAAGAGATCAAGAAACACTCGAATTTTAATCGTGAAGATGGTTTTCGTCTCTCTTCCTCGTGGAATCCTGTGATTAATATGTGTGTGCGTCGTGATCCGACTGTACTGCAATCGGACACGGTAAGTGTAGTGTGTCGGAATGTGAACTTGGACATTCCTGATTCTGAAGACGAATTGAGGGTAGTCGTGGATACTGCCGTCAATTCTCGGCGGTAACTGCGGGTACATCCAGTCGCCCCGTGACCACGATCGCTGTAACGCGGTAGAAACGTAGGGGAAATAATACAAAAGGTGCGCGTTAAATACCCGATATAATCAGTAACTATGTTAACAAATCGCGAAAGTTAAAATTTTTTTTAATTATCTGACTTATTATTCGACTTATTATTAGACACAACTGAATTATCTGAGTGTCTAGTCGAAGCGACGCGTGAGCCGAGAGCTGGAGAGTATCTGGCGCAGCGCATCAGCATTGCCATACAGCGTGGCAATGCAGCCAGCGTAGCGGGGACGCTTCTGACTGGTATTGATATGGATCAGTTGAGCTACCTGTACTGTAGATTGTTTGCAACGGTCTGCAGTTAGCTCATTTGTTTTAATTGTAAATACTCGTCTAATTCATTTCTATTATTTGATTGTAGTTTTCTTTGTAAATAAAGTTTATTAATTAAACCACGAATTTGGATAAATTCTGTCATTTTTGACATTTGCTGTCACTTTGACATATGTATAATGATTTCATTTTTGAAATCAAATGTCAAAAAAATAAAATCTGATAGTCAGAAAACAATGCGTGCAAAGCCGCGGACAAAACTAGTTAGTCAAGATCAAGACACTCTCAACAGCCTCTTAAAAGGAACCAGGAAAAGGACAAGTGAGACTTATCCCAAACAATTATGAGTGGACCCATCGTCGTAAGTAAAAATCGGGAAATATGGTAGTAGCTTCTCGAAAATGGAACGCTCAAATTAGGTCCAATTAGGTCGACCAACCTCAGTAATAGTCGGACCGCGGCGCCACTGGCGTTCGTGCTTCGCGTGCGGATTGTTGTCTCGGTCGCACTTCGGTCCAGTTCCGTCTTTCCATCTTTTTTGCTCATTAGTTATGTATATTGCAAAAAATTGGAAGTAGCGTGTCTCCGCGTTTAGTTGTAACACAACACAGGCCATTTGTTGTGTTAGCGCTAAGAGAACTTATCATTTGTTGTGTTAGCGCTAAGAGAACTTATCATTTGTTGTGTTAGCGCTGAGAGAACTTATCATTTGTTGTGTTAGCGCTGAGAGAACTTATCATAACTACAGAATTTTACTCAGATCTATGAGTGCACCTGTACAATTTCTGTCCTTTTGAGACTCTGTCTATTTGAGAACAAACCGTCAATTTATTCTACCGAGCCCTTCTTTCGATGAACCCATGTTTACGGCACAAGCTTTCGATCTTCATAAACTATCAGTGCTCTCTACTTTCCCTTGGCCCTTTCTCGCGCTGCACTGACCTTGCGAATATGTTTAATGGACATTGCTGTACTGAGATTTTTGCCGCGTTTGCTGCTTAAGTGCTTAGCTCATCATCATCGGAGTTATTAGTGACTTGCTGCATTCTTACTACCCGTTCTCCCGTAGGAATGAAGCATTTTCCCGCGGTAAAAAGTAGCCTATGTTCATCAGGAATAATGTAGGCTTCTAATGGTAAAAGAATTTTTCAAATCGGTCCAGTAGTTTCGGAGCCTATTCAATAAAAACAAACAAACAAAAAATCAAATCTTTCCTCTTTATAATATTAGTATAGATTTATGTATTTTAGAATTGTTCTCAGGCACACATTTAAATATTGGTACCTATACTGCGCTATCAGAAGAGGTCCATGCATGAATGTTGCGAGTAGATAACCCACTACGCTTGCAGCATGGACCAAAGTGCTGATAACGTAATCTGTTTATTTATTTATTAAAGGCAACCAACTAGAAGTAACACAAGTCACAAAATTAATACGACACAACTAGTGCACTCTTAATTACAGGTCGTCACAAAATGCGCAAAAAACAACAAGGCAACTCATCTAAACAACTGTAACATGTATGAAATCAATTAAAAATATGGTTAAATCAATGTAATTACATAATTTATAAAGGCACGAGTACCACTGTCTGATACCAGGACCTCGATCACGGTGTAGTAAGTGTAGTTACCTATTGGCATTACGGCTGAAGCGTTAGCAGTTGAAACGTTTGGTTGGGTGCGCCTTCACAAACCGCATGGGTGCAACGCGAGATCCTGATTAGAAATAAATAGGTCCAAACATCATTTAACTTTGTTTTTGTAATATATTTTTTCAAGTTACAGTAAAATATTATTGCTATCTTCATTTTAGAAAGGATTTTTTTAAATAATATGCACGTCAAAAAAATTTGATTTCAATCTTTAGTCAGGCGTTTTCTAAAAACAAACTTCGATCAGAAACGAGGGCGCCTTTTATTTAAGACTAGCTGCCGCCCGCGGCTTCGCACGCGTTGTTTCTATGGAAACGTTAAAAGGTGATTTCTATCCCATGGAAACTGATTTGTTGTTTGATTCCAGGATTAGAATTATCTGTATACAAAATTTCATCTCGATCCGTTTAGTAGTTTTGGCGTGAAGAGGTAACAAACATCCATCCATCCAAACTTTCACATTTATAATATAAGTGTGATATTATATTGAGTTCTACGGTAATCTTTTTTGTAAAACTGCATAAGTTTTAACCCTAAACTCATGACGTTTAACTCTAAACTCGTGCGTAACAATAGCTAAGCCGCACGACAGTAAATCATGCTTGACAGTTAAGCACCCATTGTTATATGTCAGTCGGTTTGACAGTTACCGTAGTGTGTCAGTCGGTCAGTGGCAACTGAGGTGGCAACGATCGGTAAACGCCAATAATGACATATCGTGAAGTGATAGCCGTTGCTATGTCGGTTCGTTGATACACAGGCTTGACTGTGGGAGAAAATGAATGATTTGCTGTGTTTTATTCGTCACTAGCTGTGCCCCGCGGCTTCGCCCCCGTGGAAATTTATGTTTCCAACTTTCTTAATTTTTTCCTTCATAAGAACCTTCTCCTGACAATAACAAACACAACAACGAAAGAATTAGCGAAATCGGTCCAGCCGTTCACGCGTGATGCCGTGACCAAGGAAAACGGGTTTCATATTTATATATAAATAATAAATAAATAAATAATAAATAATTCTGGACAATTCACACAGCATTATCTAGCCCCAAGCTAAGCAGAGCTTGTGTTATGGGTACTAGATAACTGATATACATAATACAATACACTACATAGATAAATATTTTTTATTGTACATAGAAAAACATCCAGAACCCCTGAACAAATATCTGCAGATCGTACAAACATTTATATATAGCCTTTTTTTTATATATATAGATTATATAGAACTAGCTCCTGCCCGCGGCTTCGCACGCGTATTTTCGATATTATAAGTAGCTTATTGTTTAAGTTAGGCTAGGTTCTAAGCGTATGCCAAATTTCATCTGGATCTGTTCAGTAGTTTTGGAGATCTTAGGTAACAAAAATGTCATATTTCACAAACTTTCGCATTTATAATATTAGTAGGACAGTAGGATCTCTACCTAGCAAGTTAGCAACTCGGATGTTAATAACGGGGTACGAGGAAACATGCTGCTGATCCTCAGGTTTGCTCATTGTTTAGTTGATGTTAAAGTCTCGATAATTAAATCCTACTTTCAATATTTTTATACCAGCGGCCTGTGGGTTACTTATACCACAGATATTATAATACTATACTACGAGCTATAAACTGGAATCACTTCATCGCTGGTTTCTGCAGACCATATTTTACAGTTTCCATGGAATAAACTGCAGATTGGTGTATACCATTTGAAAAGAAATTTTGTTAGCTTTCGAATGGTATAAAAATTATTTAAATTTAATTAAGTTTCCTACCTTCATTTAGTGAATTATTACAATAGGTCGAAGTTGTGGATGTTTAAATTAATAAGAAGTAATATGAAAATATCAAATTTTTATTTAAAATCTTTGTTATTTCGGATTCTGATTCCAGTTTATAGCTCGCAAGTGTAGTATTTATACCAAGGCGTCGTCCATAAGTGCCCTACGTGTCCTATAAAATAATTTATTTAGTGCAATGTTGGCTGCCCAGATACTGTAGTGCGTCTGGCATGTTGGCTGACGCACATGTAAAGGACTTTTCGAACGCAATAAAATAATATCAAATTCAAATTTATTTATTCATAGAGATGTCAGGTATACCTACAATGTCAGGTCTTGTCGCTAAATATGTATTAGATTCACAGCATCTTACTCTAGGGGCGTATAGTTTTGAGCGAGGTTCTATTAATTTAGCTAGGTATTTATAATCACAGAAATATTATAATGTTATGAGAAGTTATACAGTTTCAACGTCTTCTATATAATGCACTGTAAAAGTGTCTTTATGACGCAGCATGCTGGGCAGCACCAAAAGTCTGATAGGGTTTCTGGCTAGATGGAATAGACATTGCAGTAAACTGCAAAGGCACTGAATGTCAAGCGTGATCAACGCCTATGCCAAACAAGTTTATTACATTAATTAATTCTGTTATGACTGTGTACCTTTATTGTTTGATTATCTGAAACTGTGGGACATTTACTACTCTAATTTATGGATCTTTGTGTTGTCTGAATTATTAAATGAATTTAATTTAAAATTAATAACGACGAAATTCCTTTGTCGACAAAATAGATAAACATAACTGTCCGTTTATATTTTAGAAGAACATCACCCTAACACCTATTTAAAATATTTTTGGAGAAAGAAACTTTCTTATCCTGAGATTCGTTGAGCTTTCCCTCATAGCTCACAGATAAATACCAGACAATCATAAAATCATATAGGTCAATGCATCGGGCAGCCTTGAGCATTGTCTGCCAGGGGACGTCAACCTTTGCCCAACTGATTTCCATTCGTGTTTTGTTTGATACAGTTATAGTGCAAAAACCATAGGGTCAGATTGCGTAGAAAGTCTACATTATAAGCATTTTTCAAACACATTTTCATACTTCGCAACAATGAGATTATTTAGTAACTGTAATACTTCATGCCACGCTAGCTCTCTTCGAAAAGAATTTTCTTAATATGGATCTAACGAAGCAAAGGTCACCAAACCGCTTTGAGAGCTTTAGAACTAGACCAAATGTTGAGAGCGACTGCGACCCGCGACCCGGAACAGCGCATGCAGATGAAAGTACACACAATGCCTTGTACTTTCTCGTGGGCTATGCTCGCCTGGTACCTCGAATGCGAACACACTGTGCCATTTCGCACTAAGCGCTAAGCTCTTCTCGATTATGCTTGCCTAGTACCGAGCATGGAATGCAAGCTTTCTATAAAAGCGTTTAACATTTATTATTTTAATAACCCATTCAACTAAAAGCTCAGAATTTGATATAACTCCTAAAATTATTAGTCGACCAATCACAATGTTGGATAATTGCAAACCCAACAATTATTGCAATTAACAAGTTATTATTATTAGGAATGGAACTGTAGTTTAATTATTAACTAAAAAGAAAATTGCTTTAGACAATACCCATTATTATGGATTCATGGTGGAAGAAAGAGAAGTCATAAAACAATTGAAATTATACGTCTGAAAACAAAGCTAGACAACAGCAAAACAAATCAATATAAAAGTAGAAAATAACTGACAACGAACTGACCTAAAACAATTAAAAATAAATGACAAACAATAAAACGCAGCATTCAAATTAAAAAACCATCATCATTTTCCCACGGCAAGGCCGTTACGAGAAAACCATTACGACATTACGGCCGTCTGACCCCAAAGCTGTATATCCGAAATTTCTCCGTTTTTGCGACGATGCAAAAAGTCTTATTGTCAGACAATTTGTCAGATATTCGTCGTAATATATTAAATAAGATTTGTTTTGTGCTTAGCGGTACTTTTTGTGATATTCAATCGGGAATGGGACATAAACTTATCGATTGACAAAATATTTAAAAAATTTACTTTTTATTTTTTTTACGAACTAGTACAGTAAAGTTACGAATTTTGAGCAATGAAATGAATAATCTGAGATAGAGAATATACAGAGTAATTAAATTTGAGAGTTAATTTATTTGCATATAATTTAAATATTTGGTTAGCTTCAAAAGTCAGCTTAAAAACCACTGGGACAGTATTATATTAAGTTTTGGTCGGCTGTAAAATAATAAAAACCACCAGCAATACTCGGTCGGCTACATAAATAAAATTTGAATAATCTTATTCGTCATTCATGAAGTATATTATACCTACACCAGTTTTAGTCGTCTATTCTCACTATACTTTTTCAAGCATTTTTTGCTGCTACATTTATGTTTGACGCTTCAAAAGTATGTCAAATTATTAGCGATTAAGATCAAGCTTTGAATGAACCATTCATTTTATAGAGTGGTCACCGAGCGCCTGACACAAATTCAATTAGGCGCTATTATGTTTAATATCTATTCATGAGGAAAGTGTTATCGGATGTCGTTTTTTATATAGTTAGTCTTAGAAGAAGAAGACTTAGAATGATAGTTGACACAAACGAGGTAAGTCTAAAAAATTGCGACGGACCGTCGCAATCTTCATTTTGAGCCGTTAGTACAATACTTCAAATGAGACGGAAAGCAGCTCTCACATAAAAATATAAAAATGATGTGTTGTGCGGTGCAAGGATGTTTAAACACCAGTAACCGGAAAAATAATACCGCAATTATCTCATTCCACCGGAAAGTACTAATATTCCGTTTGTAATTTTGCCTAAAACAGTCATCAAAACTCATAAACAAATTTAAAAATTTCGTCCACCATTTTCGTGAAAATGTTGCTATGCACTGGGAAAAAAATACCCAGGTTTTGTTACTTAGTACTTAGGTATATAAAAATAGTAGAGGAGAGGGTGGAATTCCCTCAAGTTAGGGCTTAGGAATCAAACTACGCGGAATATCACAGTTTTAGAATTTTCAGTCACTCGACGATATTCTGTCTGAGTAGATTCAAGATGTAAACTCAAATTACTATTTTACAAAGAAAATTACAATCAATGAATGGAAACAATTTGAACTAGTATTTACAATTGAAACAATTGAGCTAACTGCAGCCTATAGCAAACAATCTAGAGGCAGCTCAATTTATCGATATCAATACCAGTCGTCGCGTCCCAGTTACGCTGGTTGCATTGCCCCGCTGTATGGCAATGCTGGTGCGCTGCGCCAAATACTCACCAGCTCTCGGGTCCCGCGCCGCCGCTTTGACCAGACGCTCAGATATTTTTAAAATTCCGGAAAACCTCGATCCCGCACGGACCTAGACCTCTCTCGGCTCCAAGGGGAGCAAATGCTAAACTTGCAATCCATCCCATCACCATAACTGTAGCAATACTTGCACGTGCACATTTTCTTTTTTAGGGTTCCGTAGTCAACAAGGAACCCTTATAGTTCACCACGTTCGTCGATCCGTCCGCAGCTTAGTCCAGAGACTATTAGTACTAGAATGCTGTAATTTGTCTAAGTTGGGCATTGTTATTTGTGAAAAAAATGCTAGTAGTAGGTGGAGTGATTTTAAAAGGAAAACTACACAGCTTTAGTATGCTTTACTAGTTGAGTGCCTAATAGTCATCCTAATCAACTTAAAAAATGTACTTTGGTAGGTATGTGTTTAACAGGTAAATAAGTTGGTTTAGATAGGCCATGAACCGTGCAATTACTTACACTGCACGTGGCCGAACACGCACTTGACCGTCTATTTTAAAATTATTGTTCCGAAAATGATCGGAGCCGATCTTATGTTGCAGACTTGGAGTAAAACCTTTTTGTCGTATGACCTAGGTAGAATGATAGTAACCATAGGTAGCGGCTGATATTTCGTAAAATTAAAAAAAAACAAGACGTTGGAAATGGATTTTCATAGATTTTTTTTAGATTTTTTCTATTTCACAATAAACTATTGACACCTTCAGTAAATTGAAATAATGTAATAAAAAATAAAAAGGTACCTTGGTGATAAAAACAATGAAGTATTTTCTTAATGGGAACTTTGCTTCAGTTACCCAATTTTTTAGGGAAAATGCTATTCACTTGCAACATTCAATCATACGAATGTGTGAGTGAGGGCACTGTATTTACGAGCTGTCAAAACACACATTGATCGGTTTTTGGTTACACAAATTGTCAAATTGTTGAATGACACTATCCCTCTGCTGAGACAGCAGCGAGTTTTTACTCTATGTAGTTAGTATTTAAAATATTAATTTGCTGATTTAGATCTAAAAGATGAGAAGGTAATTTAAAATTGGAATTAAAAATTCTTGATAAGTCCGTTGATGATGACGTTGATGTTATTGAAAACGGTTTGCTCAAATAACAGTTTCTCAAGACGCTTATGAATAAATATATTGCATATAATAAGTTATTGTTCCTATTTCCAGTCGTACAGTTATAATACTAAAGACAGATCTAGAAATACCTATATTTTCTGAAATGGCTGACAATCGGAATGGCACTCCACAATATGACCGCTATTAAAAAGATATTACTGAATGACAATTTACAGTTAAAATGGAGGGGAGGGATAAATGGAATTTTTACTGTTATGTCGTTTTGCTATACGAGTGCAAATATGATATTTTTTTAAGTTTTTATTGCATCCTAAAGCTAGATCACCTTAAGATGTTCGCAGGATGTACTAATGACTTTTGAATTAATTGTAACTAAGTTTATGTACGAATTGGTTTGGCAATAATTTTAATAATAAAATTAATAAGATTATCTTTATCTTCGAACTAATTTGCCAAAACCGTTGATGTGATCCACGGGAGGTTGGAATGCAGGCTTTTATTGCCCTGAGCAAACAGCATTGCAACGCAACATTCAGAGTGGTGAGTCTATTTGACGTAAGTAACGATCTTCATGTCTCCCTTGTCCGTACAATTTAGTAAAGCAGCGGTTCTATCGTATGGATAAAGAACTACGCAAATTCCATATAAAAGGACACGTCACGATCACGACTCGTTCTAACGTCAAATGGACTCACCCCTCTGGTCTGCCTGTCTGTTGTTGAAGATTATGTAGGGCTTACGATAAGAATGTAAACGGGTCAACTACGAACCTTCTTTGTGTTAGAAGAACACCTACGTTTCATCCATTACACTTCTACCACGCATTTATTTTCTTTGACAGAATGAAGGAGTGCAGTATTTAGACACTTAATCTGTCAACTCGAAAAATATCGATGCTCTCGCTTGTCCCGATATTTTTCGAGACGACAGATTTGCATTAAGTACTATTTTTACAAGACAAAATTAAAAAAATTCAAAACTCGCCGACGTTTATTGGCTGAACAAATTTTCAGGAAACATGGCTCAGAACACTTGGGCTAAAATTATCTATGACACATAAAAACTTAAACGAAAATCGGTTCATCCGTTTGGGAGCTACGATACCACAGACAGATACACAGATACACAGACAGATACGTTAAACTTATAGCAGCCCTCTCTTTTTGCGTCGAGGGTTGAAAAGAAATAGAGTATGAAATATTGCATTCTTTCATTCAGTCAAAGAAAATAAAAGCGTGGACGGTGTATAACGAGGGACATCTTCACATTCCTAATGTATTCGTTAGATTTTATATTAAGTATGTAGAGCTTTTAACAGTAAAGACTTTACCTCGAAAATATACCCATCCTACAATGTATTTATTTTAAATATTAAATAAATTCTAAATCATTAACTACCGGGTTACTACATTAAGGGGGTACCTACCCTCAAATTGCTTATTTTCAACTCCGTCGGACCTCCATATCTTCCAAACTACTGAATATTTAACTTTGAAATTTATATATGGTAAAGTTCAGGACTTATTCTATCGATCATATGTTTCGAAAACACGATTCCATAAAATTTTCTCGATAGAAAAAAATCGCAAAGTTACCTCTAATTTTTTACTAAAACCCTAATTTCTCAATAAATACAGATGATACGATCTTGAGATAAAGCATAGTAATTGAGCTAAGTATAAAGAATATTTTATATGTTGCCTTTTTTTCAATTAACTATTCTAATGTTTGTGGTGAGCAAATAACTACTAAAAACTTGATTTTTGGGCTTACGCCGCTTTGCTCTGTCCCGCTCCTGTGAACGCGAAATCCTATGCCTATCCTCTTCACACAATAACGAGGTAGGGTACCGCCTTAACTAAATGATTTACTACATAATATGTTTGCATATAAATTAAATTCTAAATTGTTAACTAACTAGTGGAAAGATTTGGGGGAGGCCTTTGTCCAACAGTGAGGCGAACCAGGCTAGTTAAAAAAAACTATTACAGGTGGTTCCTTCTCAACCCCATTGCAAGCACGGTTGATCGAGTCGAGATACTTAGTCGAGATCGGTAAAGATCGGTGCTTGCTTCCCAGAGTCGCCAGATTTACTTGAGTTTCTATTTAATTATTCTTTAACTTGCTTCTGCCCGCGGCTTCGCACGCGTTGTTTCTATGGAAACGTTTTGAGGTTATTTCTATCCCATGAGAACTGATTTATGGGATAAAAAGTCTATGTTTGATTCCAGGGTTAGACTTACCTATATGCAATTTCAGCCTGATCCGTTCAGTAGTTTTGGCGAGAAGAGGTAACAAACATCCATCCATCCATACATCTATCCATCCAAACTTTTGCATTTATAATATTAGTGTGATATGTCTAGAGTTCTCTGCGTAGTTTGCTTTGCTTATTTTGTTTGTCAACTAACGCAGTATAATTGGAAAAGAAATAAACTGAGTTGTATAGTACGTACATAATGTAAAGTAAGTTTGTGTGTTTTACCGTATGTGTGTTGTAACCAGTTGTAACCATTCTACGTTCTGGCCGCCGTGGTCGAAATTTCGACTAGGGGGACATCGATCATCACGTACGAACAGTAATGTCCTAAATAAAATATCTGCTATTTATGTACTTTCAAAATAATTACTTTAACTTTTCTTTGCACCTTATCTCGGTCTTACGGAAATAAGAAAGATTTTTTATTAAACAAAGATAGATAGATACATAGAAATCACTTTATGATACTACACAAAGACAGGAAACAATACAGACAGATATGCTTAAAATATAGGAAGTTTAAAGGGCGGCCTTATCGAACCTACAGGCCGAGACCACGAGGCCTACATATCGACGCGACAGAAATCAAAAATATCACTTTATTTCCGTGTCAGTGTTTAGTTTTATATATTGACCTTTTCTAAGTGTACATTTAATGTATTTATGGAAATAAAGAGTTTTTGATTTTGATTTTGATCGATGTGATCGATCTCTAATATAAGTTTAGGAATTATCCTCAAAGTCAAGGCCCGGATCAATGGAACTGAATCTGCGTTCAAGGAGCGATCTATTTCCAAGTGCCGTTATTGCCAACGGCTGTAACTGTTCCTTCACGGTTTAATCGTCCACTTGATGAACGCGTAATTAGTGGCCGGTCTACGTGGACTATGGCTGCCCATCGATTTAGCGTACACTTTGATTTTTTAACTATAAGTAGTATGTATTAGAGGGTACTAGGGGTGAGTCTATTTGATGTTAGTAACGAGACGTGTGACGGGTAAACGAGTTCTTGAGTGGAGACCACGACTCGGCAAACGTAGTATAGGATGCCCTCCGGCCAGGTGGGATGACGACCTGCAAAAGACTGCAGGCAGATGCTGGATGCGGCAAGCTGAAGACAGGGCGCTATGGCGCTCATTAGGGGAGGCCTATGTCCAGTAGTGGACTAATATAGGCTGATGATGATGATGATGAACGAGACGTGATCGACATCTCCTTTTTTAACCCCCGATGCGAAAAGCGAGGGGTTATTTAACGTGTCTGACTGTGAATCTGTGTATCTGTATGTGGTATCGTAGCTCCGAAACGGATGAACCGATTTTCGTTTAGGTTTTTTTGTGTCATAGATAATTTTATCCCGATTATTCTTAGCCATGTTTCATGAGAACCTGTTCAGCCAATAAACGTCGGCGGGTTTTTAACATTTTTAATTTGGTTTTGTGTAATGATTTTGCATTGAGATCCTCCGCTCGCCGTGACAGATCCTCCGATCTATGAGACTGTAAAGTTTTATTATTAGGTTTTCTTTTCGAAAAACGTCGATTATTGAGTTTTTATGAGTCAATCAAAATCAAAATCAAAAACTCTTTATTTCCATAAATACAATAAATGTAGGTACACTTAGAAAAGGTCAAAATATAAAACTAAACACTGACACGGAAATAAAGTGATATTTTTTGATTTCTGTCGCTTCGGTATGTAGACTAAAGTAAAGAAGCGACGAAGAAACCTTTAGCCTGTTAGTTGATATTTTTCGAGTTGGAGCCAAACCCGTCCCAAGCTTTTTTATCCTCTAAATAATCTGATATTTTATAGTAAGCCTTTTTGCACAGCAAGGTTTTAATAATTTGTTTGAATTTATTTACTGATAATTTTTGCAACTCACTAGGAGTTTTGTTGTAGAAGCGTATACATTGCCCTTTAAAAGATACATTAATTTTGTGTAGCCTAGTTGTGGGCACAGCGAGCTTATGTTTGTTTCTGGTATTCAAATTATGTTTATCGCTATTTTTAGGGAACTGACTTATATTTCTATGAGTTTACAACAAGTTTTCATAAATATCAATGAAATGAAAGTAATACTATAATATAGTTTTTAATTAAATCGTACGTACCTACTTATTTCGTTTAACTTAACAGTTTTCTGATACCGACTCGTAGCACAAACTCTGTTTTATTAGGAGATAACTGATGCTGTGTTCAAGAATCCAACATTATTCCAAAACTAGGCCCGAGTTTAAAACGGACGAAAACTAAAACAGGAAATTCCAAAACTTTTAATAGGAATTTCCGAGCTCAGTGCCTGGAGTACGCACGTAGACAGGCACGGGCAGCTTTTAAAAACAAAGCATTGCAATCGTCAGCGGTTTACGGTCTGGTAAAACTATCATTGTCCTTGCTTCCCGCCATTAATGTCCGCCATTTTTAGGGTTCCGTATGGAAAAATCTATTCACCATTCAAATTGTTCAGACAGAAGTGAAAGAAAGGCCGATGATACTGACAGAAGCGAAAAGAGGCCACAACTCTCGCACGACCAGTAGAAAATGCAGAGGGAGTTACGACTATGACACTCTTTTAAACAAGACACAAAGAGAAAAGAGTTCTTATGCAAAGTAGGTAGAAAGAGTCGTGATTTTTGAGAAAAAAGGCTATTGAAGTTATCCTGTCGTCTGTTGTTTGCCTCAGTAAGGATACTTCCTGACGTCACATGATCAGTTGTGTCCAAAATGGCGGTTATTGACACATAGAGAACTTCTCTCATTTCTCAAAAATATGGCTTCAGGCTTCACTTTCATACGCCGTAATTCCCACATCCTTTCTCTTCTTCATAAAATTCTCTTTAACCCTCTCACTCCTTTCTATTTAAAGGAGCGTTTTGAATTCCTCCACGATTCTCATCCTCATTCTTCCCGTGTCCTCCGGTCGTCAGAAAATCTGGTACTGAATATGCCACTTCACCGAACTAGTTTCTGCGACAAATCCTTCTCTATCCAAGCCATAAGGTTGTGGAATGCACTACCAGAGTCCATTAGAAAAGCTGCATCCTTACCAGTTTTTAAAGCACGTGTCAAGGAGTTTTTCCTGTCAGAAAGGTGAATTTTGGTACTATTTATTTATTATGTATCTATTTAGTATATTTTTGTATGTAGTAATTATATATATTTTTATATATTTATGTGTACGTTTATTATGTATGTATATAGTCGGTTATTTATTTAAGTTGTTCTTATTATTAGGTATTTATATTGTTGTAAATATTTATTTAAGATTGCTTATAATTGGTACACCCCTGCCGTTCTCAAATTCACATAATTCTTTCCATCCAAAGGTTGCCTGGAAGAGATCGCTTCTAAGCGATAAGGTCGCCCATTGGACTTGTGTCTTATGTAATGTCTCGTGTATTGTATTTTTGTTGGTGTACAATAAAGTATTTTGTATTGTATTGTATTCAGAATATTCCCGTAAACCCCGCACTCGCACTTGGCAATCTTTATTGTTTTTATTCATTCTCTCGCTGTCATTATAAAGTTTTATTTTTTCGTTGCAAATTGCTGGCCGTGTTTTTGGTTGGAAACGTTGCTTTTATTACTAGGACTGCAGGGGAATATAGGATGTGTTTTTTGAGGTTATTCAACTTCGCCCTGGGTGGTGCATGTCTACATGGCGGTATTTTATTGTTGGTTTTAGTGCTTGTTGGTTTATTATTGAATTGCACAAGTTTGTTATACAAGGTAGCTACATCATTGGAATAAAAATGAGAGAATACAGGTGTTTTTGCAAAAAATAATGTTTAATAATCGCCGACATAAGAAGTTTTGGAATATTGCGAAAAAAAACATCGACAAAAAACCTGTTGTCTTCCATGATCGAAGGGATAAATATTTTGGCCACCTTACGCAAACTGGCACTTCATTAGAATTTGCCTAAAAGCGGCATTTTTAAAAGAAAAACGAAAGTTATCTGTTATAATATTTAGTTGTACCCAGTCCTGTACGCCGAAATCTGTTGAACCATGACAGCATATCAAATTTTATTACCTTACCTATAAATTTAAATGAATACTCTCACTAAAACATACAGCCGAATTGAGGACCTTCTCATTTTTTTGAAATCAGTTAAAAATTGCAAGATTTCCTCCGCATTTAAGTGACTTATACTAACCTACCTTTATAGGTATATATTTTTATAAGTATGCCAACAACCACAAACTTCGCAAAATCATCGTCTAAATGCAAAGTCGGTCGTCGGATGATCACGACGCATTCAAATCGTACGAAAGTGATACGACGCGATAAAAAAACGCAAAGCATGCTAAGCGCCTCTCTACTAACAATGACAGCTTTTACGCGATACTCACGGACGATTCCGCAAACGAACAAGTGAATGTTGGTCTTGAGCTTTTAGGATAGATAGATACATGTATTTCTTTCACAGTGCACAAAAGCTTTTAAAAATAAGACCATATACTGTTAAAGGTACCTACTGTTTTGGAAGGAGAGCTTTTTCTTTCTAGTTAAACCCAGCGGCCTGTTTATGTTGTGTTTATATAAATTAGTTTTGAAGAAAACCTTCAAAACCTTTTTTTACAAAATCGAGACAAAAAAGGAAAGTGTAGACATCAATGAGAGAGCTGGGAGACATAACTGGGAGTGGGCAGGCCACAGGCCCCCAAAGACATCATGGTGCAAGAGCCCCATGAGTCTCTTGGAGTGGAGACCACGGAAACAAAGACATGTGGGCCACAAATGAGATGTAAGGACGAGATAAAAAAGATAAGAGGTTGTTGCCCGCTATCGCTGATCATTAACTGTCCAAAGCGGAAGAAAATGTAAGAGTTTGAATTTGAAGGAGGCATACATCTGTCTACTGGTCGACAAGGGCTAGAAAAAAGAAGAAAGATGGTTTCCTTCTCGCAGGTTGGGCCTAAATGTTAGATAGATTATTTCTATTTGATAATGTTAAGATGTAAAAAATATTAAAGCATTTTCTCTGTGTGTAGTAATTCAACTGGGTACAAGCTTAATTAGTCAAAGAAATTGTATAAACTTAGCTTGATAAATAAAATTAGCAGTAAACCTGTGGGCGTAACAAATAAACACAGTGTTTTATTCCTTCCGGTCCGACAGACTTAACAGCCGTATGTATCCGTCAATGTCAATGCCGCCGTCATTATACACATTATAGACTTAGTCAGACGAAGTAACGAGTATTTTGACAAGTTATTACACTTAGGTGAGTGAAAGCGTTACGTTGGTACCTTAACTGTTAATTTTACTTTCTGTTTCGCACATATCTTTCGCGAAAATTAAAATACTTGCTCTAGATTTTTGTAGATCGCATCGCATTAAATTTGTTAATTTTGATAAGTATGGAAATTTTATATCGAAAAAGTTTTATCAAATAACCGGAACCGTCGCCGTTATTCGGTAAAAGTTTTTTTGGGTTTGTTTCCAATGTATCTCTCGCAGGAATATAATAATGTTAAATTCTACTCTTAGATTTTCCTTGTTATGTACCTACCTGATAGTCATAGCTTATATCATAATCATCATCTAAGTACATCATCCTGTAATATAAACCTCTGTAGTTTTTAGGAGATATTATTGTTTCGAAATAATCTTTTAGTTTTTAAAAATAAATTTAAAAAAACATCATTTCTCGGCTGGACACAGGCCTTCCCTACTGATCGCTATAACGCCATGTCTCTTAGATTGCACGTTAGTTTTAATTATTTTGTAGTATTTTGGTGTAAAATATGGCTTCTATTATGTTTTAATAAATAAATATCTAAATTGCCCCTGTCATCAGCTCGCCGCATCCAGCACCTATTCATCATAATATTCATCATCATCATCAGCCTATATTAGTCCACTGCTGGACATAGGCCTCCCCTAATGAGCGCCACAGCGCCCTGTCTTCAGCTTGCCGCATCCAGCATCTGCCTGCAGTCTTTCGCAGATCGTCATCCCACCTGGCCGGAGGGCGTCCTACACTACGTTTGCCGAGTCGTGGTCTCCACTCAAGAACACGTTTACCCCAGCGGTTGTCGGTTCTTCGCGAGATATTACCGGCCCACAGCCACTTCAGCTTGCTAATTCTTTGAGCTATGTCGATAACTTTGGTTCTCTGTCGGATGTATTCGTTACGAATTCTATCTTTCAAAGAAACTCCGAGCATAGCTCTTTCCATAGCTCGCTGAGCGACTTTGAACTGGTGAATCATAATATTACTTGCTTAGTATTTATCAATCATTCAAAACCTTTGTTCGTAAACTATGTACAAATTTCACTCGTCATAAACACTGCATCAAGAATCCAATTATGCACCTTAACGATTTAAAAAAATTATACATTTTTGGACGAGATAATTGACCATCAAAAAACAAAAAGATAATCTCTAGGTGATAACAGTATTGGACCGCTATTGTCAAAAGTGAAAGAAGCCCAATTAAAAAGCGAAAGTGGAGGCCAATTTACGAATTAAAGCTTTGATATTATGATCATTTGTTTGATTCTACAAAAGCTGTAATCATATCTAAAGAAAGTATAATTTTAGAGAGTCATCGTTGTGAATTACTTGCTAAATATTGATCTGACCTAAATAACCACTTTTACAAACTGAACGCTCCTTGCTATTGTTTTTCCGGTCAATTACAACCCGGGCCGTATCACACTGCACACTAATATTATAAACGCGAAAGTTTGGATGGATGGATGAATGGATGTTTGTTTCCTCTTCACGCCAAAACTACTGAACGGATCGGGCTGAAATTTTGCATACAGATAATTTGAATCCTGGAATCAAAAATAGACACCTTTTATCGCATAAATCAGTTCCCATGGGTTATAAATCACCTTTAAACATTTCCATAGAAACAACGCGTGCGAAGCCGCGGGTATAAACTAGTTTTCAATCAATTATACATTTCACAAAAATAATCTTTAATAAGACATTTATTCACAAAGAAAATTATACAAGTATTTACAATTGAAACATTTGAGCTAACTGCCGACTGTTGCAAACAGTCTACAGATAGCTCAACTGATCCATATCAACACCCGTCGGAAGCGTCCCCAAGACGCTGGCTGCATTGCCACGCTGTATGACAATGCTGATACGCTGTGCCAAATACAAATATAGTGTACAAAAATAATAGTATAGAAAAACTACAGATTGAGGGATGCGTGTCAAAAGTGTCAAGGTTGAAACCATTCTGAGAGACATGATATTTATTATCATCGCACGCAGTATCAAGAGTTTCTTACATCCATGGACGATTCTGCGACGATTCCATTGTCATAGTAAAGTGATGATATCTGTGTAGTGCCGGCTTAGAATTTGCACCACCCCAATTCTTCCCGCTTGTGTTGTAAGAGGCGACTAAGGGATATCAACCGGGAGCGGGCAGCAGCGCCCCCTGCAGAACAATTCTACCACTGAACTGCGATCCCCAACCTGCATGCCTAGCGTGGGGATTGTGGGCATTAGGGATGAGATAAAAGGCAATTAGACGCTTATCAGGGTGAGGCATGCGTCCAGCAGTGGACCAATATAGACTGTTGAGGTGAGGTGAGGAGCTCTTAAAATTGCGCCTTTATTATTTTGACAATTTTCTTCCATAACTTACTTATTATAAATATTCACGGCTATATAACGCGTTTATTTATAATAACGTGTTCTGATCGCGTACTAAGTTTTAAAAACTTAATTGTATTTATACATATAAATAGGTAGGTTACAATATTATTCAGGTAAAAAAAAACAATATGACGTATTTACTTTAGTTAGAAAAGCCCTAACAAACACTTTCACATAACATTTTTCAAGATTTCATGAGCTAACGCTTTGTGTTAGGTTAGGTTAGAAATGTATGTAGGTATACAGTATGTTTTACATTATGTATGATTGATCAATTTGATCATTCAATACTATTAGTAGAATAAACCTCATCTTATAATCTCACAAAAGACAAGGATTTCAAACATATAAAAACAAGAAATAATCAATTCCACAGTTATTCTCCCCACAAATCCGTACAATAGTTTAAATCAAGCAATAGATATGTTTATTATCCAGCACTGGAGTAAATCCAATGCAACGCGATAACAATGACTTTATATCGCGCCGTGCCCAGTGCCCAGTGCAGTCTGGTCTCTTGTATCCCTGTTATCATCATCATTTCTCACAGAATGATGATGATAACAGGGATACAACACATCTCTTGTATTGGTTCTTCTAAATTTTTTTGATACACATATCAAGATCCGTCAAGTGCGAGTGTAACTCGCGCGCGCAGGGTTTCGAACGTTTGTCAATTATACAAACATAAAGATACCGGTAAGAGATATCGCTATTTGATGAATACCTAAAAATAGTAGGTACCAAACTACATTTGATGGATCGCTCTGCATAGGTACTTCGGGGGTTAGGTAAATTTGGGTTTTTTTTCGACTTTTATCAAAATATTTCGAAAAGTATGA
The DNA here is from genome assembly GCA_963564075.1 of Eupithecia subfuscata. Classification (NCBI taxonomy): domain Eukaryota; kingdom Metazoa; phylum Arthropoda; class Insecta; order Lepidoptera; family Geometridae; genus Eupithecia; species Eupithecia subfuscata. The sequence continues at coordinate 11,349,301 of OY751118.1, read as the reverse complement.
CACCTACAGAAATTTCACAAACTACATATTTTGAAATGTACAAACTGATACGTTTCATTTGATACCCCACATGACCCTGTAGGTAGGACCTGGAGGTAGAGTAATAATTAATTTATGTGGTTTATTTCTGTCATTTTCTATGTCAGCAGCGCCACCATGACACTGAGCCTACCTACTAGTGTTGTCATCCCAAAAGTGGAAGGAAGTGAAAATTTCGAAAAATTTCGAACAGCGCTTCTTCCAAAAAAAACCTCTAAACAAAAAGTCATTTCAACGACACGATTTTTATAGGGATTTTTTTCTATCGAGTGAAGTTCATTAGATCTGGTAACTGAATACGACTTTGACTAGCCTAGATCCTTGAGTAATCTTTCAGAATTTTAAACCCTATTTTCTAAGTCTCAGATGATTTTAAAAATCACAAAAGTGCGGCCTCTGCTGGCCTACCAAGCCTTAACTACTTTCCAACTATCAATCGAAATTAGAGCGATTACCTACCATACTTTTGGTAGGAAATCGTTCCAATCTTCAATATTTTTAACATGGTGGTAAAATCCTAGTTTATTGAATTCTCAAAGGAAACCCAAGGCTCAGCGTACGCTGGTCGGCTGCAGTGACATACCTGCCACGTTACTCTGAGCTCAATGGCATCGCAGATTGAACGGACTGTTATAGAAAACGCAAGAAATCTAGTAAAAGAAGAGAAAATGTGTTTTTTTATCTAGATATCTTCTTTACGGAGGGTTTGAAGAGATATTAGTTATAATTTTGCATATTAAATATGATTTTGGAACATAGAAATTTTATTTTAATCAAATAATTAATCATAATCTATACTAATATTATAAAAAGGAAAGATTTGATTTTTTGTTTGTTTGTTTGTTTGTTTGTATTGAATAGGCTCCGAAACTACAGGACCGATTTGAAAAATTCTTTCAACGTTAGGAAGCTTACTGTTCAGGGAGTGACATAGGCTATATTTTATCCCGGAATTCCCACGGGAACGGGAACTACGCGGGTGAAACCGCGAGGCGATCGTCTAGTAGGATATATAATGATAATTGAATTTGTGAAATTGTGTTACATCAAAGTATTAAAATCAAATAAATGTTTCAACAATTTTACCCGTTTCGGACGACAATAATAATTTATGTAATTTTAGAGGTAAATCGAATTATTGACTTTTCTTACTGCAAAGGCCTTAAAAGGTAACATTAAAACCGAAAACCTATAGTGTATCTACTCATTAAAATATTCTTTTTGACTATAGTGCACGCTACTAACTAGCCATTAATGTCTACTAAGGTAGTTTGGCCAACCTGTAGCAGTCGTGGCGTCAGAATTGACCCTTTCAACTCAGCCCCTGGGTGTCGTAAAGTAGTGGACCACCAGCAGTGGACCACTACAGGCTGTTGAGGTTGAGGTTGAGGAGGTTGAGGTTACCCGCGGCATCGCACGCGTGGTTTCTATGGAAACGTGTAATGGTAGGTTTTATCCCATGGGAACTGTTTTACGGGATGAAAGTAGCCTATGTTTTATTCCAAGCCTAGGATTACGTCTATACAAGTTTCAGCTCGATCTGTTCAGCTGTTTTGGCGTAAAGAGGTAACAAACCTCCATACATCCAAACTTTCGCATTTATAATATTAGTGTGATTATTTGTTTGAATGAGATGTTTCTTGAGCATACGAATCATATTGACTGGCTCTCGTGAAAGGGTGCATGAACTCAAAACTGATAATTGATTGTTGCGTGCGTCAGCGCATAAAAAGATGAATAATTTCTCAGTCATTGACATGTTTACACGTTTTTTTTAAGTGCGTGCAACTTTAGGGTTCCGCACCTTTAGCTATAAACGATATTATAATGACTTAATGAACATGACATTTATTCACAAAGAAAATTATACTAGTATTTACAATTGAAACAATTGAACTAACTGCCGACTGTTGCAAACAGTCTACAGGTAGCTCAACTGATCCATATCAACACCAGTCGGAAGCGTCCCCAAGACGCTGGCTGCATTGCCACGCTGTATGGCAATGCTGATACGCTGTGCCAGATATTCACCAGCTCTCGGGTCACGCGTCGCTTCGACCAGACGCTCAGATAGTTTTTTGAAAACCCTTTTTTTTTACTTAATTGTGTGGATAACATTAGTATCTACTTGTATTTTGTTGATACGGTACAGGATTTATTTAAGTAATTCCTACGAATAAATAATTATTTGTAGAGTTAATAATTATTTTTAAGACTTTTTGTGTTTATTTCATGTTGACGAAAACCAGAAAGACAAACTGAGCGTTTTTCTCAGTCCATTCCAAACGCAAAACGAAAAATGAGCTATTAACAATTTTCTAACATATTTTGCGTTATACACCCTGAGACCATAGGGTCTCTTACCTCATACTCAAACTTCATAGGCCTCGGTTCACGCTAAAATGAGAGATTACAAACCTGCATTTAAAATGAGCTAGAAGGGAATTTGGTGAATACGGAACCCTAATAAAGATTCCTACTCTCACTTGCCTGTATTTTTTACATAATTGCGTGCATTTTTGCAGATGCGTGTATGATCTGCAATATTAATTCAGCCGAGAGCCGTTACATTTTAATTTTGAAAGAGGAAAATATTGGTTTTTTACTTTTGAAATGTACCTACGTTATTTATTTGTTGAACCGTTAGTTGACCTCTGGCATAGTGAGGGATTTACCAATGAGAAATAAGAGGTTGCGGGTTTGTTGCCGTAGTTAAGACACATTTTTACATGACGTTCGATCCGTCTGCTTCAAGCTTTCTATATGATAATAATCTTTGAATTTAAAGCATTTTAGAGTGGCTAGTATGGGTTTGCATATTACCAAAACAAAAAGTTTTCGTTTGCTGGACACAGGTGCGCCGCTGGTCTGTCAAAGTTGTGCTGGTAAAATGCAACAAATCACTCAAAAACACTCAAAACTTCTAATCGAGTTCAGCCATGCCCAACAGAAGTTGAAGCATGAAACTATTGGATCGCTGGCAAATTAGGAGAAGTCCGTAGAGGAAAAATTGCACCACATTTTTTAAAGAATACAAAATTATTTATTAACAACAAAAATTTACATTTTGGCACATTACATTAAATATAGAAAAGTATTCAGGAGCTAACTATAAGAGTGCTTAGGTCTATTAGAATGGCTACGGCCCCACACTAGACTCATGAAGTCATGACGTAGGTACATTATGTATGTATGGAAGGAAACAAAAACTTTTACAGTTTTCGTAAACTATGCAAAACTCATCCTTGTACTTCTCATACAAACACGAAAACATAGTAGGTACTGAGCTACCATGTTTTCGTGTTTGTATGAGAAAGGAATAGAGAGTGCACCTGTGTTTGCGCACACACTTATGCACTAAAATATGTCTTGCGCATCTGGGCAGTCTCCGATGAGACTGGCCGCCGTGGTCGAAATCCGGCTCGGACATCTATACTAATATTATAAAGAGGAAAGATTTGATTGTTTGTTTGTTTGTATTGAATAGGCTCCGAAACTACTGGACCGTGAAAGAATTTTTCAAATCGGTCCAGTAGTTTCGGAGCCTATTCAATTCATACAAACAAACAAACAAACAAAAAATCAAACCTTTCCTCTTTATAATATTAGTATAGATTAAGTTTCCACATCCATCTGGTTCGCACAAGCTCTGCTCAGAGGGGCGAGTCTGTTTGACGTCAGTAACTAGACGTGATCGTAACGGCTCCTTTATATATCCTATAGGTTTGCGTAGTTCCCTATCTGCAAGATAGAGGCGCTGTACCAAATTGTATGAAATAAGAAAGAAAGAAAAGAAAGAAAGAAAGAAAAGAAAGAAAGAAAGAAAGAAAAAGTATTTATTAAACACTACAACACAAATAACGTAAAAATATATATGAAAAAAGACTACTTAGTAACACTTACAAGAAACAAGGGAACATTGTACTATCACAATAGGTAAGTAAGTACTTATATTAACACAAGTAAGCATTGGGTTGGTACTAAGTAGCCCATTCAGCAAGCCGACGAACGCGTGTGTGTAGGTCTAACAGGTCCTGACTCAGCTTGTTGCTCCAACACAAAAACCTAGGGTAGGTAGTTTGTGAAAGAGCGCTGGTTTTCAGTCAGGGCCAGGTAGGATAAGTGACTAAGGAGATGACTGAATAAGGACATGTTAACGTCAGAGAGACTCACCCCTCAGTTTTCAACTAGATGCATCTATAAAAGGGCTCCTTCCCATCTCGTAAACTTCCCATTTCGTAAGCATTTTAAAACAATTGAAGAAAATTTGTATGCTTCATACATTTCGTCTCATTTGGAAAAGCTTTTCAAGAAATAGTGTATTTGAGTACAGTCACCTAGAAAAATAGCTATTTAGCAGATCACGGTACCTATTGAATACCCATCCTACTATAAGGTCTAGATTCCATAATAATTTATTAAAAGGGTTTGTCCAACATTATTTATTTCCTCATAAAGCCCATCTTGTCCACAATGGCAGCTCAGTTCTCAGCCTCGGGAGACATTCATACTCATTGTGCATTCAATCGCTTGATTTGCTGAATACTTTGTCAGGAGTAAAGTATAATAGGAGCTACTTTATACTGGTTTTATAATGGTAAGTGGTGCTACTTTGTAAGAGTTTTTTGCGGATGAATTGGGTTCAGAGAGATTACGTCGCATATCCTTGAATGATGATTGCAAATGAATTTTTTGAATGATTGAAATTGAAATGATTTAAACTCTATAGGGTGCCATGAAACATGACTGTGTACTAATCCGAAAGGGATGAACTTTTGTTCATCGATTTTTTTTAGTTTTGGTATTTTTTTTACTGATTTTGAAAAAAAAATGAGAGATAGAAAGAGAACCCGACTAAATAGAAAAACTTAATTGAAAAAAAAATCGAATTTCAAACATCGTTATTCACAAGTTACCCCTAGACAACACACACCTAGAGGTTTAGAATCACCCCTTTTGGCTTAGTTCATGTTACCTGCATGTGGTGTGTGTATGTGTATGGCACCCTGTATTTAATTTAGTGCACGTAACATGTTGTTCCTTTGTTGAACAAGTCTTGCTCCAAATAATTGCAGGTCGATATTATTATGAGACAAGAACATAACGTAACATGTCGCTCCGAAATGGGAACTTTTTGGTACACAAGAACAAAATAAAAAAATTTAAAAACCCCCCCCAACAGATTTTCATGAAACATGGCTAAGAACACTCGGGATAAAATTATCTATGACACAAAAAAAACTAAACAAAAATCGATTCATACAGCATATAGTTTGGGAGCTACGATACCAACGACAGATACACAGATATACAGCCAGACACGTTAAACTTATAACACCCCTCTCTTTTTGTGTCGGGGGTTAAAAATAATGCGAATTAAACGATAAACACTCGTTTTTTGTGTTAACTGGTAGTTCGTTATTTATTTTTAACCGCTAGAAGCATAACAAGATGTCTATGGCTAGGCCCCAGGTAGACCATTTGTTTATACCGTCGTAAAAAACCATTCTAAACTCGCTACTGAAGTGAAAGCTACAATAAGTGCAAACACTTGCAGAATCTTAACTACCTTCAAAAACCCCAAATCTTCTCTTCAATCCAAGTCTTCTTGCAATATAAACTTTATGCTGTTGTTATAGGGACTACATGAAGATCTAGATTAGTAAAAGCCTGATGCAAATCGTTTTATTGTATGTCGGTACTTCCAGATATGCGTATGCTAATCTCTTGTCGGTTTCTGTTTTCCTGGTAGTTGAATACAGTTTTGTGTCCAAGATACCGTTTTACGTTCTATCTGGGCTTCGATTCTGTAGATTTCTGTAGTCACATCACAGTAATATTATAAATGCGAAACTTTGAAAGTATATTTTCATGTTTATAATATATGTACGAAACCTCATCACGCCAAGACTACTGAATGTTTCGCGTAGCGGCTGAAATTTTGCATGGAGATAGTTCTGGATTAACAGATAGTTTTTATTCTGAAACAACGGGTTTTTTATTTTATTTATCTATGTCGAGATATAAGTCCTACCACTACTGCCCCAACACGTTCATTCTACGCTGCCTCAAAAAAAAACCTTACACTCCAAAGTAAAAATTAATCATACGATAACTGTTTTTTGTTTTAAACGTCGATAAACAAAAAACCTTAAAATCAGCCTTAAAACAAGCTTCTGCCAGCTACTTTCTCATATACCCCGAAAAAGCAAATCTCTCAGGAATTAAAAAAATATCACTGGACAATCTACACAGAATCATCTTACCCCAAAGTAAGCAGAATTATGAATATTTAGTACACATTCACGCCAAAACCATTGAGCGGATCAGGCTCAAACTTTGCATAAATGTAGTTCTAGATCTAAAATAACATTTAAGGCAAAATTATACCCAGAAAAACGCCTGCGAAGCTGCGGCTAGTCCAGAAGCCCTACACTACAATGAACCACCGCAAAGACCCCGTAAATCTTTTATCTTTACTGCCAACTATGAACAATTTGTGTAAGTAAGGAGATTTATCGGCACTAAACAATTAATGGCAAATAATCTAAACGGTATTTGTAATTAGCATATATATCTCTAACGGCGCTGTTTGGTTAGTGCATTCAATTATGGTGCACTGACCCTATCTCTGCGCATTCAGCAGGGAATAGGGAACCCAGCTGGTTTGGTCTAACATAGCGTTAAGATAAGTGAATTAAAAAAAAGTTGTAGAGTTGTGTGGTAGAGCTTTATAAAGTTTAATCATATACTAGGATTTCAGTATTTCAGTATTTTATTTATTGCATTCATACAATCAGGTCTTAGTGATTAGGTGAGTTTAAGTTAAGTTCACAGTATGTACCCATTTAGGGTGTTGCAATGGAAAACTGGCAGGTTTCGAACCGTCGTTTTCGAATTCTTGTTCGCTTCGTTACTTTATCATAAAAAGATTGAAGTGAAAAAAAATTCAAGTGATTACTTTATTTCCAAGTTTTACCTATGTAATTTGAATTAGGTATATGACGTGTCCAAGAGTCGTGTAAGGAAATAAAGCAGCTCATTTGATACTTCTTCTCAGTCCACTGCTGGACATACATAGTTCTCCTTTAATAAGCGCCAATGAGATCTATCTAATTGGCGCTTATTTTTATACACACAAACAGCACAGGAAAAGTAACAAAATAACAGTAACATAACAGTATTAAAGGTAGGTACCTACTAATTGCTATTATCACTTGTCATTAGGTTTAGCCAAAGAGCCTGTGACTAACGCCTGTGGCTCAAACAACGAAAGTGGTTCTTGGCCTTGGCGTAAGAAACTTCTCCGTCTAGGTCCAAAACTGTAAGTCCAGCCTGCTGAAATAACCTAATTTTAAAGCTAGAAACCTAGTGCATTTAGTACATAAAGTGACCACAATGTTATTGTTAGTTACACCTGCAAGACTTCGCTAATCAAGCCAAATCTTAACCATTTATTTGATTTTGCACCTTTTAAGCTATTTTGCGACAGTTTTGATCTACCTCTTCACATCGACTTAGGTTTTCCGCTTTTTTTTTTTATTGTTCTTACTAAATCAACAGCCCGTAAATCCTAACAGCTAAAAGCTTAATGATCTAACTTACGGCTTTAACTAAATAAGAATATAATACCTTCTCTCGATTTTCCCAAGAGCTCAATAATAAATAAAGTACTGATATTTCGCATGATATATGAGTTTTTGTTGGGAGTCCTCAATAAATAAATAAGTAATTGCCACCGTTCATAATGTCCCAGCCGTTTCGTCCTCACTGGGACATATCAGCCCATCAGTATTGCTCGGAACAGTACACCCGCTCGTTTTGTAGCTGTTTCATGAAATATCCCAACAATAACACGATATGATTATTTACGAGTATACTTCCTGAACGTGGCTTTATAAATATTGTTACACATTCGAGCCAAGACTGTGAGAAAACAAACGATACCTATACCTACCGCGACAATTATTTTGTCTACAAGCATTCGTAGGGATGAGTAGAGATGTCTCACTTATCTTTGAGTTCAGAAAATAAACCTTTCATCAAAGTCAGGGCCACAGAATAAGTACAAAAGAAATATCCCGGTTAACCAAAATGAAACGTCCACGATAAAAGTCCGAAGATTTTCAAAAGCTTTAGGAATAAATTAAAGAAAATTATGATATACAAAAGATCCTGCTTCCTTCCGCCATCATTGCTTTCTTTGATGTCGATTTAATAGATTTTCTGAGCCTCAGATAAAAACAGAGATTGTGCTAGGGGCTTATCAAAAGACACTTAAATTGGCATGCAATCTATAGAAAATAGTGAAAATAATGAGTGTACCAAGCGCAAGCCCCATTGTCTTCCGCACCAAGTTACCAGGCGCGCATAGACCAAAGGAGGTCGGCTCGACAACAATTTAATGGTCGAATAGCTCTTTAATTAGTCGTAGAACAATTGCTCATTGTTGAGTGAAGGTGCATCGACCCTGGTACATAAGTAAATGACAGTCACATTGTATACCTCAGCAGGCAAATGGTAAAAGAATCAGCCTACGTATAGCATAACTTATCATTTCACATTCAGACAACATGGTATCTATCTTGAATTGCTTTCTATCCTACTCAAACATCTTAATTTTTGGGTAATAAAGTGACACCATAGTTTTTTAGGAAACATGATGCATTTTTTGCATCGACGCTCGGCCGAAAAGAAAACTGGCCCAAAGTCGTGTCATATTTGGGTTTGCCTTGGGGCCAATTATAGAACTTAATTATGTACTTAACTGATTCTTAAAAAACTGAAATCCGAATACAAATTAATGAATAATATTCATAAATTGGGTTAGGGAGTCGTTTAAAGCCCGGAACACTTCGATAGCGCGCTCAAATTTTTCTAGTGACAACATCTAGTTATATTTCGAGGATTTAAATATGTTTTCTCCTCTTTTTCTGAAGTCGTTCAAAAATAGCTAAGCTTTATCAAAAAAATATCCCGGAACGCAGCACCGCAAAACTTTTTTTTTTGCTTTCTAAGAAAGGTGACGCTAAAATAAAAAGTCTGTATTCCACATGATGTATTACCATGTACCTACTTACTATTTTAATGCTTAAGTAAGTAGTTAGTACGTAACTAAGATCAGTAAATTCCTATTAATTGATTGGAACGTCGCACACTCAATAAAAAGTTGTGAACAAGCATTCCTGACGCGACACGCTCTGTTGGAATCCGATCTGTAAGCAGTTGAATTAATGCATATCGAGACGGTGTGGGACTGTCGTGGGGAAAAGTTGTAGATCTTAAATAATCCTGTATATTAAAAAAAATTTGGTGGTTTTAATTAGTTCCTACAAAAATGTCTCAGGAAAAAAACTTAAGTAAAGTGTGTAAACATTTATTTTTATTGATGCCTATTTATCTGTTTATATTTGTATTAAAAAGAACGATAATAATAAAAAATTCAGCATGATTTCGTTGTTTACTTCATGATTTTCTGTTCGAAAGGTGACGATTTTTTTCATCTAGTATGAAAATCCACAACTGCACCAAGAACAACCCATGGATTCCATGGGTTGTTCTTAAGGCATCATTAAAAATAAATGTTTTTACTTAAGTTTTTTTCTGCGAAATTTTTGTAGGAAGTAGGTAAAACCACTAAAAATTTTCCGGTATGTTTTAAAATAATATTTCACTGATACTTAAGGAGCTAGTTTCACTATCCCTAAGTGCGATGTTGTCTTGTCTGAGAGAGAACGCCCTTCAGCGATAAGATCAACAATTTTCAAAACACGTTTTCTGCAAAACGCGTTATCTATAATGAAAATTGTTCCTGAATAAATGAAATGTGATGTGTGCAAAATTACTTTGTAAGAGAAGAGAAGTAATTTTTTTAATTAAGTGCTCTACAATTTATTTTCTATCTGTATAGGCACAAAGCGGCCTAAGTTTATTGTAAAGTACTTAAACTTTTCTACTCGTCTATACACACAAGCCCCCGATAGTTTGTCAATGACACAATTAGGGTCAGCCATTGAGAGCGCATTGAGCTTTCTGATTTTGCTGACCATAGACCGAGTGCTTCTAACCAGAGGCTGCAGGTTCGGTTCCCGTTAATAGACAAAATGTTTGCAAGAGCTGTGTTTTTTGTTCTGGTAGTTGTTACTGTGAATTTTTACACTTTTATTTATTTATAAATAAATATAAGTGTAAAAATTCAACACCAGAACAAAATATAACATAGAATGAGTCTACTAACGAATTTATAATTTTATCCATTCTTTTGCTCTTCCAAGACACGTGTGCGTTGAAAATCCCTGTCGTATTTCAAAATTACGAAATGTGGCCATTTTTTAAATCATGTATTCACAACTGTGAATACATGATTAAAAAAATGCCACATTTCACGAGATTTTATAAACGTTTTTCGTTGAAAAAAGTAGGCTATGTATTTCCAGGTCTAGAACTACATGTCATGTATGCAAAATTTTAGCCCAATTTATTTAGTAGTTTTGGTGTGAAGAGCTAAAGACATCTTAAAGTCTTTATTTTTCGGAACATATAAAAAAGGCAAATAAAAAATGGGTAACTATGCGACCTGCAGAAGTAAAATACTGTGTCGCGGATGCATCTAAGCTTTCGCATTTATAATTTTATTGTGATGTTCATTCTAACTATCTACAGTACCCACACACCTACATATCAAAACTCGGTATTATATTAATCTACGGTTCTACCTCGTATAAATAAACGACGCTTAAGTTATTAAGTCCCTCGTCTATTCGATTTCCTTTCCATAACCACAAATCATAATAATGTTTCCACATCATCATTAAAAGGTGTTAAATTTACCCATCGTACAATAAAGTATGGTTTGTCTATCATAAAATATAGCCCAGTAACCTATTTGCAGTCATTTATCTATGTTCAGTGAAAGTTTGTTCGGTTTTAGATGAAAATGCACTTACTTGAGAAGCCTATCTGTTACCGTACCTAACTCAATATTCGATTATTTTGTAAAGTAATAAAATGAGTAAAAACATATTTATTTTGTCAGAACTTAAAGAGAGAAAAATACATGAGGTTAAAGAATCTTTATTTCTCATAAAAACTATAAAAGTTCATTTACAATGAGAATAAGTTATTCGTAAATAATGTTTAAATTACATATTACCTCTAGGACCTAGGTACTTATATGTAGGCATAGGTAATCCAATTTCTTATATATAGTGCTATGCTATTTAACATAATTTAGAATAGATAGGTACAAATAAATGAAATAACAAACCAACTAATAACAAAAATAAATAGGGTAGATTACAAAACTATTAGCAGTATGACTCCGACAAAGTATTGTGATGGTGACATATAAAATAAACCTTAAAATAACAGGAAAACTGACAAAATTGGTCTCCACTTTTGCTAAGCATAAGCAAAGGCCTCGGTGATATTTATTTATTGGCGATATAATTTTGTGAAACTTAGTAGATACTTAACTTAACATGAGTAAGCGTAAGAAGCAGGCACCAATATTTTGTTTATTTCAGATTAGACAGATGAAGAAGGCCACAGAACTTGAAAAAAAGCTTGATAGAATCAGAACCGTTCAAAAAAATAGTCGTGAAGGAGTCCTTAGACAGAAGCGCATATTAAAATTATATATATATTATAAGGGCCCTTCACACTTCTCTGGCGCCTCAGAGCTCGTAAAGTTGCCTTAATCGTCGCTACCTATAAATTATCATAACTAGCTCTCTACTCAAGTGTAAAATACTCGTTATTGGAAGTTTACGTGATATTTATATAAAAAAATGTAATTAGTTTTCACAATACATTTTTCAAGATGAATTTATCAAGACATGAATATATGATAGAATAGAATATATGATAGAACATATGAATATAATGTAAGAAAACATATGAATATATGATAGAATTTTTCAAGACATAGGTTAATATGTCAAAGGCCAAGGCAAATTTTTGCCCATTTGCTCCCCGTCCGTGGGATACAAAAGCTCTCCGGGTTTTCAAAAAAAATTCTCAGCGTCTGATCGAAGCAACGCATGACCCGAGAGCTGGTGAGTATCTGGCGCAGCGCGTCAGCATTAATGGTAATGCAGCCAGCGTCTCGGAGACGCGACGACTGGTATTTATGGATCAATTGAGCTACCTGTAGATTGTTTGCGACATTCTGCAGTTAGCTCAACTGTTTAAATTTTGAATATTCGTTCTAATTTGTTTCTATTCATTAATTGTCTTTTGGTAATTGATTTTTTCATGTTATTTTATTTTTTTCATAAATATTTTATAAGGTTGCTATTTCTCGGTAGGTATAACGATTATTCTCGATTTTCCATACTTAATTAATTTCTCGATCAAATTGTGTCAGTCTATGGTCAGCTAGCAAGACTGAAGCACACTCAAATTATAAATGCGATAGTTTGTATGGATGTTACCTCTTCACGCCAAAACAACTAAACAGATAGAAGTGAAATTTTGGAGAGATTAGGAATAACATACATGCTACAGGCCAAATATCTTAGCAATGAGAAAAACTTAAAACTCAAAACCAAAACATAGCAGTGGCAACACTTTCACACTCTGTAGTCGAAGAGTAAATGAAACGTTTTGCTCGAAAGTTTAAGTAATTTCTGTCAATCAATTTTGAAGTTGTTTTTGGTGTAATTGGTGCATTTTGCAGTCCAGTTATACGGGGAAAGTTGGCCGGATTGTTCGTTAATTTAGAGAGTATTTGATTAAAGAATGTTTAATCTTTGGTCAGTAGGTAGTAGGTACCTTCTAACCTAACATCCATATATCCATATACCTCCTAACAGTACTTCTCAACCTCAACAGCCTATATTGGTCCACTGCTGGACGCAGGCCTCCCCCTGATAAGCGCCTTGTTGGCTTTATCTCATGAGGGGTAGGGTAGTGCCCATAATCCCCACGCTGGGCATGCGGGCTGGTGATCGCAGTTCGGTAGTAGAATTGTTCTCTAAGGGGCGCTGCTGCCCGTCAATTTTCAATTCAAATCTATATATTCAAAGACTAAACTTATACCACGTTGGTCATACACAAATGTTTAAAATCAAATTCCAACCAAGTATCTTATTTCGCTATTTGATAAACCATAAATTATGACTGCAACTTGAAACTAAGAGGACCATCATTATCATTTCAGCCCACAAATGTCCACTGCGGGACGTAGGCATCCCCTCAATGCCGAGAAAGAATAACTCACTGAAGGAATGTTAGTAGGTATACTAGTGGACCCACTTGTGAACCCGCGATTTCATAGGACTTTCTCAAATTCCGTCAAGATCTTAAGTACTAACTACCAAAATTTTAAACCTGAACATTCGCGTCTTTTCTATCACCATCTATATTCATCTGTAATCACGGTAAATAATATTCTTTTTAGCTTAAAAAGATCCTGATTATTACCCGACGAGCAACGGACGAGGGTTATGAAATTGGCGCCCTTTGTGTTTTCTTCCCTAAGCATTTACTTACCAAATTGTGAAATAGAAAACTATAATGATATTAATTTATTAATATACTATGCTTCTGTTTGGTAAATTCGGCTTTAACCATATCCTCAGTTTGGGCGCTGGGAGGTGAACAGTTTTTAACTTATGCGCTTTCCAGTGTATCATTGTATGTTAGCTACATTATGTATTTGTTCTAAATAAATAAACATAAACATTCTAAACCCTATGTATATTTGTATGTATAGGTTAACCTTTACAAACGTCACTTTGCGAAGTATCTAACGTAAAAAGTGAAGAAGGAAAAAAATACTATAGCGTCTTATCATAACAAAAAATAAACATCATAAATAAACATCTCTTCACCATCGGAGCAACAGACAGCCCTCTGCAGGGGGTGTCTCAGTGACGAAGAATCAGCTGCCCACGTAGTCCTGGAATGCGAGGGAGTAACAGCGCAACGACACGAAATCCTCGATCACCCGAGGTCACTCCGCGAAGCCTGTGAAGATCCCAGGAAGATTCTGCGCTTCTGGACGGAGTTAGGCTGGTTACACTAGTAAAACAAAACACGCACAATGGACCAAACCAAGTCTAAGTGCGGACAATAGAGTAGACACACGATAACCATAACTTATCATAACAAGAAGAGCAATAACAAAATTGGCCACTCCGTATGTGCTGGTAGAGCAAATCATGACGTAGCAGAGTCGGCCCTAAAGGCCATCTCTTTTTAATTGTTTTTTAACGCCTGAAGTCTAATGGTACGGCCTCAGGGCTATGGTTGGGCCTTAAAGCTATAGTACGGCCTATGATAGTGCTCCTGGTTAAGCTTCACCGTATAGTCTGGTGTATAGTTGATGTAAACTACCCTGGCTGGTCGTAAATATGTAAATACCGGAATATGAGGTAAGCTCGACTGCTGAATTTGCAGTATTTTAGAGCTTAGGTCGTTAAGTGTAAGTACCAGGTAATTGATTTTACTAGGGTTGTGCCCGTGGTTTTGCTCGTAGTCGTTAAAGATTTTAATTAATTCGGGACTTTAGGTTGTTACTGATTTGCAGCTTTTTAAATCCATTCATTTCATCCGTTACTTTATGTGAGCTTGTAATATCGTTTTCAGATTTTGTTCAATATTTTTTATACCTAGGTAGGTAATAAAATAACTGCAAAAAATAGTATTCTAACAGGGAAATGTACAGTTATAACATATTTTTTTATCTTTTGAATAAAAAATATCATAAAAACTTACACCAAAAAATTTCCAATAACCCCTTGCACACACAATCACTGGAAGTCGAATATTCAAAATTTCAAAAGTCTCGTCGAAATAAAAATTTCGATATTTTTAATTTGGGAGCGCGCACAAGTGTATGCGTCGACGACCGCGGACCGACTAAGCCCGTCGTGGAGGTACCACGGTATAATATAATCTTGGCTATCTCGACTAGTCTCTTTCACTCTGCCGGCGCTTTCTGGGTTAATGAGCACCGAGGATGCTGTTTTCTACGTTTTCGAATTGTGAATTGACGTATTGGGTGCCGACTGGCCGAGAGAGCTGCTCTCTTGTTATGCTCTCCTGGTATTATTTGTAGGTTAGCCGTTTTTTTGGATTTTTTACGCTACCTCATGTCGAGTGGTATAGGTCAGTGTGTAGGTATGGTTATTGGTGAAATTATAGACACATGTACATAAACACACAAGACATTGCATATTTAACGTTAACAAATGGCAATATATCGCTCATTAGGTACGCCACGCCACGCCTATGTCCAACAGTGGACTAATAAAAGCTGATGCTGATGAATATAAAATGTACAGCAACACATGGTGGAGCACATTATCAGTGTGACCTGCGATGTGATATAAAACCCGACTTGAAAATCGAATCTTTTATATAATTACCTGAAAGTACAATTAAAAAAATACTGAACTAAATTTCATGAACTGTTTATGGGACTAAATACAGAGGTACCTACTTCTATTTCAATCACAATAATAATTATAATTGCGAAAGTTTAAATGTTTGTTACCTACCTATTCACGCCAAAGCTGCTGAACGGATTAGGCTGAAATTTTGGTATGACATTAAAGGTAATTCAATTCCGGAAAAACGCACACGATCCTACGAACAGAAGCTAGTACTAAATAAATTACTGTAAAACAAGTCTCGAAAACGATCATTAAAATTACGGTTATAATTATGGATTCTTCGTTGGTTGAAACCCTTTTTTTTGAAGTCAAGAAAGTACATACTAGGTACTGGGTATTGGGTACCTGTTATTTGAATACCATCTAACTGTACTCGATCTTA
This sequence comes from Eupithecia subfuscata, assembly GCA_963564075.1. Lineage (NCBI taxonomy): Eukaryota > Metazoa > Arthropoda > Insecta > Lepidoptera > Geometridae > Eupithecia > Eupithecia subfuscata. The sequence goes on along the minus strand of OY751118.1, from coordinate 11,333,479 downwards.
AAATCCTGAATATTTTATGTCAACAAAAGCTTTAATAATTGAAAACTTCACAATAACAGAAAACAACAAGGTAATCACTAAAAACAAAAACTCCAACAACGCAAATCGTACAAGCGCAGCGAAGAAGATTCAAATTCGAGTTCAAAAACGTACGGTAGATGAATGAAATGTTGAGTGAAAGCTTTCAAAGCTTATAATTGTTTCAAACTACTGTTCAGATGATACCAGAGTCGTGAAACACTTTCCTCTTATATGTTCTTTGGTAATGTCGCTTTGTTTACAAAAATATCGATAATTCTAGAAACGTGTACCCCAAGATCTGTATCTCTGTTGTTCAGTAAACACAGAGCACCCATGTATGGTAACTAATCTGAAACTCCTAACCAAACTATGCGGCAATTTAATTGGAAACTCTCGAACCTCTGTTTAAACTAAACTATCGGTTAAAGCTATCGTTTAAACTTAGCCAATCTAAGTTAAACGGTAGCGTTGATCGATTTCAGAGTTCAATTCCTTCTGTTCGCCTGTTAAAACACTATTACCAATACCAAGCAACGTTACATTATACGACTTTTTTCTTTTTATCTTAGCTTACGCGAAATGTCATTTGTATGCGGGCTACATTTGAACAATTCAGAATTAGCGGAAGATTGCCAGTACCTAAATAAATTACCTGTAGGTAACCCTGTAGGTATTACAAATGTTATAGGTAACCAAATATATTCGAAATTTTTGTTTAAAAATTGTTTCGAAATTGTACTTAGGCATACGCAGAAAATATAGGGTTTAAGATAGATTCCGTTTCCCATACAAATAGTTATTACACGTTTATTCACTGCATGCCACAAAGTTTATGAATTTTTTTATTTAAAGAACACAAACATCATAAACAATTACCTATAACTGTATTTAAAACAAAGATTTAAGGTAATTTTTAAAATACATAATAAGTCATTTTTTTGCGTACATAACATGTTTTGTAGAGTCAGTGCGCGCGCAGTAAAATAAAAATTAAAGAACTTTATAGGTACTTCCTCGACCTCCCCTCAACAGCATATATTGGTCCAATGTTGGACACAGGCCTCCCCTGATAAGCACCTTATTGCCGTTTATCTCAGGGAGGTAATGCCCATAATGCCCACGCTGGGCATGCGGGTTGGGGATCACAGTTCGGTGGTAGAATTGTTCTGCAGGGGGCGCTGCTGCCCGCCCCCGGTAGATATCCCTTAGTCGCCTCTTACGACACCCGCGGGAAGAGTTGGGGTGGTGTAAATTCTAAGCCGGCATCACACAGCAATAGGTACCAAAGAGGGGAATATTAATAAATAGGTCATGAAAATCTTAAAGTTACCTAATTTTGGGGATTCATTGAAAAGAAAACAAATTTTTAAAGTTTTTAATTTATTAAAATTATAACACGTGCGTTGCCGGCAATGCAAATGTAATGTAACCTACCCGTAAATACATAGAATCACTTTTACATCACACTTTGTTAACGTAGTAACTTAAAAATAACTTAATATCAAATACCTAGCTTATTTTAACACCTTTTAAATTAAACCAATTATTAAAGTCAAGTTGGTATTATATGGCAAGGATTGGTAGTAAAACTCTACGAGAAATTGAGAAATTTCTTTCCAACTTCACTTGGAATCTCACTCATTTATTAAGCTCGCTGTGACTTTGTATATTCTCGGGAATATTCGTGTTTTTTCGCCACAAAAGTAAAATGCTGCGTTCGCGCCAATACATCGACAACATTTGCTAATCAGCCGCTAAGAAGCCGTTTTCTTAATGTCTATAAGTTGTTTGAAAGAACTGAAAAGAGGGCGCAACTTGGGGCCCGCCAAATTAAAGCTCGGCCAAACCTGCGCGTCAAACACGCGGAACACCAAGCGGGATCGTCAGGCGCGCGGCGGACGCTGCAATGGCGCCTCAATGGAGCCTTGCACACCTACGCGACCGCGACGAGGGAACTTTTCAAGGGAAAAGTTTCGCGTTGTTGACGCTCCCGCTTCGCGTCCCACGTCCCGCGTGTTTGACGCGCAGGTTTGGCCGAAGCTTAAAGTGGCATAAACCGTGCATCTCATTGACAACCTAGCTGCTCTCCGTTAAAAAACCACGCCATCTATTAGTTCTACGGTAAATAAGGGTTTTTTCTTGAACACGTCTCAATAATGTGAGTCTCTATTATACCACTCTATACAGACATCAGTGGAGTTGCAACCGCAACTCAACAGATGGCGCTATCACTAATTCAATAAACTTCATTATTTCTGCTCTTCTTGCCGCGAAGTTTCGCCTGGATCTCGTCGATAGCCAGCCCCTTTGTTTCAGGTAACATAAAGATGCAGTAGACTCCTGTTAGAACCCCCACCCCAGCGAAGAGGTAGAAGATGGGTCCCAGACCCATGGCTCTCACTAGAGGGTTGAATATGAAGAGAACCACAGAGTTGCAGAACCAGGTCCATTCTATTACCAACATTGAGGCCATGCTCTTTACCTGGGGAGACAAAGCATGTGGTGAACATCACACTAATATTATAAATGCGAAAGTTTGGATGGATAGATGGATGGATGTTTGTTACCTCTTCACGCCAAAACTACTGAACGGATCAGGCTGAAATTTGGCACACAGGTAAGTCTAACCCTGGAATAAAACATAGGCGACTTTTTATCCATTAAATCAGTTCCCATGGGATAGAAATTACCTTTGAACGTTTTCATAGAAACAACGCGTGCGAAGCCGCGGGCAGAAGCTAGTTAATAATAAAATAAATAAACAACATCAACATCGAGGTGTTTATATTGAGTGCTAAAAATGGCTACATTAGAGACTCAAATCAAAATCTCTATTTCCATTAATACACATAGAAAAAGTCAAATTATAAAATTATACACTGACACGGAAATAAAGTGATATTTTCGATTTCTTGAATGATTGAATCTAGTGAAATTTGATTCAACTAAAAATAAATTAATGTCATACAGGATCATCTAGCCCACAACTAAGAAGAGCTTGTGTGGAGTGGGTGGTGGACAGAGCTTCAATAATAACAGGATGCAAGGAGTGGTGATTGGCGTAGCATCATGCATGATGCATCTCCAACTCTTCTCGCTGGTGTCGTAAGAGGCAACTAAGCGATATCCACCGGGAGGCGGGTAGCAGCGCCTCCCGCAGGCAGACCATTTCTACCACCGAACTGCGATCTCCAACCCGCATGCCCAGCTTGGGGATTATGGGCATTACTCCCTATATGATTAAAGACAATAAGACTCCTATCAAAGGGGAGGCCTGCGTCCATCAGTGGACTGGTAGGTACAGGATATCACGACTCATGGAGACTTAGTTTTTGACGTGACAACGTCTTATAATTCGATAGAGCCGGCTGCACGCACGAAAAAACATGACGTCATGCGGCGTTACCTCATGCGGCGTTACCTCATGCGGCGTTACCTCGCTCTTTTCTTAAGACGTTGTCACGTTCAACTATCGTCAGTAAACCGACTTTACAGACAACCAATTTTTATCATAAATTTTTATTGTCAATAGACATTCGTTTGACCGCAATCTCACTCGATCGTAAGCAAAGAAGGCCCCCCCAGACCAATTTATTCGTAAACGAATTTCCTCCCCAAATAAAAAAGAAAGAAAATACCATCGGCAGTATGCCCACCATTTGTGTATTTTTTATAATTGTGTGCAATAAATAAACGGAGCTTTCCAACGTACCTCCGGTAGGAACACCTCAGCCACAAGCACAAACGGCACCATTCCCTCTCCCAGCGTGTACAACGTGTTGAAGGCGTACAAGTTGACTGCTATCAGCCAGTTGGGGCCCCACTTGAACTGCATCTGGAGTCCTAGGAGCAGGCAGGAGGTCGCGGTGGCTAGCGAACCGTAGATCATGAGGGGCTGGGGGGAGTGATACAAAATTGTTAAGGCCTATAAAAAATCTAGTTTACTTACGAAACTTATCCTAGGTTTCGTCAACTTTTTGTGCCCTTGCTTAAATCCTATAAGACCTAACAAAAGAAGGGCTTTATTATAGGTTTAATTAATCTGTACAAAAACCAATTAATAATGCAATACTTATTTGTAATCGCAATAAAAAATTCGTCGAGCAAAATTTGATGGTCCACGCTTTTAAAGAGCACCTGTTGCACTTGCACATGAGGCACGAGTCATTTAACAAAAACTCATAGCAGGTACCAGGAAAACATAAATACAGAAGAGTCTCACACATCTTCCAAGCGCTTCAGTCACATACCCTGATAACAGGCGAGTTGATGCCAGAAAGCTGACTGGGAGCAGTATGGCCAAGATGATAGTTACAAGAGCGGGAGACATGCTAAATATGGCTGAACCTAGCATCATTATTCGGTAAGCTAGAACTTTATAGAGCTCGTCTAAGAAAGTACCTACTACCACCACCTAGGAGCAACATAATTTGAAGAGTAAGTTATATAACTAAATCCAGTGAAATTACAGGCACATGACGCCATAATCAATCAGCAAATAGAGCTGAAACCATCTCAAAGTACCAGGCAAACATAACCACGAAAGAGTCTCACCCGTCTTCCAAGTGCTTCAGTCAAATACCCTGACATCAGACTGGCTGTGACCCCTACAATCGCCATGATGATGGTCCCAAGAGTAGGAGACATGCTGGGGATGGCTTCCTCGAAGAGGGGCTCTGCGTAGACCTGGATGACTACCATCCCTTGGAAGATGGAGGCGGTAATCAGGACTAGGGTAAGGTAGAACGCTTTGCGAGTTGACCTGGATTTACCTGAAATTAAAATTATAAGTTAACTTAAAAAAAATATTAATGAACGGAATTTTCAAACACCATTCAGCCGGAATTTTCATCACTAGCTAGCCCCAAATTAAGAAGAAGAAATTTAACGCTGCGCTTTTCATACAACTTGGATGATGAACAACAACACATACAATAATTGCCTGGAAGAGATCGGGTTTAACGACAAGGGCATCTGTTGGGTATATTCTGCGTACAATCCTTTATGGTGTTTTCTTCCCTCTCAAAAATCTTGTGTGTGTGTTATAAATAGTCATAATTGAATATTATGTTCAATTAAGCAATAGTAGAGCAATAGTAGCATACATCAATTGTATATAAACATGTACCTACGGTGGAATAAATGAAATTGCATCTCGCTATCTAGCATCGATTTTTTTCCTTTGAGTGTCTTTTTTTCTGATCCTCCAATAACCTAAGGTTATTGCCATAAAATTAAGAAATTGAGTACGCGACTCGTGATCGTAGTGTAGGCGGGATGACAACAGCTAAAGACTGCAGATGCTGGATGCGGCAAGCTGAACACAGGAAGCTATGGCGCCCATTAGGGGAGGCCTATGTCCAGCCAGAGGCTGTTGATGATGGTCAATAGGCTACTTAACTCATATCAAATTTGGCGCAATTAATAAATATTTTCTGTAGTATTTGACTTAATAATCCAATATATGTAGACTTCTGATATTAAAAGTGTAAGATATTTATACATCTTCAATTTAAAAACTGTTTTTTAAAACTCTGAAAACGCTGTCGGCCATTAGTGATGCTTGTCATAGGGCTCTAAGTCGGATCATAAACAAGTGAAATTCGCTATGTATTCTGTCTATATTTTTACAATGATGGACGTTTGTCAATTGTTTGTTTTCAAGGCGCAACTAGTTTATCGTCTGTGGGTTTTTACCCCTATGAATTTAAGGCACAGATGAATATGGATGACAGCGTTTTCGACTGTTTACGGGAAGTAGACTTTAGAAATAAAGTTTTACGGTTTTCTAGGTCCTTAAAAAACATGGTAATATTTTTCCCTCTAATCGGATAATAATTAATAATTTAAGACCTCTTCTAGCCTAAGAAATCAAATATTATCGCAAAAATTTTCGACTTCGACGGGACTTGACTCTGCACCCTACCCTCAGTACGGGAATGTGCTAACCAACTACACCACGAGGTCAAGTAACGTAGGAGTCGAAAATCTTTGAGACTTAATACGGTCTCTAGCACCGTTAGCTCCACCTACAGGGGAAACATTGAAGTCTATCCAATCCTGTTCAAAGACTAAAGTTACATTTAGTTCGTTTGACGAAAGGTGTCGAGGTGTCGGTCTCGGGGTTGGGTTTGTTTTCTTAAAAATTACCCTGAGTGTGGGATTACGCACTATAACAACAAAAAACTCTTCTAATCTCTTCTACCAAATAAAAACTAAATCAACTCACGAATAAATTTGAAGAATGATAACTTCTCCTTTGGCTTTTCCATCGGCTTTTCTGAATCATTCAGCTTCTCTTCTTCCGGCGTTGAATCTGAAAAACAATACACTTTGCATATATACAGGGCGCGGCGGAAAAGGTCAAATTTTTTAGCATAAAAAATATTCAGAATTCAAAAAAATCGTATTTCACAAGTCGGGGTAATCTTCGGGGTCCAGAATCACCCCTTTCGTCTTAGTACACCCTTTCCGTGGCACCCTGTATAGATATTCTATGTATATAGTGTATATAGTATATATGTAATATATCCCCAAAGTAAAGCAAAGCTCGTGATCTAAATCTTTATATATAAATAATTCTTCTGTGAGTGTGTATGTCACTGAACTTCTCTCAAACGACTGGACCGATTTTGATGAAATTTTTTGTGTGTGTTCAAGGGGATCTGGGAATGGTTTAGATTCACAATTTTGGCTGGACCGATTTTGATGAAATTTTTTGTGTGTGTTCAAGGGGATCTGGGAATGGTTTAGATTCACAATTTTGTCCATTAACGCGTGCGAAGCCGCGGGCAGAATCTAGTAACTTATATTTTTTTAATTCTTAAGTATTGCTTAGAAAACAACAGGTATAAAAATATTTACAGGTTATGCCCTGCGAGAATCGAACCCGCCACCTTCTACGTTTCAATCGGACGTTTATCTACTGCACAACAGAAGTTGTCAGAGGATGTTACATCCTAACAGAGGCAAAACGATAATCAGTCAAGGGAAAAGTTAAGGACAAAGTACAAAACGTATATAACTGATGCAAAAAGAACCTCAAGTCACTAGTTTTAAAGTAAATTTTCCTACAAATGCCTCTGAAGATATGATTCTGTAAATATCAGATAGTAGTACTACAGCAACGTAATAAAGTCAAATAAGATATAGACACTATAAAAAGATTAAGACATCTTTACGAAGATCCGAAAATCTCTACATTTTATTGTCATTATTTAAGGTGTTTACTTTTTTGCCACGCGAAAATAACGTACTTAACAATTAGGTTTACCTAAAAATAGCAAGTAGGTAAACTAATTTGACGAAAGTAAAACTGAGCAATTAAAAAACTCTAGTCCAGGCCATCCCAAGGTTGCCTGGAAGAGATCGCTCGTAGCAATAAAGCCGCCATTTTGTACTTACTTCTTAACGTTTCTGACTTTTTGCCACGCGAAAATAACGTACCTAACAATTAGGTTTACCTAAAAATAGCAAGTAGGTAAACTAATTTGACGAAAGTAAATATGAGCAATTAAAAAACTCTAGTCCAGTCCATCCCAAGGTTGCCTGGAAGAGATCGCTCATAGCAATAAAGCCGCCATTTTTTACTTGCTTCTTACTTAACGTTTCTGACTTTTTTGCGCGAAATAATATTTGACGATATAATGATACCCTCCGACGTAAAAAGAGGGGGTGTTATAAGTTTGGCGTGACTATCTGTGTATCTGTGTATCTGTCTGTGGTATCGTAGCTCCCAAACGGATGAACCGATTTTCGTTTAGGTTTTTTTGTGGTATAGATAATTTTATCATGAGTGTTCTTAGCCATGTTTCATGAAAATCTGTTCAGCCAATAAACGTCGGCGGGTTTTTAACATTTTTAATTTTGTTCTTGTTTTACACTATGAACGTATGAACCAGAGAAGGTTTGTCTAGACATAGTGCACACAGCGTGTGGCTACAGTATCGAGACTCGAGACTTCCTGATCGACGTGTGGCTACAGTATCGAGACTCGAGACTTCCTGATCGACGTGTGGCTACAGTATCGAGACTCGAGACGTCCTGATCGAAGGTTACCACACATTTGAGATGAAATAATAGATAAACATTATTAGAGTAAACATACTAAGTCTAATAACCTTGTTAGCGATTGAAACAAATAGTACCAATACCTAATCAGGCAAAAGCGTCAGTGAATGTTTCTCTTACCATCCATCTCAGGGTTCAGACTCCTCCGGATCACGTTCATCTCTTCCAAAACCGCCTTGTGGTCTACTGACACACTTCGGTAGAACGCCAGTGCTTTGGCTGCCTCCTGGAAATAAATAAACAAACATTGGAAGACATTAGATGCGGCCACCGACCTTGCCAACGCCTTTGTGCCATCCACCACGTTCCTACCGTGGTTGCTGGCACAAACTTTGGGATCTGATAATGCTTGCTACTACTACACTACCGTGGTAAAATGAACACCCAATCGATCTCTGTAACGCAGTGAGTTGGTATTAAAGTAGAGCAGAAATTTGGGAGTTCTATTCCCACCGCGGGAGAATTGTTGCAAACATTATAAAAAATCTAACTGCTTTTGATAATTCTAATACATGCAGTAAGTACAAAAATAATAGTCGTTCGTGAACTCACGCGAGGTGAGTTCACGAACGACTCGAGTTTAAATTAATAAATAAGTATACTACGGTACCTCTGAGATCTCGCTTCAAGTACCAGGAGACCAGAATTTCATAGGAGATCAAGAACAAAAGGAAACTTACGCTCTCTCTTCCTTTTGACATCAAGAACGTGGGTGACTCCGCCAAGAGAACCAACAGAGCTGTAGTGACAGACGCCATGGACATACAAACGTAGATCATGTTGTAATAGGACAGCAGGCCTCCCATTAGATACGAAAGCAGCATCCCGATTCCGTAGAATGTCATCACACCTGGAAGTATAAAGGTTTTTTTACTAACATTAAAAAAAATGGATTTGTCCAGTTAGCATCAAAAGTAAATGATTAGAGTTGGGGTCATAACTATTACTCTGACGATAACAAAACACAGCAGATTTTTTGTTGATTTTGTTGTTAAATACTCGAAAATTCATAGGTATGTCAAAGCTATGTCGGTTATTTATCGCTTGTTTTTATATTTTTCGAGGGGTTAAAGATCGCTGTAATGCGGTTGAATGAAACGTCGGAAAAATAAAAAGGTTCAAGATAATATATTTGCACACACATCAAACACTGTGATTAAACAAATCACAGATCCAAGTAATAGTGACAGCGGGTTTTGTCTAAGGAGTAGAATGATAACACCGTTGCTTTAAAATACCAGGCAAACATAACAAACAAAGAGATCTCACCAGCGCACATGGTCCCGCGTATAGTTTCCTGGCAGATCTCGCTGACGAAGACTGTGACCACCAAGAAGGAGGATCCGGAGACCCCGGTCAGGAAGACCGCGAAGAGGATCATCTCTACCAGGTTCGAGGTGGCTATGATGACCCAGGATATCTGGTAAACAATGAATATAATTAGCTTTAACTTTTGTGGAGTAGCGTTATGTTCAGACAGGGATTATTTAAGATTCTACAAGACACTAATGTACCGACAAAAATTGAGGTGAAGATAAAATCAATATTACTTTATTTCTGATTTATTTGATAACAATGTATGGTATACAATTTCACTTGTCTATACCTAAGTGCTTATTTTGTAATCCTGAAGAAATAAAGTTTTTGAGTTATGTCTTATAGCTATAAGACAGAACTCAAAAACTTTTTTGAGTTTACTAGTTTTTGAGGAACACCTCCATGGCGCAGCCATGCACGACTCAGGAGATTGCAAGTTCGATTCCCGCCCGGGGACAAATGTTTGCAGATATTTGTTGTAGGTTAGGGCTACATGATGATGTGTGAATTGTCCAGCATTTTTTATTTATTTGTTTATTTTAGTAGCTACTCAAACTTTTTTTACTCTTACCAAAATGATAACATATCGGCCTTAATAAACCTGGAATTCACTTTCTTGCTTTCTTGCTATTGATTAGCAGTTATTTTACAGTCCAATTAAGCTACTAGACGATTTGAGAAATAATTTATTAAAATTTTTATAAATTAAACTTTCTTTCAAGAAATATTGTGTCTATGCTACAACCGTTCAATTAAATCGAAGGTATATAGTAAAATGGTCTACTTTGATCTCACACAGTCTTTCTTGACCCAAAATCTTCCCAATATCTTGGGTTTTGCTTTTACCATCATGTCTTACACTAGTACCTACTGGAAATAAATAAGTTTTTCGTTATGTAGCAAGGTATTTTTTGTGTACCTAGATCTCAGAGGTAACACACATTTAAGTTTATAAGTACGTAAATTTAAGTTTATCTCATTGTAAATTAACTGTATAGTTCTTATGAGAAATAAAGTTCTTTAAACCTAAGTAATATACGAGTACTAAATTACTAGAGTAACGAAAAAAAAGTGACGGAACCGTGGTCCCACTGCGATGTCCCACTGGTGGGACAAAACTTTTTCGTGGTCCCACCAAACACACACTTGACCGTCCACATTCTCCCACCCCCGCGAAGCGGGAGGGGGTCAACATTAACTTACTCCTAACAAAGCCCGTCCAAACCCCGCGAAGCGGGGGGGGGGGGCGGGTTCGTGGCGACTCTGTGACTGAAAGGGTGTGTATATATATAATTGCACCCAGAGCCATATGTTGAACGGTCAAGTGTGTGTTTGGTGGGACCACGAAAAAGTTTTGTCCCACCTGTGGGACATCGCAGTGGGACCACGGTTCCGGAGTGGAAAATAAGTTGGTAAGTTAGGTTACTATAAACCTACGTCTTACCACGCAAAGTAAGCTGGCTATCAGCGAACATTTCTTTCTCCCCAAAGAATCCAACATGAACCCGACCACCGGCGTCCCCATCAGCGCCCCTATAGACGACAGACTGCCGAACAACGCCAGCTCGCTCTCCGACATCGGCCGATGCAGCGTCGTGTTGCTGCTTTCGAAGAGGCGGAGTGTTGAAGATGGCCATGTGAACATTATGCCCATGCAGGCACACATGCTGCAGACTGGAGGGAAAGAGATAAATGATAGATAAGAGACAAGAGAAAATGGCAGTTTTGAAGAGAGTGATGCAGAAACAACGCAATATCACACTCAGATTTTCGAAATCGGAAATCGGAATTTTGATTTGATTTGTCTAGGTTTAATCTCTGCGCTCATTATTTCAATACCGCTACCATACATCACAAAAACTAGAACTCAAATAAGGGCATAAACAAGTTATTGTTATTATAGTGCGAAAGCTTCGCACTCTGGCTAATTTCTAATTTCTAATATTTTTTTTGCGATATTATTTGATTTCTTAGAAATTATAAACTAGTTATCCTACTTTCTATCCTACTAATATTATAAAGCCAAAAGTTTGTGAAATCTGAATTTTTGTTACCTCTAAAACTACTGAACAGATCAAGATGAAATTTGGCGTACGTTTAGAGCAAAGCCTAACTTAGATAATAGGCTACTTATTATACCCAAAACACGCATGCAAAGCCGCGGGTAGAAGCTAGTCTTTATATAAATATTACAGTCGAAACGAGTGTTCCGCGAGCTGTCAATAAAAAATGCATCTAAAAGTTACAAGTTAGTCTATATTTGAATGCACACTTTTATGCTGTTCTGCAGCAGTGCTTTTCAGGTGTAATTTGTGCTGGATGTGTATTTAAAACATTTCGATACAGAACCCTTGAAAAGAAAACAAAGAGATTCGGACGAGATGTCCCCTTCACTTTTGGTTGAGGGTACAACTCATCCGAATCTAAAATCAAGAGATTTTAGATTCGGACGAGACGTACCCCTACTCAAAAGTGAAGTGGACATCTCGTCCGCGGATCAGTTTGAGATTCGGACCAGATGTACCCTAACCCGTACGACAAGCTAAAAGCTGCGAGCAACTTTAGACTGGTGAACCTTGGACTGGAATAAGCTTAGGCCAATATAGACTTGGGCCTAGGCTCAGGTTTTGAAGGGCCAAGTATGTTTACAGTAGGAAAATACTTACTGACGCTGGTCGCGAGACACTGAACTAAGATACCCATTTTAAATTCCTTTTGGAAATATTTCTAGGGTAGGTTAATTTATTAACTTTGTTTTGTATTGATATTTTTCAATGAACTTCACGCCATATCCATCCGTCTGTAACTAATATGAATATTTCTTTGTAGTCTGCTTTTGTAATCTTTATGTAATTATCTGAAAGTACTAGGCAAACATAAACACGACAGAGATTATGTGATCATAATACGAAATGCGAATAGACGTTATTCGAGTAGATATAAATCGTTTTATTGCAGTAATTTCTTCAAGTAAATATAGGTAGGTCTGCGATAGATTGTCTGACTGACTGACTATTATATTGATAATTCTAAATCTTCTAACTATGGAAAAGATTATATATACCTGGGACAATTAATATCATTTGAAAATGCCATCACAAAATAAGTAGACAGAAGAATAGCCATGTCCTTGAGGAACGTATTGGTTCCGCAAAGACATCTTTAAGGGCAAGCTAACAATACACCTAAAGGAAAAACGAATGGACATTACAATTCTGCCTACCCTTCTATAGGCAGTCAAAGCTGGCCTTTGACAAAAGATATTAATAGGAAAATATCCACCTTCCAGAGAGAAACAGCAAGGTCTATGCTCGGCCTGAAGCTTAAGAATAGAGTTAGGAGCGACCATAATTAGGAATACCTACTAGGTACTAAAGTCACCGCTGCAGTTAGTATGCTTTGCAAACTGAAGTGAAAATGGGCGGGCCACGTCTCGACAGCACAGGACGAGAGGTGGAGGGAACGAATCCTGCACTGGTACCCAAGAGACACCTCACCCTCACGAGGCAGACCATGATGGTACGACGACCTGGTACAGGTTGCCACAATGACATGGACCCGTCTGGCAAAATACCACAGCACATGGAACAGCATGGAAAAGGCCTACACCCAATCCTGGGTGTTCAATTAAATAGATATTATACTTACTAAAAAGTTAACATATAAAATGTTTAACTGTAATAAGATATGTGTTAAATAGTAAACAAATTGGAAATAACGGCTTTATTAATTTATTTTGATTTTTTTATAACTTCTATAGCAAGTGCATTGGCACTTGCTATAGAATTAGCTCAGTCAACCGAAGTGTGTCTTGACCTCTAAGAGCAAGGTAAGGGAAGTCGCCATTTTTGCCCTCCGCTTGCAGCTTTTTCGAGTCCACTTCCAATAAACCTCTCCAGCGGTACTCCTCCGAGTCCCACAGGTCATCGGCCGTCGACGGGGCAAGATATAAGCGTTGCCTCAGAACAGACATACATACCTACTAGGGCTGCGAACGTTCGATCTTCTCCCTATCAACTGTAAATGGCCACAGATTATATTTTTGATTGTTAATCAGCGTTAGATACTTTTAGACCAATAGGTACGCTGTGGCGCACTAACACACACATTCTGGCAAGGAGCAAAGCTCACTGTACCTGCAGTGTAGCACGCAGCGTAGCACATTAGAGCTTGACCTACTACGGTGTAGCACGCACCGTAGCTCTTTGTAGCTTTGCCTACTACGGTGTAGCACTTTGTAGCTGTAGCACACTGTGGCGTAGCGCGCAGCGTAGCTCGGCCTACTACGGCGTAGCACTTTGAATCTTGGCCTAATACGGCAGCGTAGATCTTTGTATTGCGCTGCTCTACGATGTAAGCGTAGATAGGCGACTTTTCTACTAAAACTAAGTTTCTACTAATTAAATCTTTGAACTTTAAGAACAGCTTTCTTTTACTTTTCTAGTACGATGGAAGTTGCGGGGTAACCACTAGTTTGGCCTGAGATATTTCAGGATATCTTCATGATAAGCCAAGGTGGGAGTGTACTACGTACTTACCTACCTAGTAACCTACAATGAAATATCATAATTACATAGCCATAGGTACGTAGGTACCTTGTTTTGTTGGAGTGACAGATAATAACTAAGTATTTCTTGTTTTCCTTTTTTCACTTTTCTACACCAGTTTTAGCCATGTCTAGACAAATTTACGTGTACCTACTTAGATCTAAGTACCTAGAAATAGGCTCTATGTTCTGTTTCGTGCAACAGGGTCTTTTTTGGCTCAGCGATCTAAAGAGGACCTTTAGGTTTTAGCCATCTCTAGACACATTTATGTATAGTTAGTTCTTAGATCTAAGTACCTACCTAGATATAGGCTCTACGGGGGCGTAGAGCGAAAGTGAGACACGATTTGTAAGACAATGATTTGTTAAATTTAATGTAGTTGGTGACTTTTCATCCGTGTTTGGATAAGTTTATTTAGTGTTCAAGTAATTTTTTTTAACTAATTTCTGTTTCTCGAATCAGGTTATCAATAAGAAAATGATAGATATTCAAATGCAGTTGTCATACTTCTTTGAAAAATACTAAAAAAAACGCATTCAGAACAAGTTTAAGTAAATTACTGTTTTTTGACGTATTGTTAGGATTTGAAATATTGAAATCCTATTAAAACATTAATGATAGCGTTCTGGTCCAGTGAGTCTTAACATTGTGAATGTCTCTATTCTTGATCTTGAGTATCGCTTTTCCATGGCATAATCGCTTCTCAAACATAGACCGATGACTGAGTAATCTTTCATAATACGACCCATAGTCGCATCGGGCTCCAGCAGCTTTTCTGCAACATCTTTGTATGTAGCTGTAAGGTAGAGAGTATTGACTCGTACAATGAATGAAGATATCGGGAAATGGTCCAGTCCAGACGACGAACGAATATCAACGGGATTTGTTTTTCTTGACCTCTGAAATACATTAAATATGCAGCGTGGTACAAACGAACATTACCTGTACGGAGGGCAGCTACAGCGATGAGTATTTCGGGTAGCTGCCCCCCAAGTAACGTTCATTTGTACCACGCTGCATATTTAAGGGGACATCGGAAAGGGTAAAATGAGTCTGAAGTAAAGAGAATCGATAAGATGGCTCAATAAGAAGCTACTTGCGATCTTAGTGCATTTGCTCCTCTCTAGATTGCAAAGGCTTGGGGACAAAGGATTTTGTTGGTTTTTCTGACAAGGCTAGATGATTTCTCAAGAGGTTTATTCATGGTTCCTCAACCTCAACAGCCTGTAGTGGTCCACTACTGGACGCAGGCTTCCCCCTGATAAGCGCTTTATTGGCTTTACACATAGCCTCTATGTGTAATTAGTTTACGAGGGAGTGCAGTTAATTAATAGCTTGCCTAACGAGCTAAAGGAATGTGCTAGCTTAAGCATGTTCAAAACTAAATTTAACATTTAACATGAGGTACCTATAGCGTAATATTAGCTCAAGCATTATTTTAAGAACTTTCTGTATCTCATTTTAAGAGAACATTTTTTGTTTTTATGAAAGCAAAACATCTGTTAACCGAATATACTATCTTCCCTCTATGGGCCGAATAGATGGATAAAAGCCCTAATGCGTAAGTAAGATTATAACAATTTTACAATATTGCCATTACTAGGCAAATTTTCTAGTTTGCAAATTCGGTAAAACTCCCATTATGTTGTAATGAGCACTCAATTAGGGAAAATACGTCTGTTATTGTGCTGCAGTGACACAAATAAAAATGGCGGAACAAAGATTGCCTTATTATGCTGTAAACCTTCAAGATTTTTATCAATAGTTAAGGAAACATTTATTGTATAAAATGTGTACATAGTTGGTCTTAAGAACTAGTAATTGTCCAACAGTTTGTCCTTTCGGACATACAATAATATAATTATTATTAACATTAGTTAATTAACTTAATATTATGAGAATTGCACATTTTCTTTATACTTAAATAAGGTTAACAATAGGAGCTAAATAACAATGATTACTATCTAAATTTTGGGGGGTACTGTCAAAATATTCTTTGATATTATAATGTGTTTTTGATACCAGATATTTTCTTAATTTTAATTTGAATTTATTATCTTCTATTTCTTTTATTTCTAACGGTAAATTGTTGTATATTTTAATGGCAGAAATATATGGACTTTTCTGGAACATTGCATTGTTTACTTGAGGCATACAAATTTTATTACGTTTTCAAGATTTTTATAACCTGTTATAGGGTGTTCGGCAGACCGTGTGACGTATGGTGACTGGGGGTAGGTGGAACCTAGTGCAATACTTTGGCGGCTTTTTTAACCCTGTAAAGCTTCACATTTTCTTTTAAAAAAAAGGGTGGTAGTATCTCTGGAAAATTATTATTCCTTGGTTAGATTAAGTACTAATGTAGTAGTAGTGTATTATAGTAATGTTCTGGATGTTTTCTATGTATAATAAAAAATATCTATCTATGTAGTGTATTGTATTAAGTATATCAGTTATCTAGTACCCATAACACAAGCTCTGCTTAGCTTGGGGCTAGATAATGCTGTGTGAATTGTCCAGCATTATTATTATTATTTATTTTAATTTTATTGAATCACGTATTGTTTTTTATTTTTACAAAAGTACCCTAGGTAGTGCATAAAATTTCAGAAATTTCCACGCGGGCCGCGGTGAGCAGATAGTGAGAAATAAATGAGTGAAACTGAAACGGCTTTGTGCAAATATTTCTGCTTTTCCAAGTTTCTTACTTTGCCAGCAGCAAATTAAACAATTTTTATGTTGTGAGCTTAGATTGAGGCATATCTATGTAATGGTGAACAAGCACTGCTAATTCTGTTGTGTTTGGGAATTCTGATGATAAGGATTTTAAGATGAATTCTGTCACGTGTTTTTAGTTTATTAACTACTTCTCCTCTACATCCTATATTGGTCCACTGCTGGACGTAGGCCTCCCCCTGATAAGCGCCTTATTGACTTTTATCTCATGGGTGCCCATAATCCCCACGCTGGGCATGCGGCTTGGGGATCGCAGTTCGGTGGTGGGATTGTTCAGCAGGGGGCGCTGCTGCCCGCCCCCGGTGGATATCCCTTAGTCGCCTCTTACGACAGCCGCGGGAAGAGTTGGGGTGATGCAAATCCAAAGCAGGCACCACGCAACAACTATTATTATATTATTAGTATATTAACCAGTAAAGCTACCTATAGATTGTTTGCAACACCAGTCGTCGCGTCCCCAAGATGCTGGCTGCATTGCCCCGCTGTATGGCAATGCTAATGCGCTGCGCCAGATACTCACCAGCTCTCGAGTCACGCGTCGCTTCGATCAGACGCTCAGATATTTTTTCACAAGCCCAAAGAGCCTCGGTACCCCACGGACCTAGTCTCGACTCTCAATGAGAGCCAACGTGTAGGCTCTGTCGAGACCTGCATATTTGCGCCTCTTGAGATCCTCGGGCAAATCTGCCGCCGCACCCGCCCTCACGCATGTCCTCGGTAGATGGGAAGGCGCATGTAGCGTAACCATCTACGTTGCTTGCCAGATGACAGACATGCCAGTTAGTTTTTACACATGACAATAGGTGGCACGTGCAAGGAGCTGTCAGGCAAGTGTGCCAGCTAAAGGAATGTGTATTTCCGGCTTAAAGCTGGGGATACACATGCCAGTAAATCGGGAAAGTAGGTGGCATGAAAGTTACAGGCATGTACGAGTAACTGGCACACTGCGGATACATTTGCAAGTAATACTGGCATGCATGCTGCGCCCTGGCATGCCAGTATTACCCTTGCGTATACACAGGACAGTTCGTGAGAGTATTTCGTACCAATTCTTGCGGGCTAAACATGGATAACATTCGAAGTGAATTAAACAAAATCGTGTTGTTACTAGCAATTGAATGTGTAGCAAAATTAATGAGAGATAAAAAGAAAAAACGAAGACGGGTTTACGCTCACAGCCTACGGTCACAATGAGTCGGCTACTGGCATCGTCTGTTCACACGTGCCAGGTTAGCAGCCCCCCGCGTCCCCCCTCCCCCAACGGGCATGCAAGAAAATCAAATGTTGTGCTAGCTACTTGCAACTAGCTAGCTTCCAGTTACAGGCATGCCAGTAAGTGAATACACATGACTATATCTGGCACTTGCATGGAGCTGGTATGCTAGTGTGCAAGCTACGGGCATGTGTATCCCCAGCTTAAGGTTATGTTGAGGTCTTATAAATAAAATAACAAGAGAATAATGTACAAAATACTTTACTCAATAAGTCTTTGGAATGACTAAGATGGGTAAATTAAATTAGGGTCCTAACTCCACGAAATTGCACATCATGCAAATAGCACCGCACGTACTATCTAGTTTCTTTCATCTTTGGACGATTCTGCGACATTATCACAGTAAAACGTTTGATAAGCAGAACTCGGCCCTAGTAATACTGTCCAACCGCACTACTTCACATTGACTACAGAATTTGCCAGTTGCCAGAATAGTATCCACATCGGGAAGACGACCGCTGTGACCAGGTTGAATAGCCAGTTACCGTAGATCTGGAACAAAAAGTAAAAATTAGTTGCTACTTGTACAGTCAGCTGCACAGACATGTGTACACTTCCAAGGTTTAACTTTCATTTTACTCGGAACTTTTCAAATATAAGGACATGCACACGTTTTTCGTACAAAGTAGTCATCGTACTTCGTCAGAATGCGGTACATAAATTATCACAGTAGTTGAGGTGGCACTTAGATGTGTTTTTGTATGAAAGGGCCCATAATCCATGTTTAAGTGTACACTGCGTTGGTGCAACTTAATAAATAAATAAATCACAATTACTATACACTTACTATTTAGTCAAATTGAAAACTTGGGAGTGTATACATAATTTTGCAGCCGACTGTACCATTTAATACATTATCATTTTCATTACAATTATTACAAACTAGCTTCTGCCCGCGGCTTCGCGCGCGTTATTTCTATGAAAACGTTCAAAGGTAATTTCTATCCCTTGGGAACTGATTTATGGGATAAAAAGTAGCCTATGTTTGATTCCAGGCTTAGAGCTACACCGATGCAAATTTTAGCTCAATCTGTTCAGTAGTTTTGGTGTGAATACGTAACAAACATCCATCCATCTATCCATCCACCCATCCATCTATCCATCCAAACTTTCGCATTTAGAATATTAGTGTGACGAAGTGAAGATGTTTATTTGCTTATTTATTTATTGTATTCATGTCCATTACAAGATGTTACAAGTAAAAACTCATTGAAGACAAGTTTAAAGAATCATTACATTTCGCTGTATACATAATAACAATGATATAAACTACCTCCTGGCAAAATTTCATTGAGTTCCGTTCAGGCGTTTAGGCGTGAAAGGGTAACAAACAGGCAGAGGATGTGTTTTAATTATTATGAAACAGCATTTTATTTTGCATTTGTAAAATTGTATTATTAGTATGGAAATTTCTCTTACGGAGGTACCTTTACCATCAATCTAGCTAGGAGATGTGATTAGTAATTAGTTTAAATAGTTAGGTACATTTTTTTTTTTAGGCAGAATGTACATAAACTCTAAGGTAAGGGCGTTGCAACATTCTGAATTAGAGTTCTTAGGTATACAAATAAAAGGTTAACATTTTAATTCAGTACGCATATAAAATTGCTAGTGGAGATACAAAAAAATATACATATTTCGTCACCTATAAGTAAGTTGATCATTATTATTACGTCAGAAATATTAAAAATGTAATTAAAAAGTATGTCAAAATAATGTGCGCCTGTACCTACCATAAGTAAATAAATAAATAAATAATGTTGGACAATTCACACAGCATTATCTAGCCCCAAGCTAAGCAGAGCTTGTGTTATGGGTACTAGATAACTGATATACTTAATACAATACACTACATAGATAGATATTTTTTATTATACATAGAAGACATCCAGAACGCCCTGGACAAATGTCTGCAGATCGTACAAACATTTGTCCCTAGGCGGGAATCGAACCCGCAACCTCCTGCGTCGCAGGCAGACCTTCGCCCGCTGCGCCACAGAGGTCGACCATACCACATGTATTACGCTTGTTCAAGTATTAATGTGCTTTATTTCCTTTGGACCTTACAGGACTCTTGAACTCAAAATTTCAAATTACATCAGTAAAACTAGGAAATAAAGTGATCACTTTGATTTTTTTGTTCACTTCAATCTTTTTAAGGTAAAGACAAGAAGCGAACAAGAAACCTTTACCTTGTTAGGGCGTTAGTTTTCGAGCTGGAGCAAACTCGTCACAAGCTTTTTTATCCTCTAGATAATCTGATATTTTGTAGTAAGCCTTATACAAATTACATGTTTGACAATTTGTTTGAATTTATTTATTGATAATTTTTGCAACTCACTAGGAGTTTTGTTGTAAAAGCGAATACAATTGTCCTTTGAAAGATAAGTACATTAATTTTCTGTAGCCTAGTTGTTTATTACAGCGAGTTTATTTTTATTTCTAGTATTTATATTATGTGTCGCTTTTTTAGGGAAACAGACAGACATACCAGCGAGTCCACAATGGAGAACATGACAGCTTGCATGACGGCCTCCGTGCCGCGGCTGAGAGTGGTTCCTATAGAGTCCTCTGGGAACAGAACCGTGCTGTATGCTATCATACCCACGGATAGCACTGATAGGGGTTGGAGAATCAGGCAGAAGATTCGCTTGAAGTTACGGGAGGCTCTGAAAAACAAACAAAATATATTTAACAGGCAATTTTTACGAATAAGTAATAAGTCCGCCACTTGCTACTTAGTTTTTAAGGCGAAGAGTAGGGGCGATAGTAGCGCCACTGCATATTCAATTTTATAATTACGTTATACAAAGGAATTATCAAAAAATCGGACCGCGCGTAGACGATATCCATCATAAGCTTTTTTTAAATGTATCTTTAATAGTTTTGTACTGTATTATTTAGGCAGATACTTGTTTCAAGAGTTTAGTTCCTATTGGTGGCCACCAAGCTCTCCAAACAAGGTTTTTGATTGAATAACACAAAACAAAACTATTACAGATACATTAAATAAAAGCTTGTGATAGGTATCGTCTACCAGCGGTCCGATTTTTTGATAATTCCTTTGTATAACTTAATGATTAAATTAAATATGTAGTGGCGCCACTATCGCCCCTACACTTCGCCTTAAGCTGTTTTGATGTATTCTTTCTATCTATAAGTGTGCAATAAAGAATTTTCTATCTATCTATCTATAAGTCAGGAAGGCTATAATTCCTGACTTATTACTTAATCGTAGGGCACTTGTTAACAGAAAAACAAGAAGGGCACAAAAGCCTTACGCGGAACGTGATGCTACTTAAAAATGTTGCTTTATATTTCACGAGGGACATCTTTTAGACACGCGCGTCTGCCTCCCTCCGAGGACTGATCGTTAAGGGATGAAACGTTGGTGATCTTCCAACAAATAAGATTCGTAGTTAACCCGCTTAAATCCATAATAGTTCGTCAAACTACGATAGTTTTTTTACATCTTCAATGACTGCACTAACAGTTAAGAGTTCCATGTCGCACAAATCGACATGGAACTCTTAACTGAAACATTTTGTACCGCTTCATAAAATTGATTCAAACTGTACAATATTTTTCATAGAAACATCTAAGTATTATTTTCAACTACAGCATATACCGGTCCACTGCTGGACGCAGGCCTCCCCCTGATAAACGCCTTATTGGCCTTTGAGTATAGTTTTATTCAAAAGTATTATTAAACCTTCTTACCGACTCTTCCCTCCCGCGACATCGACGACCAAAGCCAGGGGCGTATACACAGTCGCCAGAATCAGTCCCAGCGAGAAGTTGTGCATTCCGACCGTCAGACAAACTGTCGCCAGTTCTACCAGTAACAGGATATTCACTAGGGTTATTTCTTCTCTAGATATAGGCGACTTTCTGAGTAGACGAGGGAGGAAAGGCGAGGTTATGGCTATGAGGATGGAAGAGATTGCCAGGCCGTAGAAGATTGCGTTTTCGTTTAGAATGTCGAAGCGGGCACCTGAAAAAATTATGGTACTTTTGAAAAATATTGAAATAGACACAGACGTCATTTTGATAGTTGCAAAAATTAAATTAAACACGAAAATTGTTCCGAAAAAAGGAGGAGGTTCTATGTGTCTATTTTTTACTAGTTTTTGCCCGCGGCTTCGCACGCACGCATTTCTATCCCATGGGAACTGATTTATGGAATAAAAAGTAGCCTATGTTTGATTCCTGGATTAGAATTACCTGTACCTATGCAAAATTTCAGCCCGATCCGTTCAGTAGTTTTGGCGTGAAGAGGTAACAAACATCCATCCATCTATCCATCCATCCAAACTTTCGCATTTATAATATTAGTGTGATGCGAAAGTTTGGATAGATATATGGATGGATGGACGGATGTATGGATAGATAGTTTTGGCGACATCAGAATTGAGACCAATTTAACAAAATATGTAGTCATTCATTTTGCCCGTGGCTTCGTTCGGTTTCTTCCGGAGTTAAAAGTAGCACATAATGTTAACTTATATTAAAACTACTTCGACGCAAATTATCAAATTTGAGCCCGATCTATTTAGTAGTTTTAGCGTTGTTCTCGTACAAACTCATTCGTGTTAAAAAATGCCTTTCTGAAGCATTACAAAACTCAAAAAACATTTGGAGATGCTGGGATTTGAACCCAGGACTTTCAGCATGCGAAGCAGACACTCTACCACTGAGTTACATCCCCTTATGGCTGTCGAGTCGAAATTAGCCAACATTCTGAATGTGAATTCTCCACGGACACTTAGCAAGTGACTTTCACCAAATTAGTATTCAATGTTCATTCGGTTGAACGAAGTTTAACAGATGGATTGCTGTGGGACATGAATAAACCATTTCAATTTTTATCTATTTGCTGTTTTCTACAGACAAATAGCGCCTTGCTCTCGTCACACTAGTATTATAAATGAGAAGGTTTGGATGGATGGATGGATGTTTATTACTTCTTCACGGCAAAACTACTGAAAGGATCGGATAGAAATTTCTCATAAATGTAGGTCTAACCCTGGAATAACACATAGACTATTTATAATTTTTTATTCCATAAATAAGTTCCCATGGAATAGAAATAACCTTTGAACCCTTCCAGACAAAGAAAACGTGTGCAAAGACTCGGGCAGAAACTAGAAACTAAAACCTATGTAGATATACTCTTTTTTTCTTCTAATTAATTTTTAAGGACTTTTGTTATATTAATTAACATTTCAGTATAAAACAAGTCCTTAAATCTTGAATTTTGCCTGCGAAGCCAACGGCAGAAGCAATAGACCCCCATGCGAGATGCCAGGAGGGGTAAATTCTGCTAACCAATCGCTTAATATGACAGTGGTATAGTCGCAGAATCGTCACGTGGAATTCATAGATTAAAGAAACTCCAGATGTGCTATTTGCATTAAGAGGTTAATAGGACGGTTTGAACATTGACAATTTTGACGTACGTCCTCTCCATCTGTTGTTTCTATTATCTAAGGTCTAAGTGCCAAAACGTGTCTTTCTGTGACGGTACCATTGTCACGGTGAAGCGATTAGTTCAGCAGAATAGGACCCTGTTCATCGCACTTAGAATTAGAGAGGGAAAACTTACCGATAGCTGAGAAAATGATTGGCGTATTCGTCATGCCATATCCTATCAGATGTACCAGGAGGTAGTTGCCTCCGATGTTCACCACGCTCATGCTGGAATCATTCACCGCCTTAGCCTTCTTAGGTCCTGGTACTTCTGGAAGTAAATTGCAATTTATTTAGTCATCTATTTATAATTAAAAAGGCAATTTATCTATACTAATATTATAAAGAGGAAAGGTTTGATTTTTTGTTTGTTTGTTTGTTTGTATGAATTGAATAGGCTCCGAAACTACTGGACCGATTTGAAAAATTCTTTCACCGTTAGGAAGCTTACTTTTCAGGGAGTGACATAGGCTATATTTTATCCCGGAATTCCCACGGGAACGGGAACTACGCGGGTGAAACCGCGAGGCGATCGTCTAGTTTATTAATAAAAGGCAGACCAAGTTACACCAATTAATTAACTAGTTATTTTCGGTTGACATTTTTTTAATGGTGGCAACAAGATGTCAATATAACGTCGTATGACCAACCAAATGTTCGAGATCCTATCAAAGTGCAAACCCCAAACCTCAACCTCAACAGCCTGTATTAGTCCACTACTGGACGCAGGCCTCCCCCTGATAAGCGCCTTATTGGCTTTTATCACATGGGGGGTAAAGCCCATAATCCCCACGCTAGGCATGCGGGTTGGGGATCGCAGTTCGGTGGTAGAATTGTTCTACACGGGCGCTGCTGCCCGCCCCCGGTGGATATCCCTTAGTCGCCTATTACGACACCCGCGGGAAGAGTTGGGGTACAAAGTGCACTGGTACCTAACTTACTTGTTTCAGAGTCTAACTTTTCTGCCTTCTTCTTCTGTGGTGTCTTTTCATGCTTATCTTGTGCGGGCACATCCTTTTTAACATTCCGTTTTCGCAACACCGTCTCACTTTTATCATCTCCTAGTACTTCTTTATCAGATTCTTTGGCTTTTTCTATAGTTTCATCAACTTTTTCAATTATTTCTTCTACTTCTTCATCATCTTTTTCATTTATTTTATCACTTTTTTCTTCAGTAGTTTCGTCTGTCTTTTTGTCTGTCGGTTTGTCTGTGGGTTCTTCGTCTTGCTGTATGGACACCCATAGATATAAGGCTCTTATTAGCATGGCAACGCACATCAAGCATAATGATGGCATGTATTGGCCTGAAACAATACAAATACGTTTAGAATCTTAGACAAATACTCCCCAAAACTTTTTTAAATAATAATGCTGTACAATGCTGGACAAGTCACACAGCATTATCTAGCCCCAAGCTAAGCAGAGCTTGTGTTATGGGTACTAGATAACTGATATACTTAATACAATACACTACATAAATAGATATTTTTTATTATACACAGAAAACATCCAGAACGCCCTGGACAAATGTCTGCAGATTGTACAAACATTTGTCGCGAGGCGGGAATCGAACCCGCAACCTCCTGCGTCGCAGGCAGACCTTCGCCCGCTGCGCCACAGAGGTCGTCAAATTCGTCGTTTTATCGTCGTTTTATGAATTGAGTTATAGTTTCTCTCGTGAATTTGTAAATTCTTAAGAGAAAAATAAATATATCACCTTAGACCATGGATACAGTAAGAATCGACTAAGGCTAAGATAACCTACCTACTTCTCTGTATTTCCAACACCTCCACTATGATCACCAACCCGCCTGCCGAGCGTGGTGATTGTTTAGATAGATAGATAATGCTTTATTGTACCACACAAAGACTGATAACAATACAGAAATAAATGCTAAGACGAAGTACACAGGCGGCCTTATCGCTATGAGCAATCTCTTCCAGGCAACCTTGGGATGAACTGGACATGCAAGAACAAAATAGACGGTGGTACTCGAAAAAAAAGAAAACAATACTTACACTACATAGTATATTACCTACATATAATATAACCTTGTCTTACGTTTACAAGGATAGATAATCCTGATGAAGCAGGTTTTTAAGGATACAGAGTGATTTTGCACGTCTGATGTCCGGGGGAGAGCATTCCATAGACGGGTAGCTTGTACAGTGAAAGATTTGTCGTAGAAAGTGGTAGTGTGAGCAGGGACTAAGACGAGTGTTTCAGAGGAACGCAAAGAGTTAGTGATTATTTATTTATTTCTTTTTTTTGGGAAACAATCAACATGTTATACTTAAGAAGGTAATCAATAGGAATTTCCAGCAAAACTCCCTTGTTTCGGGGAGGCATGATCGGCAGTTAAATCAAAAACTCTTGTATTTCCATAAATTCAATCAATGTACACTTAGAAATAGCCAAATTATAAAATTATACACTAACACGGCTATAAAGTGATATTTTTTATTTCAGTCGCTTCGGTACATATTGTTTCTTCGTCGCTTCTTTACTTTAGTCTATATAGACTTCTTTACTTTAGTCGACATAGACTAAAGTAAAGAAGCGACGAAGAAACCTTTAGCCTGTTAGTTGTTATTTTTAGAGTTGGAGCAAAACCCGTCCCAAGCTTTTTTATCTTCTAGCTAGATAATCTGATATTTTATAGTAAGCATTTTTGCACAACAATTTGTTTGAATTTATTTACTGATAATTTTTGAAACTCACTAGGAGTTTTGTTGTAGAAGCGTATACATAACTTACTTTTTTAACCCTTTAACTTTTTCTTTTCTAAACTGTATGATTGCATAGCATATTTAATATTCACACTGTCATTTAGCCGTGAAGGCCATTCATTCGCTTTTTTATTGTTAGGTTATTGTAACTTATTTTGTATTTATACTGTAGTCCTTCCTTAAAAAAATAATAAATTAAAGATATATGGTTCACGCATGACTGTGTACTGATAATAATAATAATAATAATGCTGGACAATTCACACAGCATTATCTAGCCCCAACATTATGAACAGATAGACTAAAGATGAATAGTCTAAGTACATAGACTCACCGATAGATATAAACCGATTGGTAGCAGCAAGTAGATAGAAGAAGTAGCTCTGGTGGAATCTCTCCAGCAAGTTGTTGAGCGACCGCAGCACGCTCTCCAACGACAAGCCGAGCCGGTGGAAGTTGCAGTTGCCGAGGGAATTTACCTGGAACCGAATAACATATATCGCAAAAAGAACTATATTATTGGATAAAAGATCTTCATAAAGATAAAGATAAACAACCATTTATTGGGCCAAAAACACATTTATATACATAGTCACAAAACAAGCAAGCAGGCAGGCAGCTATAGGTGATTTCATTAAGTTAGGTAAGAAGTAGGTAAGTTTGTTTGTTTGTATTATGAGTACCTATCTGCCTAAAATTGCTGTCAAAAAAAGGGCGAACCGTGGTCAAACTCAGTTCTGTGCTGAGCCACGCGTGAGCGCGGATCAATGCTGATCTTCAATTTGATCCTGAGTAAAGGTCAAACCGCACTTGAGCGGCGCGGCACAAAATGTCAGTTGTGGCAAGATTTCATGAAAGACGGACGTCATTAAAGATGAAGAGAAATAATATTTGGTTGGGAATAAATATAATATTGTACTAATAAAAATTCCAAATATTATTTCTTCTGGTTTGGTTCATTTTCTAAAACATATAGCTCCGTTTATCTGACTTTAATCGTTTAACTGACTAGAATATTAGGCCTAGTACGCACTTAGCGGCTGCCCGCAATGCGGCTGGCCGCACGGCTAACCGGTAGCTCAAAATTGTATGTAACCGTATCATCTATACGCATTAAATTGCGGCTGCCGTCTAACCGCTCCGGTCGCTCGCAGCGGTGCGGCCCCTCGGGCGGGCAGCCGGACGGTCGCTCTACGCACTACGCGTTTACACTGCGGTTGCCAGTAGCGGTGGGTTGCACACTTATTTTTGGCGAGGATTGTATATTGTATTCTAAATGTTTGCTCTCAAAAATGCTTGAGCATTATACTAAGCACGCAGGGCTCAGGCAGTACCGAAATTACTGTTTGAGTCTAGTCTAGGTTATGGCAGTGATGGACATTGGCCTCCCCCTATTTACTCCAGACAGCGTCATACTCAGGTGAAGATAATCATCATCGAAAAAATATAACTAAAAGACTTTATAATAGGAACAAAATAAGTAAAGAAATGGTCAAGTCGACCGCTCGAGTGCAGCGCGGTCGCTGTATGCACTATCCGGCTGGCCGCGCTGCGGCTGGCCGTTCGGTTGGCTGCAAGTGCAACCGCAACCCGCGGTCAGCCGGACGGCCAGCCGCATTGCGGGCAGCCGCAAGTGCGTACTAGTAGAAAGAATATTTGCTCGCTCTCTATTATCGCTCAAGTGCGGTTTGACCTTTAGTGCTATCACTAGTTTATGAACAAAGGAAATTAAATTAATAATAAATCAAATAATAGAAACATTGGAAATAAATAAATAATTTATTCAAATCAAACCTAAACCTCAACAGCCCATATTGGTCCACTGCTGGACGCAGGCTACACCCAGATAGGCTCCATATTGCCTTTTATCTCATGGGGGGTAGTAGTATCCATAATCCCCACGCGAGGCATGCGGGTTGGGGATCGCAATTCGGTGGTGGAAGTTCTGCAGAGCACACGTCGCTTCGACCAAACGTTTAGATATTTTTTTTTATGAAATGGGTTTCATATTTTTGAATCTTTCGTTACTCATGAAACGCTCCATCCCACGCCTCGGCAAACGTAGACTAAAACGCCCTGTGACCAAGTTGGATGACTATTATGTATAAGAGAGCCTGCTGGCTGATACTGAATACCGCTGAAGACAGGGCGCTACAGCACTCATTAGGGGAAGTCTGTGGCCAGCAGTGGACTACTGTACCTTGGGCGCCGCTCCGGCCGGGTCGCGGGCGTCGCGGCCCTCCAAAGTGACGGCCTCGATGTTGAAGCGGTGGAAGAGTCCGTGGTTGCCGTTGGGCACGCCCGCCATCTGCGTGGACAGCATGCTCAGCATCGTCCACAGGTTGTTGGCCCAGTCGTCCATCTTGTTGCGGATACGGATCCAGGAGTAGCTGGAAGATATTAATAACTTAAATAAAAAGCCGAAAAGTGGGCAACGCCACCACCGAACCGCGATCCCCAACCCGCATGCCCAGCGTTAGTGCCCATAATCCTCATTATGGGCACTAACCCCCATGAGATAAAAGCGAATAAGGCGCTTATCAGGGGGAGGCCTGCGTCCAGCAGTGGACCAATATAGGCTTTTGAGGTTGAGGTGAGGTTGAGGAGGCAACGCTAATATTTTTGTAATGTTTTTGCTAGAGTTTTTGTTATCAAAGTGCGTAAACCCTCATGGTGGGTACAGACCAGACAAAGCGAGCGAGAGCGAGCGAATGCAAACAAGTGTGTTTCGAAGATCGGTACGCGTTCATTATATTTTTCTTTGACGTAGCGACAGCCGCCGGAGCACGGCCGAAGGCGAACGAAGACCCTCGTTTAGGCTCGCTTACTTTCGCAATGACAGACGTCCACACTAGTTCTTTCGCGTTTGTTCGTTCGTTATCGTCGCTTGCTCTCGCTCGCTTGCTCTGTACCCGGCATCACACTCTGGGTTTTTTGGGGAATATTCGCTTCATAATGAATTCGTCAAACTACGATGTTTTTATAGTAAAAAAAAGCAACGCTTCTGTTATGAACTTATGATGCTGCTTCTTCCTGCGGTTTCGCTCGCGTTATTTCTGAACAATAACAGACAGGTAGACAGAGAAAGATATGTTCGCTTTAATACTATTAGTAAGTACTATCTGCGCCCCGCGGCTGCGCCCGCGTGGAAATCACACACGTTTTGGAAATTTATTGCACACTTAGTTTTATAAAATAATTAATATTTCACGCTCAACATCGTGGCCAAAAAGAGCAACTTCGTATCTCTACCTAAACTATACAAAATAATACTTTTAAAGAGGCATGACAAATAAACTTATGATAGGTATCACAAACTGTCAAATCGATTTTTGAAAATTCCTTCGTTAAAATGTGGTGGCGCGGGTTTGGGTCGGGTTAGCGCCTTAGTTGTCAAACTAGTGAAATATTAGTCACCTGTTTTTGTATGAATGGTGTATGCCAGACTTCACACAGAGCTTATGCACCAGATTCACCAGATCCAAGTTCGGTAGTTGGCCGTTCAAGCCTTCCACTTTCACTTCTACGTACTCTGAAACAGAAGTTTATTATGGTGATGACAAATACAATAAATTAATACTTCCTTACAAAAAAATAACTTGTCGATTTTACTTTGGACCAATATAACGGAAAGCTACACCGATTTTCATCGGTGCAGCTTTCTGTGAACACGTTCGATAAAGTCACCTTTCTAACAAAAACTGTAAATGAAAATCGATTTCCCAGTTTGGGTGTTATGATCGGACAGACAGACGCACAGTCAAACTCATGAAATACGTTTGTGTAGGGGTTAAAAAAGGCCCAATTTTCTGATTATTTTCGTATTTTACCCAGATTATTACACCAGGCTCCAAGCATTAACAAAGAGATTTCACTCACTTATTTTAGGCGTATGGAACTCCAAGTTAATAGCTGCCTGTATAGACCCAGATCTTCCCTTCAGTTTACCAGGGTCCAAGCATTTCTGGTGGTTATTCCACGAGAAGCCCTTAATCTCTCCCAAATTCAAGGTACCAGGCTTCCAGAAACTGCCAAGAGATGTGTAGAAGGTTTCCTTGTCGCTTTGCAGGCCGTGGTAAGCTTCTAACCATGCCTGCATTCCTAGTTGCTCGTATTGGGTGACGAGGAATATTATGTCTTTTGCCCAGTACTTTTGAGCTGAAATAGGAAAAATATTATTTTAAAGCGAATTTAATTCTTAAGTTATCGGTTTATTTAGTTAGGGCTGACTTCTGCAATCATCATGATAAGTACCTACTAAACAAGCATCATTATAAAGTAGGCAGATAAGGCGGATGTATGCCGCACAATTAGCACCGCCACCTATTTTTACTTACAATTACGTTAAACACAAGAATTTTCAACTATCCAATGTACAGTTTGTGATACCTATCCTAAGCTTTTTTTCATCATCATCATCATCAGCCTATATTAGTCCACTGCTGGACATAGGCCTCCCCTAATGAGCGCCATAGCGCCCTGTCTTCAGCTTGCCGCTTTTTTTAATCCCTCTTAAATAGTTTAGTTCCGTATAATTTAGGCAGAGAAGCGAAAACGGGTTCGGTGGCTGCCAAGAGGAACTTCGCGATTCTGCATACCTCACAGCCAAAATTCATTAAAATCGGTCCAGCCGTTTAGGTGAAAAGTAGTGTGTAGTTTAATGTGAAAAAGTAATAGACGGAGTTCTTTCGAATTTATAATGTTTATTGGTATGGATTTTTGCGGATTCGATTCTGATCCAGAGCGTAACCACTCTATGTAGGTACCTATTCATAACTCACGTCTAGCAAACTGCGCGAACGCCAGCATCAAAGCGATCCCCGCACCAGTGCCCTTCTGATGGTTGTTCAGTGCGCGGTACGGAGCTGATACAACGATGGCTTCCTGCGAGGAGGTGCGAGGCGCTCGTAGTATTCCATACACGTTGGTGCCGTGGAAAACCTAGAAGAGGGAACAGAATTAGACTGGCGCACACGTTTGAGCTACTTTTACCAAAACGCCACTCCGTTTTGTAGCAAAGATGTGTAAAACAATGGCTTAGATGTCTTTCTGTATAATTTGTCCCACTAGATATGAGTGGCGAAAATAGTGGGACAGTCTCACCCCAGTTTTCTGCAGGGTCACACGCACAGATGCGAAATTTACGTTAGTCGAAATGCAGGTTGGTCGAAATGCAGGTTGGATGAAATGCGTGTTGGATGACACGCGTGTTGGATAAGGCTTGCTGAACGAAACGCGTGTTAGACGAAATACTTATAACATTTCAGCCCAATCTTTTCAGTATTTAAGCATTTTAGCAACATCCATCTCGTGATAATTTTTTTACGCTGAATCTATTCAAACTGCCAAAAACTGTAATGAAACTACAAGTTAGTTTAAACCAAAGAGAAAATTATTAACAATCACCATGACAGCCCTTTTAACAACTGCTGGATTTATTATTTTTTCCTTTTTCCTGCTAATCTCCTGTTTTTTTACGCCTGGGTTTTCTTAATTAAATTACTTTTATTATTTGTTTTCCATTTCCACATTATCTATTTCATAAAAGAAGGAAAAAAGGAGGCTATTCAGAAAAGGCTATTCAGAAAAGGCTATTCAGAGGCAGAAGATTTAGTTTAAGTTAGAATATAATCATCACATATTAACTTTCTAATTAAGAAGCTTATATAATTATTTGATTATTTATAAGAAGAAATATAGCCAGCACCCTAGTGTAGGACCTCCTCCGGCCAGCTGGGACGACAACCTGTGAAAGACTGCAACCAGATGCTGTATGTGGCAAGCTGAAGACAGGGCACTATGGCGCTAATTACTGGAAGCCTATGTCCAGCAGTGGACTAATATAGGTGATGATGATGATAGCCAACATCAATTACTCACCTGTTCGACCACACCGAGTGGATACTTCAGAGTAAAGTTGTGGGTGAATACTTGGAGATGTAGTTGTGACATCTTAGCCACCAGCCAGGATACAGGCATCTCTTCAGTGTCATCATACTTATCCTGGATAACCATCAAAAGAACTATTATTAGGGTATATCACATTCACTGCCCAGCCTCGGCTGTGTCACCCACAGGAGCGCACCATCGCTCCTCTGAGAGGACATCTGCATCTTGGGCCACGAAAGTGTTAGGTTAGCTGTGCTTGCAGCATAGAATTTCTGTTTCTAAATTTGCTTCTTTTTTAAATTTGCACAAACATGTACCAAATTCTAAGGTTTTTTGTTATTATAGTGCGTAACCCCACACTAAGGGTAATTTCTAAGAAATCAAATAACATCGCAAAAATTTTCGACTTCGACGGGACTTGAACCCGCGTCCTCCCCTCAGTACGGGGATGTGATAACCAACTACACCACGAAGTCAAGTGACGTGGGAGTCGAAAATCTCTGCGACATCCTACGGTCTCTCGCGCCGTTAGCTCCACCTACAGGGGAAACATTGAAGTTTATCCAATCCTGTTCAAAGACTAAAGTTACATTTAGTTCGTTTGACGAGAGGTGTCGCGTAGCTTAATTCTAAGGTTTTTTGTTATTATAGTGCGTAACCCCTCACTAAGGGTAATTTCTAAGAAATCAAATAACATCGCAAAAATTTTCGACTTCGACGGGACTTCGGTTAGGACGCGGGTTCAAGTCCCGTCGAAGTCGAAAATTTTTGCGATGTTATTTGATTTCTTAGAATGTACCAAATTATTTCTCTAAAATACAAGTAGCCTGAGTGACTAGTTGTGACTTCACCTATCTGCCATGAAAAGCTCCAACAAAATTAGCCAAGAATTGGCCAAGTGTTTTTGGAGATTAGCCAAAACTAACAGACCGCCAGACAAAACATGTTGCTGATGGGATATGAAAGCCTCATTGTGGCATCTACCCGGTCCACACTAGAACAGAAATGTTGAAACTGTGAATCGCCAAATGTCCTGCTCCAGTACTTCAGAGAGTTGGGCTGTTTAGGACCTGGTAAGCCACAGTGACAATGCACAATACACTCCTCTGAGTTGTCAATGCAGATTTCAGTTCCTTTAATCGGAATCCTTGTGTCTGGTGATATAATTTAACTACCTAAACACAGTATAAAATGTCTAGATTACCAAGTTTTTAAGCAAATAAACAGACAAAACTAGGCCATACATTGTTGGTAAGGTAAGTATGCCTGGTTTTAGAGGCATGTTCACAAAATCCACCCGATATCCACATTACTCTGAAACAGCCTTTATTCAGACAGCCTGATTTCACCTACTACTTGGGCTACTCCTACCCAGTAGATAGGTCTACTAATTCTAGTTCTAATTCGTAGTGGGGGAACTGAGATCTACACGGTCATCTCGCATGGGAGTGTATTGTGCATTATCCCCCTGCCTAAACAGGCCCTAACCAGCCCAGCTCCTTGAAGTGCTCCTTGCAGTGATAGGTCTACTGCCTTAGTACCTACCTAGGTAATTATAGGACTCTCTAATGTTCAGTTTGGGTTAGCGAGTGTTAAGGTAAGTATACCTTAACACTCGCTCGCACTCGGAGTAGATCAGTAGATCTACTTACCAGAAGCTCTTGTTGAAACTCAGCGAAGAACTTATTGGCAGCAGCTTCGGCGTTGAACTCATTGGTTACCAGGCCCGGTAGCAAGGCGTTTTCCGAGAAGTAGGTTTCATTATTGAAGTCTCTGTTGCCCAGCATCACAAACCAGACCAAAGCTCCCAGGTAACAGAGGTAACAGACCGGTCTGTGGACCTTTTTCAAGACTTTTACCCATTTTACTGACCCGTATTCGGGATCAGAGAGAAGTCCCATTTTGAAGGGATTTTGACGATTTGCAAGGAAACCTCTGTGTACCAAATAAATCTAATGAGTAGGGAAATATTGGTGTAAACAAACCATGTGTAAATACAAAAATAAATAAATTCGAAATGAAATCGATCAACAATTTCAGATCAGGCAATTTGACTGACTGACAGACCAAAGAGAATGCATGACGTTGACATGACAGTGACAGACAAAACAAGAGAAGGTTGGGTGTGCACTGACATGATAGTCAACTGTCAAACTTAAAAATAGGTAGGTATTCGAAAGGTGCCCAGCCTATTGAAATTATTATACTAAATTATTTCCAGTAAATCCCCATTAAACTGGCAGAAATAAATGAATTTTATTAAGTAGATGATAATGTATAAGTAAAATATTATATAGAGTCAATAATGCCTATTTCTTGTCTTTAATATTAACTATTTTTTATGTATTTTTGTTGTAGCTGTTGTGTTTACAACATCATTATAGTGGAAAGCCTAGACCGCTGAACGGACGTTTGTGCAGTGCCTAGGTCTTAATTTTTTTGGCTAGCTAAGATAGTCGCAAAACTGACATTTTTCCATAGAGCCAGTTTAATTTTATGATTTCTCGTAAAATAGATTAGGTAAGTACTCTAAAGTGAAATAAATTATAATTTCATAAATTACAATACCTACCTTATAAGAAAATCCTTATCAAAAAACCATCGAAAATGTCACATTTATATATTCTGATATTGAATTCGGACATGGTACACTTTAATTTGAAAACGCTCAAAAACTCTGTTCTATCAAGTAAAAACTGTTTGCTGCTTACCTATCCATATACAGTCATATAGTTTTGTATTTTTTTTTTTTGAGGGAAAAAACACCGGAAACTCCACTTAACACACAAATAAAACGACAAAATTGACAAATTTCTTGTCATTTTCTTTTCTGAAATTCAAATATCTGCTAAAGGTTCACGGTTTAGGGGTCATCAGAAACCTCAACCGTCAATCAGAAACCCCCTGATGATGGTTTAGGGGTTTCTGATTGACGGTTGAGGTTTCTAATTGACGTCGAAATGCCAATGTCAATTCATAAATATATCATCTGGCTATAAGAAGTTGAAGATCTGGTAAGGCTATAGGGTGTGACACGTAGAAAGGTGGTGTGACACGTTGCATCGGCGATCCAACCGTCCAACCGAAATGCCGATTTGGGTCGGTCAAGGCGTATGCGCGCTTTTCTTTTGCGCCCATATCGGCTCGCGAGCTGCTCGAGTAATCATTGGTACACGAGGTGTTCGAGTAATTATCGGCATGCGAGACGCTTGAGTAATTGAGGGGTGCAGTATCATAACCCGCTATAATGCTTTTTGACCAATATCGTGTTAGTACCATCAATCAAAAGTTCTTAAAAATAGCTTTGAAATGGTTGGCTGCTTTTCTATTAAAACCCATTAAAACACAGAGAAATCCGCTGGTAAAGAACGATGTAAGGATCAAAAGCCACTATAATAGCGTAGGTCAGTTTCAAAATCCTCTATAACACAATCGACCAATCACAGCACCGGATTTGCGTCGCCTCATCGAGAAAATAGTATGGCGGTTGTGACTTTCTGTGTACAACAAGTGTTCGGATTTTTAATAAATTTAATGCAAAAACATGGAAGAATTAGCCCAGTTTGTGCAAAAATCAGATCTGAAGCATTTGAGGAAGAGGCCACGCGTTCCGTCATCATGGAAACGTGAAGTGGAGCGCAAGAAATGGTGAGTGAAAATGGAACAAAAATCTCCTGGAAAGTTAGCAAGAAAAGTTTTATGCAAGATGTACCTAGTTAAGTTTTCAGCCAGTTATGTACGTAGATACCATTAAGAGAAACTCGTGTTTAATACATTTTGAATAAAAACTATAATAATACTTCATATCTTTTTATTTTATGTATGTACGCAGGTAAATAATACATTTTAGGTAAAATATCTTTGCTATGTTAACAGTAGGTACCTACCTATTTTTCTTCCTTCACGTGTCAATGACACAACAATTAAAAATATTATTATTTATTATTATTATTGAAAACATAGTAATCAAATACAATACACCTAGTAATAAAATAATATCCTACCTCCGACACCTATTTTAAAAATTATGTCGTATAACGCCATCCATCCACCATCTTATTGTTGGTTTTGGTTGGTTGCAAAACCCGCCAAAATATGACTGTTCATTTTCAAAACCCGCCATTATGTAATATTAGTTTCAAAATCCTCTAAAACGAATTTTAATTTGCTTATAATTCAGTATTTTCTCTATGATTTCTGTTGGTAAAGCTAAGATTAGTGGCGCCATGCCCAGGACTAATCGGCAAGACCAAAAACTATGAATTACGATTCATTGGTCAAGATTTAACAGTTATTTCTAATCTGTGAAAATTTTGAGAAAGCTATTATAGTGGTTTATGATAATACACCCCTCAATTATAAACACGAAATTTTGGATGGATGGATGTTTGTTACGTTTTCATGCTAAAACTACGGAACTGATGGATTGGGCTGAATTTGCAGAGATGTAGATCTAATCTAAACCTGGATTAGGACATAGGGTACATTTATCCCATAAATTATGGTAGTTCCCATGGAATAGACATAATCTTGAAACATCTCAATAGAACGCGTGCGAAGCCGAGTGCACTAACAAGTTAAATAATAAAACATTTTATTAAAATATTTACATTTTACCGTTATTTATAATTTAATAACTAAAATATTGTTATATAATTATTGTTGATTAAATTATATTTACATAATTTTAATATAATAGAATTTATTTTTACTATGCTAACTAAAGCGTCTAACTTTTCCTATACAAATATCCCTCCGCAAACATGCTTTGCACTTTTTCCAAAGGGACATGACGTGTTTCTTTCTGACAAAATATGCAAACTACAGTGTTGGCAAAGCTTATCCCAGCAAATATGAAGAACGTGCCAGCCATTCCAAGATACTTGACAGCGGGTAGAAAAAGACTAAGTACTACGAAGTTGGTGATAAACATAGCGCACAGTAAAATGGCAGACGCTGTGCTGTTGACCTGAAAATACAAAAAATGCAAGTGGTTAGCCTTACATTGAAAAGAGGGAAGAAAAGCCCTGGCTCTGAAGTGGGGGAGTTGATGTGATGTCCCTAAGAATCATGTGTGCGTGCAGGCACTTATAAGCAAGATTATTATTTACGAAGATAATGTAATTATCAGTATTGAAGAAGAGGTAATTAGCCGACTTACATCAGGTCCAAAACTTTCAGACATCTGAACCATAAGGATGTTTATGATGCCGATTTGAAAAACGATGATGTATATTATCACAGATAGAAGTGGCAGCCAACTTGGACCCCATGACCACTTCAGTAGAGTCCCGAGGACAGCCAGGCAGATAGTAGCGATTATTCCAGAGGAAATCATCAGAAACTAAACAAAAAAA
Source organism: Eupithecia subfuscata (assembly GCA_963564075.1). Taxonomy (NCBI): domain Eukaryota; kingdom Metazoa; phylum Arthropoda; class Insecta; order Lepidoptera; family Geometridae; genus Eupithecia; species Eupithecia subfuscata. The sequence continues at coordinate 11,296,070 of OY751118.1, read as the reverse complement.
GGAAATGTAAGCAAAAAGAGAATCAACTAGGACTTTATTTCCTATTCGATTGATAATACATAATTATTTATTCTGAAAATGTACCCTCAGAACTTATAGGAGACAACGTGAAATTCAGAAAGAATATTAAGGAACTATTATACATCAAATTTACGAAACTCAAGTAGAAGTCTATGTTTAGAAGGTAATTAATATCAAAAATCTTACCCGTCGAGGAAACATGTTGGTGATAACCACCATAACACAGCAGGCACAAATAAGCACGACAGCTAGCAATACTGAGCACAGGTCAGGAGAAAGTGAGGGCACTGCCTGGGTCAGGAACTGCTCAGCGTACGTCTGCACAGCTATCATTCCCATTGATATTGACAGAACCATGTATGTGACGTAGAAGAACAGGGCCCTTCGGTTGTGGTCTACTGTCCCTGTTTTTCATAAAAAAAATCAATTAGGGTATACATATAATAAATAGATTCATAAAATATAAATTATTAAACAATTTAATAGTTTTCATTCTATGTACTTAATAGTTTTCATTCTATGTACTGTTTTGGGCAAATGAACCATACTAAAGCTACCATACTAAAGCTACGGCAAAATTACACAGCGAACGTTTCAGTTTCTATCGAACCTAAATCCCCACTAGAAGTGAAACCCACTACTTTCCACTCATATTCTGGTAAAATTATTACATGATGGCAACATTATAAAAATGACAAAAAGGTTCAAAAGTTTAAACTTACATAGCAATTTCCAGGGATTTTCTTCTTTAGCTTGATCCACGAATCCGTTTTCTACTTGCAGCATTTCTTTTTCAGGGTCGTTAGATTTTTCCACAGCTAAAATTATTGAAAATTGGCAGTAAACAAAACACCCTCTGCTTCTAGCCCACATACAAAAGCTATCTCTGTCTTACACCACATTACTCAGTCAAAAAGAAAGAGACAGCATGTTTGTTCGCATTGAACCAATGAGAACAAGCTGTCAATTAAAAGGGAGTCTATTCTCAAAGATGTTTAATCTAAATAATAAAATATTTTAAATAAAAATAATATCGGTACGGTTTTTAATCTATATGTAAACACAAATTTTACCTGTCGATTCTTTATTGTTTTCTCCTAAGCTTTTCAAGTATGAAAACTCTTCTAAAATCTCGTCAGTAGTTTTGCTTTCACCTCGGAAGAATTTTAGCGATGCTAAGGCTTCCTGGAAAATAAAAACAGGTTCGTAATTAGAATTTGGAATTAATTGATCTTGAAATGTGATAACTTTTGGAAAGTAGGTAGGTAATCTACCTAGCAGCTTAATTTGCAACGTCGTAGCCTGTATCTTCCTACTGCAGGACAAATAAATTACTTATAGGTACCCATATCCGTTAATCACGTTATGTTTGAACAAGTAAGTACCTACCTGCCTAATTTTCCTGAAGTTGGGTACGTGTAGGTTATGTAGGTACCTATAATAGATATAGGTACACACTTACTAAAGGGGAGAGGGAGAAAAGTACCTAGGTAGGTAGGAGTAACTTATACCTACCCATAAGATAGGAGTATCTTCATAAACAGGGGCTAGATAGCTTCTTCAATAGGTAGACAGATACTGTGCCCGCTATTATCAACGCATTGCGTCATATTTTGAAATACATCTTATTGAATGAAACTGACATGAATTAAGGCTCTATAATAAATAACTTTGAGTGCCTATAATAAGTATCTAATCAGAGTTTACCAAGCTTATCAGAAAAGCTACTGGTTAAGGTGGTTAAACATGCGAATTTGTTGTATACCTCGGTACTTATTTGGAAAGCAAAGATAGAGCATTATATTTTTATGCAAGTAATGTTGAAAGATTTGTTTGAGCCCACTCTACATCATAGACTATGAACAGAATCTTCTATGAATTCTAGTAAGTACCTACAATGTATTTCAAAATAAAGGTCAATCACAATGAAATTCAAAAATAGACTTGATGCCTATCTTTGTACTTTAGCGCGGTATTCTTAGATGATATAGGTAACTATACCGAATTATTAATGAAAATCGGTGCGACATTTCTAATGTTATGATGGTTTTTATCGTAGGTACTACCAGTCTCGGGAGTTAAATTGTAGTGAAATTGAGATCGTTAAAAGTTGGTTCGATAATAATATTAGCTACTTACGGAACGAATAATTATTAACTCACCTTTTCTTGACCATTCCTCAGCAAATAAACAGGCGTCTCCTTCAACCAGCAGAAGATCACCGTGAACAAAACGCAGCTGCTCACAGCACAGTAGCAGATAACTTCGTAACTGCAGAACCAGCCCAGGACATACGATAACAGGATTCCAATGTTGTACAACAAGGCTACTAATGCTGTAGCATTGCCTCGCATGGACAACTGAGTGATTTCTACCGTGTAGACAAATCCGGCTACGCTGGCAAATCCGCAGCCTAGTCCGTCGAGAAACCGACCGATAAGAAGCTGGGTTGCGCTTCTGGCGGTTAGGTTTAGGCACCAGGCTAGCTAAAAATTTAAGATTCAGTTAGACTGATAACGAAATTACTTATTATGTTTGTGTGTTGTAATTATTTCATTTTCATTATTGGGACTATTTTTGACCTGTGTCTTTCAAATGCAGGCAGGCCTCTTTAACCTTCTTTTCGCATAGTGTGCGCATGAGCTCACTCATGCTCACACTAAACGATCTACCTTTACAAGGGAGTTTAAGCCTTTAGAGGTAAATCTTAAAGTAAAACATTGTATTATAAGCTCGTTTTACGCCCTTTTGGCTTCAACACTCGTTGGTAGGCATTGTTAGTAGTATTGCTCAGAAAAGTAAGTAACAGTAGAATGCATCGAACGGTTGTCACAAGTAAATTCATTATCGATTTGGGTTTTATCGGGATAACAGTAGCCAAATTAAACACCCTTTGAAAAGTATGGATCCATTCGAAATTAACAGTGTCGTTGTCCTTTCAATATTTCGTAAAAATAGGTGGGTAATAATGTACATCGTACGAAACACTTACCAGAACAATTAATCTAGATCCAATCTGAGTTCTTTTCCTGCCCAACTTGTCGGACACGTAGCCAGCCACGGGAGTTGCTATCAGTGAACCTATCATGGGAATGGACCCAACTAGGTTGCTTTCATACTTGCTAATACTGAGCCCAAGAGGAGAGGCTGGTCCTTCAAGCTCTTTGAGAGTGTAAGACGGCCATACATTTGTAAATCCCAAAAAAGCGCCTTGTAAGGATACTGAAAAATTAAGAAAGTAGCGAGACCTTGATAGCATAGCTTGACCTAAACAAATGATAGGAAAATGAACCTTAGTGAAAAATAAACTAAGTAGTGATGAAGATATCTCCACTTTCATACGTGAGAGATATGGAAGTTAAACCATTTATGTAGACTAAAAAAATAACTATTCTATAAGAAAAATGTGAACGTTTCTGTTATTAATTATTGAATTTATTTGACTGCTAACAGAATAAATAAATAAGTACCTAGGTACTTAAAGAAATAAACTTACATATTAATGCGAAGCCATACTGGACCAACAAAGACTTAGAAATCATTATAGAGGAATTGAATTAAAAACACTTTCGATCCAATCTGTTTGAGAGTTTTGACCCACTTTAATTATTAATTTATGAATATTATTATCCTCGCATTTACCTATTTTATGTTAAAAATTAACTATACAAAGATAATTCTATCTATCGATTTCAGTTCTTTCGAGGCATGTCAAGTTGAGCTACTGAAATAAAACCATGATAACTCACAATACTTATAATATTACAGTATTTGTTTACGGATCGAGCATCTTAACTTTATGTGCCAATATAAATTTACATAATGTTAATTATCACTATCACTGTTTAAATTTTACTAGTTTTTTATACAAATAATGATGCTTAACGTGACGTTGATAATGATCCAAATTAATCTGCAACTCATCTTTACTGTCTGTTAAAGTTGATTGTTCTGTTATAAATCTAGATATTGGCGGGTTTCTATCCGGTAGGCATTCACGAATACTTTTTTACAAATTAAAAAAAAAGTATTCGTTAATGCCTTTTTGAATGTATTCTGTTTTGACATTCAAAACACTTGGATATCTACGGCCTCTGAAAAGGGCTAACTATATTATTATTTATTCTTATGCAAATTTAATTCAATATTTATGTACCTATCTAATCAATCCATTAAAACAATTGTGCATTATCGAAATTCTCTTTGAGAATAGCCTCCTTCGGCGTTGCTCCGCCCACCGTGTCACCGAGCAACATCTCTTCACATTTTATGCGCGCCTGGTACAGAGAAGCGCCCTTTCGTGGAATAGTGACACAATCCAAAATCTTGCAAGTGAAACCAACAAACCAATGTGAACCGTTTTTTTTTCAGTTTTGTACAATACGGAGTGTTGCTCGTGCTAAATAATTATGTAAACTAAGGAGATTTCTTTCTAAATTTTTTAGTTCAAAATAAATTTTCAAATGTTTCGAGTTTTGTTTACTAATTCTAATGAGCGGTTTTCGATTTGCATTTTTATAAAGAAAATATAATATTGACATACCTTAATTTCTAATTGAAGCCCTGCCACCTATCGAGATATTTGGAACTAATTTTCTTTTTTTATTGCAAATCAAAAACCGCTCATTAAATAATTATCAGCGCTATCTACCACCTATTTTATTTAATTATTATGTCAAATGAAAGAATTATAAAAAATCTATTAGCCAGTTTGTGATTCCTATCATATTTTTAATGCTTAGAGACTAAATGTTTTAGTTTGTATTGGGAAGAGATGCGAAGTAGCTCTTTTTTCCCACAATGGTGGCCAAAAAGAGCAACTTCGCATCTCTGCTTATAGTATACAAAATAAAACTTTTACAGGAACATTAAAAAAAAGCTTATGAAAGGAAGCACAAACTGGCCAATCGATTTTCTAAAATTCCTTCGTTTAACATAATAATTAAATAAAATAGGTGGTGGCGCTGATTTGAGTCGGGGTAGCACCTTTGTAAGTTATGCGTTTTAATGTAGCCTTTATTTGACTTGCTTTGAAACTCCCATTACCTAAATCGCAAAACCGTTCTTCTCCATAAAACTTAAACCTGAATTTTGTGCGTCCATATCACTCCAAATTCCATGCGAGCTTCATGATCAGGAAAATGATCTTTTTACAAAACCTAAGTTACGTATTGCGCATCGCCATCTATCGAGGCTTTTGCTGTGGGGGCTATGCAACTAAAACTCGCCTCAATCTCATGTGCTTCTCGTCATTGGCTACCAGGCGACCATAAATCCTGAGGAGGAGTGCGAACTTCATGAACTTGATCAGTTTGAAACCCATATCGCCAATTCGCCATCTATCGAGCCAAGGTAATATTATTGGATAATATTACCGTGATCGAGCTACTTGGAACTAGGTACCTACGACAACTCCGCCTGCACAGTCCAGTGTCTTGCCAAGGTAATATTATTGGATAATATTACCGTGGTCTTGCCTTGCCTCGTCTTTGACTTTGAATACCATAATCTCGGGGAGGCCACGAATCTTGAGATCTTTTTGACACACATTTTGACATTATTGCCACTCGCCACCTATCGAGCAATAAATGGAACTACGACAACTCCGCCTCAATCTCATGCACAGTCTTGCCTCTCGTCTCTGGCAGGTACCAGGCGACCATAATTCCAAGGAGGTTGACGGCCGCGAATCCGTAGAACGTCACATGTGTTCCGAAACTCGCACTCGTCCACGCGTAGAGCGATAGTTGCACGAACGATACAAGCCACGCGTAGGTTACTATGAATCCCATTGCTTTGGCGCGAATCTGAAAATGTAAGTAAGTAGGTAGGTATTTTCAAAAAAATTGGTTGTCTGTAAAGTCGGTTTACTGACGATAGTTGAACGAGACAACGTCTTAAGAAAATACTGATGGAATGGTAGCATTTGATACTCGATCAAAACATGTAAATGTACTATAGTATAGCAGCTGTCCACGCAGACGCATCGCTCACTCAAGTAGGAGAGAGACGGATGTCGAGCGCTCTCGCTTGCACTTCAAGCCTTACATGGAACGCCTCAGAGCGAGGTAACGCCGCATGACGTCATGTTTTTTCGTGCGTGCAGCCGGCTCTATCGAATTATAAGACGTTGTCACGTCAATAGACCTAGGAGAATTTCAATGCAAAAAATTGGTTGTCTGTAAAGTCGGTTTACTGACGATAGTTGAACGTGACAACGTCTTATGAAAATACTGATGGAATGTAATAGCTTGCCTAAAAAGTAGGTTTAGAGTTGGAAATAATTTTATTGTTAGATTGTAAAATATTTGTGATAAGGGTGCAACACTATGTCATGGACGGACGCCGTTGTAGAAAAGTTATGTTGATATTCATAAAATGTTCTAATAAGTTGTAGAAAGGATTATAGCCCATGTTAATGTGATGCCCTGTTTTATTTCAGTAACACGTCTATTAGTTATCAGTCCGAAGAGGGATAGACACGCCTACACGGTAATGTGACATCTACCAACCGAGGTCAGTCAAACTTATTCTGAAAAAACTCAAGTTTCGATGACCTATCCAATGATTTCCTACATAAATCGGCTTATGACAAAAAGAAACGCTTAATTGAATCGGAGTGGTTTTATTCTCTTTGATTTGAATCATTGATTTTACATATCTACAAGCCTACAAGTTGCAAATAATATCCTGGCCAAACTTTGGCAAGCGAAATATTAGATTGTATTGATTGAAAACGATTTGAATTCAATGGTAAATAGCGATGACTTTCATTATGAGTTCAAAGAGTGATATTCATCCATAACATTACTAAAATGAAACAAAACCTGTAACCTCCAATATGATAAAGTTACTTTTTCCATTCTTTTCTTGAGAAAGATAGCCAAAACTCATATTGTAAATTTATCTGAACCAGTTAAATACAAGTTTTCAATGAAACCCATTATAAATCAGTAATCAAAGTGACCAACAAAATGTATTACAAGTTTACTCCCATGTTCATCGAGCAATTTTGCTACAAGTGATAATATTTGATTAGGTTTTACAAAGGCCTTTACTATGCCCCATTAAATTAATAGATGGTACTTATTCATCTGGTAAAAATCCTCAAATCTACAAAATCTCCTAAAAATCTACAATGTGTAAAAACAAAAATGATGAATATTGAAAATTCCTCCCGTTGTGAGAATTTGTTACTTGTTATGCATTACATTCTGGATAAACATTTGGTTGAAGTGAATTGAAGAATGGATTCTGTATGCAAGTCTGACTTATTATTTATTTCAATGATAATCACACGGTATTGTCAGAAAGTAGGGAAGTACCTAAGGATACCAATTGTTATGATGAGGGAGCGTACTCATACTCATTTACTCGCCGTAGGAGCACAAGGCACACTTGGAAATGTCAATTTGAATATACAGCGTTACAATATGTGGTGCCTATGTTATAATTCAAGGCCATAAAACAGACAAGACAGAAAATAACCAAGGAACTTAGGAATATTGGTACATACAAAAATAGATAAATTGATAAATGGATCAGCTGTAAATGGGCATCGCTAGAGTCATGTAAACAAAATAATAATACTTAATTATAAATTCATGGTGCTGCTGTAAAATGGCATTGTCTGATATAGTTAATTCTAAATAAATATTAAATGGGTATCACAGTGTAGTGTGCAGTTACTTTACCTAGGTAGAGTATAGCTGCTAAGAGTGCATTGTCATTTGTGGACTAGGCTATGATAAAATAAATTGCTATAACATAATCAATAAGTACTTATTCAATGTCTTGAGCATTACCTACAATAAAATGAAATAAAGCAGCTTGATGTGCATTGTCCGGTTTACATAAAACAACATGATTAGCCTAGCCTGTCGACTGATTTAGGTTCCAAATGCATGATGCTAAGGCATACATTATTGAATATTTGCTCTAATGATTATAAATTTTAATAGAATTTACAACCCTCATTCAGGCACAAATAATAAGAAAATAATATTAAGCACTATGTAAGTGTAGTACAAATGATCATAATAATCTTACATAGAATGTCAGGTGACCAAGATATCTCTTCTCTTGCTCGCAAAAATAACTTCCAAGTGGTATTTGAAAATAGCAACATCAGTTATAAAAGTAAGTTAGTTACTACTAGCTTTACTTTGACTTGAAAATATACCTACAAGTAGAGAATGAAATAACTCCATTATAATGACTTGGTTGAACGATGATGATAATCTAAATATAATAATTTCATTAATTCCAAATGATACATTATTTTCATACCTATCAGAAATACAATTAGTCAACTATCAGTTTAAGATATTGTATTAGATGTTCATTACTTGACGGGTTGGGAGACAAGAATAAATAATTAACTTAATTAAATTGTAATTAAAATAGAAAATAGTGACACTGCTATTGGTAGGTATGGGATATAGATACATAGACACTTGAATGGCATTTCATCGGCTTCATGAAAAATAATGACTGGATAATGGTTTATTTTGCGGTTAACCCTTAAATGCATACCCACCGTCTTACAGACACCACTGATATTTAACCCTTAACTACTTACCCATAGTTTCACAGACACTTGTGATAATTTTGTGAATAAGATAAGTAGGTAGCTCCTGAGAGTTAATGAGTACCTATACTCAGTTGCAACATTGCATATTATAGTTGAATAAATATATAATAAAGTACATTTGCTACCGGGTTGCTCAGTTCATTGAAATTTAGTTATTGGGTGAACTAATGTGACATAAGTAGGTCATTGTTTTTGGATAATTATAATAAATAATAATAATAATAGTGCTGGACAAGAGCACATCAGGCATCTCCAGACGTGAACACCAATTACAGGTTTTAGTAGCTAAGACAGCTAGAAAAAAAAAAAAAAAAAAACACATTTCATATACGGTGTTTTTTCGTTATTGTGTGTTAGTGCTTGTTATTGTTCACATGACGAATGATAATATAGGAGTCATCATCATCATCAGCCTATATTAGTCCACTGCTGGACATAGGCCTCCCCTAATGAGCGCCATAGCGCCCTGTCTTCAGCTTAATAGAGGAGTATTTGAGAAATATGATAACGTAATTCAGAGTGTAATATAAAAATAAAATGTGAATTAAAATAAATAAATGATAATGTTGATAATTTATGAAAGAAAATTAAATCACTTACTAGTTAATTTATTTGACTTAAGAGTGACACAACTCATGCGAAATAATAATTTGAAATTAAATAACAAAGTTTTACTGTTACTTACGTATACCACTTGTTGTTGTGTATAGGTGCACGAAATTACTAGGAAAATGGATTCAATTAACAATAGTTTATCTAGAACAAGATTCCGAAAAGATGTAATAAAAAAAGAGCCTTAGTAAAATAACTCAGACTATTGGTGTGAAGCAAACAAACTTTACTTGGACCTAAATAAGCATAATATAACAAATCGAATTCTTTAAAGTAATAAAATGGTATCGATAAATTTTGAGTTATCTATCCACAATAAACAAAGGCACAATTGAAACTTAAAAAAAAAAGGTAGGTATTATTTACACAAAAATAAGAGAATTAAAAAAACGCAATGAATAGAGCAAATAGTATACATACATTTTGATACAACAATATGTTGCATACAAAAATATTGATTTTGTCTATTTTATTTTGATAATATTTAGGTACATATAGATGAATAAAAACGGACACTTCTTTAAAATATTACGTTTAGATCAACTTCATATGTATGAGACTGATACAAAGCTTAAAGATGAAAATGTATTGGCGATATCAACTATAAAAGATAACAAATAAAGGAAGAGATAGTAATGTTGACATGACTGTGTAATTTATTTCAGTTTAAATACAGCAAAAAGAGTACAATAAATGACAATAGAGATGTTTGTTTTGAGATCGATGAGTCATCCATGATTAAAGTACCATCAATTCATCAGTAAACCTATTAAACGAGAAAATAAAACTCTTACGTTCAAAAGTGGTTCAAGGGTATTACTGAAAAGAATGTGTTTGTTTTTAGCAGAATAAAGACTTGAAATTTAAAATTGACTAATTTATTATTATGGTACAAAAGACGTGGTGATGAATAATTTATATAACAACAATAATTATTGTTGTAGAAACATACTTTGTGTCACTATCACTACCCAAAAATTACATACCTACATTACAATAAAAGTGTTATCAATTAAGAGATTAATGAACAATAATAACATTGAATAAGGTTGCGTAAAAAAAAAAAAAAAAGTAAAAAAAAAAGAAATGTAGTAGAATGAAATGAAAACTTATTTTAAATGAAGCACGTATATTTAATCATTTTTATTTAAAGTGAGTTACTAAAGTGAGAAATTATATTTGAGTTATGAGAGCCATAAATTGATATCAAGTAAATTTGGTAGGTACACATGATGTACAATGGCAGAAGAAAAAAAAAAACAATTATGTAAACTAATTCCTCGAGATTGTTTTGTGTATAGGTACCGTTTAAAATGAAATTATTAGAAAAACATCTTTATTCACAAAGAAAGTTATACAAGTATTATATATAGTAATTTACAATTGAAACAATTGAGCTGACTGTTGACAAACAGTCTACAGGTAGCTCAACTGATCCATATCAACACCAGTCGGAAGCGTCCCCAAGACGCTGGCTGCATTGTCACGCTGTATGACAATGCTGATGCGCTGTATCAGATATTCGCCAGCTCTCGTTAAAAATGAATAATAAATAACAAAAATGTAATTTAAAGAAAAAGAGAATATTAATTGTGAATTGATAGTATTAGAAAATGTTACTCTTATCGATTATTACATAAATAACTTGATAATTTGTTGATTTAAGTTTTCCAATATTTTGGTACAGTTGTTTCATTATGTGAATATTGAACGTGAATGTTATTAGAATAGAACATCATAATATGATTCTTATTTTAATTAATGTGAATATTGAAAGTGAAAAAAATATATACACAGTAAAATTCTATTGTGTGCATCTGATACGAAAAATGAATGTTTAGAGAATAAGCATAATAATTTTAAGAGATAATAATATTAATTTTAAGTATTATAAGGGTGATCAAGAAAAGCCAAAAATTATAGTGATTAACGCATTCACTGCCCAGCCTTGGTGGTGCGACCCGCAGGGGCGTGCCGTCGCACCACTGAGCCACAGGAGGACTAATGTGGAGGAGGTAATGTGAATAAAACTTCTAAAGACAGTGATCAACGAAAGCGATAATTGTGATATAATTTCCCTAAAAGTGAGAATTCAAAGTGAAGAGGAGATTAAATCCCAAATACATTTCATAAAAAATAAGTGAAAAAGTGAACAATGTGAAAAATTAAAAAGCAAATATAGTGATATAAATAAAACAAATACACAGTGAACAATTAAAGCGATTAAAAAGAATAATAATAATAATAATAATTAAGCGAATAGAGATAATTTAATTATTTCCTAACGTGAGTACGAATGAGTACACAGATAAATGAGAGATTTTGTTGTAATTAATTTTATAACAACATAATAGCGACCGAAATTATCTGTTGGACGCAACATTACAGCGATCTATAGTTTCTGTTGGACGCAACAGAGAGAGAAAGAGAGAGCGAGATATATATATATTATCTCCTAAAGTGAGTACCGACCGATGAGTACATAGATAAATGAGATATTGTATTATCATTTTTTTTTTTTGTACAACATAATAGTGACCGAAAGGATCTGTTGGACGCGACAGTGATCAATAGTTTCTGTTGGACGCAACAGAGAGAGAGTGATCCGTTGGATTGCAACGGTGTAATTTGTTACTTATACTTTAAATGTAAGGTGTTAGTTATATTTAAATGATCTGTTGGACGCAACAGTGGTATATAGGTTCTGTTGGACGCAACAGATAGAGTGATCCGTTGGATTGCAACGGTGTAATTTGTTACTTATACTTTAAATGTAAGGTGTTAGTTATATTTAAAAGATCTGTTGGACGCGACAGTGATAAATAGTTTCTGTTGGACGCGACAGATAAAGTGATCCGTTGGATTGCAACGGTGTAAGTTGTATAGTTAATAAGACTATTAATTAATAAATTGCAAATTAAATATTAGTCATCTGCATATTGTGCTTATGAAAAAATGTGTCTGAATCTTATAATTTTAAAACTTGTTACGTAATATCAAGCAGTTTACTTGCGATATTTACTGACATGCAAATATTTTGATATCGAACGCGAGGTCGCTTATATTATTGAGCAGTATGGCCGAGACAAAACAGTCTTTGTTATAACTTGTATGCTTATTACAAATTATTGTATACTTGAAAAATAATGTAGTTATCAACTATGTTTAATAATGTTATGTTATGATGTACCTTAAATTTTCATTTTCCCCTAGAATCACTATTTGAAATATCTTTGTGAATCATGATAATTAATACTTAAATAATAACATGATACTAAAATGAAATGAAAGCGATATGACAATGTTAAGTAACAGTTAATATAATGAGGTGATAGTGAAACGCTTATTGATACCAGCAACATTATAATTAAATTTTGTTTGTTTTGTGGTAGACAAGTAGGTATTAACGATATTCATACATAACATTAAGTGCACTGTGATCTGTCAATAATTGTATAATTCTGACAAGCCAGGCAGTTCAAACTATCTGGATTGCCACTAAATGTAGTCAACTGATACTACACATTTAAGCTTTGTATGTATGGAACTAACGTTGTGAGAATAACCAGTGTATGACTTATTCGTTTAGTTTGACCTATTAATTTTAATTGTTCGAAAATGAAGAACAATTCTGTTTATTTTAATAATTCTAACAATAATTATTTTACGTCCGAAAAGACAAACTGTTGAGTAATTTAAATGTACCTACTTCATAAAACGAACTGCAACTAGGTAATACAGTTGAAACAGTAAATAAATCTTATTCTTATGATGAAAATAGAAAGTTTAAATGTATTATTATTACCTACTTAAATTTGTAACTGCCAACTTAATTCCGTTGTAATTTTGACTAAAATATTGTTTAAATTTAACCTAATCTTAGAGCCACGCGAGGCGCGTGTTACGTCGAATGGCCGAATAATAGCTTGCCTAAAAAGTAGGTTTAGAGTTGGAAATAATTTTATTGTTAGATTGTAAAATATTTGTGATAAGGGTGCAACACTATGTCATGGACGCCGTTGTAGAAAAGTTATGTTGATATTCATAAAATGTTCTAATAAGTTGTAGAAAGGATTATAGCCCATGTTAATGTGATGCCCTGTTTTATTTCAGTAACACGTCTATTAGTTATCAAATGGTAGCATTTGATACTCGATCAAAACATGTAAATGTACTATAGTATAGCAGCTGTCCACGCAGACGCATCGCTCACTTAAGTAGGAGAGAGACGGATGTCGAGCGCTCTCGCTTGCACTTCAAGCCTTACATGGAACGCCTCAGAGCGAGGTAACGCCGCATGACGTCGCATGATTCTAAAAATTATTCATTAATCATTAATTATTATTTCTTGCACGAAATAGAATATAAGTACAACCATGGTAAAATAATACAAGGTAGGTAGGTATGGCACTCCGAGAAACAACGGTCACGTGGGTTTTCCCAAGCCTACGTCATGCATGCTACTTCTCAAACTTTTTAGTATGAAGAAAATCGAAATCGAAATCTAGGTTTTAGGATTTCCATGACATTCTTCAAACTTATTTTCCATAATTTGAGCAACGCTAATGAGCTCTGCACATGGATAAATCAATGTTTCTCTTGAAATGAAATTTATAAAATCACAGGAACATTCTTCAGTCACAGATTCTATTTTCGGGAATGAAATGAACCTCATTTTACCGCCTTTCACAATTACAGTTACGGATAGAGTAACCACCCGTTTTATTTTAAAGTTTTATCCGATCAACAACGCGAGTGACGCCGGTGATGCGACAATAAAAGTTTGCTAGTAAATAACCGACAAAATCAAAATCAAAATCAAAAACTCTTTATTTCCATAAATACAATAAATGTACACTTAGAAAAGGTCAAAATATAAAACTAAACACTGACACGGAAATAAAGTGATATTTTTTGATTTCTGTCGCTTCTGTATGTAGACTAAAGTAAAGAAGCGACGAAGAAACCTTTAGCCTGTTAGTTTAGTTGTTATTTTTCGAGTTGGAGCAAAACCCGTCCCAAGCTTTTTTGTCCTCTAGATAATCTGATATTTTATAGTAAGCCTTTTTGCACAGCAAGGTTTTGACAATTTGTTTGAATTTATTTACTGATAATTTTTGCAACTCACTAGGAGTTTTGTTGTAGAAGCGTATACATCATCATCATCATCAGCCTATATTAGTCCACTGCTGGACATAGGCCTCCCCTAATGAGCGCCATAGCGCCCTGTCTTCAGCTTGCCGCATCCAGCATCTGCCTGCAGTCTTTCGCAGATCGTCATCCCACCTGGCCGGAGGGCGTCCTACACTACGTTTGCCGAGTCGTGGTCTCCACTCAAGAACTCGTTTACCCCAGCGGTTGTCGGTACTTCGCGAGATATGGCCGGCCCACTGCTACTTCAGCTTGCTAATTCTTTGAGCTATGTCGATAACTTTAGTTCTCTGTCGGATGTATTCGTTACGAATTCTATCCTTCAAAGAGACTCCGAGCATAGCTCTTTCCATAGCTCGCTGAGCGACTTTGAACTGGTGGACCAGCCCTACCGTGAGTGTCCACGTCTCAGCTCCGTAGGTCATTCTATGTCTATGTCTATGTCAATAAGGCCCTCTCTAACAACGTCCAAGAAATCTCCAGTGTGTCGACCATGATCCTTCGGTTGTCCAAGCGGTACAGCATGAAGGTGATTCAGGTTTACGCACCGACCTCGGCACACTCGGATGATGAAGTGGAGGATATGTACGAAGACATTATCCAAAGCCTTACACAACACCACTAAGGCACACTTCAACGTTGTTATGGGGGACTTCAACGGCAAGGTGGGAACCCAGACTGGCAACGAATCCCGGATAGGCCCGCATGGTTATGGAGTTAGGAATCACAGGGGGCAAATGCTTGTCAACTTCCTTGAGAAAGAGGGGCTGTTCTTAATGAACTCCTTCTTTAAGAAACAACCTCAAAGGAAGTGGACATGGCAAAGCCCCGACACTGTGACTAAAAATGAGATCGACTTCATCATGACGGATAGCAAGCACATATTCAGAGATGTCTCAGTGATCAATAGGTTCAATACCGGATCTGATCACACCCCTTAAATAGTAAACTTCAAGGGGGCCCACACATAGATAAGTTAGTGAAGAGACTTAGTTCTGCAGCGTATGCAGTCAAAAAAATCCGTCATCTTACAGACGTTGATACTTTTAGACTAGTCTATTTCAGCTACTTCCATAGTGTTATGTCTTATGGTATACTGCTGTGTGGGAACGCTGCAGATATTAACACCGTATGTTCGAGCAAAGCAATCTATAATATGGGTCCCAGATAATCCCTGCGTGATAAATTCAAAGAAAAAAACATAATGAATGACAGTAACATGTCAATACATTTATGAAAACTTGTTGTAGGTTAGGTACACTCATAGAAATATCAATCGATTCCCTAAAAATAGCGACATACTTAATATACATACTAGAAATAAGAATAAACTCGCTGTGCCCACAACTAGGCTACACAAGATAAATGCACCTTTTAAAGGGCAATGTATACGCTTCTACAACAAAATTCCAAGTGAGTTGCAAAAAATATCAATAAATAAATTCAAACAAAATTGTCAAACATATCCTTTGCAAAAAGGCTTACTACAAAATATCAGATTATCTAGACTTCTAGAGGATAAAAATGCTAGGGACGAGTTTTGCTCCAGCTCGAAAAATAACAACTAACAGGCTAAAGGTTTCTTCGTCGCTTCTTTACTTTAGTCTACATACCGAAGCGACAGAAATCAAAAATATCACTTTATTTCCGTGTAAGTGTTTAGTTTTATAATTTGACCTTTTCGAAGTGTCCATTTATTGTATTTATGGAAATAAAGAGTTTTTGATTTGA